>CM070510.1:2376116-3686697 GCA_036346375.1 Guadua angustifolia | reverse complement strand
ACAACACTGAAAGCATACACACTTACTTATCTTACAATCAACTGTTCTACACTACCAAAATACACCACTACACTTGTAACTTTACTAACTGGTTTTCATCCCATTCCCAGACTTCTACCCTCGATCCTAAGTTATAACACCACCATTTACCCCTCAGAGTCACTAGACAGAATCACAACACCGCGATTCTTTGGATATGGCAGTGGCACCTCTATATCACAACTACTTTTAGAACTAGAGGGCATAAGTGATTGGCCTTGCGCATCTGCTGGTTGGAACTGCTGTAAATATTCTTGTCTATTCCCAGTTCTTTGCCGCTTAGGCTCAATCTCAAGATCCTGAAATCCTATAAAGTTTTCATATATGCGCATATAGGTACTTACATCAATGTTGTAGGTTTTACACATTCTCCTCAGCAACTTACGCCTTGTCTCCTGCATTGCTTTAAATCTAGTGTCATTGCAATGCTTTACGTGGTGATGCATAACTCGATCCCTTGTTAATGTAGTTGCATGTGCCCGCACTTTAAACCCATATGGAGTTTGTCTTATATTGAAAATAGGTTTATTCTTTTTGTGACTGAAATCCATAGCAAATTTCCTTGCGACATCAGACCATCTAACATGATTGGCCATCTGTAAATTTAAAATATGACAAACTTAGTACAAACTACAATTTAAAAACAAAAGTATAAAGAAATAGGTTACAATAACTTATTTTTACGCACCAGTTATTAAGTTGAGCGCTTAAAGTTTTACTAAGATTATTGTTTTGTAATTCTAACAAAATTTCTAAAACTTATATGCAACTTCAAAACTCACAAACCTTACAAACCAAAAGGCACACCATTTTTATTATTTTACAACACACACTTACAAAAGTACTTTCACAACTCTTTTAACCCCAAATCTCCATTCCTATCACTCTACTCTATTCTCATCTAAGACCTTCGAAACATACTCCCTTCGCCGATGATAGCATCTAGGCCCCCTCAATTTTTTATCATGTTGTGTTAATTGGTTTTGGTGTTGATGACCGAGTTAATAATTCTTCCAACCATAAAGAATGTATGCTGGAATCAGGAGTGGAGCAAGCTGAACTACCAAAGATTAAGGTATTTTGATTGCTAGTTCATGACTTGGGAGTTGATTCAAGTCAAATAGCTAGGATTATTTTTCGCTTTGGCTGTACTATCAAGAGGGACTTGGCACAAGTTGGTAACTTGGTTCATTAGGCTTAAGTCTACACTAGACTGCTTAGAGTTAAATCATTTAGTCTTTCTGCTCCTTGAACCAAAATCCCTAATACAACAAGTCTAATCTTTGTGATGGACCAAAGTTTAGTTGACCATTTCTTATTCTGTCATAAAATAGTCTAAATCCTTATCTCAAAACCAAAGTCAGCTATGTTCAACTCAAAATTTTCGTTAGTCAAAATTCTGATCAAATCCTATGCATTTCGACAGACCAAAACCTCATGTGTTCATATTCTTAAGTCCATAGCAAAATTTCTTGAAGAAACTCTGTTATCTAGTTTTACCCATCTATAACGGACCAAACTTTTTGGTCTGGCATACATATGCTCTCTGCTGTCATAAAACTACTCTGTTGCCCATCTATGATGGATCAAATTTTTTGGTCCGCCATACACATGCATTTGTCAAAACCAAAATCCCTCAGTTGTCTATCTATGACGGACCAAATTTTTTGGTCCGGCATAAATGCAAAAATGACTATCTTTTTTGATAGACATAAACCTGACATTCATTCATTGAATCCATGATCAAAATCAAACTCCTTTTCAAAAAGATTTATCATCTATGATGGTTTAAATATTGCTAATTTAAAGTTTAGTCCATGGAAAATTCAAATCTTCTGATTAAACACCTTTTATGTCAAAATGGTCCTTAGTCACGATCTCAATATATCCCATCTATGACGGACCAAATTTTTGGTCCGCCATACATGTAAGCTTCATACTTCTCGACGGACCAAACTTGTCGATTTCATGCATGATGCATCAAATTTTTGGTCCGCCATAAATATGTGAATTTAGTCCATGATACACATGATCAATATCGCTAAGGTAAATCTTTTAGTCCGCTGTAAACGTGTTTTAGCTCAAATTTGACACTCTGACACGTGCAACGGTCACTATGGTAGGTACAACAACTCTTTTTGTCAGAATTGGCTATATAAGCATTGCCTGAGCTATCTATCATAGAATTTTATGAACTCCTTGACATTTTAGCATTCAAAGAGCTTTCTTTCACAACAAGGAGTCTGTGCTTCACTCTTAAACTCAAAATCCTTATTTCTTCTAAGTGTTTAGCTTCAAGCTTGAGTCTAGAGCTGTAGTTTGCGAGTGAACTAAGAGACAGAATTTGTGCAAGTTTATTACTCTTGGATCTTAGTGATCTTAGACAGCTTGGAGGAGGTGAAAAGTGCGACCTGTCCAAAGAAGATTGTGGAAGGTCACTTTTGATTGTGAAGGGTTTGTAGCTCACCTCACTGGAGTAGTGAAAGAGCTACCCGAGTGAGAACCATAGCTACTACGACTAGCTGTGGTGAAGCAATACTTCGAGAGAAGTGCTTCAACGTGGAGTAGGAGAAGTGCTCTAAACCACGGGATAAATATTTGTCTCATTGTGTTCTTTGCTTTGTATTGAATTGCTTTCGCTGTTATTTCTGTTTGCTGTTATTTTTGGTACATTCTGATTTTAAACCGTTAGCTCACATAGAACCGTTATCTATAACCAAAGAATTAAAATTCGAAGAGTTGCCTATTCACCCCCCTCTAGGCCAACTCGTTCCTTCAGCCGATACACACAAGGCGACTCGGGGCGATAAACACACGTACTACCAGGATTTATTCCCTTATCGTTTACTAGACGCGGTAGGCTATCTATATTAGACATTTTAGGCTTCTAGCCCCACCTGACCTGCCAGAAGTGGGTATGTAAGAAGTTGGCGGGGAGCGCTGGGCGGATGGTATTTGAGTCGTCCCTTCGCTTAGCACCGAGCGTGGTACAATACCTCTCGCCACACCCGTCGCTAAGTAGGACTCCAGAAATGCGATGCGTCTATGCGTCTCTCTCAGCTCTTGTGCTAGCTGGACATAATGCTGATCTAACCTATTTACAAAACCCACCATGACTCGAAGACTATCCTCCCTAATACTACTAGGATCTCTATACACACTATCTCCGACAAGAGGCCTTCCAGGAAGATAATAATGAGCATGACTCAGGTCTGGAAGGACATGTCAAAGATGAATCATCACTAGATACGCCGTTCATTCATTGATGCATCTATAGATGATCCAAACCCAATGAATCTCCTTTCTCTCTCATTAAGAGCTGGCCTAGGAGGCACAAAGACTCTAGTAGCGAACTCCTTCGTCTCGGAACTGAGGTATGCTTGAAACACGACGCAGAGCAGGTGACCTTCAAAGTGGCAATCTTCTAATAGACCATGCAGTACCCCCATCATTGATGCATCTATAGATGATCCAAACTCAATGAAACTCCTTTCTCTCTCATTAAGAGCTGGCCTAGGAGGCACAAAGACTCTAGTAGCGAACTCCTTCGTCCCGGAACTGAGGTATGCTTGAAACACGACGCAGAGCGGGTGACCTTCAAAGTGGCAATCTTCTAATAGACCATGCAGTACCCCCATCATTCCTGCAAGTTCTGGACCCGTCGACTTGTGACAAGGTACAAAACGTGCCATCTACAAAAATAAAAAGAGGAGGTGAGGTTAATACATAATTATGAAAGTTAAGAACTAGAAATAAGAAAATTAGCAAATATGCTAAATTCCATTATTAGTAAGGGAGTAAATTTTGACTCAACATAAATTAGGTTTTATGTTTCTAACTAACAACCTTAACTCCTAGAGTTTCCTATAGTTACTATGGCTCTGATACCAAAGCTGTGAGACCTCGTTCCAAGGAACAGGAACCTCTATGTGTGTACTAGCTACTGATCCAGGGACTAGTACTGTATACACATGGAGGTTCCTGTTCCTTGGAATGGGGTCTCACAGAGAACTTAGAATGTTTATCACTAATCAGGTATTAGATCTCCAGCGCTGATAGCCAACAAGCAGTGGTGCCCTCCGATTGTTTCCCCACTTACTCTTAGCATATCAGTTGATGTCCAACGAGTAGTGGTGTCCTACGACTGTTTCCCCACTTGCTCTTAGCGTATCCTTGCTGGCCACGAGCTATGGTGCCCTCCGACTATTTCCCTATCAACTCTCAGGGTGTCCTTGATGGCCAATGAATAGTGGTGCCCTACGATTGTTTCCCACTACTAATTTGTGTCCCTCACTGGGCTTTCGGCATATCCTAGCTTCACACCACCTCTTACCCAATGTGGAGATCATAACATCATCATAGGATAACCTTTTATGGTTATTTCCACACACTATGGTTGATACTAAAATTTACGGCTCATTATCCGAGTATAATGGTTTTAACCTTATATTATATCTTATATAGAGGGCCCCACCAGCATTACCTCACTCCTAGCACCCTCTACCTACAATTTAACAACTCACCCTGACCACACCCGTCTGTTGAATTAAAATTCACAATAACAACTGCATCTGCAGTAAACAAACCGATTTAGGATTTTGGTTAAAAGATAATTTTTTCCATGAAGTAATGATTTATGAAAGCATTTTAACAGAAAACCACATCATAAATATGACCAAGGGAGCTTACCTGGTTCTTGATAGAAATATATGTCTTCACCTGAGTGAATATCCGCGATCCGATTGAATTTATTTTCTAAAATTACACAAATGCCATATTTTAGTGGCAATAAGTTTTTACATTTTTTAAAGTGTCCAGCCTAAACTTCTTATTACTTTGAGATTTATAAAATTTATATTGCAATATTTTAGGGCTTTAGTCGATTTTATACTCATGTTGTATTTAATAGCTCGACCGACTAATTTAATCGTTTTTAATAAATTTCAACTGGCTTGATTGATTTTACATTTTAACAGAGACAAATAATTATTATTTTAGCTAATTTAATTAAATTTGAATTTTCTTGTTTCTCTCTTCTTTCCTTTTTATTTTATTTTTCCGATCATTTATTGACTGCAGTTAATTTATGCATTCATTATTACATAACTCGTCTTGTGATTATTTTCTGCGATCAGAAAGCCAATTTTTACACATTTCGGAAATTCCCAATTTTTTTCTTATTTTTATTTTTCTTTTTCTTCTTCATTTTCTTTCCTTATTTCTTTCTTTTCTCTTTTTCTTTGCATTCCTTTTTCCCTCTCCTTATCTAGTCGGCTTCCTGGCCGAAGCCTCTTTCAAGCTCCTCCTTTAGGCTCAGTTTGTTTAGGCTTGAGCTTAAACTTATTTGGCTTCTACACCTCTATAAGCCACAAACCAAAACAAACAGTATTTTTCCAGCCAGACGGAGAGAAGAAGCTTCTAGCCCAATTTGCACTACACGAGAGAAGCAAGAAAACGATGCTTCTGGGGTGGCTAGAGCTTCTAAAAATCCCACTTCCCGGTACCCTTACAACTTAACTATTATTTACTTAAAAATTGCCATTCTCATCCAAATCCAAAGAACTTTTTCCAGGCTCCAAGAAATTTCTTCCACTTCACCAAATAAGCTCAAGCTCCATTCCCTAAACAAACTCAAATTTTATTCTATTGCTTCCTGATTAGCTTTCCCATCTTGGCCCCTCCTTACCACGCTGGGCTGGGTCAAGGCCGCGCCACTGCTCCGATGAGCTCCGGCCCTGCTTGGTTTCGGCTAAGAGCGAGCCTACCCCGGTCCTGGCTGCATGCTTCTTGGGGCAACGATCGTGCAGGTAATCGGGGCCTCAGAATGCATTGCATCCAATCCAACTAAGAATTTTAAATTGAAAAAAAATCATGGATGTACATCTCATCTTACCCCATCCAAAACGAATTTGATCATGAAATTTTATATGTAGATGGGGTAAGATGAGATGTACATCCATGATTTTTTTCAGAATTTTTTGAAACTTTTCTTAGTTGGATTGCACGGGAGCCCTGATTGCACAGCAGTCGTTACCCTTCTTGGGGCTAGATTTTGTTGCTCCTGTTTACTGAGATTTTGCTATCCATTTTATATTTTCATTGCATTTTGTGCTACAAGATTGGCTGGTAAGCTTCTACGGTCTGTGATGATTTCGGCCAATCTGAGACTACTAACTTCATTTTCTACTACTCAGTCTCTACTACCATTTGTTTGCTACTCTACTTGCTATTGCTGCATATTGGCAAACTTGATGCTATTGGGATGATGGGTATGGATGAATACCTGAGACTGGGGAAAAAGAAAATGCAGTCTAGGTTGTGGTGGTGGAGGAGATGTAGAAGTGGCTGTGCCCTTCACTTGCTCCACTGAATAACTTGACTTGGGGAGTTGGGGTAACTTGGCTGGAACATGGTCTCTGATCTTGGTGGTATTCGTGCTTTCGGGCTCCTAGCTTGATGGCCTCCTGGTGTGCTTGAGCTCTAGCTCTTACTCGGTTGGTGGATTGTGTGGCTTGGTTCTGGAACGTCTGGTTTCAATGCTTCCTTACTGTAGTCTTTACTTTGGTTCGCCTCATACGCTTAAATGGCCTGGTTGCCTTACGATGGAATCCTCTGGACTAGGTACGTGTCCCTTGAGGACAGTGATGCATGGTTATCCATTTTACTGTACTCTTTTTCACTGGGTAAATATCTTCTACTGTAAATCATAATAAAACACATTGACTCGGTATCTTGAAAGTCGAGAGTAGAAAATAATCTGTATTTCATATTAAATACTACATCCTTTTTCCTCATTAAGACATGTTAGCGACAGTCACTGAGCTAGTGCTAAAATTGCATTGTTACAAATCAATGTCTGAATTGCTCTTACATGGCTGGAAATATTTTATAAGTTGGATGAACTTCATTACTTGTTATACTTGCATGGGTGTACAGGAAATTTATTTTAGTGTATGATAAGCTTCATGAGTAATGATATTTTCTAAAATACACACACTTACAACTTAAAGCAGGTTTGTAAACTACCGAGTGATGCTACAAATTGCTAGAGGTGCTGAGCCCCAATATCTTTTTAAACACACACACACACAATATCTGGTACACCAAATTATACTAGGTTGATGGCAATTCTAATTTTAACTATTTATTTAATTCCATTTTGTTATATTGATTTACTGCCTTTACTGATCAATGCGAATTTTTATTTATATGCAGGGTTTACAGATGAAGATCAGATGGACTCGGATATTTGAAATTTATGTTCTTGTTATTTTTATTTTTGAGATGTAATTAAAAATGTCATTATTTATTAATGCTTTTCTGTAATTTGTAATGTAATTAAATCATTCATGTAATTACAATTTGATCTGTAATTAGACTTTTGAATTTTTGCAATTTATTCCATTGTATTCTATTTGTAATAATTAAGTTATGCGATTCAACTGTATTAGTTAATTTAATTAAACATATTATTTTAATTTAATGATCTCATTTGCATTATAATTACTCGGGTTGTTTCAAAATATCAGCCATTGATAATGAAATTACTTTACTTTGTGATCTGTATAGATATTGATAAACTCGTCCTGTAGACTTAGGGTGTGTTTGGTGGGGCTCCAGCTCTACCAAATCCGTGGATCTGTGGATCTAGTGAAGCTAGGTATTCCTAATTCTACCAGATCCGTGGAGCTGAAACTGTAAGTACATTAAGAGTGTTTAGATGGATCATCTTGTTTACATTTTAGACCAAAAATATAAAATTAATTTACTTTATTTTAGCCTACAAATTTTAGATCTCAGGTGAAACTGGGATCTAGAGCTCTAAGCCCTAAATATAACATGACTTCATACTTCGGTACATTAGAGCACTGCGGTCCTTGACGGAGCAAAGAGGCTGGTAGGATTCCAACTTGCAAATATCCAGGCATTTACCCCATCCTTTCTGGTGATTCGTTTGAGCTGTATCAGTGGCGTCCATCCTACAAGCTGAAGGAAGATTGACCATGATATTCCTAATCCTTCAACCGGCATAAATTCGTATGTGGCAGTTCAAACCAAAACTAATACACAAAAACAAGCAATAACTGAAAAGGGAAAAAATAAAAAATGGTAGAGAATAGAGACCACATCACCTGGATGATATCACTTGCTATGTGTTGCTCTAAAGAATCTACAGTTTCAGGTGGCAATGATGACTTGAGCAGAGAAGGGATCCTCATTCCCTCTCCTCCCCTCCTCTTCCTCCATGGTCTTCTCTCTACTTACTTCTAAGCTCTAAAAAGGCACAGCAGATCAGAGTACTGCTCCTCAGGCAGCTCCACCTGCACTTTCACTATCTTATTGCTTACTTGACTATTATTTTTTTTTAAAAAAAGAAACATGCTACTTGGTTATTATCAAATGCAATCTTCTAGTAGTATTGCATAGCACATTGCTACTACCTTGTTGCACTTTCCAGTGCGCGAAATGCATGTTTTTTTAGGGAAAAATGCAAATTTTTGGACCACGGCATTAGGAGACAAGCACGTTGATGCCTGCACCTTCGTCATTTTGTAGATGGCAGTATGGTTTAAATCTGTACGTGTTCATTTCTCTTTTAGGCAATATTACTTGCTTTTGTTTATTGGTACTTGTCTTTACCTGCGTATAGAATAGCCTAAAGCACGCAAAGTGGTAGATAGATATTTTGAGAGCAACTGGACAAGCAATAAAGCATACGCGAGAGCATTCAGCCTGAAGAATTCAGCATGTTATTGTTCCAGATTTCCAAATAAAACAACTAAAGTTTTCCATTCCATCATCCATGTGGATCTAAACAGTATTGTTACAAACAGGACAAGACATTAAATTAAATTGGTACGTGAAGAAAAACTATCTCTGCATCGTTCCTGTGTATAAGTGTGCAAATAGGAACTAAAAGAGGAAGGACAACATTTGAACTCCATAAAATGCCCATACCCGTCACCAGCTCACTATATAGCAATGAAAAGCAGCACATGAGACAACACTGTTCCTTATGTTAAGTCGGTGAATTTTTTGTTTGCAGCTCAGTGCAAAATTACTCAAGATTATCTAACAAAACATTATCACCTTCACGGACCAGTTGTGTTATCTGATAATGCTAAAAAAACACGCATTGGAAAAGAGTTCATGCTATGGAAATTGATTCCTCAGCATCTGATCCTGCATATTGAAAAGGCCAACACTTTTATTACCACCATGATACATAGACAATTTACAATAAAAACTGCTTGACGAAAACTGCAAAAAGACATTTTCCTGATTATTTTATCTAAGCAATGTAAATTGATGCAAAACTGTGAAGTTGTCAACCAAATACTTCAATTCAACAGTTCTAAGAGGCAAATATTCACCATGAAGAGCACAACAGTTTGTAACATGGATCATTAAGGCGACACATGCCATTATATGCAAATTATGACATGCTTGAGGACCAGTTAAACGCAGTGAATTCAATAATAGCTTACACACACTTCATCAATATAAAAAGATACACACAATTGATACCAACAGCCTATACATAATTCCTATCCTTCTCTTTTGTCTATCATCAGATAAAAGGATGCAAACTTGGACATCATATAATGGGTCACATGATAAATTCTGAGTTATGACAGAAAATATAAGTTCAAAGAAATTCCTTTTGCATATCAGTACCAGGACCAGACAACTGGTGCAAGGTGATCCAACTATCTTTAACCACCTAACTCATGAAGAAAAGCAAAATATACAGATTGTGTACAATGAACCCCCCTATGATAGCATTTTGAGCTATTAGCATCACATGTCATTCAATAATCAATATAAACGAGAGCATAATCTACACAACGTAAAAAAATGAGACCATCAAGCACTATGTCATTCAATAATGCCAATTGAACATGAAAATTTTCAGTAGAATAACACTACTAGAAGGTATAAAATGATGCAGTACGAAACATAAACACAACTACAATAACAGTTCTGGTCATGCATCGTTTCGTTATCCGCTGTACTAAAATGAATGCAACATCTCCGACACCATTTTGCTGCCAATTAATCAACGCTAGGTTGCAACAAGTGAAGTTCAATGTTATCCTTACCGAAATAATGACCACAACCCTTGTAAACAACAACAACCACCAAGCCTTTTCTCTCGAACAAGTTGGGGTAGACTAGGAAAGAAATCCAATCAAAGTCAATAAAACCCCTAAACCTTCAATCTTAGGTCATGGTTCCGGTAAATGAATCGCTAACTTCCATGCACTCCTATTCAACGCCAAACCTTTAGGAACGTTCCAGTCCCCCAAAGTTTCTTTTAACTGCTTCTTCCCACGTCAGTTTTGGTTGACTTCTACTTCTTATGTTTCAGGACGATTTAAAATTCCACTATGCACCGGTGCCTTAGGAGGCCTCTATTGGAGATGTCCAAACCATTTTAGACGATTTTGGATAAGCTTTTCTTCAGTTGGTGATACCCCAACCTTATCACATATATCATCGTTGCAAATTCGATCTTGGCTTGTATGACCACATATCCACCGTAACATTCACATTTCTACTACGCTCATCTTCTGTGCATGTCTTTTTGTAGCCCAACATTCTGTTCCATACAACATCATATGTCTAATCACCGTCGTCCTATAGAACAACCCAAAATAAGGCTATCGCAGTCTTAAGTTGATTTAGACATGTACATATATAATCAAAGCATGAACAGATTAACGATCTACAAGCAGTTTTCTCAAATATGGCTTTCAGCCTTTAACGTTGCAACCCACGAATCTATTTCAAGTTCAGATTAGCATTAGCCCCTATAAAAGTATAACCGGAGCACGCGATCTGCAAATTTAGTAGGGAATAAGCATTGCAGGAAGCAGTGAGGTGCCCACCTGGTTGCTTGGGCGCGGGCGGGACGGGCTCCTCCTCACCGTAGATGTCGCGGAGGCGGGCGGCGGAGATGGGCGGGGAGGGCGCGGCGGCGAGGGCGAAGAGCTCCTCCCTCCAGGCCCACATGGCGGAGGACATGGAGGAGTTGGCGGCGCGGAGGGACGACTTTTGCGCCTCCAGGTCCTCGATCTCGCGCTGCTGCTCCGACGACCGCACCCCCAGCGCCACGAACGCGCCCAGCAGCAGCGCGCTGGTCACCTTCTCCCGGTGCTCCGCCAGCTTCGCGCCAATCCCCCGCAGCACCGCCTCCATCCCCCGGCGCTCGCTCGTTTCCGTCTATGCCGAGTGCCGCCGCGCCGCCGTACGACTGATCTGACCTGGCGACCTGCTACGAGCGACGAAGTGCTCAATATTTTTCTCAAACTAGCCAAGTGCCTTCGATGCAACCGTAACCCAATTTAAAATAAAAAATTTACTTCCAAAAAGTACTACCCTTATCTAAATAATAAGGTTCATTCTCATTATACAATAGTTAAATATTTAAATCAATTAATTAAAGCATACAAATTCTAAGCACTTGTTTACAAATTCGAGTTTAAAATTATCTTTAATTTCACAAACTTAAATAATAACATCACAACACTTGGGACTGTAAATTTGTAGCGCCATAATTCGACATCGATCGATCGACCGAGAGAGACATCACCTGCTACCTGCTGCTCCATAGGTACAAAGACGTTGAAGAGATATGCGTCATCCATATGTGGCCGCCATCAGCAGCGTGTGTGGTTCGTACGCCTTACTCCGACTATACTATAGCCAAACCTTATGAACCAGCTCCACCGTCTCCTCTTCTCTCTCAACCTATTGACATCATCCACCGCGGCGAGCTCCAACATCGCCATCATCCTATCTCGCCGCCCACCACCGACGACCTGCCCCTATGCTGCATCGACAAAATCAGGAAGGTCACCCATTATCTCCACTTAACGGATAAGCTCAACACATCTGTAGGAGAGACAAGAAGCAGTAGGGTTGTATAGATTCAGTAACCGAGGATATATGTATGAAATCCAGATTAAAAAATCGTTGAATAAGGAAGGAAACAAAAAGAAAAGAGGCAAGAAGAGACCCAACTTTATAAATTAGAGCTCTGCTTCATTCGAAAGAGAATCAACCAAGCCAATCTGAAAAGCAATAGGAGCAATCGCCGTCGATTCGAATGCCGGATCAATGGGAGAAAGGAAAGCAAGAAATGAGTCATGCATATTCATTTACGATGATCCAATTCAATTTACCAAGGTGGCCACTGCCTGCTTCCCACTCAGCCACACGTGTGTACACATGTGTCGAGGTGAGGGTGGAGAACAGACGTACCACCACCAATTCCTAATTAGAATTAATAGAGATAGAGATAACAAATTTATCTAGTTGCGTCATGCATGTCCATGTGCATGCTACTAACTGACCGGAATCAAGTCCATACGTGATTAGATAAAAAGAAAAGATGATCTTATCTACGTATGCAAGTAAATATTTAATAGAAAGAATGCATATGGCAACTCAAAGGCACATGATAACTCAAAAGCTGTATGTGTGTAGTATATGAAAAAAGAATTGGCCGTGCAGTATTTGGAAATAGAATCGGCCGTGCCTATCGCCGCCAGCAAGGCGAGAACATTCCTGCTAGCGAGTCCGAGGAGTCGTCTGATGCACCTACAGTGGATTCTGCCACTCAGCAGCTCTTCGATCTTTAGCCTTCAGCTCCTCAGTGGCAGCGGCGAGGATAGCGAGGAGGATGATTATCAACCCTCCGGCAACGACGAGTGATCTTCCGTCCTGAGTGCTTTCCCTTTTCGGTGTCTTGATGCCAAAGGGGAGTGTTTAGTCTTAGTCTTTATCGCTTGGGTTGTTTAGTTTCTTATGTGTTGCTTGTGTCTTGGTTGAACTTGTTTTGATGCTTGTGGTTTGTGAATCTTTATTTCTAGTTCGTCGTTGAATGCTTGCTTATCATGATTTTTATGTTCATTGCTTAATGCAGTATCATGTTATTTACATTTTGATATATCCTTATTGTTGATCTCTCGAATGTAAGGATATAGGGGGAGCTCTTGCAAAAAATTCTCACTAGATATGTGCATTTGATCTCATTTCTTTTCTCTAATGCACACACTTAGGGGGAGCTCTACTATATGTTTTGCATTCAAAACGAAAATTCAAATCTCTTTTATTTCTATTAAAGCCTTCAAATTGTGTTGTCATCAATACACCAAAAAGGGGAAGATTGAAAGTGCATCTAGACCCCTCAAGAGTTTTGGTGATTAATGGCAACACAATTGAGTATACTAATGGTTTAAGTGAGAATTCATGCAAAGATCGAGAAGGTATCATCGTAAGTAAGCGATTGGAGAACCCCATCGTATTTAAAATTTGAAAAGGCGGCATCAAGACTTTAGATGTATTTTTTTATTTTATTGAGTCTAAGGATAGCCGTACTATTAAGGGGGATACGACGGAAAATCGCTTCTAGGATATGCTTGTGCTTAAAGGATAAAAATTGCATAGCAAAAGAATTTAAAACATTGCATTTCTTTTGAAGTATGCCATTCTAGCCGGATGGGTAAGGCCGGAGTATCCGGACATTAAGTCCGGACACTCCGGGTTAAATGAGTCCGGAGTATCCGGGGATTAAGTCCGGACACTCCGGCACTACTAGAAATCTATCTTTGCCGAGGGTAATGTGTAATAGCATACAGACCGTAGGTAACAAAAAGGTGGCCGACGGTTTTTCTTATTCCCGACGGTTCAACGAAGAACACTTTGTTATTTCATTCATGGCCGACAGGAAAGACATTTACCGAGGGTAAATAAAACACTTAGAAGGCCAAGCATTTATCGACGGGTTAAAGAATTTACCATGGGTAGATATTTTACACTCGGCCAATGTAAGAATTTGCCGACGGGGTACAAAATTTACCATGTGTAGAAATCTTACACTCGGCCATTGCATGAAATGACCAACGGGAACATATTTACCGAGGGTGCAATAAAACACTCTAAAGGACTAGCCTTTTGCCGATGTGGTAAAGAATTTACCATGGGTGGATATTTTACACTCTACCAATGTAAGAATTTGCCGACGGGTACAAAATTTACCATGTGTAGAAATCTTACACTCGGCCATTGCATGAAATGACCAACGGGAACACATTTACCGAGGGTGCAATAAAACACTCAAGCAGGGCAAGCCTTTGCCGATTGTGGTAAAGAATTTACCATGGGTGGATATTTTACACTCGCCAATATCAAGATTTGCCGATTGTGGTAATATTTTGTTTATTATGAATTAAAATCACAAATAGAAGAATGAATGTCACTCATCTAGGATTATTGCAGGCATTGGTGCAAGAGGAGGATGGACTATGATACATTCACAAATGCGTTGGTATGCTAACTTTCTAGTGGCTAGTAACTTCATAAAACAATTTATTACTTGTTGACTATGACCTTCATTGCCATCATATGATAAATTTAAATTTACTTGCTTAGACATATATTTTTTACTAATAGTTTTTCCTTCATGTTTCTTAGGACACTTCGTTCAAATGTCGGATTTATGGAAGAACAAGACAGGATAATCATGACACTCATGACAAGGTTAGCAATGTATTTTTAAAATATTCTTGTGAAGGTTTAATGAAAAGAAAAGGAATCAAATAGTAGATTGGTACTTATGTTGCTTAACAACTAACATATTCTCACCATTGCTATAGAGTGCTTCCGGTGAAGAAGGCGGCAACAATCCTACAAAGACAAGGAAGTGAAGATGACAACGATGGTGATTACAAAGATGGGAGAACCTACGGATGATTAAATAGACTATCGTGTTGACTGAATTAGTGTTTGCGACTATTGGCGGCATATTGGAGGATAATTTTAGTGTTCGTTGTTTATCTTATGGTTTGCAATATTTTGCTATCAGTTAAGGACATCTTGTAAGCTGGTTATTATTTGTGTGGATGGATGATATTATTTAAACAATATATATGGTTCTATTAGTTGTTTGACATATGGCAATGTTTGATGTTTATATATCAATTATATTTCTCTTTGTATATGGCGTCAATTCATGCATTTTAACAAAATTTTGTTTCAAAAAAAAATCATTTCCGAGCGTTGCTACTTCATTTGCTGAGCGTTTAATGGTACCTCGGTTTAAATCTTTACCGAGGGTCAATAATGAGTGATGGTTGAAAATGCACAAGAATAAATTTACCGAAAGTTGTGACAACTGTTGGTAATATAGTTTGTGAGGGTTATCATTAGTCAAAGTTTCATAAACCGGATGGCAAATAAATCTCCTACGGTGACTAAACCTTCACCAAGTTTATAACCGAAGCGCCCTAATACCCGACGGTCGTGCAAAACGGACGGCAAATAAATCTACGACGGTGTTTCAAACCTTCACTAATTTTGTAACCGAACGTTTTTTAGGCCGACGGTGAGGCACCACGACAAGAAATACAAAGTTTATTGGGTTTTAAACCTTGCCCATTTTATCACCGAAGCTGCCCAATTTCCGACGGTGAGGTAAAACTCTTGCAGACGCAGCATCCCAACGGTGAAGAAACCACTGTATGTAATCACCGAGAGCCATGCAAACCGACGGAAATCAAATGGTCGAAGGTACCGCCGCCATCACACCATTTCCGACGAAGATTTGCCGAGGGAGATTCCCGACGGTATACACTCTGCCATGTACGGACCGACGGTTTTTGCTGATACCCGACGGTGTTTCCACCCTCGGCAAAAGTTAGATTTCTAGTAGTGCGGGTTAATCCTCTCGGTACTCGCTAAAACTTCTTCAATCCGGAGACTCCGGGGTATTTGTCCGGATACTCCGGGGTTTGCGCAGCTCACTCATAACGGTTGGATTTTGGGGGGCCTATTTAAGCCCTTACTCTTCTCCTACCCGTTGGAAGCCTCATTCATTGCAGCATTCAACTCTTAAGCTCTCGCTCTCTTGAGCCCTAATCTCCTTCCCCCACTTGAATCTTGGATTTGATTTGAATATTTGGGGAGAAAGGAGTGGATTTAAGTGCCTTGAGCTTGCATCTTTCATTCTTGAGCACAAGTTTCATCCTCCAAGACGATTTAGCGGCGTATTTGTTACTCTTGGAGTTTGAAGGGCTTCTAGACGGCAAGGAGTCACCGGGAGCCTCCAATACTCGGTGTGGTGAGCCCCGGAAGTTTGTAAAGGCAAGTCTCGCCTCCGAAAGGAAAGAGGCAAGAAGTGAAGACCGGCGAGTGCTTTGTGCAACACCGGAAGGAAAGTGGTCAAGAGGGATCCGGGCTTTGTGCCTCCTCAACGGAGACGTAGGATTCCCTTCAAGAATCCGAACTTTGGGTAAAAATCCTTGTCTTTGTGTTGTTCATTTGTTCTTGCTAGGGTTTGTGTTCTTGAGCCTTTTCGGAGCCCCGATCTACTCCATCTTTGTGTTTGGCTCTAGATCTACATCATCCTCAAGTACCTGATATCATTTAGATTATTTGTGTTCATTTAGATTGTTGAAAATTTGCAAAGATTTAAAATCTCACTTCGAGGTCCCCAGTCCGGAGTATCCGGACCAATTACCCCGGACAGTCCGGACATACCGGAGTATCCGGACCAATTACCCCGGATAGTCCGGACATACCGGAGTATCCGGATAAAAACCCCGGACACTCCGGGCTCAGACCCTCGGGAGATTTTATTTTGCTGCAAAATTTTAATTCGCCTATTCACCCCCCTCTAGGCGACATCACTGGTCCTTTCACGCAGCGTTTTCCCCCTCGAGGCCACACCCTATCTTCCTCGCACCGCTCTGCCACTATCGGTGTTCCACTTCCCTTGTTCCTCCGATCTTGCCTTCATCCCCTCCTCCACCGCCGGAGCCGCTTGCAGCACCACGAGATCGGGCCTCGGCTACCTCACAGAGCCCTCGAGCTTGCCGCACCAAGGAGTCGGGCCCCAGCCGCCTCGTGTAGCCCTCGAGGTGGCTCTCCTGTCGTGATTCCCTGGCTCCGTAGAAGGCGCATCATGCTGCCCAGGCTACGCCTGCTACTCCTCGCGTCGCCGCTCACGCTCGTGCCTACTCTTCCTTTGCCGACTGTGACGCCTCCCCGAACTCAGGATGTGCGATGAGATGCCGCGGCTGGCACTCCACCTGCCCTTCTCCGATGTGGAGGTGCCCATGCGAGAGACCAGCAAGGTCGCCGCCGCCGAGGCCGAGGCGGAGAAGGTGGCGCGGAGGGACCATGAGCTCGCGTGGAGGACGCCCAAGTGCGAGCCCCCGCGGTGGCCCTGGGTGGACGTGGAGGCGACAGCTCTGGCTGGTCATCCTCGCCTGGCTCACTGTAGGCAGGGGATTCAACTGCATCGGCAGATAGATAGGTAAATAGCTAAACACAGCTTCTCTAATTCATAGCGTTTATCTCTCTTTTGCTTTTATTGGTCTGGATGTGGAGAATACAGTGCCATAATTTGGATTCGAGGGTAGAGAGTAGAGACTAGCGGAGAACATGGTTGGTTAGTATTAGGATTCAAGAAACAACGCTTGTCAGGTGGATCTATACAGCCTTGAGAAGGAAATAAAACTCCAAGAGAAAGAAGAAATTGAACTGAGGAAACAACAAAAGAAACAAGAAGAGGCGCTGAGAGAATAGAAGCGACATGAAAAAGGAAGAAGCTGAAATGAAGAAACAACAAAGAAGGCATGAAGAGGAAGCACTGAAAGAACAAAAGCACTGTGAAAAAGAAGAAGCTGAAATGAGGAAACAACAAAAGAGACAGCAAGAGGAAGCTGAGAAAGAACGGAAGCACGTGAAAAGAAAGCCGCACAACTCAAAAAGCAATAGCCAACATGTCATTCAGAAGCAAGTTTCTATGATAGAGATTTTTCAAAAATAAGAAAGACAGTGAAAAAGTTGAAAAATCTGGAGAGATACTCTCCATAGATCCATGCACCAACAACAAAGAGGTGATTTCGTCAGCTACATCAATAAATTGATTCTTCCTTCTCTCAAAAAGAAAATTGGGCTTTACATTAAGGAACACTCTCATGTCTCATTTCCCCATTGTATTTGTTTAAGATGAATATAATATTTTTTGGATGATGTACTTTCACATGGATACATGAAAATATTGTTGTAAATAAGAACTGCAGACAATGTAAATGGTTTTTTAACCGATGGAGTGCTTATTGTGGGATTTGTTTTCAGCAGAGACCAGAGCACATCTACCAATTAAGGAACTTTTGGAACAGAGGAATGCATATTAAGAATATCATTTCTAAATATGTTTTAATGTCATAAATGCCTTATGTACTATGTACAATATATTTGGTTTTAATTCATATCGAAGGAGAAATTGTAGAAACTATTGTAATCAGGATAAATATATGTTTGATCTTGTAACAAAATTTCATTTTATTGCTTAGCTTTTATATTTCGTTATCAATTTTATTTTTCGTAGCAACGCACGGGTATTGAACTAGTATTATAGGAACTGTTCGATCATCTCTGTGTTCCAAATGGGCTGGCTTGGTATTGACGTAGATTGCTCGACAGAGTTGTCATGGGCTTAATTCATTTTCAGACAAATTGCAATTTTAAAGTTACATTTCCTATACGCATATGGGCTGGATCGATATTGACATAGATTGCTCGACAAAGTTGTCATAAGTTTGATTCATCCAGAAAAATTGCAATTATAAAGTTACTTTTCTTATACCCTTAGAAATTTTTGGATGAGTCGTTTGATGCCAATTTGGGGCCTGTTTAGGGGAACTGTGACTGGGCTGAAAAATTGTTTTTAGTTTGCTAGGTTGTAAAGCAGCTATAGCTAGCGGCTGTGACTTTTCTTGTTATGCTGTTTGACAAATTGACTGTTATAGCTGTAGTTTTTAAAGATCAACCGAACGGAAAGATAGCAACATAACAAAGTACAATGACATCTTGACGTTGCTTTACCTCTTGCAAATAAATCCAGAGAACCATCCGACTTTCTAAACGCTCATCAGGGAGCCTTTTCCTAGCGTCACACACATCCGAGGGGTGAAATGACAAAGCACACGCACCTCCTGCGCGAGATGCCCTTCTTATACCCCGGGGAGAGACTAGGGTTTTAGTGGGCTTCCCTTCTCTCTCCCCTCGCTTTCTCGCCTCCTCGGCGGCGCCGCGGCGAAGTCCAAGTCGAAGGCGAAGCAGGGCTCATCGGAGCTCGGTGATGGGCGGCGAGAAGGAGAACCTCGACCTCTCCGACCTCAACACCTCCCTCCCCGCCGCCGCGGCCGGTAACTTCCGCGCCACCCAGTCGTATCTCCTCCCCCCTACCATTTCCCTAATCGAACCGCGCTCTCGTGTGGTTTTCCTGCAGCTCTCAGCGCCGAGGACCGCGCCGGCCTCGTCAATGCCCTAAAGGTACGTCGATTTGGCTTATACTTGAGACTTGTACGCAATTGCTATTCGATTCCGGCACGTTCGGTTGTTTTATGTTGGGTTGTGACGGTCGGTGGAATTTTTTCATTCCATTTCTGTTTGTGATTTCCTGTGATTTTCATTTATGTGATCTGATTTGGTTACAGGACAAGCTGCAGAGCTTGGCGGGTCAGCACGCCGACGTGCTCGAGACGCTCTCGCCCAATGTCAGGAAGCGTGTTGAGTTTTTGAGGGAGATCCAGGTCGACTGGAATTTTCCCTACCTTTAATTTTACCATTGCTATGTGATTTTCGTTGCTGATGTCCTTGTGCCAGAATATAATCCGGATGAAGTGCTGAAATCGAAATGAAATGGTATAGTTGTTAGATTTGGCTTCTGGTCGGGGCAGCCAATGATTTGTAAGGATGGCATAGGTTAGGTTTGTCAGCAGTACTGTTTTTTAGTTAATGACTTAATGCCCTTAGTTCTGTACTGTTAGCTGAAAAAAATTAATCCAAGTATTCAGCTCTTGCTATTTGTTGATTTGACTGTAATTATAGTTGATGGGCAACATTAAAATGACCTGTTGAACTTGCAGGATATCAGCATGCAATATATATGGTGTAAGATTTACTAGGTCAGCCTTTTGTGTTACTTTACTACTATTGGATATGAAAAGAACACATGTATTGATGTTGGGAGTAGAATGTACATTGTGGATCGATCAAGTGGAGATATTCCTTAAGCGTGCTTTACGCATTGTGGTTTCTGTTGAGTGTTAATGTCATCCCACACTCTTCCTATTTTTATTACTAGGTTTAAAGAAGTTTCTCCTTTTTTTAAAAAAAAAAACTTGCTTAGATGTTCTTAGATAAGATTACCTTCTTTTTTGGTAGACTTTGTTGACTTGAATAAAAAACCTATCTCTTTCTTACTTAGGCCTATTCATACATTTTCTTGTGTCTTGATGAGTGAGGACTATGAAGTAAGGAAGGAGAATATTGAATCCTTAAAGAGGGTAAAGGCAAAATAAGCCAGGAGATCAGATTTGAATTGAAAAACATTTTTGGTGTTCAACACTCCATACAGACTTAATATTTCTACACCACTACCAAGGGTACTATAGCTTTGGAATTAGATGTATGAAATATCTTTATGTGACCTATGCAACCTCTAAGATTTCATCATTTAAATCTCATTGCTAAAACATATAACCACCTAAAGTAATGTCTTTGCCTCATGGGGAATAGTGATCCAAGCTTTTGTATTTTATTTGGGCTCAAGAGGGGCTTGATTTATTCGATTTATGTTTGTTGGTCTGTTTTAGAACTATAAACATTTGTCTGGTTGAGCTGCTGGATCATATGATTAAACACTCTTGTCCTTTGTTGTTTCTATTGCTTCCATTCATCTTTTCCTGAATTTGTGCAGTTCCTCTTTATGCAGGCTACTTCATTCCTATTGTTTCTATTCCCTGGTACTTGTTTTTGCAGTCAACTTGTGACTTGTTCCTTCCCTTTGTCTTCCATTCTGTCCTGTGGCAGATCTATTATCCACGGCGAACTACTCTGATAAATTTGTATAATACTATTTCTAGTACATAATTGATGGATTAGAGTTTACCAATGGCCTACTTAAATTTTGCATTTTACCCCATGAGCTGTAACTGCCTCAGAGATCTAACTTTCTCTCTGTAATAATGCAGAGCCAACATGATGAGATTGAGGCAAAGTTTTTTGAAGAACGAGCTGCACTTGAAGCTAAGTACCAGAAGCTATATGAGCCATTGTACACAAAGGTACACATTTTCTTGCTGTTCTATGTTTTATACTGTTTCATGTGATTGTGTGAAAATATCTAACTGTACCATTTCCTTTTGTGCAAATTGTTGAATTCTCCTATTTTGTGGTTTTTCAGAGGTATGACATTGTAAATGGAGTTGTGGAGGTTGATGGTATTAGTGACGAACCAACCAGCGAAAATTCTGCCGAGGGAAAGATGCAGATGGTATCAACTATCAAATTAAAGTTTTACTTGAACTCTTGTACAGTTCCCATTCTGATTTGTGATTAAACCTTTTTTCAGCTAAAGGTGTCCCAGATTTTTGGCTTACTGCTATGAAAACAAATGAAGTGCTGTCGGAGGAGGTATTGCTGAGTATGCTATACTTTCTACATGGATTTTTAGATGCATTGCTATATCATTAACTTTATTATTGCTTAAATTTAGATCCAAGAGCGCGATGAGGCTGTGTTGAAATATCTAAAAGATATCAAGTGGTCTAGAATCGACAACCCCAAGGGTTTCAAGCTGGATTTTTTCTTCGATACAAATCCTTTCTTCAAGAACTCAGTCCTAACAAAAACCTATCACATGGTTGATGAAGATGAACCGATTTTGGAGAAAGCAATCGGGTTGGCATTTTTGTACTTTATTATTGTTTTCATGTGTAAGGTTCTCATGTTCTATCGTATGTCGATACGTGTATATGCATGCTTTATTAGACAGACATTCTGTGCTCTGCAGGACTGAAATTGAGTGGTACCCTGGAAAAAACCTGACACAGAAGATTCTCAAAAAGAAACCCAAGAAAGGTTCAAAGAATGCGAAACCTATTACTAAGACTGAAGATTGTGAGAGCTTCTTCAACTTTTTCAGCCCCCGCAAGTACCTGATGATGATGAAGACATTGATGAAGATACTGTATGTTTTAAGATTTGTTCAACTTAAAGGGGTATTACTTTTTGCATTGTTTCATAGGAAACTTGTTCTTTCAATCTGTGATGTAGGCTGATGAGCTTCAGGGTCAAATGGAACATGATTATGACATTGGGTGAGTGCAGATCATCATTTGCCATGCAATGCTGTATCTGTCACACCTGGTGATGCTATGTTATGATTTGTGGCATATTGCTCTCTTGCTGATTTTTTTATTGAAATTTGACTTTTAGGACCACCATAAGGGATAAGATCATCCCTCATGCTGTTTCATGGTTTACCGGTGAGGCTGTGCAAGCTGAGGATTTTGAGGACGTGGAAGATGTTGATGAGGACGATGAGGATGATGATGAAGAAGAAGACGAGGATGAGGATGAAGACGAGGATGAGGAAGAAGAAAACAAACCAAAGAAGAAGGTAGTCTTACACGGTCGTAGAACTTATTTCTGCTTGCTTCCACATTACCATGTTAATTGACCTTACTAATACATTTCTTTTGTAATTGTATGAACAGCCAGCGGGCAAACCAAAGGTACAAGTTCTACACTGATCTCAGATGACTAATATTCACTTTTCTTGGTCCCAGTTAGTAATGTAATCTTATACAACTCATGGTATATCTTCACCAGCTACCGCCGAAGGGTGGGAGCCAAGGGAACGCTGAGCAACCAGCGGAGTGCAAGCAGCAGTAGAACAAACTGTTCTGGTGCACCGGTCCCTTGCGCTTGTGTTGGATGATACAGTATTTTCCATTGAACCGCCCAGGACAACAGTTTGTGTTGCACGCGATTGAGATTTTATTGTTGATATACCGTAGGCATGTGCCAGTTTTACTAGGTGGTGAGGCAGTTGGATGGTTAATGTTTTGGGACAATGTTAGCGTTTTGTTCAGAGTTATATGCTATCGGATGATACCCTAAGATTGTGTAATTATCTTTGCACTCTGCTGATAGAGCTTCTACTATTTGTCTTGAGGATGATCGTCTATCCTCCTTTGACGAAATTCTGCGCCGTTTGATCTTGGATTGATTTATGGATGCCCATCATTGATTTGGTTGCTGGTGGACGATTTGTGAAAAATTGTTGTTTTAACCTCTGTTTATGTTATGAACCTTTATTGAACTGCGTTACGGCAGAAAAGCCTGATCAATATTCAATTCCATGGTTTATTCAATATTCAATACCATGGTTTATCAATATTCAATACCATGGTTTACCATGGTTTATCATGGTTTATTCAATATTCAATACCATGGTTTAATTAGAAGTAGTAGAGATTTAGCAAAGAAGACAAATGACACGTGTTACCTGGAAAAATGACGATGACATTCTTCAGCCAGCCCGAGCCAGAATAGAAATCGGAAATTGCGCCCGCGCCGGCCGAGCTCCCGCCTTGCCGTTCTTGACAAGCCGGTGTGCTACTCTCAAAATCATTCATTTCATGTTACATCGTGTTTCAGAACTTTCTCCACCATATCCCCAAATTAATTCGAGTTTCATGCACACGGCTGCTCCGAATCAAAGATTCTTCTCTGGATTCGTTGAGCTTCTCCGTTGTTGTTCGTTGCAACCAGTGAGACTCCATCAGTCCATCCGATTCCTTTGTACAGAACAGAAGCATCAACTTTTCCTATCATATCTTTCGACACAACCACCTCCCTTCCCCTAATCCCCGTAGAGCCGCCGTCACCTGCATCCGTTCGCCACCGCCGCCCTCTATCGTCGTCGGCATGTCTCCGGCATATTTATCCCCAAACCACCACGACCGTAACGCTCAAAATCACGTTGTGAGCAGTCTGTTTTGTCCCTCACCCGTGCCCGGCGGTCTCGCCGAAGGATCTGACCCAGATGCCCGATCATGGCTGCTAGGGCTTCGGGACGTCCTCTTCTGCTCGCGATATCATCGCAGGATGACCGTTCTCTTCTAACTGTTGCTCACATAGACGGTAGATCGACGCCACATCACAATTCACAGCCCGCTAGATTCCCGTGTGGCTGAGTGGGTGCTCTGCCGGTGTGAGCCCTACTGGTCAGGAGCATGAGCCAGTTTGACCCAAACATGGTTAACTAGTATAAACTATAAGGTGGAACTCAGATTGGACACCCTAGTGCAAAGTGAAACTACGGTCTAAACATGGTGCAAAATAAAATAAGAAGCAATTTACCTGTGCAAAGAGCTATTTACTCTTTTTTTTACCCTCAAACAACAACCGATAAAATAACAAAACAATAAATACCTTACATTGTTTAAAACGAAACAATGCATACCTTACACTGTTTAAGAGGAATGATATATTGAAACTAATTAAATACAATTAAAATGGAGGTCAAATCTCTAATGACAAAATGTACTCTCTCCGGTCTTAAATACATGCCATTCTATCTTACATTGTTTTGTTCTGAGGTATCATTTCTTTGCTGTGAGCAATCAATCTAATCCAAATATTTCTTTCTCATCAAATCCATGTTGTTTTGTGGATTTGTTGGCTGCGTAATGGAGTACTGGATTACTGTTGATAACAGTTTATTTCCCTAAACTTTTAGGGGTGAAATGAACCCCATACCCCATGTTAGGTTTGCCCCTGAATTACTCTTTAATTCTATATGATGCAAATTATATGTATGTAAATTTATAGTCACGCAGAACAAGGGATGGAACCAGACAAGACTCAAGCCTCGGGCTAGCTGCTGAGGATAAACTATTTTCTAGGTGGCCCAACCGATTCTAGGCTATTTTTTTACAGTTTTTTTTTACGCCAGGCCTCGGCCCACGGCACAATACACTATCGGCACAGCTAGGTTTAGCATGACAACTCTGTCTAGTCTAGTGACCGACTAGGATAGTATGCGCGGCGTATACGCCGCGTGTGTTGTTTTTTCACGTGAAAGATTTCGCTTTTTTTTGCCGCCGGTGCTTGCTAAAAAATCGCCGTGGAAACACGCAAAACGGTTGAAAAACAAAAAGATTCGCGTTTCGGCGTAATACACGCGTCGTGACTTTTTTTTCAGAGAAATTTTTTTTCCCGGAACGCTTTTATTTTTAAATCGCTGAAATAATGAGTGAAACGTGGGAAAAAATAGAGAGATAGAGGTGTAGAAACATCTACTTGACGAATTATTTCAAAATATTGGAGCGAGAAATGAAACTGCAAGGGGAAAAAGTCTAGAGGAAAAGGAAAAAATCATTAGAGACGACAACCTTTTTTGCGAGTCTAACACTCTACACGCTCATCGAGTAATAATACACGCTTTAAAAAATATAAGAGATCGAGATGGGGAAAAAGTCTAGAGATAGAGACGCATTACATATTTCGATGACGAAAACATTTTTTCCGGGAAAACGGAGAAAGGACCTAAACGTAAAGAGCAAGGACTCAATGCTACGTTTTGGACTCGTCCGCTATCCTTAAAAATTAGAAAAGGGCTTATTCGCGATTTGAATTTAACGGAGGCTCTTTTCGCAAAATGACGACGAGGACCTGAACGCAAATTTAGAAGGAAAAATCTTTTCTCTCGAAAAATCGCAAGGACCTATTCGTAATTTTAAAAAGGACCAAATCGCGAAAAACATTTTTGAGCCGAGCCGTCAAGTCGGGCTCGAGCCGAGCTGCCGGCTCGGCTCAAATCACACGGAGGCCAGGGAATTTTGGTGTGATCGTGACGTGGAGACGTTCCCTGGCCGGGAACTTTTGTGACATTAGTATATGGGATGATGTAGGAGATTAGGCTGTATCTGGTCAAAGCCTCGAAGCCGAGTAATGGGCTTGCAGTTGTCGCAATTCGCAGGAAACGATCTGTATTCAGTAGTTTAGCAGTGTTGTAGAAGGAAAAATAGCACGATGGAACAACCATGTCCTAACTATGCAATTACATTTCCCGAGTAAAAAAAAGGAGTGCCGATGCTTACACTGTTGATTCCGCGCTCTTTGGTTTTGGTGTTTCAATGTTGTAACAGTCATGTCAGCGATGTCAGTTCTATTCTTGAAAATAAGTCATGTTAATTGGACAATTGGGTTAGATGTCCTTAGGTGTTACTGTTACTAAAAAAAAAGGGAAAGAAAATGTCTGGAAGTTGGCTGGCATGTAATCTTGAGCTAAACTGAAAGTCTTTGAAGGGTGACACTGACGAGCCTTGCAATTTGCGGCAAGTTACATAGGCCATCTTTACTGTGCTTGATACCTGAATGATGCGATGTAAGCAGCCAGCATGATGCATTGCAAAGTTGCGGTCCTATAACATGTTCATCTAGTTTCATGTTTAGTTTTCTTTGCATGCTTAATACTGTAGGTTAATGATTATTAATTTTTTTTACCTGTAAATCATCACCGAAGAATGAAAAAAAAAATCGCATCTAACTTCCTCTAAATGTATTTCAGAAGCAGAAGGATTGTATTTAACATGCGCTTAAATTGCTCATTTTTGCATTAACTGCCTCAGGAACGTACCATGGAGATCAGACCGAAGGTAGCTCTGCGTGCTGCCCTAGTTGGTGGGGTAGCAGCATCTGCAAAGGTCGCTGGAGTGATGAAAGCTGCAGGAGGTGTGAAGGTTGGTGCAGCGGCCGCAGCTGTGACCAGGATTAACACTGTCTATGAAAATAGGTCGATTTTTGTTATTTTCATACCGGTCTGGCTCAATCAATAAACCGAATTGATTCAAATTTAAAAAATCAGAAAATTAAAAAAAACATTTATCTAAAAGTTCCCTAAAACTAATATTAATAGCTTTTTGACATCTGCCATGATTTTTTTTTGAAAAACGGTTTTTTTGAGATGTTTTTGAGCAAACCGAATATAGATAATACAAATTTAGTATGTTTCGTTTAATTGCAACTCGATTTTTTTTACTAACATAGCGTTCATGTAGATCAAACATAATATATGTGTGACAATGAAAGGACGAAGAAACTAAACAAAGTGCGAACATTCATTTTTGGTAAGAAATATTGATCTTAAATGCTGTGGACTTGTTGGATTGCTTTGTGAATGGTATTGAAATGAAAGATTATTTGTTGAGATATTATTGCTAAATGTCTACTTTACAATTTGATATTGTCTAAAATATAATAAACGTAATGCTAAATTTTTTCCATAGTCGTGCTATTATTACAAAAGGTGTACTTTACAACTTGATGTTGTCTTAAAATGTAGGAAATGTCATGCAGAATTTTTTTTCCATAATTTTTATACATTTCTAACATTTTCTTGATTTTCTGGGCCTTTACCAAGTTTTTACAATTTTTTAGCATTTTTTGCATTTTTTCAATTTTTCTTGAATTTTTTCTAATTTCCGCTGAGTGTACTAATTTTTTATGAAAACTAGTTGGCTTCGGTTCGTTTCGCCGTTATTTGACCATCGAGTTCAAAATGTTTGACTTTGAATTTCATTCAGTTTTGATCAATTTTCGACGAACGCTAATGACATGTGGGCAATTTCTGATGTTGGATCGGTAATGTAAACGGTGGCAGTGACAGCAGTAGCATCGGCTGCCATATGCAGAAAAAGACACAAATAGAGATAATCCAAAGTCGAAAACAAAATGATATTTGCCACGAATTCGTGGAGAAGACCTGTATGAAAATGCCTCTCCAGAGTGTAGATCAGCGTCCTGCAAAGTACAACAATCTATTTCGCGATTGCTACTCCACCAGTGCAGAGCCGCAGAAAGTCAGAAACTAAATAGTAGAGGTGGGTGTCGTGTCCAGCCCGGCATGATCGTATTGTGCTTCGTGTATGAACCGTGCCGGAACGCGACGGTCTGTCGTACCCGTTATGCCATGCCAGGCCGGTCCGACCCACTTTCGGTGAGTCTAAGCATGGTGTGGAGTATATGGACCCCGGGTATCTACATGGCAGGCCGTGAGGACCATCCAAGGGGGGATGGGCCAAGCCGACTGCATGAAGATGGGTATTACCCAGGAGGCAAGCCGCCATGCGCAAAGAAGGAAACCTCAAGATGGAAACCAACCTCGCTTAGGAGAATACAATTGTAATCCTAACCGTTATCATGTATAACGGATAAGAAAGAGATACAATCCCCACCTCGTATCCGAGTGGGATTCCATATTGTAACCGCCCTTCTCTGCTATATAAAGGGAGGGGACGGGGCACCATAGACAACATACAATATCTCATCAGCTATTAGCTAGACACATATAATTCCAGAGCACAGGACTAGGGTATTATCTCCATCGTGAGAGCCCGAACCTGTATACATCGGGTGTTCTTGTGCTACCATCGAAGCTTCGATCCAAATAGGCGCCCCTTTTCATCATTGTTTGTGAATAAACGCTTACACATGGCCTATTTATGCTTTCAGGTTCGCTTGCGTCGCGGCTTGCTTCAGACCAAATTCCATTTGCACTATTGTGACGAGAAGAAAGGAACCAGAGACACATGGAGTTAAGACAGTGGACACAAATATTATAGAAAAAGAACTAAAATTTATTTATTATTAGAATGAGGGGATGTACTGAACACGAACGAGAGAGAGGCAACGAGAGACTGAGGAAGAGAGACAATGGAGATTGAAAGAGGCGGATGAGCGAGGGAGAAATTAAGAGAGACGGGTAAGAGAGAGAGTTGACCCATCTCTCTCAGGTGTCGGCGGCGGGGTGGCGTTCATACTGTTGGGTACATCCATAACGCTCACGTTCTGTAGGTCGGTGATCTTCATACTGAGTTTCTTTCTCATGCCTCGGGTCATTGGGTCCGACACGCCCGTAAGCTACTGAGATCATGCTCGGTTCTCGTGCCCGCACGCCTATATTACGTTGTCGTGCAGCAGCCGACTTTGGACCGTACCATACTGGCCGTGTCTTAAATCGGCCCAAAAGAGTCCAATCCGAGTGTCCACCTCTACTAAATAGTGGTCTCTCAAAGGACATCAGAATCGATAAAGTTACTAGAGCAATTTTCATGCTACTTGTGTTTTAACTGGGATTAAGCACGACATTGTCGAATTTTCCCCGATTGGTGATTTGGTCTCATGCAATAGTTGCTGTTGCTCAATGTGATAATGTTTCGATGGTGCGATGACACAGTGTTCACCCTCTTTGATAGCCTGATTTCTGCTGCCTCATCTGGGGTGCAGTGCAACAGCTACCATTTGTTTGCACTTTGTTGGGAGCAGGGTTAATAAAATCGTCGATTTTTGGTCATCGATTTTTGACCGTAAATCGTGAAAAACAGGTTTATCAAGTCAGCTCAGCTTCAGAAACTGATTGTCAAACCGGCTCAATTCAAATTCAATGTCAAAAAATTTGAAAAATTTGCACAAATTTATTCTAAAATTTTCTAAAGTTAGTATTAATATCATTGTGATATCTGGGATGAAAACTTTATGAAAAACTGAATTTAGAAGATGTATTTGAATCAAAACCGAAAATATGAAATTGAAAAAACAATAAAAAAGATAAAATACTAACATGCCAGAGCCCACAGTACAACCGCCCCGTCCTCTGCCTCCTCAGCATCCACAGCACAGCTGCCTCCCTTGCCTCCTCTGCATTCTCGGCCACGCGCTGTCGCGGGCCAAAACAGATCATGCCGGTTCAAGCGTGGCCCATAGACACATATCGTGTCTGTCACTCGTCATACCTAACCACGAGGTCCGGCTCGGCCTAGTCTATATGCAGTTCTGAGTTCTGAAAGGTCTAAATTAAAAAGTGCCATGCCGTGGGCCGTGTTGTGCATCCCGTGCGTCAGTCTAAAAAAACCCGGCCCGTCTAGACACGGGCAAAGGCACCGATGCTGAGGTGGAAGAAGCGGACCCACCCCGGAGCTTGGTGTGGCTCGGTACGCACTATGCCCGCCGTGGCTTCGGCAAAGATTATCCAATGGGGCTTTTAATTCTCGCCTCAATTGGATAGCAAATTTTTTCCTGCCTCTCAATTCACTGCCGCTAATTATTTGCCACCGTTGCATCCAATTGATTTATAATTTGCCATTTTGCTCATTTTCTCTGTATTTGCAATCCCGTCGAACCATTTTGCCCTTGCTTACTGTTTGTTAAAAAAAATTAGTCGGCCATATCATAAAGTGGTAATAAATCAACTTCATGCCCCTAATCATATCAGGGAAAACACATTGTGCAATTCAACAGTAACATAAAAAATATTTGCAACAATAGCATTAGGAACCATGCTGGTATTTTGTTATTACCATGCACATGGATTAATATAAAGACAAGGAATCCAACTAAACACACAGTAAGCAGGGGCAAAATAGTCTAACGGGATTGCAAATGCAAAGAAAATGAGCAAAATGACAGATTATAAATCAATTGGATGCAACGGTGGTAAATAATTAAGCGGCAGTGAATTAAAGGACAAAGAAAAATCAGCTATCCAATTGAGGGGCAGGGAATTCAAAATCCCCATCCAGCGGTGCTCGGCTGCCAGTGAAGGCAGACGGCACGGAAGCGGAGGTAGTCCGTCATGTCGCTGGCCAGCACGCGCCCCGCGATGAGGCGAGGAGGAGTCCATGGTGGCAGCATCGGCGGCGGCGGCGGGCGTGACGCCGCGGCGCTTGCTCTTGCACGGAATCAAGCTCGGCCGCTGCGCCGAGAGCGTTTCCCACGACTCGGCGGCGACGTCCCGGACTGCAGGCTGAAGCCAAATGGGCCGGGCTTCCCCATACGGGCCTCGGGCTGAATTGGCCCTTGATTTCAATACACGGACCAGTCAGGTGTACCCAGGCCCCAGCACGCTACTATCTTCCGTTTCCGTTCTCTTCTCGCAGGCAGCGGCCACCCTCCCTCCCATCTCCCGCCGTTCCCCACCCCCAAATGGCGTCTCGTCTAGAAGACCTCACCCGCCTACTCGCCGGGATAGCCTCCCGCCTCGGCGCCTCCTCCGTCGCCGGCGACTCCCTCTCAGCCTCCATATCCTCCCTCGCCGCAGCCCTCAACCCCACCGCCCCTCCGGAACCAGGGTTCTCGACGCCGCGCTCTCCCTCATGTGCTTCGACTCACTAGAGGTAGGCCCCTAATCTCCTTCCCTCTCCGATCGCCGCAGTTCCAGACCTTCTGTTAGCCTTGGTGCTGATGTGAGCGAGTGAGTGAGTGTGCGTGCGTTGCAGGTGGATAGGGCTCGCATCGACTGCCTGGTCCGCACCATCGTCTCCGCGCTCTCCGCGTCGGTCTCGTGCCGAGTGGTCCGCCCGACCGCGGCGGCGCCGAGTTGCTCTGCGTCGGGAGCTCTGTATCGCCCGGGATTGCCGGAGCTGGTTCGCTCGTGCGGCGCCCTTCTGGTGAAATTGGGGATGGTGATGGTGAGATTCCCCATCCTCAGTGTTCTTTTCTAATTGCATGCTGCCCTTTTAGTCTTGAGAGGCAAAAACGAAATACGGCGTTCTTAGTGTGTGTCCTGTGTTTAGTATCAGTCATTCAACTCAGTGCTCACCTTATGTAATTCATGTTTGCCCCCCTCAGGCTGTAGGTTGATATATAATTTGGTTGCCCTGATGTTGGTCTTTTGTGATTTTTCTTGTACAGTCGCGGGGCATTCTTATGATCTATTGTATGCTGTTGTGAAAGCGGCACTGTTATCTCCTCGTTATCAGTGTCTCTTTCCTTTACCATATTACAGAGAAGATGGAGAAAGCATTTGTGACATGGGTACCATTCCTGCGGATTTAACAAGGCATCCATCTTATCAAGTGCTTCCTAGTGATTGCTCAATCCCACTGAGGTATGCCTGGGACAGTTATACATGGATTAACAGAGTACTACTGTACTAGCATTCATGAACTACCGTTAATGAAAGAAAGATTTAAGGAAGTAGTACAATATATGTTGTTGATGTTGTGCTGTCTTCTTCTAGTATGTTTGAACACATGTAATTTCTTGGCTGTGAACCTGTTATAGGAACAAGGAAATACATGCTAAAATGCAATGGGAATCCCGAAAGTGTACACTGATCTTTTTTTTTTCCGAAAGATTGTACATTGATCTTTTGGGCTTGCTGTATAAAGTTTCCTTTGGTTTTCCCTCTCTCTTCCTTAAAACTTTTCTAATGTTTTTACACATTAGTGCAATATTGACGGTCCATACATCTTATTTATGCTTACATAAGGTGATGATTTCTCTGTTACCTGGACTTGAGCAAAATGTGCCTGCCATTTATTTTACATATTCTACCGATTGACATTACTTTCTTTTACATATTCTACTGATTGACATTACATCTTCTTATTTTGTAGGGTCATTGTATGGCATCTCGATCCATCAATTCTAAAACATGATCTTTCAGGGATGCTACAGGAAGCAATTAGAAGGCCTTTGCTTTGTCTGAGAAAAGAATTACATGATCGGATGGCATGGCGTGTGATTTTAGTGTACCTGGTTTGCTCCCCACCTATGTTCATGGAGATGAGATCATTATTTCATATCTGGTTTCTTGCGACGTAGGTTCTCACCTCATAATGCTCGTACTAAATGTCTATGCTTTGTTTTTACAGTGAGTTTATCATGTTTGTGTCAGTCTTCTCCACGTATTTTTTACACTTACAAATAAAACTGCAGAGTTTACAATTTAAAGGTGGTGTGTCTCAAGCTTGAAATCAGCAAAGTTGAAGTTCATTTTAGAAAACTGGGTGATGAGAACAACCCATAGTTACCATAAGCGCAGTTCGTCTGAGTCACGGTACGGGATTCGGGTAGTTCACTGTTTGCCACTTTTTCTTCCAATTTCCACTGCGAACATAAATCATGTACTCTAAACCGGTTTGGGTTCGACAAATCCGGTTCGCGATTCGCAGGGGTTTAAGGTGAATCCAGTAACTATGGAACAACCAAATGAACTCTGCAGGCATTGGCTTCAAAATACTTAAAAATGAATAAATAATTTCATTGGCGGTTAATTATTTAATATTCTATAAATGGAAACTCTATTAACTGGAAAACTTAATTATTTAATTCTATGTACCATTTCTTCCTCCTGGTCTAAATGATATTTGTGATATCCCTTGGCCTAGAGATGATCTAGACGTGAGATCAGAAGCAGCGCAGAAAGGAAAACAGAAAGGAAATAGTTGGCGTGGGGAAGAAGAAGATGCTGTATTCTATTCCATTCATATCAGTCATGCCCGGACAAACCTTTACAGGGTCTATTTATACCCCATTCCAACCATTAACCCCCTTACTTACTATTACCGTTTCATTTGTCGGTAATTACAATTCAGTTTCTACCATGCACTCACACAGCAAGTCGTCACTCCATTTCCACCTTCTACCGACTTCAACCTATTCTGATTACGCTTCAGTATTCCTTGCGCCATCTTCCCGCTCATTCAGTTCCCCAAGCTGACTCTCCCTGTTTACAATGTCCTCATCACCGCCGGATATGACAATATTTTACCCACAACACTGTTGAGGATGTTATATTTACACAGTTCTGTATATTGTCTTGATGAATTATATATACATTCTGGGCTTTTTGTTTAAGGAGATATTCTTATAAAATTTACTTATATTTTTATGCAGAGGTCTGAGTTCTGTGCTAGAACTTCACACTGCAGTGGTGTCATCAGTATTAGATGTTCTCTTAGAGCCATTGGCATGGGGAATATCCATGGAATTGGGACAGAAATTTCCCTTTTCACATGCTTATTTCCCAAGCCAACAAAGGGACTTACTTGCAATATTAACTGGGCCCATATCATGCAGAAGATTTTTGGATCTTGTTTCATATATAGACAATATGGTTTATTTGGGCAAAACAAGAACCGGTCACTCTTTATGGAAAAACTTGCAGTCACAACCATCAAGGGGATCGGTCAAGTTCAAATATAGTTCTGCTTGGTATGATTATTTAATTTACAAACGCTACTATCTGGATTTTTAACATTTTGTCCAATCCAAAGCTAATTGCACCTGTTTTAACTATGGTGCTGCAGGTCGATGATTATAAATTACCCCATCTGGTTTGATTTTTCTGCTGCTTTACTATTTCATTGGGAAGGTTCACGAGGTTATTTATCAGAAACATTATCCAAGGAGATAATTGATGAATCAATAAGTGATGTCAGTCTTGCTCAGAGGGCGGCCTTTTACCTTTCTTGGGTGCTATGCCCTTCCAATGAGGATCAACGCCAGATGCTGGCTAACAATATTTTGGAGTTATCACACTCTTGGGCCAGAAGCAACAAAAAACGTCCAAGCTATGCATACCATATTAGTACTGTAAATCACAGGAGGAATCTGCGAATACCCACAGTTGGGGATACGGAGAAGCTTCATGTGTCAGCCAACTCTGTCAATTCCCTGATTAAAGAATTTGATGATCGCTGTGTGAAGTTTTGTAGCATAACTGCTGTTAATCAATTGCAACAAGAACTATCAGACTTCCCTACCTCATGCCTTAATGTTCTGCATTTACGGATTCCTTTAGGAGTGTTGCTTGTGTCCTCTAGTTGTATTAACGGGCAGGACTGTGACGTGCTTCTGCACTACACAAGCACTGGGCTGGCTCTGGAGTCAAATGAGGTGCAGAGCAAAGCAAAAGATCATGTCGGTAATGATGGTTTTTCAGCCAGCTGCAGAGGTTTTACTCAAAGATGTGCTTTAAGTGGTGCATGTCTCATCTTTGGTTGGTTTGACATTATTGACCATATGTCTGCTGTGATCTTTGAATGTGAAGATACATGCCGTCATTTTGTCAGTCAACTCAGAACCAAGGCAGGCCCATATTTGCTCAAGTGTGTAAATTTATTACTTGAGGTTCTGAATCAAGCAGGTCAAGATAGAGATTTTGTAATTGATCTTCATGATAGATTGCTAAACTGGATCAATAAAGGGCAAAGTTTTGATGGCTGCGAGGCATTCGAAGATGTTATCCTTCAAATGAACAAAAAGTTTCAACTTTCTTAATAGCAGTGTTTGGGCTTTTATGTAACTGTTGAATGTGTCAAGATGGGTTCTCGGTCTCGTTTTTATGGCTACACTGTGCAGTGTGAACTGCTGAGTTGGAAGTTGAAACATATCCATTCAGCTCTCAGTCATCTTTCCGAGGACGGTAAGTCCTATCTATTCAAGCAGCACAATCAATACTGATAAGTTCCAGTCTTCTAGATAATGTAAAGTAACGTCTCTCAGTTCTAGATATTGTAAAGTAACATCTGTGGAGCATACGTTGGGCCAAGTAAACTAGTAATACTTCCTTCTGTTACAATTGTAGCAGTTGGCCCCATGCTGGAAGTTTCAACTTTATTTTTTTTTCTCATGACTAAATATAGATTGTGGTGCTTGAATTTTACAAGTTAAATTGGCTGTAATCACCAGTTTATTTCAGAAATTTATGATCACGAACTATAACTATCCTAGGCAACTGCAGGATATATTCAATATTCATATTTAGACTGAGCCTCTGAGGGACATTTTATGTGATTTACTACTTGGAGAAACTACAAGCATTCTGCTTTTGTACTATACCTTTTCTGTTTCTCTTGATGAGCACAACACTACTGTGCTGCTGTTAGTGGGCCAACTAACTACCACGCTGCCAGTGGCCCAGTGCTACACTTGGTGTTGCAATATTGCAGTTATGAGCTGCTTTTGGAGAATATAAATGACCTCAATGTACATTGCTTTTTTAAATTACTTTCTTGCCGCCTTTGAAGGAAACTTCACAGCTGAACTTCATAAATTTCTTTGCTGTCCAGACTGCAGACCGCAGAGAAGGCCACAATGTTTTGAAGGAAACTTCATATATCAGACCTAACAAATGAAACACCAGTTTGAATTGGTTCATTAGTTTTATTTGTGCCCTTGCCAAACTGGAGAAATGATTCTGTCAGGTTAGTAATTTCAAGGCATGTAATTCTTAACTTTTTACGAGACACTGTTATAACTATATTTTCAACTTTGTAACTCTGGCATTGGATATGATACACAACTTGATGTGTCTGCAGCCTATTTTGTAGGCGTATGAACCTCATACCTGCTAATTTCAGACACTAAGATCCTTGGTACTTGAACTTGGAGGCTTTGCGCTGTTTAAGATCTAACTGATATTTTTATCTTTTTTTTTTGATAATGGAAGCTTTATTAATCTTCAAGAACATTACATCGAGGAGATACAAAGTCCTTGAGAAAATTCTTCCGGCCTCTGCTTTAAAAAAGCACCCAGCCCAAAAACAAAGAAAAACACGCACACTCTAATGACTAGTGATCCGAAGGCTAGACCGCCACCCATGCTCCTGGGAAAAGAAAACCATGGCCACCTGCACCAATCGCCGTGTAGCCTCCGTCAAGAACGATCGCCATTCCGTCAAGAACTGATATTTTTATCTAATAGGCTTTTGTCTCTTTTGACATGGGAACAGCAGGGATGATTATGTACTTCGTACTGTGATTAACTTATTGGTAGCTATAAAATCCGCACATGCGGCGCAGTTGTAGATTAATATACGCAGTGATGCCGGTAACTGTTCACATCTGTTCAGCTGCTGCATCGTGCTCGACGACCAGGAACCATTAATAGTGGGGCAGGGCCTCAACTGGAAGGCAGTTCAATAATTTCATCACTGGCTCATTGTCCTTTTTGTCCTGGTTAAGGTTTGCCCGGTTCTAGTGTTATTAATGTGGCAATCATCCAAACAATTTTCACGTGTTTGCCTCTTTTTTGTTCGATACCGTACGTGATATGGTGCATTATTGAACTTAGCGTGCGGTATTTGTGTTTCAGAGTTTCGGCCTTCCATTTATTGGTTCTTATTGCTGCAGTCGGTGGTACAGCCTTGCATGTTTGGAAATATTTGACACGGTAACACTATTCCAGAAGCCCTGGATCTGCACGATGGATTGTGTTCGGTTGTGACTTGGACCGGTGGTGTGGATTCTGGCATGCAAAATGTTCTATTCTACGACACTAAACTTTCCCACTGGCAGTTGTAACGCAGATGATGGTTTGCAGCTACGTTTACCCATTGTGAGTGTGACCACATTGGCAGGTGCATAAATCGATTTCCCTTAATACATGGGCATTGATTTCATCTGTTGGGTCTGATATGAACATGTAGGCCGTTGCACATCAGTTAATGAGTTCCTAGTGGATTGATGGATATCTGTCGCTGGAGAAGCTGGGATAGCTCTCTAATAAGCGGTTGGTGATATTGAAGTTTAAGTGTCTGGTGTCATTTTTTTTTTAATTTCATCAAACATTAAGGTGCGAGCAAAAATAAAAAGGATGTCCATTTCTAAGGTGACTTACGTTTTCTTAAGTATAATTCTTTTTTTTTAACCATCGGATCGATATAGAATCACTCACACGTCTCAGAGCTAACCCAAAAAACAAGAAAATTGACTTAGAGGTTAGAGCTAACAAAAACCATGCAACATACGAACAGCCAACCCGAAATCAAGATGCTCAAATCAACTCCATGCCAGTTGCTACATTTGCTCTTTGGTTCTTTTTTTTTTATCATCTTACACCTCGACCTTAATATACAAAAACAGTGCCGAGTTTGTGGGTCCACGTTATCTGAGGCATGACGTTAACTTCCAGGACTACAAAATCTAACGAAATTCATGGTAAATTTTTTTAAGAGAAATGATGAAGAACAATACATTGTTACCTTCTGAACCGACAGTATAGCGATTAGCAGTTGGATGTGCATGAGACCTGATGTTAGGCTCCTTGTCCCAAATCCCAATCCTCATCCACTACTACAGATCAGACCTTCCATACCGGCTCATCAGTCCCGGTTGGATTTGAACCCGTACTGATGAGGGCTTTAGTACCGGTTCATTGGCTACAGGATCGTTGGGTTTTAGTACCGGTTCAGAATACCTAACCGCATCAAACCGTACTAAAGGCGTAGAGAGAGTAGTCGGTTCGTAATACGAACCGGATCGATAGGAGATCAAGACGGTTCGTTACTTAACCCAGATCGATGAGGGCTTCAAAGAATACTAACTGCATCGATGAGAGCTTCAAGACCGTTCGTGGTATTTAACCCATTAATGCCTCGTTTGAGGAAAGTTCAAAAGGAATGCATATTCTATATATATTAGTACGCGATGGTGGGTGGGTTAGTTAGAAGGGTGAGGCTGGAGTCACGAGGTTTCAGGTTCGAGTCTTGGGTTCGTCATATTTTTTAGAATCGTAGGAGGGCTTTAGTTCCGGTTGAGCGAACCGGGACTAAAGGTCTATGACCTTTAGTCCCGGATGGGCAGTCCCGGTTTGGCAACCGGGACTAAAACCAGTTGCCAACCGGGACTAAATGTTGTTTTCCTGGTAGTGATCGTTGTAGCTCGTCCTCAACTTGTCACTTTCGGGTTCATCATGCCCCACCAGTTGTATAGGGAGGTCGGGGTGGTGGTGGGCAGTGGCGGAGGGAGGCACGACAAGGTAACATGTATTAAATATTACGTTGGGCGAGATGGTCGGCTGGGGAGGGGGCCGGAGACCGCGACGAGCTCACCGTCGTTCGTATGGGGAGGCAAGGGCCAGGGCAGCGAAGGAGGAGCGTGGAGCTACGATCGGCACTAGGGAATAGAGAGAGATAGAGGTGGTGTGAAGCGACAGGGGTAGAGACTAGAGAGGAGGGAGAGAAGCTAGGGGCGGTGGGCGATGGAAGGGTGGGCGGTGGCTGTAGAGGGGGAGAGACGATGGGCGCAAATGATTAGATGTAATACTATTTGGATCGATCTAAACAATTTAGAGTGGTGTAGCAGCTCTATTTGTAAAACAATGTTTATTATGTGACATACATCGCCCATATTTTAAGTCGCCCGAATTACATGATATACGATAAGTCTGATCAAAGAGGAAAATGTGTAGGGAAATATAGAGTTGGACACGGCCACTTGGCTGTATTTTGTTGGACGCACGACGACACGGGAGAATGTTTCTTAGGCGGCAATGCAACAGGACCTGCAAAACTAATCAATGAGCTGCGGCAGATAGGCTCGCAAGCCGTTACTAGCTTGTCGCCGCGCCTGCAGCTGCTGCTCTGGTCGATTCACGCCGCTACGTGACCAAGCTGATGCCTGCCGAGACCATGGATTCGGCGATGAAGACGTTGGCCGCCTCCGACGGGTGCACGCCGTCGAAGTATACGTAGCTGCTGGCGTTCCGGCACATCCCACCCGTCGCCGGGTTGCAGAGGTAGACCCTCGTCTTCTCCGTCCCGGTCCGGCAGCACGTCTTCCTCGCTTCCGAGAAGCCTAAAATGAACCACCATTAATTACCACATCAGCGTCACGACATCAACACGCACGAACTAGTCTTCACGATACCGTACAGACCGTGCGTTGCGGGTGCCTCGGAAAGGTCGCGGAGGGGCGTGTAGATGTCGAAGATGGCGATCTTGAGGTCGGCGTGCCGCTTCGCCAGCGCCTCGACGGTGGCGTTCAGCTTCCGGTTGAAGGTCTCGGCGTCGCCGTTGAGCCGCCTCACGCACCGGCCGCCGCCCTTGCCGTACAGCCTGATTGACGCCGGCAGGCAGCCCAGCGGCGGCATGGACGTCACGCCGATCCGCCGCGCCCCCAGCCTATACAGCTCCTGCGCGCACGCAACAGATTCAAACGACACAAGTCACCACGAGAAGATCGATCCATGGCGCCATGCATGCATGCATGCAGCCATGCAGAGCATCTGAGACGTCGACGCCGTACTAACATTGGCGAAGCCGGAGAAGATGCCGACTAGGAGGTCGCAGTACCGGTCGACGTTGTAGCGGGCGGACAGGGAGGCGTTGTGGTAGTAGTTCTGGAGGAAGTCGCCGGTCCCGGTGCTGACGACGTACAGCGCGTCGGAGAGGATGGAGCGAGCCTTGCTGCGCCCGGCCACCGCCGCAAGCTTGGACCGGTAATCCTTGTAGTACCTGAGCTGCTGGGTCAACGTGATAGCATCCTACATATGCACAATCATAAGCATTTGATCATTCGTAGGATCGTGTGCTACTAAAAGTTGGTTCTTTAATTTCATTCATTGAACCAACCCAAAACTGCTATGCATGCATACTTACATATATGGCTGCCGTGTCGTCGTAGTAGCTGGACGCCGCGGAGGCGAAGTTGACGCCGGTGAGAAGGTTCTTCCCCGACGCATCCGGGCTGAGGTACGGCGGGGCGTAGCTCTCAAAGCCGAGCGTTTGAGCTGCAACAACCACATACGTACGTCACATCCTGGGAGCACACGTCAAGAGTCGCAGGATATGTATGTGGATGTACGAGTGGCGTAGCAATTAACCGGTGATGTCGGTGACGATCTTGCCGTCGGAGAACCTTCCGGTGGCCTCGTGGCGCTCGAAGATCTCCCCGTACGGCGCGTAGTTGGCCTTGAAGACCGCGCTCGGCAGGTAGTTGTTGTTGCCGACGTCGACGGTCGAGTCGCCGAACGAGATGACCGCCGACACGATCGGCTGCGCCTCAACGCCGCCGCAGCCGTCCGTCGCCGGCGAGAGGAGCAGAGACAGGGCTAGCAGCACTAGCCTCTGTTGCACCGTAGAGCCACTGAACGCCATGTTCTTTAATTTCCTCTACACCTGGACAGTGTGGCACACAACACCAAGCTAGCTTATATATAACCATCATGGCATTATGTGCAATTATTAATGCATAAGTAGTGTTTCAATGCATTACTCTTCTAATACAAATTGCATAAATTTTGAAACACCTTGCTATATACATTTTGTTTGAAAGTTCTTAGTATGTGCAATTATTGTAGATAATTGCAAAAAAAACTACCGCATGTTTTTTTTTGAACAAAAATAGTCAGAATTTTGAACTTGTGATTTGCTTGGAGATTCAAGCACCGGTCGATGAGGCATCTTCTCCGACACCGGTGAGTAAGGGTTTGGGGTTCACCAAAGCCTCAAACATAGAGGGAGGGCAGGCAGTGGAGGCTAGGCGATGGGCAGTGAGGCGTTGTGGTGCCGCTGGCAGCGGGCAAGGAGGAGGGTGATGGGTAGTGTGGCGGATATATACCCCGGGGGCCCACAAAGCAGACCTGCGAGGCCCAACTGGGCGAAACTAGACCAGGCCGACTACGGAAGACCGGAGGCATACTGGGCCGAGCAAGGTATGAAGAATTAGAGCAAATCCCAGCTAAGAAAACCGAGTCGTATTAGGCAAAGGATGATTGTAATCCAAACTGATATAGAGTCGGATAGATATGAGGGTGCAATTTCCATCTCGTATCCGAGTGGGATTTCCTATTGTAACCGCCCTTCTCTACTATATAAAGGGAGGGGCGGGGAGCCATCAACAGATAACATCATCAGCAAATAAGTTAGCTACTCATAATTCCAGAGCACAGGACTAGGGTATTATCTCCACCGTGAGAGCCCGAACCTGTATAATTTCCCGTGTCTTGTGCTACCATCGAAGTTTCCGATCCAGCGCTTAGCCCCTTTAATTATTGTCAGAACAAACCTCGATGGGCCATGCCGCTGTAGGGCTAGGATCAATCCGCAAGCTCGATGGCGATCTTCACCAAAAGCATGGCCGCCATACGCCCCCGTTGCCCGCTTTGAAGTCCGGATTTCATCGCCGATTTATCTTGGCTATCTTTCCTTTCGGATTCGGATCGATCCACCGAAGCGCTTCGAGGTTCCTTTAGCGGACAACCACTCGGATCGAAACGGTCACGGCCATCTGTCCCGGGACGGTAAGCCAAAGGGCCGAACCTCGTCCAGAGTTGGAACCAGCTGATGGAGAATCCCGAGTGGTCATAGATGCTAAAAAAGCACTCGGACTTAAAGGTCAGTACTACTCATCTTCTTGCTCTTCCGATTCAGAAGGTGGGGGGAAGATTTCCAGAACTTTCGCAGCATTTTCGTAATCGAAGAGCCGCGAACAGAATCCCATCAACAGAAAGATGCAGCGAACGCTGCAGAGGAAGAACGTCAACGACAAGAAGGCCATGCAAGACTCCTCCAGAATAGAAGCTGCAACGTCAATGAAGAAATCTTGCAGACAAAAGTGGGGAACCAATCGGTTTTTCATACGCCGCCAGTAACATTGTGACCTCCAAAACGCTTGATACTTTAGGGCCACTACTTGGTCCCGATAGCTCGCCGCCCGATCGTGGGCCTGTGTTCAAGCTATGGTGGCGGCGCGGCTCAAAGAACACCAGAGGAGCTGTGTCGCATCCGCGATCGTTAACTCGCAGTCGCTAGCAAGAATACGACTCGCAAATACACAAAGTAGAGCTTCGGCGGGAGAAGACGCTACGGCGCAAAGATTAGCCGACCTCCGTGATGGATTTAAACGCCGACGGCGTGACCGAAGACGAAGAACGCCAGAGGCGCAGAGATAACTACTTAACGCTTTTGGCATTGGCCACGACGATCGACGATCATCGTAATAATCCCCGCTATTGTGGAGGGAAAACGAAGACCGACGAGCTAAATCACCCTATCGACGTTCTCCACGGCGGCGCAACGACGTCTCTATTGAAGGCATCCGGCCACCTCGCCGCCAATGGTCCGCTCAAGGATTTAACCCAAGAGCATCACCAAATTCGACGGAGAAAGAGATCCTGGCTTGGCTCCAAGTTTATTCTCTTGCAATCATGGTCACGAGGCGATCGCAACGTGATGGCTAATTACCTCCCACCATGCTCACCTCTTCGCTCAAGCATGACTCACAGTGACTTCCGCCAATTCCATAGATTCCTCGAGGACCTTTGTGAGCACTTATCACCAACTTCCGTGGCACGCATTTAACGACCTGAATGCAATGGGACTCTGTATCAGCCCGCCAGAAGAAGAATGAGACGCCCGAGAATTCATCCCGGCTTCATGCAAAAGAAGAATACGATCGTGACATCTCGAAGCGGCAATATCGCGCATTTTAGAAGGGTGTCAACGACCTCGATCTGATCAAAAAGATGTCCCGAAAACCGCCGTCCACTGTAAGGGAGATGTTCGAGCTGGCGGACCGTTACGCTACCGCCGGACATTCGCCGAAGCAAGAAGACGACGCCTACGGCAAAAGACAGAAGGATTACGCCGAAGTCATCAAGACAACGCGACAGAAACGGAAGCTCAAGAAATAGTGGCAGCAATGAGCAAGGCCGCATCGATCGCGCGCCACGCACCGACGACACGACATGTTGATGGAGGCTATTTGTCCTTTTCATCCAAAAGGTAAACATGCCGCAAAAGATTGCTTCACTTTGAGGAGATTTGCCAAGGAATCCGTATACACGACCAGAGGTGAAGCAAAAGAAGAAGAGAAGAAAAAGCAAGATTCCCCTGAAGATGATGAAGGCGAGTACCAAAAGATGGAACGGGAGCTCAATTACATCTACGGGGGCTCGATGGCTTACGAGTCAAAACGGAAGCAAAAACTCACGGCCAGGGACGTCAACGCCGTCATGCCAGCGGCTCCCCAGTATCTCCGATGGTCCGAGGCTCCCATTACCTTTGACCATTCGGATCATCCGGATCACATCCCTTATCCAGAAGATTCTACCGTGTTGGACCCGGTGCGTAATATTAAACTCAAGGGGTGCCGGTCGACGAGGCAAGGGCTCAATGTTCTCTTCTCCAAAACTTTTGACGACATGAAGATTCCCTGCCCGAAGTTAAAGCGGGCTCATCACCATTCCATGGAGTAATTCCTAACTTCTTCTGCACCACTCGGCAAATCACCTTGCCACCACGCTTTGGAACCAAGGAGAATTTTCGATCGAGTACCTCAACTTTGAAGTAGCCGACTTTTCGGACGCGCATATCACGCCATCCTCGAAGACTCGCCCGCCAGATTTATGGCCGTACCACATTATACTTATCTCGCCATGAAGATGCCAGACCGGCGGGTATCATTTCCATACATGGTGACGCTAGCGTACCATTCGCTCATGACAGAGAGAGCTGCGAGATGGCCGAAGCTCAAGAGGCGGCAGAAGACAGAGAAAAGATCCGCAGCCGCATCAAGAAGGCGAAGGAGAGGTGCCGGCCAAGAAGCAGTCCAGGGCAAGCCTAAAACCTGATGAAGGGGTCAAAAAGGTAATCCTCGATCCGTCCAACTCGCCCGATACCTGACGAACAGCCTCGCCCAAATAGGAAGACACGCTCGTCACCATTCTTAGGGCCAACCGGGACATCTTCGCGTGGAAACCATCCGATATGCCCGGTGTTCCTAGAGAGGTGATCGAGCACTCTTTGAACGTTGACGAGAAGGCCAAGCCCATCAAGCAACGGCTCCGAAGATTTGCTCAAGACAGAAAAGAAGCCATTAGGGAAGAGATCACAAAGCTCATAGCGGCAGGTTTCATAAAAGAAGTGTACCATCCTCGACGGGTCAAGCGAACCCAAGATTTGTTCGCAAAAGAATAAAGTCGGGCGATGTGCGTTGATTATACCGATCTCAACAAGACTTGCCCGAAAGATCCTTTCGCCGCCTCAGATAGACCAAGTGGTGGATTCGACAAATGGCCGTGAACTCCCGAGTTTTCTAGATGCATACCGGATACCACCAGATCAAAGCTAAAGAAGAAGATTGCATCAAGACCTCGCTCATCACTCCGCTTACGATTCTCGCTACATCACGATGCCATTTGGTTTGAAAATGTCGCGCAACTTATCAACGCGCGATACAACAATGTTTTCACCCCAGACATGAACGTGGAAGCATATGTCGACGACGCCGTTGTCAAGACTCGTATGGCGAAGATCTCATATCCGACTTGGCGGAACCTTCAAAGCCTAAGGGCTTACAAAATGAAGTCAATCCGAAAAATGCGCTTTTGGAGTCCCGTCAGAAAACTACTCGGATTTATCGTGGTCACAACGCGGCATCGAGGCAAACCCAGAGAAGATCAATGCAATTCTGAAAATGAAACCTCCAACCACCGGCGATCGCTCGTAAGCTCACCGGTGCATGGTGGCACTCGGCAGATTCATCTCGACCGATCGCGAGGAATGCCTTTTTCAAACTTCTAAAGAAGCAGGTAACTTTCAATGGACCTCAAGCACAACAAAGCCTTCAAGAGTCAAGACATTCTTATCATCCCCACCGTGGCCGGGTCCCTCCAATGCCCGAAGAGCTTTTTTGCTCTACATTGCCGCGACGACCATGTAGTCGGCCACGCAATCGCTGCAAGAGCGGAAGGAAGAAGGGCACCTCCGTAAAATCCAAATGCCATTTATTTCATCACGAGGTGTTGGGAGAATCCAAGGTGCGCTACCCACAGTACAAAAACTATTGTACCGTGGTTGCTCGCCTCACGCAAACTCAAGCATTACTTCCAAGAACATTCAATTGCGAGAAGTCACCACTTTCCCGCTTGGGGACATACTCCACAATCGGGAGGCCACAGGAGGATCGCAAAATGGGCAATGAGCTCGGGCCTTTGAAATCTCTTTTCAGCCACCTAACGGCAATAAAATCTCAAATACTTGCCGATTTCACCGCCGAATGGACAGTAATTGCAAACCCGACAACTATTGAAGAGCCGAGTATCGATAATGTATTTCACGGCTCCCTCATGCTCAATGGCGCAGAGCCAGCGTGGTCCTCATTTCTCCAACAGTGAGCGCTCAAATACGCCCTCCAGATCCACTTCCCAAGATCAAACAACGCCACGAGTACGAGGCACTCATCCACGGCCAGATTGCGATATCCCCTGTCCGGCGCTAACTATTCGGGCGACTCCATGCCGTAATTAATCAAGTTCAAAAGGAGTGGTCGTGGTCAAGACAACATGGCGCCTATTGCCGGAGGCAAGGGAAGTCGCCATGTCCGGGCCACCAAATACCTCTGTGCCCTCGCGCCGCTTATCACGCATCAAACGTCCAAACCGAAGCGCTCTCCAAGGGCGATTTGGTCCTAATAAAGAGCCAAAAGCATGAGCACAAGTTATCTCCGAATTGGGAAGGACCATACATCGTCGACGAAGTGACGCGTCCAGGAGCTTACAGGCTTAAGCGAGAAGACGACGCCATCATCAGTAACTCATGAAACGTAGAGCAGCTACGTCGTTTTTTCTCTTAAAATGTTCTGTGGGTGTTGAATCTTTCCCTAGACTTGCTACTCAATTGTTACTCAATTAAGCAGTAAGTCGGGGGCTACACCTAATAGTGTTGCGATGCTAACTCGATCGGAGGATTATTTGTTTAAAGAGATATCATATGTCAAAATCTTTATTCAATTGACTTGCTACTCAATTGTTTCTCAATTAAGCAGTAAGTCGGGGTCTACACCTAATAGTGTTGCACATGTGCAACCCCGCTATGACGCCTTTTATCCTTTCTCTTTCCCTACGGTCACGACTAAAATCCGAGTGCTCTATACCTCGATTATGAAACCCCGACGAAAAAAGTCTAGTTACCTAAAGGCATGCTCGAGGAAAGGCTAGCGCCTAACTCGCGATGCTCGGGGTTATACTAATCGCACGAGGTGCTTAAACATAAGGAGGATGAAAACACTCGAAAAGTCGAAAAGATCCAAGCAAGGACAAGAGAAATAACAAGTTGCGCTAAAACAATTTTACAAAAGGCCCAAAGATCGCTCAAAGACCATAGAAGATATATACAACAAAAGCATCGTTTAAACAAAGAAAAGTGCTACTTTCCTTATGGAGATAAAACTACTCCCGGCACGGCGACGGGCGACGATGAGGGCATCCCTAGCTCTAATGAGCCTAGAACGACCTCGATCGTATGCCGACGGCAAGTGTGTCCCGGAGACGGCCTCGCTCGTGTGGGCTCCGCCATGGCGAGGTCAAACGCGCCTGATCTCGGTGTTCGCCCCTCAGCTCCACGAGGACGCTGCCGCCAAAATCAAGTTGAATGTGTTTTCGATCCACGGCGCGACCGGCGGACCCGGGGATTCTGGAGGGAGAGACAGAGGAGAGAGATCCTCGGAAGAAGAGGACGAACCCATGAAGAAGAAGGCAACCTACAAAAAAGACGAGCGATCAACCGACGGTCACAAATCCACAAGCACGAAAAATGAAGAAATCAAGTAAAGAAGAAAGCTAACGGTCGAGTGTTTCAAAGAAACAAGGCGAAGTTCCTAAAGAAATGAAGAAGAACGAGCCGGCGGAGAAGGGTAGTGCGCTGCAAATCTCCAAGATCGAGGCTAAATACACTCTTATAAGAGGCGACGTCTGTCTCAGGAGAGAGATCCACTTCGACTCAAGGCGACGCCTGGCATGGAGGCGGGAACAGTTCACCTTCCGGGTGCGCTGAACGTAACGTCGCACGTTTTTCGAAGAGTGTCAGACGCCATGATGATCAAAGACTCCAGAAACGGGCCAAGACTCCAGATTTGCCCCCTAAATGGGCCGAGAATTAGCGAAGTACACTAAAACAGCGGTTAAGCACCTCCGCAAAACAAAGTCAGGCCCAAGGGAAACCTTTGTCAACATTAGAGCAATCATCTCGAAGGAGCAGCAAAAAACACAAGATAAGTTCAAGACGTAATGAAGACTACACGGACCCAGATCCGTGTTTTAATCAAAATGTATAAGATCCTTGACTTCATCCATAAGGGCGAGCGCCGAGTCGCTATCAATGCAAGGCGCAAATCCCTCCTTGACAGCCTCAAGCTCCACCCGCGGATATAAGGATTTGGTGATTGCCAACGCCTGGCAGGCGCTTGTAATTGCGATGTCCTCCAAGTGCGCAATACCGACCAGATATCGCCATATGGGACGCCATCGGTGCCGCTTCATCAGACCTGTGATTCGCAAGATCCTTTCAGAGCCCGCTTGAAGACGGCCGACCGCTTCAAGATTTTTGATTTTATCATCAAGAGCCCGGCATCGAGCTTATGAGTTGATCCGATGCAATCGCGGATACCGCCGGTAATTATTTAAACCGCAAAAAGAAGAACAACAGATGTAAGATAAGACCGAGAGTGCACCTTCCAATTCTCTTGTCACCTTGGCCACTTGTTCTTCGCATCCTCTTCCGCTTCTTTTTCACTTCTTCATTCCTAAAAGGGAGGCTTAGAGCTTCCGAAATCCGCGTAAAGATGAAGACCAGGCATCGAAGACAAAGGATAAAATCAGGCCCGGCACTTTGACAAAAGGATTACCGCCGAAAGATCGGTCAAATTCGCCTCGCCGAGGATCGGACGTGGCTTCAAGCCCTTCCAGCCTCTTGATTCTCTACACGGGTGCGTGAGCTCGCCTCAAATTCAATGCGACCGCCGACTTCTCAAAGATAATCCTTCCTCATCTTCATCCTCGAAATAATTTTGAAGAAGGAAGTTCCGGCTTTGGCGAAAGACGACAAAGTACCGAGACAGAAATGCAATGTTAGGCTTCAAGGGAGAAAGAGGACTTTCAAAGAAAGTACGACGCAGACAACTCACCTTGCCAAGGCGACAACACTCACGAAAGCAAAGATCGAAGAACGACTCCAATCTCGACCTCGACCTCGCCATCCAACAGACTATGTCACCTTCACATCAAGAACGCACCAAGACCGAGATTTCAAGTAGAAGGCGAGGAATTTCAACACACGGTGGTGACTGCAAGGAGAGGTGGAAGGATCTTCCGTAGTGAAGGAGCAGAGCATCAACAGGAGGGCGGCAACAAATTTCAAGAAGGAAAGGCGGCAAGGAATCACTCGGCCCAAAGTGCGACTCATTGCCCGTGGCCTTGGGCCGATGGAGGCACCGCTCCGACCGGGTTCCGAGTAGCACTGGGTTCAGGGAGGCACAAGATCAATCGGCGCTCGGCCTCGCCACGCAAGCACTACCTCGCCAACAACACTGGAGGCTCAGGCGACATCTCATGAAGAACTTCATGAACAGGATCCCTACAAGGAGAAACGATTAGGACATGATCCGGAAGCAAAGAAAGACTAGCAAGGAAATCCAACCTGTTGGATCTTGTTATCTTGCATTTTAAACCCCTCCGAGTGGAAGGACTACCAGCAGGAGTCCCCGCGGGCACACCTCGCGCGGCAGACAAGGGAGCTCCAGTCGGGCGCGCGGGCGAAGGCACACTTTTTGTTGAAGGTGGGGCCGAGGGCTTAAGCATCTCGGGTTCCACTGACTGGCTCGAAGAAGAAGAAGAAGAAGAAGAAGTCGGGGGAGGAGGTCGTACGGCCGCGGGGTCCCGAATCTTCGGACCTCCAATGGGGTACACCTTATCCGATCGCTTCGCTGACCTTGCGAACAACGGAGCCTTTCCTTCTCGATGGATCATCACCGCGCCGCTGTTTTGCTTTCGCTTCGCTTTGGGGCAGCGTATGAGCGCCAAGGGAAGTTTCGCTTATCACTCTTATGAACGGAAACTCGTAACGCAAGATCGAAAAGAAAGCCTCACGCCCCTCGCAAATATGAAAGCACGCCCACATCAAGATTCGTATAAAAGTTAGAAGAATCAAGATCGAAGGCAATGAAGATCCTTATCGAGGCGCCTGGGTTCACCGTGAAAGGTCTTGGGTTCCTGGGAACAGAGATCTTCTCATTTGGGGCAAAGAAGTCAGAGACACGACATAAAAACACCGTCGAGGTAATTTCTTCAGAAACCTCCCGTGTGGGATCATCGGATCCCTCATACTCATACCCTGGATGAACTCGGTCCTTAAGGGGCTGAATTCGGCGGATACAAAAGTTGGCAATAATGGCCATACCAGTAAGCCCATTTTCCTTCAGCTCGGCAATTAGTCCCATAAGATCAATCACTTGGTCCATCCCGTCGTCCTTGGGGAGCGATGTCCAGTCAGAGGAGGGCTTGGGTGGCCTTCCAGAAAAAGCAGGCAATGGAGGCTCAGGATTGGCACAAGAGAACCACTCTTGATGCCAACCATTATTCGAGGTCCCGAAGGAATGTTAAAGTAAGGTTTTTCATGCCATCTCTCACTGAACCGCACCTCCGACCACTTTGGGGAGTTCTTATTAGGAAAAAGGCTTAAGAAGGAAAAGGTATGCAAAGAGATTGAAGGGGGACGATGCCAAGGAAGGATTCGCAGAGATTGACGAAGGCATGCGATTTGGAGAATGGAATTGGGGTTGAGATGAGTCGGCCTAACTCAGAGAATTCAAGAATGCCATGAAAAAGGGGGATGCCAAGACCTGCACCACGATAAAGAAGGATTCAAAACAACCACCTCTCAAAGACGGGGGGGGCAGACCACCTACTTGCGGGCAAGGCGAAAGCATCACCAATGGCGAAAAACACCAATGCCTACTAAGTCCTCCAACCGCCTCCGTCGTTATCGAGGTAGCCCAATCCTTGGTCGAGGCGACGGGTGAACAGCTATGGAGAAGGGGACGACATCTTCGAATCTAAGTAGCCTCGCGATCGCGTGAGACTAGGAGTTAACCCTAGCGGCGGAGGTCGTGAGGGAAAAGATTGAGGACAAAGGGCTAAAAAGAATAAAGGTACGACACTTCGCTTTACCCTATATTGATAGGGAGCAAGATTAATTTCGCCGAACGGAAAACCGTGATCACCTTCTCATGCCCCGCACGCCTCTAGGGAGCACTTCAGTAGTAGGCCGAAAGCACGCATGTCGCGGCGCAATCGCTAATGGCCCAACAAAATAAATTGGGAAAAGGTACGTCCCAAGATGGGCCAAAAGCCAAAAACCCGTGACACACGGGATCATGGGTACCGCCCCAGGAAAAAAAATCCTCTTATGGTATGCCTCATGCTAGGTCACAGGCTGATAACGTTCAGAGAACGAAGTCAGATACCATAAAGATGACTTAACAAAGAAAAATAGACGCCCACAGGGTACGAGGCTCGTATAACCTTAAAAAAGGTGACGGCGGCTAATGAATGGGCAGATGAATTGCGCCTCGAAAAAGCCAGGGTTATGCGCCGAACGCCGCCAATACCACTTTACCGAAAGTACGATGTGCACAAGAATCATACCAAATAACGAGTCGACCGATAAACTGGCTCGAGACAGCTGAATAATCGTGACAAAGAATTTCGTTGAGTTCTTCGTGACCTCTCGCCAAAGCGACAAGCACTGCCAGAAGCACTCTGAAGACTTGATCGCAGAAGACACTAGATCGCAAGCACTCGGGGCTATCATGGGGATATATACCGGGGGCCACAAAGCAGACCATGAGGCCCAATCAAGGAAACTAGACCAGCCGACTACGGAAGACCGGAGGCATACTGGCCGAGCAAGGTATGAAGAATCGAGCAAATCCCAAATTAAGGAAACCGAGTCAGATAGGCAAAGGATGATTGTAATCCAAACCGATATAGAGTCGGATAGATATGAGGGTGCAATTTCCATCTCGATCCGAGTGGGATTCCTTATTGTAACCGCTTCTTCTACTATATAAAGGAGGGCGGGAGCTATCAACAGACAACATCATCAAGAAATAAGTTAGCTACTCATAATTCCAGAGCACAGACTAGGTATTATCTCCACCGTGAGAGCCCGAACCTGTATAATTTCCCGTGTCTTGTGCTACCACCGAGTTTCCGATCCAGCGCTTAGCCCCCTTTTAATTATTGTCGGTAACAAACCTCGACAGGTAGCGGTCGTGGGTGGCATAGCACGAGAGGCGACAGAATATTAGGCAGGGGTGGATCAGCCGCAACGGAGAAGAGGAGGCAATACAACAAGGTGGCGAGAGTACCGCCGGTTGCGGGTGGTGGAGGCGATAGCAGGGGAGGCGCATGGAGCTCTTCTGGGAGGAAGAAGAAGAGGGTGTGATTGGTGGAGCTTGCCAGAGAAGCAGTCAAGGCGAGGGTGCTCGCCATAGCTCACGTGGCACTCCGGCAACCACATCGGTGCTGGTGCGGTAAGAAGGCGATGCGGTGGGGGAAGGTAGTGAACGGCGACGGCATTGGCTGAACTCGATGCAATTTTTATACCAGAGAAGTCGTATTACTTTTTCATAGAAAAGGGGGGAATGGGTGGACCATTGTATGGAAATCTAATGGTCCAAAAATCGACTGTTTACTTAGGCACTCCTTTCAAGTTTTCAAACTAAAAATTGATAAATCGATTGTTTTTAACTCTACACGTCCATACAACGACTCTCCAATCTCTTATACTTTGTTTGGATAAGTGATAATTTCTCAGAAGGTTTTAAAATTTAGTTTAAATTTGAACTAAATCCTAAAATATTCTAATGAAATATCTTAATCCAAACACCCCTTAACCTCTAAATAAAGACCCACGCAGAGGTTGAGATTCAGATTATTTTCCCCTCTCTCGTGAGGATGATCAGAGATCGATGGAGATTGCTGCTGGCTATAATTTAAGACTGTCCGTGGTCGTGCGAGCTGTGCCGACACGACGGACGTTTATAACATGGCTGTACAGTTAATGATGATCCCACTGTGACACGCAACCGTCAACTGCCAGACGGTGACACGCCATTCATAGTACCGGACTATTCATATATAGCCACTTCAGTGTGTGCCTGCTTGGTCACTTATAGTCGCCACCTTGTTTACTGCCTTGTTCAACTGCTGGTCTATTCAATTGCCTGCTTAGTCACTTCGCCACCTTGTTCAACTGCCTGCTGGTCTATTCATAGCCACTTCAGTGTGAGCCTGCTGGTCTATTCAACTGCCTGCTTGGTCACTTGGCTACTAACTGCCACAAAACTCGCCACCTTCGTCTATGACCGGAAGTCGATTGGACTTTGACATGCAACATCAGAAATTCGCTCGGTCTTAACAATCCAAAAGAAATTCAGGCAGCGAAACAAAGGGCGAATATGGACTGCTACATAGACTGTGTCTGAGATCTGCAAAATCTCAATCATGAATGATGAAACACATGTGGTGCAATTTCCTCCCAAAAATAAACCCGGCACTAACAAATTACATTGTCTAAAAATACCAGCAAAAGTACAGAGGAAATCGATGCACGCCATAGGTTCTGCCAAGGACCAAAAACTCAAGAACCACGGTGGAGACCACCAGTTACAGATTTTAAAGCAAGCTTCATGATGTTCACGCAAAGAGCTAAGTGATAGCAAGGAAATAAGATCAAATGTGCCAGCTTCACATCTAAAGTTGATAAAACATGACAAGTACTAATATTCCAAAACCAAACAAGTCGCTAAGCTAAGAAGCTACACAGCTTCTGGGAAGAACCAAGTAAGAAACTGCTCTTTGCGCCGCAGTTCTGCATTGCGGTCTCCTGCTGCAATGGCGCGATGTTCTTTTTTTTTGGGGGTGGGGGTGGGGGGGGGGGGGGGGGTGTACTTTCGGCTTGCCGAGGCAACCTGCGGCGTGCCCAAGAACATGGAGCCCTTCTTTTTCAGTGAGCGCGTATAGCTTTCCATGCAAGAATGCAATGTCAGTGATACGCTCATTCTTTAATCTTTCCTGGCTTCCAAGTCTTGGCTGGGTATAAGCTGAGCGCACCGCGAGGCTTTCAGCCTCAGTCGTCGTGCACGAGTAAGGCGAGGTCGACGGAGGCGAGATAGGTCAAAGTGCCGTGGGGGATGGACATGCTGGGAACCGAAGTACTGTCGGGGTCGACCAGGCTGCCATCGCGGAGGGCGAGACATGGGAGCGGCGGGGGAAGAGGTCGCAGCCGGGCGCTGGTGCGCCAGGGGCGGCAGACGACTCACGCGATGACCCACAAGAAGCGGACCGCCTGGGCTCGAAGCGGGCGGTCCAACGTGCGTTGGACACGTCGCTCGTCCAACGCGCGCTGCTCCGTCGGCTCGGCTCGCTTCCTGCATTGCACCGCCTGCAGCGGGCCGCTAGTGGGCCTTAACGCACGCTACACGCGGAGCTGAGCGGCAGCAGCAATCGCACGATGTGAAGCGCTTCGGGGGCGGCAGCAGCAATGCGCACGACGTGAAGCACCAAACCCTCGTTCCAGCCGCCGTCGCATGCACGCTTGTTTAGCCGTCGTCGCACGCATGCACGGCGATCTGTAAAGGGGCTACGACGGCCAATCTGCGTTCTCAAAAGTCTCGAGGCACACCTCGCCGGTAGGACCTGCACCTCCTGGTGAGCCCAATTGGATCTGTTGATTCATAGTGCTTTGCAGTGGATTATCTAGATTTGTACTCGCAGCATCGTGATGATTGTGGCCGTGATATGAGATCTCGTCTCGTTTCACTTTAGTTTAATCAAGTCTGCTGCTTCGGGATGCAGCTGTGTTTACTTGTTATTATTTGTGATTAAGCAACGACGCAATCAGCAAGGACGACATCAGGGTCTTCACAAGTAGGTTTCCGCAGATGGAGTGAGCTAGACAATGCAAAACCATAATTCCCCTAGAGGTTTATATCTGTTTTTTTGGTCTAGTACAAATTGGGATGTCTGGATATTTAATGAATCTCTATTTTTATTTTATAGATGATATCAATGACACAACAGAAAAAGATGGTTATACAGCAGAGTTTCGAATACCAGGTATTATCTCTGTGGTTTTAGACACATCATTATTAGATTTTAAGATTATGATGAATCTTACTTACTATATTTTTCACAGATCATATGAGTTATGCCAACAATGTTGATGAACATGTTGGTACAGAAAAATTACAAACACCAATAGTTGGAATGGAATTTGCAACCATTGAGAAAGCATACAAGTTTTACAATGATTATGCTTTTATTGTTGGTTTTAGCGTCAGAAAGAATGAAGATAGGAAAAATAGTGCCAACGTTTGCATAATGAAGTGTTTCACTTGTTCAAGAGAAGGTACACAAAGGTCAAGAGATCCAACTAAAACCCAATCGAAAATTGAAAGAATGGAGACTAGAGTTGGATGCAATGCCCACATGAGAGTTAACATGAGTAATAAAGGCACTTATGAGGTGACTTCTTTAACTCCGAGCATAATCATGTGTGCACAACCCCATCAAAAACAAGATTATTGAAGTCTCACAGAGTTATTAGTAAGGCACAAATGATGATGGGTGATTTGACTGATGCTTCAGGGATTAAGCCAAAAGAGACTTATGAGCTTCTATCTAAACAAGTTGGTGGCAAACGCCATCTAAGTTTTCTTCCGATGACTACAAAATTACCTAAGAACAAAGCGACAAGAAGATATGGCATTAGGGGATGTCAGCACTAATGCAATACCTCCAAGAGCGCGTAAAAAGATCCATCTTTCTTTTATGCAATGCAACTTGATACGAAGATCAAATCACCAATATATTTTAATGATGGCAAATCATTGTTGGACTACGAGTATTTTGGTGATGCAGTTTGCTTTTGACACAACTTACAAAACTAATAGCTATGGTCGGCCTTTTGCTATTTTTTGTTGGTGTGAATCACCATAGGCGATCAGTGATTTTTGGTGCCGCATTGTTATATGATGAGACAATTGCATCATTTGAATGGTTGTTTCAGACTCTTTTAGATGCTACCGGTGGGAAAGCTCTTAAGGTGATGATTTTGCTTTCTCATTATTTACATTTGTAAGCTATGAAAGACTTGTATTAAATGCTTGACTATTTTTTGTTTTCAGGTAATTGTGATAGACCAAGATGCTGCTATGAGCGCAGCAATAAAGAATGTCTTGCCAAATACTATTTATAGGTTGTGTGTGTGGCACATGTATCAGAATGCCGCAAAACATCTCACCAAGTTTTCAAGTTTCAAAGATTTTAAGCATGATTTCACCATTATGCGTATAACTGTGAAAATGAAGAAGAATTTTTAGGTGCTTGGCAAGACATGCTTACAAAGTATGATTTATGTGGTAACAAATGGTTGGTCGACTTATTTCTAGTACGCCAAAAATGGGCACTTGTGTATGGTCGACAATTTTTTGTGCAAACATGAAATCCACCCAACGGAGTGAGAGCATTAATAGCGCCATCAAGAAATACCTAGATCCAAAGAAAAGGTTGCTTGATTTTTTCAATCATTGGGAGCGCTCTTGGAAGATCGATTTACATTGCGAGTTGATAGTAGATTACAGGCAAGTCAAGGTACCCCAAAAGTTCTTTTTTCCAATATGCTCAAACAAGTTTCACGATTTATACTCCAAGTATATATAAATTATTCAAGAAGAGTATGGTAGATTTTCAACTGTATGATACAAGATTATGGAGTAGTGGACAATGTGCATAGTTATGTTGTCATTGATGGACATCGGCTGCAATGATTATCAAATATGATATATGTAATGATCACCGGAGTTGTTCCTGCTTTAAGTTTGAGTTCATGGAATTCAATGTTGTCATATCATCAAGGCTCGATTTCAATGATATAAAAGTACTTCCTGAAAAGTATCTTCTAAAAGATGGCGTAAAAATGCTAAGTGTGGGAAAAAGATTGTCACTTTGAATAATGAGTCTAGATCTGAAGCTTATATGGCAAATCGCTATAGCTCATTGATGAGAGCATTCACGGTGTAATTTCATTGCATCACAGAGTGAACTAGCATATAATCATTTGCTAAATCAATCATCTCAAATTATGTCCAAAATAGAAGAACTAGTTTTGGAAGACAACGGCTGGCAAGCATCAACTGCTTCAACATCCACTAGACGCCGAGATACCACGGTAAATCCAACCGTGTAAGAAAGAGAGATGGAGGAGAGGATCACGCCGTTATCCAAGTTGTCTCGAGAAGAAGAGGAAAGGAAAAGAAAGAGATCGCAATCTCGACGCGGTTCTGCAGACATGTCATATTGGCGAAGAAAACAATGTAAGTTTGTTACAACATTTTACTTTTTTTGAATGTTGGATCCACTCATATGACCATTTTCAATTATGCTATGCAGTCGCACAAATTCCAATGCATGGATCTGCCATGGATCTTTTGAATTCAATGACTTATTCAATAAAGGGGTTCAAGTAGTGGACAATTTGGTCATATGCTCCTACTATAAAGACAACGATGATTTAGGTAGGATGCAGAATAAAGTATGGGAATTAATTTTATATGCCCCGATTTGTGTGTTGTCCAGATGCAATGATCGGATATGTTTTTTTTCGCTTTATCTATAAATACCGTGTGGTGGTTTGATTCAGACGTTGGAAGAATGATCCCGACGTAGTGCCGACTTCCATTTTATGCACAGACAAAGAATGATTTCACATGTAAATTGAAATCGATCAATCCAATAATCAAAACATCTAAAATCTGACTAATCCAATAAACAAAATATGACCTAACCACGCAGTGTCGCGGTGCATTGTTGCTGCCACCCCCGCGCTTCACGCCTTATGCGATTGCCGCCGCCGCCGGTTCGCTGTGTAGCGCATGCGCAGGCCCAAGAGCGCCCGCTGGAGGCTAGCTGCAGGCGGCGCGATGCAAGAAGCGAGCCGACGGAGCAGCGCGCGTTGGAGATTTGCGACCGAAGCATCGCGATCGACCGATCCGACGGAGCAGCGCGCATTGGACGAGCGACGCGTCCAACGCACGTTGGACCGCCCCCGAAGCGCTCGGCGCCGCATCCAACGCCTCCACGCGCATTCTGCTTGCTTGACGACTACTTCACTTAACTAACTCCTACATGCATGTATAAGACTAATGATAGCTCAACGCGAACAAATCACGGTTGAAGCCAGATGCACATGCATCACGTCTAACAAATAACATGGATATATATATCATCTAACCTATATGCAGGACTCTAAAATACGTAGTCAAGATTATTGCCAACAATGCCTCCCCTAATCTTGACTTACATTATTTTAGCTCCTAGACAAACTTCAGAGTAACGTCGGTTCATCATCTGTCGTCGCAAGGAGCGCTTCTTCCTTCCTCGGCTTGCGACAATCCCTAGCAAAATGCCCACGAACACCACAGTTGTAGCATTTGCCTCTCTTCCCCGCTGACTTGCGCTCGCTGGTGTCTGAGTCGATGCTGCTGTTTCCATCGTTGTCGTCATGGCTGCCGCTACAGCCACCACCCGCCTTGCCACGGTCGCGGTTCTTCTTCTTGTCACCGGAATCGTCGCCATTTTGCTTCTGCCGAGCCTGCCACTCAGCCACCGTGAGGAGAAGCTGGCCGTCGCCATTGAAGCCAGACTCGCGAAGGCGCAGCCGCTCATCAAAGGTCTTCAACAGCCCCAAGACCTCCTCGTACGCCATCGTGTTGGTGTCGCAAAATTACTCGATGCCGGCGACAACGGGGTAGAAGCGATCCGGCACGGTGTCAAGAAGCTTCTTCACCAATGCAGAATCCTCCAAGGTAGCCCCGATATTGGCGTACCGCACCTTCATGCAGCTGAGCTTGCCGGCGTAGTCATCCAGCGCCTCGCCATCCTTCATGCGGAGAGCATCGGAAGGCTCCCGTAAATGTTAGGAATCACTCCCTCTCTCTCTCTCTCTCTCATGTTTATCACAAACATGCACACACTCTTGCTTAGCATGTCTCCAGCCTCCCGGCCATTACGGCGAGCTACTCGTTCCACCAACCTCCCGGCCGTTACGACGAGCTACCCGTTCCACCACGGAACGGCTTGACTGAGTACTTACTGCATGCATGGACTTGATCATGTGCCTACAACCCAGGATCGAAGACCAAGTACTCTACTACATGAGCTACCTGCTAATTAATTACCATCTTGTTGTAGACGAACTTCTGTTGCAGCAGCCCCTTGCATATGGCAGATATTTGGTACCTCCATCCTGCCGCATCTCACGGCTCTCGGCAGCACTCCGGCTCAAGCCTCCACACTTGTATACGTATCGCACGTACTGCCGTGTGCATCTTCCAGTGCCACACACTACTAACATATGCAAAACCCTATACAAGACGTTTCGCTACATGCATATGAACGAAATAGAAACATGCATATGAACTAATGACAAGATTAAACTCTAACAGTGGGCACAGTCGGCGTGGGACGGCAGGCGCAAGAGCACCAGGCCCAGGAGCTCCGGTGGGAGGTCCCGCCACGACGACGGAGGAGGACACGAAGCAGCCATCGAAGCCGAGCAACAGTTTGGTGTCCGAAACCTGATAAAATTGCTCAGATCTGATACGTTTTACATCTGATACCAGCTTAGATCAACTAAAAACGAGCACAGATTTGGTCAGGGAGCAGGGTCCGGGCGCGGCAGCGGCCGCGCGTGCTCGGATGCAGGGAGAACCTTCGCCGCCGGTAGCCGGGTCGCGCGCCGTTTTGCAGAGAGGATGGAGCAGCGGCAGGTGGACGGCCGCGGAGGAGGGCAACGGACGGTATAAATCAATGAACGGGGTGATGCTACAGCAAATGGCTATAGTGTCTTTGCACAGTAAAAATGGTACAAGTGTACAACGCCCTCCGAAGAACAACCAGCCCAAAGATGGGAGGCTATTTGCCTTTTCCTCCAAAAAAAATCCGGGGAGAAAATTTGGGGGCCCCAAGGGGATTTTCTCCAAATTTTAAACAAAAAAAAGGGAACTTCCCCAAGAATTTAACCCGGCCTGGCAAAACCAACCTTAAAACAAAGGAAAAATTGCAAAATTCCCCACACCTCTTTTACTTAAAGGTCCCAAGTATTTTGGGGAAGGCAAAAAGGTTAAAGTTGGGGCTACTTAACTTCCCCCGTCTTTTGGCAAAAATTTGTCAATCCTTGCATTTTTAAACCAAACTATAAAAGGATTCAAGAAAAAGGGAAAGTAATTCGTTTAAAAGATCAGTTAATTAATGCTTATCGATTTTGGGGGAATCAAGCAAACAAGGGGTTTGCAAATTTTTTGGCCAAACTTATATCCCGTCAAGGCCCAGCGAAAAAACTTTGGAAAAAAATGGAAAGTCCCAAAGATTATTTGGTTAATCTAGAAAAGAACGGTTACAAAGCCCCTTCGGGGTTGAAATTTGGGATTATTCCCCAATCCTTTCCCCTGCAAAAATATTGAGATTGATTATATTTTTGAAGAAAGAGTTGCCAAGATGTAAATTTAGGGTTTTTTTAACCTTGGCGGTTTTACAAAGCCCTTCGAAAACCAAGGTTCTGTAAATCTCAATTGGCAAATTGGAGGGGAAGGAAAAATTTTTAAGATAAGGAGTGGGTTTCCGGTTAGGAAAGAACCTTCCTTTGAACCCCCCGATCAGGCCCCCCTTTAAAGAAGGGTGGGCCCCAAAAAACAGGGGCCCCCCAAACAAACCCCGATTTTAAAAGGGGGAAAAAAAAAGGTGGGGTTTTTTGGAAAAACCCCCCTCCCACCACCACTTCAAAATTACAAGGCACCACTCCTTAATTGAAAAAAAAAAAACCCAAAAAAAAACCAACCCCCATCAAAAAAGCGTTTATAAAACCCGGGACCCCCATCCGAGGACTCCCGGCCACTATCATTGGCCTCTCCTCCCCCTCCGCTTTTTTAATCAGGGTCATTGGGACCGCACAACCCCCTCAAAGAATGGTTTTCTTATCCAAACCACCCTGAAAGGTTCCAAAAGGAATTATAAATGCAATTTTGTCCTTTTTTCTTCTAAAACCTTTTCATATCCAACTAAACGAAAATAATTCGGATTTGTTTACTTTTCTGAAATGCAAATTCCCGGCTTGGTTTTTCCTTAAGTGGTTCGTTGAATTGCTTGAAAATAATTACGGATTACTTAACAACTCCCTTTTAAATTAAACATTAAAGTCCTGGGGGAAAAAATTTTAGAAAAAAAAGTTTTAGCAAAGAAAATTTTGAAGCTCGGCGTTTAAACCCCTCCTCGAGAATACGTTTTTGGAACTTCAGGCGGTGAAAACAAAATCCGCATTAAACCATTTGGGCCATGAAAGTTGAAAAGTAAAAACCCTGGTGGGGAAAGGGTAAGTTACAAAAATGAATTTAAGCAGTATCAATCGGTGAAGACGATTATTTTGACCAAAATCCAGGTAAGCATTCCTTGATCAAATTTGAATTAAATTTCAGCAAATTTATTTAGAATATATGTGATATCACTAATGCATGAAAAAAAATGTTGTTTAAAGAAAAACCTAAATCGGATTGTTTGGATGAAATGAGTATTGATGAATTGCTGATGCAATATGTGAGTTTGAAAATTTTGAATTGGCTCACCCGACGTGAAGTCGGTGTGGTATATATATGAGGTGGGTAGAGGATGCCATGTTTGAGCATTATTGGAGGGGCCCTCTATATAGGTTATGATATAAGAATAAAATACAATTGGGCAATGAGCTGTATTAAAAAATATCAACTACAGTGTGTAGAAACGACAATGAAGGTAATTGATCTTCACATTTGATAAGAGTAGATAACTAAGAGAAGTGTGAAACTGGGATATGTCGGAGGCCCAATGAGGGATGTATTTGATAACCAGTGTTGGTTATTAGGCACTACATTTAAACGCCATGAGATGAGTAACTTCGATTTCGAGAAGGAGTTCAAAATGGCCATCCTATGTAATAGTACCACTGATTTTGAGGAGTATAACTAGTAGGAGGTGAAGGTTGGAGATCTAATACATAAATAGTGATAAACATTCTAGGTTCCTAACTAAGGTTGGGTTCACTATGGGTAAAATAGTATGAAACCTGTGTAGGATTAAAAATCATGAATTCATGTTTGTCTCCTGGATTGGAGGCTACAGAAGCTATGTCTGCCTCAGATATGAGTGCTAGTAGCAATTTTAATAATTAAAAATTAAAAACATGGATCTTTCTAATAAAAAATATTTTTAGTGAAAGGAATTGAGGAAGGATTTAAGAGTTGGTTTTGGAAGGAAATTCATCTAATGCATTTTGTTATTAACGCTTGCTGAATACTTATTGTACCCACCCTTGTATAAAGCCCTCTTGCTTAGAAGCTGAACTCGATGGATTCACCGAGGAGAAGTGGTTGGAGAGTCACTAGAGGATCAGGGTGACAAGGTGACAGAGGACTACCTAGAGGACTGAGTGGAGTAGTAGTCCTTATAGCAGTTATCATCGTTCACTGGGGTATATTTATATGTAATTTTTTGTTGTAAAGGTTATGTAATGACCTATGAACTTTAGACTTGTAGCTTGTGTGGCATGGATTGTAATAAAATTCTATTGCTAGTCTCTAATTATTGTTCTAACACAACACTCAATACAAACAGTATTAATCGTTAAAATATTAGGTTTGCTCGATGTTTTATTAGTTAATATACCTAGATCAGCATAATTACCTCAAAGTTAATAACGGCGTTACTGTTGTTACCCTGGATTAATTAGGTGGATCACCACAGCTGCAAACCTCTCCCATTGCACCAAAAATTCACATTTACCATAAGCAAGGCGAGAACACAGAACCTTCGATAGAATGGACACACACCATGCAGCAAGGTGGGCAAGACTGGAGGAGCAGCTAGGATCCCCCACATAAGGTTTCAACATATTAATATGGAACACATCATGAATTTTAGCTCGAGGAGGAAGCTGAAGGTGACATGCGATGTTGTCGACACATTAAATAATATGATAAGGCCCATAGTATGGGGGGCCAACTTGCCTTTGGCCGGTGTTGTAATGGAGGCAACATGGTGGTGGAGGAGGCACAGCCAAACCCATTGGTCAATGTCGAGCTCCAAATCCCAATGGCCCTAATCATGATGATGATTGTAGCGTTGTTGGGCTTGAAGGAGACGCTCACGTACTTCTATCAAAAATTCATATCTAGAATGAAGAAGCTGATCAATTGCAGGAAGCCAGGCATCAGCATGCTCATAAGAGCGAAGAGCAGGGGGGTCACGACCATAAACCACCTTGAACAAAGAAGTATGGAATGAGACCTGAAAGCTGGTGTTGTAACAAAATTCAGCCAAAGCAGCCAGCACAACCACTGTATTGGATGATCCTCGGTGAGGCAGTGCAGATACATGATGATAATTTTGTTGACAACCTCCGATTGCCCATTGGTTTGAGGATGAAAGGTCGAACTAAAATGTAGTTGGACACCCACCAAACGAAATAACTCAGTCTAGAATGCACTTGTGAAAACTGGGTCACGGTCACTGATGAGCTAGTAGGAACACCATGGAGCCACACAATTTCCTCAAAGAATACACAGGCAACATAATGGGTCGTATATAGATGTGCCAAAGGGAGGAAGTGTGCTGACTTGGAGAACCTATCAACCATGGTCAATATAACAGTCTTGCCATTGATGTGTGGAAGGCCTTCGACGAAATCCATACTAACATCAGTCCAAGCTATAGATGGTAATTCAAGGGGCTGGAGAAGGCCTGCTGGATGTAGTTGTTCACTCTTGTTCCTTTGGCAGATTGAACAGGAGTGAACAAATGCTTCAACCACCGAGCGAACATTGAGCACGTGAAAATCAATGCAAAGGTGGTGAAGCATCTTCTATACACCCTCATGTCCTGTATTATGGACAACAGCTAAGATTGCAGACAAGAGGGCTGAATTGCCCATGACATAGACCCGATTGTTGAAAATAATCAGGCCATCGACAATGCTCTAGGGACCCGCGCAGTTCATCCAGGAGCTCATCGACAGCGGGAATAGGAAATTTATCCTTGATAGTGTGGGAGTTTAGGGCCCGTGTAAGTTCAACCTTCATTAGTTATGGTTTTGGTGTTAATGACAAATCTAATATTGAAATTATCCATTTAATGTGATTTTATTATTAATGACAAATCTTATATCGAGACTAACTTGTTTATTTAGAATATCCTTGATTAGTCTCATCGCATTGAAAAATGAAAAACCCAAGGTATGTATGCGTATTTATCTTAGTATTAGTTGCATACTTTGGAGTCAAGTTAAAATATGAATGTCCCCATTATATTAACCACAAACGTGCATCATGTTTCCCAATCCACACGTTACACGGATGCACATATTTAGGGGGAGTTTGTAGTTTAACTTGAAGGTCTCTTTGTATTGATCTATTCTTTTATTGACACATATAAAGATCAAGACAAAGAAACTAAATCCTTGAGTATATATTTGAATTGCCTAGTTATAAGTATACTCATGATAATATAGGATATACTCCAATACGATCAAATTGAATATGTGCATATTATGTCCAAGTCAATTATATTTATGCACATATACATGTGGGGTTTATTCTATAGTTGATGACTTAGAGTAATGATCATTTCCATATAGCTTACACATAATGGATCATTATTTTTCATCAACATGAGTATATGAAAACTTGTGTAGTTAATATATACTCACATCAATTTAAATGAAAATTTAAATTGAGTTCATTTGTCTTGTTAATCATTAAAGAATATTTCATCATGTGTTGATGGTGTTCCTTGATTAATTAAGGACAAATGAATAGCTCTTAAGTATAATAAAGCATGAGTTGCATTATTGTACTTAAGACTCATATAAATCATTCAAATTGATTTAGGTTGTGCTCAATTGATCTAAAGGCATCCATTATGTGTTAATGGAGTGCAAGAGATAATTGAGACAACCATGCATCTTGGACTAACTATTTTATGAGCTGTGATTGAGTTAGGTCCAAAGATGGATGAGATGATAAAGAAGAGGAGTCGAGTGATGATCCCGGGGGAAGTATAAGTGATGATCATAAAGACCCCAAAGGGGATTGCTTGCGCGCGGCGGAGAAGGTATAATTAGATAGGCTAAGGACTTTGTAGTCTTTGAGTCTAAGGTTTTATCGCCGTGCTATTAAGAGGGGTTGTCTCCTAGCTTGAGCTTCATCATGTGTTGATGATCTCAATCCCGCGTTCACTCGAGATCAAACCATTAGGATTTGGTTTTTTTGCATAAGGGTTAACCATTTGGCATGTGTTGCGAATGGGTTAAGCTTGTGCTTGGTTGTTGTTTGGTTTATGCTCTGATTTGCATGTGTTGCAAAGAGGAAGAGTATATGCATTTGGTTTTCGCATTATGCTTTGATTTGCATGTGTTGCAAATAGGATAAGCAATATGCGTTGGCTTTTGCGTGAAGTTCACTTTTGCATGTGTTGCATTAGTTGAAGCTTCATGCTTTGGTTTGAAAACAATCTTTATAAAACCGTGTGATTGCTTGGAGCTAAGTTTTGCATGTGTTGCAAAAGGAGAGAGCTCAAGCATGATTTTATGTGTGTTTGTAATGGAGCTAGAGGCTTGCATGTGTTGCAAGTAGAGAGCTCATTCGGTTGATTTGGTTTGAAGTTTGGTTTTGGTGTTGCATTGAACTAGAGAATTGCATGTGTTGCAATTAGAGAGTTCATGCACCTTGATTTAGTGTTGCTTGGAGCTAGACTTTTGCATGTGTTGCGAAGAGTAGTGCTCAAGCATGAAATGTGTTTATTGCGTTGTTTGCAAGTTCGTTGTGCGAATAAACCAAGGTTTATGAGTCCGGAATCCCGAGAGCATGTGAGTAGGGCTTGCAACGGGTGTTGGCAAGTTGACTGGGTCTTGTGTTGACCTTCACATGGTTAGGGGGATTAATCTCATAGACTCGGGTTTGATTTGCTTAATACGTTTTGCAAATAGATCTTGAGTTGATTGCGAAATGTGTTTTTGCAAATTGGTTTTGGTGATATTTAAAAATATCTATGGGTGCTTAAATCATGAAAATGGGTGGAGATTATAGCCCTCGTGATAAGCTTCGCATAGAATCAAAAATCACCAAAATCGGAGTTCGAGTAAAAAGTTATACTGCTTTTGTGGTCGATCCGAGTGGTTGGACCGGACGGGGCTCGGATCGGACCGGCGGTTGGACGGCCGTGTCGGTCGGACCCGGCCGGTCGTGTGCAACCGGCCTGTCGCGGCTTGATTTTTCCAGCGCGTGTTTTTCGTTCGTTTAGGCGGTGTGATGCCGTGGCGGCGCGACCGGCCATGAGCGGTCCAACCGCCATGTAACGGTCCTTTTCCCGACTTGGCTTGTGAGGCCGGTCGGACGCCGCCGAGGTCCCGGGGACGGATTTTCTGATTCTGCCCATTTCGACCCCCAACGGCTAGTTTTGGCTTGGAGGCTATAAAAGGAGGCCTTGGGGTGTTGGGGCAAGTTGCTGGTGTTCTTGTGAGTTTTATGGGAGGTGGTTGCATGTGTTGCACTCCTCAATTTGATTCTTGAGCTTAAGTGTGAGCACTAATTGCATGTGTTGCAATTAGGAGTGGATTGAGTGACCTCTTGTGCATGTGTTGCACTTGAGGGAGGTTCTTGTGCATGTGTTGCACGAGGTGATCACCGGGAGCGCATTCGTTGTGCTCGGTGAAGTTCGAGCGAAGGAGCGGCTTGTTACTCTTGGAGGTTGCCGACTCCTAGACGGCGTAGGCGTCGTGCGCGGGAGCTCTCAAGGTTGTGAAAGCCCGTGAAGTTTGTGAAGGTTCGGGTTGAGCCTCTGCGGCGTGAAAAACCCGCGACTAGTGGAAAGAGGCGGTGCTCGAGCGGGAGCCGGTCCAAGTGGTTGGGCTTGCCTCAACGTGGACTAGGGAGACAAGCAAATCTCCGAACACCACGGAAAAATATCGGTTGCCTCTTGTCTCCTTATATTCAAGCATTTACATTATTGATATATTATGATTGCTTGATTGTGTTAGAATTGCTTAGTATTATTTGTTTGATCAATTTAGCAATTCTTGTGTAGAGACATAATTTAGTTAAGTGCACTAGTGAGCCTAGTTGATTTAGGCTTTAATTGTCAAAACCTATTTATCGCTTCCGCATATATCTTTGATTAGATTTTGACTTAGGGGTGTATTAGAGCGATCGATTTTAGTGAGCGATTAATTTTGTAAAACGCCTATTCACCCCCCCCTCTAGGCACATCCTCGACCCTACAGCCCGATAATTAACGCAAAAACACCAAGAGCCATCATGTTTCTTAGCCAGCAGTACTGACGAGAAGGTAGAGGAGCTCTTGTGGACCACACCTTGCTGAATCATCTCTACGAATTACTGTTCAAGCTCATCATTTTGCAATTGGGTGTAACGATATAGGCGAATTGCAATGGCCTCAGAGCTAGGCTTGAGATGAATGCGATGGCATCTTTCACACTAAGGAGGAAGGTTGTGCAGCTCGGTGAACAAGCTACTGAACTCCTCTAGAAGGGTATCAATGAGATCCTGATTGGCACAAGCATAAAGGAATGCGGGTCAAGAAGTTGCTGGTAACCCATGCCAATCTCCAAGGGCATGGCGCAGTATACACCAGAACTAGTGACACGGTCGCCATTCGCCACTGTGACCAGAAAGTCTGGTCTGGTTTGGAGGGTGACACCCACAACCACCATAACACTCTCCGCAATAAAGTTATGAATGGAGCCTGTGTCAAGTAAGGCGATGAAGGACCGACCACCAATGAGAACCTCCAGAAGCATGGTCTAGCCCAATCTGGGAATAATCCCTATCAATGCCACCAAAGAAATAGCAGGCACACCATTGGAAAATTTGATCTCCAACATGAAGAGCTTCTTGCAACGATAGCCGGGAACGAATTTGTCTTTGTAGTGGAAACATAGTCCTTCTGCTCGACGCTAATCCAATTCACCGGCAACAAGAAGTGGGAAGGAGCACCCAAGGGCCATCGATCCTATGGGCATAGGGGCGGGTGGTCGATGAGGAGCTCCCAACCGAGCTAGCCAACCCACCAACTAAAGAGGCGCCGTGCACATAGCCAGTGTGCCATGGCCGGTGAGAGGGAGCCGCTGGAGGTGCGGCCAGGGTGAGGCAATGCTCGAACGTGTGGCCCAAGCTCATGGTTGCATCAAGTGTTAGGGGAGCTTGAAGCTCCACGTAGGACTGGAGCGGCTAGCCCAAGCCAGCGGTGAAGAGCTGGATCTATTGTGTCTCTCTGTGAGGGTTGGTTCAATAGAGTTGAGCAAGGAATTGCTCTGAGAAGGCTACCACCGTGGAGCTTCGTCATAGCATCGGTTGCTGCGTAGGGGAATCGAAGTAGGCATTGATGATGTCAGCGAAGTGGCACCGTAGTGGTGTCCCTTTGTCATGTTCAATGTGGTGAAACCAGAGCTGGGTAGAGTCAATCATGTGGAAGGAAGCCAACCAGACTTTGTCCTCCTCTGGCTTGCATTGCCCCTGAAATAAACATTCGTAATGATTGAGCAATGGCAATGGATCGGCCTGACCGTCGTACCTGACAAATTGTAGCTTGTAGTAATATGGAGTACCACCCCATACCATCGAGCGACGCCCTGGAGTCAGGATGGCAGCAAGATCAGCATCAGACAGTCTTTTCTCAAGCGACGCCACTTTCCAGATGGGTGATGGCGATGTTATGGGCACGGTGTTGATTGTCGATGTCCTGAAACCTTATTGATCAAGGTATTAATCTTCTCGTATAGCTGTTGTTTATCTGTCACCTATTGTTTGATGATGGATTCCAAGAGCTTAGGGACCAGGTCATCAACTTCCTCACCCGACATGGCAGCAGAAGAATCTGACACCAAGTTGCCATGGGCAAAGGAAGAGCCGAAGTAATAGTTGTGAGAGGCGGTTGGCCTCCTGCCACACGATAGGGAAGATCAAGAAACAATGCTAACAAAAGGAAATACTCGATATTCTAAGATAGAGGCTATATGTTTCTATCCTAAACAATGCAATCCCCTAATCTACATGGGTTAGTTGCGCTGGTTGGCTTGCGCCTCCTAGTGTATACTATGCCCCACATAACAACACTCATATTCAACAAAGCCATGACTACGAATAGGGGCCATGTGGCAAATCCATCGTCTCACCATCAACAATCTACCACCATATTCAACTAGCTACTTCTTGATCATATACACCTCTTCTGACAAGGGTTAGGTGTGCAACTAAAGTTATCCCTACTGTCTATTATGCATTTGATGGATGAGGTTTTTGGATTACTTTCAAGGCCCTCACCAATATCAAGGATAAAGAGGTTCCCAGACCAATCGACAGCGTATAGCTTTCTAACAAAGAGTAAAACATCAAAAGGTCATCTAATGGTTCCCTTCCTCTTGATGTGTCAGTGACAACTGGTGTCTGCCAAATACAAACTATTATCCATGATCAAAGCAACGATGAGAGAATCCAGTGACGAGTCTAGGGGTGAGGGAATTACCACCTTATAGAAAAGTGGATTAAACCCAGAGTAGGCATTCAACTCCAGTGTGGCCTTGGAGAAAGGGTTCATAAGTGAGCAATCACCATCACTATGCACGAGGAAGAGCCAATTGTCAATGGAGCCATGGCAACAAGCATCACTGGTATAGGCATGCGGTGGATTTCACCACTCGGAATGTTGAGAAAGGTCCCATCGAGGAAGGCAAGGCTTGGAAGCCGAAGGGGAAGAGGCTACAGCCGAGCATTGGAGTGCCATGGGCAGCAGATTGCTCTTAGTCGAACGCGATCAACTAAGGAGGGGAGGCACCTAAGGACAAGGCCAAGGAGCTCTGGAGGGAGGTCCGACCAAGACAAAGACCATGCAGCTGCCATCATCCAAGTCTAACAAGAAATGACATAGGGTTTAGAGTTTAACAAGAAGGTAAAAATCACAACTAACAATGCATATGCTTCTTGTAGTATTCCAACGTCCATCGGATCAATTTTATTAGAAAGCTGAAGGAAGTTTAGGGTACAATCAAACTATGAAGATGCATGGGGAACCGGCAATCCATCAGACCAGAAATAAACTTCACTCACCGTATCACATAGTCCTACACTACTATATATATGCTTCTTGTGATTGGTAAAAGTAGAAACAGTAAGCAACATATACTTGACAAGCTAACTGCAACTAAGCTTAGGCTTGTTCTATAACTCAAGGTGAATGACAAAAATAGAAAAGATGGTCCTTTCCTCTAACACACCAACAGCAGCAGCATGAGCACGATGAACTGCAAAGGAATAGCTTTCTTTCTCATGTGTAATGGCCTAACATTAACGAGATAGTTACAGTACAAAGTCTATTTTCATTTTTTTGTTTTAGATGAAAACACCGGATAAAATTCCTAAACATGTGTAGTCAAATATGCAGAGAAACAAGTTTTAAAACAATGATAGGTGCGCATCGGAGCTAAATATTCCTAAACATGTGTAGTTTCACATCAGATAAAAACTCCATTGCCAAGCTTATATAATCTAAATAAACAATTTTGGTAAGGTAAAGTAGCAATCCGCCCAACCAGTTCTAGCCCTAGTCAGACCTAAGCATTTTCTTTTTAAGGCGAACTTATAGCTTACTTTAGAGGGCCTAGTGGCCCAGTCGACTAGAGAGTAGGAGGCAGGGAGGGCGGGGAACCGACTCGGCCGCTGGCAACGAAGGATGAGGGTCTCCGACCACTTGGGACTCTCTGGCGAGGCTCACATCTACGGGTGGATGGGGATTGCGACTTGACTATATGGGTGGGAAGGGAAGGAGCAAGGTGTGATGGTATGTACTAGGTACAGGCGGGCACGACAATTTATACTCAAATGCACTCACGTTTGCATAATAGGTGTGTATTAAAATTTCTAAGGTTTTACACCCACAATCTGCCACCTATAGTGGTAACAATGCCTATTTTAATTCTCTGGAGGGAAATCCCTAGCAGGGGCTGTGACGAGGATGGGGACGTTCCCCACCCAGTACCATTCTCTGTGAGGGCTTGGTAATGCATGTAAGAGGTGGGGTCTTTAGCCATGTATAACTCAAACACCCATCACAAACCTTTGACCTAAACTCTATATGATGATATTATATTTTTATTTGCACTTTATAACAAGTTTATGTATTTTTAACTACTTCGTATTATTGTTAATTATGACTGGTTGTTGACTAATGCGCTTATTCATTATTGGGTAACAGGTCCCAGCTTCTCGCCATTCCTTGAAAAGGGTGGAGAACGGGAAGAACTCCCCATTCAGTGGCAAAGTTAGGAAGTTTTGAGAGCCTGAGCAAGCTTAACTATAGCTAATAAACGCGAACAAGTCCATGCATACATCGTACAACCAAAATTGATAACTGTAAGAAGTTTTTTACTAGAAGCACAGTCCAATACACATGCGAACAATGAAAACAAAGAAAGATAAGTAAAGTACCCCACTATGACACTACTAACGCTTGACGATTCACCAACAAAAATCTAACCATACACCAAAAGAGACTCTACAAGATAAAAATATGTTGATTAATGCATGTATAACATAAAAAAAATATATTCACATCGAAATATTGAACTAGTGCTTTACATGCCACTAATGTTCTAACCACCCCTAGATAATACACCAAAATATCAAAATAGCTGGCTCACTCGGTCCTTTTTTGAAGGAACAACAAGAGTGTTGCTGTATATATTAACTAAAGGGTGTTAGAATATATGTTATCTAGACTAACCGTGATTGATCTGGTTTCCTAGGATTAGGTAATTAGAATCCTTCTCGTTGTAACCTTCCTTGCCGAATCGATCACGGTCTCCCCTTCCTTGTAAGCCACGCCAAGGGCTGTTCTTGGCCCCATATAAATACATCTGTGCGGCCTCCGAAAGGAGGCGAGAACGCTTCCTGATTTTACATGGTATCAGAGCAAGCCTCTTCCATCCACATCCTCATCTCTTCAATTTTGTCCTCTCCATGGCGTCCTCTGCATCTGCCGCTGCACCAATTGTTCTTGGACCACCGGTGGCCGAGAAACTGACGCGTGACAACTTCGTCCTATGGCGTGCCAGTTCTCCCAAAGATTGCGAGGTTAAACGCTTGGATACATTGACGACGCAGCAAAACTCCACCATGTCTCATCAAGATGCTTGATGCTGACAAGAAGGAAGTTGAGATTTACAATCCAGATTATGTCAAATGGATTGCTCAGGATCAACAGGTACTTGCATATCTGTTGAATTCTCTGTCAAAAGAAATTCTGACGCAAGTCGCAACCTTGGATACTTCGGCTGAAGTATGGCAAGCCATCCAAAACATGTTTAGCTCCCAATCTCGAGCACGAGTAACAAACTTGTGCATCTCCCTAGCAAATATGCGAAAAGGATCGATGACCACTGATGTATATTTCCAGAAGATGAAGGCGTTAGCCGATGACCTTCTTGTTCTTTGCAAGCCGCTTGATGATGAGGAGCTTGTCTCCTATATTCTTGCAGGACTTGATATCGACTACAACCCTCTGGTGTCTTCAATTGTTGCTCGACCAGAACAAATTTCAGTAAGTGACTTATATGCTCAGGTGACCAGCTATGACAACAGGCTGGAACTTCTCGAAGCGGATCGATCGGGAGAACATTTTCAGTCTTCGGCAAATATTACTTCGCGCGGGCGTTTCAACTCGCGTGGCAGGGGCCTTCAACGCGGTCGTGGCAATGGAGGCCGTGGCCGTGGTAATCAAAACAATGGAGGGCGGACTGACTCCTCGGCGCTATGAACGGATGACCAAACCCACCGCCGACTTTGTGGGAAAATTGGACACACAATGATAAAGTCTTTGGTATAGATTTGATTCTAACTTCGAGCCAGAAGAAAAGTTCACAGCATCGGCAACAACTTCTTCATATGGGATCGACACAAACTGGTATATTGATTCTGGTGCAACAGACCACATTACAGGAGAACTTGACAAACTATCTATTCGGGAGAAATATGGTGGTCATGATCAGGTTCAAACAGCAAACGGATCAGGTATGAAGATTAATCATATAGGTCATTCTGTTATTCCTACCCCAAATCGTAATCTTCATCTTAGAAATATACTTCATGTGCCCTCAACATACAAAAATCTAGTCTTTGTTCATAAACTGGTTTCTGACAACAAAGTCTTTATTGAGTTTCATACAAACTTTTTCTTGATCAAGGACCAGGAAACGAGGAGAGTTCTGCATCAAGGCAGATGTGAGGGAGGTCTCTATTCCTTGGTGACACAACCAGTCCAGTTGAAGAACAATAAACAAGCTTTTGCTTCTACCGTGCCATCGGTTGCTAGATGGCACTGTCGTTTAGGACATCCTTCCTTACAAACTGTTGCTAGAGTTATTAAAGATTACCAGTTGCCTTGTTCTATAGAGTCCAGTATTGAAGCTATTTGTGATTCATGTCAAAGAGGCAAGAGTCATCAGCTACCATACCCAAAATCTGTTAGTGTGTCCACTACTCCTTTTGCTCTTGTGTTCTCTGATGTATGGGGACCAGCACCTACCTCTGTTGGGAGACATAATTACTATGTGAGTTTCATTGATGATTATAGCAAATACACTTGGATCTATCTTCTCAAGAAAAATCGATGTTTTTCAAGTCTTCCAAGACTTTCAGCAGTTTGTTGGCGCCAATTTAACAAAAAATCCTGACCATACTGATCCGATTGGGGTGGTGAATATGAAAAACTAAATTCCTTCTTTCAAAGAATTGGTATAGCACATCATGTATCATGTCCACACTCCCTGTAATGAATGGCTCTAATTGAAAGAAAACATCGTGACATTGTTGAAAAAGGGCTAGCCCTTCTTTCCCAAGCTGCCATGCCATTAAAATTCTGGGATGAAGCTTTTCTAACTGCCACCTACTTGATCAATAGACTTCCTAGTAAAGTCATTCACCACCAGACTCCTTTTGAGAGATTGTATCTTACAAAACCCGACTACATCGGTTTAAAGATATTTGGGTGTGCTGTTGGCACTTTGAGACCCTAAACTCCAAGAAATTGACCTTTAAGCTCAACTCATTGTGTCTTCCTTGGTTTTAGTTCCTCCACAAAGGATATAAATGTCTTGATATATCCTCTGGTCGGGTTTATATCTCACTGCGATGTGGTGTTTGATGAGTCGATCTTTCCTTTTACCACCCTTCATCCCAATCTTTGGTGCCCACCGTCAAGAAATTCTCATCTTGCCTAATTCTCTTGTACCACCATATGCTCAAGGGAGAAATAACTCATGACCATATGATTGATTCTTCTAACCATGAAGTGCAGGACTCACAAATTATGCAGGAATTACATTAATTTGAACATCGAGTGGCGCGAGAATATCGGGAAGATGTCTTGTTCGTGGTGATCCGATTGCTTCTAATGACGCCAGCTCCCAAGATGATCTGCCCTCATCTGCAAGCTCCAGTCGCTCCAGCCGCTTGGAGAACATCAGCATCACCGATAAGAGATGACGAATAGACAAGTTCTACCGAAAATACCGAAGTCAGCTCAGGATTATCTGCTCCAACAACTGCAGCAAATTCCGAACTCGTGATGACACGTCCACGAACCGGATCACAGAGTGGGATTGTTAAGCCGAGAAGTTCTTGATGGTACCATCGTATGGTCTTCGTGCTTCACGAAACACCGTCGAATATTCAAGAAGCCATGAGAGATATTAAATGGAAAAAGGCTATGGATGGTGAGTATGATGCACTAATCAGAAACAAGACGTGGCATCTTGTTCAAGCACCTAAAGGTAAAAATATCATAGATTGCAAATGGGTCTATAAAGTAAAAAGGAAAACGGATGGATCGATTGACAGATATAAGGCAAGATTAGTGGCGAAAGGCTTCAAACAACGGTATGGCATAGACTATGAGGAGACTTTTAGTCCAGTGGTTAAAATTGCTACTGTTCGTCTTGTTCTGGCTATTGCTATCTCTAAGGGATGGTCCCTCAGACAACTGGATGTGCAGAATGCGTTCTTACATGGCATTCTGGAAGAGGAGGTTTATATGAAGCAACCACCGGGGTACGAAACCAACGATGATCCTCATTTTGTGTGCAAGTTGGACAAGGCAATATATGGGCTCAAACAAGCACCTCGCGCATGGTACTCTCGTTTAAGTCATAAGTTACATCAACTTGGGTTTGTTTCGTCTAAATCAGATACATCTTTATTTATACTCAACAAGGGAGGCATAATCATCCATGTTCTAATATATGTTGATGATATAATTGTTACAAGTTCTTCAAGTGATGCTATTGCAGCTCTTCTCAAAGGGCTTCACTCTGAATTTGCGCTCAAGGATCTTGGTGACTTACATTACTTCTTAGGTATTGAAGTAACAAGACAGAGAGATGGGATCCTCTTGAACCAAGGAAAATATGCAATGGATATCTTGACTTTAGTAGGCATGAAAAATTGCAAAATTGCACCCACACCTCTTTCTACTTGGAGAAGTCCGACAACAGAGGTGATCTCTTAGGTCCGGAAGACAAAGACAAGGTATGTATATTGTTGGGGGCTACAATACTTAACTTTAACCCGACGATTTGGCATTTTCACCAACAAAGTTTGTCAATACCTCCATGCACCTCTTGTAACACTGGCAATCGTGAGTAAAAAGGATTCTAAGATATATAATGGGAGCGATGGCTGAGGATTACAGTTTAAAAGATCACCGTCTACATTAATCAGTGCCTACTCCGATGCTGACTGGGCAGGATGCTTAGATGATCGAAGATCAACAGGTGGCTTTGCAATATTTCTTGGACCAAACTTGATATCCTGGAGTGCAAGGAAACAGGCCACAGTGTCAAGATCAAGTACTGAAGCAGAATACAAAGCCATGGCAAATGCTACAGCTGAGATTATTTGGCTTCAATCTATGATGAAAGAACTTGGAATTACAAAGACAGAAACACCAATTCTGTGGTGTGACAATTTGGGCGCTACTTATCTGTCGTCTAATCCAGTCTTCCATGCTCGAACAAAACATATTGAGATTGATTATCATTTTGTGAGAGAAAGAGTTGCAAACAAGATGCTGAATATTAGACTGATTGGTACTGCAGACCAAATTGCCGACGGTTTTACAAAGCCTCTTGCAGCACGAAATCTTCAAGAGTTCATGTACAATCTCAACTTGGCAAAGTTGTGATTGAGGGGGAGTGTTAGAATATATGTTATCTAGACTAACCGTGATTGATCTGGTTTCCTAGGATTAGGTAATTAGAATCCTTCTCGTTGTAACCTTCCTTGCCGAATCGATCACGGTCTCCCCTTCCTTGTAAGCCACGCCAAGGGCTGTTCTTGGCCCCATATAAATACATCTGTGCGGCCTCCGAAAGGAGGCGAGAACGCTTCCTGATTTTACAAAGGGAGGAATAAAAGAAAAAGGTGGGTCCTGTTTTTTAAGGAAAAAACCGGACCCGTGAAAAAACCTCACAAACGACCACCACTTACAAGAATTACCGAAGGCACCACTCCTTAATTAAGAAGGAAATGAAAAAGACACTAAGCGAGAAAGAAAAGAAAACCAAGCCCCCCACTCAATCACTAAACCGTCGACTGATTTGACAGGGTAAAACTACGGGTGAGCACCGCATCCTTGATCGCCGAGGCTCACTCGGTCCTCACTCATCACTTCTCGCAGCTGACAGTGCCATGCCACGCCTCCGTTTCTATTTGTGTAATCAGGGTCGGGATTAGGGGCACCGACGATTTCAAGCCCCCCATCAAAGAATGGCATGTTATCATCCCTACTACCACAGCACCACCCATCGAAGAGGTGTACCCTAACCAAGGACACTTACTAAATGCAATTTTGTCTCTTTTTTTCTCTCTCTCTCTAGAAACCGTTTACCCATCAGGGGTGATCCTAATTCTGAAACGGCACAAACCTAACTGTGCAGGATTGTGTTTCACTTTTCTGTTAAATGCAAGATATCGACCTTTGGCATTAGGTTTTTCTCTTATATGTGAGTTCAAGTTGAATTGCATTCCGTCAAAATAATGTACGGATTACTATAATCAACTACCCTTTGTCAAATATCCAAACATTAAAGTCCTGTTTGGAGTGAAATAATTTTTCCGATTTTGAAAATAAACAGTTTCTAGCGAAATCCTGCAAAATTCTTCCGAAGCTCGTGCGTTCTAAACGGTCCCTCCGGTCGTAGAATAGCTGTTTTTGGATACTATCATTTGGACGGATGACCTAACACGAAACATCCGCATTAAACTCAGTTTGGGAACCACTGAAAGTCTGAAACAGTAAAACACACTGGTAGGAGGAAAGGGATAAGTGTAGTCATAAGGGAATAGAATTTAAGCAGTCTCGCAGCCGTTTTAACCATCCAATCGAGACGATGAACGATTTGGATCGCTCAACAGCGCTTGGAAAACATTGTTGCTGCAGTAGAACAATCGGCCGTATTGTCAGTATGATGTTTATTTTCTGCTGGCGTGTCAAGACGCTACAGTCTACACACACATAGAATTGGAAATACGCAGATAGCTGATAAAAACGGATCTTAAACATAAATAAAAGGGAGCCTGTGTTACTAAAAGAGCCTTACACTCATTTGAGTAAACACGATGATCAAACTTCAGACGGGAAAAAAAATACAGTACAGAGATCTTCAGAACCCCATGCACCTACAACTTTTTAGCTATTTAAAACAAAAGACTTTTTACCATCCTTGAAATGTATTGAGCTATCCATTGTGCTATGGTACCAAAAGTTTAAATATTGAAAGTACTAAGAGGTATCTCTACTACTTCTAATTATGAGCTGGTGGCGATGGTCCGTTCTCCCCTCTCCCCCCTTCCGGGCATATCCACGAAACCGTCATTGTCCCGATCTTCTATACATTAGCGAATAGAGAAAGTTTTAATTCAATTGGATATGTATGCATGCGTGATCTGTGACGTATCAGACTCTTATCTCAATCAGCCAATTCTATTTTCAAATACCGCACGGCCGATTCTTTTTTCATATACTGCACGCATACCGCTTCTAAGTTACCATGTGCCTTTGAGTTGCCATATACATTCTTTTCATTAAATATTTACTTGCATGTGTAGATAAGATCATCTTTTCTATTTATCTAATTACGTATGGACTTTATTTTGATCGGCCAGCAGCATGCGCACGACCATGCATGATGCGACTAGATAAGTTTGTTATCTCCATCTCTACTAATTCTAATTAGGAGTTGGTGGAGGTACTTTCGTTCTCCACCCTCACCCCGACATTTGTGCGCACCCGCATGGCTAAGTGGGAAGCGGGTAGTGGCCACCCTAGTAGATTGGATTGGATCATCCCGTCGTGGAAGGTAAATGAATATGTACGACTCATTTATTGCTTTTCTTTCTCCTATTGATCTGGCATTCGAATCAGCGGCGATTGCTCCCGGTGTTTTTCAGATTGGATTGATTGATTCCCTTCTGAAAAAAGTAGAACTCCGATTCATGGAGTTAGGTCTCTTCTCGCCTTTCCCTTTTGTTGCCTTCCTTATTCGATGATTTCTTAATCTGGATTCCGTAGATTTCTCCTTGGTTGCTGAATCTATATAACCCCATTACTTCTTGCCTCTCATGCAGATGTGTTGAGCTTATCCGTTGAGCGGAGGTAATGTGCAACCTTCCTTATCTCGTCGATATAGCGTAGGGGTAGGTTGTTAGTGGTGGACGATGAGATAAGCTGGCGGCGCTGCTAGAGCTCACCGCGGTGGATGATATTAATAGGTTGAGGGAGACACTCGTCGGAGGAAGCGAGGAGGCGGTGGAGTTGGTTGATGGGGTGGGGCTATGGTATGGCTGGAGCAAGACGTACGAGCCACACACACTGCTGATGGTGGCAGGCTGGCAGCCACATATGGATGATGCCTACCTCTTCAACGCCTTTACGCCCATGGAGTAGCAGGTGATGGCTCTTTCGGTCGATCGATCCATCTCGAATTATGACGTTATAAATTTACAATCTCAAGTACTGTGATGTTATTATTTAAGTTTGTGAAATTAAAGATAATTTTAAGCCCGAGTTTATAAACAGGTGCTTAGAATCTGTATGCTTCAATGAATTGATTTAAACATCTAACCATTGCACATTCAAAGTGAATATTATTATTCAGATAAGGTTAATACTCTTTACAAATAAACTTTTTATTATAAATTGAGTTTTCGTTACAACGTACAGGCACCTGGCTAGGCACCTGGCTAGTTAAGATAATTTGATAGTACCTTATGATACCTTTCGAGGAGGATAAAAACTCTCTTAAAACAAACCATGTCTCCCTGCTACGTTTACAAACCTGAAAAACCCTTTACATCAACCAACATTATTTTCTTTCAAGACTCTTGTAGCGCGCGTCATCTCGTTGCACTGTGATTTATGTAACCAAGTTGATGCCCTCGGCGAGGAGAGAATCCGCGATCACTTGGTTAGCCGCCTCTGACGGGTGGACAGCGTCCCAGAACACGTATGTCTTCGCGTTCGGGCACGTCCCGATCGACTTGGGGTTGCAGAGGAGCACCGTCGTCTCCACCGTCCCCGTCCCGCAGCATCCCCGCCTCGCCTCAGTGAAGCCTGACACCATGCAAACACAGTTGATCAGGAAGGAACACGAGAATGCAATGCTGGGGAAAAGAAACTAACGCCATGGCACCCACGGCTAAGCAACCTATCCTACCTTGCGACCCAGGAGATGTAACAAGGCTGTACAGAGGCGTGTAGATGTCGAAGACCGCAATCTTGAGATCATGGTACCGCTTCGACAGCGAGTCGACGGTGGCATTCACCTTCCTGTTGAAGTTCTGGGAGTCGCTGTTGAGCCTTGAAACGCACCCGTTGCTACCGTGACCGAACAGCGTGATCGCGGCAGGCAGGCAGCCCAGCGGTGGCAACGACGTCACACCGACGCGCCGTGCTCCCATACCGTAGAGTTTCTACAGTTGGTTCAAGGCTCAAAATTACACGATCGTAATCATCTGTCCCGTGCCGAGGAGGAAGCTGGTGCGATGTTGCTCACCGTCACGGTGTTGCTGAAGATGCCGACAAGGCGGTCGGAAAACTGGTCGGCGGTCTGGGTCTTGAAGAGAAAAGGGTTGATGTAGTAGTTCTGGACGAAGTCACTTGCACCGGCGCTGATGATGTACAGTGAGCCAGAGATGATTGACTGGGCCTGACCGCTTCCAGCCACCGCTGTTAGCTTAGATTTGTACTCCTTGAAGTACTCCAATTGTTGGGACAAAGGGATGGCATGCTGCATCACACAGTTTTCCCAAGTTAGATCACAAGACGCAGGAATCTACGACGGAGGAATAACTAGCAGCGTTAGCACGGGAGGCGGAAAAGAACGGTGGGCCAAACGAAAGGATCTGCCTGCGATTTCATTCTTTGCGAAGGTTTTTTTCGCCAAAACAGTGACGTGGCATAGCTGAGCTCGCGGCGTTCCTTCTACGCTTAATAGATAAGTTATTTACACTCTCATACAGATCGGCCAAGTACTGGTGCCAGAAAATAGTAATGAGGTGACGACAGATAGCTGATTCATTTATGATCGACGAGTTGATAATCAATTAGATGTGAAAGATGTAACATGCACGCGAAAGATTTCAATGCAGAGCTTCCCGTGCTAAGATCTTGACTCCTTTGAGAGGTCATTGATGACACTTACATACATAAGTGCCGTGTGGTCGTAGTAGCCAGATCCTGCAGATGCAAAGTTGGCTCCAATCAGAAGGTTCTGCCCTGACGCCTGTGGGCTGAGATACGCAGGAGCATAGCTAGTGAACCCCAAAGTTTCAGCTGCAACCACAGAAGTTGTAACCAAGATATCTGTTAGAGAATGCAACTGTACCCTACACACAAGCACGAAGAACACATCTAACAGGACTACAGGAGAAAGAATGTGACCAGTGATATCGGTAGCCAGCTTGCCGTTGCAGAACCTCCCAGTGGCCACATGATCCTTGAAGTCCCTTCCGTAGGGAGGTAAGTTGGCCTTGATGATGGTGTGGAGGTAGTCATTGTTACCTACGTCGACTGACGAGTCGCCGAACGTCATGATCGCCGGCACGAGTGGCTGCGCTTCTCCGTAATGTGTTCCCACCAAAAGGAAGAGAGCCAATACCAGAACGCACCTCACCTCCATTGGAGCCGGACTATGGCTATCCCTTGGAATCGTCTGAAGAGTGGCCTGGAAGAGAAGCACGTTCTGGTGTAATGGAACGGCTGTGAGCTTATATAAGTGTGCCTGCACACACAAAATGAGATGACATACACAAATGCTGCAGTAGTTAGTGGAGTTCGTTATGAATCCATAACTATACGCATGCGAACAAGCTGTCCTGATAAGACCTGTAAGCACCCAATTTAATCGGCAGGACATAGTAGTCATTCTTGTTTGAACAAGCTTTGGTGCAGAGTGTGGCATGACGACATGGTGTGAATACAGTGCGTGCTCATGGCAATTTGCCAACTGCAGTCTCCATGTCCTGCCTTGCATGGCTATCCACATTAATTCTTCCATCTACAATAGCGACTATTTATTAGATTGATAAGGAACACAGGGGTAGTTGATGTTGTGATGAGGCACATTGGCACTAGAAATGTCAGGAATAAAGATGAAATCACCTACAACTACTACACAACCACTAATGAATACTATCTCCATTCCTGAATAGATGACGTTTTAGGATTTTGCACTTCAATCAACGCACATGTAGAAATAACCAAATTGGCATCCTCCATTAACTCACTTATTGTTCTTAGATAGTGTATGTTAGTCTATTCGACATTAATAAATAACAATGGTAGGGATATGCAAAGGTAAAAAAAAGTTAAAAGTTGTTTCGAAATTGTAAAATAACATGTATTTAAGAACAAAATTTGAAAGCTAGAATAACATTTATTTCAAGAATGGAGGGAGTAACACATGTTGTACTAGCACTATATATGTAGTTGTAACCTGGAAAGATCACAGCACTGGGTATAAATTTTGGAGGGGAACATATCCTGTGCAACCAGAGAGTTGGTGAAACCACGGTGCAACCTAACTAGAAAAAATTTCAAAAAATTTTGAAAAAAATCATAGATGTACATCTCAGCTTACCCCATCTACTATTACTGTTCATGATCAAGTTTGTCTTTTTTATTACTCTTAGCACAGGACGAATTTGATCATGAAATTTTATATGTAGATGGGGTAAGCTGAGATGTACATCCATGATTTTTTTCAGAATTTTTTGAAACTTTTTCTAGTTAGATTGCACCGTGGTTTCATCAGCCTGTCTGATTGCACAGGATATTTTTCCATTTTGGAGAACATAGTTCGTGCCCGTGTAAAAATATAGGGAGGAGATGCTATACTAGACAATAAATATGCAAATCTTTCAAGTACAGTGTACCAGAGGGGAAGATTTATCATCATTGAATGTACTGCACTGACTTCCTTCAATGCCAGAGATTTATAGCAACCAGTACCACTTCCTCAAGTTCAGTACTCCCAATAGGAGTACATCTGTACATGTAAGAGCAGGAAACAAGAGGTCAGATTGAAGGCCCCAGGTGCAACTCATATCTACACATCACCTCTACGAAAATGCTGTGGGCAAAGCTGGAGGGAATTCAATGGTCAAACTGTTGAAGATAGTGTGATAAGTTTACTGCCTGGTTGCTTTATGTTCAGCTACTGGTAAGCTGTTCCAAAATAGCAAAAGCGGTGCCTTAGTGGTAGCAGTACCGAGTCGGTACAATGCATACTGTATACAACAACTGTACTACTAATGAGTATATTAGGGCTGGCTATCGAGCTTTTTTGAAATTGACATAGCTAAACGTAAAATTATTTTATTTATCATTTAAGTAGCTATTTCAAATTTAAGCTAACGAGTCAATATCGAGCCGAGCCTTGTTAACCTTTTTCCCTCGAAATGGACTCATTTCAATTTTGAATCCATTAAATACTATAATCAAAGCAGTTTTAATTTGAGTCCTAACAAGCTTTTTTGCCAGCCCTACTAATGTATATGATTCTTATAAGGTTCTTATGCATGCGGGTTGCTGGGACGTATTGACCCCATTTCCATTTTACAAGTCTGGGACTCCACTCCTCCAGTGTGAGAGACAGCAGTTTTGAGATGAAACAAATATAAGAACACTAAAATGGAGATATGTTTAGATAGACTTATTTATAGAGAAAATCTACAATATACTGAATAACTACATAATCTACAACATGCCACTCATTGTGAGGCCCCACATGTTAGTGTGACATCGTGACATATTATAGATATAAGAAGTTATTCGGTGATATATAAGTAATTGTCCCTTATTTATATGAAAGAAAACTGATACCTCTATTACACTAGCAAGGGGCATGAAGATGTATTAGAACATGTATAAAAAGCAAAACTCAACATCAGCTTTGGAAAAATGAGGCTACCTAATCACAGGATGACAGGAACACCAAAAACAAACCTAGACAACAACAAAACTGAGACAAGAAGATATTATTAGAGGAGATAAAGAAAATCTAGATCATTTTAATATAACATGTTTTCAGTCTTAAATGTTCAGCACATATCTGTGGATGTAACATAAACAACTTGAAAATTAATTTAATAATTACAGGATTCAATTGAGATGGGTTTGTGATGGATTTTATCTCAGAAACGATAGAAAAGGAAAATGGAGAATTAAGTGGGCTGGGGCTGTGGAAGTAACTCGCCCAGCATAGCAGTATATTGTGCCCTGTACTGAGAAGTTCTTGAATGAATATAGCACATTTACATTTGTAATGAAGCTTCGTAGAAACATGTATCAGAATAATGGTTTTAAAGATACATTTACTGTTATTCTCGGATGACAACATGTAGTTGCAGCCTATCAATTATACCATATTAGTAATTTAGCAGAAATGGACCCCACATAGCTGGTAGATTAGGCCGACTCTCAGCCATTCAACTGAAAAGGCTTCCAAATATTTCTCCTGTAGATTACCACGCGCAGCATTATCCAAGGAAGTTGTTTCAGATAGTAGAATCTTGAAGAAAAATAACAGCGATCTATCAAGAATGTTCAACTAAGATACGATAGCACATGTACTTTCATAGAAAGTAACGAGAGCCATTGGCTCATTTCAAATAACACCAATGTAGTACACTAGTACTTGACAACTTGGCCCTATATAAGAACAGAATTAATTTAGCCAAGTATGTATGCTATGCATAGCTAAGATTACCATGATTGTGGCAGAAACCATATCCTACTAGCGAGAGTATATAGGTGGGTATGATGTAAGAAATAGAAGCATTCTAGCTTGAGATTCATCTTTTGAAAATACAGAAAGCATGGCATCATCTTGAAAGCCAAATAACTGCTGATATGTCCTGCGGTCCGACCTTGTTTGACAGCCCAAGAAAGAAAGCGAAAGAAATAAATGTGTATATATTTCATACATAAGATTGTGAAAATGACAAGTAACAAACTTAAAATAGAATAGTTGCAAATATCGGGAAACTGGCTAAGCTGCTAAAGTGATCCATCCAATGTCTTTCCAAACTATTTCTTACAAAAGGTTGCCATTACCACATATAAAAAGATAAGCATATCAGCATACCTTATAATATACTATAATTTAAATCAAATGGCTACAGATTGAACAGTGAACTTACCATTCCAAGGATATATAGAGAAAGGATCATCTTCCATGAGTTTTAACATCAATTTTGACTGCCCTAGCTCATATGAAGTATGAACCATCAGTGTTGCAAGTCGCAAGGGCAACCCCAAACAAAGGCACCAACATTATTGAAAGGTGTAAGTGATATCAGCAAGTACACAAGCTTTTGCTCACTTTTATACATAAGGTCAGTAGATGTTATACACATAAAAAGTTACATCCCAAAATTAAATCTGAATTATATCATGCTTATTTAGACATGTAAATTTTCCTCCACCTTTTACTCTATTGAAACCATGGGAATATAGTCCAAAACAATCATGGGAAAATGGCATGTACAAGGCTACTAATGAATGCAAAAACAGCGTGGAACGATAGCTTTTGAAAGGTACATGATAGTGCTTAATTAGCAGCAAAACCAGTTGGATGTCATCATCAGTGTATTTGAAATTCAACAGCAAGACAGTCTTTCTGGATTCTTTCAAACAGTATATGTGCATTTAATAACATAACAACAAAAAGAAGAAAACTCATAATAGATTGTTCATCATAGAACGAGATACGAGGAATGTTTCTGTAATCTTTGGCATTCCTTCAGTGAAAACTGAAAACCACTCGGGTTCCTAAGAAGGTGAGTCTCATTAACCATTGAATATGAAGGACGGAACAGTTATAAAAACAGTGACTTTGCATCTAACATCATGAAACATACAAGAACAAAGATACCCTTATCAAACAATGTCGTCCAAGTCATCAATGAAATGTTCTGAAATTCTAATTGGAAATACAAGAGTATCTACTCGTGCACATGTAAAGTTCAGCGAGCCAGCAGCCTAGCAGGTCACGAAACAATCTACACACATATCACAAGCTTGCCTTGTGTCCCAATACGTATTATTATGAGTGAGAAGATGCTCATAATTACACATCCAAAAGAACAATTGGGACTTGGGAGCAGTTTAACAAAAAAAACAAGACAATGCACATCAGATCAAGACTAAACACGAAAGGGAGCTTTACCAAACAGTTTACGCTTGCAATGCTTACTGGTATCTGCAAAATTACAGCAGCATATCAATAGTATCGGGCCATCTTCCAACACCTAGATTCCGTTATAGTCTATCTACTTAACTAGTTAGCTAACATCGTCACTTAATATGGGTTTGTCTTGAAACAGCAGCTCATAAAGCAGTAACTTTTTTTTTTTTGAATCACGAGGATCTGTCAGTAATTAGGATCTGAAATGCTGATCGTGGGCATAGGAAAATTACAAAACCATCTGATACCACAGTAACTGAGCAAGTCTTTCGCTGTCGCTGTGATCATCACCCACCGGGATTTGATGATTTGCCCGTTTTATGGGTGCAATTGATCATTCGCTGTCTCTATCGACATGTCCGATATCGACATGGTCGTCAACGTGTCGATGAAGACATCACAAAAAATGATCAAAGAAAAACGGGCAAATGATCAAATTTTCCTCGTCCACCAAGGCATGTACAGTCTCAAAATGGTCCAACTCCAACCCATGTGCCCTGTTCATCAAAACCAAACACAGCGTTTCACACATGCTTCACAGCAGCTTCCGCCGCTGCGACCTCCTCCCGCGCTGCGCCCGCGGCAGGAACGGCACCAACATGAACCCGGTCACGATCCAAGGCCATCTCCTCCACTCTTCCCCCCACCATTAGAGTTGGACTCCACATGATCAAGAGTACTCTCACACAGCAACACCTTCTGATCACTAGCGATTACCTTCGCCTCACAGTTGCACACTGCTGCCTGTGGCTTACTTGCGTTGGCCTCGCCCACACCCGCCAACGCCCCAGGCTTGCACACGGCAAAACCTCCCCTGCAGCCCGGAGGGTACCTCCGCACGGCCGAGGGCGGCGCGCGGTCACTGCCGCGGCTTCAAGGGCCTTGATTTCGGCCACCGATCCACCCCCCTCGCCACTATCGGGTCCCTCGGCTCCGGGGAAGGCAACCGCGGGGAGGGGTTGCGTTGGTGGGGACGAGGAAGTTTTTGTGGCCGTGCACGCGAAGGGGTTCGGGGCTAGGAGATTGGTGGAGGGATTGGGATGCTGCGGTGGCTGGGCGGCATAGTGGTGGCGGGCGCAGCCTGGCGGGAAGCGGCGGACGGCGGGGAGCGGCGGACGGCGGGGAGGGCGGCGCCATGGTCACGTGGACTGCAGCCACTGTAGCGACGTTTCGTACCAAAAAGAAACGAAGATTGCAGGAAAACTGTTAGGAGCACTGTTTGAATGCATTTCTTCTAAATACAAGATATATAAATTTAAAAAAAAATTGAATAGGTAAGTAATCATCATCTATCGTTTATTTATACTTTAATATTTGTACAACTCACAAAACAAAAAACATGAAAACACCTCTCAAATGTTAAACTATATTTTTTTTATAAAATTCTTCTCTATGTGCAAAAATGTTACGATAAAGGTTAATAGATTTGTGAAAAATGGTATTGACGAGGACTGGGAAATCTCTGACAAGTCAATGCACGGTCAACAGGGGTCCCTAGCTCGGGGCATGCAGCAAGGGGACCCCGACCAAGACCTAAGCAACGCCAGTGGCCGCCGACCTCAAGCAATGGGGATTCCGCCTTACCGACCTCGACCTTGGCTCGAAGGAGTGCGTCTACTCGGCGGTTACCAAGACTTGGGTAGTAGCGTCAAGGCAGACGTGGGTGGCATTTAGGGCGATTCTGACCACCTTCAATGCGCGGTTACCCACTCCCGAGAATCTCTCCGCACAATTCAACGCGTCGAGGATATAAGGCCTCGCAAGGCATGTGTCTGAGGGGCATCAAGACTAGCCATAGACCAATGGCACCAACAGAGCACCCAAGCTCGAGCTGTAATCCACCCTTTTGTACTCTCAATTAGTGAATCCTCCGCCGGAGAAGACCGGGCGTAAGAAACATTACCCTCGTAGGGCTCGAACCAAGATACACCATCGCCCGCTTGTTGACGTCACGCACCGATCTCGTCCGCGCCATCGTTAGGCGAAGCTTCGGGTCCTCGTTCACATCAACCCCTTCTCACTTTTGCGGTCGAGCGATCCGTCGTCGACACCGGCGCCGTAGGGCCCGATAACCGCTTCACTGGAAGAAGGAGATCAAGGTTTCACGAGCATGTCGTACTCCGTCGAGGACATTCCTCAGCGTGGGCTCGGCGCGGACCAGGCGTGATGACTCTCGACCATGTTTTACCTTCCCCTTGCTTGCGGCGGCATATCCTCATGGCGACCCGGCCCGCGCGCGGCGGAGGTGAACACGACCCGCAGACCCCGAAGATGCTCATCGGATGGTGCATGTCGCCATCAACGAGCTATAATCGCCCTCGGAGAAGGACCGGAAAAAGCCGGTGCCGTCGCCACCCAGCTCCTCCCTCGAGAGCGCCTCGTACTGCCATCGCCGGTCATGGTGATCCAAGCCGGGTGAGGTCGGAACTCTTCGGCCGTGCTCTAGCTGACGAGCTTGATCGTGTCGCGACCGAGGTCGTACCTCCACAGCACCAGAGTCGCCGCTCAGGGACTCATTCCCTGAGAAGTGACGACAATTCATCGCGCCGACACCGGCGCGCTCATCGATTGCCTCCCCGATAGGATGCACCCTCTCGCCAGCAACCCCGGGACGTGTCCCTGACTCAGCCGCGTCGCCGCCCCGCGGACACGGTTCCGTCTGATGTTTACGTCGGCGAGCTCGTCGACTCACCTTCAAACAATGGTGGTGCGGGAGCCTTTCCCCGGATATCCCGCCTAGGCGCCGCAGAATTCAAGACCGCTGGGTATCTCCGGGTGACTCCGTGCTTTCGGTGCCACGACCGCCCTCGTCGAAGGTCGAGGCGTCGGCGGTTACTTTACCTTGAGTCGAGCAGCGAAAGCATTACCGACGACGACCTCCCCAGGCGTGCCCGTTAAGCCTATGGTCACGGCGTATTCGACAACCTTCGGCGGGTGCGTTGGCCGGCTCGTTTCAAGCCCGCCTTGATCGAGCGGTTTGACGGAACGAAGAACCCCGATGAGTTCCTGTCGATCTACACCACCGCCATTTTGGCTGCAGGGGGACACGAGTACGTGATGGCTAATTACCTCCCTACCGTTTTGGATGGTGCAGCTCGAACTTGGCTCTTCAACCAAAAGCCTGGTAACTTCCGCTCGTGGCGCCAGATTCAGAGCGCCCTCCGCTCAAACTTCCAGAGCTGCTACGAGCGGCCCGGTAGTGAGAAGGACCTGGACCGAGTTATCCAGGGTAAGAATGATCCTCTCCGCGATTTCGTGCGACGGTTCATCCGCACTAGGAATCTGATCCCTAGTGTGTCTGACGAGGCCGTGATCAAGGCCTTCAAGTTTGGCGTCATGACCGCGCGCCACCAAGACCGGAGATTACAACGAAGCTCACCGTCGGCAAACTCTTTCGCATGGCGGAGCGCTACGCGGATGCAGACGATGCGGTCCGCTGGAAGCGCAATTACGACCAAGGTAAGTTTGGCGTCAACTCGGGTGAGGCAGGTCCTTCAGGCGCTAAGAGTACCGACCAAGGGTCGGCCGCCAAGAAGTGGAAGAGGGACCGCAAGCGTGAGGGTGGTCGACCTCGGGTGACCGTTTCGGCGGATGGCCATCGTGAGGTCATGGAGGTTCGGGACTCGACTCAGGAGAGGCCCCGTTCTCAGCAAAATCGACCACGGTCAGCCGGTAGCGATGTCGACCTCGGCAGACGACACGGCCGGGGTCATGATAAGCGATGGCCGCCCACAAGGTCCCGAGGCGGCTCGGTTCGACGAATAAATTCTGCCTATTTCACAGACTCGGGCCACGACCGCGAGGTCAGCGGGGCTGGCGCAGCCAAGCTCGAGGCCTTTTACGACAGCCATGGGGAAATGCCTACACTCCCGAAAGAGGTGGATCAGCCCGATAGGGTAAACGCGGGGGGACGAGTCGACCTCGACACGGATTTCCAACGAGGCGACCACGGATCGGCGTCATCTTGGTGCTTTCGTCGGCGTACCAATCCTGCGAGATCAAGGATGCCGCGCGCGTAGTCTACCAAGCCGCCGCCGGGAAGCCCGCGGATCAACCCTGCAAATGGGTTGGGGCAACGATCACCTTCACGCGGGAGGATGCCCCCCAAGGTATGTCCAAGGATCTCAAGACCGCTTGGTCGTGACCCCACCATCGCAATACCTTGGTCGGGCGGGTCATGGTCGATGGGGTAGTTCCTCAACTTGTCGCTAGCTAAGCGACTCGGCCGGATCAGATTCGGTCGAAGGTCAAGAACATCGCGATCCCATTCTTCGGGATTGTGCTAGGAAGCTTGACCACCCCTCTGGGACAGGTGGTTCTGCCCATCACTTTCGGTGCCTCGGACAACTTTCGCACCGAGCTGGTCACCTTTGAGGTGATTGAGGGTGATCTCCCTTACAACGCTATCCTCGGGCGCCCAGCTCTGGTCAAGTTTATGGTGGCTAACCACTACGGCCACCGCTGCATGAAGCTCCCAGGACCAAGTGGCGTCATCATTGTGCGCGGTGACCTCAAGGCGGCGCACGGCTGCGAAACCCAGGCCTTGGATCTCGCCGGCATGCTACCTCAGCAGGGCCCCGAAGCGACCACGAGGGTCGCCCGCCAGAAGACGGTCATCCACCAGTGAGCTACTGAAGGTCAGGCCGGAGAGGGGGACCCGTCCAAGTCGATCCATGACTCACCGAGCTGAGTTCCAAATAGGAACTCGAGCTCGTCACCTTCCTCCGTGCCAACAAAGATATATTCGCAGGGAGCCGGACATGTCGGCGTCGAGGAGGTGGTCGAGCACTGTTGCAGTGTGCGCCCGACCGCCGCCCGCGGCGCTGAAGTCTGGCGCTTCTCTCTGAAGGTCGTAATAATCAAGGAGAATCTCGACAAGTTGTTGAAGGCCAGCTTCATTCGTGAGATTGATTACTCCGAGTGCTAGCCAACCCCGTCATCGTGCAGAAGAAAGGCGGGAAGTGGAGGATGTGCGTGGATCACACAGGGTTGAACTCGACATGCCCGAAGGACAATTTCCCTCTCCCACGCATCGACCAGATCGTCAACTCCACAGCGAATGCCAAGCTGCTAAGCTTCCTCGACGCTTATTCTGGGCACCACCAAATCAAGCTGGCAGTCGACGACGAAAGCAAGACGTCGTTCATCACGCCGTTCGGGACCCTCGCTACTACGACCATGTCGTTTGGTGTCCGAACGCCGTAAGCGACCTTCGGCGCTGATGACCAAGACTTTCGAGCCTCAAATCGGCCGCAACCTCGAGGTCTACGTGGACGACATCGTCGTCAAGAGCTCTGCCGAAGCTAGCCATGTTCAAGACCTTGAGGAGACCTTCGCAAACCTGAACAAGCACAAGATCAAGCTCAATCCGGAGAAGTGCGTGTTCGGCGCCGCCTCTGGAAAGGTGCTCGGCTACATGATCGGGGGCTCAGGGGTCGGCCCGAACCCGGAGAAGATCGAGGCAATAGAAAAGATGGCTCCTCCGAGTTCGGTAAAGTAGGTGCAATGCCTCACCGGACGCATGGCTGCCCTTAGTCGTTTCATCTTGAGGCTTGGCGAGCGCGGGCTGCCTTTCTTCAAGGCTTTGCGCAAGCACGGGGGCTTCGAGTGGACGTCTAAGGCTCAGTGGTCCTTCGAGGAATTGAAGGTATACCTGTCAACCACGCCCTTACTTACGACCAGCGAAAGCGCGAGAGATTCTTTGCTCTACCTCGCAGCCACCACCCAGGCCGTCAGTGCCGTCCTAGTAGCCGAGCGAGACGCATGGTAGCACCCGATCTACTACGTCAACGAGGTCCTTCATGGGCCAAAAGAGCGCTACCTTCAGGTTCAGAAGCTCCTGTATGCCCCATCATGGCTTCGCGCAAGCTTCGGCATTACTTCCAAACCCACTCCATGATCGCCCCGAGCAACTTCCCGCTCAGGGAAATATTGAGGAACCCGGAGGCCGGAGATCGCATCGCCAAGTGGGCCATGGAGCCGCCGCCGACCTCCGGTTAAGTGGCGCCACGGCAATCAAGTCGCAGTCTTGGCCGACTTCGTGGTCGGCGAGACCTCGCAACGGCCCTCCGATCTCGAGGTTGACGAAGAGAAGCCCTGGGTCATGTACTTCGATGGCTCACGGTCCTTCAAGTGCTCGGGGGCTGGGATCCTCATTCTCACCCCGCAAGGCGACAGGCTGAGGTACGTTGTTCGCTTCGGATTTCCAGCAACAAATAATGCGGCAGATCTGAAGCCCTTCGGCGGGCTCCGGGCTTGCAAAGGCGGCTGGTGTTCGCGGTTGGTCGTCGAAGGCGATTCGCGGCTCGTCATCAACCAGTTCAACAAGGGCTACCAGTGCTCGGAAGATTCAATGGCCAAGTATCTCGCCGAGGCGCGCAAGATGGAGAAGTGGTTCCAAAACCTAGAGATCACACATGTGGCGCGAAAGGACAACTCCGACGCAGACTACCTCTCCAAGCTCGGGTCGTCTAATGACGAAGTCCCTCCAGATGTGATCCTAGAGACCCTGGCGTCGCCCTCAATCACCGACCAAGGGGCCTCGGTCGCCTTCATCGACGGTATTCCCTCGTGGGCAGAACCGATCCATCGTTTCTTGGCGACGGGTGAGCTCCGACGCCCGATGGAAAGGGCGAGATCAAGCGCCGGACGAGCTTGTATAAACTCGTCGACGGTAAGCTTTATCGTCGGAATCTTTCCGGCATCCTGACGAAGTGTGTCACCGCAGAGGAGGGTAAGTACCTATTACATGATATTCATTCAGTGCGTAATAGGCGCGACTTCTTTTAGGACCATGGTCGGTAAGGCTTTCCGCATGGGGTTCTCTTGCCAATGCGGCACTCCAGACGCAGCAAACATTGTCCGCTTTGTTGAGCTGCCGGTTTCATGCTCGAAAGTCGCATCAACTCCGCCTACGCTCCTGACCATTCCACTCGCTGGCCTTTCTCGACACGAGGTGGACATCCTCGGCCTTCCCACAAAGCGGCGAGGGGAAGAAGTTTTGTTCGTCGCCATCGATACCTTCACCAAATGGATCGAATCCGAACCCGCTCGACCATCACGGCTCGTCGCGCGGTCAAGTTCTTCCGCTTTGTCGTGGTCACGGTATGGGGTTCCATGCGTAATCATTCTTGACAATGGAACTCAATTTACGATGAGTCGTTTCGAGCGTCTTCGCGAAGACATCGGCACCAAGGTATGCTATGCCTCGGTGGCCCACCCGCAGAGTAATGGAGCGATGGAACGCGCTAACTGACAAATCATTCAAGGCGTCAAAAAGCAAGTGTCAGATGAGCTCGAACGACACGGCCATACCTGGGTGGACGAACTTCCCACCGTCTTATGGTCTATTCGTACCACAGTCAGCTGAGCAACAGGGTCCACACCCTTCCGGCTCGTGTTGATGCGGCCGCCCCGCCCTCCGAGGTCATGCTAGGCTCTACCAGGGTCAGCTTGGTCGATCAGATTGACTTTGAGCAAGAGCGGTCCCTTGACCTTACCCTAGCGGAAGAAGTAAGATGCCGTGCACTGCTACGATCGGCGCACTACTTGCAAGTTCTTCGCAGACATGCGTCCCAATCGGTACGACCTAGGGAGCTCCTTGTTGGGGACCTAGTCCTGAGACGGATTCAGGCTCCGTCCAACACCAACAAGTTATCCTCATGGTGGGAGGGCCCTATAGAGTTGTTTCAACAGATCGCACGAGGGCTTACTGGCTAGTGATGCCCGATGGCGAGAGCTCTCTAGCTCGTGGAATATTGACCCGGCTTGAAAATTCTATGTGTAACCCTTTTACCTCAAATTTCAATAAAGCTCTTGTTCAATTGTCATGATTGGTCTTTGCGCACCTTTTTTCTATGTTTTTTGTTGGTTCGAGCTCAACCCACTTTGAGTCCGACCTACGGATGAGCGCGCTTGCTCTTGGCCCAGGTGTCGGGGGCTTACCCTTCACCCCCAGTGGTCGAGTTGCGTGTAAGCCGAACCTGGAGCATCAATGCTCCCCCTGCGCCAGGGTTTGAACTAAGCCCGTGACTGGGTCCAATGGGCAACACACAAATCGTTGTCATGACTTGAGCCTCACTCTAGATCCTAAGTTTTTCCCCGTGCGACCATGTTATGCTCCCTGTAGGTCTTTCTCGATCTTGCAGGTCTTGGTCTTTACAGGATTTCTAACTTGCGTCCAAGGCCGACGTCGCTCGACCTTGCGCCCAACGGGGGCTGGACGAGATATACCACGACCAGAAAAAGCTAAGTGCACGATCGAGAAAAATCTCTTGGTCGAGAAATGATAAAGCAAACTAAGACAATTAAACTGTTCTAGCCAAAAAACAGTCGTTTTCTTACAAAAATCTTACAGGGACTCTAGCCCTATCTACAGGTCGGCCATCTCTTGCGCAAGCTTCTCCTGCTCTAGTTCGGCGACCTTGGCCCTCAAGGTCGAGAGCTCGCCCTGGAGTCGGAGGGCTTCGGTTGAGGCTTCGGCGGCGCGGCGTTCTTCTTGAAGGCTGGGCCATGCTTCTTTGCGCCTTGCTCGCCCTACCAGCTTCTCCTCGAGTTCCTTGGCCTTGGCCTCGAGCTCGGGGAGGCCCTCGACACCCCGGCTGCTCGGTCATGCGCGGCTTTACGTAGTCCTTTGGCCTTGGCTCGCTCAGCCTCGAGCGCCTTGGTCGACCTCACGCGCTCATCCTCGAGGGACTTGGTCGCGTGGTCCTGCTCCGCGGTGATGGCCCGCTCCAGCTCGGCCTTGTGCGAGGCTTCGAGCTTCTTCACCGCCTCGCGGAGGCCGGCGATCTCGTTGGAGTCGCCTACCGCCTTTTGCGCGGCCTCCTCCCGCTTGGCTTGTAGGTCCTCCACGAGCTTGGAGCGCACCATCTCCCGGTCCTGCAGCACATCGAGCAAGGCCTTCAGCCCGTTGGAATGTCTTCGAAGGCCTTGCAGCCCTTGGGTGACTAAGCCGATGGCCTGTGCGGCTCAAAGGATCAACACGGCACTCGCCGGAAGAACAAGAGAGAAAGGAAAACGGTGAAAATCGAGCTAAGGTTCGGAGAAAACTCATGTACCTAGGCAAGACAGCCCTCAAAGAGTGTTGAGTACACGACAACCTTCTTGCTCGACGTTCCCGGCGGTGCATACCATGATTGCTGTGGGTCTTCGGAGGTGCGACCTTCGGGCGCTCCGTCATGGGCGCCTGCGTCTCGAGCTTCCTCCTCGAGGGGGCTCGACCCGCCCCCACGCTCTGTCCTGGTGGCGGCTCCGTCTCCCGCAGCTGGAGGGTCTCTAACCTCCTCCTCAGCGGTGGTCTTGGCCTGGTCCATGGCTCGGACCTTAGTGCTTGCCACGGCTGGAGCGTCTTCAGGATCGGTGGCCTAGGAGGTCACAACCGCCATGGTCGGGGCGACCTCGGCGGTCGTGGCAAGGGCACCCCCGGCGCCATCTTCTTCGGTGGCCTCGGGCGGTCGACGTCATCGTCAGCGTCTACCTCGCCAATGCCATAGTCCTCGCTGGTCGCGGGGAGGGGCTCTTCCTCGTCTGGGTCGTCGAGCCCTTGGTCGAACTCACCGCCGTGGGAGCACAGCTCGAGGGCTCAAGGCCTCGCCCCCGGCCGAGGGTCGGCGGACGCCAAGACGTATCTGCCTCCTCTTCCTCGTCGGACCGGACTCGCATCGACAATAGTCATTGTCAATACGGGCAGGTGTTGAGCTCGGGCGCTCAAAGTCTGCGATTAAGAGCCACTACTAAGCTAAAAAGTTGCAGGGAAGGCTGAGCAAATGAAGGGCATGAAGCCTACCTGGGTCGGGAGTCTCCGTTTCGCAGGAGGATGGCGAAGGCCTTGACCTCCCGAGGTCGAGGGGCTCCCTTCGGGTCCCCCGGTGCAGAGACCTAAAGCCATGCGCTCTAAGTCCCCCGTGGCAAAGGTCCTAGGGCCTCCCTCTTGGGGCCTTTGGGCGGCCTGAGGGCTCGAAACTGGCGGCTGCCAGCGCTCATTCACCGCCGAGGAAAGACATGTCAGAAGATGAAGAAGCGCAAGTATAAGCTCGGGGGCTCGACCATGGGAGCCCTTACCATTGCGCGGTCGGTCCATTCAACGTGGGGCTTCTTAGCCTCACGGTCGTCCGCCTTGCCCGGGGGCGGTTTCTTCTTCCCCTTCTTGCTCTTGCCTCCGCCGAGCAAGCAATCTCTGGTGTGTCAGCAGCTCTGGTGATCTCTGCGAACACAGCGAACGATCGGGAAAAGCGCGCTGGTGGAGTTCAAGCTGAAGAGCGGTCTAGGGGTGCCTAACTCGGCTTTCCGGCGCAGTACGTTTTTTGGGACAGGGGGATCGAGAGTATAGTCGTGCGCCCTTTCCGAACATCTCATTCATCTGGCGGCGACCGAGACTCCTTCGATGTCAAGAGGACCCGAGGGCGAATACGAACAAGTCTCAAGGGCAAGAAGAGCGCACAGACGTACCCTTGGGGTCATGCCGTGATCTCGTGAAACGAATATTCCCTCTTAGAAGAAAACCGGAAAGTCATGACGATCGCTTCCCGGTGAACGCGTGTGGCGCATGATGTGTATGGCGGCGATGGCCTCTTCGTCGACCTCGGTCGTCGACTCGGGGTCTCCTTCTTCCGGTGATCGATTACATCGAATAATGATCGGCGCCCGATCGCTTCGAGTAGAACCACCGCTCGGTCCCCGAACCGGGAGTCGAGGCCGGATCTTGGGAAGGCCCATGGGATTCCGTCTGCGTAGGAAGTAGAGGCATCCGACCACAGGGGTCTTTTCGAGGCGGAATAGAGAAGAATCGAAAGAAGAAGTGGGAAGGATCCCAAGAAACCCTCGCCGATTTGGAAAGAAGGAGGATGGAACAGTTGATGAGCTCTATCTCACGGTGGGCAAGGATAGCCACCATGAAATCGCTCATGTCCGCAGCGAAGAAGATGTAGTCTTTTCGGGCGGAATCGAGAGAAGAATAAGCTTCACCATGGCTGGAGCTCAAAAGAAGAAGGGCGCAAGGAAGTCGGGAGTTCTTTTTGAAGGTTGCGAGAGGATAGAGACTAAGGTGCCGTGGGGAAGGCGCTAATTCAAGAACCCAAAGACGTTTTTGGGACAGATCGAGAGTATAGTCTCATTCATCTGGCGGCGACGACCCAGACTCCTTCGCGCCGCAAGGAAGCTAATGTCAAGAGGACCCGGCGGCGAATCGAACAAGTCTCAAGGGCAAGAAGACGCGACAGACGCACTCTTCGGGTCATGTCGCGCGCCCGAAAAACCCGCCCGCAGAAGTCGCGAGCGATCGCCTTTGCGGTGAGACCGCGTGTGGCGCAGAGTGTATGGCGGCGATGGCTCTTCGTCGACCTCCGTGTCGTCGACTCGGTCTCCTTCTTCCGGTGATCGGGTTCATCGAATGATGAGCTCTCCGGCCTTCTTCGTAGAACCACCGCGGTCCACTTAACCAGGAGTCCGAGATCGGATCTTGGGAAGGCCCATGGATTCCGTCTGCGTAATGGAAGTAGAGGCATCCGACCACGTGGTCTTTTCGAGAGCGGAATAGAGAGAAGAATCGAAAGAAGAGCGAGGGGTGGGAAGGATTCCAAGAAAACCCTCGCAGATGTGAGAAGATGGAAAGAAGGAGGATGGAGTTGGGCACCAGATTGATGAGCTCTATCTCACAAAGGCAAGGATAGCCACCATGAAGTCGCTCTCCGGTGTCCGCAGTCAAGAGCGTGTAGTGCTCGTGGGTCGGCCCCGGGATTTCGGGCCGTCAACCACCACCACATCGCGGGTCAAGCAACCCAGTGCTCTCGAGCTCCTTCATCCTCGCCAGACATGGTGCTTCTTCCAAGCTTCACCATGGCGGCCAGCTTTCGAGCTTAGTCGAGGAGGAGAGTTGCACGAGCAAAGGCCGAGGACAAGGCGCAAAGGAAGTCGGGAGTTCTTTTTCGGGTTGCAGAGGGCTTGGGCTTATAGGCTCGGTCGAGGATAGACTAAGGTGCCTCAAAACGGGCGTCGACGATTTGGCGTAATTAAGGATCGGCGATAATTTCAAGGCCACAGACACTCCCACTAACCGATCGGATTCTAGCATCGTGAAGTACAAGGCGCCAGTGTCTTGGAGCCTTTCCTAGTGATCTCCGCTTGAGCCTCGACCAAAGGACCAGGAGCAGAGGTCCGTTCAACCACTGCAGCTCGAGGTCGATCTAGGTGTCCTCCTCGACCTTGAGCCCGGAGGGCTAACCACGAGGATCGGGAAATCTCGACAAGTCAATGCAGTCATCAGGGGGTCCCTAGCTCGGCGATGCATAAGCAGTGAACCTCAAGCGATGAGGGATTCCGCCCGCCGACCTTGACCTTGGCTCGAAGACTACCAAGACTGGGTAGTAGCGTCAAAGCGAGGCGTGGGTGGCATTCGGGCGATTACAACCCACCTTCAATCGCGCAAGCCACTCCCGGGAATCTCTCCCGATTCACAAAGGATATAAGGCCTCGCAAGGCATGTGTCTGGGGCATCGGCACACTAGCCATAGACCAAGATGCACCAACAGAGCACCCAAGTTCGAGCTGTAATCCACCCTTTTGTACTCTCAATTAGTGAATCCCTCCGCCTCAGGAGAAGACTAGACGAGTCATTACCCTCGTGGGGCTCAAACCGATATACACCGCCGTTGTCCCGCTCTTTGACGCACGCGCCGATCTCGTCCGCCATCGTTAGGCGAAGCACTTCTGGTCCCTCATTCACATCAACCCCCTTCTCCTTTATTGCGGTCGGCGATCCCGATCGTCGACAATCTTATTAGGCCTTGTTTGGTCAGGCCATTAAGATTTTAGTATTTTTGACCTATATGAATCCCGTCTAAGAATAGGCTTTGCAAACAAGATCTTAATAATTTTTTTGGATGGCTATTGTACTGTAAATTTAAGTTTTACAAAGCTCTTGAACTTTTCTTCCCATGTTTTTCCCGCTCCTATATTTGTAAAATAATTAATGGACGGTGAAAAGTGTATGCAAAGTATGTAGATTACATGAGAAAGTATACGGTGAAAGTAGACATACAGTAAAAGCAAAAAAGTAGGTAAACAAAGGCGTTGAATAAAACTTAAATAATCTAGATCTATGTGGAATCTCATCTCCTCCATTTAAAGTATGGAATTTTGTAATTTTTCAATAGAGTTATATGTAAAACATGTTAAGTATAAGATGTGAGATTCCACTTTTAGATTTGGACCATTCAAGTCTGATCCAACGTCTCTGTTTATTTATTTTCATGCTTTCACCGATGTCTACTTTCATTGTATACTTCCTCAAGTTATATATGCATGCACTATAATCACCATCAATTTTTTTTGCTTGTTTATACGCCTTTGTTGTATTATTGTTTTAACTTTTAATTTTTCATCTGGCAAAATATGTATAAGAGTGTAAAGTCATTTACAAATTATGTTCGTTGATGCGATATTCTATGGCTTTTTTTAAAACAATAGTTTCTCTTGTTAAAGTTAAGGATTAAATTTAAACGGTTGTGATGCTCCATGTTTCCATTCAACACAACAAGAGGTGAAAAGCGTTTTACAATGCGGAACTGGCTGGCATCTTTAAGTGCTGGAAGTGATGTGTTTGTTCTGTTCTGATCGGATGCATGTCAATGGAGCATCTCCATCCTAGATAGCCATTATAGTTATCTACTCATTTGTTTATTTTTATAAGGTTTCTTTTTTAAATGGTCTTATTTATAAATATAAAATTTGTATGTAGATTTAATAAAATATTTCCTTCTATATCTTTACTTATTCTCTCTCAATCATATGCGTTTCTTCATTAGGCCAGTCACAGTGGGAGTTTCATTATCATTTAATGAGGTAACACATCAGCAAAAATGGTGATATGGCAAAGAAATTATGAGGAGAGAGAGGAGACGAGTTTCATCTAGTTGAAACCAGGTGCACACCATTTCTAACACATTGGAAACCGAATGAAACTGCACTGAGAGCGCATCGTTTTATTCCCACGCATTCCCACGCATTGAAACCGAATGAAAATGTACCAAATGGAACATTTGATCACAACATCATGCAACAATTAAATGCTATGACTAACCTATGAAACCGCGAAATGAAACTGTGTATTTAGGGCAGTCCCAACCCTCCACCTCGGCTGGTGTCCATAGAATTAATTACGCTGCCAACTAAGCAAAAATCTGATGTGGCATAGGAATTAAGGAAGGGAGAGAAGGAAAAACAAAGAAACCGTGTCGCATGCAAGAAACTGGGTCGGCGCGGGCATCAAAAGGAAAGAAACTAGCAAAATTGGGGTTGAACGTTTCTGCACGCTGATCAAGCTGTGTTTGTGGTGCATGCATTGGTTTATTGCTCTCTCTCTCCTCTAAATACTACTCACAGAAACCATGGGTTGGGAAACTATGCATTGGTTTATTGCTCTCTCTCGCCTCTAGACACTGTTCATGGAAACTATAGGTTAGGACTGCCCTTAGAGTTCTTGTTTCATTTATCAATCCAAACCCCTTTAGATGATGTGGTACTCCTGAAAACCGTGAAATGAAACTTGCCACTGGGAATGGCTTTACCACTCACACAAAGTATATCTTTCATCTTCCAAGACAATTATGTAGGGGCATTAAAGTCATTTTCTCTCATACCTTTCTCAATTTAATACAACATTAATTTTTGTACAAAGTCGAAATACACCTTATAAGTATATCTGAGTGAGATACACTGCCTCTATAAAGTTAACCAGTTTCATGTAGCTCAATCCTAAATCCATCTCTCCTGATGCATTGGAGAGATATTGTAGGCTTGTAGCCACATGCGGAAGCCGTCACACGGAGGGAGGGTGTGGTGGGGCTTGGGCCCTCTGACATCCATGTAAACAGTGTGTGTGTATATATATATATATTAAACTTTGAAATTTCTGGTAAGTTATAATTATTACATATTGTAATTACTATATATTAAACTTTGAATATCAATTATTAGTAGAGGTTCACTTTATATTTACGCCCCTTCCTTTAGAAATTTTTGGCTCCGCTACTGCTTGTAGCTTTGCTTAAGATTTCAAGGATCCATCCTAAAGCTATTACCATTGGAGATAGATTTCTTTCAAAACCTTTTATCGCTATCCAACGTGGCATTCTCTCTTCCATAAGAATGGAGTGCTCAGTCTACACCATTTTAGCCTAAAAAGTGTAAACTAAATACTCTGTGAGACTATGAATTTATTTATAGTCTTCATCAATCTAGACATGTGTCAAGTGGACGTACGTGTGTCTATATATATAGAGAGAGAGAGAGAGGAAGCTTTTTTCATACTCCCGAGAGTACATACTCCCACCTCTAATATATCATTTAAATAAACGTTTTATACTTCTTTATCAGTTTCGGTATACTCTAATAATAATTCTAAAATATTCTAATGCAACATGGTTAAAAAAATTTCATCAGAACCCTTTATTTTTTTTACTATATACCCTTTTTCCATATGTAAAAGGAATATATAAACAAATATTGCTATAAAGGGTGGACTTTAATGAAATTTTTCGTGGAACTCACTTTAGAGTATCTTAAAATTACTTTTAGAGTATACTCAAAAGGATAAAGAGGTATAACAACATCATTTAATTGGTATACTGGAGGTGGGAGTACGTACACCCAGGAGTATGGAATTATTTTCCTATATATATATAGGAAGCCTCTTTTCTACTCCCGGGAGTAATTACTCCCTATACCGTCGATTTGGAGGAGTAATATATATATATACCATAGCTAAAGTACAAATTTTTCTAAACTCTATGTATTTTTTATAAATTTAATCAGGTAAATGTAATTAGAGCATCTCCAAAGAGAGCCCTAAACCAGTCCTAAACCTTAAAATAGGGACTTTAGTAAAAATCTGAGATCCAAAGAGGCCCATAATCTAGCCTCTAAAATTAGGAGGCCTAAATTTGCCTCCTCATTGAATTCCCAAGGCCCTAAACCTTAAAATAGGGAGTTAAGTGAAGGATGGCTTGCATTAGTTCATTGCAGTGGCGTGTCTTTCTTTGGATGAGTTACAATCATTGCATCTGCATCTGCTTCTTTGAAAAAGTTTGAAAATTTTAAATTTAAATTTTAAATATCATGTTTTGAAAATTTTAAATTTAAATTTTAAATATCATGTTTTTAAATTGTAAATGTTAATATGCTTATGTTTTATGTATTACAAATATTTTTGATTGAATTTTAGTGGTGTCAAATGAAGATTATACATAGCGGATATGTCAAAATAGGAGAAAAAAGTAAAATAGGACCGAGATTTAGAGGATGTTCTTTGAACTTCTTTCTGAAAATAGAGCCCTAAAAATAGAGAAGTCACTAAATTGAAAATAGGAGAACTACTTTTAGGAGCGCTTCTTTGGAGATGCTCTTACAAAAATATTCTCATACGTCTATTGGAAGGGTGCACAGAAGAGTCGACGGATCAACGGTGGCCAAATTCCCCACGAAACCGCTCGCATCGCAGCCGCAGGTCACCGAACTCGCAAGTCGCAAAGTCCGCCCCATCTTTACCCTACTCCACTCGAGGTCGGGCGCCGTCGTCCACCTTCTCCGCCGCTCCTGCTCCCCGCCGCCCATGGCGGATCCCTATCGCGCGTACGCCCCTCGCTCCTCCTACGGCAGAGGTATGTATTGCTCGCACCCGCCCTCTCCGACCCAACCAACCAGGCCTCTTCTTGGTTCGTTGCTGTTTCTGCTAAAGATTCATAGAGTTAGTCCATGCAAGGTCTTGTTGCGTTGTAAAATGCAGAGGAAGTTTGAGAAGTTTAGCTCGTTCGTTCTGGTTAATTTTGTTCAGTTTGAATAAATTCTGTGCGTATTCTCAATTGGTACTACTCTGTGTTGGGAATAGTCCCACATTGGACGTTGGGAGGGCTTGAGCATGGTTTATAAGGGTGAGGGAGCACCCCCTCTTTGAGCTAGCTTTTTGGGGGGAGATCCAGGCAGCCACACTCTGCACACTGCAGAGGGGAACGCATAATTTGTCAGGAATCGCATTGTGCAATTGAGTTTGTAGTTTTCTAGCCTGTTATGAGTTTTTGTAGCACCCGCGACCAATGCAACAGATTTTGTTTCTGATTGGTCCCGATTTGTTACTAGCTTGGTGAATGGTGAGATTGAGTATATGACATCACGTTTGCATGTAGCTGTGTGCTGAGGCATCATATACTAGATATAAGCCAGCTGGATGTAATGTCTGAATTTATGTTGAGGTCAACAAATCATGGATTTCATTTAACTTTAGTACGGGGAGTACCATCTCATGGAGTGTTCTGAATTTGATGCTTAGTAATTTCAGAACAGAAAAGGGTGTTATTTACCACTATTCCGGCTAAACATTTTACCCTGAATTCGACACCTCTGTTGTGAGGATCATGTGATGTGATGACCAATTGACCCATGGAAATCTCACTGTTGAGTCGGACTACTATACGAAGAAACAACCTTTATGGGTGCCAATGAAAATTGCAATTATTACTTTCTATATATGAATACTATTGATGGTTGGAGGAGGTGCAAAATATCCGGTTATGTTGCATAGTTGTGATTTGCAAAGCACACCATGGTGGCAACTGAGGATCCATTAGTGAATCGAATTAGCGGATGTCTCATACGCTGCAGTTGCATTGGTTTGAATAGACCGTAGCTGAACTGTTAAAAGTACAAGAATAATTGAATAGCTTTCTAGACAGAGTTAGACATGTGAAGATAAGTGTAGAAGTGTGTGGTTTGCATTGATATAAATGCATGCCTTAATCAGACATGCATTTTGTTTTATCTATTGCTTTGTTTTTCTTTTTTATTACTTTTTGAGGTTGGAAACAATATTTATTGTTGCATTAGAAATTATCAGCATGCCTGTTGTTCTCATAGGCTAATTTTATTTGATTAGCAGATCCACAGGGTGATTTTCCTGGGTATCTTCCACCAGAGGGTTCTTATTACGCATCAAGAATTGCTGCTCTACATGGAGCATCTGATATTATTAGAGCTGATGTAATGCTACTCAACTTTTAGCAGATTTATTAGTAAGAGCAAATTATATATACCTTTCTGTTTTTTATCAGATATCACATTGTTTTGACCTACAGGTGCCGTTACAGTCAAGGGCTTATGGTTTGGATGTTCGGTAGGAGTGAGTCATCCTGATTCAGCTGGCCTCAGTGCACTGCCTGCTGGAGCTAGGGCACGGGGACCTACTCCTTTGGAAGACCCAGCTTTAGTAAGGCGAAGCTCTTCATTAGGCAAAAGTGCTGGTATTCCAGAAGTTGAGCGTCCCAGCCCCCTTTTGAACGTTGATGGACCATTAGAAGATGAATCCAACATTCTTTTTGTTGATGGTCTCCCTACTGATTGCACAAGGAGAGAAGTAGCCCGTATCCTTCCTACTTAGTACTCTTTTGCATCATATTTCTTTATCTTGTTAGTTTGGTTTTGCAAGCCTTAACTTTGTCTGGAAGATTTGTTCCGTCCTTTTGTTGGCTTCAAGGACCTCAGAGTAGTGCACAAAGAACCCAGACATGTATGTGCTTTACCTATTTCAATGCATCATTTTTTTGTCAAATGAAAAAAAAAACCTGGTTGGATGGTGCTTTACCACTTATTCATTCACTTGCAATTCTGTGCATGTGCATTCGAATTCATATCATAACTCATGTTATGTATATTTATGCAGTGAAATGCATTTTTCCAGCCATTGCAATGAAGCAAATATATTTGAACAGATGTAGGATATTAGGGAACTAATTAGTGCTATTACTTGAAGGGTTTAAGTAAGTAATATCAATTACATTGATGTATAAATATTGAAGATATTTGAAGGTAGGGTTTGTTCCAGACTTTCTTTAGTCCATCTTTTCCCGAGGGCCAACGAACTAGTGCCCTGTGGCAAGTTTTGCTACACTGTTGTATTCATTTTGAGGCGATACCTCATTTTCTCGAGTAATGAACAAACAGCTGCTTTTCCTTGTTTGTATCAGAAACCCCTTTATTAGTGGCAAAATGTCCTTATTTCTTCTTTTAGTATTTGAGTCAACCCAACTTTATTACTCGGTTTTTTGTACTGCTACTTGCAGAGTGGTGACAAGGCTTATGTGCTGTGCTTTGTGGAGTTCAGTGATGCAAAATGTGCATTGACTGCCATGGAGGCTCTCCAAGGTTCTTGTTCCAGTGGCATTGATTCATTACATTGATATTTTTACTTGATATTCCTTCATATATTCTCTACTGGAGGCATTAATTTACCTGGATTGGAATAATTCTTTCTTAAATAAAGTGTGAGTAGGAGGTTGCAAGGATGGAATATATGAAAATGAATGCCGTCTTCATATGCTTGCTATCCATGGATTTTGTTCTTTTCCAGTAGTATTGGACAATGTACATAGCTCTCGAGTCTTGCATCATGTTTATTTTCAGACTTCCATGCACCAACCATCTTCCTTGTAAAGCTTTATCTACTAAAACAAGCCAGACAGTTCGCTGATATTTCATAGATATTTCTAGTGGCAAACTTCTGCAGAACACACAAAGGGCTAAGGTATAGCTAGAATCTACTTGTCAGAATGAGCGTGTCTTGGTTTCACGGACTGAACTTCCATATGTCTATTTTGCAGAATACCGCTTTGATGAGAGGAAGCCTGATGCCTCGGTTCTTAAGATCCAATTTGCAAGGTTTCCTTTCCGACCACCTGCCACCCATGATGATAGGCGACGCCTTAACTTGCACTGAATAGTGAATACTATTTTCCATCATCCCATAGCTAGCAGTGCAGTCTAGGCACTGGGGACATTGTAATTAAGTTATGGTCTGATTGTAACCTGTAATGGGCAGTTGCTTGTTGAAGATGGCTAGCAGGAGGCTTTGTATGACACCAACTCATGGAATGTGTTTTACTTTGCCCCATTCATGCCTACATCACTGTACTTTGTTCGCATCTTCAGATTTTCGCGAGTTTCAGGTCTGGTAGAAATAATGGATATGCCCCCGCCATGCCTAGGAAGGGCGGAAGCTTACCGGTGCCGCGGCAGGAGCGCTGCCGGACTACTAGCCATGGTAATGGTGCTCGCTCGCCTGCCTACACGTTCTCGTGGTCTGCCGGCCGGCCGCTCTCGAGCGTTGCTACAGTAGCGATCAAGCTTCTGCGCTTGCTGAGCACGGCAGAAAGCTTTCATGCTCCTTAGACGTGGTGGGGGATATGTCTCGTCTAGACTAAATTTGTAAATATGTGCGTAAGACCGTAAGTGAGCTAGATTCGTAAAAAAAAAAAAAAAGATCGTGAGGTCGGGATGCTTCGGAAGAGCGGCATCTTATCGTGGATAAGAACCGATGGAACTTACCAGAGTCGAGAGCTGTTGATGCGAGACAGGTTGTCGTCTCAAGTCTTCTTCCATCCTGCACCAAAACCTCAAAGATGTCAGGTTCATCCTACCGGCGATCGGTTTGGCTGTCGAATCTGAACACCTGCGAACGAAGGACAGGTCAACGGCGACCACGAGGCAGCGAGAAGTGCCCGCTTGTCGTAGGCGTCCGCTGTTTGCTTTCGCGGTGGGAATCACCGAAAGGTTTTCCAGAGGCGATGTGGTCCAGGATTTTGCAGGAAATCACTTTTCAGTCTTTCGCACGGGGCCGTCGTTAGCCATTTGATCGTACCTCGGCACTCTTCATTTTAGTTTAAATTCAGCTTCTGCTTAAAATAAAAACGAATTATCTGGCGAACAAGAGGATTACAGAGCGGTTTCCAAGAATCGAGAATCGATTTGTCTGTGAGAATCAAAACCGCCCCACTTGATTCTATGGATTACGACCGGATTCTGCAAGTTTATTTCACACGAGTCGTCATAAGCACAAGAGCTTCGCCGTCGTCCCTAGGCCCTCCACCACCTCATCCGCTCATCCATCACCGGCGCCGATCAACAATCAACACAGACAATCGAGATTGCGAGCAACGAGATTCTCGGTCGTGATTCTTGAGACAACCGTTTCTCCGAGACGGTATTCTGATCCAGAATCTGCATAATCAGAAATGCCCGAAATGAGGCCCTTGTTGTGGGCTGGCCAGTCGCCGATGGTTCGCACTGTAGCTCAGTGACGTTTTGGTGGTGAGGTCATTTTCCTGTCGCCTCTGTAAATGTGGTCGCCGCTGCACGCCCTAGTTGAGTTTATCCGTGGTTGGAGTTGCAGATATTATAGCTTCATCACTGGTTTTACCTTAGATTGCCTTGGCCCGTTTGGAACGACGGAATTTTACTGCAGTTCTTCCAAAAATCCTTCGACGGTATTTCCATCTAGCCGATCAGTAGTGCGCCGTGGATGTTGCGCCGCCTTCCGCTTTCCAATTTGGATCGTGCAGCCCTGTCACTGGCATGAGAGGTGTGACATTCCCTCGTTGGCAGGGCAGTGAGGCGTCCTGTAGCGGGTGGGTGTAAAGTTATTCGACAGTGTGTTGTTCAATCGTCAAAATGCAATACTAACGTGTAGGACTAAATCGGATCGAATACAGGTAGATAATAGCTCTATCATATTTATGTTCATATCTTTTTCTCGATATGGAAATATATACGGAAAACCCAGATACAAATATCAATACGAATAATATCGAATACAGATACGAAGTGAATACGATCGAAATGAATACGGTCACGGATATTTATCAAAACATGAAAACCCTTTAAATTGTACACATAAAGTGAACAAAAGACATAACTAGTTTATTTGGTCCAAACATTCATGGAGATGTAATGATCTAAGATTTATATTCTTTGTTGAATTATTTTTAAAATATAAATTATGTACTTTTGAGTTTTTATGCATTTTTAGCTACATGTTTAAAATATTTTCCTATTAAGGACAACAATATTTGAAATTTATAGAAAATTTAAAATGTGAGAAAATCTTCAAAATAAAATTTTTAAATGACAGACTATGTCGTGAATGTCCCCAAAAAATTGAGCTAGTTTGCCAATTTTAATAATTAAAATTTGATATCTGGAATAACTAAATTAAAAATGATTTTGAAATTCAAAAATCCTTTTATACTGAAAGTGTAGCCTTGGCCTAGTCGCGCACGCCTAAATGTCCGGATAATCCAGCCCTTGAATATCCTGATAATCCAGATCTGTATCTATCGACGATCGGGATCGCCTAACCGCAAAAGTGAAAAAGGGGGGTTGATGTGAACGAGGGACCCAGGAAGTGTTTCGCTCAACAATGGTACGGACGTAGATCGGTGCGTGTCGTCAACGGCGAGGACAACGGTGTATATTGGTTCGAGCCCCACGAGGGTATGACTCTCGTCCGATCTTCTCCGAGGCGGAGGATTCACTAATTGAGAGTACAAAGGGTGGATTCTGCTCGAACTTGGGTGCTCTATTTGTGTTCTTGGTCTATGGCTAGTCTTGTTGATATCTGTACACATGCCTTGCGAGGCCTTATATCCTCCCTAATGTTGCAGTAGCGGTTGGGAGAGATTCGAGAGAGAGTAACCGTGCGCATTGAAGGTGGTATGCTTCGCTCAAAATGCCGCCCATGTTTGCCTTAGACGCAACTACCAGTCTTAATAACCGCCGAGTAGGCGCGCCCTGAGCCAAGGTCGAGGCCGGCGAGCAAGACCCCCTTGAGCTCAAGGTCATGTGGGAATGGCGCCGCTAGGTCGTGGTCGAGGGCTTATTTGCAATGTCTGGAGCCAAGGGCCCTTTGACCATCGTTGACTTGTCGAGATTTTCCCGATCCCGTCGGCCCGGCCCGAGGCTCAAGGTCGTGGAAGAGACTGGATCGACCTCGAGCACATGGCCAGCTGGGACCAAACTTCAAATCTCACACCTTTGGTCGAGGTCCGGAGATCACCGAAAAAGACCTCGGCACAGGGACATCTGGCGCCCTTGGACTTCACGCACCAGTGCATGCAATTCGATTGGTTAGAGGGGTGCAGCACGCCTTGAAACCGCCGCCCAAACCTTAATTGCGCCTGTCAAATCGCCACCGACACACCTTTTGAGGGACCCCAACCGACGGCGATCTGAGCCTATAAACCCAAGTCTTCTGCGACCTTCGACGAACTTCCCGATTTCCCTGCGCTCCTCGACTCCTAGCCTCTTACTCGCGCAACTCTCCCTTCCTCGACCAAGCTTGAAAGCGACCGCCATTGCTAAACTCGGGAAAAGCACCATGTCGTTGGCGAGGATGAGGGAGCTCAAGAGCCTGGGTCTCCTTGACCCAGCGATGTGGAGGTTGCCAGACGGCGAGACCGAACCGCACCGTAGGGACGACGAGCTCGTGCACCGAGCACTATGCGCTCTTCGGCCTGCGGACACCGGAGAGCGACTTCATGGCGACAGTCCTTTCCCATTGTGAAATCGAGCTCATCAACCTGGTGCCCAATTCCATCCTCCTCCTTTCTATCTTCTCCCATCTGTGCGAGGGATTCCTCGGAATCCTCCCCACCCCCTCGCTCTTCTTTCGTTTCTTCACTTTATTCCGCTCTGGGAAGGACCCCGTGGTCGGATGCCTTTACTTCCGGCTGCGGACGGGAATCCCATGGGCCTTCCCAAGATCGATCTCGAGACTCCCTCGGTCCATGGACCGAAGCGGTGGTTTACTTGAAGAAGGTCGGGCAAAGGCGTGTCGTTCGGCAGAACTCCGATCACCGGAAGAAGAGACCCCAGAGCCGGACGATCGGAGGTCGATGAAGAGGCCATCGCCGCCATACACACTCATGCCAGCAGGCCTTACAAGGCGGCGATCGCTGCGACTTCTGCGGAATCGGGTTTTCCCCTTCGGAAGAGGGAACACCCGTTCTACAAGATCGCGGGCGCGGCGACATGACCCGCGAGGGCACGTCCGGTCGTCCTCTTGCCACTGAGACTTGTTCGCGTTAGTCGCCGAGTCTTCTTGGCTCTGCATTCCTTGCGGCGCCGAAGAATCTGGGTCACCGCCAGGATGAACGAGATATTTGGGAAGGCCGAGGTAGGCACTCCCAAGCCGTCCTTCAGTTTGCACATCATTGGCATCTTTCCCTGATTGTTCGTTGTGCTCGCAGGATCACCAGGAGCTGCTCGACACGGCCAAGAGATTGCTCCCGCTGCCCGGTGGGGGCAAGAGCAAGAAAGGGAAGAAGAAGCTGCCCCCGAGCAAGGCAGACGACCGTGAGGCTAAGAAGCCCCATGTTGAATGGACCGACCGCGCAATGGTAAGGACTCCCACGGTCAAGCCCTCGAGCTTACGCTTGCGCTTCATCTTCGGCGTGTCTTTCTGCAGCGGTGGCCTTGGCGGCCTGCCAGTCTTGAGCCCTCAGGCGGCCCAAAGGTCCCAAGAGGGGGCCCTAGGACCTCTGCCGTGGGGAACTTAGAGCCACCGCGAGCCCTAAGGTCCCAGACCGAGGGGACCCGAAAGCGGAGCGCCCCCTCGACCTCGGGAGGTCAGGGCCTTCGCCAGCCTCCGGCGAAGCGAAGACTTTCGACCCAGGTAGGCTTCATGCTCTTCATTTGCTCAGCCATCCCTGTAACTTTTTAGCTTAGTAGTGGCTCTTAATCGCAGACCTTGAGCGCCCGAGCTCAACACCTGCCCGTATTGACAATGACTATTGTCCAGGGCGAGTCCGGGTCCGACGAGGAAGAGGAGGCAGATTATGTGTTGGCGCCCATGAGACCCTCGGCTTGGCGCATGAGCCTCAAGACCCAGAGCGAGCTCGGTGACGAGTTCGACCAATGGCTCGATGACCCGAACGAGGAAGAACTCCTCCCCGCGACCAGTGAGGATTATGGTACCGACGAGGTAGACGCCGACGATGACATCGACCCGCCCGAGGCCACCGAAGAAGATGGCGCCGGAGGCGCCCTCGCCACGACCGCCGAGGTCACCCCGGCCGTGGCGGTTGTGACCTCCCAAGCCACTTGATCTGAAGCGCTCACCGTAGTAAGCTCCGAGGTCCGGCCGTGGACGAGCCAGTCTCTCACGAGGAGGAGGCTAGAGACCCTCCAGTGGCGGGAGACGGAGCCGCCACCGGGACAGAGCGTGGAGGCGAGTCGAGCCCCCTCGAGAGGAAGCTCGAGACGCAGCGCCCATGACGGGCGCCGAAGGTCGCACCTCAAGACCAGCGGCGCGCCATGCCGCCATATCCGAAACGTCGAACAACGATTCGTCGCGTATTCCGTACACTCTTCGGGGCCGTCTTGCTCGGTACATGAGTTTTCTCCGAACCTTAACTCGATTTTTTGTTTTCTTTTCTCTTGCTCTTCCATCGAGTGCCGTGTTGATCCTTTGAGTCTCGCGAGCCATCGGCTTAGTCACCAAGGGCTGCAGGCCTTGAGCGCATTCCGCAGGCGAAGGCCTTGCTTGATGTCTTGGAGGATCGGGAGGCAGCGCGCTCAAGCTCGTGGAGGACACAAGCCGGCGGAGAGTCCACGCAAAAGGCGGCCAAACTCCAACGATCGCCGACCTCCGCAGGCGTGAAGACAACAGTCTCGCACAAGGCCGAAGGCGGGCCATCGCCATGAGCGGAACCACGCGACCAAGGCCCTCGAGGATGAACGCGCGAGGTCGACCAAGGCGCTCGAGGCTGAACGAGCCAAGGCCGAAGAACTACGCAAGGCCGCTGCGGACCAGGTAGCCGCCATGCCAAGAGCCTCCACCGAGCTCGAGGCCAAGGCCAAGGAACTCGAGGAGAAGCTGGGTAGGGTGAGCAAGGGTGCGAAGAACGCCTTGGCCCAGCTTCAAGAAGAACGCCGCCACACCGCCGAAGCCTCAATCGAAGCACTCCGACTCCAGGGCGAGCTCTCGACCTTGAGGGCCAAGGTCGCCGAACTAGAGCGGGAGAAGCTGCGCGAGAGATGGCCGACACATGTAGATGGGGCTAGACTCCTGTAAGATTTTTGCAAGAAAACGGTTCAATGGAGCATTGTATTTTGGCTAGAAACAGTTTAATTGTCTTAGTTTGCTTTATCATTTGTCTACCAAGAAACTTTCCGTCGCACTTAGCCTTTTTACGGTGCGTGGTATATCTCGTCCGGCCAGATTGTCTTGTAAGGTCGAGCGGCCTTGAGCCTTGGGCAAGTTAGAAATCTGCATAGACCAAGACACGCAAGATCGAAAAAGGTCCACGAGGGGAGCATGACATGGTCGCATACGGGAAAAACTTAGGATCGAGAGTGAGGCTCGAGCCACGACAACGATTTGCGTGTTGCTTGTTGGACCTGGTCTCGGGCTTAGTTCGAACCACAGTGCGGGGGAGCATTGATCACGAAGAGGTTAAACACACGTAACTTCGACCACGGGGGGATGAAGGTAAGCCCCGACACTGGGCCAAGAGCAAGCGCGTTCATTCGTAGGTCGGACTCAAAGGGAGTCGAGCTCGAGCCAACAAAAAACACAGAAAAAAGGTGCGCAAAGACCAATCATGACATTTTGAACAAGAACTTTATTGAAATTTGAGGTAAAAGGGTTACACATAGAATTTTCGAAGCTGGTCAATGTTCCACGAGCTAGAGAGCTCTCTGCCATCGGGCATCGCTAGCCGGTAAGCCCCTGTGCGATCTGTTGAAACAACTCTATAGGAGCCCTCCCACCGTGGGGATAACTTGTTGGTGTTGGACGGAGCCTGAATCCGTCTAAGGGCTAGGTCCCCAACAAGGAGCTCCTAGGTCGTCTGGATTGGGGCGCATGTCTGCGAAGAGCTTGCGGGTAGTCTGTGCGATCGTGGTGTGCCTGACATCTTACTTTTTCCCGCCAGGTAAGGTCAAGGACCGTTCTTACTCGAAGTCGATCGATCGACCAAAGTGACCGACTGGCGGAGCCAGTGTGACCTCGGGGAGGCGGGGCGGCTTGATGATCGAACACGAGCCGGGAAGGGTGTGGACCTGTTGTTGCTCGGTATTGTGGTACAAATAGACCATAAGGCGATGGAAGTTCGCCCACCCGGTCTGGCGTGTCGTTCGAGCTCATCAAACACTCACTTTTGGCGCCTTGAACGATTTGTCCGTTGGCTCGTTTCCTTTGCTCCATTACTCTGCGGGTGGGCCACGAGGCATAGCATACCTTGGTGCCAATGTCTTCCGATATTCTGGAGCGACTCCTTTGGTAAATTGAGTTCCATTGTCGATAATGATTCGCATGGAACCCCATACCGTGACCACGAGCAAAGCGGAAGAACTTGGCCGCCGCGGGCTGTGATGGTCGAGGCGGTTGGATTCGATCCATTTGGTGAAAATATCGATGGCGACGAACAAAAACTTCTTCCACGATGCGCTTTGTGGGAAGGGGCGATGATGTCGGCCCAGGTCGAGAAAGGCCAGCGAGTGGGATGGTGCAGGAGCGTGGCGAGTTGATCGACTTAGAGCATGAAGCTGGCGAGCTCGGCGGCGCCCGAACAATGTTGCGCGTCACAGGAGTGGTGTTGGCCAGTAGAACCCCATGTGGAAAGCCTTACCGACTATGGTCCTGAAAGAAGAGTGCGCCTACGGACACGAGTGAATGCCATGTAACAGTACTTACCTCCTCTGTGACGCCGTGGGATCTTTGGAAAGATTCCGACGATAAAGCTTGCCGTCTACGAGCTTATACGAGCTCGCCCGGCGCTTGATCCTGCTCCTTTTCGCTGGCTCGGTCGGGAGCTCACCCGTCGCCAGAAAACGATGGATCGGCTCCGCCCATGAGGCAATACCGTCGATGAAAGCGACCGAGGCCCCTTGGTCGGTGCTTGAGGGCGATGCCTGGTTCTTCAAGATCACATCTGGAGGGACTTCGTCGTCAGACGACCCGAGCTTGGAGAGGTAGTCTGCGTCGGAGTTGTCCTTTCGTGCCACATGCGTGATCTCTAAGTTCTGGAACCACTTCTCCATCTTCTTGCGCCTCGGCGAGTACTTAGCCATTGAACCTTCCGAACCTTTGGTAGCCCTTGTTGAACGGTTGATGGCGAGTCTGCGAATCGCCCTTGATGACCAACCGCAAACACCGGCGCTTTGCAAGCCGGAGCCTGCGGAAGGGCCGTGCTCTCTTGCATTATTTGTTCTTTGGAAATCGAAGCGAACAACGTACCTCAGCCTGTCGCCTTGCGGGGTGAGAATGAGGATCCCAGCCCCCGAGCGCTTGAAGGACCGTGAGCCATCGAAGTACATGACCAGGGGCTTCTCTTTGTCGACCTCGAGCTCGGGAGGCCGACTCTGGTCTGCTTTCGACCACGAAGTCGGCCGGCCTGCGACTTGATGGCGTCGCGCCTGGCCCCGGAGGTCGGCGGCGGCTCCATAGCCCACTTGGCGATCGACCTCCGACCTCCGGGTTCCTCAAGATTTCCCGGCGGAAAGTTGCTCGGGATGACCCTGAGTGAGTCTAGAAATAGTCTTGGAGCTTCTTGCGAAGCCATGAGGAGGGCATAAGCGACTCTGGACTGAGGTGCCTCCTTGGCCCATGGAGGACCTCGTTGACGTAATAGATCGGGTCTTCTTTGCCGTCTCGCTCAGCCACCAGGGAATGGCCAGCGGCTGGCGGTGGCCGTGAGTAAGCAGCGACTTTTTCGCTGGTCATGGGTCGTAAGCAAGGGCAGGGTTGACAAGTATACCTTCAATTCGTCAAAGGACTGTTGAGCCTTGGGCGTCCACTCGAAGCCCCCGTGCTTGCGCAAGGCCTTGAAAAAAGCAACCAGCTTCGCCGAGTATCTCGAAATGAAGCGGCTGAGGGCGGCCATGCGACCGGTGTGGCACTATACCTACTTTGCTCGAACTCGGAGGGCCATCTTTTCTATTGCTTCAATCTTCTCGGGTTCGAGCCGACTCCGAGCCCTGATCATGTGGCGAGCACCTTCCGGAGGCGGCGCGAACACGCTTCTCCGGTTGAGCTTGATCTTGTGCTTATTCAGGTTGGCGAAGGTCTCCTCAAGGTCTTGAACATGGCTGGCCTCGGCGGAGCTCTTGACGATGATGTCGTCCACGTAGACCTCGAGGTTGCGGCCGATCTGAGGCTCGAAAGTCTTAGTCATCGGTATTGGAAGGTCGCTACGGCGTTCGGGAGACCAAGCGACATGGTCGATAGCGATGAGTCCCGAGCGGCGTGATGAGCGACATCTTGCTTTAAATGCGTCGATTGCCGGCTTGATCTGGTGGTATCGAATAAGCGTCCGAAGCTCAGCGGTTTGGCATTATTTGTGGGTCGGCGATCTGGTCGATCTTGAGAGGAAGTTGTCATTCGGACATGCCGAGTTCAACCTGTGTGGTCCACGACATCCTCCACTTCCGCCCTTTCTTACACTTGCGATGACGGGGTTGGCCAGCCATTCGGAGTAATCAATCTCACGAATGAAACCGGCCTTCAACAGCTTGTCAAGGTTCTCCTTGATTATTGCAATCTTCTCGGGAGAGAAGCGCCGCAGGTTCTGGCGCACGGGCCGGCAATCGGGTCGTACCTGCAATCGATGCTCGACCACCTCCCTCGGGACACCTGGCATGTCTGCCGGCTCTCAAGCAAATATGTCTTTGTTGGCACGGAGGAAGGTGGCGAGCTTGAGTTCCTATTTGGAACTCGGCTCGGCCAAGACGTGGGCGCTTTGGAGGGTCCCCTCCTCGGCCAAGACGCCTTCGTAACCCATTGGTGGATGACCGCCGCCGACGGCGACCTTCGTGGTCATTCTTTGGGCCCTCTTGAGGTAGCATACCGGCGAGGCGAGAACTGAGTCTCGCGGTTGTCGCGTCGCTTTGAGGTCACCGCGCCTGATGATGGCGCCACTTAGTCTGGGAGCTTCATGCGTGAGTAGCCGTAATGATTAGCCGCCATAAACTTGACGGTAGGGCGCCCGAGAATGGCGTTGTAGAGATCACCTCAACCACCTCAAAGGTGACCACTTCGGTCGAAAGTTGTCTGAGGCACCGAAAGTGACGGGCAGGACCACCTGTCCCAAAGGGGTGGTCGAGCTTCCTAGCACAATCCCGAAGAATGGGATCGCGATGTTCTTGACCTTCGACCGGGGAATCTGCATCCGGTCGAGCGCTTAGCTAGTAACAAGTTAAGGAACTACCCCATCGACCATGACCCGCCCCGAGCCAAGGTATTGCGATGGTGTGGGTCACGACCAAGCGGTCTTGAGATCCTTGGACATACCTTGGGAGCATCCTCCGTGAAGGTGATCGTTGCCCGGCCCATTTGTAGAGGCGATCCACGGCTTCGAAGGCTGGTAGACCATGTGCGTGGCATTCTTGATCTCGCACCGGGATTGGTACGCCGATGAGCCGCCGAAGATGACGTCGATCCGTGATCGCCTGCTGGAAATCCAGGTCAAGGTCGACTGGTCCTCCGCATTTACCTGTCGGTGATCCCCTCTTTCGGAGTGTAGGTATTTCCCCGGCCATCGTAGAAGGCCTCGGCTTAACTTGCGAGCCTGCAGCACCATAAGTCGTGGCTGAGGTCTGTGGAACAAGCGAATTTACCCTCGTCGAGCAAAGGCTGCCCCTCGGGACCTTGTTGGCGGTCTTGACTGCCACGACCAGGCCAGCGATCCTCTGCCGAGGTCGGTGTGGCGTCTGCTGGGGTCGTGGTCGATTTTGCTGTGGACAGGGCCTCTCCCGGGCCGGGTCCCATACTTCCATGACCTCTCGGTGCCCATTTGCCGAAACGATCACCTGGGGTCGACCACCATCGCGCTTGCGGTCCCTCTTCCGCTTCTTGGCGACCGAACCTTGGTCGGTACTCTTGGTGTGGGAAGGGCCAGCTTTACCCGAATTGACGCCAAGCTTACCTTGGTCGTAGTCGCGCTTCCAACGGACCGCATTGTCCGCGTCCGCGTAGCGCTCCGCCATGCGAAATAGCTTGCTGACGGTGAGCCTCGCCGTAATTTCCAGGTCTTCGGTCGCGGACGCCGAACTTGAAGGCTTTGATCATCGCCGTCGGAGACGCTGGGATCGAGGTTCTAGTCGCGGATGAACCGCCGCCGCGAAATCGCGAGGGTTCGTTTTCCTGGATCACTCGATCGAGTCCTTCTCTCTAGTGGAATTGCTCATAGCAGCTCTGGAAGTTTGAACAGAGCGCGCTCTGAATCTGGTGCCACGAGCGGAAGGTACCGGGCTTCTTGTTGAAGAGCCAAGTCTGAGCGGCTCCATCCAGAACGGTAGGGAGGTAATTAGCCATCACGTACTCGTCTCCCCTTGTGGCCAAAATGGCGGTGGTGTAGATCGGCGAGGAACTCATCGGGGTTCTTTGTTAAAGATCAAACCGCTCGATCAAGGCGGGCTTAAACGAAGTAGCCAGCGTACCCGCCAAGGTCGTCCGAATCGCCGCAGCGACCATAAGCGGAATCAGGCACGCGCTGGGGAGGTCGTCATCGGTAATCTTCATTCTTTGCCGGACTCGAGTCGTGGTCGCCTCGGCGCCCGACCTTCGACGAGGAGGTCATGGCGCCGAAACACGGAGTCACCGGGAGATACCCTAGGCGGTCTTGAACTCTGCGACGCCTAGGCGGGATATCAGGAAAGGCTCCCAGACCCGCCGTCGTTTGAAGGTGGGCTGATGTAGCTCGGTGATGCCAAACTTGTTGAACGGTGTCCGCGAAGCGCGATCTTGGCGGTCGAGGACACGTCCTGGGGTTGCTGGCGAGAGGGTGCATCCTGCCGGGGAGGCGATCGATGAGTGCACCGGCGTCGGCGCGATGAGTTGCCGTCACTTCTCAGGGAATGAGTCCCTGAGCGGCGACTCTGGTGCTGCGGAGGTACAACCTCAGTCGCGGCACGATCAAGCTCGTCAGCCAGAGCACGGCCGAAGAGTTCCGACCTCACCCGGTTTGGATCAGTCATGACCCGGGCGATGACAGGCGCTCTCCGGGAGGAGCTGGGGTGGCCGGGCAATCTGCGGCCTTTTCTGATCCTCTTGCGGAGGGCAATTATGGCCTGGTTGATGGCGACATGCACAATCCGATGAGCATCTTCAGGGGTCTGCGGGTCGTGTTCACCCCGCCATGCTGCTGTGTGGTCAGTCTACCATGAGGACATCTTGCGCCAAGCCGGCCAGGGTGGCGAAACATGGGCGTGGAGTCATCGCGCCCGAGGTCTGCGCCCAGAGCCCATGCTTGAGAATGTCCTCGGCGGAGTCGACATGCTCTGAAACCTCAATCTCCTTCCTTGAGTGAGTGAAGCTCTAAGACCCCACGGTGGCGCTAAACCGTCGACGATCGGGATCGCCTGACCGCAAAAGTGAAAAATGGGGGTTGATGTGAACGAGGGACCTAGGAAGTGTTTTGCTCAACAATAGTGCGAACGTAGATCGGTGCGTGTTGTCAACAAGCAGGGGACAGCGGTGTATACTGGTTCGAGCCCCCACGAGGGTAACAACTCTACGTCCAGTCTTCTCCGGAGGCGGAGGGATTCACTAATTGAGAGTACAAAGGGTGGATTACAGCTCGAACTTGGGTGCTCTGTTTGTGTTTATTGGTCTATGGCTAGTCTTGTTGATGTCTGTACACATGCCTTGTGAGGCCTTATATCCCCTGATGTTGCGTAGTGATCGAGAGAGATTCAGGAGAGTGGCCGTGCGCATTGAAGGTAAGTTATGCTTGCTCAAAATGCCGCCTTACGTCTGCCTTAGACGCAACTACCAGTCTTAGTAGCCGCCGAGTAGCGCGCGCCTGAGCCAAGGTCGAGGCCGCGCGAGCAGGACCCCCGCCCAGAGCTCAAGGTCATGTGGGAATGGCGCCGCTAGGTCGTGGTCGAGGGCCTTCGCTGCAATGTTTGGAGCCAAGGGCCCCTTTGACCACACGTTGACTTGTTAGAGATTTTTCCAGTCCCCGTCAATATCCATATTCAACGGATAATGAGTTGCCGAATCCGTATTCGTATCCGATATAAAAAAATCCTTATTCGTTTCCGTTCTAATACTATCTGATAAATATTTGAGCTGACATAATCCATATTCAAAAATTGTCTGGATCGATTGGAAACCATTCAATCCATTTTCATCTCTACTAATGTGCCATGCTAAATTAAGTGCCCAATTTTTTAAAGTTCTGACAATGCTAACGTGACTGGAAAGATAGCAACCATGCTCAATATGAATACGAAGAACCTTTAACGGTATAGATCAGGGTTTTAAAAACTGGCGAAAACCGTGGGTTTTGACCTTACCGTTGCGGTTCGAGATCCAAAACCGCTCGGTAAACCGGTCTAACTAAAAAAAAATTTGCGTTGAAAACCGTTCGAATTCCGTCGAAAACTACTCAAAAACTGTTTTTAAGGAACATTCAATTGATCAGTTAGTTTTTGGTAAAAACCGAGCAGTTTCTCGTGAAAAATCAAACGGTTTTCGGTTTTTTCAAATTTTTTCCAAAATTTTTTATTTCTTAACCCTTCGGTTTCTGACGATTTTCGAGCGGTTTTTGCGGTTTTCGAATTTCAAATTTCGCACGATTTTTTCAAAAACGGTTTTTAAAACCTTGGTATAGATGATATCTTTCTAAGGAAATAAATCCGTAAAATCAGATATACAACATGTAATAGTCTTATGTCCTGTTTGGGGCGTTAAGCTAGCTCTAATTTACGAAAAGTTAGTAAACCTCTCAAACAACTCGACTTTTAAGTGGCTTTTAGGCATAATTTAGAAGCTATATATAATTAGCAAAAGCTAAAAATTAAAAGCTAGATTGGACTTACTTTTACAGTTTATTATCGAGAAAAATTAGTTATTTACCAAACAGTCTCTTATAAAATTTACAGCTGCTTTTTAGGGAAAAACAATTTTTTTGAAATATATAGCTTCTTCTGTCGTACCCTTGGCTATTCCCATTCCAGTATGTTTCTCCTTGTATTACACTTGTAGCTGCTATCCCATCTCAGTCTTACCAGACTAGCTGTCCATTCCAATGAGCTGTACTGTACGCTTGTGTGCACGGTCGCTATGTTTGTCCAAGGCATTGACCAAACAGCACACACATGCCTAACCGACGATTCTCTCAGCGTTTTGAGATTGGAAGGATCTGAGCTGAAGATGCAGTAGACAGCGAGGAACGGTAAAAACGGAGAGAAGCAAAGGAGGCCAGCAGCAGCACGACACCCACTACATGCTCGACTAATCCGTCCACTGCTCTCCCTTTGGCGTCCCCTCCGACCGGAGGCTCCGACCATCCATCCACCCCGGCGAGCGAGCTTGCGTCAGCCGCCGCCGCCGCCTTCCGATGGCGAAGCCTTGGAAGCCGTGCAAGCTCGCCCTCCCCTCCCACGAATCCACCATCGGCAAATTCTTGTAATTTCCGATCCCCTCTTTCTTTCTTTCTTTCTTTCTTTCTCTCACGATTCACGCTTGCTTTCTTGGACGCGTTGCTCGTGCTGATTCCGTGGTGTTGGGGTTTCTTTTGGGCGCCGTCAGGACGCAGAGCGGGACGTTCAAGGACGGCGATCTGCTCGTCAACAAGGACGGCCTCCGCATCGTCTCGCAGAGCGAGGAAGGCGAGGTAAACCACCCGCACGAATCACATGCGTGTTTTCACCCGTTTGGGTCTAGCCTTTCGCAATCGTAGGACCGGACTCGACAAGATTGGGTTTTATGTTGGTTTTTGTTGATGATATGAGCAGAGTTAGCAATTGGGATGTGATTGGATTAGCAGGTAGCGGGCGAGGTTCTAAATTCACATTTGAGTGAATTATTGTTCAGCTCTGGTTGTTCTTGGAATTGATATGTCATGTGTCTGCAAGTCAGGGTGCTGATTAGTGCTAAGGCGCGCGCTTATGTTTGATTTCTTCATGTCAGTGTAAGGATAGTTAGCAGACATGTGGATATGGTTTAGAAATTCTGCAATAGCATTCTTGTGATTTCCTATTCCCTAGCTATGTTATCAGAATAATAATTTAAGGAAAGCAAAGCATTATGGCTCGTGATGCCCTTTTCAATTTCTTTCTTTTTGACGAGTGGAATACATGTGTGGGATGTCATAGATACTAGCCATAGATACCCCCATATGCAGTGGGTTACCGAAACATATATTCTGTTATCCAGTGACTAATTTTCCTGAATGGGAATGGTCACTTGCTTATAGTGGAAGAATGCTGTCTAATACCTTTTTTTTTTTGCGGGGATTGTCTAATACTGTTATACTCTTCATTCATCTTTTTGCAAGGATTGTCTAATGCTGTTGTACTCTTCATTCATCTACTTTTTTCCTTTTGTGTTCTCACCTTATTTCTGTTGACATACTCAAAATGTTCTCCAGGCTCCTCCTATAGAGCCATTGGATAATCATCAATTGAGCTTAGATGATCTAGATGCAATCAAAGTGATTGGGAAAGGTAGTAGTGGAATTGTGCAATTGGTTCGCCACAAATGGACTGGCCAGTTTTTTGCTCTGAAGGTATTGTCTTAAACGTACATTCTTTGCTGCTTCATATTTATGGCTCCTTCCACTTCTTTCTGCACAAACTAGAGATTTAGCTAATCTATTTAATGTACCTAATAGTTATAACTTCAAGTGGGACCAGTACTTATTCCGAGTAATTGTTTGCCTATCTGTTGCGACGGGTCTTTATCTCCATTGGTGTATGGTTGTGTTTGCAGGTTATACAACTCAATATTCAGGAAAGTATACGCAAGCAGATTGCCCAGGAGTTGAAAATAAGCTTGTCAACACAATGCCAATATGTTGTTGTGTGTTATCAGTGCTTTTATGTCAACGGTGTTATTTCTTGTGTTTTGGAGTACATGGACGGTGGCTCTCTGGCTGATTTCCTGAAGACTGTTAAAACCATTCCAGAGTCCTACCTTGCTGCAATCTGTAAGCAGGCCAGTGACATGTCGCATAAGTGACCACATAGTTTCTTCTCTATTAGACTGTTACCTTAGCATTACATGGACCCTTTCTAATTAAAAATTGGACCTATCTTGTGCAGGTGTTAAGAGGACTTATGTACTTGCATCACGAGAAGCGCATTATACACCGTGATCTGAAACCGTCAAATATATTAATAAATCATATGGGTGAAGTGAAAATATCAGACTTCGGTGTTAGTGCCATCATTGCTAGTTCTTCTGCACAGCGAGATACATTTATTGGCACCTATAACTACATGGCGGTGGGTCAAAGTTTTTCAAGTTAATAAATGTCTTTCAGTTTGACATTGGATGATGTCCAATTTTTTTGGCTTCAATGAACCAAAGTAAAATTTCTGTTCTTGACAGCCAGAAAGAATCAGCGGACAGAAACATGGTTATATGAGTGATATCTGGAGCTTGGGCCTAGTTATGCTGGAATGTGCCACTGGCAATTTTCCATATCCTCCTCGTGATAGCTTTTATGAACTTCTTGAAGCAGTAGTCGACCAACCGCCACCTTCTGCACCAGCGGACCAGTTTTCTGCGGAATTCTGTTCATTCATTGATGCATGGTACATGTGCTTCTCCAATGATCCCCCTATGCTAACGAAAGTTAGTGAGCGATATTAGCAATTTGTTTTAATGTAAATTATGAATGTGGTAACAAACACCATACCTTTTATTTGTGAGGTTGTGATTCCCCTTTTGCTTGTGAACTTGTGATTCCGAAGTCAAAATATGCGCTCTGTACATTATAAATGCTGAGATGATCTGACCTTGATACGTTTTTTTTAATGTTATTCCCTTGCCTGTGGACAGACAATTTCTTTATTTTCTTTATGGGAATTCAGTGTCCAGAAGAAGGCTAATATGCGATTTATTGATTTTCTTGTGGATTTTCAGTATCCAAAAGGACGCTACGGATAGGTCATCTGCACAAGTCCTATCAGTAAGCTAAAATTCTGCTCTGCTTCACAGTTTTATGTTCTTTTCAAACAGTTATTTACAAAGCTAGCTCACTGATCTTGACCCATCTCTCCTACCTGTTGTCTTTGATACCCAGAGTCATCCATTCCTGAGCTTGTACGATGACCTGAATATAGATCTTGCTTCCTACTTTACAACAGCTGGATCTCCCCTTGCTACCTTCAAGTAAATGATGCCCTAACTAATTGAGGAGTACATGTTACTGCAATTTTTTTTACAATTCCATCGAGTGACCCGTCCAAGGCAACCTTACATGGTCTATTCTTGTTTTCCTAGGCAAATTGGTGAAGACAAATACAACCATGTGTGATCAGCTGGAAGGACTAATCCTTTGGCAGCCAGCCTGTAGAGCATAGCTAACTGACGCAACTGCTTGGAGTTTGTTCCTTTCTTTCTTTTGGGACAATGGAAGGCTGTGGTGAGCTCTTGTAAGGCGAAGAAGTTGGTTGCAAACTTTCATCGTCATATATATGCAGCATCCTAGGATCGATGAGCATTGGAGTTTTGATTTTCTGTGCGCCAGAACCGTGTGTTCCTGCTTGTTTGCCTGTAGTATACTCGGCTTTCTCAGTCAGATGCATTATTGCTGTACGTATATACGTTGTATGTACTGGGTTTGTTCCGTGGTCTCGGCTGTACAAGGCAATGCCCGACACTGACTTGTGTTGCCGACATGCGATGTGTCGGTGGTTCTATGTATCTGTGATAAGCAATTCGTTTGTGTACGTGACATGATCTGCCACATTGGATGCTAATAATAACGGAATGACTTCACTCCGGCGTTCGAAATTTTCAGACACATTGTAACCTTTTTTTTAACTCGTGCAACATTTTTTTACACCGCGTGAAACATTTTTCTTCGACAAACAGTGAAATGTGCTACAATAAACGTATATATGTTACAAGCGTTCAAAAAATTGTCGCAAGCATCGATAAAAATTTTTGCAAGCGTAGGATAGAAATATTGCAAGAAGCGTCTGATGAGATGAATAGTAATTAAATGTCCGAGCGCTAGTTTCTCCCTAATAATAACAGCCGTCCTCTGTCGGTAGCCGCTATTGGTCTGTGTTTCCATCTGAAGTCTTACGTTTTCACTATATTACGCGACACTTGGCCCATGTCTGAAGGATCACATCGGAAATACCGCGTGTATGAACAACTCTTTTCTCGGACCATTTCCAAGAACTTTCGCCGTCACGAAAGTGATGCTACAATTAGTAGCTGGGCCCCTGGCCCATAAGATATTTGAGACTATCCGAGCCGTTTTATTTCTACTGAGTAACTTCTAGCTGACGTTTGCTTATTTTTAATGGTCCTATTGTTAATGTAAGCATGAAGACTTTTTTATAACATACTGGTATTATTTGTCAACTCGCTTAACGCCCAGCCCACTCATGGGACGAATTCACGGATATATAGTACCTCGTTTACACTTTTATTCTTGTTTCGTGTAAAAAGATTATCTAGAAGGTGTTGCGTTTAGACTAAGTAAGCATTATATACTTCTACAACTCACTTTAGAAAAGTAATGCGTGACTAATCCCATCAACACAGTTACATATTGGTCACATGGACCACCATACTAACGAATCCGAGGTATTTCAGGGGTACACTTATTTGGTACGAGTTCGGTTGCCAAATAATAGCGAGTACACTCACAAGGGCGGAATAAAGATACTCATTACTGAACACAAGAATACAAGCATACATGTAATACCAGTATATTTTGGCGTACACGTTATTATAGTATTAATTTAGAGCATGGTTACCTAAATCACACGTTCAATTAACTCTAAACATTCTGAAAAAAAATCAGCTCTTAAACTCTCTGGGAAAATCGATGTTCTTTACGCGTAAGTTCCGCTAACAGGTGTGTATATATATACCTTTGCAACCCAGGTGCTATTGACATAAGACACATGGTGATCGTCAACAGCGGCAGTTGGTTGCATGGCCTCGGTCTGGCTGTCCTGACCGTCACCTCCGTCCTCGCGCTGCGCCTGTCGGGAGGCGGCGACGCCAGGTCGGCGCTGTTCGTCGCCGTGTCGTATGTGCTCCTCCTCATGCTGTTCTGGTGCATCCGGGCGTTCGAGCGCGCGGCTGGCGCCGGCGACGCGGCCGCCATGGGAAGGCTAAAGCTTGCCGTCTGGCTTCTCTCGAGCCTACTCACCGTTATGTTCGCCGCGAGGATCGCGCCGCTGATGCCTCGCGCGGTGGCGTTCCTAGTGTGGGGCATGGCGGCCGCGACTGTCACTGCCGGGTTCCGTCTTTTGTTCTCTGCAGTTCGTGTAAATATGTGAATTGAACCGCCATGTAGCCCAGTGCGGTAAGTACGTCATTTCCTGAGAGTGCTGTTTCTATCTATCGCTATTTAAAAGATACGTAAATATTAAATATAAATAAAAATAGATAGTAATTAATTATCTCTTCCTTTACTTTAAATTTTTTAATATATATTAGATAGGTGATATATAGAATCACGGCTCGAATTAAAAATAATTTGTGTGGTCTTAAAGCTCTAGTCAACTTCAGGCATGGGGACATGTTCTGCTCATGCAAGCAAGGTCAGGCTACAACTGTGTGAAACTGTGAATTACAGCATCTGACTTCTCTTACACTACGATGATTTCGCCTGAAAATTTCTGTATTCGATTTTGCTTAGAGGCAGACGTCTTGTTAACCCAATTTAATCATCGAACGCCTCTAGTCTGACTATAACACTCAGCACAACATGCGCTAAAGATATTATCACTATTTACATTTTTCCTCACTTTTAATATAATGTTAACCATAATTTCAGCAAACAGTCTAAACAATAATCACCACTACTAAGCCATCAATAATAATAATTTACATAATTATATAAACAATGATAAAACTTAAAACCACGGGCCCAAGCACGCCTAAATCTTCATATGCATCCAAAAGCAACCTTTACCTTTTTGTGACGATGATAAACAAGATTAAGTAAGCAACCGATAAACAACCACACCTTTCAATCTAACAAAGACAACCGATTAAGTTCACATGTCTATTATTGCAATTATGTGATTCTGTCATCTAAATATAGCTAAGCATTATATTATTCAGGAGTGAACACTAAAATATAATAATTATGAAAGATGATGTGATAAGTAACATAATGACGCTACTCCTACACTATGCATGTCACCTTCAATGACCACCTAAAATATTAAAATAAGTAAGTGTGAGTCAACAACTCATCAAATACATAATAAAATAATAATATAACCATTTATCGTATTCATCTCATTAATCATCTCTGGGTGAGTTTACGACTCAATAACATAACCATTTATCGTATTTATCTCATTAGCCATCATTCATCATTAGCGATGCAATGCAAATATATCTATATGCTCATCATATAACGTATACCGGTATCGTTGAGTGCACAACTATCGATGTTGTACCATCTCATACACTCCATCCTATGGAGGTGCCTACCAAAATAGATCATCCATGTCTAATCAAATAGGTCATAGGGCCCATACATGTCATCTTTTTCCATCTTGAATGCGACATATGTAAATGATATGGTCTATCAACATTAACATATTTCATCATCTCCAATCTTATTATCATAACATATCATTTTCATAATAAATGAAAATAATCATGTAACAAATCATGATATCAAGTTTCCAATAAGAATAATAAGAATTAACCATCCATGTTATCATTCTATCATGCACTTACCTTTTTACCCATAAAGAATAGAATGGCGTGTGGTTGAAGCTAAACCCGTGGTCACACCTCCTATTAGTAGGTAAACCCATCTCAAGAATATATCATAACAGTACATACATCAAACATATCAATATTGTACCTAATCACATGCCCAGACTTAACTTTTTCCCTTATCGGACAATTTACCCTTTGTTGTCCCGGCAGTCGGAAGACCATAACTCATAGATCAAGAGTCCAAACATAGTAAACCATATATATTATGAAAACTAAACAAGATTGTCTATAATTTTATAGTTATCCATATTTTCTGAAAAATTCATTTAACCCCTCATTTATAGCCCCAAAGACCGATCTATTATTTTATTGGACAACAGACTTCACAATTTCGCAACTATTTTTATACAACTCTACATATAGCAAACCATAGCATCTCTGAAATCTAGGAAAAATTATTTAGCTTTATCTAGTTATGGACATAATTTAATTCAATCATTATCTAGCCCTAAACAATAGTTTAACACAATTGCTCTCAGTAACGATGATTTCTGGACAGCAAGCTTCGATAAGCCATAACTTTCTAACCGTTTAACCAAATTTAACATTTTTGTATTATAATGAAAATTTAGACCATAACCTACATTTTTATAACGTGAAAATTATGAAACTGACCATAGATACCCAAAACTCGCTCTAAAAAAAGAGATAACTATTAAGCAGTACCGATCTCTCTCAACGCCATCCGGTGCTCTCCAACCACCACATCTACCAACAAAATGATCATAACATCACCCCACTATAGTGTCATCGTGACCAATGACAATTTAGGGTTTATACCTCGTCCCAAAAATATGCCTAAAACGTCAATGTCAGAGGTCCTCCGTGATTCCTACAGGATCCCCGCTCCTTCACGCTTTCCAAAACTCCCGCACTATACCGTCAAAGATACTTGACATCTTCTGCATATGGTGATATGAATGAATCTCATATTAGACACACGGTTCGACGAGGAATATGAAAATATGGAGGAAGACGTTGCCGGGCCATGCCCAGAGCATGGCCGATGCGACTGGTGGACAGCGGCTAGAACAACACCTTGCAGCAACCTCTGCGGACGGTGGCGGCTTGGTTGGCATCATGGTGGCTTGCGCGGCTCTAACGGCTTAGCAGCGGAGGGGCGACGTGACGGTTGGGGCAGCAACTAGCTGTGGCCAAAGGTTAGGGCTTTGGTTCCCCCTCCCCCCTCGTGCCCTAAATAGCCTGTTGGTTCGAGTCCACCTTGACTAGCTTAGACCACAGTGCCCCTCTTTTTTTTTCTCTTAATCTGGATTATCACACCAGCCTCTACTACTAAGTCCCAAGACTCCCAACGGCTCTATTCTAGTCTCTTCCCCACATGGGACATGTCAGATCCCCACGACCACAAAATTAATATATGTCTGCCGCTTCCTCCCATATCGCCTGACATCAGCAGCAACAATAATCACCACAATCCCTCATCCCTCTATCCATGCTTGTAGTTGTTGCATTACCGGTGTTGGTGGCAATAGATCCCCCATTCGTTTCTCTCTTCATGCCCCTCTCCCTCTCTCTATCCCTCCTCTCCCTCCCTGTCCTTTCTTCCCCTGGCTTGATGAGGAGAGGATGTCACTTGTGGAACATTCGACGACGACCGAAGGATCCGAGATGAAGAACAATGGGCAAAGTAGCATGAAGCTCCGGATTGCAAGTGGCACAGCCGACATCGAGGTCCTGTGGAGTGGACCGAAGGCGAGGCACCATGCTGATCTTGAACCTATCGTATCTGGGCATTTCTGGATAATAGGGCAGCCGAATAGCCTCCTCATTCGATGAGCTCAACACTAGCCATTGTCGCACTCCTCCTCTGGGTATGCTTTGTTACAGGCATACCTTAAATATATTGCAACACACTTTGCTCATTGTTGCAGAAAGTGATTTTGTTTATTGTAATATTTCTTTTTCAAACCTTATAGCAAGAGCTATGTTGTTGCAGTGGAGCCATTGATTTATTGCATCATATTTCTTTTCTTGTTACAATAGGGTTGTCGTTTTGTTCCACCGATTGTTACAATTGGTTTGTTTTCAATCAAATGGACAATTTGTGCAAGCCCAGAAATTTTAGTTGCGCTTCACATTTGTTTTGTTGCCAAAAATAAAATAAAATCGGAGAGGGCTCTCGATTAGAGGTCACTCTTAAGCAAGGTGATGATTTGGCGTTGAGTACTAAAATTTTCGAATCAAATGAGCTCATGAGCCAATTAGACGGATGCTGTCAAAGTATTTTTTGAAGAGCTAAACGCTCACATGAGAATGCAGTGGACGCGTGTGAAAAAGGCTTATAGCATATTCCATGTTGCCTTTAGGTTGCGGGAAAGATATCAAATCGTTCCTATTACATTCGAAACAAAGATCTAAGGTAGAAACAGCGTATGACGCTTGCGCTCGGATCGGACGACCAAGCGCTAGTCGCTTCCAAAGATGCGAGCCACCAACACAGCACAGCCATGGCCGGATTTGATCGGGAATAATTGATACAGTACCCTTACTTACATGTGCTATTGATCAAATACCTCGTAATATTTTGCTGACATGTGGACCCTGACAAACGGGACACTTTATCAATTGTACCAAGTAAAATAGGACAAATGATCAATTCATCCGATTTGATTGGCATGTCACGTGTGCATGCCTTGTGTGTGATTAAGGATTTCGATTCCAGGCTTCCAGTTAATAATACTTTTGAATTTTGGAGAGCAGGAACAACTAATCAACGCAATGGAAACGCTGATACACTGAAACTTCGAGAAGGCGTTTTCGGCAGGTAAATCCCAACAAAAATGTTAGTTTTTCTTTAACTCGGTGGATGGGGCGTTCAACATTTGATCAATGTCGCTTGCACAGGAACACCATTTTGTACGGGACACTCTTTGGAGGGCTAAGGGTAAAGTCTTCCCTCAAAAAGGTGAAAAGAAAGGAGAAAAAAGAAAATGAAAGCAGGTAGGTGCTCCAAGCCTTTGCATCAGAATGAACCATGCAGTAAAACGTACGGAGTGCTCTAAAATTTCACGGTAACTTGTTCATAGGACAGAGTACGAGCCACGGGACCGGACCGTATGGATGGATGCAAGCGGTAAATTGCAAAGGAAAAGCGGAGGAATCCAATTCCTATATGAATATCACAGTTCTAGGTAAGAAAGTAAGAGCTCCAGTTTTATCGAAGAGTGATGCTTTCATGTTTTTTTTAACAGTTGTATAAATATTAAATATGAATAAAAGATAGGTATTAATTACTTATCTTTTCGTTTATTTATAGATTTGTACAACTCATATTAAATCAAATGAGGTCTAATAAAGAAAATAACACCACGAGAGGATTATGATTACAAGAATACACGCACAACCATGTCACTAGAGTAATCATGACACCACCCTATCCCAGGGTAAGTGGTGTTTTCATTTAGCACACGGACATGCTGACATATGCGAGTGTATCTCAATCACAAAGCCATACAACCACGCTACACAAGTCACAGATTCTTCCCTAGGCTACATATCAGTTAGATATAGTGGGGCAAATCATCAGGTCCCACCAATTCAATGGGGCAAATCATTAAGTCACCTATAAAAAATTCACCTATTTGTTTAGATTTTGGTTGATTGGTTTTTAACTGAAGAAAAAACTCAAACAAATAGGATCTAAAAACAGCTAAATATCCGTACTTTGTTACAGACAAAAGAAAATTATCATATCATCATAGGATATCGAGTCAACATTATTTGGATCAGTCTGTTCAGCTAACATCTTCGGTCATGTCGCGTTTCCGTATGCTCGACTCCACATGAGCTCGGTACAGTTTTCCTGTTTTTTCTTTTTTTATATATATAATAGGAATGTTGTATCTGTTTATTAACAGATTGCTTTTTCAGATTTTTGTTACAAGTTTTCGAAAAAAGGTTTATATCTTTGTTGATAGTTTGTTTGGTTGTGTTTTATTTCTAGACTATGCTAACTTTTTTCTTTCGGACAAAAGACTTTTGCTGTTGTTTTTCGCATATAGCACGCAATTCTATTCTTACGAGAGGGAGCGAATAGAGGCCGATAAACAACCACCACTGACTCCTTTTTAAGTAGCAGAGGTCTAGAGATATCCAGAGATGCAATCCAACATATTTTTGATCGGATGATCAGCGGTAGGGTTCGCAAAAATCTTTTTTTGAAAAAATCGTTCGAAAATCGAAAACATCAAGTTAAAAATTATCAAAAACCGAAGAGTTAAAAAATAAAAAAAACAAAAAATTGAAAACCGGTGAAAACCGACTGGCCAATTGAATGTTACTTAGAGCAGATTTTTAAACGATTTTCGCTCGATTTCATCGAAATTCAAGTGGTTTTCACCGCTTTAAGTCTTATAAATTTTTCAAATTTTTTGACTTTTTATAAATTAATCTGGAACAAACTAGAGTCAAAAACCGGTTCTGTGAACCTGATCAGCGGCAACTAGGTGATACTGTACAGTCATACGGAGAAAAACTACGTGCCGTGAACACAGAGCCTTACAAATGTTTATCCAGACAGATGTTCATTTGCGACCGGCTGACCATTCGGGTCAAACCTTGAAAGAAGTCGGCAAAACTACGTTCGTGCCCGGCGGCGATGGCTATCCTGTCTCCGGAGAATAAATACGAGCGAAGGAAGTGCATCTTCTTCACGCAGTTTCGAGTAGAGTGGGCTAACTAGGCATGGTTTATGTATACGATGGATACCTTTGATTCCAAATCTGTACCCTTTCTATGGCATTACAGAGATACTCATATTTCTATCGATCTCTCCAATTCCAGGGTTTATACATAGAGCTTACGACGTTGGTTTAGACTGCGTGCGTTGCCGGCATTTGACTATGATATCGATCGTCCCCGAGCTCACGGCAACTTGCTCAGTCATAGGACCGAGTACGAGTCATGGAACCCGGCCGTATGGACGCAAGCGGTAAATTGCAGAGGCAAAGCTGAGGAATCCAATTCCTATGCGAATATCACAGCTCTAGATAAGAAAGCAACAGCTTTAGCTTTATAAAAGAGACGTACTTTCATACTATTCTTCCCGATAATTATATAAATATTAAAGCATTAATTAAAGGTAGGTACTCTCTCTTTTTTTTATAAGGCGTATTTTAATTTTGCACATGGATTAAGGTTGCGTTGAAATTGAGAAAAATACGAGAGAAAATGACTTAGATGCCCCTACTTAATTGTCTTGGAAGATGAAAGATATACTTTGTGTGGGTGGTAATGAATAAATGTATATGGATGAGAGAAAATAAATAGGGGTATAGAAGGAAAGATCTCATTAAATCTACATGTAAGTCTTACATTTGTAAACAAAACCATTCAAAAAATAGATCTTATAAAAAAACGGAGAGAGTAATAATTACTTATCCTTTCACTTAATTGAAGATTTATGCAACTTATATTAAATCAAATGAGGCCTAATAAAGAGGATGACACCACGAGAGGATTATGATTACACGAAGAAAACATAATTTTCTTCTGTGGGAATATTCGCTGTGCATTTTTTCTCGTGCCCGGTTCCGTGGGAATATTAGGGTATGTTTGGTAGGGCTCCAGTTTCATCAGATCCATGGATCTGGTGGAGCGGTATTCCTAACTTCACTAGATTCGTAGAGCTGGAGTTGTGAGTACATTAAGAGTCTGTTTGGTAGAGCTTCAAATCCCAACTTTACCTGAGATCTGAAACTTATAGGCTAAAATTCGACGCACACGGGACGACAGGCCTGCTGGAAAATTTGCAGCGGCGGCGACCGCTTGAAAATTTGTTTTTCAGCGGCCATGGTGTTTGCTAGTCGCTGGTATGTGTTGGCATGGTGTTTTGCTAGTCGCTGTTGCGAGGCTTGAGGGCGAACTTGTCAGGAGCTAAACTTAACCCGAGTCTGAATCTGATCAAACTCACACGCAATCGGAGAAGACCGATAGCGAAAACAGATTTCAAGTTTGAGTAAAGCAGGATCGGATAGAAAAGCAACTAGAGTTCTAGACTAGAAGATACTATTTTGGCAGCATCAATGTCTTTCCCCATCTCATTTCCCAACTGATATAGCAAAGTTTTTACAGCTAGGTTAAAGTTAACATTGGAAGTAACTGAAAAAGCAAAGTAAAGGTAAACTGCGATCAAAATGACCGGCTACAGTGTTTGTCATTTGCTAATACTATTGTCCACCATTGGATCGCACAGTAAACTCCATTAATAAACCTCCACCGTCGATCAACACTTAAACGATTTCAGCGAACCGGTACTCCTAGCTGCCGCATTCTCTGTTCATCTTCTTCATAGCGCTCTTCTCTGACAGAACTCGCATGCGAAACGTTTCAAGCGGCCGGCGGCCACTTGAAAATTTGCAGCGATCGGCCCCGTCTCCCATCCACGCTAAATCCAGCGGCCGCATGCCGCGGAAAAATAAGGGAAAAAAATTCAGCGCCCACCGATTTCAGCTGTTGCTCAGGCACGAGAAAAAAATTCCAAACGCTGAATTTAGACTGCACGGGGCTAATTTTGTAAATACGTTGCACATAGGGTCATGTTCGTAAACAAATACTAAAAAAATTCAAGAAAACACGCGTCACCAGGGTAATCACGACGCCACCCTATTCCAAGAGAAGCGGTGTTTTCATTTAGCACACGGACACGCCAACATGCGAGTTGGTCCCAATCACAAAGAAAATTGTCATATTATCGTAGGACGTCGAGTCAACATTATTAGGATTCATCTGTTCAGCTAACATCTTCGGTCATGTCACGTATCTGTGTGCTCGACTCCACCATGAGCTCGGTATATTTTTCCTTTTTTTTTCTATTTTTTTGTACAATAGGAATGTTGTATCTATTTAGAGTGTGTTTGGTAGGGCTTCAGCTCCACCAGATCCGTGGTGGAGTTGGGTATTTCTAGCTCCACCAGATCCGTGGAGTTGGAGCTGTGAATACATTAAAAGTGTTTAGATGAATCATCTTGTTTACATTTTAGAGCAAATATATAAATTTAATTCACTTTATTTTAGTCTACAAGTTTCATATCTCAGGTGAAGTTGGAACTCTACCAAACAGGCCCTTATTGACAGATTGCTTTTTCAGATTTTTGTTACAAGTTTTTGAAAAAAGGTTTATATCTTTGTTGATAGGTTGTTTGGTTGTGTTTTATTTCTAGACTATTCTAACTTTTTTTTTGGGACAAAAGACCTTTGTTGTTGTTTTTCGCATATAGCATAAATTAGTTGAGTAATCGTTGCGTGCCATGTCGTGATCCCCCCTGCCTCGCCCCCAACACACACACACACGAGAAAACCAAGAAAATGCACGAAACGTTTGAAAGGATATAAATGTAATTACGCTTTTTATTTTGCACTTATTTGGAGTCATTTCACGAAGGATTCATAATTTTGCTAAACCTAAAGATCTTTTTCGTAAAAATGCCTGAAAGGATTGAAATGTAATTGTGCGTTTTTTTGTATTTTGTGAGGTTTTTTAGGAATGATCCGCGAATTTGCTGAATCGAAAGGTCCTTTATGTAAAAAAGGCTGAAATGACCTAAACATAATTATATAATTTTTTAAGGCTTTAACAGAGGCTAACACGTGGGCAGCTCTCTTACCAGGAAACTTATAAGGTATAGTATATAGTATTATTCTTACGATAGGGAGCCCGATAAACAACCGCCGCTGACTCTTTTTAAGTAGCGGAGGTTTAGAGATAATCCATAGATGCAACCCAACATAGTCGGAACTCGGACGTGCCGACATGCCGTGCTGTGCATGCAGAGCCTTCCAGATGTTTATCCAGACAGATGTTCATCGGCGACCGGCTGACCATTCCCGTCAGTCTAGAACGAAGTCGAAAAACCTACGTTCGTGCCAGGCCGATGGTTATTATATGTGTTGACGTTAAGAAATTAAAATAGGGTTTTTGGTTATAACACATCAGATGAATACTGGGTTTAAGCGTTCCAATCGATTTGACTTGGCAATCGATAAGAAAAAAGTCATAAAATTTACTCAAAGCCAATATCAGAGAACAATCGGCTAAATTCGGATCAGCCGAAGGTCGATCCAAACATAAACAGATTAGCCGACCAAGGCTAATCAAAGGGTAAAGGTAGATTAATCCTGAGAAGGCGATGCGCAACAAAACAGAACAAATCAGACCTGAGATGAAATCGAGGACGACCAACAATCGGCGATACGCAACTTTATTGATCGAGATCGACTTACAAACGAAAGTATTACAAGACTAAAAACTAAAGGAAAAATAAAAACTGGCAGATATGGTTTTTGTTGTGAATGTCCTCTTCGAACGGCCTGGGTTCATCTTATATACCTGTCAGTCGATCCGAGTCCCGTTACATTACGACAACAGAGTCCGAGTCGGCTAAAGTTTACTAAGCGGTCTCATGCTTTCAAAATATCTACCGTGCATTATCCAAAATTTCACAGATTCACCAATTGCTTCGTACCTTCCAAAATTTGGCGCAAACATATGCCCCCCTTTTTTTGGAAGATAACTTGTTGTCTTCCAAAAAATCTATCGGCTTCTTCATTATCGGCTTTAAAAATCGCTTTGTTTAATCGCTACATTAATTGCGCCGTAAAAGTCTCGGTGTGTTTTAACTGCACGTGTCGTTTCGAAATTTTTTCCCGCCGTTTTAACTTTTCACCGTGCTATAAATATGCGGGACCCCACGGTCATTTTCACGCTTTCAAGCTCCTGAACCATCTGCAATCGGCTTTCCTTTCCTCTTGCGATCAGGCTTCTAGATCAACTCCTAAATCGGCTGAATGGATTCTTCTAAGGTACTCATCCGGATCCCTGAAAGTAATGATCAATACTATCTAGTACCGATAGGGAAACTAGATGCCGATACAGTAATAAATGAAGAAATCCCGAGGCTTCCCCTGTCGGCCAAAGGTTATAACGTAGAAGAGTGGGGCAAAAGTTTTAGAGACTGTCCGACAGCGCTGAAAGGGTGGAGAAGTTGGTACATCCAAGTATCGGCCCAAAAGAAATCAGAGTGGGAAAGAATGGGTATAGCCGAATGTCTTCATTTATGCTTAGCAAATCTAGAAACCAATGAGCCCTTGGTGGCCACGGTATGCTATTTTTGGTCGGATACTTTCGATGCTTTCCTTTTCCGCCCTGATCCAATCGGCCCAACTCTCCTGGATGTAGCCGAGCTATCTTTTTAGGCCGATGACGATCGATATCGACTTCGGTGATAAACCCAGATACAAATTAATCCGATCCAAGGGCGAGGGATGGACGAAGTATATTCAGCATAACAACAAGGTAAATGGGCTGGTATCGGACGAAAAACATATCGCCTTTTTGAATCTTTGGCTAGAGAGATTTCTTTTTTGTGGCGCATCCCTTGGCCCGACACAAATCTATCAGCTGGTGGCGGAACAACTAGTAGAAGGCCGTCGGCTTGCCCTTTGAAAAATGCTTTTGGGTGCCGTATATCAGATGATGCATGTCATTAGGAGTCGGCTTTTCTCTGGTTTCGCCAAGTTCATTGTCGGCAATGTTGGAGGCCCCTTATGGTTCATCCAGTTGTGGCTTTATAGCATTTTCAGCCAATCACTCATTTATGAACCTTTGGAAGATTCGGCTTTCCCCCGCGAAGATTATCTTGAGAATACCATTCCACAGTATAGAGCTAGCCGATCACACGGAGAGAGACTCATGATGTGCTCGAGTGGTGACACCAAAATTACCCCTGCTGGTTTGAAGAAGTACTTATCCTTTTTCTTGAATTTGGACAGTGTGATCTTTGGTCAACAAGACTTCTTTTCCTATAGCAATGTGGCCGATTTTCAATGGCCTTCTTTTCTTCATTTGGACGCTGACAGTTTCTCAATGCCAGAATTGACTTTAAAACTATATCGGATTTCCATTTCTCCTTGCATTCCTTCACGTCGGCTTGAATTCCAGGAACAAAACCTTCCAACCTTCATATGAATTTTATCACCCCTTAGTTTATGCCCGCCAACTGGGTTTTGGCCAAGTGATTCCTTGCTTGCCGCTCTTCGATCGGCTTCAGCCCAGAGCTAGGGTAAGGAATGCAACAGCGGCCGAAATAGTCCTCGAGATAGCCGACGAACTCCAAATCACCGATCTGCCGCATTTTTTCTTGAATTTTTGTCGAGCCGGTCAGTTTTCCAGTTGGTGGTCATCTGTGGCAGAGGCCCTTTATCTGGACCGTACCCCATCGGCTATCATAGATAAATTTTTACCTGATTTCCACAAGCCGACGGTAGTCTCCAGCAGCAACTCAAGTGAGGATGATAGCTCCTCAGGTTACACGAATTCGTCAGTAGCTGTAGAGGTATCGGCTTTTCTAAGAAAAATCCTTTATACTATTTCAACTCTGATTCCTAACCTTTGGAGATTAACCGTTTTGCTCTTTTTGTAGGACACTGCTACCGGCAAGAAAATTGTCGCGGGCCCATCGGAGAGTGGGTCAAAAGGCAAGAGGCCACACCAATCGACGGGCCTTACTGGTTACACTTTTGGCAATGTCCGGGTGCAAAGTCCGTCGCTATCGGACATTGAGAAGGAGCGACTGTCGAGTGAGTTTTTTTTAACCGATGAATACCTTCTACATTCTGTTGCTGACCTCGCGGTCCGATTTTAGAGAAGCCCAAGTCTACCAAGGCCCCTGCCAAGAGGAACCTTAAGCGCAAGGAACAAAGCGATGAGAGCTCACCTCATGCATCGGCCTTTGTTGAGGTAATTTTCAGCGCTATATTTCCTTTTTGATTTTGCCGTCCCAACCCTCATCTGCTTGATTTTACGTAGCCGGCTGGGTCAATCCAAGTAGCTGACATCCTAGCTAACCTTCAAGAGACATCCTCTGCTCCTCAGCCGATAATTCCTTCGACGGCTTATCCTCTGATAACTCCCTCGCTGACCCCTGCGTCTGGGCCGATGCAATCGACTGATCCCGATGACTTGCTCGGCTTCACTCTAGATGAATTGGTTGATCCTGAATTAGAGGTCGTGCAAGCCCACGCAGCGCTACTGAAGCGCTATAACGCTGGCAGTGCTCGTCGGGGTCGCATGGGGCCTCAAGCCGAGGTCATCGGCGTCGGTGTGAGTCGAAAGCTTCGACGGATGCCTGGTCTCGAGAGGTGGCGGGGACGAGCTCGAGCTCTCCCGCCGAGGTGGCGACGAAGTCGAGGGTGCCGAAGCGGATCCGGCTCCTCGACGCAGACGCGCCGTCGTGGGTGAAGAAAGCCATCAAGGAGGCGGATGGGAGTCCGGAGACGGCGAAGATGACGCGCGAAGCCCCTACCTGGCGCGCCAACTGTCGATGTTTCGTACAACCGGCAAGTAAATTTGTAAGTTGAGGGGCCACGCGTTCCCTCTCCTTGAATGATTAGACTCAGGGAGCCCAAGATGTATACTGGTTCGGGCTGAATGTCCCTACTTCCAGTTTGTGTGGTGGTTCTTTATTGCTCAGGGGGCGGAGGACTGCCCAGTGTTTATAAGCGAGGGCTAAGGGCTGGCCTTGAGCGCCTCGTCTGAGTGGGAGTGGTCGGAGCGAGCTAGAGTTGTTCGTTCGCTCGTAAGTGCTCGAGTGAGCTGGAGTCGGATGTGTCGCCCGTCATCCCCCGTCCCTAAGGGCCCTGCCTCCCTTTATATAGGCGAGGGGGGCAGGTTACACGGGAGTGTGGAAAAGAAAAAGTAGGGGTGTGCTACGTCTGGGAGTCCCGGTCTTCGGTCCTGGTGACTGACAGGTTCCTGCTCATTCCACGCCTGGGTTGGTAGACACAGCGGGCAGCGTTCCATCGGGAAGCGGCGCACCATCCCTCTGTGCGCCTGTCAGATGCTGACGTCGTTATGCCGTGCTCTGGTGTTGCCTCGGGAGGGAGCGCGTCTCTCCACTGTGCATGACGGGGTGAAGGGACCGGCGCTTGACTCTGGCAGCCTCCTGGCTACCTTGGGAAGGAGCCACCTGCTCCATTGTGGCCGTCGTGTCCGTGGGGCAGGTGGCCAACTTGGAGCTGACTGGTGATGATCTGGCGCTCGGGGCCTGGCGGAGATCACGTTGGCTTTGCCGGCACGCTCGACCCATAGCGGGGGCCGAGGCTTGTGGGGCTTCCGACCTGAGGCCAGGTCGGACCGCCCCAGGTGAGCTTGATCAGGGTCGAGGGCCCTTCGTGACCCAATGAGGCCTTCGGCCAGAGCTGGGCCTAAGTCGGCCCATTTGGAGTTCCGGCCAATATTCAGTGATAATCCCATCTGTGAGGGGCGGAGACTTTGGCAATACCCCCTCCAGCACTCTACACCGCTGCCAATCTTGCCACCGTGTCCAGATGACTGAGAGAAAAACGATCTTGAAATATATGTATACTTTGCTGTGGTGTACCCCCGGGTATGAGTATTCGTCATGAACGGCATCAAATTCACAGTTGCCCCTCCATCCACCAACATCATGGATATCGGCTTGTCGTTTATGTGTCCCTTCAGATACAATGGCTTCAAATGCCGACGAGCATCCCGCGGCTTTTCAAACACGGCGTCCTGTGTGCCAAGACAGAGCTGGGCGAATGTGTCTTTGACCGATACAGTTTTAATTCTGAACTCGGCCGGTAAAGTAAAGACCATATTGATGTCCACGGGAGGAGTATCGTCACGAATCATTGGTGACAATAAGTCGTCTGAGGAATCCGACTCCTCGTCGGCTTGCTCCTTTTTTCTCCATTCCTGTTTGACGGGTTTTATTGGCCGCAGCTCGTTGAACACTTGATCTCTTTGTTTTTCTTCCTCCGCTTCCCTCATTTTCTGCGTCCTCAAGTGGTGAAGCCGTCTTCATTGGGATCGGCTGAGACCTGTCGGACACCATCTTGGTTTAGGCTCAATCGGCTTACGAATTTTACCAGCCAGATTTTCATTCTTCATAGGCTATCCATTCTTAGCCCGATTCGGCATGGATAACCTTTCCTTAATCGACTTTCTTTGCCCTGAGCCCAGCCGATTTTGTACCGATCCAGATAGTCGTTCCCTCACTGGCTGCCTTGGCCAATCTCTTTGGGGATAATATTCCATTGGACATGACCTTGGAGAAGGTAATGCTACACCCCTCTCCCGACAAAATTGCCAAAAGGGACATCTCTGGTGAGCCTTCTCAATGTTGTCCGGCCAATACAAGTTATCTGGCCGGCAAGATCGTTGCTTTTGCCGATGGCTTATTCTTTCATATTTCTCAAGTAACTGTGAAAAAGTCGGCTTAGGCCTAAACGTTGGTTTTCGAGACGGAGACCGCTCGGCTTTATGCCAGCGTCTAACCTACAATTCCCCTTTTGGTTTAATCATCCTCGAGTTCTTGACATCTTGATCGGTCTCTATTTGGAGTGAGCCGATTGTTATTTTAAGTGTTTCACCATCTGAGCTAGACTGAACACTGACTTGTCGGATTGGCTTAGGTTCTTCATTCATAGGCTCCTTCCCTTTGCGTGAGCACTGGACCATGTTGATCAGAAAAGGATTGACATCCACTTCCATGGTCGGCTCTTCTGCGAACTTGAGCCGACCGTCTTCAATGGCCGTCTGTATCTGCTGCCGAAAAATATTGCAGTCGTTAGTGTTGTGTGAAAAAGAGTGATGCCACTTACAATATCGTCGTTTTTTGATCTCGTCAGCCGATGGTATAACATGTCCTTCTGGTAGTCGTATCAATTTTTCTTGTAATAGTAAATCAAATATGCGATCGTATTTTGACACATCAAAGGCATATTTAACATCCGATTTATTCTTTGTCGGCTTAAGCCATAAGCAGATAAGTGGTTTCTTAGAGCCCTTTATCCACTCAGCTATATTTACATCTGTTTCATCTTCAGAGGTTTCACTTGAGCTGTAATCGACCATGTTTACTTTGGCCTTATCCTTACCGTTCCCATTTAGTCTGAATTTATCCTTGAACCCCTTGTTATCTAAATATCGGCCCTCTTGTGCCGATACACGATGAAGCAGATGGCCCAGGTCGAAAAACTCCTGCCCAGTAAATTTTTCCTTCACCGGCGGGATCAACCCCTGAAATGCTAAATCGGCTAGTTGGTCATCAGGTAACGTAACACTGAAGCATCGATTTCGCACCTCCCTAAATCTTCTGATGTAATCGGAAACCGATTCACTGAACTTTTGTCGGACAGAACTTAAGTCAGATATTCTAAGTTCTGGGCTGCTAGAGAAGAAGTATTCATGGAATCGACTCTCTAAATCGTTCCAAAAGTGGACCGAATTCGGAGTAAGATTTGTAAACCAAGTGAAAACAGTCTCTGACAAAGACAAAGGAAATAACCTAATTTTCAACCCATCGGACTGGGCCGCCTCGCCACATTGGGCAATGAACCGTCCGACATACTCAAGAGTCGTAACAGAATCATCTTCCGAAAATTTTGCGAAATCCGGCACCCTAAAATTATGTGGGTATGGCATGCGGTCTATGTAATCTGGGTACGGCTTTCTGTAGCCAATCGTCTTCCCTTTAGGCTATAAACCGAACTGATCTCTCAGGACTACAGAAATCTGATCAGCCCAATTGATATTGTTGGCCGATGCAGCACTAGGATTGTGCCAATTATGGTAAATGGCATCCTGCCTCCCGAGTGTAAACTCGGTATGTCAGCTAGTCCTGACTGACGGATACTGATGGGGCAATGGATCACATCCATCGGCTTTTCCGGCCGGGAACTCGGGTAGAGGAACGAAAGGCTCTGCATACAAAACTACCCTATGCGGGACTGGATTCCTTAATTGAGTTGGTCCTTGGGATTGAGGAATTCTATCAGATTCAATCGGCTGAGCCGACTGGACGTAGGCATTTCCCGACGCCGATGGAGGTAGTTTAGCTGTACCTAACTTCGCAGCGTCGGTGTATGCATGGTAATGGGTAACCCCATTTGGACGAGAATTTCTCGGCGCCAACACAGTGGGTTGAGTCGGCACTAATGAAGGTGTTGGAGCCGACACTTTTACCGTGCTGGTGTTTTGTGCCACAGAGTATACAGGGTATGTTGAGAGTGGCTGTAATGGATCTAGCAATCCTTCAGATGCCGCTAACTTTTGTGCTATTGTTTTAACGCTATTTTCTATCATCGGCTTTAGGGTCGTAACCAAGGTCGATGGTGATTGATTAATCGTGATGCAGATTGCTCAATCATAACGAACAACTCGGCTTGAGCCAGGTGAGATATCGGCTTCTCGGGTTGGTCGAGACGCCACCTCACCAAGGGGATTCAGTGTCGGGAGGGCCGTCTTCTGTGTGACCCCTCGTCGGGTTTTCTGGTAACAACCCAACATCATCTCTTCCAGAGCAGCTTTCCGATCTTCAATCTCTTTGCGCTATTCCGGGATCAAATCGTCCAAAGTAGGGACGATTATTGCGTCAACATTGATGTCGGCTGGCGAGGTAGATTTGCCTGCAGTCATCTTTCCGACGAGTCCCACCGGGTGTGCCAAAAGTGTGTTGACGCCAAAAACTTGAAGTAGGGTTTCTGGTTGCAATACACCAGACGAACACCGGGTTCAAGCGTGCCAATCGATTTGACCCTGCAATCGATAAGGAAAAAGCCGTGAAATTTACTCAAAGCCGATATCAGAAAACAATCGGCTAAATTCGGATCAGCCAAAGGCCGATCCAAACATAAACAGATTAGCCGACCAAGGCTAATCAAAGGGTAAAGGTAGATTAGTCCTGAGAAGGCGATGCGCAACAAAACAAAACAAATCAGACCTGAGATGAAATTGAGGATGACCAACAATCGGCGATACGCAACTTTATTGATCGAGATCGACTTACAAACGAAATTATTACAAAACTAAAAGCTAAAGGAAAAATAAAACTGGCAGATGTGGTTTTTACTGTGAATGTCCTCTTCGAACGGCTTGGGTTCATCTTATATACCCGTCAGCCGATCCGAGTCCCGTTACATTACGACATCAGAGTCCGAGTCGGCTAAGGTTTCCTAAACGGTCTCATGTTTTTCAAATATCTACCGTACATTATCCAAACTTTCACAGATTCACTAATTGCTTCGTACCTTCCAAAATTTGGCACAAATAATATGTTTGTTGATAGGTTGCTTGGTTGTGTCTTATTTCTAGACTATGCCTTTTTTTTTTGGACAAAAGACCTTTGTTGTTGTTTTTCGCATATAGCACATAATTCTATTCTTACGAGAGGGAGCGAAGAGAGCCCGATAAACAACCACCGCTGACTCTTTTTTAAGTAGCGGAGGTTTAGAGATATCCAGAGATGCAACCCAGCGTAGTTTTGGTTGGATGGTCAGCAAAAACAAAGTGATAATGTGTATAGTCATACGGAGAACCAGGTTGGCTTGCTCTTGCGAATGAGCTTTCGCTTGGTTGGCTTGCTGCGCTGGTTAACGAGCGGCCCGTCTGGGTTCGAATCTTCGGATTCGTCTAGGTGCGCATCGGGAGCCAATGTGCGTCTGTAGCCCGGTTATTGTCCTCCTTAAAAAAACGGAGAACTATGTGCCGTGCTGTGCATACAGAGCCTTCCAGATGTTCATCCAGACAGATACGTGCCGTGCTGTGCATGCAGAGCCTTCCAGATGTTTATCCAGACAGATGTTCATCGGCGACCGGCTGACCATTCGCGTCAAGTCTAGAAAGTAGTCGAAAATACTACATTCGTGCCAGTCCGATGGTTATCCTGTTCCTGTCTCAGGAGGATAAATACGAGAGAAGGAATCACGTCTTCCTAGCAGAGTAGGCTAATTAGCCATGGTTGATGTATATGATGGATCCAGACGGCAGGTCAGCGTGGATTAGTAGAGCAGGCTTCGGCATCCTCACCGTCAACTCCGGTCTCGCCATCTACCGCTCGAGAGGGGACGCCGCGGCGGTCGCCTTCGTCGTAGGTGCGTACGCCTCTCTGCTTCTCCTGTTCTCTTGCCTGCGCGCCTTCGAGCGCGCGGCGCCCGGCTCGCGGGAGAGGGACCAGCTGAAGCGCGCGGTATGGGCGCTCTCGACGCTGCTCACGGTCATGTTCGCGTGGAAGGTCGCGGCCCTCATGCCGTGGCCCGTGGCGGCCGTCGTGTGGGGCTTGGCCGTGGCCACCACCCTTGGGGGCTTCTTCGCCTTGTTCGTCCATGCCTGATGAAGCCATGGATGGATGTAGATAAGCTTCAGCGCCATGTACAGTAGTTGTAGAGTGGATCGCTTTTCGGTAGGGTTAAATGGATTTGCGTGTAGGCTGTACAGGTGTTTATATTTTGTTGTAAAAATGTGATAATAAAAGCGAGAATATAATACTAGTTTTAAATAACAATACGATGAAAATTATATAATTTAAAGATAGCAAAATTGATATAATCAAAGAGATAAATTATATCATAAAATTTATGTTTGGTACAATCATGTCTACTGAATCAAATTAATGTATATTTGATTGATAGTGCTCTCAGGTGTCGGATGCTTGAAGATTAAATCTTCAGTTTCCTCGTTACTCAGTGTACGGTTGCTAGAGACTAGTTCCTACCTCCTCTACACTTATGGCCTGTTTGGCATCGTTGGAAAATGGGAATGGGCAAGAGAATTAAGCGAGACTTCAATTCTCAGGGGGAAGGCAGGGAATTGAATTTTCTACGTTTAAGTTGTAAACTCCTATTTACTTCTCCAATTCTCACCAATCAATCAAAAGATGTTATAACCTATCTCTCTTAATTCCTATTCCTTAGTCAATTCCTCCAACTAGACACGGGCATATGGGCGTGCTTGATGGTAGGCGAGACGGAGGTCCAACCTGACCCAAACCCGACCCGAAGACGTTAGAGGGCCGTCTTGCGGCCGACGTCTTGTAGATCGGCCGTCTGCCCCTCAAGTTAACCTGACGGTGACTGACCGGCTTGACCGTTTGGGCGTGCCGTCTTGGGCCGACACGCAAGACGCAAGGCGATCAACCCACAACATAGCCCGATCTTCTCTGCATTGCCATGCGATGCAGGTGCGCCTTGCCGCGCCTCGCCCGCGCCCTCGCTGGCATACTGGAGGCGGCGGCGTGAGGCGGCATCCCGATGGTGCGGGTGAGCACGAGGCGCCCACCTCTCATTGTATGTATATGCATGGCTTTGGTTCTTTGCATGATTTAGTCGATGATCTTCTTTGTTTTTGGTGGTCGAATGCTTGCCTGACTCTGACACACCCAAATACCCAATACGGCTATGCAAGTTGAGTACAAGTATAAATCATGATAAGTGGGTACAATTAATCGGCGCAAGAGTTTTTTTTGGCGGGACAATCGATCGATCGCTATAATTACCTTTCGTTTATAAGGCGTATTTTTACAATCAACCGTGTGTTTTCGTCTTTTCCTCTCGTCATAATAGTATAAATGGTAGGGCCTAGGCGCAACACGCGCGACGGCGAACACTGGCGCAAATGGGCGTGCTGGCTCGTGAAGATGAGCAAGGCGGCCCGGCCCGCATGAGCCCTGACGGACGTTTGACGACGCAGTTCGACAAACCACGATGGGCCGTCTTGCGGCGGCCCGACCCGACGCCCACCTCTACCTTCAACCAAACAGGCCATTAGGTCAAGTTTATCTCACTTGAACTAAATAATTAACCAAGTAATTGTGGCCTTAAATTCTTACTTTCCTAATTATACTCTATAAAGTATTTCTAGTCAATTTTACCATTCAAGAGATCAAGTTTCAGATAACATTCAGTACGGCCAGAAGGTAAGCAAGCAACAGATCGGTGAGCTATAAGCAGAATAGCATCACGAACAGCAGTTTTACCAACATTCAAAAGTAGATAAATGACAAACTGAAGGTAACAAACTAGCTCAACAACAGTAAACAATACTTCTCTAGCAATAACAGGAACTAATGATATCAATTCAAGGCCAAAGTCACTCCAATTGTTGACCTCATCATTGACCCATCATCATCGAGCATCCACAGGCAAAAATAATGTGAGAACAAATCAGAAGTATAATCACAAATGAACAAGTACTCAAAACTTGTTCAAAAGTCAGGGCAAGACACGACAAATAGCCGCTGTCAAAAGAAACCCAATAGCCGCCGTTTGTGCCACACAAGGTCAACCTTTTTTTTTTGGTATACGTGAACCGCACAAGGTCAACCTCTAGGTCCAATACTCCTGATTCAACCCCTCAGCACCAGGTCCGAGCTCCTCAATGCACAAGAGCAGCCACAGAACCGAGTTGCTCGGTGCACAAAAGCAGGTGCAAGACCAAGCACCTCACAGCATAAGAGCCACCACAGAACCGAGATGCTAAGTGCCCAGGAGCAAGCACATATTGGCGCACAGAACCACACCAGGGGAGTTCACCGGCCAGCCAAGATCCTTAGCACAGCTAGCACCAGATCAAAAGACCCAGGGCAGCAACCACACCAATCAATCTCACCGACAAGATAGAAGAAAGATCAGGAACAAATCAAGAATTGAGGAGCAAACGAAAATCCCTGTTTTTTTCTCTCGGAGAAGAGGCACAGGCCCTAGAAATAGAGGAAGAAGGGCACGGAGCCATGGGGCTCCCGCGATCCTCGCGCCTCACCGACTTCCTCACCGGCCACCACCAGGCTCGGCGCCGCCCCCATGGAATCGGGAGAGATGAGGACTGAGCACTGAGTCCGCACCTCTCCTGCCCATATACTTTTCTCAGCCCATTAGGCCTACGGAATGGGCCAAAAAGGAAAAAACAGTTATATTCCAACAAGCAAAATTCAGATTTCGCAACATATTTCTGTTAGAAATCGACGAAGCAAATCCTGAAGATAATAAATATCTAGAGAAATAGAATTTTAACTGGAACAATCCTCCTCCTGACAACTTGTGCGAATAAATTAATTTTTTTTTGCTTTAGATGCATCTTGCTGGTTAGATATTTTTTCATGTAAATCTGTTTAGCTTTGACGAGAAGGCAGCAGCGGTCTTCTTCTTATGTACCTCATACAAAATATTATTTGACAAACAAAGATGAATTTGATATAGTCTTGCAATCCTTTTTCTGCCTCATCAGGGGGCCGTGCAGTAGGCGTCTTTCTATCCGTAGCAGACCACCATCAAAATCCATCTGTGCCATGTTGTCCACATCTTCACTTGCCATAACAAAAATCCTGTATCGCTCTAGCAGCAGTAGATCATACTTTAATATTGTCGAGCGGAAGGATTCTTTCGAACGAGTCAGTGATTTGGTTGGTTTTTATTTGAAATGAAGGCCACGTTTGTTAGGCAGGTACCATACTACCATGTCCCAACATCCCAAACGGCGACTAGGCACGTGCGCAGAGCGAAATGATCGTTTCCAGTTAACATCTTAGGATAGGCAAAATCTGAAATTTCGTCGAGATGTTAGAATTTCAGGCAAATGCCGGATGAAACACAAAAATTAAAATTCAAATCTTTTTTTTACCCCAGATTTTGCCGAGAAATATCGAAATCGCACCGAGATTACTCGAGATTTTGGTAAAATTGAATTATACGAAAAATGATGCAAAACACGTTGAAAATCTTTGAATTTTTTTTAGATAGTCCTGTTGGGGATACAAATTTCGCTGAAATTCTCCGAATTTTTGTCGAAATTTTGGATTTCGAACCACTCTGAAATCAAACTACCGGCAGATTAAAAATTTTGAAATTGCTACAATAACTACTAAAATTTCTTTTTTCATCGAATTTGGTAGAAATTTCATGATTTTTGGCTGGTTTTCAAACTTTTAGGGTCGGATTTGACCGTATTTGATTCAACAACCCTTAACAAAGTCATCTTCTATGAAAATTTGTTGAAAACTTGAATTTTTGAGATATTTTAAAATTTTGGTAGAAACACTGTCAGATTTTTATTAAATGTTGCAAGCTTGATAATGATCTACAAAATTTATGGTACTATCTTTAATAGTGTAGGATCATACAAAAAAATTTCAAAATAATTGAACTTCATTTGTTATCTTTAAAAAATCAAAAACAAAATGAACATAATTGGGATAGTAATCTTGTCAGAATTTTATAGATTTTCTCGAGTGTGATCATGATCTGAAATTTTTATAAGAGATTAATAATTACATCAGTACCATTCTATAAAATTTTCAAAAACTTTTAATTTTTTTTGTTTGGTCAATCAAATCTATGTAAATATTGAACTTCATTTGTTATATTATATTTCAAAAATCAAAAGAGAAATAACATAAATGGTACTGTGCATTGTAAGAATTTTATAAATTCACTAGACTGTGATCATGATTCAAAAATTTTATTAGATCTTAAGCATTTCCTTATTGCCCTTCTATAAAATTTTCAAAAAATTTAAACCTTTTTTATTGCTAAAGCAAATCTATGTATTGATCATCAGGCTTTTATGAGAATGTAGTACTGTCAAAATTTTCAAAAATTCTTTAAGCATGATAATTATCTAAAACTTTTATATAAATATTAATGTTACATCAGGACCTTTAAAAAATTTAAAAATTTTAATATGGTTTGAACCATTTTCATTTTGTTCAAATTTGTAGTAAGCCTTTTAACAAGATAGTAGCACTTGTTTGAATTTTTAAAATTCATAAAGCTTGATCATCATCTAAAAATTTTATTAGAATATTAGTGATACATCATTACTTTGCAAAAAAATATTCAAATTTTTTTACTTGGTTTGAACTATTTTTATTCAGTTCAAACTTGTCGATCAAGTGGTGTTATGGTGGGTTGCGGTGGTGGTCTGGATGCATGTAGACACCGAGCTCTTTGTCAAGTACAAGTGGTGTCCGGCACGGGTGGTCATTGCACCCCATGAATGCAGCCCCATGGATGCAGACCCCCACCACTTGAGGCCAGCTGGGCGTTGGCGACTTGGGGCAAAGAGAAAGGGGGAGAAAGGAGATGAGTAGAGGGAGGAAGAGTGAGAAAGAGGAGTTTTCACTTAGCTTGGGAGCAGCGGAGGAGTTGTTGGCACCGAAGGGATGACCGGAGTCCCACAGATCTGGCAAAACACGGAGATCTGTGTGGTTCCACAGGATCTCTGAGGGGAGGCTGGGAAAGGTGGGAGCTCGGTGAGGAGTGGCGGCGAGAAGAGGAGAGAGGCGACGCATGAGAAGGAGAGCCGGCAGAGGAGGCTGGTGGCCAACAGTGACATTGAGAGAGGTGATGGAGGTGAGGAGAAAAGGGAGAGGTGGCACACGGGGCAAAGGGAGGGTGGAGCATGCGAGGGAGAGGGAGAGAGAGATGAGGGGGCGACGACCAATTTGGGAGGGAAGAGAGAAAGAGCGGACGGGGTGGGGGTCGGTGGGATTAGGGTAGGATATGGGGAGGGGGATTGGCTGGGCCGGGCTGGTTGGGTGGCCAGTCATGCCGAATGGGCCAACCTGGCCCAGGAGAAAAGAAGAAGATCTACGAAAATAAACAAAATCCAGAATGGGCCAAAATAAGTAGGATGGAAATTTAAATTTATTTCTCTTTATTTCTCTCATTTTTATCTTTTTTTTTCTATTCTCTTAATTAATTTTTGATTCTATTTTTTCAAACATTCACTCATGTTAAACTTATAAAAGTAAGTAAAAGCGTCAGCGATTCAAAATGCAAACACAACCTTAGTAAATTATTACGTAAAACACGTAATGAAAAAGCTACATTATAAATTAAACCCAATTAGAGAATTTATGAATGTTAAAATTTTTGGTGCTCTCATTAGGAAATTTCCTTGATAACAACATAGGGTTGTTAGAGCCACTTACTGTTGTGGACAACTCAGTGAGCACACACTCCGGCAAGTCACTCTTCGACCATATCTTATGAACTAATTTTATGGTCTTGGATCGTTTTGAAATTCTTGCATGCACATCAAAAGATTAATTTCTAAAAGAAAATAAAACATGTCAATTAGATCAGGTAAATCCTGTGGGTGATTTTGATAAGGTTGGACCAGAGAGGTGTTGGTGTTATGCCCTTGAGGCAGTCATATAGATGATTGTAACATGACTATGCTTATGAATAATAATATGATTATTGGTCCAATGAATGTATATCATTATATTGATCGGTAAGTATGTGACTTGCTTATGAAACTCTCTACTTATTGATATAATTCTATAAGTATCTCTGATCGGGTATCATCGTATAGGACAACGATGAATAGATCAGCACATGTATTGATCGATAATTATGTTTCATAGATCATAGGATATGGAGATATCATTAATACATTGTGAACTCATGATGAAGAACATGGGTTAGATAGACCCGTAAAGGGACACTGCGAGAATGTTACATTCTTATGTGTCATCGATTATATCTCGTACATAGTGGATGTATGATCCTTAGACCTGAGATTGTCACATTCCTACATGTGTAATAGTTTACCTTGGGGCCACAAACGCTATTTTCTAACCGGATAGTTATAAAGGTAGCTTTCATGTTTGCTATGAAACATGCAGAGGAAGTGAGCGATCAAGATGGAATTTGCCACTCGATTATAGCGGAGATATATGTCTAGGCCACTCGTGTGATATGATTAAGGAAGTGCATGGCCATGCCGTGATTGAAAGTCAATCACAACTTATTAATATATCACGGATCGAAAGTGGATTGAACTGTCAAGGATGACATACTTCTCGCCTTGAGTTCGATCTTCATATAGTTTGGCAAAGGATTATTACATGAGTACTTTTGAAAGGTTCTATCGATTTGATCATATCGTTTGGGAGTTGGCATGCTCTGCAGGAACCGCTACGGATATTGGATTGGAAAAGGGTTTTTGAATCTATGTCCAAATGTACATGAACCTCTGGGTCACACACTTAATTTGGGGCGCATTAATCGGATTGGATCCGTAATTAATGGACCTCATGGGCTTAACGCGCTGATGGGCCCTGGCTTAGGGTTTCGTCGTGTGGCTATATAAGGAGAGGAGAAAGGTGGGCGCGCATGATGTTGTTCACGTCTAGAACCCTAGCCTCCACCTCTCATTGCCCTTGCCGAGCGACACGGTGCTTGCATGCGCGCCGCGCGTTCCATCCGGGGCGTGTGGATTCTTTGTGGTAGCCTTCTTGCTCTTTGCGGCGTGGTGAGGAGACGAACGCAGCGCGAGGGCGATCTGCGGCAAGGGCGATCGCGTGAGGACAATCCACGGCGAGGACGATCCACTACACCAGCGCGAAGGATTCGCATGGCTGCGCGTCTAGTGGTAATCCAATCTGTGATCCTTTTCTTGCGAGTAACTTTTCTGGTTATGCGGTAGAAATTTTAATTTGTGCTAGTGTAGCATACCGTGTTCCCCAACAAGAGGTTCAATAATAAAACCATAACCCTGGTATGATTGTGGAGCTGATTGGTGGGTAATGGAGTTAAGGGTATAAACAACCCAGGTAGGGTTATTGTGAAAGTCAGGGCTCCTCTGCATAGGATATCATCTAAGGATAAAATCAAACTAACGCTTACTTCAACAGTGGCACAAACCATACTGACCATAGACCTGGTATGGGATGGACTGAACTAAGTAACCAATAAGTAGTCGTCTCTGCCAAAAGTGAGAAGGTGACTGTACCAGGTGGGGGCAGTCACCCTAGAATGAGACATCGAGGGAGGAGTCTCGACCTGTGTGCCTTTGGTGAGGTGAGACGGTATGGCAAAGATTAGAGTACGGTTGACCAAAGGTTCTGTTTTCTTGGCATTATCGTGCAAGAAGGAAGCGCACTAGTTGCACAATATAAACCAAGTAATGCTATGGGTAAAACAGTATACCTATGATCAGAGTTGAAATGTGATATCACTCCTAACTTTCGGGTTTGTAAGTGTGCCGTGTGGGTTTTTCTCTAACACAATTTGTAAAATCCCATGTCGCTCTGCCGTCAGTAGATTTAAAAGTTAAAAGTTGACTTTTTCTATCAAATGAGTAAAGGGATAAATACTTTGGGTAAAGAGCTACTTTGGAATTATGGTTGGTACTGAAAAAATATAAATACATATATAAACTTATGCATAAATTTTTCACGAGTTCTTTGAGTGAGTACTCACTTTGTTTTTCTTTGTTGGTTTCTGAACACCATCGAGTCTACAAACCCATACAGTAGAGGTGATATTCATGATGCTATGAATTACTCTTGTGATCTTGATGTTGATGTGGAGAATATGAGAAGCGAGATGAATAAGGCCTAGCGGAATAAAAGCCCCCGGAGAGAGGCACTAGAGTAATATTATAATAAATAAGTGGGCCGGTGTAGCGATCACTGTGCAGGACCTAAGACAATACTATAAGTACTTTAGAATAAATCCTCGTGTACTATATGGTTGAAGTTTCTACATGTACATCATGGCCGGAGCTGTCGGGGTGATGCCCATCACCCCCCGATCGCCCCCATGCAAAAGCGTATACATTAGTATGTCACAAGGCCAAACGATGATATGCATTACACCTAACGCAATAGAATTCCATGCATGTTAATTAGTATGTCACAGACCATTTGAAACACATCAAAAAAACGCTTCTACTACTTTTTTGATCAGTTCTCCCACCTTTTGACTTATTTGCAATTAAGCTGCTTGCTTCAGAGATGCCGATTGATAAAAGGGAGCTACAATAATAAAAACACAGATCCTCCAGAGATAGAATATTGCTACTCCACTCTTGCAGGATAATAGATGTTAACAATGTGCACCGTAATTGCAAATAAGTCAAATAGATGAGGCCACGGAAGCAGCTCACAAAGTGATCTACGGGATAGCTAAAGTTGGTAGCAAGTAGTTGTGGTGTAGTTTGAATATCAATCATTAGTAGAGATTTGTCGGGGGTTGAATATTCTCCATAGGCGATCACTGCACCCCGGTGGCCCCGGGCATATCCTTGCTCGAGCCTCGTCCCCCAAGAAAGGTCTCCGGGCCGCCCGACCCTCGGGCTATCCCCCGTCAACCGCCATGCTCGCCCCCGAGCATGCTTGCTAGGGGGTCCTCGACCTAGCGACTCGGTCTGACTGGAGGGACCTCGAGCTTCGTTCAAAAGCCTGGCACAGTCTACGAGGGCGGCGCGACATTAACTGCGGGACAGCTCGAAGGTCTGCGCAAGAGAACCTGCGCCCGCCAGTCTCTGCGTCCGCCATTTCGCCTCTGCACCCACGTCAAGTCGCGTTGCGCCGGCGCGAGGACAGCAGCATACGTCCGGACGATGAAACGCCCCTGTAATAAATGCTTTATGCTTTGTAATCCCTATAAATACCTCCTCGTGCGAAGGGCGGGGGTTGGTTCATTCACCTCTCATCTCCACTTGTGCGTAGTACTTGTAGTACATCTTCACATCGGTGCAATCCTTTGGGCGTAAAATTTATTATCTCCCCTGCGAGAGGCTGAACCGGATAAAAAGATCCCTTGCTCGTTGCGGTTGTCTTGGCCACCTCGATCCTTAGCTCGTAGGACCTCGGACGCTATACCCCCGAAAAAAGGGGCCCTAGGTTGATCCCTCATTCAACAAGTAAGCTCGTGAGGATCGGTTCGAATCGTCGACAACTAAGCGCCGTCCGTGGGGATCGGCCGAGTCCTTCGCGAGAATCTCGAGGATGCCGAACTCACAAGACAATCGGGACCTCTGCGTCTTGACGGCGTAGAGGATGATGATTAATACTCGCCCGGCGATGGCGTGGGTGGTTCGGCCGATCCGGAGGAGCCACCAAGTCAAGGAGCCTTTCCCGGTGGCGCGGCGTGAGCGTTTCCTCTGCTCGTGGCCGGATGCCCTTGTCGACAAGGAAGAATCCGGCGACCCCCGGGACGATCAGGACGACCCTGACCGTCCCGGGTATGGCCAAGAGACCGCGGCGCGTGGCAACACTCGGGTGTCACCCACGCTGATCTGGTGCTCCTTGGCGTCAACATGGCGGCGAAGAGGAGATTCAAAAGCGCGATCTCGGTGATTTCTCGCGCCAAAGACCAGTGCTCACGGGACCCGGAGTTATCCGGCGAGGTGATGATCGTCCACCACCGACCCCAATGGCGGCGAGGCGGACGGGCTCGCGAATCCCATGAGTACCACTCCGGAGCATGTCGCGACCGCTTCCCAAAGTCGCCCGTCGCCCTCGAGCCGAGCGGTCAGGCGTGCCATGGCGGCGGTCGTCAGCGATCTTGAACTTCTTTGACCAGGCGGACCTGGCGGCTATGGGGGCGGTCGTGGCTGAAAATCTGGAAAAGCTTGCCGCCGACATAGACCTCCCAGGGCCCCCCGCCGGAGAAAAGCCGGTGTTTCCGGGGCCTGGCCAGCTTTCCCGGTTCGCTCCGCCGTGGCGCGCCCGAGTCTGCTCGGGAGGGCAAGAAGCAAGATCGATACTAAGAGGACGCCGGGCGGTTCCGGGCGTCCTGCGGGCTCGAGGCATGCCCCGTCGCCTCTGGCGTTCCGAGTGTTCCACCTCGAACCCGCCGTCGTCGCGCCAGCCTGGGGCCATATTTTCTCGCCTCACCCCGTGCGCAAAGGACCGTCTGGGCCCCAGCTGCCGCGATCGCCATGCCCGGAGGGGTCGCCGGGATGGCCCGGCATTCGGATGCCGAGCCTTTTCGGCGTCCTCGCGACGATTGTGGCCGAGCAAGTTCAAGCCCGGCCACATCGAGCGGTTCAACGGGACCCAGAACCTTGACGAATTCCTCTCAATCTACTCCACTGCCGTCTGGCGGGCGGCGGGGATGAGGGGGTTATGGCTAACTACCTTCCCACAGTCCTCGATGGCTCTGCCAGGACATGGCTCTTCAATCGGAAGGAGAGTCGATCCGTTCATGGGCTGACTCTCAAAGCCCTCCGAGCAAATTTCCAAGTCAAGATACTCGACCGAACAAGCGAACGCGACCTCAGCGGCCGATCCAGACGGACAAAGAGACTTTGCGAATTCGTCAAAAGATTCATCAAGGTAAGAACTCCATCCCGAGCATTTTGGACGAGGCGGTCATCCGGGCCTTCAAGTTTGGTGTCGAGGCGTCCGCCTCCGCAAGATCTGGAGATCCACTCACGACTGTCGATAGCGAGGTTATTCATTATGGCCGTAGCTTCTGTGAATCTTGGTAATTGCATAATGGAAGAAGATGATCGACGAGGGCAAGCTACAGCCCAAATAGACCTAGAAGGCCCTCGAGCAAAAGCACTTTCGGGCTCCGTCGAGAAGAAAATCAAAAAGAAGAAGAATTCCATAGCATCGAGGGCATAGTGGCGCCGTTGATCGCCGTCGTCGCGTGCTCCGCCGCTTTCGGCAACAAGGCGGGCGGTCGGCCACGACGGAGGCGATGACCCGGGATAACAATGACCAAGGCGCGGCGACCAAGATCGCGGCGACGAGGTCGCGGCGCCCACGCGCGAGGCGGGGTGCCCTACGAGCCGCTTCGCCCGTTCCATCAGCGATCGGCCCACGACCTTCTGTGCCGAACTTGGGCATACCGCTGGAGAAGTTCTACAATGGTGAGGGCCCCATGCCCGTACTCACGGAAAAAGCGAGGCGGCAAAAGGCAAGGGCCCGCGAATGATGGCGGCAGCGATATGAGCTACCGAGGGCCCGTAACCACATAGCCGTTATATTGGGGCTCCTCCGCCTCTGAATCCGCGAGGGATCTAAAAAGAAGCGGCGGAGAATCGACCATATCGCTCGAACAAGCCTTGCGTCTGGCGGCTTCAGTGGTCCGGTGTCCTTACTTTCTCAGGGCGATTGTCCCTTGGGATGACCAAACCTCGAAGCTCTGGCGGTCGTATGCTGACCGTCAACAATGCCAAGGTTGGCGGGTCCTCATCGGCGGTGGGAGCTCCTTGACCTCATATCCGCTCACGGTCTGGGCGAGATCACGAGTTCTTCGCTCCAAGATCAAAACATAGCCGTCCGTTCTTGAGATTGTCCCGTACCTCGATCAAGCCTCTGGGCGAGATCATTACGCCCATGCGTTGAGAGATGTCGCAAACTTCCGGACCGAGCTAATCAACCGAGTCGTTGACTTCAAGTCGGCCTACAACGTCATCCTTGGCGGTAGGCCCTCTCCAACTTCATGGCGCCACATCACGCCTATCGGTGCACGAAGGTCCCGGACGAAGGCGTCATCACCGTCAAAAGCGACCATAGGCGGCCACTGAATTGTGACGAAGTCCCTCGACATGGTTGGACAGCTGCCTAGCAGCCCAGGACCAGCGTCGGCGCATTCGAGCCTAAAGTTACTCTCGGCCGGAGGAAGAAACCAAAGCGGTCCCTCTAAGCAGGCCGACCGACCAAGATGTTCCATCACAGGGATCTTCCCTAGATCCCAAATAGGAACTCGAGCTCATCACTTTCCTCGGAGGAACGCGGGCGTGTTCGCTGGGAACCATCCGACATGCGGAGTCCCAAGGGAAGTGATTGAGCCTGGGCTAAGCTGATTCGACACGATAAAAGACACATGTCGCGAAGCTCGAGCGATTTTCCCTTAAAAGCAGGCCATCATCTGGGAAGAACTCGACAAACTCCTTAAGGCTTCCTCGGAAAGTCGAGCACTCGGAGTGGTAGCAAACCGGTCATTGTCAAAAAGAAAAGCGGCAAGTGGCGCATGTGTTGACCACACGGCCTTAATGCCGCTTGCCCAAGGACAACTTCCACTACCGGCGCATCGACCGGTTTGGTAGATGCAGCGCGAAGTCTCGGTGATGAGCTTCTTGGGCGCCTACTCGGGCTATCACGAGATTAGCTTGTTTCACGGGGCGAGGAAGACCTCCTTCATCAAGCCGTTCGGCACATTACGCTACGACCATGTCTTTGGTCTGCGGAACGTAGCGACCTTCGGTAACGATCACGAAGACCTTCGAGGACGAGATAGGCGGAACTTGGAAGTGTATGTAGATGATATCGTAGTTAAGAGTAAGCTTGCCGGGTCATGTATCCGACCTCGAGAGACCTTTTGTAATCTCAATAGACATCGAATAAAGCTTAACCACGAAATGTGTCTTTGGGGTGAAGGCGGGCAAGGTGCTCGGGTACCTCATCGGAGCGCAGGCATCGGGAATAACCGGAAAAATCGAAGCCATTGAAAAGATCGCCCTCCGGACTCTGTGAAGGAGGTCTAGACCACTGACCGGGCGCATGGCGTGAAGTCGCTTCATTTCCTGTCGGTGAGCAGATGCGCCCTTCTTTAAAAGCGCTCATGATGTGAGGGCTTTGCTGGACAGAGAGGCTAACCGCTCCTTGAGCTAAGCGATACCTATCCACCCCGATCTTGTACCGGCGAGGTCGGGGGACCCTCTCCTACTTTACCTCGCGACACCCCATGCCGTAAGCGGTCTTTGGCGATAAGCGAAAGGGCATAACGTCCGGTATACTATGTCGGCGAGTCTTGCACGGACCAAAGGCGTTACCCGAGGTCGAGCTCTTATACTGCGCTACTCGTAGCCGAGGAAGCTGCGCCACTATTTCAAGCTCACAAGGTCGTCGTTCGACCAACTTTCCACTTAGGGAGATCCTAAGAAATCAAGACGCCCGGTCCGGATAGCGAAGTGGGCCATGGAACTTCGCGAGTTTGATGTCCACTTCTCGCCAAGCCGACGATCAAGTCGAATCTTAGCGGACTTCGTGGCGGAATGGGCGAATCCCTTGCCCGCCACCAAGACCCATGAATCGAGGGCGGCGGCTGGACCATGTGCCAGACGGATCGAGCTTTGAGCGCTTCGAAATGGCGTCGTCTTGGTGTCCCCTCGAGATCGACTCCATCGTCATCCAAGCGCGCCGCGCGACCAACAGCGGCGGAGTATGAAACCTCTTGGTAAGACTCTGGCGTGCAAGGTGCTCGGGGTCCAGCGACTAAGCGTGAAAGCGATTCGCGATTGGTAAATCAACCAAATCAACAAGAATGTCGGTGTTCCGATCACTCAATGGTGCTTTACTTGGTTGAAGTGAGGAAGATGGGCGATGCTTTAGAAATTTGAAGTACTCTACATCCCGAAGGAACAATTCTGGCGGTCGTCTTTCCAAGGTCGGTTCTCGCGGATGCCGCCCCACAGGCGCTCGTTGGCTTTATCTGCACAAGCCCTCCATTCCCTCTGTAGAGAATAAGCGCCAGATGCCATACCGGGGGGCACCGATCGAAACATCTGTACAAGCCCTCCATTCCCTCTGTAGAGGAGGCACAAGAGGCGTCGCGATAGCGTCTCCTTCCTCGAGCTGCAGGTCGCGGTGGATAGCGCCATTAAGTCAATATCTGCCCGCGGACAATGCAGGAAGAAGCCAGCGTTCAGCGGCTCAAAAGGTGGTCCTCTGCTTACGAGGCTAGTCAAGGCGCCTTATACATAAAGGGCATTTGGAGTCCTCTCCAAGTGCATATCCGGGAAGAGGGCCATTTCCTTCTCGGATATCCATGAGGAATGTCACGGCGCTCACTGCGTCCTTCCGGATGCTTTCGTGAGCAAAGCATTCCGCTTAGGATACTATTATTATGACCTTAGGCGGCGCTCGGGCCTCGTGGCGACTGCCGGCGTGCAGTTCCCCACACTCGCAAGGCCCATCGGCCAGTGTCTGCGCTACGGACCATCCGCTCTCATGGCCATTCTCGACACAGAAGTGACATTCTCGGGCCTTTCCCCCGTGGTTGAAAGGGTTGTAAGTACTTGCTCGTGGCCATCGACACTTTCTCTAAGTGGATCGAGGCCGAACTGTATCAACCATTTCGGCTCAAAATTTGCCAAGAGATTTTCCATGATAACGTGGTGGCCAGCGCTTTGGGGTCCCCAATCGCCTCATCACAGAACAACGGCACCCAATTCACTAGCGAAGCTTGTTCGGGCCTCTGCGAAGACATCGGAACAAAAATGCGCCGCCTCTGTAGCTCATCCATGAGTAGCGGAGGCGGCAGAAGCGAAACAAGCGGCCAAATCCTTCAAGGGGTCAAGAAGAGGTCTTCAAAGACCTCACGGCATGGCGGGTCATGGGTGGGCACGAGCTTCCTTCCGTCCTCAGTGCATCGCACCCCTGCAATGAGCGAACTCTGAGCAAGACGCCCTCCGGCTCGTCTATGGTGTCGAGCCGTCCTACCCGCCGAGATTGTGCTCGGGTCCCCAAGTTCACGGCGATAGCATCCACCAAGGCCGTGCGCCCGCCGACCTCGACCTCACCGGCGAAGCGCTGAAAGCGTTGCTCGATCCGCCGTCTACCAGCAAGCTCTTCGCGAGCACGCAGCCGTCGGTCGACCGAGCCTGCGGGTTGGGGACTCGTCCCCTGACGAATCCGGGACACGTCGAAGGCCAACAAGCTCTCCCGTGGGAAGGTCCTTTCACGGTGCGTCTCGATGCTTGCGCCCGAGGGCATCCGCTGCAAGGGAGGATGGTCGCGTGCTCGCGAGCTCGTGGAACATCGACCAGCTGCGCAAGTTCTTCGTTTAAACTTATGCTCCATTTTGCATCTTGTATACATCCGTGTTTTCTCTTTTGAAAAGAATGACATGCCGTTCGCCCCCCCCCCCCCCGCGCGATGTCTATTGCCTCCAAGGTTCTTGCGAAAATTCATATAGGGTCCTTTGCCATTGTGTAAAGCCGACTAAACTCGCACAAAGGCATACTCTTCCCACGATCTTGGTGATGGGACAAGCGCGTCGGGCGGGATCAGTTGTTCTAACCTCCGTTGTGCGCCAAAATCGGGCCAGCGGCCGCGTGCCCGCACAAGGCGCCACGACCAACACCCTATCAACTAAAAAACTTCGCCACGGAGGCTCGGTCTCGATAAGCCGACCTTGGTCCCCGGTAGCTTTCCGTTCTGCGATACAAGTCATATCTGAGACACCCTCTCGGTTGGTCGAGAGATCTGGATTCGACCCACGCTTGTTTGATGCGCCAGTACCTCGCCGAAAGCAATCTGCGCGTCTTTCCTCACCTACAACCATGCTTTCGCGGTGGCGTATCGTCCTAAGTGTTAAGAAATTCCGGGCCTTGCCGTTCTCCACCCTCGACCCAAGCGGCATCTCCACTCCGGGCGAATGCGTTGATCGGAAAGGTAAGCGCGTGCTCTTCCAATTCTCCTCTGAATGAGCTCGTGCTTTCGCTTTCAGTGCGACTTTCATTCGCGGCGGGCTTGGTGGGAGCAAGTTGTTACATTAAGCGTCTTTTCAAAAATTGTCGCTAAGTGCCTCGTTCGATTTGACACGTAACATCACCTCTCTTAAAACTTCGTTACCTATTAAGTAAAGTCCTTTCTTCGCCTATTTAGGGATCGCATCGCCCGTAGCCGCCATAACCGGCGCATTTACCGTCTACATCTTGCTTATGCTCGTTGTCGCGAGCAATGACTCGAGGGCATGCAAAGGAGCATTAAACAGTACAACCCTTGGGCGAAGAAAAAATGTACGCTCTGAGCGTCATCGAAAGTCGTCAGAAGACGACCAAAAAAAAGAAAGAAGCCCTCTACACCGGTTTCGCTCCCTGGCGCCCGATACTTCGCCTCGGTGATCGATCTTGGCTTCAAGATCAATCACCTTCATGAGCCCAGCGACCTTCGCGGGCTTCCTCCGCAGGCTGCTCGATCTCTTCATTACCTTATTACGCAAGGTCGGCGGCTTCGCTTTGCCGTTCGAGTCCACCACTTCGATTCAAGGGCGCGAGCTGTTGCCTTCCTCCTTGAGCTCTTGCTCAAGCCCAAAAGTATTCGTCCGGCCTTGGCGAGCTCTTGCTTTCGGCCGAGATCTTCTCCTGCCGGCGGAGACTTCGTTCTTAACTGGCGGGCATGCGATTTTCTGCTCGAGCTCTTGCTCGGCCAAGGTCTTCTCCTCGGCATCGGCGGCATCTTTTTCGCTGGCGGCACCTATGCACAAACCGTTGTCCGAGCCTTAAGGTCGCCCTACCGCTGCTTTCGAGCTTAGCTATCCGGTCCTCATGCTCGTGCGTGCGGCCGGGCCCTGACCTCGGGAATGTCCATTGCCACGTCAAAGTCCTCCAAGGTCTTTTGAAGGAGCTGCACGCGGGAAAGCTTCAGGCGTCGCACCCAAGACCCAAAGAAGCGAGGAATTACAACGGTAACGAAAAGCATCCTCACCTGAGCAACGCCCGCGCTAAAATTATCCCGAAAGCGTCGGGTAACTTCGCGCCCCCGAAGATCTTCAAGGGTCGGCAAGGGGCTGCGGACTTCCCCAGAATCCTTCCAAGAGGGCAGGCTGACTAAGGAAGACGAATCATCCCCCCGGGCATGAGGTTCGCCCCGGGGCACCACACCCTCCTCCTGGGCATCTGGCCCGCTCAATGTCTTCTCGCTGTCCACACGAGCATGATGTTCGCCCGGGGCCGTGGCGTCCTCCGACATACGATTAGATGCGAGGCGAGGCGTCGTCTCATCGAGCATCTTTGTTAGCTCGGGGCTCAGCGCCTTCGCCTCGGCGGCGCCCAAGCATCCGGGCGCCGTGGGCGGCCTTTTCGCCCAAGGTCGCGGGGTCGACCTTCTCCCTTCCTCCCGAGCCCTTTCTTGTTGGGGCGAGGAGCCGCCTGAGGCGTTCCCTCCGGGCGGGGGTCCCACCTCGGCCGGGTCGTCGTGACGAACTTCTCCCCGCCTTCGCCCTCCGCCATTCACGATGTCGGCGGCGTCGTGGCTACCCGCTAAGACACAATCAATGAGCTCGTGAGCCATTTTGCGACAATCAGAAAGTCCTCTGAGCTATTTCGCCCACGTCAAGAAGAGTGGGGTCAGCTTCGGATCTGTGCAAAGCAAAGGCGAAGGAAGCAAGAAAAAGCAAAATTCAAGGCTCACCTTGGCTGGCCCTCGTTGCCACCTTGGAGGGTTGGCGCGCAATCCTGTTTGGCCTTCTCCTCTCTGGCTGTGCTGATCCTCGCTAGGAGGGGGTCGACTTTGTCCATGTCAACCGCCTCCAGCGTCTTCCTCAAGCGCCCGCGCCTCACCCTGAGGGGCTGCGCGTCCTCCTCGTCCTCCTCCTTGGCGGCCGCGACCTCGAGCTCTGGCTTCCGAGCCTCGGCGACTCGTTTGAGCTTGGCACAGGCTCGGCCACCTCCTCCTGCAACCTCTTACTCGCTGCACGGTTCCTCGGTGAGCCCTTCTCCCACTCGAGCCTGCTCGGGGCTCCTTGCGATAATTCTCCAACGAGCATTAGTGCTTACCTCCTTCCGATCGGCAAACTCCATATGCCGCACCACTAGGTCATTGGGCAGGCTCGCCAGCTTCTTGGTCGGTAGTGGTGGCGGTGGCGAGGCATGCCTCTTGCCCTTATACTCTTGGTCCTAGCGCAATGTGCAGTGCCGCCTTGCCCGACCAAGGGCTGAGCTCTTGAACCGCCGGCTCGAGCAAGCTTCTCCTATCGAAGGCAAAAATCGTCGAAAGAGCAGGGGCGCTTTCCCGAGCATGGACCAAAAGTAGCTTACCACGTCACCCGCTCGAAACACGTTGCTCGGGACTTGCCGCTTCGCTCGAGCTCTTTACCCTTGGAGTGCCGAAAGCGACTCAAGCAACCCTCCTCTCCGTCGATCAAAGCCGAGGTCATTGTTGACCCGACAAATAAAATCGGCCACGGGCCCGAACTGGCGGAAGCAAAGTAAAGAGTCTCAAGGTCGTAGAACTTACGGAGGTGCCCTCGGGTCATGTCGTCCCATCCGTGATCTCAAAAAAGAGTGCTCCTCCTCCTCGGAGGACACCTGATACGGAGGAAATCGCGGCGATGTCGGACCAGTGAGCCCCATGTTTGTGAAACCTGTTGATCGGCATCAATGTCCGCTCCTCCTCGGTAGCGATGGGCGGTAGCGGAGGTTTCGGCGTGGCGCCGCCGTCTCGGTGTAAGCGCAAGGAACTCCCCTCCGCTCTCCATGAGATAGAACCAATTATCGGCCCGACCACGAGTCCTTAAGGAGAAGGGGTACTCATCTGAGCGGTTGCCCATGATCTGAGCGCTGTGCAAGTGGCATTCCCGGTCCGGAACAAGGAATAGAAATGGAAGAAGAGGCTTGGCGAAGGAAGGATGCCCACGAAACCCTCACAAAGGTGGGCGAAGATTGTCAGAACGAGGATGGAGTTAGGGTTCAAGTGAGTGAGCTCGCTTTCGCGATCTGCAATCTGACCTCGAGGTCGCTCTCGAGCATTCGAAGCCCGTTGGTGACATACAGCTCGCACACGACTATCTCGTCGGCGTGCGGCGCCGAGCCCGTCTCGCCCGGTAGGGAGCCGCCAGAGCCCACGCTTGAGTGCAAAATCCCGGAGCCCTCAAAGCCTCTCCGCGGTGGACTTGCTTACGCTTTACTTCGCCATGGGAGGAATTGGAGGAGAGGGCGTCGGGGCAGCAGAAGGGGGTTTAGGAGACGAAATGCTTTCTCGAGTCTAATTGCGAGTCGTGGGAGTGAAAAGTTTGCAGGAATTGTTTCACTTTTGATATTTATAGGCGGAGAAATCGAGCGGGCCGAAAACCGCTCCGTCTGCCGATAATAGCGTGTGGCGGTTCGATCTTTGAAACCGCCTGCGTGTGTGATCCCCAAAAAGCCGTCGAGCCCGTACACCAAAGCCGTGGAGAAGGAACCGCCTGACCTTTTGCCTTCATAAGCGGTATCTCGGTACCGAGCCACGACTAAGGTCGACCAGCTGATCGCGAAGGTCCTCGTTCGGGCGGCGTTGCTCGAGATCTGCGGTAGCCCTTCGCGCAAAGATCCTCGTTCGGCGGGCGTTGCTCGGATCTGCGGTAGCCCGCCGCGCAAAGATCCTCGTTCTCAAGGGCGTTGCTCGGATCTTTGCGGTAGCCCTTCACCTCAAAGATCCTCGTTCCGGCGGGCGTTGCTGGATCTTTGCGGTAGCCCTTCACGCAAAGATCCTCGTTCGGCGGGCGTTGCTCGGATCTGCGGTAGCCCGCCGCCACAAAGATCCTCGTTCGGCGGCGCTGCCGGATCTGCATGTAACCTTCGCATGGGTTACGGTCCCTTGTCAAGAGTCGAAGGGTTAAGCGGTGGCCGGTTGAAGCGAACGCCCCCTTTAGCCTCGGGGGCTAGGCCGTTTGGGTTGAATATTCTCCATGGCGACCACTTGCACAGCGACGGCCCCGGGCATATCCTTGCTCGAGCCTCGTCCCCCAAGAAAGGTCTCGGGCGCCCGACCCTCGGGCTATCCCGTCAACGCCATGCTGCGCCCCGAGCATGCTTGCTAGGGTCCTCGACCTAGCGACTTCGGTCCATTGGAGGGACCTCGAGCCGCCAAAGCCGAGCACGGTCTCTGGCGGTCACGGCGTGCTTCGGGGCGGCTCGAAGGTCTGCGGCAAGACAGAACCGCACTCCGCGATCTCCGCGTCGCCATTTCGCCATCACCCGCGTCGCATTAGTCGAGCGGGAGGTGCGAGGACAAATGAGCCCACGTTCGAGACGATGAGAACCCCCTGTAATAAATGTTTTGTCGCCTGTAATCCCCTATAAATACCTCATTGTGCGAAGGACTGGGGGTTCGGTTCGATTTCACCTCTCATCTCCACTTGTACGTAGTACTTGTAGTACATCTTCACACATCAGTGCAACCACTGGACGTGAAACATTATCTCCCTGCGAGAGGCTGAACCGATAAAAAAGAGATCCCTTGCTCGTTGTGGTTGTCTTGGCTACCTCGATCCGTAACTCGGTAGGACCTCTGACGCTATACCCCCCGCGAAAAAGGGGCCCTAGGTTGATCCCTCATTCAACAAGTAAGCTCGGCGGGTGACCGGTTCCCGAATCGTCGACAAGATTCACTTTATTCTTAGACCTCCTTCTTTAGAAATTTCTGACTCCGCCACTGATGTACATGTATTGTTTTTCTTAACCGATCCTAACAACAAGGGCCGTGTCTTCCTGCCGAGGCCCGCTTAGCTTGGTACTTGTTCCTGTCCGCAGCATGAGAGATCGGGCAAAAACACATTGATGTAGCGTAATATTTCTCTCTTGATCAATTGCCTTTGACGCACACCTTCAGCGCCGGATTCCTGGGTCTTGGCGCAGCAATCAGCGGTGTATGTAAGCCGCGATCTGGTACCAGAAACACGGTGAGGATCTTCGATTCAGTCGAAGCTACTACTGTTCAGGATTTTCGATTCAGCTGACAGCCACAGCTATGCTTAATTGCCTCTCAACATCATTGGCATTAGGGTTGAAAACGGTTTGGATATTTTCCGACCGATCCGGATATTTTCGGATACGGATTTTTTCGGATCGGATATTTGTCGGATAGTATCGGATCGGATCACGGATCACGGATATTTTTTGTCGGATCACGGATCACGGATTCGATAACTCATTATCCGTTGGATCACGGATCTGATTCGGATAATCCGGATAATGGTGAGTCGGATATCCGGATAGACATGGGCTGGGCCAAGACTACTTTTTTGGCCCAAAAGGGTTTCTTAATTTCACAATTGTTTTCTAATTTAATTAATCTCTAAAGCAAGTTTCAATTATTAAAATTAGCAAACCAACTCTAAAATTATGAAATTTTTTGACAAAGTTGCAGTAACAATATAAAATTTAAAAAATTATTTTTAATATTTTATCATATTTTAATTTTTCTCAAAAATTCAAAAACTCCTATTCTTAATAGGAAAATATATTAAATAAATAGCTAAAAATGCAAAAAAACTCATAAATACATAATTTATTATTTTAAACATAATTCAACTAAGAATATAAATCTTGAGTTATTACATGTAAGTGTTATATATACTTTTTCTAAAAATATGATATCTAAGTATTATCAAACTTTTAGTGTGTTATGTGTTGCTTCTAGTTGTATCTCGAGCAAGGATTACTTTTATTTTGTGTTTTAATCTATATGTATGATGAACTAATCATATATATGTGATAAACTAAACCTTATATAATTTTGTTTGCGGCATGGTATCTAACTATTGTCTAAGTGAATGAAAATATTTACATTTGTTCAATTTTCAATAATACTTTGATTAAATCAATTAGTTATGTGTTTTTGTTGATTTTTTATGTACAATTTAAGGGGTTATCATGTTCCGATAAATATTCGAAACCGTATCCGATTCGATTCGTATTCGATCCGTATCCGTATTCGTATCCGGACTATCCGTATCCGTATCCGCATCCGTGGAAAAATATGAAAATAAATATGGTAGAGCTATTATCCGTCCGTATCCGAACCGTTTTCACCCCTAATTGGTATGCCTCGTCATTGAGACCGAAGCGGCGTGCGGACAAAGTTTTTTTGAAGAAGCGAAGAGAGTTGCTTAAAATATATTAGAAGGAAATAAGGTGGCGGTCCCATTTTTATAGGAAAAAATTGGATTCGAAAAAACCTCACAACAAAAGCACCACTCACACCGATAGCATCTTAACTAAAACCCCACGCACCCAACAGAAAAATACAAACAACTAACGGCACTCAAACCCCGAAAGTCATTCGCCACTAGGAAGAACTAATCCGAAGTCATCGTGGACCAAGCAAAGTGGGGAGCGGAGAGATCGATCAGCCTGGATGAAGCTGGGGCCGGCCATTAGATCAGATCGAGGATGCGAGTCCACGCCTGAGCTGTCACAACACATTTGCATAACATCTGGCTCGCCCTTTGGCCAATTTTCTTAAAAAAGTTTGGCCTCGTTGGAACGAAAATGCAAATATAGCTTTTTTTCCAATCTACCATATCAAGTAGACCATAACAGGTAGATCTACCATGCTTCGATATCTTAATAGGTGGACCTGTTACAGTTTTTTATCACAGGTGAGCTTATGCCATGATAGAGTATGTATTACCTTTTGATTCTTTCATGATCACAAAAAGTGTTGAATTTGTAATTTCATTCTGCCAGAACCAAACTTGTGAAAAGAAAGAGTTTCACACGCCAAAGGGCTAAAACAAAAGCAGAAAATACTTACTTTCCTAAAGGCTGAAGAGTTCTTAGTCTGAGGACCGTTTGACCGAAGGCAGGCCAAACGGCTCAAAAAGTTTTTACGTTTTGATCCTTTTAAAAATTACGAATAGGTTCTTTGCGATATTTTGTGAGGGTAAAATATTTTTTGCGAAAATCGTGTTTAGCTCCCTCGTGTGCCGTTTTACGGAAAAAAAACTCCCGTTAAATTCAAATCGCGAACAAGCCCTTTTCTAATTTTTAAGGATAGCGGACAGATCCAAAAACGTAACAAACAGGTCCTTACTCCTTACGTCTAGGTTCTTTCTCCGTTTTTCCGGAAAAAAAATGTTTTAAATCACGGAAATATTTGTGCGACTCTATCTCTAGACTTTTTCCCACCTCGATTTCCCATCTCGATCTCGATATTTTTTAAAGCATGTATTACTACTCATGACAGCGTCGATCTTTGATATTTTTTAAAACATGTATTATTACCCATAAGCGCGTAGAGTATTAGGCTCGACAAAAGAAGATTGTCATCTCTAATAATTTTTCACCCTTTTCCTTCTAGATTTTTCCCCATTTGCGGTTTTCGATTCGGTCTCAATATTTTCCAAATAATTAAATGAAAGAGATATTTCTACAACTCTATCTCTCTACTTTTTTCCCCGTTTAGCTCATTATTTTGACAATTTAAAAAATAAAATAGCGCAAAAAAATCCCTCGGCGTCCGCAGTGGCGTGTTCGCATGAGTCTCTAATATTTTTAAAGCATGTCATTTCTCCGTTTTTACGGGAAAAAATGTTTTCATCGCCGGAAATATTTGTGCAGCTCTATCTCTGGACTTTTTTCCCACCTCAATTTCCCATCTCGATCTCTAATATTTTTTAAAGCATGTATTATTACTCATGAGCAGCGTCGATCTCGATATTTTTTAAAACATGTATTATTACTCTGCTGACAGCGTAGAGTGTTAAGCTCGACAAAAGAAAGTTGTCATCTCTAATAATTTTTCACCCTTTTCCTCTAGACTTTTTCCCCCGCGGTTTTCATTTCGCCCAGATAAGCCAGTAGAGTGTTAAGCTCGGCGGAAAGAAGGTCGTGTCTCTAATAATTTTTCACCCTTTTCTCTCTAGACTTTTTCCCCACGGTTTTCTAGCTCGGTCTCAATATTTCCCAAATAATTAAATCGAAAGAGATATTTCTACAACTCTATCTCTCTATTTTTCCCCATTTGACGATTTAAAAATAAAACGCGCCGAGAAAAAAAAATTCTCTGAAAAAAGCGACACGCAGCGGCGTGTTCGCCATGAGTCTTTAATATTTTAAAACAATGTATTATTATTACGTGACAGCGTAGAGTGTTAAACTCGACAAAAATAAGGTTGACATCTCTAATTTTTTCACCCTTTTCCTCTAGACTTTTTCCCGCAAGCGGTTTTCGATTCGGTCTCAATATTTTCAAATAATTAAATCGAAAGAAATATTCCTACAACTCTATCTCTCTATTTTTTTTCCCCGTTTTGCTCATTATTTCGACTATTTAAAAAATTAAACGTCGCTGAAAAAAATATTTTTTCTTCGAAAAAAATTGACGCGCGCGACGTGTTACGTCGCGGCACATTTCCTAGTTCATAAATATGGCCGGCTGGTGCCGGACTGCAGCAGGCCCCGTCCTGCCGCGAGCAGAGACCACGTCGTGGGCTCGTGGGCCCAAGGTCGGCAGGCACTGACGGATGTGCCCTGCCGACCGGTGCAAAAGAACAAGTTGAACTTGATTTTCAAATTTCGAACCGAAAGGCTGAGCACAACACGTCGTAAATACGTGTCCACGTGTGGACTCAAAACCCAAAGGTGGCAGGTCCACTTTTGGTCCGTTTGAACTTTGAAGTACTGTTAAAAATACACAAAAATGCATACATTTTTTTCATTTTAACTACTTATAAAGTGATACTGTCTGGTCACATATACATATCATTTTGAACATTGAAATGATAATTGAAATATTTTTTGAGCACTATATTTTGTCCTAATATATTTATAAAACTTGATAAAATTATTATACTGTTAAAGTATTTTTGAGATAAATCTATACATATGATTTTCATTTATCCAATTTAAATGTTTAAAAAATATTAATATTCAAACTTTCCAAAGTTGACTGTATTTATGCCTAAAAACACTTATTTGTGATAGGTGAGAGTATCATTATATTAGTTATAAAAAATATTTCCATAATACAATACTTTTATATGTTTTGATGAATATATTCATATAAAATGTAGCAGTCAAAATTATACTTTGAGTAGTCCTCGTCCTGTCAATTTTTATAAGGCCTATTTGGTTTACACTTGTTCAAAATTATAAGTCAAGTATGAATTTTTAATGCTACTTTTTCTCTTTTGCTCCTATTTATTTTCTTTACTTTCTTAGTCATTTACTACACAAACTAGTCTTTCATAACTACAAAGCCTTAATGAAAGGACTATCATTCTCTTTGGTGTCTTTAATCATATACTCGTAGCTTTCTCAATCCATGTGTACAGTTAAAGTAGGCTGCCCTAGGACTATGAGTACCATTTAGGGTAAGTATGATATTAAAACTCACTATTTACTCTATCTCTCATCCATATTACTTATAGAAAGCAATAAAATCAGCTTATGCAATAACTATCTCTAAAAGTTGTCTCTAAAGTACGCAATAAAACTAGTTTACACAACAACAATACCGACTTTTAGCCGACGATAACACCAATGTTTTCATGCGATCTCCGCTGGAACAAAAATACAAATATAGCTCCTTTCCAATCTACCATAGCAGGTGGACCATGATATGTGGATCAATCACACTTCTATATCGTAGTAGATGGACCTATTGCGATTCTTTATCATGGCAGGTCCACCTATACCATGGTAGGATGCGTATTATCTTCTGATTCTTTCGTGATACAAAAAAAGTATTAAATTTGTAATATCGTCCCGATAGAACCAAACTTGTAAAAGAAAAGTTTCAGCACCAAATGGCTCAAACCAGGGAATTAAATTTCGCCAAAATTCGCCAAATTTTCGGATTTCGGGACTCCACGAAATCCATACTACCGGCTGAATTTTTTTGAAAACTGCTACAGTAAAAAACGAAATTTAGTGCATTTTGACCTAAATTTGAACTTTTAGGGCCGGATTTGATCCAATAACCCATAAGAAAGTGATCTTCTATGAAACTTTGTTGAAAAGATGAATTTTTGAGACATTTTTAAATTTTAGCAGAAATACTTTTAAATTTTTATAAAATTGTAAAGCTTGATAATGAGCTGAAAATTTTATGGTACAATCTTTATCAGTGTAGGATCATACAAAAACTTTTAAGAATAATTTAAGTTCATTTGTTATCTTTAAAAATTAAAAAGCAGAATGAACATAATTGAGACAGATTACATTGTCGAATTTTATAAATTTTCTTGAGTGTGATCATGATATAAAATTTTTATAAGAGATTACTAATTGCCTATCATTATATAAAATTTTAAAAAATATTAACTTTTTTGTTTGCTCAAATAAATCTATATAAGTCTTTGAACTTTATTTGTTATATTATATTTCAAAAATCCAACAGAGAAAGAACATAAATGGTATTGTGTCTTGTAATAATTTTATAAATTTACTGTAGGGTTGTCGAGGTTTGTTACCGACAATAATTAAAAGGGGGCTAAACACTGGATCGGAAACTCGATGGTAGCACAAGACACGGGAAATTATACAGGTTCGGGCTCTCGCGGTGGAGATAATACCCTAGTCCTGTGCTCTGGAATTATGAGTAGCTAACTTATTTGCTGATGATGTTCTCTTCGTCCCTCTCCTCCTCCCTCACCCCCCTTTATATAGCGGAGGAGGGTGGTTACAAAGGAGAGTCCTAATTGGTTACAAGGTGGAGATTGTATCTCTTTCCTTATCAGATTATACATGATAGCGATTAGGATTACAATTGTATCCTCCCTTGCAGCAGGTTGGTTTCCATCTTGAGATTTCCTTCTTTGCACATGGCGGCCGCCTCTGAGCAATACTGTCTTCATGTAGTCGGCTTGGCCCATCCTCTTGGGTGATCCTCACGACCGCCATGCAGTGCAGGGTCCATATACTCCAAAGTAGCCCCCGAGTGCTTTGCGATCGAGTTGCCACCTTCCTGGTCATGGCTTAGCTGAGTCCTGCTTCACGCCGAGTGCTTTCAATTCTTGATGTAGTTTCCCGACTGGTTTTCCTTTCCAGCCGAGTGCCCATTGTAGGCAAAGAGATCGCGAAGGACTCAATAGAGCTCCACGCGTCGCATCCAAATTTAGTAGCCCCAAATCATATATATGCAAAACTTAGGCGATGTAAAAACAATTCACTCGGATGCAATATCCGACTAGTTTATATATGACTTTAGAGTTTTTTACTCCTTTTCCTTATTGATTTTGAATTCATCCGAGTGGTTTGACTCTCTTTGTTTAAGCACTCGCCGACTAGTCTAGCCCCGAGCGCCGGAGTCGACTTATGGCTCTTTTTCCTGGACACGCCGTTTTGGGTGACTAAAGTTCGCCGTTCATGGGGTCGAGCTTCACAACTCGAATTAACGACTTGATTCATTTGCAATCGTTAAGTAGAAGAAAAATACAACTCGAGAAAAAAATGTGCGCATCGACACTATTAGGTGTAGCCCCGACTTCTCGCTAGTTGTGGATCAACTAAGTAGCAATTCAAGAAAGCCAACAATTTTATTTATAATGACATAATTGAGTAAAAGCGACTTAGCCGCTCTATGCTCCATATGTTGTTGACGATCGTGCCGCCCTTACTGTGGCACGTGCATGGCTCGTGGTCGTGCCGAGGGTGGCGCCGAGGAGCAAAGCGTAGCTCGTGGCCGTCGAAGGTGGCGCTGGCGGCGGCGTTGGCGCTTGGTCGTCGAAGGTGGCGCTGGCGCTGGCGTTAGCGCTTAGCGCGCGCCGGTGGCGCTGGCGCAGCGTTGGCGCTTAGCGTGCGGCGGTGGCGCTTCGGGCGCGAGCGTTAGCGCTGGTTGCGAAAAGTGGCGCTAAATGGCGCAGCGTTAGCTCTGGTAACGCGTCTGAAGGTGGCGCTTCGGCGCAGCGTTGGCGCTTGGTGCGTGCGAAAAGTGGCGCTTCGGCGCGTTAGCGCTTAGCGCGTGGTGCGAAGTGGCGCTTCGGCGCAGCGCTTAGCGTTGGCGTCCGAAGGTGGCGCTTCGGAAGCGCGGCGTTGGCGCTTAGCCGTGCCGGCGGTGGCGCCGGGCGCAGCGTTAGCGCTTAGCGCGTGCCGACGGGCGTTCTTCACAAGATGATCGCAGATTTTCTAGTCGCCAGACTCAAAGCATGCGTGATCGCGGACTTCTAGTCGCCATGCATGTGCGTCTTTCGTCGCGAACCCTTTTGTCACACCGCCGTAATCTTTTTTTTTCACTCGCCAATCGATCCGCCGATGTTCTAGTCGCCATTAAAACCACTTTAGTCGCAATCACATCAAGAAAGCCGCCGCCGCGAACGCGTTCCTCCTCTTCACGGCGCGCCAGACGACGCGTCGCCGAAGATCTCCCGCTGAAGACCTCCGACAGACATCCAAGAAGCGCTTCCGACCGCAAAAAAGCTTTCCAAAGAACGCCATTACGCATGCATGCAAAGAAAGGAAAAAACCGCACACGGAAGTCAAAGCCACAAAAATTATCTAGTCGCCGACCAAGCTTCTCCTTGTTTGCATGCATGCAGTCGCCAGGAAAAGACACAAAGACCTCCAACGCATGCACTTACTCAAGATTGATCTTTATTGCATTGGATTGTTCACAAGATGCCTCCGGCAATCGCCACCGGAACTCACGCCATCAAGAAAAATCTCCGAACACATGCGCCGTTACCGCAAAGAAAACCAACTAGCAATTTTTTTTAGTCACGGCCAATCCTCACGCCATCAGACTGCGCTTGCATGCATGCGATCGCCAGGACTCACGCCAACATGCACCAAGACGGGAACTAGTAAGCCAGAAGCTCTTGCAGAGGAATTTCCAGTCGCCATCTTGTAGTCGATCGCCGAACTCCTTTGAGTCAAAGGACATACAGCATGCCACCAGAGAACAAAGACGCCAGGGATTATCTAGTCGCTGGAACCTTTTCTTGCATGCATGTGAGACGTCAGAAACAAAGAGCCAGCAAGAACCCTCCAGGCGCGATCCAATTTACTTCCCAGCCGCAAGCCCTTATGAGAACGGAGAACGTCCCAGCCGCCGCAAAGGCCTCCGAAAAGGCCAGACTTCCATTGAAGATTGCCATAAAGCTTGCTGAGATTGATCTTAGCGCAGCCCCTACCTGACGCGCCAACTGTCGAGGTTTGTTACCGACAATAATGAAAAGGAGGCTAGGCGCTGGATCCAAACTCGATGGTAGCACAAGACACGGGAATTATACAGGTTCGGGCTCTCACGGTGGAGATAATACCCTAGTCCTGTGCTCTGGAATTATATGTGGCTAGCTTATTCACTGATGATGTTCTCTTCGTCCCTCTCCTCCTCCCCCACCCCCCTTTATATAGCGGAGGAGGGTGGTTACAAAGGAGAGTCCTAATTGGTTACAAGGTGGAGATTGTATCTCTTTCTTTATCCGTTATACATGATAAAGTTAGGATTACAATTGTATCCTCCCGCAGCAGGTTGGTTTCCATCTTCGATTTCCTTGCTCGCATGGCAGCCTGCCTCCTGAGCAATACCTGTCTTCATATAGTCGGCTTGGCCCATCCCCTCTTGGGTGATCCTCACGGCCCGCCATGCAGGTACCCGGGGTCCATATACTCCACAAGGGTGATAATGATTCAAAATTTTTATGAGATATTAATAATTTCCTTATCAACCTTTTGTAAAATTTTCAAAAATTTTAAATCTTTTTTGATTGCTAAAGCAAATCTATGTATTGATCATCGGACTTTTATTAGGATGTAGCACTGTCAGAATTTTTAAAACTTATTTAAGCATGATAATCATCTAAAACTTTTATATAACCATTAATACTATATCAGGACCATCCACAAAAATTATCAAAATTTTATAACATGTTTTGTATAATTTTTTATTTCGTTCAAATTTGCCGATAAGCCTTTTAACAGGACAGTAGCACTATTTGAATTTTAAAAAATTCATGACATTTGATCATCATCTGAAAATTTTATGAGAATATTATAGATATGCCAGGACCATCCACAAAAAAATTCAAAATTTTATAAGCTCGTTTGTTCTAATTTTCAGTTGGTTCAAACTTGCCGGTCAGCATTTTATCAGGATAGTAGCAATGTTTGAATTTTTAAAAATTCCTCAGATTTGATAATCACCTGAAAATTTAATGAAAACATCTATGATGTGTCAGTAACCTTCAAAAACAATTTCAAATTGTTTTGACATCGTTTGAATTATTTTTTTGTCAGTGTAATTTCGCCGAAATTTCAGATTTTTGGCCAAAATTTCGGAAATTTCAGAAAAAAAAACGATTTTGAATTTTTCTTTTTAAAATTTCAGATTTTGAAAATTTTTATTCAAAACGAAATTTAAATCGCTGACTCAAACAAAAGCCGAAAACTCATAATTGCAGATATGGCCAGCTGATGCCGGCCAGGCAGCAGGCCCCGGACTGCCGGGAGCAGAGAGTCAGTCAATCAGAGATCACGTCGTGGGACGTGGGTCGGTCACCTACTCAGCTGGCACTTCCATTGTGACGGATGCTGGGATGTGCGCTGCCGGCTGTTGCAAAAGAAAAGTTGAACTTGTATTTCAAATTTTGAACCGACAAGCTGAGCACAACACGTGGTAAATACGTGTCCACGTGTGGACTCAAAACCCAAAGGTGGCACGTCGTAGATACGTGTCCACGTGTGGACTCAAAACCCAAACGTGGCTGGTCTACTTTTTTTGAACATTGACATGGTCATTAGAATATATTTTGAGCACTAATTTTTGTTCTAATATATTTATAAAACTTGATAAAATTATAATGTTGTTAAAGTATTTTTGAGATAAATCTATGCATATGATTTTTATTTATCCAATTTAAATGTTTAAAAAGTATTAATATTCAAACTTTCGAAAGTTGACTGTATTTATGCCTAAAAACACTTATTTGTGATAGGTGAGAGTATCATTATATTAGTTATAAAAAATATTTCCATAATACAATACTTTTATATGTTTTGATGAATATATTCATATAAAATGTAGCGGTCAAAATTGCATCCTGTCAATTTTATAAGGCCTATTTGGTTTACACTTGTTGAAAATTATAAGTCAGGTATGAATTTTTAATGCTACTTTTTCTCTTTTGCTCCTATTTATTTTCTTTACTTTCTTAGTCATTTACTACACAAACTAGTCTTTCGTAACTGCAAAGCCTTAATGAAAGGACTATCATTCTCTTTGGTGTCTTTAATCATATACTCTAGCTTTCTCAATCCATGTGTACAGTTAAAGTAGGCTGCCCTAGGACTATGAGTACCATTTAGAGCAAGTAAGTATGATAATAAAACTCATTATTTACTCTATCTCTCATCCATATTACTTACAGAAAGCAATGAAATCAGCTTATATAATAGCCATCTATAAAAATTGTCTTTAGAGTATGCAGTAAAACTAGCTTACACAACAACAATACCGGCTTTTAGCCGACGATAGCACTAATGTTTCCATGCGATGCTTACTACTAAATAAAAATCAGCTCTCTTTCTCTCCTCTTCTAAAAAGGACAAAGGCGATATGTAAATGCTAAAAATAAGTTGATATGGTTTTATTGTAATTCTCTTACTACCGTCTAGGGGTTACTGCATCCATACTAATTAGAGCTCTTTTACAGTGGATTAAAATCAATATAAGCCATCTATTTCTTTAAATCAAATGGCTGAAATCAATTTAGGTCTCGTTATACTACCACATATAGTATTGGTAGTAAAATTCAAAGAAGGGTAAAATGGTAAAAAATTCCGTCAAACTATTTGTCCACTACGGTAAAACACGCACTGTGATCTTGATGAATGGCAGATAAATGGATAAGAGACCTCTAAAGATCACTAAGTATTCGGTGAATCCAAAACTGTGAACGAATTAGGAAAAGTCTAAAATACCCCTGATGAATGGAAAGGAAAAATCTAAAATACCCTTAAGAAATAGATGGTTAGATTTAATTTCCACTACTACTACTGTCGGCGTATTCCACCGGACAAGACCCCGTCAACGAACAGGGTTGACCGCTCCTGGGATGGAAGGTATGGTTCGGTAGAGGGCGTCTTCGTGGTTGGAAACCCTATTGGCTCTCGCATGGGGGATCCCAGGGATCAACAGATCAAACGGACATGGTGATGTATCCAGGTTCAGGTCGCCAGCACGGGTAATAGCCCAACGTTCTGCTAGATCTTCGTTGATGAAATGAGGAGGCGATTACTCAGCTCTTCGGTCTCGGATCCGCGAGGAGAGCTCGCTCGCCTCCCCATGCACCAGAGCTCCCTTATATAAGCGGGGTTAGCTCGAGCAGGTGAGAAGGTGACGCTACGCTGATTTACAACTCATTAATTACATGCATCATTCCAACTTTACACCGGCCCATGACTCATTTATTACACACATCGTTATAGCCTTGTCCTTCAGACTCCATTTAATGCCGCAATAAGGCTTCGCGTCTTGCGGGATATGGCGCCTCTGCGACGGGTTTGGTAAGAGATGTCGAGGATAGGCCGTCGTCAGATCGATAAATTGAATTCCTCACAATCAATGGCCGACATGGGTGTCGGGGAAGGAGGCTTCGAGTGACTTTCTCCTTATTCCTTTGGTTGCCTTGGCGGCTGATAAGGGGGCCCGAACGCCCACCCGCTTGCGTACCCGCCGCCACGGCGGCCGACGCCGGCGGCAGGTATAACCGCCCGGCCGCCGGATCCGCCGCGCCCGCCCGGCGAAAGGGTATGATCGCCCACTGCCGCCAAAGGCCATGCGACCACGAGTCGCTTCGCCCGACAAGCGAGGCTTGATCGCCCATCCGCTCGTCAAAGCCGCCACGCGCCGCCGCCCGCAAGCGTGATCGCCCTTTCGCCGCCAGGGGCCACGGGACCATGCGGCCGCTCGCCTGATGGTGGCAGGCGTGATCGCCCACTTGCTCACCAGAGGGCCATGAGGTCTTCCCGCCCGGTGAGCAGGGCTTAATTGCCCACCCACTCGCCCGCCGCCACGCGGCCGCCGCGCCCGATGGCGGCGTGATCGCCCACCGCCGCTAGGGGTCACGCAGAGATCAAATTACCGTTTCATGCAAAATTCGAACCCTCCGAAATTTCGGTTTTTCGGCCGGAGTACATTCAAAATTCAAAAACCAAAATTCAAATCCAGTTTGTTTGGCACCGAAATTTCTGAACTTTCGCCGAAATTACCCGAAATTTTGCCCAAATTGCACTGACTGAAAATTGGTTGAAATGATGTCGAAAAATTTTGAAATGTTTTTTGTAGGTTACTGACATGTTAGATATGTTTTCATAAAATTTTCAAGTGATTATCAGTTCTGTGGATTTTTAAAAAATTCAAATATTGGTACTGCCCCGATGAAATGTTGATCGACAAGTTTCAACCGGATGAAAAATAGTAAAAACGACGTTAGAAAATTTAGAAATTTTTTGTGGAGATTACTGACATATTTATGATATTTTTGTAAAAATTTCAGATGATGATCAAATGTGAGGAATTTTTAAAAATTCAAACATTTGTACTGTCTTGGTAAAGTGCTGAGCGGCAAGTTTCATCCGAATGAAAATTAAAACAAACTAGGTTATAAAATTTTAAAAAAATTTCTGGATGGTCCTGACACATCCATAATATTCTCATAAAATTTTTATGTGATTATCAGGTGTCATGAATTTTTGAAAATTCGAACAGTGGTACTATCTTGTTAAAAGGCCGATGATCAATAATAGATTTACTTTAGCAATAAGAAGGTTTAAATTTTTTAAAAATTTTACATAATGGTGACAAGGAAATGGTTAATATCTCATAAAAATTTTGAATCATGATCACGCACCAGCGAATTTATAAAATTCGTAGAGGGCACAGTGCCATTTTTGTTCTTTCTCTATTTGATTTTTGAAATATAATACAACAAATTAAGTTCAGTGCTTACTGCATTCATAGATTTTATTGAGCAAACAAAAAAAGTTTAAATTTTCTGAAACTTTTATAGCATGGTACTGAGGAAATTATTAATCTGTCATAAAATTTTTAGATGATGATCACACTCGAGAAAATTTATAAAAATCTAACAAGTTTACTATCCCAATTATGTCCATTCTGTTTTTGATTTTTTAAAGATATCAAATGATGTTAAATTATTTTGAAATTTTTTTGTATGATCCCAAACTACTAAGGATGGTACCATAAATTTTTCATATCATTATCAAGCTTTTTAAATTTTTTAAAAATCTGACAGTGTTTTTGCCTAAATTTTAAAAATCTCAAAAAAATTAGTTTTTCATCAAATTTTCATGGAAGATCACTTTCTAATAGGTTATTGGACCAAATTTGGTGCTCAAAATTCAAAATCCAGATTAAAAACCCGAAATTTCTGAAATTATCAGAGCATTTTGTCGGTGTTTAAATAAACCGGCAAGTAGATTTATAAGTCTAGGGGCATGGCTTCTGCCTCGAATGGTTAGACTACTGAGGGTCAGAGTTTATCTTGGCTCGGGCCGAATGTCCCTCGCCCGCCTCAGTGGTGGCGTTAGTATTGCTTGGGATGCTACCGATCATGAGTGGTTACAGTTTGCTCGAGGGGGTCCGACAGGCCGGCCCTTCGAGGTTAGAATGGACTCTCTACAGTTGGGTGACTTGGAATGGCGTCGATCGATCCCTCCTCATGAGACCCTGCCCTCTTTATATACATGTGGAGGGAGCAGGTCACACGGGCGCTCTTAAGGAGAGATGAAAAAACAAAAAGGGGTATGCTATGACCGGGAATTGAGCCCTATGCTTAGGTGCAGAGCTGTTGGTCTTGAAGTCCGGCCTTGGGCTCTGACGCCTGTCCGTCGATAATCCTTGCCATACTGGGGCAGAGAACCGCGGGGTTGGTCAAGGCCCCGCTTCCTTGGGAAGCAGCGTCTGAAGCCATCTGCGCTTGTCGGTGGCGTCGGCGCATGGCCGGCTTCGATTGTTTCGGGGGCGCGTCTCCCCACTGTGCATGACCGGGCGATGAGACAGCTCGCTTGACTTTGTTGATCCCTCGGGCCGCCTCGGGATTTGCACCACTGCCCTAGTGGGATGGCGAGACAAAGGTAGCCTAGGATCTTGGCTGGCGCAGGCGAGGTCGAGGGTCGAGTCGATCGGGACCCCGCCTTAGGGACCCTTTGGGGTTCGGCGAGATCCTCGACGGAGACATCTTGGGTGCGTCCGACCATAGCCGTGGTTGGGACCCCAAGTCGGATCCGACCGGCCGAGGTCGAAGCTGAGGTGGCTCCGACCGCGGCGTGGTCGAGCTGTGGGCTGACCAACCCGGGTCCTCCGCTCTTGAAGGAACTCCTGTTTTGGATCGGCCTGGCGGGCCCATCGATATCTTCGTTCAGATTGACAACCGTCAGTCGAAGGCTTCTTTGTGGGGTACCCCGCACAAGTATTAAATCACATTTTCTTTTGTTTTTAATTTTGAATTTGCGGCTTTTGTAATCTCGGGGTCCAAATCGAAATTTAAGCGAATTCGCCAAAAATTTGAACCTTGGTCACGCGGGCCACTCGCCCAGCGAGCACGGCATGATCGCCCACCTGCTCGCCAAGGGGCCACGTGGGCTAGACCGCTTTTTGGGCCTACTGATCTACGACGAAGAGGGTACCCCGATGCAAAGTACACCGATAACTACTGTTGACACCAAAAACATGAAGTAAGGTTTTTGATGCAACACACAGGACGAACACCGGGTTCAAGTGCGTCGGCGTGCCAGCCGATTTGACCTTGCAATCAGCAAGAAGATAAATGGATCTAATCGACTTATGCAAGTCGATTTCAATCAAAGCGAACGGTAAGTCTAGTCGATCCGGGCGGAAAAATCGGATGTGGTAAATATGCCACTTCTTCGAAAAAAAGGCGTCTTGTGATAGATCGGAGAAAAAGATGAACCAAAGGGGTGTAATGCAACAGAGATCAATACCGGTGATGCGCAACTCAATTGATCAAAGAGTATTACAGATGAAAGATTACAAGCTAAATTGGCTACTCCTCATGATGTAAAGTAAATAAAGTATATGCGAGTTGATTGGTTGGCTCTGGGCCTTTTCTCCTCGCCTCTGGATGTCTTATATAGCCTATAGCCGACCAGAGTCTTGATAGAATACGTTTGACAATTAGTATCCATATCGGCCTCTCCTTTCCAAATATGATGAGTAGTATTCGGGTTGGTCTCTTCTTTTCCAAATCTGATGAGTAATATCCGTGTCGGTCTCTTCCTTCCAAACAGATTTTCTGAGATATTCCTAAGTTACATTCTTTCCATGTTTCGTTGACCCGGGACTTGCCGATGTTGACCATACTTGCCAAATTTGAGTGCAAACATATGCCCCCCATTTTTTGGGAGATAACTTGTTATCTTCCAAAAAATCTCCATCATCGGCTTGTACTTCATCGGCTATTGAACATTAAGTAGCCGATACACACTCAGCTTCCTCGTGCGGCCAATTCATAGCTGGATGAATGCCTCTTTAGTCGATTCTGTCTTTATTTTAATTTCGACTGGCAGAGTAAACACCATGTTGATGTCCATTGGGGAGGTGTCGTTGATGAGCTCTTTCCAAATCACTTGGCCAATTATCCGCTGCTGTGAGAACGCCTCCCATGCCGATTTCCTCTTCTTTCATATTTCTCAAGTAATAGAGAAAAGTCGAAGCAAGTCCTGGTGCTGGTTTTCGTGGAGATTTTTCAGCCTTATACCATCGTCCAACTTGCAGCTCTCCATTTGATTTAATTGTCGAGTTTTTGCCATTTTGATCGGCTTCTATTTGGAACGAGCGGATCATAATTTTGAGTGTCACTACCCTTCGAACTGGACTGAATGTTGACCCGTTGGATCGGCTTAGGTTCTTCGTCCATAGGTTCCTTTCCTTTGCATGAGCAGTGGACCATGTTGATCAAAAAAGGGTTGACATCCTCTTTCATGGCTGGCTTCTCTACGAATTGTAATCGGCTATCCTCTAAAACCGATTGTATATTGTCTTCATTATTCCTAAATTCATTTTTGAAGCCATTATCATTAGAGAAACGACTTTCTTGAGCCGATACTCGGTACAGGAGGTGATTTAAATCGGTGAATTCATGCCCGCCGAATTATTCACTTAATAAGGGAACTAACCCTTGGAAAGCCAAATCGGCTAACTAATTATCGGGCAAGATCACACTAAAACACCTATTTCTAACTTCCCTGAATCTTTTAATGTACTCAGTTACTGACTCTCCAATCTTCTGTCGGACAGAACTTAGATCCGAAATTCTAAGCTCAGGGCTGGCAGAAAAGAAATATTCATCGAATCGACTTTCCAAATCATTCCAAAAGTGGACCGAATTCGGAGGCAAATTTGTGAACCAAGTAAATGCAGTTCCTGATAAAGACAAAGGAAACATCGATTTTGACCGTCGGATCTGGTACGCCGCCACACTGGGCAATGAATCGTCCGACGTGCTCAAGGGTGGTGACAGCGTCATCTCCTGAAAACTTGGCAAAATCAGGGATCCTATGATTATATGGATAAGCCATTCGATCTATGTAATCTAGGTACGGCTTCCTATAGCCGATTACCTTACCCTTGGGTCATAAGTTTAATTGATCTTCAAGATCTGACGTAAATTTGATCGGCCCAATTAACACTACTGGCTAACGCAGCGTTAGGGTTTTGCCAATTGGGGTGATTGGCATTGTGCCCCCCGAGTGCAAACTCAGGTCGTTGATCAACCTGGACCGGTTGTTGTCGAGGCGGTCGGTCGTACTCGCTTTTCTTAACAAACGGTAACTTATGTAAAGGAGCACAGGGTTCGGTGTATGTAAATACCCCAAGCGGGATCGGATTCTCTAGTGGAATCGATCCTTGGAACGAGGGAACCCTATCTAGCTCGACCGGCCGAGAGGCCGATTGAACGAAAGTGTTGGTTGGCATGGTTGATGATAGATCGGCCATTGTGCTTACTCTAGTCGGCGCGACATGTGCTGGAGGTACTTGTCGGCCAGGCTCATGATAATGCCCCTCGAGTGCAAACTCGGGTGGTTCGTAGCGATGCCCCCCGGGCGTGAGTTCAGGCTGGCACGATGTCCTAGGCTGCAACGGGTCCTGTGGTGGTTCATAGCCGATGGGTATTTGTCTCATCGGCTCTGTGAATGGGATGAACGGCTCCAAGTAGGTAACGATCCGATATGGGGTCGGACCTTGTGCTGCAATTGACTCGATGCATTGGGTACTTCCGATCGACTGTGGAGCCAATTCAAGGTGTTTTTGAGGTAGGTTGGATGAACCTTTTGACCTAGCGCCATCTGTATGGGCGTAGTATTGCCTGACTTCGCTTGTACCGGGATCCCGGGGGTGAATCACGGTCTGCTGAGATGAGGCGAACACCGGGGATGTGACCGATGATCTATTATTCACGGTCAGCTTGGTATCGTGTGAGCTCTGCCCGATAGAGAAAACTGGGTACATCGGCAAAGGATGCGTGGCTCGTAAGAGACCTAGCCGCCACGAAGCTCTTCGCCACCTCTTTGATGCTATTTGATATTAACGGCCTAAGCGTCGCTTACGTGGCCGATATTCGATCGAGCAAGGCACGAGTTCATAGATCGGTTAATCATATCGATAGCTCGCTTGGCAGTAGGTATCGGCTTACCGCCTTCTCGGTGGAGCACGAGCCCCCGGTCGATGAGGTTGATCGTCGGTGGCGCAACCTTACGAGTGACTCGCGTTGAGTCTTTTGATAACGGTGAGCATCATCTGCTGACAGCGACCTTCGGTCTTCGACCTCCTTTATTTGCTCCGCGTTAGATCGACCATCGGCGCGATTATCGCGTCGGTGTTGATGTCGGATGTCACTGTAGATCTCCCTGTCGAAGACATGCTTGATTGTTTCGCGTCCCACCGGGCGTGCCAAAAATGTGTTGACACCAAAAACGTTAAGTAGGGTTTTTGATGCAACACACTGGACGAACACCGGGTTCAAGTGCGTCGGCGTGCCAGCCGATTTGAGCTTGCAATCGGCAAGAAGATAAATGGATCTAATTGACTTATGCAAGTCGATTTCGATCAAAGCGAACGGTAAGTCTAGTCGATCCGGGTGGAAAGACTGGATGTGGTAAATAGGCCAATTCTTCCCAAAAAGGCGTCTGTGAGAAGATCGGAGAAAAAGATGAACCAAAGGGGTGTAATGCAGCGAGAGATCAATCCGGCGATCGCAACTCGATTGATCAAAGAGTATTACAGATGAAAGATTACAAGCTAAATTGGCTACTCCTAGTTGACAGAAAGTAAATAAAGTAGATGCGAGTTGATTGGTTGACTTTAGGCCTTTTCTCCTCGCCTCTGGATGTCTTATATAGCCTATAGCCGACCAGAGTCCTGATAGAATACGTTTGACAATTAGTATCCATATTGACCTCTCCTTTCCAAATATGATGAGTAGTATTCGGGTCGGTCTCTTCTTTTCCAAATCTGATGAGCAATATCCGTGTCGGTCTCTTCCTTTCAAACAGATTTTCTTAGATATTCCTAAGTTACATTCTTTCCATGTTTTGTTGACCTCGGACTTGCCGATGTTGACCATACTTACTAAATTTGGGTGCAAATAACTACTTACTACCTTTGTCATCTACTGTAAAATTTCTCACTAATTATTATCGTGTTCGGTGTGGTGGGTGCCCAAACTGCCCATAAGTAGAGCGTAGATCTTTGTACGGCTTCCTCGACCCACCTAATAGCCAGTGATCTTAGAGCTGCAATTCAAATTTTGCATGTTTGCTACTCCCGTCGCCGGCGGCAGGAGGCATGGACAGGCACTCCACATTAGCCAAGATCGGCTTCGGCGTCCTGACGTGCAACTCGGCGCTCGCCATCTATAAATCGCGGGACGACCCTGGCTCCGTCGCGTTCGTGCTCGGCGCGTATGCCGCCGTCGTGCTGCTCTTCGTCGCCCTCAGTAAGTTCGAGCGAGCGCAGGTCGCGGACAGGGGCAAGATCAAGGCCGCGGTCTGGGCGCTTTCCACGCTGCTCACGGCCATGTTTGCTTCCAGGGTGGCTCCCCTCATGCCGCCGTTCGTGGCCGTGGCCGTCTGGCTCATGGCAGTGGCGACTGCCATCGGCGGCTTTTGGGCCTTCTTTCTTAATCCGTGAAGATCGGATGCATGTTTTTCTCTGTCTGTATGGGTGTTCTCGCCATTTCTGGCTGGTTTCAATTTGCTGCTTACTTTGTCGGCTCCCTTGGAATAAAATTTGTGGTTTTTTTCTTTCCAGCAACTTCTTCCGTGTTTGATGGTGCATGGGATTTTCTGTACGAACTGAGTTACTAATTTCTGTATCTATTATCTGTGTTAGTTAAAATTAGTCGAATTTTCTGCGCAACTATTAAAATACATGTACTTTTTATTGAAAACAAACTTCAGTTTGATATAGAGTTAGGAATGCTTATGATTGAAAATAAAGTTGTACTATTTCCAGCATGATATCTTGATACTAGAGAAGAGAGTGATTAGATGGGATTTTAGAAACAACCACTCTTAATAGTTTGATACTCAAGCTTGCTACCAGAGGGTCAGTCACGGGTAAAATCTTAGGTTTTCTAAAAGATTTTATCAAACATCTTCGCCCTTTTATCTAAAAAAAGCCGACGTGGCATATGCTAAATATCAAACAAATTAAGCTGTTAAGGAGTGCCGTGCAATATAACTTAGGTTCTGTTTGTTTAGGTTTAAACTTTTTAGCTTATAGCTTAAAACCAGTTTTTTAACTTAAACAACTTAAAAGCTAACGGTTTTTGTACGTGATAGAGGTGGGTAATTTTACCTAATTTTAATGTTATTAGTCTAAAATCAACCATCAATAAGCCAAAAAAACCTCTCTCCAGTGACTTTAGCTTTTAGTTATATGGAGACTTATAGCTTTTGAAAAGCCCAAATAAAAAGCTATTCGTTTGTTTAGATTGTAACTTTTTAATTTTTAAGCGAGTGAAAAAGCCCAAACAAATAGGGCCTTAACCGTGTTTTATGCCTCTTTATAACTTTTGGTATACTTAAATACTACTAATAAGATACTTCAATACGATATGGCTGAAAAAATTTAATCAGAGCCATTCTTGATTACCTACATATGGTCTCCAGTTTAATGTTATTTTTGCTATATACTTTTTTTCCACATCTAAAAGGATTATATGCACTCAATAATTTGAAAAGTAGAATTTGATAATTTTTTTGAACTCACTTTTAGATTATCTTATAATCATTATAACAAGATATTTAAAATGATGTTTAATCGGTAAATGAGAGGTAGAGGTAAATGCTCCTAGAGTATGGAACCATTTAGGGTGTGTTTGGTTGGTGGGATAGGGTTGAATGGGATAGGATAATTCTGTACCATTTGGTTCTATTATTTTTGGTGAATGGAATAGTTCAGCATCTGTAGATAATATTTCTCAAATTTGTATCACATCGTTTAGAACGGGATAGTTTCATTCAAGCAACCAAACACATGATGATATTTTTCTTGAACCATCTCATACATGTACCACTTGGTACAAACAATCAAACACACCCTTAAACAGCACTGATTGTGCCTCTTTATCACTTGAGTATTAAAAAACTTCATACGAATCAAAAAACCAATTGTGCCTTGTCGTTCATTCCAATTTAAACAGCACTGACAGTAGCGACAATCGTGCCAACCTCACTGGAGGCGGCATGGGCCACGACGAAGCGGTGCCGCGGTGCTAGTGGTGGCGCGCACCGACGATTCGACGAACGACAAATGCTGCAGATTGCGTTCGTTTCAAAATTTTTTTAATTTTTTTGCCCCTGAGGTGCCTCCTGCTGTGCGTGTCACGAGTGATACGACTACGCCCCAAGATGCGTCCTCGTCACGGTGGTCATCCCAATGGGGGCCTCGGTCTCGGGAAGCCTGCAAACTGTTTAAAGTTAATGAAAATCAGACAACCGAATGAATGGAAGAACTGCTTTATTGTATTGATCAACATATATATTTATACATGTGAAAGGATGCTATAAATAGTTATCTAATCCAAAGAAGCAACTGCTATAATCAACTGCCTAATTTATGTCTTGATTACATGATTAACTGTTTAATCTATGTCTTGATGAAATCAATGAAGAGGTGTCTTTTGGGAAGACACTGGTTCACAACACTCTCCCTTGATCGAATCTTCCTTGAGATCAATGCGTCGTTGATTCCTCTAAAAATTCAATAGGAATAATCTGAGGATTATATTGATATGCCATCAAAAACTCCTTAAAATCCGGTGGGAAAAATAAGGAGAAAAATATGACATATATAAGTTTGATTAATAAATCACTATGTCTTTGATAGCTCCTATAAAAAAACCCTGTGGGGAAAATTTGAAGATATGACATAATATATTAAACTCCTCTAAAAACCTTGTAGGAAAATATGAGGAGAAGATATGTTGATATACTGTTGAAAACTCCTATAAAACCCAATGGGAAAATTTAGGAGAAAACTGATACAGTATATTTAAGTGATTGTCTCTAATGAACTCGTATGAGAAAACCTATTATAGGAAAACTAACAAACGAGTTTGAGGACAATGCATATCTTTGATGTTTCCTTAAAAACCCCAATGGGGAAAACAGAAAACATGACATATACTCATGTTAATATTACCTCATTAAAAACTTTTCATAAGAAATCTTGTGAGGAAAAACTCATAAAAGAAAAGAGTGTAATATTTGTTAGGACAGGTTAATAGTTAGGAGATATCTCCCCCTGGATCTTGCAAATTTCGAAGTCGTCTCATACCAATTCCATGAACACATTTCAAGAATGTAGAAGATGGTAATGACTTGGTGAAAAGATCAGCGAGGTTATCACATGATTTAGTTTGCAAGATATTTATCTCCCCACTTTGCTGTAACTCATGAGGATAAAATAATTTTGGAGCAATATGCTTTGTTATGTTGCTCTTTATGTAACTCGCTCTGCATCTGTAATACAAGCGGAATTATCTTCGAGATAATTGTAGGTGATTCAATAGAACCAATACCACATGATTGTTGTATGTGGTTAATCATTCTCTGGCCATACACATTCACGTGAAGCTTCATATAGTGCAATAATTTCTAATGATTAGTAGAAGTAGCTACTAGAGTTTGCTTAGAAGACTTCCATGAAATAGCCGCTCCACCATGTAAAAATACAAAGCTCGCTTTGAGATCCGCATTATGGGGATCTCGATAAATAGCCAAAGATCCGTGTATCCAATCATAGTGGGATCTTGATTTCTTTCAAATATAATCCAAGATCCTTTGTGCCATTGAGATATATGAGGATATGTTTACACATGTCCAATGACGCTTTGGTTGGTGCAACACTATATCTAGCTAGTAGGTTCACCGCAAATGCAATATCGTGCCCGGTGCAATTTGTAAGATACATAAGTGCTCCAATAGCACCGAGATAAGGAACCTCGGGTCCCAAAGATTCTCTTCTCCATCATTACATGGTATGAATGGATCTTTCTCCATATCTAGAGATCGAACAACCATATGTGTTTTAGATGGATATGATTTGTCCATATTGAATTTCTCCAATATTTTCTGGATATAGACTGATTGATGCACTAAGATTCCTCGAGGAAGGTGCTCCAGCTTGTAAACCTAAGCAAAATTTGGTCTTACCCAAATCCTTCATCTCAAATTCCGCCTTTAGGTGATTGCGTGCTTCATTTATATCGTTAGAGTTTCCAATGATATTTAAATCATCAACATATACTGATATAATACGTAATCTGTTGGAGATTTCTTTATGAAGACACACGGCAATCATCATTGTTTGTGTATCCCTTCTTTAGAAGAAATTCACTTAGTCGGTTGTACCACATTCTTCCCCGATTGCTTTCAAGCCATATAGAGACTTGTTTAGCTTTACACAAGACATGTTATGCATTTATGCTTGATTCGAATTGGGATTCCATCGAACCTTCATGTATATGTCCCGAATCAAGTGACCCATAAAGATATGTCATTACTACATCCATCAACCGCAGAGATAGATGATTTTGAACCGCCAATGATATTAAGTATCGGAATGTTATCCCACTCATAATCGGAGAATATGTTTCATTGAAATCAATGCTCATCTCTCAAGAACCCTTGTGCTACAAGTCTCGCTTTATATCTCACCACCTCATTGCTTTCATTCTGCTTCCGGATAAAACCCATTTGAATCCCACAGGAAGACTTTTGGAGGTGTAGGTATTGCAGATGTGAATACCTTTCTTTTATTAAGCGAGACTATCTCAGCTTGAATTGCTTCCTTCCATTGAGTCCAGTCCGAGCGCTTTTTGCACTCTGCCATGGTATTGGGATCTGGATCATTTAGGAGGCTATTTGCAATTGTTGCGGAGAAGTAAATGTCGACAATTGTAGTCTTTCGGTCATATGATTCTCCAGAATCGATATAATTAGTGGAAATTTCTTGCACCCTTGATGATGGCTCATTATTTCCCAAAACTATGGAGCTAGGGCGTTCCGATGTCCCAGGATCAGTAATAGAGTGCACTTTTGATCTGGGTTGTGGATCAACTTGAGGTTGGTTTGTATTTACTGATTTGGAAGATTTTGTCCTCGGTTTCTTTTGTTGCTTGCTAGAAGCTATATCTTTAGCCGTGGCCTTACTTCTCCCCCTCTTACTTTGAAGTGGAGTTGAATGGTTTTATTTGGTATTCCACTCTTTCGCACATTTCAGGTGATAATAGGATTTAGTAACACCTTTGGTATCGAAGAATGCCTTCGCGTGTTATTTGCAATGTGTTGCAAATTTATAATTTTCTCGAACTTGAAGTTCGGTTTCTTGAGTACGTGGATCTAAGGTGGAGATGTCTATAGCATCCCAATTAATTTCCGAGCATTCTTTTGGTACTTGAAATCTCCCTAATGCCGGAAATGATCCTCATTAAATATGCAATCAATGTTTGCCGTGAATAGGTCCCCGCTTAGGGGTTCAAGGTATTTAACAATCGACGGAGATTGATACCCCACATAGATCCCTAATTTCGTAGGGCCCATAGAGGTACGCTTTGGTGGTGAAATTCCAGACGATATAAGCGCTGGCGATTTTTGCAGATGGGAAATATTTGGTATATTTCCATGCACTAATTGGTAAATGGAAGTCAGATGATATACGATTGGTCGCAATTGAATTAAGTCAAGAAGCCGTAGTATGTAACGCCCGAAATTTGACCCAATTTTAATTTTTGGAGTTATTTAAATTTTTGTGAATTAATTAAAATTTATTTGCATTTAATTGAATTTATCTCAATTTTTGGGGATTTATTGGATTTAATTGGAATTAGTTTAGATTATCTTCTTGAATAAGTAAATATCGTAAAAGGTATTTATCAAAAAATAAATAAAAATATTTTATTTAGGCTCAAAATGCTCAAATATTTTCCGAAAATTTTCTTAGAATTTTTCAAGTATTTTTAGTGCCCTAATTAATTACTTTGAATTTCTACAATTATTTTTTTGAGAAAAGCCGGAATATCGCTACCACAAAGATTCGCAGAGCTCAACACTCAGTGCTCACGCTGAAAACCCTAGCGCGCCCACTCCGGTTTGTTCTATCCCGACGGACGATTGGGTGAAGCCGCTGTTTAATAGCCCGGATCGTTGGATCCCGTAAGTGATCGTCGTGATCTCGCCACGTGGCACCATATCGCCAACCGTTATTCAATCGGCCGTTGGATGGCGACGGACGGTGGATGTGACCGCACCTCGAGGGCGAATCGCACCGCCGCCGCCAGAGGGCCAGCCAAGATTTGTCGGTGGATTTGCGTGCATATCGAGGCATGTCCGAGCGGTGATAAAGCCTATGACACGCAAAGACTTCCTTCCGCTCGACGGTTCCCTCGCCGAGCTCGCCATCCATCAGCGTCGCCGAGCTCGCCGATGTAGCCACACCTTCCTCTCGGTTCTTCTTCATTGTCCGCCGTTGTCCGCCGCCTCCGCCGCTTTCCGAGACCTCTGCTGAACCGCTGTGCTAAGCTCCATCACCTGAGCCACTTCTTTCGGAGACGCCAAAACGCCAGCGCGCGCCTTCTTTCTTCTTCTCCAAGTCCGGTGACCGCCGCCACCGCTTCTCCTTCGACGCCAAGACTCACCTCCGTTGTCAGATTTCCATCCAACGCCGAGGTAAAGCCACGCGTCCTCCTTTTTCGAATTAGGTCAAGCGATGGTTTGATCTCGTCCGTTAGATGGTGATCATCGCGACTCGTAAGGCCACGTACTCATGAAGGTTACCTTTGATAATGTGCGTTGAATCCTAGATCTGCGGTCACGACAGCCACGAGCCTCCGGTAGTATAGCCGCGCGGAGCCATGACCGCCGATGCTTTGACGCTCGCCCGATCGCGCCACGAGATTCGGTGAATAGGAAATCGCGGTAACAAAGAAGAATGCAGCCGTGAGGACTTTGATCCGACCGCCACCGTAGCGCCGCTGCCGTGATCGCGTGCGTTTGATAATGGCCGTTAGATCCGCTGATGATCGGCTTGGATGGCGCCACGCTGGTTTGTGAGCGATATCGCCGGGTACCTGCGCCGCTGATCTCCATCCAACCGCTCGGCAGGCCCACGTAGCGGCGAGTTGCGGCTCTTGATAATGCCCGCCGATCGTCAATCTTGGGTCCTGGATCTCGCCACGTAGCTATCCGAATCTCACCGCCGCGAGGACCACCGGATGGCACCACGTGTCGGTTTCTAATGGAACCGAAAACATCGCTCACGGGCCCACTCACAGCAGTGATGATCACGAGTTTGCTGACGCCAAGATGATGTCATCCGGGGCCCACATGTCGCTGGCGAGAGCGACGTGGTCGTCTCGTGTCTGACACGCGTCACGCCGAGAGGATTAACCGGATTTTCAGTAGGAAAATAATAAGATTAATTCGGTTTTCTTTTATTAAATTTTCCAAAACTTGTAAAGGCTATAACTTTTATGGCCTTATCTCAGAATTGAGTGATTCCAAAGGTTTCAAAAATTGGTAAAAATATAAACTATTTATTGGTGAATTTTATTTTATTTTTAGAGTTGATCTTACTGTCTGTATTGTGTATTTATTGTGTATTTGCTTGATACTTAGTAGACTCAGAAGTTGCTTCTAAGTTGTCGGGAAGGATTTGAAGACCCGCAGTGTTCCAGATCAGATCACCATTATTCAAGGCAAGTCATGCTTTGACCATATTGCCCCTAGATTTTCAAATGTATTTTAATTTAAATTATGCATGCTATGTTAACTAAAAATTTTATTGAATAATTTGGGAAGAATAGATAATGCACCTACCTTGTTTATGTCACCTTGTTAATATTTCTTGTATGCTCTGAAAACCTTGTCACCCTAAGATGTAATTAGCGTTGGTTGCAATATTAATGCCAACACGGGAGGCTAGACCGTGATTAGCTGCTTAGTATGCTTGTATGCGTGGGATGACTTTCAAATTTGCAAAAGAATATTGACTAAACAATTATGAAACGTATTTTGGAATAATGCGACGATGTCATGAGATGGAATTGGGGTAGCGACCTGTGTGGTTCTACTCATGCAATGACGTGGGCATTGGCATGTGTTGCATAAATGCAAACTGGGGTGGGAAAATGTTTTGGACCGGGCAAGTGGCAAGAAGGCTTCGTGCATGTGGGCAGGTGTAGCAACGCAAGTTGTATTAAAGATCTGTGGAAGGTTGTGTCGAGAAATATGAAACGGAAGTCTTGCCCAGATGCTTAAGGACTTCACCTTGCGAGCCTTTGAACCGAAGTTTCCAGACAACCACTTGTCTGGAATGGGACGGACCTAGTTTAGTAGGGTTCTAATATATTGCCTCTGACACCTCGGGTGACAGCTACAACTCGTAAGTTCAAGAGCCTTTGGTTTTGGTGATTGATGTTAATTAATGTTTAATCTATGTTTAATGACAAACCTAATCTTTATGAGACTAACATGTTTTATTGAGTATATATTTAGCAGCTCTCATATTTGGATGAAAATGGAAAACCCAAGGTATGTATGCATATTCTTTCTAGTATTAATTGCATACTTTGGATTCAAGTTAAAATATTAATGTCCCCATTATATTAACTGAGAAAATGTGCATCATGTTTCCCAATCCATATATTTCATGGATGCACATACTTAGGGGGAATTTGTAGTTTAACTTGAAAGTCTCTTTGTATTGATCTAATTCTTATTTGACACATATAAGGATCAAGACAAAGGAACTAAAACCTTGAGTATATATTTGAATTGCCTAGTCATAGTATACTCATGGTAATATAGGATATACTCCAATGTGATCAAATCAATATGTGCATATTATATCCAAGTCAATTATATCTATGCACATATACATGTGGGCTTATTCTATAGTTGATGACTTAGAGTAATGATCAATTCCATATAGCCTACACATAATGGATCATTACTTTTCATCAACATGAGTATATGAAAACTTGTGTAGTTAATATATATTCATATCAATTTAAATGATAATTTAAATTGAGTTTATTTATCCTATTAATCACTAAAGAACATTTCATCATGTGTTGATGGTGTTCCGTGATTAATTAGGACAAATGAATAGTTCTTAAGTATAATGAAGCATGTGTTATGTTATTGTACTTAAGACACACTTAAATCATTCAATTGATTTAGGTTGTGCTCAATTGATCTAAAGGCATCCATTTTGTGTTGATGGAGTGCAAGAGATAATTGAGACAACCATGCATCTTGGACTAACAAGTTTCATGAGTTATGTTTGAGTTAGGTTAAGTCCAAAGATGATTGAAATCGGGAAGAAGAAGTCATCATGTGTTGATGAGCTTCAAGAGAAGATCCCAAGTGAAAAGAAGGGTAACGATCCCTGGGAGCGATATGTGTATGATCATAAAGACCCCAAAGGGATTGCTTGCATGCGGCGGCAAAGGTATAACTAGATAGGCTAAGGACTTTGTAGTCTTTGAGTCTAGTTTTTATCGTCGTACTATTAAGAGGGGTTGTCTCCTAGCTTGAGCTTCATCATGTGTTGGTGATCTCAATCCACGCTCACTCGAGCTCAAATCATTTGATTTGGTTTTTGCATAAGGGTTAACCATTTGGCATGTGTTGCTAATGGGTTGCTTTATGCTTGGTTGTTGTTGATTTATGCTCTGATTTGCATATATTGCATAGAGGAAGAGCATATGCATTTGGTTTTCAGATAATGCTTTGATTTGCATGTGTTGCAAATAGGATAAGCAATATGCTGGCTTTTATGCGTGAAGTTCACTTTTGCATGTGTTGCAAATGTTGAAGCCTCATGTTTTGTTTTCATTTACAAAACAATCTTTCTTAATCTATGTGGTTTTGCATGGAGCTAAGTTTTGCATGTGTTGCAAAAAGTGAGAGCTCATGCATTGTGTTTTAGCTTGTGACTTGGTCATGTGTTGATCATCACAAAGGCTAAGTAAAGTTTATGGTTTGTGTTTGCAAAATATGTTTTTGCAAAATGTTGTTTTGTTATTTGCAAATGTGGTTTGCAAATAAGCTAGAGGTTATGGGTTTCAATCCTAGAGCATGTGTTGGCATTTGCAAATGTGTTTTGCAAAGTGTCGGGATCATGTGTTGATCCTTGCATAGCTAGAGGATTGATCTTATAGCTTTTCGGGTTATTTGCAAATGTGTTTTGCAAAAGTTATTTTGATCATGAGTTGATCATCATGGCTTAATATTTGATGTTAGTAACTCCTTCTAGCTTGTAGTCATGCCCTTGATCAAGTCTATGTGAGGGATTTCGAAAAATCACATTTTAGACTTGAATGACTACATTAGAGTTTGTTTTGGTGATATTTAAAAATATCTATGGTTGATTAAATCTTGAAAATGGGTGAAGATTGTAGCCCTCATGATAAGCTTCGCATAGAATCAAAAATCACCCAAATCGGAGTTCGGAGTAAAAAGTTATGAGTGTTTTTGTGGTGGTCGAGAGGTGTGACTGTCACCTCGGTGTGACCAGATTTCGGTCTTGACTGCTCCTCAGGCGACCGGACCTTCTCCCATGCGATTTTTCCGTAAGGTTGATTTTGCTCTGTGTGGCGGTGCGATCGAGGTCCTGCGGTCGAGACCGATGAGCGGCCGGACCGACCGTACAGGTCACACCGCCATGTAATGGTCGGTTTTTCGACCGCTGGTTGTGGAGGGCAGTGGCCGGACTGCCTAGGTCCCATCGAACCGGTTTTTTGTCAAGTTACCCATTTTAGCCCCCAACGGCTAGTTTTCTTTGGTGGGGTATAAATAGACCCCTTGGGGGGCTTGGGGCAGAGGTTGCTAGCTTGGTTGAGTGTTTGGGTGAGTTGTTGTATGTGTTGCACACTCCTATTTGAGTTTTGAGCTAAAGAGTGAGCACTAATTGCATGTGTTACAATTAGGAGTGGTTTGAGAGCCTCTTGTGCATGTGTTGCACTTGAGGGAGGCCTAGGTGCATGTGTTGCACTAGGTGATCACCGGGAGCGCATTCGTTGTGCTCGGTGAAGTTCAAGCAAGGAGCGGCTTGTTACTCTTGGAGGTTGCCGACTCCTAGGCAGCGTGGGCGTCGGCTTGTGGGAGCTCTCAAGGTTGTGAGAAGCCCGGCGAAGTTTGTGAAGGTTCGGGTTGAGCCTCGCTGGCGTGAAAAACACGACTAGTGGAAGCTTGGCGTGCTCGAGCGGGGCCGGTCCAAGGGTTTGGGCTTGCCTCAACGTGGACTAGGGGAGACCGGCAAGTCTCCGAACACCATGGAAAAACATCGTTTGTCTCTTGTCTCTTTTACTTTCAAGTATTTACATTTATTGTATATTGTTCAATTGCTTGATTGTAATTAGAATTGCTTAGTATTAGTTATTTGTTCAATATAGCAATTCTAGTATAGAGACTCAATTTAGTTAGTGCACTAGTGAGCCTAATTGATATAGGCTTTAATTGTCAAAACCTATTTATCGCTTCCGCATATATCTTTGATTCGGTTTTGACTTAGGGGTGTATTAGAGCGAATTGAATTAGTGAGCGATTAATTTTGTAAAATGCCTATTCACCCCCCTCTAGGCGCATACTCGATCCTACAAGTATACCTTTCTTTACTCGATCCCGTATCGGACCTCGAGCCATCCACGACCAGAGGCGCACTGTCTGCTACCCGAGAGGGGCTCATGAGAGTGTGAAGTATGGTCTCTCGGACACGAGTTAAGGCGATTGAGTCGTCGCCAACTCAACTAGAGGTTCACTGAGGCTCGCCTTGTCCTCGCCCTCGCTCAATTTTCTTTGGGCGTCTTGGAATCCACTTGGTGGATCAAGCCTTGAACCCGGCGCCTTGACACAAAGCCTAGGCCGAATGGCAAATTTCGCCACCTCGAGGCCGCGGCTGCCCGGGACTTTTCATACTGTTTGATCCAATCGGCCCAAATTTCAAGCGCGAGATCGAGAGGCTGCGAGACGTGCCACTCGAAGCGGTCTTCTGGCGCCTCCTGCTGGCATTGAATGCGCGTGGAGGCAATTTAATGCGAGCGAAATGATTGAAAGCGTCACGCCTCACCACGGCGTGGCGTTGTGACGAGACGCGCGATGCTTCAACCGAGGCGATGTCTGCTTGGCCGTCGTTCGATCGGTTGATGCTTGTCCGGGTGGCGCGTGTTTCGGCAGGTGCCTGTAAACTCGGTGTGGCGAGTGGTAGGGCACACTTCTACCTTTGCCAACGCCGCTTCCTCGCCTTTTAGCGGTTTCCGTTCCTAGAGATGATGTGGTTCCGACCAACTATGGGCCGCACCGCGCGGGCAGTTCCTTCTACCGCAAAGCACTACTTCAAAGCCGTAGCCACAGGGGCGTCGGCCGTAGCATTTGGGTCGAAAGGGTTACCGCTAGGGGGAACCAAATGGTCGGTCGGGTCATCGATTCGCAGGAGCGAGAGGAGCTTGAGTATAAATCTGCTCACCAGACTTGCGTGGGAGAGGAGTGTTCTCGATCAACATGGATCGCACCGCATGGGCACTTCCTTTTTACCGCAGCGCTTACTGCAACCGTAGTCACGGGTGTAGGCCGAGCTTGGGTCGAAAGGGTTACCGCTAGGGGGAACCAAATGGCCAATCGGGTCACCGACCCATGTAAGTGTGTGAAACTGTAGCCCCCGGGCGGTGCGTGGGGACAGTGTCAGGGTCGCCCGGCAGCTTGAACTCGAGGATAGGGACTCGTATGAACGAGAGAAAGCTTTTAGGGATAGAGTCGCCTTAACTTTCCGTTCCGCAGGCTGGAGATGTCGTGGCTATTGGGCCCCTCGCTCAACCCTCCGGCGGGGAGGTTGAGTTAATGGGCCTTCTACCACCTCGGTGTTTTCGTCTGCCCAAGCCTTCCTTTGCTATGTTTGCCGCCACCGGAGCTAAAACCGAGGAGTCGCGGCGCCTCGACGGAGGCAGCGTCCTTACGCCCTTAGCAGTCACGTCGCATTCCAATGCGAGGTGGGAGGCGTGGACATGGCACGTCCCATCGCGGGACGGGAGTTAATCTTGCGCGTCGCTAGCGCCCGGGCGACGCTTGCTCGACTGCTTCGCCCGCCCTTATAAATACGGGGCGACCACGATAGCCATTCTTTTCGTCCTCGCTGCTTGGCTTTCCCTTCTGAAAAGAGGGAGAGGGCCAGGAAACACAAGTGTCGATGGCGAGCGGAGACGACGATCGGAGGGCCGACAAGCGGGATGCGGCGGCGGATCCCCTGGGGTCGGACCCCAAGAGGTCCCGCACAACCGCTGGGTCGTCCATGCGCGCGAGAAGAGGAGGGCTCATATTGCCCTCGTCGATCTTCCGCATCCGGAACCCTCTTCCGGAGTGAGTCTCCTTTGTTATGACTTTGCGATGGCTTCGACTTTCTTTACATTCGTCGGCGTTGAATCGCTGTTATTTCTCTCGCGCCACCGACTCAGCTCTCACGAATCACTTTCTTTCGCGCTTGCCGATCGCGGCTCGGTGGGAGAGGTGGACGCCACTGCTCTCGGCGATGAGGCGCAGGGCGATATGAGGATTTGCCGCGCTTAGCGCCGGCCGAAGCTACTACGGGCGGCTCAAAGCCGCAATCTGCCGCCGAGAAACGGAAGTCTGCCCAAAGAAAGCCTCGGCCCAAGCCACCGAGGAGGAGCTGGCGAGGGCGCGGGAGGAGGTGGCGGCGCGGTAGGCTCGCGCAGAGGCCCTCGAGGAGGAACTCGCCAAGACGCGCGAGGCGGCGCTGGCAGGCCGCGAAGCCTCGGGTCGAGGCCGTCGTGGAGGACCTCGGCTCGATGTAATGAGGAGCGCTTGGCCTCACAAGAAAGCTTGTCGCCTATGCTCCGCCACTTTTCGAGAGCATGGGCAGGGAGCCCGAGCCTCTGGGGTGAGGCTGCAGGAGCCGCTGGAGCCTACTCCGTCGGGTATGCCTTCCGTCTCACCCAGCGGCGACACCTGCCGACCGCCCGCGCCTTCTTGGCGAGCTGCTCTGGCCATGAGGGCGGTCTATCTCCGTCACCTTGGCGGAGTACGGTTGGCTTTATTCTGCGGTAGTGACGCTTCCTTCGACCGGTTATGACTGTCGCCGGGATTGAAGGCGACACCGACCGGTCGCTGGCAGTGCGGCGATGGCGGAGAGGGTGGCTGGTTAAGCGACGCGGCGAGAGCAATGACACCGACGACGGTTGTTGAGGGCGACACCGAAGTTTAATCTTAGAACGCCCCACGCGTCTTTACTTTTATTTCGCAGATGCAATGTGTGCACATTATATGCCATAGTTTTTTTTGGGGGGACTTTTGCTTGATATTTCGCGTTTTCCTTCCTGTGACGAGCACTCGTCGAATGACTGTAGCCCTTAGGAACCACTGGGGTTGCGTGAGCGTAGGCCGGAGAGCTGACACTTTGAGGGAAACACAAAAATAGCAACAGAGTCGATAGCCCAAAGGCGTGCCTCAAACCGACCAAGAGCCGCTCCGCATGGGCATTTCCTCCCGCCAGTGCTATTACATAAGAATCAGAGTCGGGCGAGGTCGAGCACTTTGGCCGAGAGGGTCACCGCCAGGGGGGTCGCGATGGTCGATCGGGGCGCCGGTTTGGGCTATTATGCAGGTAAGTAGTCCCCGAGCGACGCATGATGACCAGGGTGTGGTCGGTACGCTACGCTTCGAGCTCAGGGGGCTTGCTGGAGATACAGAAATAAAGACAAAGTTTTAGGGATAAAATCGCCTTAACTTCTCAATATTCCATGCGTTTGGTACAGCGTTGCCATCGACGTCTTTGAGTCGAAAGGTGCCGGGTCGGAGGACTTCCACGACGGTGAAGGGCCCTTCCCATGGAGGGGAGAGCTTGTGCCTGCCAACATTGGACTGAACTTGGCGCAGGACCAAGTCGCCAACGTTGAAGGACCTTCCTCGTACCTGACGGCTGTGGTAGCGCCGCAGCGTCTACTGGTACTTGGCCGATCGCAGGACGGCCACATCACGCGCCTCGTCGAGCTGGTCAATGGCGTCTTGTGGAGCTTCGGGCCCCCGAGCCTCGTCGAAGGCTTGTAGTCTTGGGGCACCGTACTCCAGGTCGGTCGGTAGAACGGCTTCAACGCCGAACACCAAGAAGAATGGTGTAAACCCGCCGACTGGTGCGGTGTTGTCCCACAGTGCTCGAAAACGGAGGGCGTTCACCGCCATCGTCCCGCCGAATTTCTTCGTCGGTTGAAGATTCGCGGCTTGAGCCCTTGGAGGATCATGCCATTCGCCCGCCCGACCTGGCCATTGGTCCGCGGATGGGCTACAGCTGCCCAGTCGACGCAGATGTTGAAGTCGTCGCAGAACTCGAGGAACTCCTTCCCCGTGAACTGCATGCCGTAATCGGTGATGATGGAATTCGGGACTCCGAACCAATAAACGATGTCGCGGAAGAAGTTGGCCGCCTGCATCGAGGTGATGGTAGCGACCGGCTTCGCTTCTATCCACTTGGTGAACTTGTCGACCGCAACGAGCAGGTGAGTCAAGCCCCCAGACGCCTTTTTGAAGGGCCCGACCAGATCGAGTCCCCAAACGACGAATGGCCAAGTGATGGGGATTGTTTGCGAGGCTTCTTATTTGAAGATGCGTCTGTAGAGCAAAGAATTGGCACCCTTCGCAGTGCGAACGACCGCTTTCGCATCGCCACCGCGCGGTCGGCTAGTAGAAACCTTGGCGAAAGCTTTGCCCACGAGGGATCGTGGGGCGGCGTGGTGGCCGCAGACGCCGCCGTGGATGTCGAGCAGGAGCTGCTTCCCGTGATCCGCCAGAATGCACTTCTGGAGAACCCCGGAGGGGCTCTTCTTGTAGAGGTCTTCTCCGACCAGGACGAAGGATTTTGCCCACCGAGCGAGGCGCCGAGCCTCGGCGGGCTGGGCGAGCGATCCGTCGACCAATTGGTCGATGAAGGGCTTCTCCGATCGAGTCGGCAACCAAAGACGCTGCGTGCCCGACCGAAGGTCCCGCGTCCGTCGCTTTGGTGGTGAGCGGGCGCACCGAGGGTCGGTCGGTACGCTTCAAGGCGGGTCCAATCGGACGGAAGGCTTGTGGAGGTCGGAGATTTAAGATCCTGGCAAGGGACTCGATCCTCACGGAGGCAAGATTCGCCAGTAGTTGGCTTCACCATTGAGGGTCGGTAGGCTAGTGGTGAAGTTCGGCCCTGAATCCTCCTCGAGCTTGCGCACCTCCCGCAAAGATTTGCCATCACGCGCCACGAGGTCTCGAGGCCTTCATGACTTGGTCGACGGCACGTGCTTGAGTCACCATGTACATAGAGTCGGGCGCACGAGGCTCGTGAATGATCCGGAGACTGACTGGCGAGTGCCAGACTCGGCAACATTGTTGGTTGCGTCGAAGAGTAGTCGGATGGCGTCTTCGAGCTTGTTTCAAATGGGAAACAAGAACGACCCCAAAGACTCCACTCCGCTTCTTGGTGTAGGACCCGTCAAAATACATCGCCCAAGATTGGGGTCTCAAGTGTCCATGGCGCCTGGCTTCGGGTCCACTCGGCGACGAAGTCGGCCAAGGCCTGCGACTTGATCGCCTTCCAGGGGACGTACGATATGTCATGGCCGTTGAGCTCAAGTGCCCACTTGGCGATTCTTCCGGAGGCGTCGCGGTTGCGGATGATTTCACCGAGTGGCGAGGAGGTCACCACGGAGATGGGGTGCCGGTCGAAGTAGTGGACCAACTTCCTCTTCGTGATGAGCATCAAGATAGAGCGACTTCAGTACCGCAGTACCTAACCTTGACTCGGAGAGTACTTCACGATGAAGTACACCCCGCCAGCAGTACCTTGAGCACGTGGCCTTCTTCGCTCACTCCACAACAAGCGCCGCTACCGACGGCCGGTCGTGGCGGCGATGTAAAGGAGGGCGGCTCTTCTGGCGCCGAGCGACCGGAAGACCAGAGGTCGGTCGAAGGCCTTCATCGGTTGAGGGCTTCTGAGCTTCCTCGGTCAGTGAAATGGTCGGATTTCTTGAGCAACTTTGTAGCGGCATTCGCGTCACGAGGCGAAGACACGAACGCGCGCAAGGCCGCAAGGCATCCTGTCGACCTCGACCCCTTCAGAGTTGGCAATCGGGCCCATCTTCATGATCGCGAGATCTTCTCCTGCTGGCCGATGCCACGCCGTAAATGATGAAGCCCAAAGAACTTCCCTTTGGGGACCCGCGCTTTTTCGGTTGAGCCTTATGCTGAAACCGTCGGAGGTTCGCAAGTCTCCTCTAAGTCGGCGACGAGATTGTCAGCCTTCTTAGTTTTGACAATAATGTCGTCAATGTACGCCTCGACGTTACGCCCGATTTGATCGTCGAAACACGTTTGCATACATCGCTGGTATGTAGCACCCGCATTTTTTAGACCAAACGGTATCGTTACGTAACAAAACGAGCCGAACAGAGTGATGAAAGAAGTCGCGAGCTGGTCGGACTCTTTCATCGCTATCTGGTGGTAGCCCGAGTAGGAATCCAAGAAGGACAGGGATTCGCACCCTGCGGTGGAATCGACAACCTGGTCGATTCGGGGCAATGGAAAAGGGTCCTTGGGACATGCCTTGTTCAGGCTTGTGTAGTCAACACACATTCTCCATTGCCCAGATTTATTTTTTACAAGTACGGGGTTGGCCAGCCACTCGGGGTGGCGGACCTCTTTGATAAACCCCGCGGCCAAAAGTTTGGCGATCTGCTCACCAATGATCCTGCGCTTCTCCTCGTCGAAGCGGTGCAGGCGTTTGGCGACTGGCCTCGAGCCGGGTCGAATATTCAAGGAGTGCTCGGCGACCTCCTTCGGGATGCCTGACATGTCAGAGGGCTTCCAGGCGAAGACATCCCGGTTGACGCGAAGGAAGTCGACGAGCGCGCCTTCCTATTTAGCGGGGAGCGTGGCTCCGACCCACAGGGTCTTGGTCGAATCTTGGGGATCGACCGCAACCTCCTTCGTATCCTCGGCGGACTTGAAGGATCCTGGCCCCGATTTGCTAGAGTCGGGGGCAGACTCGGAGGTTTCCCTCCGGAGGTTTTCGAGCTTCGAGACGCTGATGAGCGTCGACGAGCTTCATAACCTATCTTTCGCGGTTGTAGGCGAAGCTGAAGACGCAGCCACTGGTGATGACTCCATGCCCCTGCATCTTCACTTTGAGGTAGGTGTAGTTGGGGACCGCCATGAACTTGAGCGTAGCACGGCCTCCCATGATAGCGTGGGAGCCAGAAACCCCGACCTCGGCTACGAGGGTCTCGGTGCGGAAGTTGTCCGAGCTCTCGAAGTGACGAGCAGTCGATCTGCCTGAGGTAGGCTGCTTGGCCAGGGACGATGCCGTGGAAAGGCGCCTTGCTCACGGGGAGCCGTGAGCGAGGATCCCCATGGCATCGAAAGTCTCAACATACTGTGATGTTGAGGCTACTACCGCTGTGCATGAGTACCTTGGACAGGAGTTTCGTCCCCCACGACGGGGCGACGACTCAGGATATCTCCGGTGCGGGACATGGTCGGGTGGTCGGCCCGATCAAGGTGATCGGTGACTCCACTACGGAGGACTTGGCACGCAGGAGCCGCCGTGTGGACCTCGCGGAAGGCGAGCTTAAGTTGTTTATTGCCGGCGTGCTTCGCCGATCTACCAAAATCATGAGGCAGCCGTTGGGTTCGGGGAACTCGGCGTCCGCCTCCTTGGCCCGGCCTCGTGCCGTCCTGCTTCTTCCCTTGCCCGCGTGGGGCTCCGAAATGAGGCTCTTGGTTTCGCACTCCACGAGCTTGTGCTGACAAGGGTACCGTGATCGCGACACGGCTATCCATCGGCTTATCGAAGTGGTGGGTGTCTGGCGCTTTCTTTGCTTGGCGAGGCCAGGCCGTGACCCTGTGGTCTCATGACTGCCTCCCTCCGCTTCGCTTTGCCTGAGCGGTCGGAGGGAACGTCGGCGTTGGGGGCGGCCTCCCGCTTGGCCTTCCCCTTGTCGAAGATGGCCCCCACGGCCTCCTCGCCGGAGGCGTGGTTGGTGGCGATGTCGAGAAGCTCTTTGGTGGTCCTGAGCTTGGCGCAGCCCAGCTTGTGCACCAGAGCTTTCGAAGTAGTGCCGTAGATGAACGCCCTGACGACGTCGGTGTCGCAGATGTCGGGGAGCTCATTGCACTGCTGGGAGAAGCGCCGGATGTAATCCCGGAGGGTCTCCCCGGGCTGCTGCTTGTAGCCCTTCAAGTCCCAGGAGTTCCCAGGGCACTTGTAGGTGCCCTAGAAGTTGCCGACGAAGAGGTTCTTCAAATCAGCCCAGCTCCTGATGGTGTTGGCGGGCAGGTACTTGAGCCAGGCTCGAGCCGAGTCCGCGAGGTAGATGGGGAGGTACTTAATGATGAATAGATCATCAAGAGTTCTCTGACCCGGCATCTTGAGCCGGTAGTCCTCCAACTAGACACTGGGGATGGTCGCCCCGGTGTACTTGGTGATGTTGGTGGGCGCCTGAATCTAAGGAAGTCCATGGCGGATCTTCGACCAAGCGCTTGAGGTCGGTGCGTCTGGCTTGGGTCTGCGGTGGTGGCGCCGGCCCGCGTCTACGGACCCTTGATCGGGCTGCTATTGTTCTTGTCAGTCTTCGTGCCTCGATGGTGTCGCGGACATCGCGATTTTTGCCCAGCGCCACGCCGCCAGGTCTGCGGAGGTTCGGGTGCCCGAGGGCGGTTGTTAGCGCGGGACCCGTGATCTGGCGGTCGCGCGGCTTGGATGGTTTCGAGGAGGCCCTGAGTGGGGAACAAGGCTCAGAGTGTGCTATACGGCAGCACATTCCACCAGCCCCCGGAGGTTCTGGAAGGCTGGCTTGGCCCCCGGGTCCTCCGGCTCGGGGATGCCGCTGGCAAAGATTAGCTCGCCGCCGCTACGCTCGGTTGGCGTGGGGAAGTCACGGAAGACCGTCGACCTTCGGCAGCTGTTAGTGAACCCGACGCGCTGTCAGTACATGCTGGCCGGCCGACTCTGCTCGTGTCGGCTCGAGTTCGCTCAAGCTTGGCCTTTGGGCCTCCAATTTGCTGTCGGCTGGCTGCTTTGAGCTTCATGACGAACCCGGAGGCTCTCGGCATGCTCAAGGCCGATCTCGCCTCGCTCGCCTCGACGCCGGGTGGCGGTTCCCGAACTAACGGGTGGTGGTCGAATCCTCCACTCCCGCCATGTTATGTTCAAGGTACAACACGCCGGAGGTGTGCTCGCGCCGAGCTGAGTCGTGGCGGTACTCTCCAGCAAGTCGTGGATGGAGGCCGGCCGGTAGCCGACCATGGCCACGAGGTGCGAGCTCGCGAGAAACAACGCCGCCGCGCAAGCAAGCCTGCACGCGTGCCGGGCCGCGGGGCAGCGCGCCTTGCCGGATGGGCTCCGATGTTGGGGTCCGCACGGGGTCCCCAAGCCGAAGGTTGCCGAGGGTATCGGCGACGGAGCCCAGGCTCGAGGCGAATGCCTGAGCCTGAGGAGCGGCGGGGATGAGCACGAACTCTCCTGCCGGGGTGGCGACGAAGTCGACGGAGCCGGTGCGAATCCAGCTCCCTGGCGCGAATGCGCCGACGTCGGCGAAGAAAGCCATCAAGGAGGTGACTGGAAGTCCAGAGACGAAGACGATGATGCACGAAGGCCCCTACCTGGCGCGCCAACTGTCGGTGTTTCATATAACTGGCAAGTAAATTTGTAAGTCAAGGGGCCGCGGGCTCCCTCTCCTTGATGGTTGACTCGGGGAGCCTGGGATGTATACTTGTTCAGGCTGAATGTCCCTACGTCTAGTTCGTGGTGGTGATTCTTATTGCTCTAGGTGTAGTAGACTACAAGGGGTTACAAGCGAGTACTAAGGACAGGCCCTTAGCGCTAGTCCGAGTGGAGAGGCTCAGGAATGTTCGCCTGAGTCGGAAGGCTAGAACCGAATCACACGAGAAGGGATGGATCGGTCGGTTGATGCGTGCCCCCTCCCTGAGGGCCCTGCCTCTCCTTATATCGGCGGAGGGGGCAGGTTACACGGGAGTTTTTAGAGAAAAAGGTAGGGGTACGCTACGCTCGTGAGTCTCGGTCCTCGGTCTTGATGATTGACAGATTCCTGCTCATCCCATACCGGGTTGGTAGACACAACGGACATCGCTTCGTTGGGAAGGCGCGCACCTGCCCTCTGTCGCCTGTCAGACGGCGACGGCACGAAGGAACGGGTTATTGACTCTGGTGACTCTCTGGCCGTCTTGGGAAGGAGCCACCCGCCCCAGCTTAGCCGTCATGTCCGTGGGGCGGGTGACCAGCCTGTCACTGACTATCGACATGGCGGAGGTCGCGGAGTTGAAACTCGTTGGGGGCCCCGGCCTGAGGCCAGGTCGGAGCCTACGGAGGCGCCGGACCCGGGTTCAGGTCGGAACCTACGGGGGCGACGGACCCGAGTCCAGGCCGGGGTCAGCAGGGGCGCCTGACCCGAGGCCAGGCCAGAACCATCTTGGTGGGCTCGACCGGGGCTGGGGATCCTTCGTGACCCCCTGGGCCGAGAGCTGGGCCCAAGATGGTTTATTGGGCATTTCAGCCAATATTTAGGGATAATCCCATCTGTGAGGGGCGGAGGCTTAGGTGATACCCCCTCCAGCACTCTGCAGTGCTGCCAGCAGTCTGGTCCTCGAGTCCAGATGACTGAGAGAAATACGATCTTGAAATATATGTATACTTTGTTGTGGGGTACCCCTGGTATGAGTATTCATCACTATGAATGTGATGAGAAGGGGCACATCGCCTCGAATTGTCCCAAGAAGAAGGAAGATAAGAATAAGTCACCCAAGAAGAAGAAGTTTTTCCATGGGAAGAAGAAGCTCTTCAAGAAACTTTAAAAAGATGGCAAAGACGAAGCTTATATTAGAGAGTGGGATTCCGAAGAAGAATATTCGGACTCCGACGCATCCGAGGAAGAAACACCCTCAAAGAAGAAAAGTCTTGCCGGCATCGCCATCAAAGAAGCGTCATCACCTTTCGTCACTCCTCTATGTCTCATGGCTAAAGGAGAATTTAAGGTAAATTCTAATGACGATGATGAACCTTCATATAATGAGTTACTGGATATGCTTGAAGATTTAAATGAATATCTTGGCAAAGAGAAATCAAAGTTTAAGATTTTGAGAAAAGAGTTTCTTTCTCTCAAAAATCCTTATGAGGAGCTAAAGGAAGCTCATGAGGTTCTCCTTGCTAAGGATCATTCAAAGTCCTCAAATGATATCGGTATAGAATGCAATATTATTAATGATTTGTCTAAACTAGAAATAAGCTCATGTTGTGTTGCAAAATCAAGTATAGCTATGTCGTGTGATGATTTAGTTGATATGACATGCTCTAGTGCTAACTCATGCCATGAAAATTTAATTGTTGAAAATAATGAACTTAAAGAACAAGTAAATAAACTCAACATAAGTTTAGATAGATGCTTTAAGGGTAAGTATACCCTAAATAAAATCTTAGGTAGTCAATGATGTTCTTACAATAAAGAAGGATTAGGATATGTCCCTAAAAAGAACAAGAAAATAAGTAACAAGGCTCCTCGCTTTGTGAAATCAAATGGTAAATTTTGTTATAAATGTCATGATATAGGACATTTAGCTATTGATTGTTCATTAAGTAAAGCTTCCAAAGAAAATATTCATGACTCTTGCTATGTACTTAAAAGAGATAGAAATAGTAAAGTTTTTGCTAAATTTGTTGGGACCTCGATAATCGGACAAAGAAAGAAAGCCGTTTAGGTTCCCAAAACCTTGGTCACTAACCTCCAAGGACCCAAACAAATTTGGGTACCTAAAAAGGCTTGATTTTATTTTGTAGGTGAACTACAAGACCGGTGAACGGCATTGGGTGCTAGATAGTTGATGTACCCAACATATGACCGGTGATCGAAAAATATTCACCACTTTTGATTCAGGAAGTGGACAACATGACAAGATCACATTTGGAGATAATAGCAAAGGAAAGGTATTGGGTTTAGGTAAAATCGCCATATCAAATGATCTTTCCATTTCTAAAGTATCTCTAGTTGAAACACTAAATTTTAATTTGCTATCCGTTGCACAAATATGTGATCTTGGTCTTGTTTGTAGCTTCTCTAAAAATGGTGTTGTTATTTCTAGAGAAAACGATAATTCTTTAGTATTTAAAGGATTTAGGTTTGGAAACTTGTATTTGGTTGATTTCACCTCAAATGACTCATGTCTTCAAACTTGCTTAATGGCAAAGACATCTTTAGGATGGTTGTGGCATAGAAGACTAGCTCATGTTGAGATGATTCAACTCAAAAAGCTTTTCAAGAATGATTTAGTTGTGGGCTTGAAAGATGTGAAGTTTGAGAAAAATAGACTCTGTAGTGCTTGTCAAGCCGGCAAGCAAGTGGCTAGTTCTCATCCTTCAAAGAGTATCATGTCCACATCTAGACCACTAGAGCTCTTACATATGGATTTGTTTGGTTCGATAACCTATAAGAGCATCGGGGGTAATTCTTATTGTTTAGTCATTGTTGATGATTACTCCAGATATACTTGGGTATTCTTTCTAGATGACAAATCCGAAGCCTCCGAGATTTTCAAAAAGTTTGCAAAAAGGGCTCAAAACGAATTTGATTTTAAAATAAAGAAAATTCGTAGTGATAGTGGTTCCGAGTTCAAGAATACAAGAATTGAAGATTATTGTGATGAACTTGGAATAAAGCACTAACTTTCCGCTACCTACACTCCGGAACAAAATGGAGTTGTAAAACGGAAAAATCGGACATTAATTGAAATGGCAAGAACAATGCTTGATGAATATGGCACTTCCGATAGTTTTTGGGCGGAAGCTATTAATACCGCTTGTCATGCAACAAATAGACTTTATTTGCATCGACTTTTGAAAAAGACCTCTTATGAGCTTCTCGTTGGAAGAAGGCCGAACATTTCGTATTTTCGAGTTTTTGGTTGCAAATGTTATATTTTGAAAAAGGGTGTTTGGCTCTCAAAATTTCAAAGTCGTTGTGATGAAGGGTTTTTACTCGGTTATTCGTCAAATAGCAAAGCTTATCGAGTTTTCAATAAAAACAAAGGATTTGTAGAGGAAACTTGTGATGTCGAATTTGATGAAACTAACGGCTCTCAAGAAGAGTAAGAAAACTTGGATGATGTAGGTCTAAGAGAGGCAATGAAGAATATGACTCTTGGAGAAGTAAAGCCGGAAGTGGACAAAGAGGATCAACCCTCATCCACTCAAGTTGAGCCTTCCGCCTCCACCACACCAAGTCAAAATCAAACCATCGATGTGGACGAGAAGGACAATGATCAACAAGCTCAACCTCTACCTCAAAGAATTCATCACGGTCTTTCCAAAGATCATCCAATAGATCAAATATTGGGTGACGTGAGTAAGGGTGTTCAAACTCGATCTCGTGCTGCTTCCTTTTGCGAACATTATTCTTTCGTATCGACTTTTGAACCTACCCACATAGATGAGGCTATAGATGATCCAGATTCGGTAAATGCAATGCATGAAGAACTAAATAATTTTGCCCGAAATGATGTTTGGACATTAGTAGAAAGACCTGAAGAACATAATGTTATTAGCACAAAATGGGTCTTTCGAAATAAGCAAGATGAAAATGGTATAGTTGTAAGAAATAAAGCTAGATTAGTGGCGCAAGGTTTTACTCAAGTTGAAGGGTTAGACTTTGGTGAAACCTTTGCACCCGTAGCTAGATTAGAAGCAATTAGAATTTTACTCGCATTTGCGTCTTGTTTTGACATTAAATTATTCAAATGGATGTAAAGAGTGCATTCTTAAATGGACAAATATCAGAGTTGGTATTTATAGAGCAACCTCCCGGTTTTGAAGATTCTAAACACCCAAATCATGTTTACAAACTCTCTAAAGCGCTATACGGTCTCAAGCAAGCTCTTAGAGCATGGTGTGAGCGACTTAGAGATTTCTTAATTTCAAAAGGTTTCAAAATTGGGAAGGTTGATACTACACTCTTTACAAAAATAATTGATGAAGATTTCTTTGTATGTCAAATTTATGTTGATGATATCATTTTTGGTTCTACTAACGAAGATTTTTGCAAAGAATTTGGTGATATGATGTCTAGAGAATTTGAAATGTCGATGATTGGAGAATTAAGCTTCTTTCTCGGACTTCAAATCAAGCAACTCAAGAGTGGAACATTTGTGAGCCAAACCAAATATATCGAGGATCTTCTTAAAAGGTTTGGCATGGAGGATGCAAAGCCAATCAAGACTCCAATGGCTTCAAACGGGCATCTCGACCTAAATGAGGGGGGTAAACCGGTAGACTTAAAGCTTTATAGATCAATGATTGGTAGTTTACTTTATCTTACCGCATTTAGGCCCGATATAATGTTTAGTGTTTGCATGTGTGCTCGTTTTCAAGCTTCTCCCAAAGAATGTCATTTAGTTGCCGTAAAAAGAATTCTAAGATATTTAAAGCATTCCTCAAATATAGGGTTATGTTATCCTAAAGGTGTTAAGTTTGATTTAATTGGATATTCGGATTCTGATTATGCGGGTTACAAAGTGGATAGGAAAAGCACCTCCGGGAGTTGCCAATTAATTGCTAGGTAGATCCCTAGTTTTATGGTTCTCCAAGAAACAAAATTCCGTAGCTCTATCCACCGTCGAAGCCGAATATATATCCGCTGGTAGTTGTTGCGCTCAATTATTATGGATGAGGCAAACTTTAATGGATTATGGAATAAATTTCAAAATGGTGCCTCTTTTGTGTGATAATGAAAGTGCGGTTAAAATAGCAAATAACCCGGTCCAACACTCAAGAACCAAGCACATAGATAGCCGCCATCATTTCTTGCGAGATCATGTGAGTAAGGGAGATATCGAAATTAGTCACATTAGAACTGAAAACCAATTAGCGGATATTCTCACCAAACCCTTAGATGAAGCTAGATTTGGTAAATTGAGGAATGAATTGAATGTCATAGATATTTCTAATATGGCCTAAATGTTGTTCTCGTTTGGATATTTATGGATCTTATTTGATTCTTGTCTTCAGTCGTGTCTCACATCAAGGGGGAGTAATATACTTTTCATGTATATATCACATTCCCTAAAAGTGAAAAATCAAAAATAGTGCTATTTATCTTTAAAAGATGAAACTAGACCTTTATAGGTCAAACTATTTGAAAATAATCTATTTTAGTTTAGTAAAGTACAAAAATTCTTAAAAACTTCATTTACAACGTACTATTATATAAATCTCATCTTTTTGAAACTAGTATCATACTATATCCCTTTTATCTCAAAAAATTAGAACAATTAGGTTTCTGAAAATTCTATTAAGTTCAAATCTTGATCTATATTGATCTACCTAAGGCACAAATTTGAGTATTTTTGACTCAAATAAATTCAAAGTTGAAAATCTTTTCTTCTGGTTTATTTCCTTGAGTCGAATTGCAAAATAAGGTTATTTGTTAAAAATGTACCCAAAATATTTCTTCTCCTCTCTATTTGGTTGTTTTTGAGTGTTTGTTCTCTATCTGGCTCAGTGTAACCACAAAGGGGGCGGTAGCACCGGCCGGCGGTGTGACCGGGTGCCAAGCGGTCACACCGGATCAATAACCGAAGGAGGCTGTGAATGCCAAAAATTTGCCTTCGATTTCTCTCTCTCCCTCCTACTTCTCCCGTGCGTTTCTCTCCCTCCCTCCTTTCTTTCCCCCGTGCTCCTCCATCTCTTCCTCTCCCTTCGGTCTCTCTCTCCCCAAAGAGCCTCCATCTTGGATCTTCCTCTTGAAGAAAAATCTCCTTAGTTTTTCTTCCTCATCTTGATCCTCTTCTTCAAGGTAACCCTCGTTCATCATCTCTCTCTCAATTTTGATCTCTTCCATGCCCTAGGGTTCATATTCTCTTGATTTAGGGTTTGTGCAAAATGTGGCATATTGTGGCAAATCAAACCAATAAAAGTTGCAAAAATGAGTAGTCTAATGATTCTAGATAGCATTTTAAGATTTTAATTGGTTCGATATGCGAGTTCCATTGAGATTTTGCAAAAATCCGAAAAGGGGTTTTCGGGCGGCCGGTCACACCGCCTTCCCTGTGGTCGCACCAAATTGCCGGTCACACCGGATCTGAAGTGGTCTGACCGACCCTGACAGCCGTTTCTTGCAAAATTTGTTTCAATTTACCACATAATGCATATAAAAATCCTACTTTAGGGTATGTATTCCTTGATTCTCATTTACTCCTTGTCAACTCTAGTAATCATGCCAAGGACCAAGAATCTTCCTCCTCGCGGGGGTGGTGTTGTCCGAAAATCAACAAGAGGGAGAGGATCTAGGTTGGCCACTGGCAGTGACAGTGAAGATTCACAAACAAGAATTGCCAGAGATAGAAAGATCAGGCAGAAAGTTTAAGAAGAACTTGGTGGAAGCTCTCGGGCTAGAAAAGGAAAGGTAGTTGCATCAGAATCAAGTGAGGAAGACAACAGTATGGATGTTGATTTCGAAGGAGGAAATGAGAGTGAAAATGAAGATTCTGAAAATAATGAAGAAAACTTTGATGACTTTCAACTCACTATGGATCTAAAGAAGATCAAAGCAGAAAAATATTTTTCTCTCCGGCTTGCAAATCAATATTTGCTTCCTCGCAGCGCAACCTTGGATAAGTTTAGAACCATTTTTCAGCAAAAGGTCTATCATGAAATCTATCTTAACAAGGATTTTGCCGATAAAAAATGGGTGAGCTGGGAGCATGTTCGAAATGTTCTGTTGTTTGTTGGAGTACCTGAACTTTTCCATGGAGCTGATCTTGCCAGTTTTGTGAGCTTAAAGTGTGATTACAACGAAGATCTGATCAAATAGTTTTATGCTACTGTCCACATAACCGATGAGTATGATGAAATCATGTGGATGTCCAAAGCTGCTGTGTACACAATGTCCAAGGAAGAGATTGAGCAAGCTTGGGGGGTCTATCATAGCGGTCAGCCAAAAATTCATAATGAGGCTTCTCTCTCTCTTGCTGACCAATTCAAATTTTATGATCCTTCTGCTCGAGTCAAGAGGCCAGGTAAAATGACTCATCTTCTTCCTTCTGCGAGTCTCATCAATAAAATTGTTCGTGTTACTGTTCATCCTAAGAGCGGTAATTTCGATGAGATCCGAGGCTTCGCTTGGAATATTATGGACAAAATAATGAAGAAGGAAAGATTTGATGTGGTAGACTTCATTCTTAGAGAAATCAGATCTTCTGCTGGTGATAGAGGCAAAACAATTTATTTTGCTCCCTATATCATGTTGCTCATCAAGAGGATGTCCGGATACCGTGGCAGATGTGGAAGTGCCCACAAACCGTATAAGCCACGTGATGTCAATCTCACTATTCAGAGGGGTCAGTCGTCTTCCCAGCCACCACAGCAGCAAATTGGTTAAGAAGGGCAGCAACAGCCACCCCAAGCTCATCCTTTTTCTGGCACTCATTTTGAGAACTTTGAGATCCTCCATAATGCCATGATGACCGGATTTGCGTATCTGAGTACTACTATGATGGAGAACTTTGCCAGAGTTGATGCTTATCAGGCTCAAACCCGTCAGGCTATCGAGGAGGTTCGAGGTCGCTTGGACTCCGTTGATTCTTCTATCTGCGAGCTCCGTTCATCCTTTGAGGAGTACCGCACTCTGCAGGCTCCTAGGACCTTCCATCGCTACGGGACTCGTCATCCTTCACCTCCTCCTCTTCCTCCTTCGTCTTGAGCTTCGGAGTTTTCCTTCTCCTTTTTGGTATTTGATGCCAAAGGGGAGAAAAATTGAAGAAAGGAAGGAGCTAAAGTTCTAGCCTAGTCGTCGAGGATTAGCTTATATATTTAATGTTTATCCTTATGTAAGCTATTAAATCTCGTTTTATTTCGCCGTGGTTGTGATGACTTCTTTTATTTTGTTGGAGGTTATTGGATTTTTTTTTACTTAAGTTGAACTCTGTTGGATAATTTTAATGATCTCGTTGTTATTGTGTTGTGTTATTTATATTGCTCACATATTGATTGCATAATATTGTTCTATCCTTGGTTCCATTATTCTAAAGGAAGCTCTGCCAAAATTTTAAATGAAGTCATTTGTGCAATCTCTAAACTCCTTCTTTTATGCACAAATTTAGGGGGAGCTTTCTCAGAAAAGCACTATTGTTTTAAACATTTTCAATCTACTTATATCCTTTGTGTTGTCATTAATTACCAAAAAGAGGGAGATTGAAAGCATCTAGGCCCCAATCGGCTTTAGTTTTGGTAATTAATGACAAGTTGTGAAAAATGACTAATGCTTTTTCTTGAGGATTCCTTGATACAGGATAATCCATTAATTGGCAATCGTAAAGAAATGCATGTGATTGAATAAAGGGTAAATGGATGCATGGTGTCAAAGGTATAAATACACTCTAGGACTTTTTTCGTAGATTTTACCGATCTCGGAAGGTTGAAGAGAAATATCGGATTCTTAGAATTAAGTGATGTACTATTAAGAGGGGCTTTTGTCACTTTGTTTAAAGTTGAAAAGAGTGTCAAGGCTCAAATCCTAATTAATTAGACATCTGCACAAAAACAATGATCAAAAGAACATTTCAAGTCTGCAAAATAATCTTGGTTATGTTGCTTGTTCGGTGTGACCGGACCCCAGTCGGTCGGACCAGATGGTGGTGTGACCGGGCTCACACCGGCTTGCTTTTTCCAGAACATATGCATTGTCGAAAGTGTGTGGGCGGTGCGACCGGACTTCCGGTGCGACCGGGCTGTCTCCGGTGTGTTTTTCACAGAGGGCATGTTTTCCGGTTGGAGAGCGGGCGGTGCGACCGAAGGTCCTCCGGTCACACCGGATGAGCGGTATGACCGGACCCTTTGCGGTCACACCGGCAGTGAAATAACGGTCACTGGTCACGCATTAAATGCACTGTTCCGACCGTTCTATGATGTGAGGAGATGGCTTGACCGGCTCGAGTCCGGTCGGATCGGCTGTCTCAGCCCGAAATTCAGTAAAATATTAAAACGGCTAGTTTTGGTTGGTGAAGGCTATAAATACCCCTTAACTGCAGTGTAAGGGGTCCTTCTGGACCTCATTGAATACTCTTGAGCTTTAGCAAGTCTTCAAAACACCTTGTGCATTGAATTCACATATTTGAGAGGGTTAGAAGCAAAATTGAGTGTGCATTGAATTGTTAAGCCTTAGACACTCAAATTCAACTTCAAGCAAGCGTCGAAACTTATTACTCTTGGAGGTTGCCGCCTCCTAGACGGCTTGGAGGCGATTGGGGTTGGTGATCTTCTCAAAGAAGGTTGTGAGAAGGCCCAATCGTTGTGAAGGCAAGGAGCTCGCCTACCTGGAGCGGGGAAGAGCTACCTCTAGTGATCGGGGAAGGCTCAAGCAAGTGGAGTCGGCATTAAGAAGTTCAAGTCACCTCAACGTGGAATAGGGGAGACCGGCAAGTCTCCGAGACCACGGGACAAAAATTCACGTGTTCATCCTTTGTGGTTTGCGTTGTTTTTACCCTTGCTTTACTTTCTAGCAAATTGATTATCTTGGTGTCATACTTGCTTTATTATTGAAGTAGTTGTGTAGAAGAATTATTTGGTAATTATTGAAAGGGCTAGACATTAAAATTGATTGAATTGTCATTCACTCCTATAAATCATTAAAATTGATCTTAGTGATTAAAAATTTAAAAACCTCCTATTCACCCCCCTTTAGTCGGTATCCTTGATCCTACAGCAGGTAGGAAGGTGACATCATACTGATCTACGACTTATTAATTACACTCATCACTATGGTCTTATCACACCGACCCATGACTCATTTATTACACCCATCGCTGTAGTCTTGTCCTTCAAGCTTCATTTAATGCCGCTGTGTGGCTTCGCCCGATCCGCCTGGGATGTGACGTTCCTGCGAAGGGTTTGGTGTGAGGTGTCAGAAGGATGGGCCGTCGTTGTGTCGATAGTAGAATTCTTCGCCATCAATGGCCCTGACACAGCGTGCCAGGAGAAGGAGACTTCAAGGCGAAGCCTTCTTCTCATTCTTTTGGTTGCCTTCACGGCCTGGTGAGAGGGGCTAGAGCGTCCGCTAACTCATCGAGCCACCACGTGGGCCAACACCAGCGAGCGGCGTGATAGCCCACTGCCGCCAAAGCCGCCACGCAGCCGACGCTTCAGCGAAAGCGGCGTGACCGCCACCTGCTCGCCAAGCCGACGCCGAAGCAAAGCCGCCACGCAGCCGACGCCCGACGAGCGTGGTGTGACCGTTCACTGCCGCTGCCAAGACGCGGTGGCGACGCCATGAAGAGGGCTAATCGCTCACCCGCCGCCAGTCGCCACTTGGGCGCTCTCTGGCGAGTGCGGCTCGATCGCCCGCCACCGCCGCCAGGCGCCACGTGGTCTACTCGTGGCGAGTGGGGCTGACGCCCACCACTTGCCAGTACGCCACGTGGTCTTACTTATCTCTGCGGAGAGGTACCTGGCGAAAATGCGCCAACAAAGATGATTGGGATTTTAGGTTTAGATGAGCGGCAATCCTACTCGAAAGTACCTTCTCGATTGCCATCCCTATCCATCGCTTGCCTGCTCACAGTTGAGTGTCGGTGAAGCGACCAGCAAGTTCTTGGCTTCTCTGGCGCTCCACCGCTCTTTTATGGTTTTTTAAATCTGAACAATGTAAGACAAAATTTGTAAAACAGCGTCCAAAGTACGGTTTGAAATCTCGTTTTCAATTGACATCAAGACAAAATCCAAAATTTCATCGAGATTTGAGATTTTTGGAAGAATCTCAGACAAAATACAAAAATAAAAATTCAAATCCAGTTTTCTCAATTGAGAATTCCGAGATTTCGCCGAGACATAGAATATGGGTATTATCAAATCCGGTCAAAGATGACTTTCTTAAGAGAATATGTTCTTCTTTTTTTATTTTTGAAACATAACAAATGAAGCTTAATGCTTTCATATATTTTGATTGAGTAAACAAAGAAGTTTAAAATCTTTAAAACTTTTAAAGAATGGTTTTAAGGTAATTTTTAAGCTCTCATAAAAATTTTGGATTACGATCACACACAAGCAAATTTATAAAATTCTAGCAAAGTTACTGTCTCAGTTATGTTTATTCTGTTTTCATTTTTTAAAATAACAAATGAAGATCAATTCTTTTAAAAAAATTTCTGTAAAATTCTAGACTGCTAAAGATGCTATCATAAATATTTCAAAACATGATGAAACTTATACAATTTTATAAAAATCTAACAATACTTTTGCCGAAATTATAAAACATCTAAAAGTCTGTTTTTCAACAAATTTTCATAGAAGATGACATTCTTAAGGGTTATTAGGCTAAATTTGGTCAAAAAAGTCAAATTTCGGTGAAGCCGAAATTTCTAAAATTACTATAGCAATTTGATTTTTTTATTTTTTATCTTGCCAAGATTTCAAATCTCGTCCCCTATCAAAATCATAGATCTTATCGAGATTTCGCGAAATTTGATTGAGATTTATAACCTTAGCCTAGAGACACATATCTCTACTATTATAAAACACGAGTTGGTGGCAGCGATCCGTTCTTCCGCGGGCCCCGCTCTCCAGCCTCCAACCGCCCTCTCACTCCACACGTACACAGCGCTCCCACTCCCCAGCCCTAATCTCTCTCGCGCCGCCCCCCACTCCTCGGCTCCTCGCCCCAATCTCCTCGCGCCGCCCCAATTAGGGGTGGGCATAATTCTAACTGAATCAAAACCGAATCAATTAACCGAAAAATTCGGTTTTTTCAGTATTCAGATGTTCGGTTCGGTTTTTATTTTGTCATTGTTCGGTTTACGGTATTCGGTTCGGTTTACAAACTGTGAACCAAAAGTGCGAATAGACCGACTAGCGAGTAGCGACTAATTCACTGTTCATTCGGTTTGCACTGGGCATCCACAGGTCCCTCGACTCGATCCCTCCCGGCTCTTGCCCCCAATTCCCCATTTCCCTCCCAACCCTAGCCCTAGCCCTAGGCCACCGACTCACCGCCTCACCGGCTCATCGCTGGCGCTCGGCGCTCGGTCTCCTGCAGACTCATCACTACTCTGGCCTCCCATTGTTGGCTGCTCTCCAGCCTCCATGCTCCCTGCTCTGCGTTCAACTTCCGCCCGCTTCGCGCCGATTTGTACCCTCCAGGCCCTCCGCGACTCGCCGACTCCGCCACGACCTGCTCCTCCACGAGGACCGCGACTCCGCCATTTCGCCGCCCAAGTGCCCACCTGACCGAGGCGACCTCCTCCGCTTCGATTTCTTTCTTCACGCCGCCACCTCCATTGGTGCTTGTCGTCCATCACCAAAACAGAGTAGCGCACCATGCTTGCACGCTGACCGCCGACGCCTCGGCTGTAACTCGCCTCCGTCGCTCCGCCTCCGCCTTAGTGAGGTAAAACTCAAGTCGACACATCAAATACATCCGATGATCGATCTACATCTTTGCGGTTTATACATGCATTCATAAATACTAAATAGTAAGATCTCACGTCCATGCTCAAGCATTCCAAGATAAATTTTCAACTTTATGAAATTTATAAAGTTATCCTAGCCTCAATGATTGAGGCTAGGATAACTTTATCAAATTTATCGATGAGTATGTTGAAAATCATCGTATGATTTCTCAATGAATGCTTGTGCATGGACTGAGAGATCTTACTATCAAATTTATTATTTATGCTGTATAATGAAACATCCCTTGGACAAGACATAAAAATGCTGCAACATCATTTTTAAATACTGAAATGAAGTGTGAAACCAAAATATAATATCTTATAAATCACTTATGCATGATTCTTTAACAGTTGCCATGTTTCAAGAATGATAATCCATTATCTTTTAGATAGTGCCCAAATGATAAGATGTATGATTTATTCATACACTACTTCGAGTTCATATTTCAAAATTCAAATTCTTCGAACAAAAGCAAATGACTAAAAGATGAAAAGAAGATACCTTGACCTCTTTTCTTGGGCACAGATCATTGATCTTCTCAAACCGAGGGGTACAAGTTTCCCTAAAAAGCAAAGATGGTAAATTATATATGATGTTTTAGGACAGTTCTAACACACTGTTTATAGCTTAATTAAGCACTGCTGATTGAATGTTAGTAGCAATGGTCAATTATATATACCAACAATACTAATGATATATATGCTATGAATTTCTCACTGTTATTTGTGTGTATGCTTGAGTTGAAGATCTCTATCATTTTCCCTTGTATGTGGTACTGGTACTGATGCTTAGTTCACTGTGATTTGTAGTTCAAATTCTTGCAGAGCTATGTTGAGTTGAAGAAATGCTGCTTCCTTGTTGACGCTTGAGTTGTTCCAGACTTCCAGATGCCTGGACTTTGCTATTCCTTCAGTTGTTCCATACTTCCAGACGCTTGAGTTGAAGAAATGCTGCTTGCCTGCTTCCTTGTGGTTGTGGACTTGTGGTCCTGTGGATGCTTCACTGTGATTTTGCTATTTTCTGGATTTGCTATTTTCTGTGGACTTGCTTCCAGTTCCAGACGCTATGCTTCACTGTGGACTTGCTTCCAGACGCTTGAGTTCACTGTGATTTGGTTCACTGTGATTTTGCTATTTTCTGGATGAGTGGACGGCTTGCTAGTTGCTAATTGCTACATGCTTGTTGCTTGATGCTTGTATTTTGCTACCCTTGTATTTTGCTACATGTAAGATGTAACATGCTGCTTGTATTTTGCCTCACGCCTGGAGGCTGGACGGCGCCTAGAGGCTTGTATTTTTGCATCTGTTGATTTTGCGATTTTGCATTCTGGAGACTGGAGTGACTCTGTTGAGTGTTGCATTTTGGAACTCTGGGCTCTGGCAATTCGGTTAACCGAAAAACCGAATTAACCGAACCGATTTGGTTCGGTTAATTCGGTTCAATTTTTCACTTCAATCGGTTTCGGTTCGGTTTCAGTGTTTCAAAAACTGAAAAAACCGAACCGAAAAAACCGAATGCCCAAGCCTAGCCCCAATCTCCTCACGCTGCCCCAGACGCAATTTCCTCCGCCCCAGACGCAATCTCGTCGTGTGCCCAATGCGGGAAAAAGCCCCCTTCGCTCGCTGCCGACGGACCTGCCCACCACTAGATCTCCAAATGCCGTCGCTGCTCCCCTTCCGGATCCGATGCCCCCCGAAGGATGCTCCAGCTGTGGTCGGAGCTCGACGCCTTCCACGAGCAACTCCGCCACACCCGAGGGGGGCGAGACTTTATCTTCTACGACGGTCCCCCTTCGCCATCGACCTCCCCACCACGGCCACATCCCCGCCAACTCCATCAGGATGTGGTCACCCGCACCGGTCGATGCGCGTCGTCACGTCGTCAGGCGCCGCCGAGTCGACCTCGACCGGGCGGCGGCGCAAAGCGCCCATGTAGGCCTTCCGCTCCTCACACTGGCCGGCGGAGGCGAGGCACGCTGAGCACGACGCCGACGCAGAGGTTGCCGAGCGTGGCGAGGTCCGTCTCCTTCCCTCCCGCCTCCGCGATGGCGCCTCCTTCACCGCCTCGCCTCCCAATCCCCTTCCTCCCCACTCATGCGCCGTCCCTCTCCTTCTCCGGCGCCGACGCCTCAGATTCGCCACCCTTGTCGATGCCCCTTCGCCAGATCTAATGGCCCCGAGGTTAGAATCCACCCACCCTCCCTTTCCTTTTCCTTTTCTTCTTCTCCCACTCACTCTCTTCTCCTCTTTTCTCTAGGCCGCCACCACTCGGTCGGCCTTGGTGCCGCAAAAGACCGAGGGTGGCTTTCCTTGGCTCTGTGTTGTAGCGGTCGTCCCGACGATGACGACGCCGTGCAGCACCTACACCAACCCCATCGCCTCCTACCCTAATTGCTACTACTACGACTACCTCCATCCACGAGCTAAGTGTTTTCCCCTCACTCCTCTCTTAATCCATCTCTCCTTAATTGGTTTTAGTGCTCGCTAATCATGGATTTTTCCTTTACATCTATTGCTTGTGCTTGCGAACCCCTTATGGATTTGGATTAATATATAACGTGAATGATGTACATTGAAATGCTTGTGTTTGTTTATCGATGCGGATCCTAGAGGATATAGTGCCTTATTATTTGTCGATATGCGCTTGGTTTCGATCCGTTTGTTTTGTTTGGTGCAATGTTTCATGTGTTGCCCATGTCTCGTGGTTACTTGTTTTGTAGATTTATAAATTGTCGATCGTAGTGTTGTACTTGCTTTGTTTGGTTAGTGCAAGGTTTGCCGAATTTGAGACGATTTTGTTCAAATTTTCTCACTCGTGAGGTTTTGGGGGTCAAATGGGGGAGATCATTCATTACTGTTCGTTGCTTCCCCAGCGACATGAGGATTTGTTAGGCTGATCATACTTAATTGTTTTAGTGAGGTGCATGATGTGTCTGTCTTTTTACTATGAACCCCCATGTTAAATGGAAACAAAAAAGGATTCTTTTCATTCTTTTTTTTTTTGCATTCTGTATACAGCCAAACCGAGTTTTTCATGTCTTTTACAAGGTTATTATGTTGGTTTATGGTAGTACTTGGAGGTTACCTTTTAGTCTTTTACTAGATGTCTTATGATAAATCTAATAATGGTAGGGATATTGTTGCAGTCGTGTAAGATGGGTTATTTTCAACTACAGCATTTGAATTGGTGCTGCTTAAAGTAGCAGGAGATTCAAATTTTGTTCAACGTTGCAAAGTAGAAGTTGGAATGAACTGTTAATTTCCCCATCAACTTTTATTCAGAACTTTTGGCAAATGTACTGTTCAAGTTAATTTACCCATCGAGTCCTCCAACACCAGGCATCCCACATCTAATGGTTGATGAAAGCTGACTATTTTTTTTACATTTCTATGTAGTGTGGGATGTATAGCGCTTTTAGGTAGAATCATCTGCCACAAATGATTGATATTGGTAAAAGGACTCATAGGGATAAAAGTGGTACTGTTACTTTTAGTTGTAGCTTCGCAGTATAACACTGAATTGCAAGTGTGTTACGGTTCTGCAAAATTTGGAATGTGGTATGGTTGGTCTAAATGTTATTGGTGTTTCTCAATTGCCATGTTATTCTTACTTGAGCTTAGTTAATTATGTGGGATGCTGGCTTCTGCTTACTTGAGCTTAGTTAATTACCATTCACTGATTGGCATCCTCTGATTATGCTATTTCTTGTTATTACTGCAGCCGAAGCAGATCCATGAGATCAAGGACTTCCTCCTTACTGCAAGGAGGAAGGATGCAAGAACTGTGAAAATCAAGAGGAGCAAAGATGTTGTCAAGTTCAAGGTGCGTTGCTCCAAGTACTTGTACACGCTCCAAGTACTTGTTTTTATTTGTGAACGAGATATGTGTGTAGTGCTATGTAAACTTGCGTTACAGAGTTCTGTTAATATGTATGCATCATTTATATCTGGGTAGAACTATTAGCTCATTGGTACAACTATTTCTGATGGGCTATGCACATATAGGATCCATCCATCCATTGAAAATGCTTAAGAGCCATCAGTGCTACAATTGTATATGTGATTATTGAACAAGAAGATTGGTGAAATCGTTTATTACATTTATGTAGGGAAAATTAATATAGTTTTGAGTCATTCAGTGATATGGGTCATTCACGGTTTGAGTTCTTTGTTGTGAGCATTTCAAAATGCTTTCTCTGCTAATACGCCCTAACATCAGGTAGAATAGAAGGAGGGTGCTGAAGTCTGAACAAGTATTTATATATGTCTATGCATCCATATTTTTGTATCTTGTTAGTATCACTTTTGCAGTCGAATGAATAGTATAACGCGTATGGATGGCAACAATATGAAGGCTTTTAGCTATGGTTGAAATGTGTAGTGGTTTCTTCCATACGTGTTAACTGCAGGAATCTGCGAAGCAGTTTGCTGATGAACTGAAAGCATTGTGTAGTGCACAAGCCAATCTCTGGTGATGTATCAGTTGAGTTCATAAGAGCATTGATTGTTTGAAATGTTTGTTGACGACAAGGATCATAGTTTAGATCCACTTACGAATAGCTTAAACTATATTTTCTTCATCTGTAACTGCTTTTGATAAAATAAAAGTTGCCTTGTCAAAGTTCATTGTTCTTCCTTAGCCAATTCAGTTTAGTGGGTGAATCTATCCTGAGATGTGGTTTATTTTTATGTACGCCATTTAATTTTCTTACATATAAATTTTCAATCTATTTGGTTGACTTGATTGTGTCTTACTTTGTAAGACTAATTTTATCTACATGTATTGTACAATTTTCAATCTATTTTTCTGCTTGTGATGGGTATAAACAAATTTTTTTTGAAGGGTTGGCATGCAAACTGAAAATTATGGCATGAGCAAGACCTTAGTGTGATGCGATAAAGTGCCTTAACTCATTTTGCTGATTGCAAAAGTTATGGAATGTATTGTACAAGTTTATGGATCAATCATTCATGTTGTATGAAACATCTATAGTACTGCTGTGTATTCATTACAAATCTTATAGCAAACCATATTTAGATTTCTGTGCTGATTTCTTGAGGGCCTCCTGACTTTTTGTCCTTGGTTTTTTAAAAAAGAAAAGCACAAATAGTTGCAGCAGGAGGGTTCCTCTCATAGGTAAGCCTTTTTGTTCAACAAAGTATGGCAATATTTGTTATTACTGTCTACAACTTTTATTTCGAGATCTATGTTGCACTTAGTGTGGGTTAAGGTTCTACATGGTCTGCATTGTTAGAATACTTTAGGTTTCTCTTTGTTTTGTTTTGGTTCATCATTACAACCTTTGCAGGCTTATATCCTTATGCTCACCTCATAGGAACGGTGTATGATGCAATCAAGCTTGTTGTATCGTTGTTGATTCTAGCTTCACCTATAAAAGGCGCCAACTTTTCATTTTTTTTTGTAATACATACGTGCATATGTATCGTTTGTTGAATGGATGTATTAATTGAATCATCTCTTTTTTGTGTGCAAACTCCTTGCCTTTACAACAGTTCAATTATTCTTAGGAGTTTTTTCCAGGGAACATATTTGCTCAAAAATTGCTTCATAATGTTGGCAACTGATAGCACCTAACAAGACCTGGTATTGCCAGTCATTTGGCGAATTCAATAGGACAAAATAACAGGTGTGGCTCTCAATTCATATTTATATTCTTGTCTCAATGAATTAGATTTGTTTTTACAATATTTATATTATTGTCTTCATGAATTATTTCCTCAGTTTTCCAGGTTAATGTTGGCTCTCTATGCTCAATTTAATTGTTCTCTTTGCTATCCAGGGAAAAAGAATAGTCTGAATATGGCTTGCTACTTCCTAGATATGATTTGAGCCCACCTAAATTTCAGAACATCAGGGGAAAATGCAGTTCATCAGAAATATTCCTTGCCAATGAGATGTTTCCACAACCTCAAATCTGCAGTTTTCCAGGTGATGTCCTGCTTAAGAATAAAGACAATCCCATCTTGTTTCTTTTCTGTTGTTAGTTTCACTTCCGCTATCGAATAGATAAATTAGATTTGGTCACCTTCGTTCTATTACTTTGTGAATATGGCACATTTTCTATAGTAAACATTGAATTTTTTTAAATAATATTATTTTATTTCGAAATTGCGACATTAATACTCGCATTAAAAAAATTACAGAAATAATATCTGGTCGCCAAACTGTTTGGCGAAAATAGGTATGTCGCCAAACCGTTTATGCGATAGCCTAATCCCGCTTGAACCCTTAAACACCGAGATCGAGGCTATTGTCGCCACACCGTTTAGCTTAATTATTATATTGTCGCCAAACGGTTTGGCGATAATCTAACTTGGATATTATCGTAAACCGCTTTACATAATAAATACCGTAACTTTCTATTCGAACTTCAATTTAGGTGATCTTAGACTCTATGCGAAGCTCTCTTCATAAGCTTCGCATAGAGTCCAAAATCACCCAAATCGAAGTTCAGAGTAAAAAGTTACGGGCATTTTTACTATTGTCGCCAAACGGTTTGGCGATAATACTGTAGCTACAGTAGTATTGTCGCCAAACGGCTTGGCGACAATATAATGGTCGCCAAACCGTTTGGCGAAAATAGGGTCATCTCGGTGATTAGCATTTAAATGGCAAGATTAGGCTATTGTCGCCCACTGGTTTGGCGACTACCCTATCTTCGCCAAACGGTTTTGCGACTACCTTATTTTCGCCAAACGGTTTGGTGATTGATATTATTTCGTAATTTTTTAATGCGAGTATTAATGTCGCAATTTCGAAATAAAATAATATTATTTAAAAATTCAGAAACATTGCTTTACAGGTGTTGATTCTATATAGAATCACTGTATTAGGAAACAATTCCAATACTCTATTAGTGTACATTTGATCGGATTGCCTCAATAGTTTAGCTATCAGAAAATTTCCCATGTGGTGCAGCATGTCATGTGCCATTTGTCCTTTGCTCTTTTAAAGTTGGATTTATTTTTATTCGCATCCACAAATTTTCATAGCTCTGAATTATGTCAGATAATGCAATGGCCTTATGAGGATGCCTATAGTTGACCTTTCAAGCAAAAATGAATGAGGTACAAGATGATGGGACAAGATATTGATGTATATACCTTCAGTTAGATAGGGATGTTAATCTATTTCCTTTATGTGTTTTTGGTCATTTTCTCAGTTTGTCTTGAGCATTGAAAAGTAAAGCTTCTACCATTTTGCATATAGAAAGAAGTTCAATGCATCTTCGTCATTTTAAGGTGTTGTTCCTGTGAAGGTGATGAGAGATTGCTTGTTGCACAACACATTCACATCAAGCACAACAAGCTGGATGTTGTGAGCACTTTGGTGGAGTGCAAAACTTTTTTGTGTGTGTAGTTTCAATTTGTTTATTACTTAGTCTCAATTTTGTTCGTTTGGCCGTTGACTCTTGTAATATACAAACTATTGTAGCAATCACTTTATTTTGTAGAATGCGGTCATTATGTTTAAAAGTCATACTATATGCCACTAGATATATATGCTTTACCCTCTTTTTGTTAGTTGATCAGCTTAATATATGTATAAAAGAAAAATATTATTTAATGTAAGGTTTAATATATGCCGTTACAACGCACGGACATCTTACTAGTCACGTATCATGTTCCGTAGAAGCGCCTTTGCTCCGTGCTCGACAGCAGGTGGCGCGGATGAGTAGCTCGCACTTCTTCCTCGGCAATTTTTTAATTCAGTGACCGGTACTTAATTAATCAATTAATTAAGTGATTAACCGGCCAGTATTGACTAATGGGTTAGTCCCTGCTCGCTGCCGAAGAAAGGGCGGGCGGGTCCCGCTCCGCCGGACGCGCCGAAGTTAGGGAGCGGTTCAAGAGCAGAGTTTGGTGCCTGTGGACGCTCCACCACGCCGTTCGCCAGGAAAGTTGCCGGCGCGAGAGCGGATCAAGAGCAGAAATCTAGCTTAATATTCGCAACTTTTAAATAGTGACACAACGGTAACTCCCGCTAATTGATTATGCAGGGGTCTTAAGCTTGTTCATGGACGCACCCGTACGTGCTTGCATCCGTGTTCGGTAGGAACGAGCTAGAAATTGTTTGCGTGCAAACATCTAGTTGGTAAATATTTCATGGGTGATACTAGTTCGGTGGGAATGTTTCCATCGTACGTTCATGAAAACAGCTCGACAAATTTCTTCAATGCATACAACAATTCATCATAGTACGTGCAACATTGCAGAAACACACAAACAATACCAAGTAAAGATTTGAAAAAAAAAATTGATCTCCCAATAACTTAGACAAATTTGAGTAGTATCGGATGCCTAAATTAGTATTGGTCAACCTATTTGAAAAAATAGTGTAAAGGTATTCAAAAATAACAAATGCATATCTAAAAAAATGATGTAGCAACCTTACGATATTTTAGAGATGCACATGCAAAAATAAAAATTGCACGGTGCAACGTCTCAAAATAACCTGTTTCGCAATCCATTGCAATAAAAAAGGGCAACAAAATAAATACCCTTTTGCAGTCATACTAATAGTATATAACTACTCTATTAAAGCCGAAGGATTTCCAGAGCAACCGGAGCGCCACCTGTCGCCTTGCGATTTTGCGAAAAAACCCCTCCGTTTCTTCGAAATTACGGATAGGTCCCTGTGTAATTTTACGTGAGACAAAGATTTTTTGGCCTTCGCTTTGGGTTCTGCACGGTATTTTACGGAAAAGCCTCCCGTAATTTCAAATCGCGAACAAGTCCTTTCCTAATTTTTCAGGATAGCGAACAGGTCCAAAAAAATAACAAACAGGTCCCTGCTTCTTACGTTCGTGTCCTTTCTCCGTTTTTCCCGGGAAAAATGTTTTTGTCACTGAAAAAACTAGAAAAAATGTTTCCGCCGCCCAAAAAAACCGGAAAAAATATTTTCGCCGCCCAAAAAAAATAGAAAAAAAGATTTCGTCACCAAAGAAAGGTTTATAGCAACTTAGGGATGCTAACGGGTCATAACATGGTTTTTTTAAACATGTATTATTACTCGGTGAACACGAGAGTATTAGGCTCGACAAAAGAAGATTGTCGCCTCTAATAATTTTTCGCCCTTTTTTCTCTAGACTATTTTTCACCGGTGGGTGGTTTTGCGAATATGTACTATTACTCGGTGGACTCGTAGAGTATTAGGCTCGACGAAAGAAGATTGTCATCTCTAATAATTTTTCGCCTTTTTTCCTCATGTTCGCGTACGGGTCATTCGCTTTTATTTTCCCGTTTAAAAAAAATCCCGTATTTTTTTATTCGCGGTTGTGTTCTCCGTTTTCCACGGGAAAAAAGTTTTTGTCACCAGAGATATGTGTGCAGCTCTATCTCTAAACTTTTTCCCCAACTCGATTTTCCATCTCGATCTCTGATATTTTTTTAAACATGTATTATTACTCGGTAGACGCGTAAAGTATTAGGCTTGACAAAAGAAGATTGTTATCTCTAATAATTTTTCGTCCTTTTTCCTCTAGACTATTTTTCACCGGTGGGTGATTTTGCGAACATGTATTATTACTTCTCGTGAACGATAGAGTATTCGACTCGACAAAAGAAGGTTGTCATCTCTAATAATTTTTACCCTTTTTCCTCTAGACTATTTTTGACATCGCTTTTCCTTAAAAAGCGTAAAAGCGGGATTGTGCAGTTTTCCCCATAAGTATCAAGCGATCGAAGTTTCGCGTGACGCAAAGAAACAAATTACATATGCATGGCGTAGCGTGGTCATTATCTAGTATCTCTTAAAGCGGGAGGATTAAGCACATCTGAGGCCTCCAACTCAGCTTATTTGCGAAAGCGCTCTTCAAAAATTTTGAAATTATGAACAGGTCCTTCCACCAGTTATTTCGCAAAAAAGGCCTCATGATTCCGCAAATTTGACCCGGGCGTCAATTCTTTAAATCCGAAAATTTAAAATTATATTTAGATTATGTTTGCAAAGAAAATCATGGTTCCGCAAATCCTTCCACCAGTTCTTTTGCAAAAAAACCATGATTCTACAAATTCGACACGGACGTCGATTCTTTGAACCCGAAAGATTTAAAATTACATTTAAGCCTCGTTATTTTACAGAAAAGCTATAGTTCCGCAAATTTGGTACGGACGTCGGATTTAAAATTACATCATTTGTCGGTTCTTTGAACCCCCAAAGATTCCAGGTGGGTCCTTATAGAAAAACAGTGATTATGCAAATTCACCAACAGCTTCTAGCCAACCAATTTTTAACCCAATTTTTGCCAAAAAAAGATATGTTTTTGTAGAAAAAATAGCCCGATTTTTCCCACTACGCAGACTCGCCAACGACTCCTAGGTCCTAGCCAATCAATTTTTTTAAAAAAAAACACCACTGAAAAAACCAAAATTATATTAAAAAAACAGAGCAAAAATTTTCACGCGGTGCGGCATCGCGCGTGAGTCCACCTAGTTATTATTGTGTTCGGTGTGGCACGTCTCCATAAATAGTACGGATGGCAATCAGACCCGCAGGTTCTGCACCCGATCGGGTCGGGTTCAGGTTCTAATTTTCACCCACGGGTTCTTTAAGTCGGGTACCCGAGATTGGTTCAGATTTTAATTTTCACCCACGGGTACTCATCGGGTAAATACGCACATACCCCGGATACCGTCGAGTTCGAATTTTCATGGGGTTTGGGGTTGGGTTCCGGACACCAACCCGGTTTGGCTCGGGTTTTTTGGTTCGGATTTCTTGTCGGGTCGAGTTTTACAAAACCCACACCCAATCCAACCTATTGCCACCGATAGAACTGCAATATTGCACAAACCCGTCAGATACCCGCCGGATTTTAGGTACCCGCCGGGTTCGGGGCATAGTTTTTTACACGATATGGTATTCGGGTTCGGGTTGGATTTTCCAATTCGGGTTTTCTATCGGGTCGGGTTTTGTAAAATCACGTCCAACCCGATCCGTTGCCATCCTAATAAGTATTGTGTTGAGCTCTGTACGGCTTCGTCGACCCACCTAATAGTCAGTGATCTTAGCTGCAATTCAAATTTGCTTGTTTGCTACTCCCGCCGCCGGAGGCAGGAGACATGGACCGGCACTCCACATTAGCCAAGCTCGGCTTCGGCGTCCTGACGTGCAACTCGGCGCTCGCAATCTATAAATCGCGGGGCGACCCTGGCTCCGTCGCGTTCGTGCTCGGCGCGTATGCCGCCGTCGTGCTGCTCTTCGTCGCCCTCAGTAGGTTCGAGCGAGCGCAGGCCACGGACAGGGGCAAGATCAAGGCCGCGGTCTGGGCGCTTTCCACGCTGCTCACGGTCATGTTTGCTTCCAGGGTGGCTCCCCTCATGCCGCCGTTCGTGGCCGTGGCCGTCTGGCTCATGGCGGTGGCGACGGCCATTGGCGGCTTTTGGGCTTTCTTTCTTAATCCGTGAAGGTCGGATGCGTGTTTTTCTCTGTCTCTTTGGGTGTTCTCGCCATTCCGGCCGGTTTCAATTTGCTGCTTACTTTGTCGGCTCGCTTGGAATAAAATTTGTGGTTGTTTCCTTTCCAGCAACTTCTTCGGTGTTTGATGGTGCAGGGGTTCTGTACGAACTGAGTTACTAATTTCTGTATCCATTAGTTGTGTTTGTTATAACTAGTCGAATTTTCTGCGTAGCTATTAAAATACATGTGCTTTTTATTGAAAACAAACTTCAGTTTGATATAGAGTTAGGAATGCTTATGATTGAAAATAAAGTTGTACTATTTCCAGCACGATATCTTGATACTAGAGAAGAGAGTGATTAGATGGGATTTTAGAAACAACCGCTCTTAATAGTTTGATACTCAAGCTTGCTACTAGAGGGTCAGTCACCGGTTTAATCTTGGTTTTCTGAAAGGTTTTATCAAACGTCTTCACTCTTCTATCTAAAAAAAAGCCGACGTGGCATATGTAAATATCAAACAAATTAGGGTATGTTTGGAGGTCGTGCTGAATCGAAAAATTCTTTTTAGTTTTGTAAAAATTCTTTGTGGTAGTCGGTGTCTGTAGCTTTTCTTATTATGTCGTTTAGCGGTAACCGATCACAGAATCAGAGCTTTTGAAAGGTAATCGAGCAGGAAAGCAACAACTTAGCGAAGCATAGCGTTGCTCGAGTGGGGAGGTAATTTAGAGGCGGCGAGGTAGGGCAATAGAGGTCAGAGAGGCGGAGCGAGTGAGGTGAGAGACAGCTTTTGGGAGTGCTTTTGTTGTGGTTTAACTTCTCAACTGCTTTGCAGCCATACTATTTGATGGGCTGTTGATATAAAGATGAAGCACAACCCCCAACAGCCCCTTAAGTTGTTAAGGTGTGCCCTGTTATATCACTTAAACGTCTGTTATTACCTCTTTATAATTTTTGGTATACTTAAATGCTAATTATAAGATACTTAATACGATATGGTTGGAAAAAATTTAATCGGAGCCATTCTTATTACGTGCATATGGTCTTTTTTTCCCTAGGTGCTCATTTTGTCTAGGTCTCCAATTTAATGCTATGGTTGATATATACCTTTTTCCGTAGCTAAAAGGAATATATGCACATAATAATATAAAAAGTAGAATTTGATAATTTTTCTAACTCGCTTTTAGATTATCTTATAATCAATTATTAGAATATACTTAAAATGATATATATATATATATATATATATATATATATATATATATATATATATATATATATATATATATGTGTGTGTGTGTGTGTGTGTGTGTGTGTGTGTGTGTTGTTAAGCGTAAATGAGAAGTAGAGGTACGTGCTCTTAGAGGATGGAACCGTTTACACAGCACCGATTGTGCCTCTTATCGCTCGAGTATTAAAAAACTTCATACGAATCAAAAAACCAATTGTGCCTTGTCGTTCATTCCAATTTGAATAGCACCGCCGACCAGTAGCGACAATCGTGCCGACCTTACTGGAGGCGGCATGGTACGTGAGGACCATGACAAAGGCGGTGCCGCGCCGCGCACTGACGAAACGACAGATGCTGCAGATTGGGTTAGGGCCTGTTTGGTACGGCTCCAGCTCTATTAGATCCGTGGATCTGGTGGAGTAGGTATTCTAACTCCACAGATCCGTGAAAATTTGGAGCTGTGAGTACATTAGAATGTTTAGATGGATCATCTTGTTTATATTTTAGGCCAAAATATAAACTTAATTTCTTTATTTTAGCCTCTGAGTTTGAGATCTTGGGAGAAGGCGGGATCTGAAACTTTCTGCAAACAGGCCTAGTTTCAAATTTTTTTCCTGTAGCGCTTCGTGGCTCCTGGCCTGCTGCGCGTGTCACTAGTGATACGACTACGCCCCTAGGTGCGACGATAGCCGTACAGTTGGACGGTGCAACGCGCCGCGCTCGACGGTGATTGATTGTTTTTTCCACCGCCTGCGCCGGCGGAGCAGGCGGAGCGTTGCGGTTTACGTTGGTCTCCACTCATCACGCGTTCTCTGCCGCCCACGCAATTAGAGATCTCATGGCCCCGGGCTGTCTGTCAGCCAGTCACCCATCCAAAGAGGCTACGCGCCCACCTGTGGCTGATCTACAATCTCGGTTCTTTCCACCGCTAGCCTATGAAGCGACTAGCGAGTTCTTGGCTCTTCTAGCGCTCCACCGCTCCTTTATAATATCTAAGATCTGACCTATGTATGAACGAATTTGTAGAACGCTGTAGACTAGCGAGTTCTTGGCTCTTCTAGCGCTCCACCGCTCCTTTATAATATCTAAGATCTGACCTATCTATGAACGAATTTGTAGAACGCTGTAGACTAGCGAGTTCTTGGCTCTTCCAGCGCTCCACCGCTCCTTTATAATATCTAAGATCTGATCTATGTATGAACGAATTTGTAGAACACTGTCTAGACTAAGGTTTGAAATCTCAGGATGGCGAAACCCAAATTTCGCAGATTATCGAAATTTCAAATAAATCTCAGACAAAATAAAAAACAAAAATTTAGATCCGGCAAACTTCAACCGAATGAAAAATGATTCAAAGTCAAACCACGTTAGAAAAATTTTAAATTTTTTCGTGGATATCCTGATTCATTATCAGTGTTTTCATAAAATTTTTAGATGAAGATCAATCTTTTAGAATTTTTTAAAATTATGACAGTGCTATGTCTGATAAAAACTTGATAATCAATACATAGATTTGCATGAGCAACTAAAAATGGTTTAGAATTTTGAAACTTTTACAAAAGGGTGCTAAGGTAATGCTTAAGCTCTTATAAAAATTTTGGATCATGATCACACTATACTAAATTTATAAATTTCTTACAAGGTACTATACCATTTTTGCGCTAAGGTAATGCTTAAAACTCTTATAAAAATTTTGGATCACGATCACACTCCAGTAAATTTATAAAATTCTTGCAACTATACCATTTATGTTCTTTCTGTTTTTTATATTTGAAATATAACAAATGAAGTTCAATACTTTCATAGATTTGATTGAGCAAACAAAAAAGTTTCAAATTTTTGAAAATATTAGAGAATGGTTCTGAGATAATTCTTAAACCCTCATAAAAATTTTGGATCATGATCACACTCTAGCAAATTTATAAAATTCTGACAAAGTTACGATATCAGTTATATTCATTACATTTTTGATTTTTTATAGATAATAAATGGAGTTCAATTCTTTTAAAAATTTTGTGTAGAATTTTATACTACTAAGGGCGGTACCATAAATATTTTAGAGTATGATCGAACTTGTACAATTTTACACAAAATTTGTGATGTTTTTGCCAAAATTAAAAACGTCTAAAAATTCCAGTATTTCAACAAATTTTGATGAAAGATGACATTCTTAAAAGTTATTGGGCCAAATTCGGTCAAAAAACCTGTAATGCGAAATCATGTTGAAATTTCAAATATTACTATAACAATTTGATTTTTTTTTCAATTTTTTTATCTCACCGAGATTTTAAATCTTGTCCTCTGCTGAAGTCCGAGACCTGGCCTGGATTTGCAATATTGGCTTAACGGCACACTATGATAGCTTAGGGATTTGTAATATTGGCTTAGACGGCACACTACCTATCATGCTTCCGTAGTAGCACCTTTGCCGGAACCGCAATGGCCCACGACAGCAGACCTATAGCGCACTTAATTAATTGATTAATTAAGTGATTAACCGGCCAGGTATTGATTAGTGGGTTAGTCCCTGCCGTCGAAAGGGCCAGTGGGTCCCGCTCCGCGGACGCGCCGAAGATAGGGAGCCGTTCAAGAGCAGAGTTTGGTGCCTGTGGACGCTCCACCACGCCGTTCGCCAGGAAAGTTGCCGGCGCGATGATTGCTAAATCTAGCTTAATATTCGCAACTTTCAAATAGTGACACAACGGTAACTCCCGCTAATTGATTATGCAGGGGTCTTAGGGCATATTTGGATCCATTAGCACTAATAGTTAGCTGCTAAAATTAGCTAAAGTGAATCCAAACAGGCTAGCTAATAACCCAGCTAACAGTTAACTGCTAACCCGTACGTGCTTGCATCCGTGTTCGGTAAGAACGAGCTAGAAATTGTTTGCGCGCAAACATCTAGCTGGTAAATTTTTCATGGGTGATACTAGTTCGATGGGAATGTTTCCATTGTACGTTCCTGAAAAAAGCCTAACAAATTTCTTTAATGCATGTAACAATTCATCATAGTACATGCAACATTACAAAAACACATAATCAACACCGAGTAAAGATTTGAAAAAAAAAATCGATCTCCCAATAACTTAGACAAATTTAAGTAATATTAGATGTTTAAATTAGTATTGGTCAACCTATTTAAAAAAAATAGTGTAGAGGTATTAAAAATAACAAATGCATATCTACAAAAATGTAGAGGTATTCAAAAATAACAAATGCATATCTAAAAAATAATGTTGCAACCCTCGACATTTTAGAGATACACATGCAACAATAAAAATTGCATGGTGCAACATCTCAAAATAACTTGTTTCGCAATCCATTGCAACAAAATAAATACCCTTCTGCAACAGGGAAGAACTCTTCTACAATAAATAAATTTCAACTACAAAAATAATATTTTGTTATTAGATTTAAGAAATACATATTGCAACAAACAAAAACACTTCTTGCAACATTGGAGGAAGCAAGTTGCAACAGAGAATCAGATAATTGCTAGCTAATTACCGAGCGAGGCGAAGCAATCCCTCATATTGTCTCCCCACCTCAGCGCGTCCTCCTCACTCTCCATCTCCACCACCACCTCTCCTTTTTGCCCGTCCCCTCCAGCTCCACCGCCTTACAGTAACAGCGATGGTGACGAGGACAACCTTATCGTCCTAGCCTCATCCCTCCTCCCTCTCCCGAAGATCACGACTCTAAGCACCCTCCCCTCCACCCGGAACCTGAACACCTCTGATTCCAACTCCAGCCGTCGATGGGGCGCCACGCTAGCTCGCTATCAGAGTTGGTTATTTCCTAGGGCGGGTCTATATATGTTTAGCTCATATATACATGCATGGTCTGTTGTTTGTTCTCTGATTATTGTACGGTCGAAGGATTTCATCAAGCTAGAAGTTAGGGGGTACGTTTGATTGCCTAGATAAGGTTGGATGGGATAAAACCATCCGGTGTGACTTTTTGTTTGGTTGGATGGATAAGGATGGATGGGCTAGTTGTAATCGAGGTTTCAAAATTCGGTTTAAAAATTTTGGACAAAAAATTGGCTAAAATTTGAATTTTTGGATAAAATTTGATAGAAATTTGAATTTTTGGACAAAATGTGACCAGATTTAAATTTTCAAACAAAATTTGACTAAAATTTGAATTTTCAAACAAAAGTTGAACTTTTGGACAAATTTTGATCAAAATTTACATTTTCAGACAAATTTTGATTGAAATTTAAATTTTCAGACAAAATTTGACTACTATTTGACCAAAATTTAAATTTAATCGAGTACACTTCGGCGAAATTTGAATTAAACCGAATACACCTCTTTATGTAGCAAATAGTTAAACCCGTCCAGCCTTTTTTTAGGATGGATCTATCCAACATCTTGAGAAAATATTTAAAAAAAAACTGAATAACCATATCTCATCTATCCACTCATCTAAATAATTGGACAACTCCAAATCCATAAATGACTATATCCTATTTACTCTTATCCAACTAACAAATCGCCACCTAGGTATGCTATTGTTGAAAGGCCATGATTCGATCCAGCTATACAAGGTGTGCAGACCATAGATAATTTTATTGTAAAGTGAACTAGCTGAAATTCTTTGCATATTATGTGTGACGCAGTGCTTTCACTGTAAGAGTCAAGCTTTTGTATCCAATAAGCTAGCATCCATATGCACGCACGAACTAATTTTGTATACGTATGTTCCATTGTGAATGTAAGAGTGCTCAATTTACACGTGTAATTGGTTCACTGAGACAAGCTACGATTGGACACCTTTTTTCTCTTTGGTGTTTGCTAAACAACACTTGTTTTCTCTGAAAAAGAAAAGGGAGAAATTAGCGCTCAGACGTTTGATTTCTGTTCATTCTATCGGACGTCTCTTACAACATTTTTTTCTACGTTTGCAACATTTTCTGTCAACGCGTGAAATATTTTTTTGAACGCTTGCAACATCCGTTTACTGTAGCGAATTTTACTGTTTGTCGAAGGAAAATGTTACACACGTTGTAACAAAATGTTGCATGTGAAGAAAAAAAATGTTGCAGTGTGCTCGAATACCTCACAATATAATTCGTGCCCGGCGGTTGATGGAAATGTATTGGTGGTCAACACTGCGGTATTTGGCATCGATTAGGATTTCTAGGTTCATTGGTGTCCTACCAATAGATCCACTCAGGAGAGGGCAATAGGTGACAGAGGTCGGCTCCAATGGTAGTCTTTCTAATTGGTCTGGTTTTAGCTTTTTAGGTTAGGGAAAATTTAATATATGCCACTACTTAGTGCTTGTTTTGCTAGAATAGATTTCCAAAGAAAAATATTGTCTTCATTTAGAACCAAGAGATATGTTTAACGCGTTTGTGTTTGCAATTGTACACGGATGAACTCATTTCTAACACAGATCATATGTTAAATGAGTAATATCTCTTTCCAATCCAGCCCAAAAACCCAAATGCATAAGTCAAATCAAAATGCATAGATCTGAGGAGGAGTGGAGGAGACCCAAATAAATCAAGAGATCTTACTCGCACGGAGCTTTGGATCTGGCGAGAAATTGATCAACAGCAGGCAGGAGAGACGGCGGACGACGGCGTCGGCAGGCGACGGGTCCGGCGGCCCCGGCGGCGACTATCAGCGTTCCGCACCAACTTTCCCTCCCCTCCGTCTCTTCTTATTCTGAACGCGTGTGCGTGCGTCTGTAGACGCGAGAGTTCCCTAGATGCGTACGTCGTCACGGTGGTCATCCCAATGGGGGTCTCGGTCTCGGGAAGCCTGCAAACTTCTGTCTCCATCTCAAATCATCATTTCTTGCTTCCACCGTTCCACGTCCCGCGACGGGAACGGATGGAACACATCGCCATGACGACGGCCGGGCAGTTGGACGGTGCACGCGCGCGGTGATTGATTGTTTTTACACCGCCTGCGCCGGCGTGGCAAGTGGAGCGCATTAGTCTCCACTCATCATGCGTTCTCTACCGCCCACGCAATTAGAGATCTCTTTCCAATCCAGCCCAGAAATCCAAATGCATAAATCGAATCAAAATGCATAGATCTGAGGAGGAGACCAAGAAACCCAAAATCAAGAGATCTTACTCGCACGGATCTAGCGAGAAATTGAGCAACAGCAGGGCGGAGAGAGGGCGGACGACGGGATCGGCAGGCGACGGCCCGGCGGCGACTATCAGCGTTCCGCAGCAGATTTCCCTCCCCTCCGTCTCTTCTCGTTCTGAAGCGTGTGCGTGTGTGGTGTCTGTAGACGCGAGAGCAGAGGCTTGCAAAAATCGACAATAATCGACCTTAGGTTTTTGAAATCGGTCGGTAAACTGCTTTGATTTAAATTTAAATTCAAAAAGTTCAATAAATTTGAAAAAATTTTTCTTCTAAAATTAGTATTAATAACTTCATGATGTTTGACATCAAAATTATTTAAGAAACCAAATTTGTGAGACATTTTTTTCTGGCAGAACCAAATTTACATAATTAAAAATGGGACAAAAAATGAAAAAACAATAATAGGCCCAGTTAGATCCATTTGGCATAATAGTTTGGTCCGGCCTGCTTAACAATCACATGCCTTTTAACCTGTTCCTTGAACCTTCAGGCACAATTATTGCTTTTCGGACACTCCACTCGCTTAGCTCTCCCAGTTGTTGCTGCTGCTATCCAAATCCGCTTGTCGACGCCTGTCATCTTGCTGCCCCAAGGTTGATAATCGCCCGGTAAGTGTCAAAAATCATCCCCCCGCACCGAAAATCGACTAGACCTAGGAATGCGTGGGTTGTGTCGATTTTTGATAGAAATTGATCGGTAATTGACGAAAACTAATTGATATTCGATTGAAATCAAGCGATGATCGGTGCATGTTCTTGTTTTGATGTTAGATTGTGTGGAATTTGGCTGGTTCCGGTAGCTAAGTATGTTTGTTGTTGTTCTGATGTTAGCTTAGTATGTGAATGAATGGCGGTAGATAATGTGAATGAATGGCAGTAGATGATGTGCTACATAGCATACATGTGATTAGTATTTTCATTTTCAATTTGATTGTCTGATTGCTGCCTTGCACAGTACAATAGCATGTGGTTAGAGTTAGTGTGATTGAGGGTTAAGGTCAGTGTGGTTTAGGGTTAGGCTATATGTATATATGGTATGGATGAATTGGCAATAACTTTTTTTTAGAGTTAGTGTTAGTATGATTCATGAGTGTTGTGCTTTTGAATTAGGCAGCAACTATATATGGAAGGAAGACGAAGCTATGTCAAGTGTGAACACTCATTTTCAAAGAGAAATGTTGATTTTAAATTTCATATGCTATGGCATTGAAATGTGGACCTGTTGGATTGATTTGTGAATGGTATTAAAATAAAATATTATTTGTTGAGATATTATTGCTAAGTGCCTACTTTACAACTTGAGATTGTCTAAAATATAGCAAAGGTCATGTTGAAATTTTTTCATATTTTTTCCGTTGTGCTATTATTGTAAAATATGTACTATACATGATCCTATCTTAAAATGTAGGAAAAGTCATACCATAATTTTATCATATTTTTCCATACTTCTTAGTACATTTCTTACATTTTTCCTATTTTTGAGCCTTTATCGACTTTTTACAAGTTTTCCACCATTTTCTACAATTTTCAGAATTTTCCTTGATTGTTTTTTCATTTTTCATTGAGTTGCTTATTTTCCATCAAAACCGCTCAAAAATTGGTGGAAACCAGTTGATTTTCGACGAAATCGGGCAATTTTTGAATTTTTTTGGCTTGGTTTGATTGTCGATTTCAAATCCATTTGATTTTACAAACCATTTAGTTTTTGCTGATTTTCTATGAAAATCGGTGCTGACTGATCTTCGATTTTCAACCCTAATTCAGTATTGTAAACCCTGCACGAGAGCATAGGAGAGGGCATGGGAGGTTGGGTCGTTGAGGCTTTCACTAGTTGGGCTAGCCCAAGTAACTAATCTACTCTTATTTTTATAGATATCGTGAATGAATATATTTTTATATCACGAGTCACATTACTGTGATTTGCTATAGATAAAAATAATATTATCTAGCATGTTAAGTAGTTGTCGTTGGATGTAGCTTGCGTCATGCTCTCGACTTCGCCATAGTGCTTGGTTGTCTCAACCCATGTTGTACCTCTGCTGTCGAGCTTGGCTTATACCATGCTCTCGGCTTTGCCACCGTAGTTTGTATTGCACCTCCGTCGCATACTATAAAGGAAGGGAAGGGATATTACTGTGATAAGTATTGTATTTTTAGTAATTAGTTTATTTATTATGGGACAATTTTTGTTTTTTATTAGATATTTTGTAAGGACGGAGAGGAGGGGGTTTTGAGAAGAAATGGGTAAATATTAGGGAGGTGAAAACCACATCATTTTCCACACTCCGGAAAGCTACGTAAAAACGAGCTGATATTGGAACTATCCATTTCATTGTTAAGACCCTCACTTTTGGCGTGGACTACCAAGAAGTTCTCTTATGCACAATATACTAGTCCCATGATTAGTAACTAGTATGTACATTTACAACATTGTTATCACATCTATACACAAGTCCATAATATATTAACGAATATAGTTCATACAACATGGCCTAAAGGTTGAATTAAAATGCAGCAAAAGATACAAAGTCCAACAAAATGCTTTTGCTCAAAATACCACAAGCAATTGACAAGTAGTAAATCTTAGAAAAGCTCATCATTATGTTCTCCATTACATGCGTCAAAGTATGTGTCGTCTGGGACTCCGCTCCCTTCATCCACTGAATCAACAATTTAAGTAAGGTTAAGTATTTTTGTACTCACAAAGACTTGTAGTGTATTACAAATATATAATAAATGCAAGCTATGCCAGTAGAAGGCTACTAAAGTTATTTGCATAAAGTAAATATTGATATCCAGTAGTAGATTTTAAACAAAATTTGTGAGGGCAGGTTTGACATATATGTAAATAGCATAAAATGTAATATTACCCATTACATTCCGCCTGGGAATGCCGATCGTTGGGGGTGTCCACGCGTCAGCCTTGGCTTCTTTGCGAAAAGGCCCTCGCGTTTCTCCAAATTACGGATAGGTCCCTCAAAATTACGAATAGGTCCTTCGCGATTTTTTGTGAGGGGAAGATTTTTATTTTTTTTTCGCGTTAAGGTCCTCGGCGGTACTTTCTGAAAAAAACCTCCGTTAAATTCGAAAGGACCGATATGTACGCCTAGAGGGGGTGAATAGGCGTAATTAAAATTTGCAATTAAATAAAATCACCCGAGGGCCAAAATCCGAGTGTCCTGGACTTAATGTCCGAGTAAATATCCTGAGTGTCCTGGACAGTGACCTCGAAATGAGAATTTTAAATCCTTGCAAATTTTCAACAATCTAGTGAATACAAAGGTTCTAAATGATCTCGGTACCTTTGAAAAATATAGATCTAAAGCCAACCAACGAGATAAAGTAGATCGGGGCACCACAAGTCCCAACACCAACACCAAAACCTAGCTCAAGCAAATGAAGAACACAAAACAATGATTTGTTACGAAGTTCGGATTCTTGAAGGAATCCTCGCCTCCGCTGAGAAGGCACAAAGCCGGGTCCCTCTTGACCTCTTTCCTCCGGTGTTGCACAAAGCACTCGCCGTTCTTCACTTCTTGCCTCTTTCCTTTGAGGCGAGGCTCGCCTTCACAAACGCATCGGGGCTCTCCACACGAAGTCTTGGAGGCTCCGGTGACTCCTGCCGCTAGGAGCCCTTCAAACTCCAAGAGTAACAAATCGCCGCTAAATCGACTTGGAGGATGAAACTAGTGCTCAAGAATCAAACATGCAAGCTCAAAGCACTTGAATCCTTCTTTCTCCCCAAAGAAGCAACTCAAATCAAGATTTTAGTGGGAGAAAGAAGCTAGGGCTTGAGAGAGTGTGAGAGAGCTTTAGACTTGAATCTTTGCAATGAATGAGGTTGGTAGCAGTTAGAAATGGAGTGAGGGTTTTATAGAGTTCCCAAAATCCAACCGTTACCTTTGTTCTGCATAAAGTCCGGATCTGTCTCGACATTATCTTCGGATACTCCGGACAATTTCTGAGTGTCCGGACTAAATAACCGGATACTCGGACTTACGAAGAAAGAGCAACCGAGGACCCTAGCTCGGAGTATCCGGATTTAATCCCCGGATACTCCGGACATTTTCCCCGGAGTGTCCGGACTAAATGTCCGGATACTCCGGACCGACCTCCTCGCCAGAGTATCCTTTTAGAGAGAATGCATGATTTTGAAATTCTTTTGAGATGCAATTTTCATCCTATGAGCACAAGCATATCCTAGAAGCGATTTTCCGTCAGATCCCCTTAATAGTACGGCTATCCTTAGACTCAATAAAATGAAAGATTTACAACTGAAGTCTTGATGCCGCCTTTTCAAATTAAAAAGTGGTGGGGATCTCCAATCGCCTTTCCAACGATGATATCTTCTTGATCGCTGCATAGAATCTCACTTGCAGATTAGCATACGTAATTGTGTTGTCATAAATCACCAAAACACTTTGAGGGGCCTAGATGCACTTTCAATCTCCCCCTTTTTGGTGACTTGATGACAACACAATTGAATTTGGATAAAAGAATTGAAATGATATAGCATTTGGAAAACCAAATGCTTGGAGGGTGGAGCTCCCCCTAAATACATGCATTAGAGAAATTTGAGTAGAGATAGAAATGCACATATTTAAGAGAAAAAGGTGCAATAGCTCCCCCTAAGTTGTTACTTATGATAGAATATGACAGGATAATCAATAAGTAATTTTGCACAAGTAGATATGACATGATATCACACAAATGCATAACGGAAAGGAATGATATTAAGCAATCAAATAGTTCGACATGACATCAACAACCAAACATCCAACCACAAGCACAAGCACAAATAAAGGTTTTAGCGAGATACGATAAATAATAGACGAAGCAAAAACAAGCACAATCCATCCAGCACGGTAAAGCAAATAAGATCTAGCTCTCTCCCCCTTTGGCATCAAGACACCAAAAAAGAAGAGTCTACCGCAAAGAACTACTCGTCGTCGCCGGACGGCTCGTAGTCCTCCTCCTCGCTATCGTCGCCGCTGCCACTGACGCTGGCCTGAGGTGCAGAACGAGGAAGGTCGAATAGCTGCCGAGTAGCGGAATCCACTGCAGATACATGTGCTGACTCCTCAGACTCGCTACTAGCTGGAAGATCCTCACCCTGCTGGCGGCGGTAGGCGCGGAACTCACGACGGTGTTCACGCAACTCGCGACGAGTCTCCTTCACTTGCTCAGACACATCTTGACATAAACAGAATAGGCACTTGAGCATCCTCTTGATGGTGTCGCGGCTAGTGCGAGGAGAACCTTCTCCCGTGGGAGAAACTGGAGCTGGAGGAGCTGGAGGAGGCGCTTCTGCGGAAGCTGGAGCTGAAGGAGAAGCCGACGGAGCAAAAGACCGAGTGACAGGAGGACGACCCCTGGGACGCTTGTCCACAGGAGCAGCAGGAGCTGACTGAGGACGAACCTTGTAAGGCACATGCTCCACATCCTTCACGAAGTCAAGCCCGTGGCGTGCTCAATCACGACCATGATAAAAGGCGATACCCGCAAATCGCCGGAGTTGCTCAAAGAGTTGTAGCGGATGGCCTCCCGGATGAAGTCAACCACGTCAAATCCATGAGTGCGCTCAACCAAATGAAACAACAAATTTCTCACATAAGAACCGATGGTCGACGCCTCTCCTCCTTGGGCCAAAGAGTGACCAAGCAACCGAAGAAGAACAGCTGGCACTGGCTTCACCCTTGATGGTGCCCATCACAACATGCTGAGACGAGTCATATAAATCTCCCAGCTGCTCAGGAGCCATGACTTTCTTGTCATGCAGCTTGGCATCCCCATCAGCAGATCGCAAGTGCAACACTCTACCAAAAGTCCTCTTGGTCACCACATACCAGAGTTTATCTGTCATCCACCAAATGGCATCTTGCTTCTTATCAAAGTAAAGAGTGGCATAAAATTGCATGATTACCTCATCATTCCAAGAGTGCATGAAACTCATAATGTCCTTCACTTTATGCCGCTCACAAATCTCGATGACTTGGTCGAAGATAGGATTTTGAGCCTCCAGACATATATAACCAATCAACGCTTCATCTTCATCACGGATTCTCCATAGCGTAAAAACAGTCTCATAGAAGTCGAGTGAAACTGTTCCCGAACCGCTTGTCAACGTCTCGATCTTGGTGGAACTCGGCGGATCTTTGTTTCTCTGCATGACTATGATCTTGCCTTTTCGCACCCACACGATAATCAACCACACGGCGCGCATCATCCGCTGGATATCTCCATCGAGGTCAAGCTTCTCAAGGGACCAATCGCCAACCTTGACTCTTGATATTGCTTCTTTTTACGCTCACGACGCCTAGCATGCTCATCTGCGGGATGTTCTTGGCGAGGATTTCCTCGGGATTGACTTGAGGAGGAGCTTGAGCGATGAAGCGAACCCAAGAGCAGATTTGCTGCCTTGAGGATCTTCTTCACACCTTGCCTTTTCTTCTTGGGAGCCTTGGGTGGGGAAGGAGGTGACTCAACTGGGTGCTTGCGGCAGACCAACCTCCTTGGGAAGAAGACATCTAAGAGAGAACAAAGATTGGAGTGAAAAAGAATTGCACGAAGCAGATTTCACAATTTAAGTTTTTGGGCGAGAGAGTACAATCGGATACTCAGGACCTTTTGTTGGACTATCCGGACAATTTCTCCGGATACTCAGGATTTAGTCCGGAGTGTCAGGGGTTTTGTCCGGATACTCGAATAAAATATCCGGAGACTCGGGTTTACAGATTGAACCCAAAACCTAAATTGCAAACAATGGGATTTCTAAGAGCACATTCTAGGATTTAGGCAAGGAGGAGAATGTACTCTAACAGAGGAACCCTAACCCTAGGAGTTTCATTGATCAAGAGAAGATTAGGGCAAAGGAGTCATACCACAACGAAGAACCGCAAAAAAGCGAAGAAACGAGCGAGGAGATCCTTCCCCAAGCCCTCCAAGGAAGATCCGGAGGCTCGGGAGGGTGAGGAACACGCCGGAGTTGGAGGAGAACCGGAGGGCGGCGGCTAGGGCGAAGGTTTGAGGTGGATGCGGTTGAAACAAATGAGAGAAGAGAGAAAAAGGTGCCTCAAGACGGGCTAAATACCCACACCAACTCGGTCAGGACACTCCGGACATTTTGTTCGGAGACTCAAACAATTTGTCGAATACTCAGGACAATTAGTCCGGTATCGTCCGAAAGGCTCGGATCCAAAGGGAATTTCAAGGAATTGAGTGGGATGATTGACTTGAAGAATTGAGAGAGAAGTCCTAAAGAGACATTTGCACGATGTGACTAGCGAACACAAAATCAAACAATCCATAGTCACATGTCATTGGGCACGATCCGAAGATCAGAGATTTCGAAGAACACGAAAAAGATCAAAGAAAAGGACCAAATAAACTTTTCTAAGATGTTTTCCAAGCATCAATCAAAGGCATGCACTCCTCAAGCCAAGTTGCGAGAATCAAGAATATTTAGCCCACTTCTCAATTCACAAAATCTCTTCTCGTCAAGAGGTTTTGTAAATATATCGACTAATTGGTCATTTGTGCTCACATGTTGGATATCAATATCGCTTTTAGTGGAATGATCCCTTAGGAAATGGTGGCGAATATCGATATGCTTTGTGCAGGGAATGTTGGACGGGTTGTTAGCAATTTTATGGCGCTCTCATTGTCACACAAAAGTGGCACACGATTATAAGTTAGGCCATAATCATTTAGGGTTTGTCTCATCCAAAGCAATTCGCACAACAACTCCCCGGCGCTATATATTAAACCGGTTTGTGGATAAGGTTACTGAATTTTTGCTTCTTGGAAGACCAAGAAACAAGAGATCTACCTAAGCCGACAAGTACCGAGGTACTCTTCCTATCCACCTTGCATCCGCATAATCCGCGATCGAATAGCCGACTAACTCAAAAGATGAACCTTTGGGATACCAAAGCCGAAATGAGGAGTGTGCACTAAATACCTCAAGATTCTCTTCGGCCACCATGTGGCATTCCATTGGGCGGCTTGAAAACGTTCACACATGCACACTAAGCATAATATCGGGCCTAGATGCACAAAGATAAAGTAAAGAGCCGATCATCGAGCGATATACCTTTTGGATGACCGGTTTACCTTTTTTGTCGAGGTCTAGATGCCCGTTGGCTTGCATCGGCGTTTTGATTGGTTTGGCGTTCTCCATGCCGAACTTCTTGAGCATGTCCTTGATGTACTTTGTTTGACATATAAAAGTTCCTTCCTTTAGTTGTTTGACTTGAAATCAGGAAGAACTTCAACTCACCCATCATGGACATCTCGAATCTTTTAGTCATTATCCTGCTAAAATCCTTGCACAAATGTTCATTAGTAGATCCAAATATAATGTCATCGACATATATTTGGCACACAAATAAATCATCATCAATGTGTTTAGTGAATAGAGTAGGGTCGGCCTTCCGACTACAAAACCTTGACCGAGGAGAAAATCACGAAGACACTCGAACCATGCTCTCGGCGCTTGCTTAAGCCCATAGAGAGCCTTGTGTAGGAAGTAGACGTGGTCCGGATGGTTCGGGTCTTCGAATCCGGGTGGTTGCTCGACGTAGACCATTTCAGAAAGTGGTCCATTTAAGAAGGCGCTTTTCCGTCCATTTGATCTGACTTAAAATCATGGTGAGTAGCAAAGGCAAGTAATATTCTAATAGATTCAAGCCTAGCTACGAGAGCGTATGTTTCATCGAAATCCAAACCTTCGACTTGTGTGAAGCCTTGAGCAACCAACCTTGCTTTGTTTCTAGTCACTATTCCGTTCTCATCTTGCTTGTTAAAACACCCATTTAGTTCCAATCACATTCTGCTTGGGCCTTTCGACAAGCTTCCATACTTGGTTCCGTTCAAAGTTGTTCACTCCTCTTGCATGGCCATCACCCAATCCGGATCTTGGAGTGCTTCTTCTACCTTAAGTGGTTCAAGAGAAGATACAAAAGTAAAATTCACAAAAATTTGCAAGTCGAGATCTGGTGGATACTCCTTGTTAATGTCTCCAAGTATGTTGTCGGCGGATGATCGCGTTGTATGCTTTGATGAACTCTCGGAGGAGTTGTTGCATTTATACATTGAATGGGATCTCCGTCATCTTGAGAGGTGTTGGAGCCATCTTGAGCTTGAATGGAAGAGGGTGGATCAACATTTGGAGCACTAATGTCCGGAATGTCCGAGATTAAGTCCGGACACTCCGGAGATTTTATCCGGAGACTCCGGACATTATCCCGGACACTCCGGGTTGGGGTGCTCGGGATTGCATCCAGCTCCACCGGTTTTACCTCCCCAATTGCCAATTTCTTGATTGCTTCGCATGGAGGTTCTTCCCTATCAATTTCATCACAATTAATTTGTTCTACTTGAGAACCGTTAGTTTCATCAAAAGTTACGTCACGCGAGATTTCAACTACACCGGTGGTGTTATTGAAAACCCGATATGCGTAAGCATTCGATCCATAACCAAGTAAAAATCCCTCATCTACTTTAGGAGCAAATTTAGAAGACTTAGCCTTTTTGTTGAGGATGTAGCATTTACTCCCAAATACTCTGAAGTAGGATACATTGGGCTTCTTCCCGGTGAGGAGCTCGTACGCCGTCTTCTTTAGCAACTTGTGAAGATATAATCGGTTGGAGCTGTGGCACGCGGTGTTGACGGCCTCCGCCCAGAATATGTCGGAGACTTTGTATTCGTCAAGCATCGTCTGCGCCATCTCGATGAGGTTCGATTCTTCCTCTCGGCTACCCCATTCTCGTTGAGGTGAATAGGAGCCGAGAACTCATGCTTGATGCCTTCTTCATCGAGAAACTCCTCAACGCCGGTATTCTTGAATTCGGTGCCGTTATCACTCAGAATTTTCTTTATCTTCACTTCGAACTCATTTTGAGCCCTTCTCATGAACTTCTTAAGAGATCCTTGAGCTTCACTTTTATCATGCAAAAAGAACACCCAAGTAAATCGAGAAAATCATCTACAATGACTAACGTGCACTTGTTTCCTCCGATGCTTATGTATGCAGCGATTGGGCGAACAAGTCCATGTGAAGCATTTCCAATGGTCTTGAAGTGGTCATCACATTCTTGGCGGGGTGAGAAGCACCGCTTGCTTCCGGCTTGACATGCGCTACATACCCTATCTTTCTCAAAAACAACATTGGTTAGTCAAGAATGTGGTTGCCCTTAAGGAGTTTGTGAAGGTTCCTCATACCAACATGGGCAAGCCGGCGATGCCAAAGCCAACCCATCTTTGGATTTAGCCATAAGACACGTTTCAAGGTTAACTCTATCGGTAGAAATCTATAAGATAGAGATTACCCTTTAAACGACCCTTAACGACTCTTGAACCATCAACCCTCTTAATGACATCCACACCTTTCTCACTAAACACGCAATTATAGCCCGCTTCACATAATTGTGCAACGGACAATAAATTGTAGCTTAGAGATTCAACAAGCAAAACATTATTTATATGGAAATCATTGGTAATTAAGATCTTACCTAAACCTACCACTTCACCTTTTCCGTTATCACCAAAATGATGCTTTCACTGTTTGATCCATTGGCTTCCAAATCTTGCGAACATTGCCCTTTCTCCGGTCATATGATCGTACATCCGCTATCAAGATCCAACTTGTTCCACCGAGATATAGGCCTACAAAATGAAATTTAGTTTTTACTCTTTGGTACCCAAACTTGTTTAGGTCCGCGCACGTTAGTGACAAGTGATTTGGGGACCCAAATAGATCGCACATGAGAGGCATTCTTGGGCTTACCCCCAATATGATGAGCAACTACTCTACCGAGGCTAGTCCTCTTAAGCACATAAGAAGCAAAGAAAGTGGATTGAGCCTTATATTTAGAGTTTGCTTCCCCTTTTATGAAGTGAATGGGCTTGTTCAAAGGCGCAACCACAATGTGATTTCCTTTGCCTTTAGGAGGGGCATAACCAAGCCCATGCTTCATGGGGTTACCTTTGCGCTTACCGAGGAACTCCTCTAGTCCTTGCTAGCCTTATAGGACTTTTGTAGTCCATCTTGAGCATTCCTTGAGCTTCTCATTTTCATGAGCAAGTGCTTGCAAAGTCTCAAGGTTAGTGGTACAAATATCAATATTGACGTTATAACACCTAAGCGCATCCATTGCTCGTTGAAGGCAATGAAGAATTGGAGTTAATGGTTGAGGTAATCGGAGGCTATTCTTGAGATCAACAAGCTTCAACTCAAGAGCCTTGCAAGCATCCTTTGCCTTAGCAAGGTTCTCTTCGAGTGAAGCATTGGTGATCTCGAGACTAATCACCTCGGTTTGATTAATTTTGAATTCTCAACTAACTTTTCATTTTCTCTTTTTCAAAAGATAAGCTCTTCTCTAGCTCGCGATTCTTTTCCTTTTCGAGGATGAGCAAATCCTCTTGAGCCTCGAGAGTAGCTTCCTTTTGTTCTACTATTTCCTCCAATTTCTCAATGTCTTTTAAGAGCAAATTTAATTTATGAATGTCAAAGTTTTCATAGACTTAAGCACGGTGTTAACGTCATCATTATCACTATCGCTATCGTGCTCATCTAGACATTCATTAGCAATGAAGGAGTGGAGTCTTTTGATGATACCTTATGCCCTTTTGCCATAAGGCACATAGGAGTGATGTCGTCGTCATCGTTCAAGTTGTCGAAGAGGCTCTTCGACGTTGTTGAGGTGGTAGGCACGGCGATGGCGGCGGAGGCAATTCCTCCTTCCTCTTCGGACTTCGGAGCTTGAGTCGGTCGGAGTTTGAATCCCACTCTTCTCCAATATGTGCTTGACCCTTGTGCTTGTAGTGCTTGAATTTCTTGCTCTTTTCTTTGTCTTTGCCTCGATATTTGTCTTTCTTGTGAGGCTTCTCATCTTTGCTTTCCTTGTGCGGACACTTTCGGCAATGAAGTGGCGGTTTCGCCGCATTCATAGCATCTTGAGTAGAATGTCTTCCTTTGACTTTCTTCCAAAGCTCTTCGATGACTTCCTTGTTTGAAGTTCTTCTTCTTAAAGAATTTGTTGAATCTTCGCATCTAACGCAGCCATATCTTCATTTGTCAAAGGGCCACACGACTCTTCGTCTTCGCTCGAACTATCTTTCGCTTGACCCACTATCTTGGCGGCCTTGAGGGCAATCCCTTTCTTCTTGCGGACTTGAGTTCTTCAACGACTTGGCTTCCTTCACCATCATCTCGTCCATCATGAGTCGGCCAATGACATCATGAGGTGTCAATGTATCGAGTTGGGCGGTCTCGGATCAATTGAACAAGGTTGCGGTTGGTAGGAGTGATTACGGAGAAATATCTTCACCACGGCCTTGTCGAAAGATCGGTGCACCCAAGACCTTTTGCACGATTCTGAGCACCATCAGACGGTCAAACATCTTAGTGTATGATTCACCATCTTCGGGGTGAATCGGCTTAGCTCACCAATAATGAGCTCTATCTTGGATTCTCGGACGCTTGACACTCCTTCATGGTGACTAGAGTCTATCCCAAATAGCCTTTGCTTCCTCGAGTCCATCGACTCGGTTGAATCGGAATCACTCAGGCGTTGAATAAGGCATTGGCCGCCAAGTCATTGAAGTGTTGATCTTTATCTTCTTCGGGAGTGAGGTCCTCGGGATCGTTAGGCTTGAAACCTGTTTGCACAATCTTCCAAATAGGCGGGTGAAGTGATCTCAAGTGCATCTTCATCTTATGTTTCCATGCCGCATAGTGAGTCTTGTCGAAATGAGGCGCTCGGCCGAGGAGCACGGAGACATATGAGGAAGAGCTTGAGACACCGAGGAACGATAATCATATGGAATTGCAACCCCAACACGGTGTCCTTATCTTGGTCATGGACTTGGTGTTCTTATCTCTGTTTGCGACATATTGATTCTTCAGCGGTTAAGCCAAACTAAGGAGATTTGGCTCGATACCAATTGAAAGGACCGATATATACGCCTAGAGGGGTGAATAGGCGTAATTAAAATTTGCAATTAAATAAAATCACCGAGGCCAAAATCCGGAGTGTCCGGACTTAATGTCGGATAGTCAGAGTAAATGTCCGGATAGTCGGAGTAAATATCCGGAGTGTCCTGGACGGTGACCTCGAAATGAGAATTTTAAATCCTTGCAAATTTTCAACAATCTAGCTGAATACAAAGGTTCTAAATGATCTCAGGTACCTTTGAAAAATATAGATCTAAAGCCAACCACTGAGATAAAGTAGATCGGGGCACCACAAGTCCCAACACCAACACCAAAACCTAGCTCAAGCAAATGAAGAACACAAAACAATGATTTGTTACCGAAGTTCGGATTCTTGAAGGGAATCCTACGTCTCCGTTGAGGAGGCACAAAGCCCGGGTCCCTCTTGACCTCTTTCCTCCCGGTGTTGCACAAAGCACTCGCCGGTTCTTCACTTCTTGCCTCTTTCCTTTCGGAGGCGAGGCTCGCCTTCACAAACGACCGGGGCTCTCCACACGAAGTCTTGGAGGCTCCCGGTGACTCCTTGCCGTCTAGGAGCCCTTCAAACTCCAAGAGTAACAAATACGCCGCTAAATCGACTTGGAGGATGAAACTAGTGCTCAAGAATCAAACATGCAAGCTCAAAGCACTTGAATCCCCTTCTTTCTCCCCAAAGAAGCAACTCAAATCGAAGATTTTAGTGGGAGAAAGAAGCTAGGGCTTGAGAGAGTGTGAGAGAGAGCTTTAGACTTGAATCTTGCAATGAATGAGGTTGGTAGCAGTTAGAAATGGAGTGAGGGTTTTATAGAGTTCCCAAAATCCAACCGTTACCTTTGTTCTTGCAGAAAGTCCCGACTGTCAGGACATTATCTTCGGATACTCGGACAATTTCCGGAGTGTCGGACTAAATGTCCGGATACTCGGACTTACGAGAGAAAGAGCAACCGAGGACCCTAGCTCGGAGTATCCGGATTTAATCCCGGATACTCGGACATTTTCCCTGAGTGTCCGGACTAAATGTCCGGATACTCGACCGACCTCCTCGGCGAGAGTATCCTTTTAGAGAATGCATGATTTTGAAATTCTTTTGAGATGCAATTTTCATCCTATGAGCACAAGCATATCCTAGAAGCGATTTTCCGTCGTATCCCCTTAATAGTACGGCTATCCTTAGACTCAATAAAATGAAAGATTTACAACTGAAGTCTTGATGCGCCTTTTCAAATTAAAAAGTGGTGGGGATCTCCAATCGCCTTTCCAACGATGATATCTTCTTGATCATTGCATAGAATCTCACTTGCAGTTAGCATACGTAATTGTGTTGTCATAAATCACCAAAACACTTTGAGGGGCCTAGATGCACTTTCAAATTCAAATCGCGGACATGCCCTTTTCTAATTTTTCAGGATAGCGGATAGGTCCAAAAACATAACAAATAGGTCCTCGCTCCTTACGTCTAGGTCCTTTCTCCGTTTTTCGCGGAAAAAAATGTTTTCGTCACCAGAAATATGTGTGCATCTCTAAGAAGGCTGTTATCACGTCAGGTCCTTTCTCCGTTTTGGCCGGAAAAAATATTTTCGTCACCAGAAAAATGTGTGCAACTCAAAAAATTGTAAATCACTAATAATTTTTCGCCTTGTCCTCTAAGTTGCTTTTCCCACCTCGTTTTCCCACCTCGGTCTCGATATTTCCCGAATAATTAAATCGAAAGAGATATTTCTACAACTCTAACTCTTTATTTTTCCCCCGTAGCTCGGTTTCTGCTTTTTTTCGGTATGAGAAATATGTTGAAAATCACGTTTGCGTCGTTTTGTCGATTTTTTCCCTATGCCCACACAACACGTCGTGCAGTCGTACGCTACTCTCTATTTTTTCCCCGTAACTTCGGTTTCTCTTTTTTTTGAGTGAAAATATATTGAAAATCGTGTTTACGTCCTTTCGTCGATTTTTTCCCACGCCCACACAGCACGGCGTGCAATAGCACGCTGCTCTGTCTAGTAACTAACAATCCTCTATGATTTTGAGTATCGAACCATTTTCAATATCTGAACCAATGACTTCCCCCTATTTTCTAATTTGAATAATTTCTTGCCATCTTAGCACAATATCTGAAACAATGGCTTTCTACCATCTTTCATTTCAAACAATTTTATTAAAATCCAAAATTTAATTAAATGATGACTTTACTAAGTAGCCCATAACTGCGGGCATAGCTTTTTTAAAAGATCTACACTCTACAGAGACGTATAGCTCATGTTACTAAGCTATTAACTCACTTTCTTTGGTATGCGATAGAGAGATCATGATAAAACTGTTATATCACCTGGGCCTAACTTTGCACCAGTTCGGTGATGTCAAACCTTTGCTCTAGCAATGAAAATTCAAACCCATACACTCAGTACTAACGATGGTTTACGCTTCATCACGTCATTTTCTCCCATAGCAAGGCATGGACCATTCTATTTGTATGTATTTTTCCCACACCTACCATGCGAGCACCCGTATGAGCAAACCTACCCAGAATGCCCGTATTACTCTAGCTTTCTAATGTGCAAACCTAAACCTAAATGACTTAATAGGTTAGAACCACCCCATAAAATGTCACTTTATGGTTGTACGGATGTTTTGGCTTGAAAACCACATAATAATTCGGTCCTTAACCGATCCAGACGAGAACACTCCCCCTACACTACGTGCAAATTCCATGCACATCCGGCTATTGCCATATCTTTTTCAGGTCAAACCATAGTTTTTATTTTTACTTTTATACGAAAGTAACAGCAAGTGCTATACTCATCATATCCAAAAATTTTAATTTTAAATGAATAGTATACTAGACCATTTGTCATCCCAACTCTAAAGCATGACTAAGCAATTGCACATATAATCGAATATACCCATTTAACATCTCTATAATGCCTAAAGCTAACTTAGGGTTACCAAGGTTGACATGACAGTATTTATTAAGAAAGTTCTATAAAATACTAGGTTACATCTACCAAAACCTACCATATAACAATTTGCTGAAAATAAATACGTGCATACATAGATTGCTAAAAATGACATAAATTAAGTGAAATACTAAGATCTACAAGATCAAAGAGGGTGCTTGCCTTACTCATTGAGTTTAGTGATGAAGTTGGGGGTCGACGTTTGCAGTTTCGGGAACGTCAGTATCTATACGCAATTTAACGTAAAGTCATAACACAAAGTAAAAGAAGTCAATAACATCAAACTCTAAGTAAAATTACAAAAAAAAGTTTATAGATTTATAGTAATTTATACAAATTTCTCTCACAAACTTTAAGTCTTATTTATATAACTTAAAGTTTATTTGTATTTCAATTTTGATCAAGGACTAATCTAATTGAGAAATAGGTGCAATTAGTGTTCAACTTCAAATATTTTTATAGAGAGGATCTGGATTTTTAGGAGATTTTATAAGGTGGTTTTGCAAATTTTTGGATTTGTTTGCACAAGTTATTCATATTTGAACAATGCATAATAGAATACTAACCCAATTTAGAGTTCAATGCAAATTAAGTCTAAATTCAAATATTTTATAAAATAAATTTCTTATGGTCTCTATAAATTTTATAAATTTGTTTCATTGAATTTTGAGTTAGTTTGTGAAAATTCTCAATAGTACATATTCTAGGTTTTATACAAATTTTAAATTCAAATTGCTTAACAAGGCTCAAAAATTGAATTTTTTTTTGCATATATGGCAAGATTATGATTTTATAAGAATTTAGAAACTATTTCCACTAAATTTAGAGCTAAATTGCACAAGATATAACTATTTGAAATGTTCACTATTCTAAAAATGCATCAAAATTGGAAAACAAGTTTTCCAAATGGGGAAAGCGTATTACTAATTTCCCGGTTTAGCTATGGGCTGACTTGTGCTTGGAGAGCTAGGGGATAAGCATCTACAAGTTAAGAGGAGTTCATTTTGGGGTCTTACCCTAGCGGTGGATGATTGAGAGGATCTGGTGACGTTTGTCGGCTTTGGAGAATAAGGGGGCAAGGGCGACGGCAATGCAAGCTCCTGCAACTAAAATCAAGGTGATGGAGATGATTACTAGATACCAGAGATGCTCAGGGTTGAAGGAATTGCACAACACTTCACGAAAGGTGCTCAATTGAGCTTGCTTGATCTTTGGTTGCTTGTCAGCAATGGAGAAGATGGCAACACAATGTGCTCGGCTCAGAGTTGAGGAAGGTGTGGCTGCATGTAAGGAGGTCGAGGGAGGCAAAGGCTGGCTCTTATACTAGTGGAGAATAGGGCTTTGGTGGTTGGCTCGAAGGCAAGGATCGGCGGACAAGGGGAGAAGACAACATTGCGGCTCGACAGGATTCTCCAGTAAAGTTAGGGTGCACATGAGGCTGGAGCTATGGGCGTAGGACGAAAATGACATCATTTCAATGGCTGGGCGGAATGGGCAGTGGAGCTAGCCGGCGGGCACGGTGGTCGATGCGCATGGGCATTGACTCCAAGTATCAGGGTGATGACGTGTGCATTGGCATGGGTAGGTAAGGGGCCACAACTACCGTGGCAAGGGAGCCGGTGAGACGTGGAGGCGATGGCCTGACTTGTGGGGGAGGCCGGCCACACGCGCTGCCACAGCAAGGAAATGGGCCAGAAATGCTACCGTGGCAAAGGAGAAAGGGGAAAAGAGAGGGGCAGCCGACTGATGGGCCAGGGGAGTGGCTGTCATTGCCAGGTGGTCCAATGGTGTCAGTTGCACAACAAACCGACCAATGGGCCCAGGATGGCAGTGACACAAGAGAGAGAAGGAAAACCAAATTCCCAATTTCTGGTGGCATGGGCTTTCTAATTTAATTGAGCTACAAATTTGAGTCTAATTTTTTTGTAACGTTTGTGGATGGTCCTGAGATAATACTACAGATCTCGTAAAAAATTTCAGATGATGATCATACTTTAACAATTGTATACAATTCTAACAAGGCTACTGTGTCTTTTAAGTTCTTTATGATTTTGATTTTTTTTTTAGAATTACTAACTAGGTTCAATTATTTTAAAACATTTATTATATGATTATTAGGTGATGCATATGATACCATAAAATTTTCACATCATGGTCATGCTTGAGTATTTTTATAAAAATTTGGTAGGGTCTCTGTTTTCTTTTCCTAGCTGCTGATTTTGATTTATCTTAAATAACAAATGGATTCAAAATTTTCTAAAACTTTTAGGAGGTGATTTGAATGATATCTAGGATTTTAAAAAAATATTTCCAGAATTTTTTGTGTCTTAAGGATTTGGAAGTTGAATTTTAGAACCCTTAATTAGGTCATTAGAAACTATTTTTGTTAAACGAAGAAAATCTAGAAATTCCAGAAAATTACATAAATACAAATGTAAACCAAAGTCAACACAGATATTTGATTTTCGCTCTTATTAAGTTTTGGGACGTTACATTGATGAAGCAAATCGAAATACCGTCCAGAATGGAATTGACAGTCACTCTTTTCAATCACAAATAGTTATTAGTTTGGATATCGCTACGGTCCTTAATACTCAACTTTAACCACTAAGTACTATTATAATATATTTAAAAATCTAATAAAATCGTAATATTATAAAAGTATTTTTCGAGACAAATCTATATATATAATTTTATGCATCTAATCTAAACATTTAAAAGATATCGATAGTTAAAGGCTTAAAAAATTTACTGCACATATATCAGAACGCCGAGTTTTTTTCTATATATATGTAGAAAAAAACAGGAGGGGGTTTGTTTCCGTGCCAACACGAAACCCGTGCTCTCAAAATGGAGAAAATTGATGTTTTACCATTATTAATATGTGGCCTCGCACTTTTACCACCGATTTCGTGACGCTCGTCAAAATACCACTTATCTTGATCGCACTTTGCACATTTGCCATTTCTGAGATTTTACATATTTTCAAGCCTTTTTTAACGTTTTTCTCGAATGAAGAACCGATTTTGCCCCTGTGCCACGTTAGAAAAACCACTTGTGGAATCACTTGGTCTGGCTCGAACCACTTACTCGGTTTGGGGCGGAGGTGTCCGAAACGGATCACCAAATCCCGTATAAGGAGAGATTCGAGCCCGATCCATGGCTGCCACGGCGACGGTAGCGGCGCGCCTCCTCGCCCTCCTCATCGTCGCCGCCTCCCTCGCCGCGGGGGCGGCTGCCCTCCGGTCGCTCGGTGTCCGCGACGGTGGTGGGGTTGGCGCCGTCGACGGCGACGCGGCCGTCGACCTCAACGCCACCAACTTCGACGCCTTCCTCAAGGCCTCGCTGGAGTCGTTCGCGGTCGTTGAGTTCTTCGCCCACTGCTGTCCAGCTTGTAGAAACTACAAGCCTCATTACGAGAAGGTCGCAAAACTTTTCAATGGTCCAGGTGCTGCACATCCTGGGATAATACTGATGGCAAGGGTTGATTGTGCATCAAAGGTGAACATAGATCTTTGCAATAGATTCTCTGTTGACCATTATCGTTTCCTACTTTGGGGTCCACCAACAAAATTTGCTTCTGCTAAGTGGGATCTGAAGCAAGAGAAAAGTGAAATAAAATTAATTGATGATGGAAGAACAGCAGAGCGTTTACTTAAGTGGATAAATAAGCAGATGGAAAGGTCTTTCAGTTTGGATGACAAAAAATACGATAATGAAAGTGTGCTCCCAAAGAATGCTTCAGATCCTGAACAAATTGTTCGAGCAATTTACGATGTTGAGGAATCAACAGCTCATGCATTGCAGATTATTTTGGAGCACAAGATGATCAAGCCAGAGACTCGTGACTCACTTATAAGGCTTTTACAAATTTTGGTGGCTCACTATCCATCCAAGAGGTGTCGAAGGGGATCTGCTGAGCTACTTATTAACTTTGATGATCACTGGCCTTCAAATCTCTCATTAAGTTCGCAAGAGAGTTCTGTATTGTTGGAAAGTGTGGCGGCAGAAAATCATTGGATCTGTGGAAAGAGCTGCCACGTGGATACTGGATGTTTTGCCGTGGAAGTAAAAGCTAACGTGCACGGGGGCAAAACCGATTTTTCACTCAAGAAAAACGTTAAAAAATGCTCGAAAATGTGTAAAGTCCTAAAAATGGCAAATGTACAAAGTGCGATCGAGATTAGTGGTATTTTGGCGAGCGTCACGAAATCGATGGTAAAAGTGCGAGGCCACATATTAATCTATACTAATATATAAATTAGCAGTTGGTGGCAGCGGTCCGTCGTTCTTCCTAGCCTCCCTCCTGATTATATCCCCAATAATGACAGGTCATTATAGCTAATTATTCTTTCCTGATTTATAGCCAGCCATATCTCTCTAAATATGGCTGATTATTATAGCAAAATCCCTGATTATTGCTGGCAATTAATAGTCGACCAATCATTTCTTTTGTATTCATTCAAGATCTCACATGTCGTGCCACCGCTGGCGAATGAACTCGATTAACCGATTAATAAGTTACGGACCCACGACATGGCCGTGAGGTGTAGGAGGCCGAGCGCGTGGTCGATAGTAATCGCGTCGAAAAACAACTAGAGCGACGCTAACGGGTGCTGTGACCCGCATGGACCGGTTATGCGTGAACAAAAGCGTCTGACGTTTGGTCAGTTGTTGCCGCGACACCGGATACCCTTGAGATAAGCAGGTTGATCAAATGAACGTCGCGAGAGAGAGGAAGCAGCAGCGGCGCGCGATGCGTGGAGGCGCCTCGGCGGTGTTTTCTGTTCACCTTCATGGGCTTCGGCATCATGGTGGTGAAGCCGATGATGGTTAAGTACGCCGAGACATGGAGATGAGTAGGTGGCAAAGACAAGAGGTCATCTGGGAAGAGTAGCGAATCATCGGTATGAACCACCACCGAAGCGGAGAAGAGCACCGCACCGAGGCGGTGGCGATCCGAAGATCTTGAAGGTGCAAAGGCTGGGTGGCGGCGGCGGTCTCTTTTTCCGAGGCGATTGACCATACGGCCATGGCATGCGCGACGAAGTGAGCGGCGAGAAAGACGGACTCTGACGTCTTGCGGCCAAGGCATGGCGAGAGAAAGAGGAACGCGATCTGGTAATATAAATTGCAAAAAGAGATAAAAATGATTGATTGATTTTTGAGATTGGTAATATATATTACTTTCACGTATAATATATTTGGTTTTAATTAAATCAAGAAAAAAACCATAAAACTTTGTAATAGGGAGAAATAGATATTTGATCTTGTAGCATAATTTTTTTATTACTTGATCTTTATGTTTCATTATCAATTTTATTTTTCAGAATGAACGCATCGGATATTGATTTAATAATGGTAAAACGTCAATTTTCTCCCCAAAATGTGGACCAGAAAGCCTGGTGGCGGAGGGGCCCAAGAGAAGATGCTCCAAGAATCCGGGAGGCCCGCGAGCCACCAGATCATTCCTCCCGTCGTCGTCCTCCCCTTGCTTCCTCTTCCGTCTCTCCGCTCCGCTTCTCTCCCCAAACCCCACCATGGCGCTCGCGTCCGGCACGTCGCGCCCTCTCCTCGGCCCCCTCGCCAGCACCGCGCGCCCCCACCTCGCCGTCTCCTCCTCCCCCGCCGCCGCCTCATCCATCCGTTTCCCCGGCGGCGGCTCCCGCGGCAGCAGGGCCGTCTCCCTCCGCGCCTCCGCCCCTCCAGGTTCTTGGTCAACTCAGATGTTGTTCACTTACGTAATTAGAGAAAATCGGTGCTACTTTTGCTTGAAAGGATCGGATATGTTGCTGCTGGAATCCGAATTTTGAAAGCCTGTAAAATGAAGTTGGATTGACCCGTACGTTGAGAAATATAGAACGTTTGCGTACGAACTGATCTTGGTACAACGCGCCTCCTTATTCTGATTCAGATAGCTGAAAATTGTTCCTGTCGCCGATAGGAATAATATGTTCCATGTAGGACTATGTTTTTATCGATCTTGGTAGCTTTGTAGATTACTGAATGCTTAATTGCTGGCATGCCTGGCGGTGTAAGCATTACAGCTTTGAAAAGATTCCAATGGAGCATATATATTGCCAGCCCAGATGGCCTTTTGAGTTACTAGTTTAGTTGCTTCTTGCTTAGTTATGTGCGTGGCAATTTTGTTAGCATACATTCGTGGTTGTCTTCACTATGTTCATCACCAGACCGATCCATCCAAATTCCAAACAGTAGATCTTAAAACCCTGACCCCTACTAGACAAAAATTCTTTGGGGGAACAGTTGCATGCTCCTAGACAATCCTAGTTCTGTTTACCGTATCAGGTGGGAAAGCAATTATCTGTTCCTAGACATTTCGTAATTCTGTTTACAGTATTAGGGAATCCCTTTGTACCGGATTGAAACATATACTGATAATATATGCAGTTATTTATACATCAATTTGATCGTTATGCTGTATTTACCCAATAACAGATAGAAGTTTAGGGCTTGTTTGCACAATTCCTTACCTATTTAAGAGGATTAAGTGAAGAAGTTTGGTATTTATATTTTTTTTCTCCTTTTAAACCTATGTATAATTTAGAAATATGGAGTCGCTTGATCAACTAGCATGGTATATTTGACATGTCTGTCACAACTATCACCTCCACGGGCATTTTGTTTTGGATGAAGATAAGCACTGATGTTGTGCTGTAGATTGAAGTGGACTTTAATAACCTGGCCCTTTCAATTACCCTACGTCGGTCATAGGTTCATCTATCCCGTATTTGCATGAGAAAGTGAATGGTTAAGGGAAACTGTGAAGATTGAATGGCTATGAGATAGATCCTGTTATTTGTGAGATATTAAATCCATTATGCAAATACTGCAGAAGTAGACAGAATTTCAGGCAAGTTTCTTTCAACATTAACGTAGTAAATCATTGATCATATTTTGCACCAGCAGCAACAGCAGCAGCAGCATCTGGTAGCATTGCGCCAGCTATTTCGTTGACTGAAAAGGCACTGAAACATCTGAACAAAATGAGGGCTGAACGGAATGAAGATCTCTGTCTGAGAATTGGAGTTAAACAAGGTGGATGTTCTGGCATGTCATACACCATGGAGTTTGAACATCGAGCCAATGCCAGCCCTGGTGATTCGGTTATAGAATATGATGGTTTCGCAATAGGTAAATTTATTCATCTAACTGACTACTGTAGCTACAATTTACTTTGCAAAGATAAGCTTGCTATGCACTATTTCATTTGTACCTGTGTATATTTGCTGCATGTGTTCACAAAGTCATTAGCACTCTAAAGTAAGGTGCGCATGCCCGTGCATGATTGTTGCCAGTTAAGTTTGAAAGGCCTGAAAATAGGTCACAGGCTGATGATGTTCAGAAGCATTGTATCGGAACCGATTGCATTTCTTGATGTTCAGATCGAACCAATTTTAACTAATGTCTGATATACCGGATTTATAACAATAGGATCCTTCTGTGCTGCAGTCTGTGATCCAAAGAGCCTTCTCTTCATGTTTGGAATGGAGCTGGACTACAGCGACGCTCTTATCGGGGGTGGCTTCTCCTTCCAGAATCCAAATGCAACAAAAACATGTGGGTGTGGCAAATCGTTCGCAACTGGAAAAGAAACTGAGAGCGCAGCAACTGCTTGCAACAACTAAACTGGAACAGGAAGGCCAAAATGGGAGATTACATGCCATATAGCTTGCCCCTGCAGGCAAAATGTTCTGATGGATATACAACAGATAGTCAAAAAGAGCGACACGATTTGTACTACTGTTCAGTTTGTATCCAGTGGGATTTGTAACCTGTGACTGCTCAATAGAATCCAAAGATAGTTACCATTTCCTCTAGATTTTGGCTTTCATGCTATTTATTAAACATGGTGACTGATATCTAGCTTTTTAGGATTTGAAAATGTGTGCTAGATGAATCCTAATAGGAGAGGGATTCATAATCATAATAAGAGTAGGATTTCTATTTGCTGCTTTGGAAGAGGGCAACGACTGCTGTGCAATCAGGGTTCCCGTGTAATCACCGTACAATCCAACTAAGAAAAGTTTCAAAAAATTCTGAAAAAAATCATGGATGTACATCTCATCTTACCCCATCTACATATAAAATTTCATGATCAAATTTGTCCTATGCTAGAAGCTACAAAAAAGACAAATATTTTTTGAAACTTTTCTTTGGATTGGATTGACGCGGTGATTGCGAGGCGCGATTCCGACATGAGCAAAGATCGTTGCCTCTTTGAGGTTGTGTTACCTCGCCCTCGCTCTAAGTTCGGCAAGTTCGATGCCCCCGCGGAGGCCGAGGCGGCGGCTGCTGGCGATGGGGCGGCGGCGAACTAGGCGGAGGACGACAGGTCAGGTCCACTAGTCCTCTCGGAATACTCGTGCATGAGCATTCCAACAACAAAAGATCGTCTCGTTCTGACGCGTCTGCGTGTTGTGTCGTTCAGCTGCTTGCCGTCGGATTTGGAAGGCGCGATATGGCAGCCGGGGGTGGCGAGCGCGGATTTCGTCAATTCTGGAGGCATGTGAGCCATTGTATGCTGCGAATTATTCATATGCACTGTTCCGATTTAACCATACCTGTCATCTAAATTGTGCATTTTTTTTTACTTGGAATGGCATGGAAGGAAGCACTTCAAGCGCCACCCAAGAGACAATGATCATACAACCTTATCATGTACCTGCCGTTGATGATCTGTACATGGTTTTCAATCTTGTAGGCAGAGCTACTGATCCCTCAGTTGGAATTCCTCAACGAGGAAGGAGCTCAGGCCAAGGTCTGGGCATTGTCGAGAATATTCCTGGACACACTTGTACAAGAGACAGGCCAGGTTTGGATACCAGGTCGTTTACCAATAGAAATGGCTTTTGCTCTTTCTGGTCCCTCTACAATTCAGTGGCACTAGCTGCCATGTTGCACCAATTCATCAGACTACCGTATGCTTCGTAGCGGGCCGCTTTGGCGGTAGAGAATTTATTACTCTTGCAGTTTAAATATGTATTCTGTGCTGATCCAACTTTCCATTTGCAGAGAGTTAAGGCCATCTTCCCTGATGCTGGAGCAGCTGCCCTTCTGAAGTACCAGTGGAAAGATGCACAGTTCAAGTGCGCTAGTACTGCTTTACTTTCAGTACTCCAGTCAGAAGGGAGAGAGATTGTTTACTAAACTAATGTGAAATGCTATGGATTATGATTTCTTCAGTTCATGTGACATGCTAGCAGTATTTAACTATTATACAGAAGCACATTTTCTTGTCATTAAGACTTGTCCAGTTTGCTTCAAAATTCCTATTGGTGAATACCGTATATTAGCAGACATGACAGGACAGAATGCAGACCATTTTGTGTTCTCGGAGAAGAAAATTTTATTGGTTGCTCCTAGCTTTATGACATTAAATATTGACCAAGGGCGAAACACATCAATATTGAAAATAGAACATAATTTAGCACCGCCAATCCTTGGTTGTCATCATGAGAATATTCCGTTTTTCCCTCTTGGTATTGAAATATGCTTGTTAGATTATATTTGTCTTTATGTATTTACTCACATGTTAGTTTTTTTTTCTCTTTGTTATCTTCCCCCAGCTTATGGATGATGTGCTCTTTAAAGTGGTTGACATTAAATTTTGTTCTGCTCAGATTTTCTGTAAATCTAAATCCTATCTGCTTTTTTAACTTGAATTGCAGCCTTAGCTACCGGAAGGAAGTTGATAGTGAGGATGAAGTCGTTGTTATGATTAATTGATTATGCCTGTTCATCAGATGCTGGAATCTGTTGAACGCATCACATCTCAACTCTCTGATGATCCTGTATGTAACTTATGCCTGATCATATTTTAAACGGCTGCTGATAAACTTGCATTAGTTCATATTAAAAAATGGAATTTCATTTAGTGCGCCATGCAAAGTTGGTAGGATAAGAACTACATGTGCATTTACTGATTGTTTGGCCATGCATGGCCATCACATGAAAGGGCTCATGCAGAATTGCAAGCTCAAGCACATTCATCCGTGTTCACATCCATTTAAGCTTGTATATTTTGATCAACTATGTTCGTTATATACTTTTGTTACGACATCCTCAAATAATTTCCAGTTTCAATTCGCTGAAGATAAGATCTCTTGTCATGTGGAACCCACGCCTTGTTAGTGGAGATGTTGGAGTAGGCCTTAATGTTCGGAATCTGCACAGAAATTTCTTAAGGTAAGTCGGTGGAAACATCTGTAGACTGTTGCTTGTCAATATACTACTATTTCTACTTCCCGAAACATAAATAGCTATTGCTTGCCGAGATCAGAGTATGGATAGAGATACATCTTCTACGAAGTGTACCCCTATGCTATAAATTATGGTTAATTGTACCTGTAAACCATGGTTGTTTGTACCTGTTCCATTTTCTTAAAAAATATCTGTGGTAATCTAGTAAACGATTGAACTAGTTCATGTTTTCTTCTTTTCTATCTGTTATATTCTCCCTGTGTCTCTTTCTAACATCCGTCACCCACCTTGCAGTACTTTTACTACTGTTTACTTGATGAGGTCATTGCCAAATGGTGAGATCTTTAGATGCTATCCTGGGTGGGTAGATAATTGTTGATTTTTTCTTTCATATAAATATTGAAAGAATAGGCTACAGATATTTTATTTTATTATTTATGTTATAGAATCAAAAGGGATTTAAAAAGATGGAATATATCGAAAGAGTTGGCTTTGGATAGAAGTGCGTGGAAAGCAGCTATCCACGTGCCTGAACCTTAATTAGGCTTTATGCCTCGTTTTGGTATAGTTTTAGGTTTTGTTTTACTTTCTCATCTCTCTCTTTCTCCCTTTGTTAGCGGATCGTTTTGGGTTTCAACTCTAGTTTACCCTAACTTGCTTGGGACTAAAAGGCTTTGTTGTTGTTGTCGTTGTATTTATGTTACAGAATGTGGAAAGTGTTTTACGATGACCCAACCCAAGTAGGCCCAATCGGTATTTGCTTACCAGAGAACTTATAAGTCGCCCAGATGCAACAGATATTGAGGTTAGATACTGGAATTAACTATTGTTTTATTTGCCGCCTTTCCTACCTTTGATCAGTATCTACTTGTACTTGTTGAGTTGAATCTGTGTACTGTTGAAAAAGTGAGTCAAATTATGCGACTGCGTATAGGAACTGCAAGCACCCAACAGCAAACTCATTTCTCAACCTCAAGACAGCTTTGTGTGACCGCACACACATTTAGCAGCCAAACTAGTGATACTCATACACCAAACAGGGCGAAGAACCTCGATTAGAAAATCTATTGGCTGTCGCTAGACAAATGCTTGACTACATGTGCTTTTATAGTTCAGCAACAATGTTGGTATTTTCCATTAAAAATACATTTTGAAAAATAACACCATTCTGATTTGCAGATGATATTTGGAGGTGTCAATGAGCAATCTGAAGAGGCGCCATCATTGCTGAATAATGTCATGGGCGTGTTTAGTTCTGTTAGCCGGTTTATGAAAGTCATCTCCAAGTGAAATTGCAGCCAATGTTCTTCACATTTGAAGCCATTTATGAACATCTTGATGGCCTACTCTTGTGTTAAGCAAGAAGATGGTTCTGATGCACCAGTGATGGGATGCTGCTAATCTGCAACTGCATGGTTCTCAATCACCGGATGATCCTAAACCATGTAACTCTTATTTCATATATCTGGATGAAAATTTATGTAGGTAGATCATTTTTCTGGATACAATGGAGATAATGCAGCCTTCTATTATTCTTTTAGTCACTAATGTGCTCGTGTATCATGATCAACTCATCTTCTACTCTCATGAAAAAAGAAAGGGAAGGAAAACACAAACTCAATTCTCTGTTTTACATCTTTACACCGTGGATCAAAACAATTTCTTTATCATGTAGTTAGGATATCTATCCTCTTAGGATATGAACACCAAATTATCAAATTCCAAAAACACTTCTTTTTGAATGAATCTAAACACATTAAGAATTTATCTTCAGCTAATGTGCTGCATGTTCTCCACCGGAGACGGTTGCACTCGTCGAGCCTGACAGCCCCAGCGACGACTCCAAGATCATCTGGCTGCTCGAACTCTGCACCGCCACTGCCGTCGTCAAGGATGACCGTGCAAGCAACGCCGGCGAGTATGCCGTGCTTGACGGGCCCAACCCGAGGTGCTCCCCCCATTTGAGCCCCTGGTTGCCCTCTCCTCCCCCTGCTGATGACGCGCCCTGCGTGCCGACGTACGACGTGATGGCGGCCACGAGCGCCGTGTGGAAGCTCGGGTCCGACGTGAGCGCCTTCGCTATCGTGTCCGTGAGCACGCTCGGCACCGCGCCGCCGCTCGCGGAAGCCTTCTGCTGCATCTGAGGCACCTGGTAGAGCGCTGATGAGCCTTGCCTTCCATTGATGCCGCTCAATGCAGCTTCGAACGAGCTCTTGCCGCTGTTGTACGACGCGCCTGATGATCCATAGCTCAAGTACCCGGCACCGACCGGCCATGCAGTAGCACTGGGCAGGTTGCTCGGCCCGGAGCTGGAGAAGGCGAAGCTCGTGGAAGGGTACCTAGTACTGTGAGAGCCAGTGAAGCTCGAAGAGAACCTGTTACTCAACGAGAAGGCTTGCGAGGTAGCCGGCGAGGAGGTGAGGTCCAGGGTGATGGTGGGGTAGGAAGGGGTGGAGGTGATGGACGCGGCGCCGGTCGGGAGGAAGAACGGCCGGCCGCCGCCCGGCCTGGAGGCGTCGGCCACCGCCGTGAGGCCGAAGTTGAGGCCGGATCCGAGTGAGGTGGACGAGCCGGACATGAGCATGGATGCAGCGGCGGATGTGGTGGAGGCCATGGCGGTGGCGGAGACGGAGAGCGGGTGGTTGTGCGTGCCCTCGTAGGTGGTGATCAGGATGGACGTGTCCTCCGCGCATCTTTGCACCTGGAAAATGCAACTTATGGCCGTTCATGGTGAGTACGGATTTAAATTCAAGCTGAGCCGTCGTCGTCTTGTATTTATGGAAATAAACACAATTAAATTGTTATTCCGTCAACGGTGCACATACTCTATAAGGCTCTAGAACCTTCACAACATTTTTATCGTGTGTAGTAGACGCAGACACATGTGTGACATAGCGGGGTGTTTGAGTGTTGTGTAATATCGTTGTTGTATCTCTACTACTTCTAATTAGGAGTTGGTGACGGTCGTCCGTTCTCTCTAGTGTACGTGATTCGTTGGATCTAACACGAACGACTGAGATGGAAGTGGATTTTTACCTTGATTACTTCTAATTTGTATGCTTTGATGAATTGATTTAATCATTCAACCATTGCACATTCAACGTGAATAGTATCATTCATACAGGGTTAGTGATCTTTGCAAATAATTTTTTTGTCGCAAATTGAGTTTCTGTTGCAACGCACGGGCACATAACTAGTTCTCTCTAAATAATCATTAATTCATTAGCATAAAATTAGTCTTAGGCCAAATCTGTGTTTGTTGTGCTATGCTGTTGAATCTAGTTAGTTATAGAAACTTTTTACTAATTGTAGTAGGATTTTTCTGTTATGGCTTAAAAACATACTTTCAAAAAAATAGAATAAAATAAGTGCTTTGAAAAACCCAAATGGCCTGTTTGGCATCGTTGGGAAATAGGAATGGACAAGGGAATTAAGTGAGACTTCAATTCCCAGGGGGGAGGCAGGGAATTGAATTCCCTACGTTTAAGTTGTAAACTTCCATTCCCTTCTCCAATTCCCACCAACCAATCAAAGGATTTTATAATCCATGCATCTCTCTCAATTTCCATTCCCTTCCGTCAATTCCCTCCAACCAAACAGGCCAAAAGTAGTATCAAATGGAGCCTCATTAAAGAGGGAACTCGTGTATGAATGAATCCAAGCAACTTGTGGATATGAGCTGGTTTAAGAAGTGTGGGACAAATGATGATAGTTGATACTCAGTTCGTTTGAAAGTTGTTAAATACACGTATATGTTTAAAATTATACACTTTCGGATTATTTCACTCAAATTCGCTTACATAGCTTGTATCACTTGAAATTTTGGAAAGACCTGAATCTTTAACTTTTTTAGAGAGAATTTTGAATGGCTTTGCTTAGTCTAACAAAAATTTTACGGTGCGTTATATTGATAGTATATAATAGATAGTATAAATAAGATATAGCCATTGATTTGATAAGGTTATTTCTATCATTCTACGGTCAGATAAAGTATAAATAAATTATAGCTAATATGATAATCCGGATAAAAAGAATAAATAATATTTTCAGCCTCTGGCGTCTAAATTCCATTGGCCATTGGCGGAGAGTGGCCAGAACAATTTGATTCGATCAACCAAAAACCGGCGCGGGCGTGCGCGAGGCGCCGCAGGGAAGCCGGAATTGGCGGAGGGAGAGGAGAGAGCCTGGTCGCCATTCGTCGTCGTCGACTCGTCGTCCTCCTCCTCCGTTCTGGGCCTCGGGCAACACCGCATCGGCTCCGCGAGAGCGCCGATGGCAGCGGCGGTAGCGGCGCGGGCAGGAGGGGAGCACTCAGAATCAGAAGTCAGCGGCGCCAAGCTTCGCGCTCCCCTGTCTATCCCTACCTCCCCTTTGCCTCCGGCCGTCGTAATCAGGTCAGGCTCCAATCTCCAATTCCTAGCGCTTCCCTGAATTTCAATTATTATTTTTGGGTCCATACCAGATGCTAGGACATTGCTTGATTTGTGGGTTTAGATGTGGGATTTTTAAGGCCATGTTGTGGTTTTGATCACATTTAGGAATGGGTTCGTGAGACCTAAGCGATTAATTTTAGCTCGTCATTTGCCAATTGGTAATTTTCATGGATTAAACAAAGGCTTCTGAAACCAGCGGATGAATTTGATTGGGAAATTCAGGAGACCGCGTAACTAGGCATTGTTTGTTAGTTGGTCCAATTCAGCAAATCGCCTACAGTTTTAATCGCAATTGTATAACAGAATTTGGCTTACACATTGGCTCCAAACCTATGTTCTAATCGCAATTGTATAATAGATTCAGGCCCCGTGCCCCGAGTCAATTTTTTCGCGTGTAAATTCAGATGCAATAAAGTAGCATTGTAATTTTGAACAGAAAAATGCGCAGTTTTGAAGATCTGAAGTTAATTTGAGCATTATTGTTTGAATGGATCATGCATGATTATATTGTAGTTAATATACCTGCTTCCTGACCGGGCATCCTGCTGCAACGGTGCACCGGTAGTAGGCACGCGGGAACGGGTTCCCCTTTGCTGTCTTCTGCCCATACTTCCTCCACTGGCATCCATCATTCATCTGCAGAACAATACAAACCATACTGATCTCATCGCATTTAGCATTTCTCCTCACCATATGTTAGCAAGAGAAAACATTTTCTAAGATACTTATGCTATGTATATACTCCTCTAGTTTACAAAAACTTATCGATTTGGGATACGTGTAGTCAAATTTTGAAACTTTAGCTATTGATATTTTTTGAAATATTTAGATTGGATGCATGAAAATCATCCGTGTAGATTCGTCTCGAAACGTACTTTCATAATATTATAGTTTTGTTAGATTTTTTAAATATATTATAATAGAAATTAGTGGTCAAAATTGAGTTTTAAAGACCATAACAGTATCCAAAACAACAACTGTTTATGACCAGAAAATATGTACGTACCGTTGGTGCATCACACCTTGCCCTCACCGAAACCCTAGTCTTCTTGTCCTGTGGCTGTGGAACTATATCATCCTTGGTTTCCGCACCGGCGTACACCAAACTCTTCGTCATTCTGCTCGGTGGCCACCGCTCTGGTATCTCGATGGTGTCGTCCTTGGCGTCCTCAAAGCTGCCTTCGGGGCTCAAGGTCAGAACATCCGGCTGTGCCTTCGCACTGTTAGTTACACCAACTTTGCAGTCTGACAGTCCGAGAGAGAGGCCTCCATCTCTAATCTTGAAAGAAAGATCATTTTCTTTGCCTTCGCCAGTAGTAATCTTCTCTTCCTCATCGCGCTTACTTGTGCTTGTGCCGAGGCTCAGTGCGACGAATTCAGGCTCCTCGATGTCGGTGGGCAAGGTGGTCGGAGAGTCTCCGTGCTTCTTCGCCCGCCCTTGTTGAAGAACGTCGTAGAAGTGCATTTGAAGAGATCGGTAGTCCTCTACGACGCGCGATAGCTTCTTCTTGAGCCTCTCGTTCTCTTCTCTTACTAAACCCATGTCTGCGCTTGTGGATGCTAGCTTATCTTCACGAACCTGAAGCCATGCAAGCACTACGGGTGGTGAGACCCATTATTCATTTATGAACCAAATCACATATGATAATGGCTAGTTGTCTTGGTGTGTATTTAACTACTGGATATTAGCAGCTAGGAAGATAATTAAAACAATGGGATGATATAACTATGATGCATGCCATCCTCACCTCGTTTGGAGCCTTTAAGTTTGATGAAGTATGCTCTGATAACGAGTCCATATAAGATCTTTTGCTTGGGCTTGGTGAACACGCCTAGGAGGTTAAAACTTTGGCATCAGTATCTTGCATTAGAAGAAACAAAAAAAAAATGCTACATGAAGCTAATGAAAAATTGAAAATAGGTGGTCTATTCATGAAAATTCAGGTTAGGAAATTTCAGGGTAACTATTTATGTAGCCACTTCTGCAAAGTTGGACAGATCTAATTTTATCCTCTCAGCCAGCCATGAATTTTTCAATTGTTAATGTATTATGCATTATAGAATATATGCTTAATAGTTAGGTACCTCTTTTTTTGTGCTTGATCTGCAATAAAAATATAGAAGGCTGTCTGTAAGATCAGAAATCAGTATCATACATCCATATGTGGACCGTTCCAATTCATGGTTTATGCACATATTTTGTCCGTGTTATATATGCACCAGAACTGGTGATTCCTAATTAATATTTCGTAACAAGATGGACACCTGATTGATTTGGACACCAGATTTTGTCCCTAAACATGCACCCCTACTTTTAGTTTCAGACATGCATACATATCCCAAAAGAGCTGCATATCTGAAGAAACCCGGCCCCCTTGAAACCTTACCTAATTCCTAATGGTATTTATTCAAACAAATACAATCAATCTCTTTAAAGCTTAAAAAATACATAATTAATAGACGAAAATAATTCCAAACCTCGTCTTTAACCTGCCCTCCATGGATACCAAGCTGCTTATCTCCCTTGATCATCTCCTCTTTCGCAGAAGCTAGCTGTTTTGGTCAGCACAGCTTTCTGATCTCCTCTTCTTCTCTAGGTTCTCTCGGCCTTCGATCCTTTCTCCTCTCTTTGTTTTACGGCCTTCTTATGGCTTATAAAGGCAGTCGATCGATGGCCTCTTCCCTCTCCTGTTTGAACTCTGGCATAAATTAATAAAGCCGTAATCCGGTGCTTACCTATGTTAGGCGGTCACCATCCGAAATGTCAAGTCACAGCCGCACACTTGGGTGACTTGCAGAGAGAAAAATAAAGCACAGGCGACTGAGATCTATGTGGATTTCAACGTGTGCAACATGCATGTTGCTGCTGTTGAGATGCCAATTAGTATGCGCGTCCAGACTGCGCGCGTTCGTCTTGGCCGGAAGAGCGAGTCCAACGTAAACGTCCGTACGAAGCTTCCTACAAGTCATCGCCTCAGCCGACATGTCCGTCCTCAGGTAAGGTAACAAATCGTTTTCAAAATTTTGATGGGACTTTAGGACAATCGGAAGATTAAGCGATTGGGTCATCATGTGAGGGAATAGTCCCAAAAAAAGATTGGATGCGTACGGTAGCTTTAGAGCATCTCTAATGGTACTAACTATAAGGGCAATCTCAATGGAATGACTAGGATAGTTTCCATAGCATTAATTAGGTTGCTATGTAAGCAAAATAGTGATGTGGAGGTAGAGTTAATGGTGAAAGAGAAGGAAACCATTTCTCATGCAGGAAACCATTTCTACACAAGTACCAAGAAAGGGAAAAAGGGGATTGGGTGAGAAAATAAGAGAAAAGAGGAGATTGGATGAGAGTTTATTTTGAAGAAACTATCCATTGGAAGCATAGTTTCTACATGTAGTGTCTAGATGACATGTAAGTTATAGAAACTATATGCATTGGGACTGCCCTAAGAAATGTCCATGTCATCTATAGATAGCATATAGACAACCTCTCTAATAGATTAGCTATAGCATTGTCTATAAAATTAAATATTGGCCCACATGTAATAGATAATAAGTGCCTTGAAATCAGTTATAGCCTGACTATACATTAGTAACCGGTCTATATCTCTCTCCTTATTTTTTCTCTTCCACCTAAGCAAAATGCTGAGATAATACGTTTATAGCTAGCTGAAGTGGCACCATTGGAGATGCCCTCAGTGGTGTTCTGTGGAAAAGCGCCATGCCTAATGAGCATGCACTTTAGAAAGCACTGGCTTACAGACAAATGGGGAAGTTTGCTACAAGAAATTCAGTAATAATTTATCGTGTTTGAGCTGGATCAACGACAGCTTGTCCGTATTGGTATTTTGTGACAGTAGAGGACCACGTACGCCTTTTATCCGTATTGATTTTTGGTGAGAGTTAGAGGACTAAATGCGTGTTACAAGTTAGAATCTCTCCAGAGAAAAGTCCCTTTGATTCTACGAGCTGTAGTAACACGCACGCATGATACGATACCGTGATATCAGTTTGGAAATCCACCCGGTCATTTTAGATGCGTGTATGCTCTGCCATTGAACATGCGACTAGGAATTTCCTAGGAGTTTTATTTAGAGCATGCATGTATTAACACGATACGGTGATATCAGCTTGGAAATCCACCCGGTCATTTTAGATGCGTGTATGCTCTGCCATTGAAAAATGCAATTATGAAAATCTTAGTATTATTTAGAGCATGTACGTGAGTTGTCTATAAGCCTTGCTATGTAGAACACGAGATGATGAGAGAGACAGAGTATAGAGAATTAGATAGTCTCTCATGTAGTAGTCGATGGTAACATGAGAAAAAAGACATATTGTATCTAGAGAAGCTGTAAAATGGCCCATTTAGGAGGTGTTTGGGATAGCTTTGCTCCTCAATTTTCAGCTTCACTCTAAATTCACATAGCCAAACACCCTAACTTCACAGAACTCCGGCTCTAGGGAAAATGCGAATCTAGGGGGCTGCTCCATAGTTTTTGTGGAGCTCCTCAAGAAGTACTCCAAGAAACACCGTTTCGTACCCACTCGTGAAGTTCTTAGTTAATTACCACCTTTGCAACTAGTTACACACATAAGGAAGTTCCTAGGTAATTACCCACATTTGCCACTAGTTCAACATCCAAGGGCATAAATAGGTATCTTTACCAAAACTATATATTCTTGAAGCTGAATCTAATTTGCAAACCAAACACCTTCCTTCCCTACTTCAACTCTATGGTAGAGCTATTCTATGGTGGAGCTGATTTGTTTGGAGTGGAGCTGATTTGTTTGGAGTGGAGCTCTCCCAAACAGACCCTTAGTAGCTATCTTTAGTGCTATTTATAAATGGCATGATAGTAGTCTATATTATTGTGCGTATCCTTAGATTTTGATGTCTAGTGACTAAGCATATTTCCAGGCTTTGAATGCTACGTCCTGAACTCGATCGATCGTACGATTCAATACTCGTGGTTTGATTCTTTTTTTTAAAGATTAAAGAAAAAGTATGGCATGGTAAGCCCGGCATCTCATATAATTCTAAGAAAAATGTGGAAACCCCATTTTGTTTCAAACCCTTGGATATTTATATGCATAGAACATGCAGATCACGAGCAACGATCAAGTGTATAGGAACATTTGTCACGGAAGAAATACTGTTCAGAAACAGTCGATGTATAAATAATCAAAGAAATATACAATCTAAGGCACATCTAACAAAAACATTTCCTTGTTCAAGAAAATAAACAATCAAAGAAATATACAATCTAATACACATCTAACAAAAACATTTTCTTGTTCAAGAAAAAATAATTATTCTTGCTAGCTAGATCTATCATTAAGAACTGGGCTCTACCTGCAAAGCTTGGACTACGACTAGATATATCTCCTAGATCCAAGGTTTACACTTCCACGGGCACTTCACTGGACCATTATGTGGTATTCTTTGGGAAATCAACACATTAATCAAATGCAAGACCATTGACCTTAATCATAACTAATCTCATGGAAATTAAGATCAGGATGTAGTACTGTGATCCAAAGTTACTGTACCATTTGTCTAGAATACCGTGTGGGTTCAGCTGCGGGGTGGTCTTTGAGATTCTGACCGTCTCTTCTGGTGACCCAATTGGTGCTCATGCATGGATTTGGTCTCACCAGAACCCAATGCGTTGGAACCAGTGGGGAAGCTATGAAAAAAAAAGTGTGGGCTCAAAAAATTAACATAAATTGAAATAAAACATATTAAATAAATTGTGTTGCATTCTTATCGGTTGGAGGGTTATTAATAATGCTTTATTATTTGAGAAATACTTAGGGCAATCCCAATGGGATGACTAGGATAGTTTCCATAGCATTAATTAGGTTGCTATGCAAGCAAAATAGTGATATGGAGGTAGAGTTAATGATGAAAGAGAAGGAAATCATTTCTCATGCAGGAAACCATTTCTACACAAGTACCAAGAAAGGGAAAAAGGGGATTGGGTGAGAAAATAAGAGAAAAGAGGAGATTGGATGAGAGTTTATTTTGAAGAAACTATCCATTGGGAGCATAGTTTCTACATGTAGTGTCTAGATGACATGGAAGTTATAGAAACTATATGCATTGGGACTGCCCTTATGCAACATTCAATTGTCAAACTTTTGTAAATCTATGAACAAATTAACACCAATCAATTAGACAAATTAGCTATTGTCTATATACAACCCATTTACAATTGACGAAAAATCATAAATAAGAAGAGATGCTCACATTGTTTATTTGTTATTTTGGTCAGCCCACTTGGCCGGTCGGGCACTCGATGACACATGTTGCGCTGCCTTCCCTGCCTGCTTGTCATCACCGTGGTGGGTTGTTCATTGCCGCACACCTGCGCCCTCGCTGGCTCCTCGGCATCCACTCCTCGGGACACATGTCGAGCGACCTTGACTTGGTAGGCTGCCATTTCCTCGCGAAGGAAAGACATTAAATTGTACCTGCTCTCCGCTCTATGGTCTTTGAGAGCATCTAGAGTTCGAGTCTAATTGTACAAGCAGCAATCAAAGTCACCAATTGCCAAACTAAGAGTCTAATAAACGTCGGCCTATCAAGCCGCATAGTACATGAAGCAACTCATTCATCTAGAAAAACTTCTTCCTTCAGCCACATCTGAGCGTATGTACATTCACAGTCGCTTTGTTAAAAATTGAGCACCATGTTAAAGAGGTACTTAGGATCCAACGGCTAGAAGAGAGGCTCCAGCCTAACGGAGCCCTCCTGGCTACGCCCTGGTTGAAACCCCCATTTGCTATTGCTTACTTGCCTTGCATGCATGGTTCTTGTCTTCCATAAGTAATGGAGCTTCCCCTCCTAAAATTGTACGATTTACACTAAAATCCTTAGAAGATGCGCTCAGTTTTTACCCAGTCAGAAAGAACATTGTCTTTGTTAATCTTTATTTGCTTTGCCATTTGGGAACTTCAGAGCTAACGCATATATCACTGAGAGAAGTAGATATATTCCACTCCATTGCTGGCATTGGCAACTTGTACTTCTCACTTTCTCAGCATGCAGTTTAGGCAAATTAGGTACTACATGCAGTGCCGTTCAAGCTTTGCGTTGAATTGGTGTAAACACCGGCCGGACTTTACACACTACTATTAGGTAATGTAGTGCCGTTGTAGCTCAGAGCTTGAAATTTGCAGCAATTCAAGAGCTGGTAGAACCATGATTTTTAAAAACCACTCCGATTTCAACTAACCAGTACTTGTGTTACTGGATCTCTTAAAGCTTGCTTTGTCTTCCTTCTTTCTAATAAACATGTGGTATTTGTTTACGACTAGTATCATTTACAGTTGCTTATATGTCCTAGTCTCTCATCGTTCTTATCGTCACGCATATACGTACACTTGTTTGACTTGGAAGAAGGAAAAATAACTCGCAAGCTGTTATAATTTAGTCCCTGCTGAAGTTAGAAAACTGGCAGTTGTGATAAGTATGCATGCATGTGTGTGCTCTTGTTTCTGATCTGGCTTGATGCATGGATCAGAATTCGGATGTCAGATCATGATATATTATCTTAAAAGGTAAACATGTCAATTAGCTGTTACACATGGCAACGTTTTGACCTGTAGATCTCGGGTACCAATTGTTACAGTACGGTACAAGTACCATGTTCAATAGAATGCAGGTTCATCCTTTAAGTTGACTATAGCTTGTTGTTTGCTCTTTTTTTATGTTACATATTCGTTGACTTCACTGAGTATCTATATATTTTCTTACACTTTGAGGCCATGTGTTTTTGTTAATACCTGTAGAATCTAGCCTTCTGTATTATTGACATGAAACAACGAACTATTCTGCTCCTGCAAGTGCCAGTCTAGTTCTAAAGGACGAGTTGTACATGTTAACTAAGAAATCATGATTCATGAGACCCCTGCACGTAGAAAGGAGAGTAAGCAATGAAGAGTTTGGTTGGATATGACAATTTATGTGTAAAATTGAGATGATTGATGGCTTGTTCAGATGCAGCAATTGCAATTTTAATCTGCAAGCTTCAAATGGAAGCAGCAGCTATGTACATAGTAGAGTCAAATGGTTTTGGTGATGACCATAGTACAAAACAGTCGGCTTCTCTGACATGGTGACATGAGTGGCCATATTATATCACAAGATACTTATGGTGAATTGGTGATCACGTAGGAGCTAAACCAGTTTACGTGATCCTAAAAAATATTTGGTTTAGGTAACCAAGAGATTTGACAAGTAGAGCACGTAGGGTAGTTAGATCGATATAGGACAGATCGATCACACATTCACACGAGCACAATGGCAAGGCTGAAAGTACGTCTTTTCAATTAATTCATAGTGCTAGCAATGATCAGAATTCAGACAGAAGCTTCAGCTTGACGTTCAACTTAAGCCATGCTTGTGTGCCATGCATGCATCCATTTTATTTTATACTAACAAGGGGAGATTAGCTGTGCCCTTGTTGGTTGCACAACATCCAAAGACAGGATATTTTCAGTCTAAAACGCGATACTTCTTCAGAGAATAAGGCAGACCCGTGGGGTGCAATATATATTTGTCTAATAATCCCCTTGAGAAATGGAAAAACATGCATCATTGATCCAATAAATATATATTTTATCAGGCAAAAAAGGCTAGAGATGTCATGTCAGCATGGATCGGCATCTGGGGCCGAGCTTTTCAACGATACCGTCAAACTGGTGCCCATTAAGACTATATGAGAGGGCAACCTACATGGACAGAATGGGGGAAGACTACTCAGGATCTGTTTGTTTTAACTTTTGATTTTGGATTCTGGCCCTAAAAGCAGAATCAGAAACAAACAGCCTAATTCTAGAATTTGATTCTCACAATCCAGCTCACCCATATATACACTAGAATCTACAATCTACTTCATATGTGCTTTTGGATTCTAGTTTTTAGAAAATCAGCTTCTCTATAACCATAATCCAGAATCAGCTTTTAGATAATCCAAAACTGAAACAAACAGGCCCTCGTTGTCTCTGGGGAAAGAACTAGGCAACAATTTGAAAATTTGGAATAATCCAGTTTCAAACCGGTTGCTTCAAAGCAAGTCACTTCCCCATGACACAGGCCTCTGTTTTTGTATTCTTCTGTCAACTTTCATGGCCTATGAACTATTGGGAGTCTTCGCCTAGAATGGGCCAACGATCTCTCTGTTGACTGAGCTTTTTCCGTTGAACCGGTGCACAAGTGGCATCGAATGGTTAAGATCGCTATCTCTGAATTTCTAATTGTCCAGTTCAGAATTCTCAATGGCGGAACTATGGAGGTCCATGGTACATGGTCATATTGATGAAGTACATAAAATTTCTCTTGAAATAATTGATGCCAAGTGGGTGGCGTTGTATGGTCATAGTCACTAATGGAATAATTTTCTAGTGTTTTTGAGGACTGCTTATTCTCGTTCTTTAGCTCAATATTCTCGAGTAAAGCTTCACGACTGGATATCATAATCTAATACCGACAATTTTCTAAACCAAAAATTCACTGTTGCTTTTGTTAGAATAACGACGTGCAAAACAAATGAAGAAGATCAAACCAAAAAGAACAAGAGACATGAATTTAACGTGGAAAACCCTTGCGGGAAAAAAGCACGGGCGCCGACTGGCAAGAACTTCACTATTTTCTGAAGGAGTTACAAAACGCTAGGGAACGAATCGCCCCAAGCGGCATACAAAAAAGAAATATATAGATGGTGAGGGTTTTCCACGTCAAATCCGTGTCTCTTGTTCTTTGTGGTTTGATCTTCTTCATTTGTTTTGTGCGTCGTTATTCTAACAGCTTCTGTTGAGTTATTGCTTCAGTGAAATTATCAGCTTGCTCAAAATTCGTGATGAAAGAACAAAGACTTAAATAATTTCATAGGACTTTATATGTAGACATTTATGTAGCCCCTATGCATGCATGGACCATTGGAGCCATCTAATTTACTAATTATGATGTGAAAATCTTGATATACATGAAGAGAAAGCATCTCGCCTAATACTTCAAATTCTGTTTGGGCAGGAGACTTTTACGCAGTTTTTCGTCCATGGTGCATCTCTTTCTGTCATTACCTTTGATAATTATAGCGTCAAGCATCCACGCTTTTCCATGTGTTGTACTTTCTCTTCTTTTAGCAAGGTCATGTGAAACCTACTCCAATTTGTTGTTGTTTTTGCTGTTACAATTTCGTCCAATTTAGTTGCGCATGATGTAGATATATAGTTCAATTGTTATGGCTAGCATCTTTAGTATGACAACCCAAATTTAGCTTAAAAATAAAACATGTATGATTTTTATGAATTTTAAAAACTTTGGTTGCATTTCAAAATTTTCTATAAAAAGCCTTGCCTTGAATTTAAAATTTTAAAATAATTCCCTTGGCTACAAAAAACGAATTTAAAATTCTAAAAGTTTACTTATGTGCCTTTCAAAGTCTCCTAAAACCCTTATGTGTAAAACGCTCACCTTCTCAGAGTTCAAAATTTAAATTCGAATCAAAATCAAGTTGCACTCTAAATTCCCAAATCCTTTCTCTCCCTCTCTCTCTCTCCGTTGGCCCGAATCCCAAGCTTGCTTGCCTCTCCCTTCGCTCTTCCTCTTCTCTCCTTCCCATTTCCTGGCCCAACCGAAGCACCAGCCCACCTTTCTTCTTTCCTTCGTTCTTCCTTTTCCTCGGCCATTCTGCGGCCCAGCCTGCCACTCGTCCCTCCTCTTGCTTCCACTGCTAAGTGGGCCCCAGGCCCCACCAGTCTGGCCGAACGGGAAGGAGGCACTGTTTTCCTTCTCCTCACGCCATCTCTCACGCCTGCCATTTGGCTCAGATGCGGCTAGGGCTGGATATCGAGCCAACTCGACTCGATTTGTTAAACTCATTAAGATAACGAGCCAACTCGACTCGACTCGTTTTCTTAACGAGCTGAAAACTCAACTCGGCTTGACTCGTTTAAAACTCGAGTTGGCTCGAGTTAGCTCGTTATGATGCTTGTCGGTGGAGGAGAGGAGCACAGTGGGGGCGAAGGTGTCGGAAGTAAGGGCGAGGGTGGAGACACAGCCAAGCTGGGAATTGGGGAATTGCGGATGTGAAATGGGAAAAAGAATTGGGTCTGAAGGTTGAAGGAACGGGTTAGGGTTATATATAGATTTATAGTGTTTTTTTCTGACTCGTTAAGCTTGTTAGCTTGCTCGTTAAACTTGCTACCTTAACGAGTTCAAAACCCAACTCGACTCGACTCGACTCGTTAAGGAACGAGTTCGAGTCAAGTTGAGTCGAGTCGAGTTTCCGAGTACTCATTAAACTCGCGAGTTTCGAGTTTTTTTTCCACCCCTAGATGCGGCACCATCATCACTCTGCCAAGCCTTGAGCGTTTGAAATGTGCGTAACATTTTTTGTTTCAGATTTTACTTTGAGATAAATATATGAAAAGACTAGATATGCATAAATCATAAAGCTACACGTATACATAAATCATAAAGCAACACGTTGTACTTTAGAATATGCTTAAGAATGAAAAAATAATAAAGTTGATTGGTCACACGAATGACTTACAGTTGGGATTGACGAAGAACGGGAAGCAACATAGACGCGATTGTGGAAGTAGTCAGCATCGATGAAGAAGCAGAGCGGTCACGAGGATGCGCTACCTAGAAACCTTATTACTGTACCGTGCAGGTGATAGCTATGGCAACGACTTGAAGATACCGCTCACCCTCCTTCTTGATGCATACCGAGGATGAAGGCCAACAAGGTTAAACTGCTCAACACCACAGTACAGTAATCCAGAGGGGAGAAGGAAGAATGGATCAAGAATTCGATATCTGTTGGACTGGGCGTCTCTAGGTCTTATATTAACACATGATAGTTACTAACGATATTATGTCAATTAAATGCAGCAATTACTTACTAGTAACTAACGGCATTATGACAATTCAACCGAATTGAAATAGATATTTAAATCACATTTAAACATGATGAATAGAAAGATAATTGTATGATTTAGCAAAACAAATGGTGGATTCAATGTGTTAGGTGACGGTCGCTCGTCACAAGTCACGTGAAAATACACGAAAGCGTGTGCGTATTTAGTCAATGTCCACCCCATATTATCCTCATGTCATGTGTCGTATCATTCAAGAAGTGGTAAGAACTTCAACTTATAAATTGCATTCTTTGCACTTGGCTAGTCAAAATATGGTAATAAACCGTTTATCTTATAAATTGCATTCCCTGCACTTGCTAGTCCATATGTAATAAATTGGTCATGATTTAGAATTAGAGGAAACGGTCCTATAGAGCAATTTCTAACATGGAGTCATGTAGCGCCGTGCCATAGTCAAATCGCCATAAGGTCGTCCCACCCGAGCGTGAGGGGCTGAGGGCCCGTTGCACGCCGCTCAGAGACCGCGCGCGCGCTCTCTCATTTTCCCTCTTCTCTGTATTTAACCAGGATAGTTTGCGCGGCGTAACATGTCGCGTGCATTATTTTTTTCGTAGAAATAATTTTATTTTTTTTTCGTCGGCGTTTTTTTTAAATTATCGAGGAAACACGCGAAACGGTTGAAAAGATAGAAACGCATCCGCGATTGCGCTAAATCGAAAGGTCCTTTTCGTAAAAAATAGCTGGAATGATCTGAACGGCACCATGTTTTTTTCAGCATTTATTTAGGGTCTTTCCACGAAAGATTCGCAATTTTTATGAACCAAAAGGTCTTTGCAAAAAAACCGCACAAAGGGCCTACATGTAATTTCGCATTTTTTAGGGACCTACACGTGAAAAGGGAAAAAAAACATGCGGCGTCGGCTGGCCATGCGTTGTTTTTTTTCGCAGAAACAATTTCGGTTTTTTCATCTGTTTTTTTTAAATCGTGGAGGAAACGCGAGAAACGGTTGAAAGAACACATGTGCATCTGCGATTGCGCTAAATTGAAATGTTCTTTTCGTGTAAAATAGCCGGAATGATCCAAACGTCACTACGTTTTTTTCGATATCTATCTAGGATCCTCTTACGAAAGATCCGTGATTTTTCTGAACTAGAAAGTCCTTTTCATACAAAACCCTAGAAAGAACTTATATGTAATTACATATTTTTAGATAAACCTAAACACGAAAATTATTTTTGAGCCGAGCCGGCCGGCCAAGCCGAGCGGAGCGCCGTCTCAGCTCAAATCACTAGCAGGGCGTGAAGTTTGCAAGAATTAATAGAGGTATGATACCAAACCGAGCATGTCATCTCCTTTGGCCGCTCCCCCTCTGCATTTGCCCTAAACTTTTCTGCTCTTCTCCACCCTTGATGGAGGGGAATTTGAGCGGCGCAGCTCATCATCTCCAACTTCGGCCACCGGCTTGGCCCGTCGATTGCAATCGTTGCGGTGATCTTTCGCTTCGTTTCCTTGAACATTGCGGTGGCCTCGAGCTCCCCTCCATGTTGTTCACCTCGTCCCCTTATTCTTTCCCAGGGAGGATGGAACACCACTGCCGTCCGTAGAGCAGGCCGAAGCGTGCCCATGCCGTCGCCGCCCCGTTCCTTCCATTTTGGTGAGCTTTGTTGGATTTACCCTGGATCAATATATATACGTACGATAGCAAAAAATTAAGCACAAGAACTCACAAACATAAGTATTTTCACAATGTGACACAACTAGCACTTTTTTTTTTTTGCTTTCTTGCTCTCTTGCTTTCTCATACTTATTTGCTTTTTACTTACAAACTTTATGACTACTTAGAAATTTATACCTGTAATTTATAGTTGTAAGAATTAGAAAAGGATTCAAGAAACCGAATCAGAAAGAGACTCTATCCTTGTCCTACTCGGTTCGGACTCCTCTTCTAAAATTATATCCAACATTCATTCCTTAATTATGTAACATCAACTAGCTCTAAACTCTAACTTATTGAGACAGTCAGTCTCAACTATGACTTATCTAACTTTTAGTCGACACAAGATGGTGAACACATCTCCTCAACTTACTTTAACTGAAAACGACGAACACATCTCCTTAACGTCTTAGGTATCATATTCGACAGACATGAACTGACACAAGAATGCGTAGCTTTGATCGCCTTTTCGATGGGACACGCAGATAGCTGCCAATGCCATCCTATCATGCCAGTTGTCAATGACTCTCGTCGATAGCAAGTATTGGGGAGACACCTCTCCTTCATCCTTCACCGCCATATCTTCTCGCCGACTCTTTCCACTTGTGATGTAACTTCGACGGCACGGAGACTCGGACAATAGCTTTACACATCACTTGGACAAACACTTACAAGTACTCATGCACGTATGAGATACTAACACAACGACCCAAACACACATGCACGTATACCACACATCGTGTACAATGCGTACTTCGACGACATATCATTGCCTCGATGTCTCCTTGTTGTGGAGCCGCATACACCACTACAATCACGCTCGATACACCGTTGGATCACGCTCAACATTGTATCGTTCAGCAACGATAACCTGCCCCGAGGCACCATAGTGGTGGCTTTCCTCGGTACAAGTGTGACACCAACTTTAAAATTTCACTTTGATACTAGTTGTTGGATTTAGCCCGAATTAGTACACACATACGATGGTAAAAAATCAAGCACAAGAACTTACAAACACAAGTATTTTGACAGTACAACACAACTAGCATATTTTCTTTTCCTTATTTTTTGCTTCCTTACTCTGGCTTTCTCATACTTGCTTTGCTTCTTACTTACAAACCACTACATAGAAATTTATGCTCATAATCTACAGTTATATGAAATTTATACTCACAAGCCAAGCGAGCTACGCTCGCCTCTCTTGTACAATAATTTTGTAACATCAAAAATCTCACACATATACAATACAAATAGTTCTAAGATCTAAAAAAAATTCCAAACCATCAAAATCAAAATCAATTCAATCAACAAATTTAGTCTATTAAAGAAATAATATTGTAACGATTTTCAAATTCGTGGAGGTTGCTAGGTCAGGCACCGCTAGATCCGCCCAAGAGCAGTTCCACCGCAAGTTCTTGGGCGCTTCCATCGGAGAAAAGCGGCAGCCTGGTTGCGTACGTTGCAGCTTGAAGATCAACACAGCATTGGTGTCTAGAACTTTCCCAGCTTGGAACCACCTTCACTTGCTCACGTCGTCAAATCCCCCGAATCTCTGATCACTTACTTGATCACCATGATCGTCTCCAAACAATCGTCCTATCTTGATCCGGTGCAAACTTAGAAGCCACATGTATCCATCGAGAGGAGCTCTCAAATCGTACTTGAAGTATTTGTCTCGAGAAATTTCACGGTTGATAACATTGGTAGTAAGTAGTGGTAGTAGAAATCAAATTTAACCATCTATTCCTCAAATGTGTTTTAGACTTCTTCTAATTTGTTCATAGTTTTGGATTCACCGAATAACTGGTTATCTTCAGAGGCCTCTTATCCATTTATCCGTCATTCATCAGGATAACAAGACATGTTTTACCATAGAGAACAAGTAGTATAATGTAATTTTTTACCCCACTCTAAATTTTACTATCAATACTACAGGTGGTAGTATAACTAGATATAAATTGATTTCAACCATTAGATTCAAAGGAATGAAGGGTTTACATTGATTTTAATCCACTATAAAAAGAGCTCATTTGTCTCTGCCTGTCTGTCTGACTTGACCTATTCAAACATGTCACTGTTTTATCTTTTGCTACACTCGTCTCTGAACAAACATTACACTTGCTCCAGTTGGTAGTCTTCCATTCCTTAAGCTGGGCAGTTCTTTCTTCGAAATCACGTAGGACCCATCAACAAAATTGCTCTAGTCAAATACAGGACGATTAAGATATATAAGAGAGGCTGCACGTCGCTCTTGGCGGCCGTCAGGCGCTTAAGATAAACAGCAGTCAAGATTCGTGCCATGCCACGAGAGCTCGATCGGCAGGAACGAAGCCCTGCAACCAACCCAAGGGAGCGATGCTGTGTGCCGTTCTTTGTCACCACTCTCCCTGCCGACCTCACCCTGCAGCAAGTCAAATTCATGAACTTATCTTCAGAAATTTGAAGCCAGCTATGCCAGTCTGCTGCTAGCTTAGTCTTTCATATACTGAGAAGGAAGAAGGGCATATGCTTGAGCCGGCCTGACAGAAAAATGCAGGTCGCTTTCATCTTGTTGCCCAGGTGCAGGATCTCACCAATGGAGTTGCATGCTAATTACTGTGTGGTGAATATACACCTAGCTAGTATTAAGCTAATAGAGTTGCATGTCCCCTTCTTTACGAGGACCAATACTGTGTCGTTAGCTAGGTGCTCAATGTGCTCATTACCAGGTGGGTTACATCTTTATCCTACTCCCCCGTACTTAGACCGCCTGAAACAGCCGCAATACGGCAACAACTGTCGAAATGACTGCACAAGCCGAGCTCCAATTATTTTTTCCCTCGTACACAGCAACTATCCTCATGAATCCTACAATAACACATAACAAGTTGGTACAAGTCAGTTATAACACAAATGAAAGGAAGTAAAAATATGTTATGAAAATGAGAAATTTAGTAACATCTCTACTTTTCGAAAGGTACAAAGTAATTGATTTGTAATTATTTGATTAGTGTAATTCTTACCTTAAAAAAACTCTAGCCACGAAGATTTGATTTACCTTCAGAAAACCCCAATTGCTACGAAGCTTCCCTAATTCTTCTCTTGTTAGTTATTACTACACCTGTACATCCATCATAATAAGCTCTGAAAATAAGCTCATTTGATCTGCCATTGTAAACTGAGATCTCTATCTGTTCATAAAGAGAAGGCGTGTCGCATGTGAGAAGCTTAAACACATGATTGTTTTAATAAATCAAAAGAGGGGCAAGCTTGCATTTTCTGATGTTTACATTGATTTGAGTGAATTCCTACAAATTCAGAGCCTGAGCATGAAGAACCATGCATAAAGCAGCCCTTTATTCCTACACATTATCATTTCACATCTGCCACTTAATATAATTAACAAAGGATAATTAAGTTATTATAGAACAAGAACTTAGCTAATAGGTAAATAAATTATTCACAACAGCTGATGAGTTACTGCATCACATCGATATTGAAAATGCATGATGGTGACAGTAAGCTACATGCCTTTTGTATATGGGAAGTTGAAGTCTCAAAATGTTCTCATGTGTTGTTCATATGTCTCCCAAAAAGAAATAATCGGAGATTTATATCATATTCAATCAAATAGCTAATATTTGCGATCTTAGTTACCGACTACAACCTTAGAAGATTTGCAACTAATATGTGGTGGTCAAGGAAAAAGTAGCGGAGTTAGATTTCTTCTAAGAAAATTGATATTATAACTTACCTAAAACTTTGCTTAAGAAATATTTATTATCCATCCCAGTTATCTCGATTGATCCCTTCAAGAACATCTTTGCAACTCATTTCATCTAAATCATGTAAACTCAGATGAAGCTCTTTAATATTTTCTAGTGATAGGCTGGTAGCAGTCAAACTGAAGTTAAGTAGAGAATACATAAAAGGGAAAAAAACTGATTTTATTAGTAAAACCATCAAGAATTGATTTCAAATCTAATAGATTAACTCAGTAAATAAAGTTCCAAGGATCGGTAATTGGAGAAGGAGACTCATTAGCTTGCCAAAAGAGAATCGTCACATTGGTAAATGAATATGGCTTCCTGAGAGGCACAACTATAAAATACTGAACAGCACTCCCAATACCCCGGTAAATTCCATCAAAGTAACAACTGTTTGCAAAAAAATTAATTAAAGGATGAGTTCTTTAAACACTGAAAATTCATGTTCTAATGATAGAGCCGGCTCGTGCTTAGTTTATTTTCTCCATTGGATAAAGCACTGATCAGGTATCTCTTTGGGCACTTGAACTATTTAAATCTACTAAAACAAGGGGGTAGTGACAAAGGCAAACGCATGCAAACAAGAACAGAAAGGTCATGATATGGCTTGAAGTCGTTTGATAGCAAGGTACGAACTTTAAACAAAAAGATAATTAATTAAGACATGCCCATGCTTTTATCAAGGCATCCACATAAATTGAGCCTTAAGCCTTTCAGTCTCTCGATTTTATTTGTAATGTCAAGAATAGAAATCAGGAACATTAGTAATTAGTGCATACCCGAAGCATGATAAGGCGTAAAAATTCATCTGGTTCAACCGGTATTCATCTTGCTAAGGCCAGCAAAGGACGGGAAGAATCAACAACTTTGGCAGGCATGAATCAACAATTAACATAGCACTAGACAGGAATTGCATAGACCGCCTGAAACAGCAGCAATACGGCAGCTTCCCTCAACCAGCACCACTGGATGCACTCCGAATGGGGCCAATCGAGAGGGATTTCACCACCCAAGAGCTCCCCAAACGGCTCGGGAACCGGCAAAGGACGAGACTCTGCGCCCTCCTCGCCTCAGAGCCGTCTCGATCCAAGCGAATCTCACAGGAGAGCCGCTGGACCTGCGCCTGAATCCGGCGATCCAGAGCTCGAAGCCCCCACAGAGGAAGCACCTGACGGACGCTGGCAAAATGTGAAGTCTCCGCTGGAACAAGGTTAGTGTTAAATTGTTCTAAGATTTTATTTTCTGAAACAAGGTTTGATATTTTTTTTACAAATAGTTGCTGGCTGTTGTCATCAAAAGGAAAATTGAAGGAAGCATACAACTTTGGCAGAACACACCCATGGGCGCCACCGGCAAAATCGCTTACACGCGCACTCTGTTCATAGTGTGCGATGCATCCACACGCTGAAAACGCCCGGCCGGAAGATGATGTGAAATAAGTTCCTGCGAAAACAGATATCAATTCAAGCAGTAGAGTATTTACAAGGACAAATGATAAGACAGTTATTAGGAATATGCAACTGCCTTGATCTTATCATGGTCTTGAAAGGGATGGAATTTTAGCGATAGGGCAATCATGCAAATCCCTCTCTTTTACAGCTTGCAAATCTGATCTTCAGATGTTGCTCCCCAACTATGCATGAAAAATTTATGATTTATTATTACCATGTTCGGTCAATTATAACTGTTTGTAGGAAAGAGATCGAGGGACTTGCTTATTTTAGGCATACAACTAGCTGGTTCAATTCCGTCTGCACAATGACAAACATCGTCTTACCTGGAATTTGCATGAAGTCATGAACCATGCGTGTAGATAAGCGATGGAAAACCACTTGCAGATCAACTATTGAACATTGGAGCGAATGCTAAAAAAATAAAAAATAAAACACAGTGGACTATCAGTTTATTATCACGGATTATGCAATATAGCTTGGCTTTGCTACTACCAAGTAAATCAAAATACAAGTAAGCTATTTATTAACTTTTCAGTTTTTAATTAAGGTGCAAATTTCTTGTATAGTTTTAATCCACTCTACAATAATATATATGCTGCTGAGGCTAACAACCTTGGTCAATTAACTGTCCCTTTCTCGAAATTTCTTCACCAAAATTTATTCCTAAAATACCTTCATCAAAATTTATTTCGACGAGAACTTCATCATCGGTTAATGTTTTTCACAAGAAACAACTCTCGGTGTATATCCAGACAGGGAGATTTTCTGACCAATAAGGCTAGCTAGACCACACGTACGCATAAGCTGTCAAAACTAGCAAGAGCCAAGGCACTTGGCACCGAGAACATCGACGCCCTTGCGTCGTTATCAGCGCGTAGATGGAAACAAGGATCATCGATCTGTGCATATAAACATTCACACGCACGTCGGAGCCACCTCCAATGCCCACGGTTTAATTTCCTGAAAAGGCTTTAGATAGATCAAGGGGACAGCTCCAAGGCTTCGGTGTAAGGGGTTTTGATGGCCGTGCTGGGGACCTACGGCATGGTGATGAAGGCTGAGCTCAACGGCGTCGGAGGACAGGGTCTGTACTGCGAGGCAACGACGCCAAGGGCCGCGCCGGAGATCACCGGCAGTGACGGCAAGAAGAGCGTGAAGAGAAGGAATAAGAGGGAGCCGACGTCGGCGGTGACGGTGAGCAGCAACGGCAAAGAGGCCGGCGCCGACAAGTCCGCGAGTAGCAATGCGGCTAAGAGGAGCTCAAGGTTTAGGGGTGTAAGCAGGTAACGTACGTACCGCATCCGCATCCGCATGAACACATACATAGATCTAAGCATGAGACCAAGCCTAGCTACGTACGTACGTACTCCATATAGCAACTACGTATTGCAGCCAGAGCATGTTGATCTGACCGTGTTTCTTAAACGTACACGTACGCAGGCATCGTTGGACGGGCAGGTTTGAGGCACACCTATGGGACAAAGGGACATGGAACCCAACGCAGAAGAAGAGAGGAAAGCAAGGTATATATACGTACACGAGCCGACACTTTTTACCGTCCTTTTAAGAGTACCAAAATTTACATTTAACTAACACTATAAGTTTAATGTAAATTTACATTTAGCTACCTAGACAGACAGACGTACGTACTTATACCTCTCTTACGTGTACACTGCTCTGCACCAAGCAGTATATCTCGGCGCATACAACGAGGAGGAAGCGGCAGCGAGAGCGTATGATCTAGCGGCGCTCAAGTACTGGGGACCGAGCACCTACATCAACTTCCCGGTATATATATACTATGTTTTCCCCCTTCGTTTTCCTCTGTTTGGATCACTAGCTAACGCAGCTGATTGAGCACAAACCAGCACGAAAGCTATATATATAGATATGCTCGTGCTGTCGTTTTTATATAGACCTCGAACATATGAATTCGATCGATCTAATCAACGTTAATTCTGCTACAGGTTGCTGACTACGAGAAAGAGCTCAGGCTGATGCAAAATGTATCCAAGGAAGAGTACCTAGCCTCGATAAGAAGGTGATTATATATACGTAACACGCGCGTGCCCCTACATATATATCAACCATTAATTCTTGTGTGTTAAGTAAATCTGGCAAGTTAATTGCGAACCGAGGAGTAAACTACTGTGGACTATATTTTGCAACTGTCATGATGAAACAGGGTTAAATACCATTCATAGACAGACAGATATATGATCGTTCTCCGCAAAATGAAAAAAGAAATACTTGAGTAAAAAATTTAAAAAAATCAATCAATATATCTCATCTCCACAAAGATTCATATGTTCAAGATAGAGCTCTTTTACATACACTAAATTTAGTTAGGTCTTTCATTCTTTTCGATTCAATATATTAGATTAACTAGTATTTATTTATATTTCATAGTAGTAGGGTAATAGAAATTTAACAAATCAATAGCTAGCTCTGATGCATTGTTCTCTCAAAGCTAACGCTGTTGCCTTACCCATGGCGTATATATGCAGGAAGAGCAACGGCTTCTCTCGCGGAGTTTCCAAGTACAGAGGAGTTGCACGGTACGTGCAGCTAGCTCGTACTTGTCAGCCTGTCTGGTTTCGCCGAACTCATCGACGCGTCCATGACATGGCTAGCTAGCGTAGCTAAAATAAAGCCAAGCACTAGAATTTTGATCTGCAAAACTGGCAGGCACCACCACAACGGCAGATGGGAAGCCCGGATCGGCAGAGTTTTCGGCAACAAGTACCTCTACCTCGGCACCTACAGCACCGAAGAAGAGGCGGCGCGAGCGTACGACATCGCGGCGATCGAGTACCGCGGCGTCAACGCCGTCACCAACTTCGACCTCAGCACCTACATCCGGTGGCTGAAGCCCGGCGCCGGCGCCGGGGACGGCGGCACACCCACGTCGGCCACCGCAAGGCTTATGCCGACGATGTGCCTCCTGCCCCACCCCGACGCCGCCGGCATGGTCGACGACCTCCACCTCCCCCCGGCGCAGAGCTCGCCCGCCCTCCTCGACGTCGTGGCCTCCGTGTGCGGCGGCACCCCGCGCGGGCGGCTGTCTACGTCGTCGACGACTACCACGGCGCTCAGCCTGCTGCTGCGGTCGTCGGTGTTCCAGGAGCTCGTGGCGCAGCAGCCGGCCGTGGACGATCGGACGGTGTTGGACGACGCCGACGCTGCCGACGACGCTAACGGAGACGGGCGGGAGGAGCCGGCGCCGGAGAACGAGTTCGGGGAGATAGTGTACGGCGACGAGGCGGCGTACGCGTGCTCCTTGTACGAGCTGGACGACAGCTTCGCGCGCATCGAGGAGTCTCTCTGGAGCTGCCTGTGATCTGATCTCCGAATTACGTCTGAAAATAACAAGCTAGGTCATAATTAAGCGCGTAAGCGCATTGGACATCACACAAGGAGGCGGCGGGTATAGCTAGGAACTTGAGCTTCTGTGAAGGGGAAGGAGATCTAATTAATGCCTAGCTAGTTCCTGGAGATAGCCATGGCCTATGCTACGTAAGTGCATGCATGCACTTGCACTAGCTAGTTAGGGCATTCCCAACCCTCCACCTCAGCTGGTGTCTATAGAATTAATTACGCTGCCAACTAAGCAAAAATCTGATGTGGTATAGGAGTTAAGGAAGGGAGAGAAGGAAAAATGAAGAAACCGTGTCTCATGCAAGAAACTGGGTCGACGCGGGTACCAAGACTCAAGAAACTAGCAAAATCGGGGTTGGACATTTCTTGCGCTTACCAAGCTGTATTTGTGGTGCATGCATTGGTTTATTGCTCTCATGCATTGCTTTATTGCTCTCTCCCTCCTCTAGACACTACTCATGGAAACCATGGGTTGGGAAACTATGCATTGGTTTATTGCTCTCTCTCTCCTCTAGACACTACTTATGGACATCATGGGTTGGGACTGCTCTTAGGAGCTGTGACGGATCGAGTTCGTTACCCGTGTTGTGTGGTTTCCCTTTAGTTCTGTCGCAAGTGTTTGATAGCTAATCGCGTGACAAAATGTGTGAAAAATGGACGTGGCAACGGAGACTTTTTACTATTCTTGTGGGTGTCAAAACTTGGTACCTTCATATAAATTAGTGCATAATACGTTAGGAGAAGCTCTTTCTCTGTGCTTTTCTTTTTTATGTTGTACAAATATTAAAATACGATTAAAATGATTACTTATCTATCGTTATAACTATTAGTAAAAGAAAGAGCATAAAAACGCTGCTCAAAAAGTTTCGTGTAAAGCTGGATTTTCTTCTGGACATGCATGCTATACATGCACGGAACGGTCTCATCCATCAGCGAGCCTTTCTACGTGGCTGGTTATGTGTTGTCTGTTCTTTTCTTCCGTAGAAAATACTCGGAAGAGGTGCTTCTATATTTTTTTATAGTTATATAAATATTAAAATATAAATAAAAGGTAAAGAGATGCTTCTATGGCTCTTTTATGGTCTCATAAATATTAAAGTATAAATAAAAAATAAACGGTGTAAGTGACATGGACTGTGACACTCGAGCAGCAGATGGGCACCTAGGTGCAAGATGGTCGGCCAGGTGAACAGCGGAGACGAACCTCGGCGAAGCGCGTAAACCCTTGCTAGTAAAGTAATACTAACAAGGGTTTGTGCGCTACCCTGCACCGTGAGGAATTTGGTTGTGCGACGCTACGTCGCGTAAAATTTGGTCCAATGATTGTTTATGAAAAAATAGGTGTGAGGATGTAAATGTAAATTCGATTCCTATTCGCTCCATATCCATATTTGTATTCATGCTATCCGTATCCGTATCCACGTTGGAGAAAAAAATATGAAAATAAATATAGTGAAACCATTATCCGTCCGTATGCACTCCATTTTCACCACTACCAAGGGACATGTTCTTGCACCTAGGGTTCACAAAATCGTTGATTTTCGAACAAAAATCGTTATTTTCAGCTGTATCGAGTCGACTCGGTAACAAAAACTGCTTGGTATACTGTAGATTTCAAATGAAAATTTAAAAATTTGAAGAAATTTAGCAAAAAGTGTTAACATTTTTTGAAAATTTTTGTGTGAGGTCTTTAGGAAATTCTAATGATGCTATAAAAGTTTCAAATGATTGGTAGATCTGTATATTTTAAAAAAATTCTAACAATGATACTGTCAGAATACATGCTCTTTAGTTTTTTGATTTTCTAGGGGCACAAAATGAAGTGTAATATTTCTTAAAATTTTTGTTCTAACATAATTCTAATACTGCTATAAAATTTTCAGATGATGATCAAAGAAGTGTATTATTAAAAATTCTAAAAGTGCTACTATTATTGCACATGCTCTTTTGTTTTTTATTTTATATGGGCAACAAATGAAGTCTTTATTTTTGAAAATTTTAGTACATGATTCTTTGGCACTATTTATGATTACATTAGAATTTTAGAATACAATAAATCTTGTAAATTTTTATAAAAATCTGAAAGTGCCTTTGTTCCTTTCATTAATTGATGTTTTATTTTTAGAAGTACTAAATGATTTCAAAAATGGTTTAAATTTCTTTGATGTATTTTATAGATTAATGGGGATTTTTTGTAATTTTTTATTTTTCCTTTGGTGTGCTGAAAATAAAAATAGCTCGAAAATACAAAATCGGTCTTAAGTCGCTCGAAAATCAGTAAAATCGCTCGATTTTTTTTTTTCCACTGTTGTTTGACCGCCGAGTTCAAAAATATTGAATTCAAACTTCTTCGATTTCTACAGATTTTCGTTTGATTTTTACCCATTTTTGAAAATCACAAATCGTTCGAAAATCGAATTTTTGATTTTTATAACCCTGCTTGCACCCACTTGCCCTCCCTGACACCAGGATTTGCTTTTGATTCGTTGAACCGTTAGCGCATGCCGCTAACTTTTGTAGGAGTGCAGGCAAAATCGAATGTTTGATTTTTATAACCATGCTTTGCACCCACTTGCCCTCCGTGACACCAGGATTTGCTGGATTTGCTTTGATTCCTTGAACTGTTCACGTGCATGCCACTAACTTCTGTAGCAGTGCAGGCAACGCAACGCGGTGGAGAAAAAAATGCTGACGGAAAAAAAAATCCGATCTGCCTGATTTGGACCTCTGCACGGACTTCAGCCATGGCTCTTTGCAAAATTGTTATATATAATCTTTAAAAAGATATTAAAATTTGACCAAAAAAAAGTGCGAATTTCAATCAAACATTATGGAATCCGGTCAAAATACTCAAAATTTACTAAAATTTCTAAAATCACTATAGTAATTTATTTTTTTTAAGTTTTCGACGGAAATTTCTGAAATTTTGTTAGGATTTTGAACCTCAGCCAAACATGTCCACTTAGGATGTGTTTGGTTGGTAGAATAAGGTTGAATGGGATAGGATGGTTCTGTACAATTTGGTTTCATTGTTTTAGATGAATGGAATGATTTAATATCTATAGAAAATATTTGTCAAATTTATATCACATTGTTCAGAACAGAATAATTTTATTTAAACAACTAAACATATAGATGATATTTTTCTTAAACTACAGTGCAAGCAACCAAGCACACCCTTGTTAAGCCGATCGTACAGAGATCATCGACATCTCTCAAGTCTCAAGCAAGTTAAAAAGGAGAAGGTCGATCACCCGCTGCTCTTGGAGGTTGGAACAACGAAGTTTGCCATGAAGGCCTCCATCAACGCCCGGCCAAGCGCCACCGAGACCTGGACGCCGCCGTCCCCGCGCCCAGCAACATCACCATCTCCCTCATGAACATGGACACCAGCTCGACGCGGCTGGGCGCGCCCCACCCGAAGTCCGTCTCGTACGCCATGAACCGGTGCGACGACCCCACCACCGCGAACCGCTCCTTTGGGATGCCGCGGTAGACCTCCAGGATGCGGTCCATGCCGGACAGCGGATCCTCCACCTCCTCCAGGTTCTCGCGGATGGCGCTCTGGATGGCCGCGGCGGCGCTCGCCAGCCCTTCGACCTCGCTGCACAGGTCGCCCGCGTTGGCCCTCGCGAAGCACGGAATGGCGCAGTTCCCGAAGAAGCCCTCGCCGAGCGGTGGCCGCAGCCGCCGCCGGCAATCGGCGGTGACCATGAAGTGGGCGTCGTCGGCGTGGTTCAGGGACTTGGCGCGGACGATGGACGTCCACACCAGGGACGAGACGGCCACGTAGGTGGTCGGCGGTTTGGACGGCCGGCCATTGACGGCTCCGCTTTGTGAAATGTGCTGCTTAAGAGACTGGATCTGGTCGGCGTTGAGCAGGAAGGTTCTTCTGCTCTGCTGTGTGATGTCCAGTGTGGATGATGAGGAAGGTGGCCGGATCTGCGCAATTGTACATGTGTAGATATCATCAGAACTGAAATGTGGAAATGATTCGGATCACAAGAGATGCAGTCGATCGCAAATATACAGACATACAGTTCAGTTGCTTCACATTGAGTAGTCTCGATCATAGTTCAAAATTCCGGCCAAATTTCCAAAATTTCTTCCGAGATTTCAGATTTTGGCCGAAGCAAGATTGCAAATCCTGATCAGATAAAAAAAATTAAAATTGCTGCAGTATTTGTTTTGAACTTTCGGCGAAATCTCATGTATTTTGACTTAAGGACCGGATTTCGATCGCTTCGTATAGTCCGGCAATCAAGCTAAAGAATGCGATATGATAATGCTCATGTCCGATCTGAAGCAAAACTAGTAATTGTTGTAAGACTTGTGGTAGCAGTTCTTACCAGAGGCCGCGCCGGCGCAAAGAAGTGCAAGAACGCGCGGGACAGCTGCTCAGCCTTGGGATGCCGAATCGCCGTCCGGTCAAACGTCGGCAGCACCAGGCCTGCTGATGCGAGCGAGCCCTCCCGCGACGCCGTCGACCACGCCCTGATGAAGTTCCAAATCGCCTGGCCGTCGGCGACCGCGTGCAGCATGGACACCCCGACCGCCACGGCGTGGCCCCCGCCGTTGCCCGGTGCCGCAGACATCGTGACCTGCACGGAGAGAGTGGGGACGGGCAGCTGCTTCACGTCGAGCTCCGGGACTAGCTGCATGAACGCCTCGGTGTCGTGCTCGTCGTCGCTGGCCAGACGGCGCATGTCGTCAGCGCCGCCTGAGTACTCGGCCACGACGAACTTGACGCCCGAGGAGACGGCGCCAGGGGAGCAGTCAATGAAGACCTCATCAGAGGCAGGGCGGTAGGTCAGCTTGCCGGCAAGGGGGAGGAAGACAGCAAGGGTGGCGGCGAGGGAGGACTGCAGGCTGCTCGTGACGGACGGGAAGGGTGGGAGGTCGGGGCCGTCGAAGAAGAACAGCCGCTGGATCGGGATCTTGGCGACGTGTACGATGTCCAAGAAGGAGAGCTTTTGGTTGGCGGCATGGGGCGGCGGCGGCGGCGATGGTTGGGTGGTTTGGGCCGGGTGGACATGAGTGATGCTCAGAACTCGCACCCGAGAGCTCATGCGGTGAAAAGCAACGACAAGATAAGCGAGTCTGTGCTTCAGGTATCGTAAACCATCTGGATTAGCAATTCCCTAGTTATTACTGTGACTTCGATTAGTTGCCGTCTTTCATAAACAACAAATGGCTCGTCTTCCAGAGATTCCTTGGCCGATTCAAGGTTTGTGTAGGACAGTTTGATCTCCTTCAGCTTATTCATGTCCTTGTCATACTTAGTCTTCTGGGCCTTAGTATCGGCCACCAGATTATCTAAGAGTTTCTTGTCCTCCCTCTGAGCTGATCGGAGCTGGATTGTGGACTTGGCCGCTACAACTGCTTCTTTTTTGTCGTCCAGAAAGCAGACGTCAAGAAGGGGTGCTGTGGCTTCCTCTGGCAACTCAGTTTTGACTGTGTTCATTGCTCCGCGGATCAGCTGCGAGTTGTTCAGAAGTTCGGTCGATGGGGAGTGGAGTAGCTCAAAAAGATACCTCAGCTTCTGTTTGTATCTGGGGCTGACATAACAAGATTTTTTTTATTTAATATTTATTTTAAATCTTTTTTTCAAAACTAATCGGCGGACAAAAATTGCAAAAGTAGGCGCTGTCGCCTGATCTGAAGCGATCGCCCGGATTAGGCGATAGGTGCCCTGCTGACTGCTTCATGACGGTGAAATTCAAATTTTAACAGTGAAACAAAAAAATTTGAAAATAGAATGATCGCCATCTTAAGGCGCGATCGGCATCACCTTATTTCTTGTAGTAATTCTTTTTTTGCAATTTTGTTGTATTCGACCGGAAAAAAATACCCGAAAAAAAAACTTCTTATGATGTAATGAACTGAAAAAATTATTTTACTTTGTTAGTGATACGCATCCCACTTAGGGATTTTCGTAGCCTCGTGGAGCCCGCCGGATAATGCCCAAAAAATACGAGAAAAATAACGGGCGACCTACGCAACGCGGGACACCACTTATGTACGGGCGAGATGGCCGGATGCTACCCCGGCACGAAATTGCGAAAATCGGAAAAGGCACTCGCGGCCACGAAACCGCGGAAACCGTGGCCACTTAGGGGTTTTCGTGAGCTTCATGGTGGTGTGATGATCTGACCAAAAATCTGAAAAAAATCAAGAGCGACCTCGCATAGCTGGCTACCACTTATGTACAGGCGAGCTAGGCGTTGCGCTAGTCCGCACGTTCTGAATCGGAAATGGCACTCGCGGTCACGGAACCGCGGAATCAGGAGTTATCCGGCGGGCCCCACGAGGCTACGAAAATCCCTGAGTGGGATGCGTATCACTAACAAAGTAAAATAATTTTTCCAGTTCATTACATCATAAGAAGTTTTTTTTCGGGTAATTTTTTCCGGTTGAATACAACAAAATTGCAAAAAGAAAAATGCTACAAATGGCTCTGATAGATCGATCGCCTGCTTGGCGATCACCCTATTTTCAAAATTTTTTTTACTCTGCCGTTAAAAATTTGGAATTTCGCCGTTGCGAGCCGTTAGGCAGGGCACCTATCGCCCTAATACCGGGCGATCGCCCTGTACTGAGGCGACAGGCGCCTACTTTTGCAATTTTTTTGCCCGGCCGATTAGTTTTGAAAAAAAGATTTAAAATAAATATTAAATAAAAAAAATTTCGACATAACAACAGCCCATGCGTCCTTGGGTGCGGAGATTATTTTCTGCATTATCTTGGAAAAGGACACTATACCGATATCCAATCTGACAAATGAAAACCTAGTATACTTGTGACCGACTCTGCTGGTTTTTCGATCGGCTTCATAGTAGTAGCAGGAACGGTGGTGGTGAGTGGTGCGGCCTTAGGAGCTGTGGCTGTCAACAACGGCTGTGATTGGGGAGCAGGTAGGTCCGTCTCTGCCGGGAGATTTGCCAAGATATCAACAATTTGTGCGGCAGGAGAAAGCGAAGGCTACAAGACGATCCAAAAAACAAGTTAAGGCGATTTATTCAGATAGTTGGTAAATCAAATTTGGTAAAGAAGGCGATTTACCTTGCCGATAGCTGATGCGCGTGGAGAACTCTCGCCTAATTACTCAGGTTTGCTACCTCTACTAGCCAATACCTTTTTATTGGATAAGAATTAGTAAACTGGAAAGATGGTTGGAATGTGAAGTAAAGCCAACGAATACTTTCTGGGTTGTTGTTCCTCCACATCTCATAGAGAAGGTGATTGGATACCCAAAGAAGTTGAAGAGTAGTCGGCCTCGCCTACTCCGATGCTTGGGCGGGGACGTTTGTTTGATGAGTCAATGCCCAATAGATCGCTTGCAACCTTATTGGCCATCTGCTTGAATTAAGAAATAAAAAGGAAGGAACGAAGCTGATCAGTAGAGTTCAACAAATGTTTGAAAGATGCTAACGAAAGGTATCTACCTTAATCGATACATCCCCTGTTATGTTGAGAAAACTGGAGTTAGTATAGCTTGAACTAGCACCACTGCTAGAACTACTACTACTATATTGAAATTAGTAGGCTTTTCAGCTCAGACGTGAGATCTGGAAAGAAATTGGATAGAATGGCTGAAATTGTGCATTCTAATGGTACAAGGCCGCTTGTATAGCTGACCACCATGTAATGAAGCCGCCAGCCGATTGAGTTTGCAATATGAAACGAGGCAAAGTCTGGATCTAAAGGTCGTCGGCTATATGGAGGACAATCTCAGCTGTAGAAGCCCGACGTACCCGAGCTCTTGGCCTAAGATGATCCAAAAGTTAAAAGCTTGGTGGCACTTGTGCGAATCCCAATTGTTTTGCATAAACTGAAATATGATAAAATTCATAAGACGGTTGAAACATCTGGCTCTTGGGGTGCAAGCCGATAAATAAAATGCTCAATGAGATGAAGGTCTTAAATAATTCAAGTGTTTCCTCGGACATATCATCTTGTCGGCTATTAAATGTAAGAAGGATGGCCAAGGGAAAGTATCGGTTGCTCTGTAACTAAAGAAGACACGCTGATAGAAATCGTCTTGGTAGGAAGAAGAATGCTAGATACTTTCTTGCTCCAATGGGTGTGATTTTGGTGTCGCTTTTAGAACACAGAATGTATCTCTCGCCATACGATCGATTGTTCCTGTACTCGACTTCCTGAGACTCTAAGGTATCTTCACACAAAAAGGGGTCATAGTGGCCACGTCGATCTCAAACGATTGGCTAAACATACTATAAAGCCATACTTAGATAAACTAGAGAGGCCCACCAATATTACCCACAACATATTGGCCTAAACCCGTGAATAGCTAACACCAGACGATGTGCATCGTTTATATTCTACTCCTAAGAAAAGTTTTCCTAGAACTAGCCGACGACCCTCTACAAGTTGTTCGGCTATGATAATAATTCTAAGTTTGGCCCAAGGTGGCACCACAAAAGATATATCAGTCAAGTCACATATTCAAGAAGGTAATGTGCTCTTTGTCCGATACTAGCCCAGCTCCTTTGTTGTTCTCTATTTATTTGCTCCAACCTTCGCCTTTGGCTGAGACTAGTTTGTGTTGTGGTTTTGCGCTGAAGGCCGATATTTGGTCCCCATCGGGTCTAAGGCAACAAAGTTATGCCATGTCCAAAAGTGTCGAGCCGATGGGATCTATTCTAAACATAGAAGCATTCAAACATTCTGACAACAAATAGCAGGCCATGGCTACCAAGAACTCATTGGGCTCTAGATCGGTTAGCGAAAGAGGGAGACATTGTGCAATACCCATCTGCTCCTATTGAGGCATTTTTTGGGCGGTTATCCGATTGAACTAATCTCTCCAGCCCTTCAATGCATCGGCTATGCTCTAAAGCTTTTACTCTATCCATAGATATTATATTCATGGGTATGTAAGGGAAGTCTAGAAACAACCTTTTCTATTATAGCCAATGGATCTGGATAACCTAGAGGGCTTAACTAATATCTATCTTCGCAATCAGGTATAAGGATAAGTATCTGGTTTGGGTCAATTGTCTTTGAGCCGATGAGGTGGGAGAAGAAGAAGTCTTAAAGACAAGAAAATGAGGATCAAGCTGATGGTGAAGGATGCGAGAGCTTGAGCGTGAGGAATGACATAGAATGGGGCCCATATTTATAGGGGGTAAAAAAAGGTGAAAATGCGGGAAGTTTTTTCGCCGGGTTGTGTGCAGTTAATGGTGAAGATATACGTCTTAAGATTTGATGGTGCTATAAATAGGGCAGTTACCAACAATGATATTACGCTAAGCCGATGATGAAGATTTTTGAAAGATAATATATTATTTCCCAAAATAGAGGGCATATGTTTGCACCAAAATTTGGCAAGACATGGCTAATTTGTTAGGCTAAGGATAAAAAGGATATTTTTGGCGATATCGTTAAAAAGGAAAAGTTAAGTTAAAGATAGAATTATGACCGATATTGATTCAGAAATGGAATTGTAACCATACAAAGACCGATACGGGTCATCATTGGTAACGCATTAGAGAAGAATACGATCGGTCAATGCACTATAAAAAGTAGGGGTGTAAATGGGTCGGGTAATACCCGACCGCATACCCATCTCGGATGCAAAATTACCCTAATGGAAAACTATTTTACACTACTCACGGCATGATGCAGAATGCAGGTAGTACCGGTAGGTTAGGTTCGGGTTCGGGTAGGGTGCGGATCGGTAATACCCGGTGGAGTGGTCGAATTAGAATGCGTGCGGATAATTTTCACAATTCGGTACCTAGCGGGTACTACTAATTCCCAAATTTTGACGAAATTGCATTGATCAAAAAATAGATCAAACGATGTTCAAAGTGAAATTTTTTTGAAGGTTCCTGACACATCAAATATGTTCTCATTAAATTTTCAGATGATTATCAAATCTGAGAAATTTTTAAAAATTCAAACATTGCTACTATCCTGATGAAACGTTGACCGGCAAGTTTGAACCGAATGAAAATTAGAACAAACGAGGTTATAAAATTTTGAAATTTTTTGTGGATGGTCCTGACATATCTATAATATTGTAATAAAATTTTCAGATGATGATAAAATGTCATGAAGTTTTAAAAATTCGAACAGTACTACTGTCATGTTAAAAGGCTTATCGACAAATTTGAACGAAATGAAAAATTATCCAAACTATGTTACAAAATTTTTAAAATTTTATATAATGATACTGATGAAATTATTAATCTCTCATAAAAATTTGAGATCATGATCACACACAAAAAAATTTATAAAATTCTGACAAGGTAAATGTCTCAATTATATTCTACTTGCTATCAACCTAAACAAGAGGAGCACATGACCTTGTTTCCTAGACTACAGATGCTTGTGATTTCACGTTGTTCAAAACTATTGTCATTACCTCCTATTCCTTTGGGATTGCCCCAAGTTCCTCTCCTCCAATTCAACTATGTGTTGAACTATGTATGTGAATTTCATTTTATGTATTGGACTTTGTATTATGTGATGTACTAGTGTGATAGTTGGATTGTTTTCATCGCATGTTTCGATTCTAGGTATTTTGTGCACTACCCGATGAAGTACCGTTGTGCAGATTATACCCGTCCCTTTTACTACGAACCCGATTTCTACTGTCGTGAAAATGCTACCGTTACCCGTACCCTACCCGATTTTTACTACCCGTGTTCAGCATTGCATTGCAGGAGAAAAAATATTAGGGTAGGGTATGGGATGACCTACTACCCGCCCGAACCCGACCCGTTTACACCCCTAATAAAAAGACATAAAGGGCGAGCAAAAGAAATAACCCCAATCAATCAAACAATTTGCATCTACTTTTTATTTACTTTCCTATCAACTAGGAGTAGCTCTGTAATTTAGAATCTCTTGTAATCCGATTTTGATCAGTAAAGTTGCGCATCGCCGATTATTGGTCATTCTCGATTACGCTAAGTTTGATTTTCTCCGATCTTGTTGTGCGTCATTTTTTCAAAAAAAATCTACCTTTTACCATCTAACCAGTCCTAATCGGTTGTTTGGACTTATTGTTACCTTTGATTTAGTCGGCTTCGGATTGCTGATTAGATCTTTTGCCGAGTATGGCACTATATCGGCTTTAAGTGTATTTTTTATTTATCTTGCCGATTGCAGGATCAAATCGGCTAGCACGCTATGAACTAATTTGAACCCAACATTCTCACGTGTTTGAGCTGATCAATCTGTCGTCATATTTTTTGGCGCAATAGAATGACACCAAAAACTATGTAATGTAGGAATGAAAAAGCAAAACTACATGCCTTCGATGCGCTTTGTGATTTGTGCACATCATTGGAAAATAAAGCAAAAAAATTCATGATGGGTGAAATTCGTCCAAAATAAAGCAACATAGTTTCAAAAATAGGGAGTAAATTGCACTTTGCACTAAGTAAGTTTACATGAGTTTCATGAGTAAATTGCGCTTTGGACTAGGTAAGTTTACTTCACTTTGCACTAAGTTTTGTAAATACTTTCACTTTGCACCAATTCTATGAAAGGTTTATGGGCCATGCTATCGCTCGAACGTATAATGGGAAGCTTCTCATCGTACACTCATTTCTATCATCAAATCTAATAACTTAAAGCAATCTCAACCATCCGATCTAGCGCAACAAAAATCAGTAAGGCGCAACAGTTAAATTGTAAGCCTGCAACAAGCCCCCGTCCCTATTCAAAAAATATAGTAAATTCGTAACTCAATGCAACGAGCATGGATTCCTCGATGCAACAAATAGAATCCCTACAGCAACAACAATTCACCTTCTGCAACAAATCGAAACACAATTGCGACAAATACCTGTTGTGACAACATTTGAAAAGCAACGTTGCAATCAAAATTTACTCATGTGCAAACAAATAAAAAACACAATTGCAACAAATATCTCTTGCAGCAGCATTTGAGAAACCACACTGCAACAAAGAATGCCCATAGCCTTGATGGTTGATACTGCTAGAGAGGGAGGAGACAGCTAACTCAAAACCTCATCGCTGATAAGCCTAGATCTAGGGTGTGAGGCCAAGGCCAACCCGATGGCTCATTGCTGGCCCTCCACTAGATTCCTCAGACTTGTATAGTGCATCGCCTGAACGTTCTCTTGGGAAAGGAGTTCGTATATGTTGGCGATTTCCCGTCGTCGACCACTCGTCAGAGCTTTGACTCGCTAGAGGAATAGGGAGGAGTCTTTGGGATAGCAAGGACAGAGTTGTGTGTGTGGGAGGGGGAGATGAGCTCGTCTCCGATGAAGATCTCCTAGCCGTTAGTGGCTTGCCGGGGCTCTGGCTTGCTAGAGTAGGAAGAGCCGAAGAGGGAGGAATGAAGATGAAACGAGAGAAAGCAAAACTACTCTGTCTCTATTTGTGTGTATGAGAGAGAGCATGCGGTGGGAGACATGCAAGTGGGAATGGTTGGTTGGGGCACGAAGGAGATGTGGACAAGGTTAGGTGGGAGGACCAATACACATCCGAACGCACGGATATTAGCAATTCCCAAGGTTTATTGCAGGAAACACTACCATTACCTCAAACAGGATACTTCATTATTTGCCCTACATGTCAGTGACAAAGGAAAATTTGGTCTAATTGGTCATGTATGTAAGAGGCTACAAGGTGTGACGGCACGTACGTGATGTTTTTTCTTTTGAAAAGAAGGCAGGAGCTCTGCCAAATGCATTAAGATAGGATAAAAGACACAACAAAGTTCGATGATAGAAAAGGAGGGGGGAAGAACATGTGGGACAATACAGAAAAGAGGTGAGGGAGAGAACACAGCCCGGGTTACAAACCCCCTACGGGCCCCGGCCGTTCAATTAGACACGCGAAAGGGGAAATGAAGAAAAAAAACTAAGCCATCCTGAGAGCCAACTGGCGGTTGCGCATGTCGAGAGCGACAGCGTCGGCCACCTGTCGCACCGTGCTATAGCAGTTACTAAAAATCCTGTTGTTTCTCTCCTTCCAAACATTCCAGAGGCTATAAACGACCGCCCCGTCGAAATTCTTCCGGCGGCATCGGGGAACGAGACGTCGAATGTCAGTCCACCAGGTGGCGTTGTCGAACTGACCCGACGGCACCTGCGCGACCAAACCTGCCTGGACCTGACTCAGCACCTCCCGCCACACCTGTCTCGCAAAAGGACAAAGCAACATCATATGGTTGGAAGTTTCCGGCTCTGTTCCGCAAAGGACGCAAGTGGTAAAATGCGGCCACCCCCTTCTCGCGAGCCTGTCAGCGGTCAGAATCCTGTCCTGGACAAAAAGCCACGCAAAGAACCTGCATTTTCCTTCCGCCGCAGCCTGCCAAATCATCTTGTATGGGAGCTGAGCTGTGGATCCGACGAACTGCGCCTTGTAGGCCGAACCTGCCGTACGTGATGTTTTTTGCCATAACTTTTTCTTAAACCTAGTGCAAAGTAAAAGTATAAAATGGTGTAAAGTGAAACTTAAATAAACTTACCTAGCCTAAGGTGTAATTTACTCAGAGAACATACGCAAAAAGATACAGGTAATCGATGTGCGTAATACAATTCATATGGATTAAGGTCGATGACGTTTGGTGTTGGATGTTTGCCTCCAAAGCCTCCATGCATGCCCGGTCGCGAGCACCACGAACACCTGCACGCCGTCGTCCGCCATGCCGTGCAGCGTCACCACCTCATTGTGGAACACGAACACCAGCTCAACGTGGCTAGGAGTGCCCCACCTGAAGTCCGTCTTGTGTGACATGAACTGATTCGTTGACCCTGCCGTCATGAGCCTCCTCTCCTTCGGGAGCCTAACATACAGCTCGAACCAGCCGTCCATGTCGGACAACGGGTCCTCCTGTTGCTCCCGTATCACACGCTGGATCGCGACGGCGATGTGTGTGAGTCTGTAGATACCGCCACCGCACAGGATGCTGGCCCTAGCGTGGCACACAGTGAAGCAGTTCCCGAAGTAGCCTTCATTGACCGATAGGCGTAGCTGACGGGCAGCAATCTGCGCTCAGTATGAAGTAGGTGTCATCGGTGTGGTTGAGGGACATAGCGCACAATATGGATGTCCACACCTCGAAGGACACATTGACATTGGAGGATGATGGCTTTAGTAGTTTCTCACGGCCGATTTTTTGTGATATTCTTTAATTGCTTCAGCGATAGGATCTTGTCAGTGTGGAGCGGAAAGCTTCTCCCGCTCTCTCCTTTCATGTCCGGTGCCATGTATGGCTTTCACCTGTAAGAGTTGAGTTATACCTATGATTTCATATGAACTTTGATCAGCGAACATAAGATCACGATGTGTATACTAAACGATATTGCTTCTAGCTAGACGTCTAAGTGAAACGAACGCTCCGGATGCAAACATGGCTCTTTCTCCTTCACATGACCACATCAAACTCTAATCCCACCTCCATTCCCTACCATCTCTACTACCATCTCCAACTTTCTCACAGATCATAAATCTCTCCCTCTTTGACCCTCCCTGCTACTCTCCTCTCCATCACAACCTCTCTCGCTGCACATGGACACGATAGATGGCACCTCCCGTGTGCACATGAAACGCCAGCCGTTGATTTCGATCGGACGGCAGAGGTTTGCCCGAGACAGAACAAAAACAGGCAGCCGAACAAAACCCTAAACCTAATCCACTTTTCTCCGAAAAAATAGCCGTGCGGTGAGCAGAACGGCGGCGATGGTGCACGGTGCGAGCGGAACAGCGGCGACAGAGAGGCGCGCGTGTGCAAACTGCAGCCACGCGCGGCTCCGGCAAGGCAACGCACAAGAGGGTGGCGAGCTAATGCCATGCGGCTCTGTTGAGGAGAAGGCTCAAGGAGCTGCGCACATGCAGGTGGAGCAAGGACCCGCAACAACGACCACGAGCTGAGGCAAGAGGTGCCAAGATAGGTAAGTCCTGAAATCCCCTCTTAGATATTAGGTTTGCATGATTTGGGATTTCGGGAATAAATTTGGGATTAGGGTTTCAAAATCTGAGACTTTGGGTTCGGGATCGCTAAAGCTATTCTTATCCCCTCCTTCTATATGCTAATCAAACCAAAGAAGAACCCTAAATCGACGAATCACAAGATCCGAACCAGGCTAGAGGGATCAAGCTAAGACTAGATAGCTCTGATACCAAATGTGAGAACTAATGAACAACATTAGCTAGCCTAAGTCATGATCACCAAAAACGTAATGCGGAAATAAATCATTAGATGAATGCACTGACCCGGTGAAGAAGAAGTAGCCATTAGGGTTCTTCCGGTCAGGGTTCTTGTGCATCGGTAGATGATTATGCGCGATGAAGAATCTGGGAGGGGCACCATGATCTTCACGGTGATGGTCACGGCCTTCGGTAACCTGTGCGCCAAACCCTAGATCGGAAGGGGTCTAGAAGATGCGTCAAAACTCAAGTCTCTTCTCTTAGTCTCTTGAGTGTCGGCCTCTTCTTATTTTATGGCGATAGTTATCGAGACCAAAACCAAAACTACTAAAACTGCTCCCGATCAGAGCGCGAAAATTGTGGGTCAATCCCAGATTTTCCAGATCTTTTCCTTAATTTTCGGACTTTCTGTTTTAACTGAAGATCACAACTAATTAACAGGTGTCATCGGTGTGGTTGAGGGACATAGCCCACAATATGGATGTCCACACCTCGAAGGACACATTGACATTGGAGGATGCTGGCTTTAGTAGTTTCTCACGACCGATTTTGTGTTATGCTTTGCTTCAGCGATAGGATCTTGTCAGTGTGGAGAGGAAAGGTTCTCCCGCTCTCCCCTTTCATGTCCGGTGCCATGTATGGCTTTCACCGATAAGAGTTGAGTTATACCTATGATTTCATATGAACTTTGATCAACGAACATAAGATCACGATGTGTATACTAAACGATATTGCTTCTAGCTAGACGTCTAAGTGAAACGAACGCTCCGGATGCAAACATGGCTCTTTCTCCTCGACATGACCATATCAAACTCTAATCGCACCACCATTCCCTACCATCTCTACTACCTCCTCCAACTTTCTCACAGATCATAAATTTCTCCTTCTTTGACCCTCCCTGCTACTCTCCTCTCCATCACAACCTCTCTCGCTGCACATGGACATGATAGATGGAGGTCATGTGACTCCTCTCCCTTACTCTCATCCATACCTTTCTTGTTGCACCAAAGAGCCCCAATGATGGCCTCTCCTTTTGAAGTTGACGCCACTCGTGCTCGAAGGCTCTGCCGTGGCCGAGTGCAAAATCCACGAGCGCTATAGAGAAAAGATGTATAGATCGGAGGGATCTGGTGAGGGCCTCAAACGAAGTACCAGGTATTTAGCAACTCAAACTTACAAAACTAGGTCAATTTACACCATAAGGCAGTTTTTATTAGCGAAAATATAGCCATTCTGTTGTACCTACCATAGTTATCTCCTTGGATTGAGGATCTCCTGTAACCTCTCCTGTAATCTCGTGTACACTGGCTATATATATGCATGGTCACCCCCCGGAACGGGTGTGGTGTTTTCCTTATCTCTTATCATGGTATCAGTTTAGATCCTATTCTTCCGCTGCCATTCTTCTCCTCACGCGGCTGCGTTCTTCCGGTGATCGCATCTCGCCCCCCCCACACCACGCCGATGGCCTCGGGCTCCTCGTCCGCGCCTTCCCCCGTCACATCTCCTTCCTCCGCCGACACGGTCCTCCCGGCCGCTTCTGGAGGTGCTGCCATGCATGCCATCTTCATCAACCCTTATGCTACTGTCACCGTGAAATCACATGTCCCCGTCGTGCTCGAGTTGAATGATGTGAATGTTAATACCTTCAAATTGGATTCTCATTACCAAAATTTGATGACGTAACTGCCAATATAGTGCAAACCACCTTAAGTGGGATCCACGTAATCAAAACCACCATCCAAAACCGTCTTGGGGGTGTAAATTGACTTGATTTTGTAAGTTTAGAAGGTTAATTATTCGGCTTTTTAGTTGAGGGTGCTAAATGGACTTTTTAAAAAGTTAAAGGGCGTAAAATATACTTATTCCTAAGCATTTTTATTTGTTGCACTATCACCATAGTTTGTTGCGGGGGCTCTCGGTTTCACAAAATTTGTTGCAATATTCACTGACGATGGTAGCGGAAATGGATGATTTGATTTGTGTATTCGCCATATTTGGATTAGCCATTGTTGTTATGGAAATCGAGGTGCAGAAGATACTTATAGGTCAATGTGAGTAAGCCCACGACCCATAGGCGAGCACACAAGGAAGAAACAGGGAGGTTGTAATACCCCAGCCGTTACCGTGAATGCCTTTGTAGTGGTAGGATTAGTCCCATATTATTTGTATAAAGTGAGTTATAGTAATATATAATGCCCGTTAAGTTCAAATATAGCACATCCGAATTAACCTTTTTATACAAAACGATGACGAAAATGTAAGTGTGGTGCTATACATGCGTAGGCCTGCCCCACAATGGGCTAGGCCATGAGCGATATTTGGGCTATGTGTTACAGATGGTATCAGAGCATCAACCTTCGCTGCATGAGCGGGTGTGGGACAGGGGCGCGGACATATAGCGCATGGCGCGTGTGGACCCAGAGTGGCCACATGAAATGGTATATGTGCCAGCATTGGACGCACGACCATGTACCGAGAGGTGGTTTTAGGTATCAGAAATGCTACCAAACGGTATACCGTTGGGAATCACTTCCAACGGTATACCATGGTTCATTAGGTTCGCGGGTAAGTTTCATTACCAGGTTTCACGGGTAAGTTTCATGATGTCTCACGGATAAGTTCCATGGGTTTCATGAGGTTTCAAGTTTCATAAGGTTCGTGTTCATTAAAAAAGTTTAGCATTGTGTCATTCGATGAAACCTTTGGTTGAAACTTATCTATAAGACTTTTTTTAATTAAATACGAACCTTATGAAACTTGAAACCTCATGAAACCTATGAAACCTATCCGTGGAAACATCATGAAACTTACCCGTGAAACCTAGTAGCGAAACTTACCCGTGAACCTAATGAACCATGCTATACCGTTGGAAGTGATTCCCAACGGTATAGCGTGCGGTAGTTGCTCTCTTTAGGTATATGCCGTGTATATGGTGTGCTGCCGAGGACGTCAGCCCTTAAGGGGGTGAGTATAATACCCCAGCCCGTTAATGTGAAGACCCATGTGGAGCGGTGGTGGGATTAATCTCATATTGTTTGCACAAAGTGAGTTGTAATAGTATATAATACCTGTTAGGTTCAAACATAGCACATTCAAGTTAACCCTTTTACACGAAGCGAGGACAAAAATATAAGTAGGGTGCTATGCATGTGTGGGTCTGCCCCACGATAGGCTAGGCCATAAGTGAAATTTAAACCAGGGTGATACAGAGGTGGGCATTTTGTTTTGCGCTTATAATGATAATTGGACAGCGGAGATTGAGTCGCTTATTGATCTAATGGTAAAACGAGAAGTTCGGAGCTAGCACCGGGATCGAACATCCGGGCGCTGGTAGCTCCCCATACTAAATCATTAATTAACTTTTTTGCTAACGGTCTGTAATAATAATTATCTTTCCATAATAATATGTTGGTTCAAAGTGCAACAATATTACAGTCCAAAAGTAATAAATATTTTTGTACGACCAATCTAAACAGCTTTGTATTGGCAGTCAAAATTAAAGAAGTTTGACCACTTACATTCTAAAATATTGTATATTTCTGAACCAAAGGAGTAGTTTCGCGCCGTCTTGTAATACCATCTTGATCGTCTTTTTGTCAAGACATTTGATAATTGACGAAGTAAAATATGATTTGAACAATATGACTTCTCTCGGGGGCACGAGAACAGGTTCTACCGGTGAGCCGCCCCGCGCCGCCGTTGCCCACGGGTTCATGAACTGCCACATTGACCGCCCATCAGGCATTGTGTGGTGAATGGACCCAAACGGCCACGCTGTGGCCACGACCATCAGCAGCCACATCATTAGGTCTTGTGTCCTGCATGTTGAGCACCGGGGCTTGATAATGTGAAGACCTATATAGAGCGGTGATAGGATTAGTTTTATATTACTTGTGTAAAGTGAGTTGTATTAGTATATAATATATGTTGGGTTTAAATATAGTACCTCCAGATTAATCATTTTATACGAAGCCGCATAGACGGATTGGACATTAAGCGAATTTAGGCCAGAATGTTACTGATAGTATCAAAGTATCAAATTTCATTGCACGGGCGCATGTGAGACAGGGCGTGTGCATATAGCTCATAGCACATGTGGGTCCAGAGTAGCCACATGGCATAGCATATATGATGGCACTAGATGTACGGCCGTGTACCGAAAGGTGATTTTGGATATCTTTCGTATATACGGTGTGTCGCCGATGGATATGTGTGCACAAAAACGCCCCATGGGTGGGCTAGACATTGAGAGAATTTGGGCCAGGGTGTTACAGGAAACCGCTCCATCCAGTGGCAGACTCAGGAAAAAATTATAGGTGGAGCAAGTTTGAAGTATATACACACTTGGGTATAAATTTGTTGGGCTATGCCCTACCTATGGGCTAAATTTGTTGGGCTATACAGCATATACACACTTAGATATAAAAAGCCTTATAAATTATAGGTAAGACAACAGTCTAATCTGCCAAACTGTTGGATTCGCCCCTGGCCCCATCTCGATCTCTGGCACGAGTTGCATGGACGCCTCCATGTGGTGTTCATCGTCGCTGGCGAGGCAGTGCATGTTGAGGACACTGCCGGCACACTTGGCCTCGACGAACTTGACATCTAGGGAGACGGTGGTGGGGGCAGTCAATGACGATGTTGTCAGACGCGGGGCGGAAGGTTCACAGCCCAGCGAGAGGGAGGAAGACGGCAAGCATGGCTACAAGGGAGAACTGCAGCTGGCGAACGAGGGATGGGAAGGTGTGAGGTCGGGCCCTCGTAGAAGAAAAGCCGCTGAATCGGAACGTTGGCGACGTGGAAGGCGTTCAAGAAGGAGAGCTGGATGCGTCGATGGTCTTGTCGTCAGGGAGAACGTGAGAGCCATTGAGAATTTGCACTAGGCGTAAAGAAGATATTGATAATGACTAGACTATCTCTAATTATTATTTTTAAGCATAATATTCAATATATGCACGTAAAGAATATGAAGCAAAGTTAGATATTTATTACGAGTACATATGGATGTCACATTAATTTTGCATTGGAATATAAAATATACCATATATTTATGCACAAGACTATTTAAAATATATATCTTATAAATTTGAACAGAGAGAGTATATAACTAGAGCGCACATGGTAAGCTGATGTTTTGCCTCGCGGGCTGTACTAGATATAACACCCACGAAGAACAAGCGAGCTACGTAGGAGTAGAGTGTAAAAAAGAGATTATAATATATAAAACTTTTCACCATCTTTATAAGGTACCAAAATATACATCAAGGAAATATCAAGAAATAACAAGAATTTAAAAGGTGACGGTACTAAGAGGAAAAAAATTTAAGGGAAATTTAGTGGTATCTCCTACTTTTTTTGTGAGGAAATGGTGCTGCCCTAATGATAATAAAAACTCTAATAATATATATTGGTGGAAAGATAATTGTCAGGAGCAATGCTTCCATGTTTTTCTTCCTAATATAAGTTTGAACGATTAAACCTTAAAGTAAGTAAAGGTAAGTACTCATAACCTATTCTTTATTTATACTTTAATATTTATATAATTAAAAAAAAGCATAGAAGCAGCTCTGCATAATAATCGATCGCGTGCAATTCGTGGACTCAGGTCGATGACGCGTGGTGGCGGAAGTTGGCCGCAAAGGCCTCCATGTACGCCCGGTCGAGCGCCACAGACACCTGCACGCCGCTGTTCGCCGCGCCGAGCAGCGTGACCAGCTCCCTGCTGAACACGGACACCAGCTCGACGCGGCTCGGTGCGCCCCACCCGAAGTCCGTCTCGTACGCCATGAACCGGTTCGACGACCCCGCCGCCGTCAGCCTCTCCGTGGGGAGGCTGAAAAACAGCTCAAACCAGCTGTCCACGTCGGACAGCGGGTCCTCAAGTTGCTCCCGTATAGCCCGCTGGATCGCCGCGGCGGCGTGCGCGAGCCCGGCGCCGCTGCACAGGTCGCCGATGCTGGCCCTGGCGAGGCACATCGCGACGCAGTTCCCGAAGTAGCCCTCGTCGACCGGCGGGCGCAGCCGGCGGCGGCAGTCCGCGCTCAGCAGGAAGTAGGCGTCGTCGGCGTGGTCGAGGGACTTGGCACGCACGATGGACGTCCACACCAGGGACGACACGGCGACGTAGGAGGACGGCGGCTTGGGAAGTTCCTCACGGCCGGTTTCGCTTTGTGATATTATACGCCGCTTCAGCGACTGGATCTCATCGGCGAGCAGCAGAAAGGTTCTCCTGCTCTGCTGCGTGATGTCCGGCGCCGGGTGTGGCTTCACCTGTTAGAATTGCGTGATCATGTAATAATTTGCAGCTGAACATATATCCAGGTGAAATGAAAATTCTTGTTTGAAATCTTTTCGGACTACTGCGACCTTCGTCGGAGTGATTCTCTCGTAAGTCGTCGCGAATTATCTTTAGTCAAGGTTAAATGCGCATACGTACGAGATAGGCGTATTTTGTGCACTTGTGTTCTTGCTAATGTTTCTAGTCAGTATTATGCTAGTACATGAGCTGCAGATGTGTTGATCACTGGTTTTTAGATCAACAAACTATACAGAAGGTGGGTTTCAATGTGCTTATTTGCTTTAAGGTCTTATTTGGATGATCAAAATACAACTAAAATCACTGACCCAACTACGTATATCTCGGCCCATCTAACGCTGATGTAGCGATGTGCATATTCTCTATCAAAGGCCAGTAAATTATCCCTTATGTCGTCGTGCGTGACTCTCTCATGCATCTTGATCAAGATGTCTCATCTTTTTGTCGCGACATTCGACACTGGAGGAAGTAAAATACGAACAGTACACAGCGCTAGAGTTGTGGACAAGTAACTAGCTTGCTTACCACGGGCAGCGTGGTCGCAAACATGTGCAGGAACCTGTGGGCCAGCTCCGCCGCCTTGGGGTGCAGAATCAACGCGCGGTCAAACGTCGGCGGCACGATGCCCGGCTCTGCCGGCGAGCCGCCCCGGACGCCGCGGCCCACGCCTTCATGAACTGCCACAGCGACTGTCCGTCAGCAACCGCGTGATGCATGGACACCCCAACCGCCACGGCGGCTCCTCCCTCGCCGTAGCCTGCCGGCCTCGTGACCTGCACGGCGAGCACCGGGGATGGCAGGTGCCGCACCTCGAGCTCCGGCACGAGCTGCATGAACGCCTCCGTGTGGTGCTCGTCGTCGCTGGCGAGGCGGTGCATGTCGAGGACACTGCCGGCGAAATCGGCCTCGACGAACGCGACGCCCGGGGAGACGGCGGCGGGGGAGAAGTCGAGGACGACGTCGTCGGACTCGGGGCGGTAGGTTAGCTTCCCGGCGAGAGGGAGGAAGACGGCGAGCGTGGCGGCGAGGGAGGACTGCAGCGAGCGGACGAGGGACGGGAAGGGCGGGAGGTCGGGGCCCTCGTAGAAGAAGAGCCGCTGGATCGGCATCGTGGGGACGTGGATGCTGTCCAGAAAGGAGAGCTCGATGGCGTGGTGGTCGGCATGGGGTGGCGGCGGCGGCGGCGGCAGCGATGCGTCGATGGTCTGGTCATCGGGGAGGACGCGGGAGACGTTGAGAACTTTCACTAGGGAGCTCATCGTGAAACACAACTACACAAGGTTGATCGGGAGCTAGAAAAGCTAGCTTAATTTAATTGTTGCCTACTGAACCGAACGTACGATCGACGACCAAGCCGGTCCGTGTCTATATACTTAGACGACGGCTTCTAGACGTGGATCGAGTAGTTCGTGCTAAACTTTTCTTCCGCAGACACAATCATCTGCACAAAACAAGCTGCTCGTGGACTAGCATGGCAGTAAAATGGATTATTCCAGGGGCGCTCCGTCTTGATTGAGTATTCTTTCTTGCCAATATTCTGGTCTTTTGATCGCAAACAGCAGCAATGCTTCGGAAACTAGCAGCAACAACATCTTTCTCGTTACTCTGAACTTCAGAGAAACTTCCGACAACAAACTCTGCGATGATTCTATATTCCTGAGAAAACAAACGACAATAGAAACAAGATAACAGCAAGACAAACCTAAGTGCAGAATTGACCAGACAAGTTTTTGTGCTGCCAAAACTGCGCAGCGGTTTTTGGTGTTTATTTTTCTTTTTATAGTGCCAAACTTAAAGTTGAGATTACATATTCAAGGTAAGCAATCTCATCCGAACTGCTAATCGGCTTTTTCTGTTACTCTACCCGACAAAACGTAAACAAACTAGACTCTAAAAAATTGAAAACAACCCAACTGCTAATATCAGGATTACATTTAACATTCTCCCCCTTAATCCTGATTTCCTCTAGTGATGTTTTTGACACCCAGTAGCTCTCGCATCTCAGCGAATTTTACTCTTGCAAGCGCCTTGGTTAGAATATCCGCACACTGTTCTTCAATACTAACATGTTCCACTACGATCAGACCATTTTCAACGCACTCCTGAATGAAATGGACTTTCATATCAATATGCTTACTTCTTCCGTGAAACACTGGGTTCTTCATGAGCGCAATAGCAGATTTATTGTCTACTCGCATTACTACTTCTTTTGGTGCTCGTCCTGTCAAAGCACTAAGTGGTCTCTTAACCACACGGTTTGACATGCCGCTACAGTAGTAGACATAAACTCTGATTCACAGGATGATAACGCCGCTGTCTTCTGCTTCTATGAGCACAAAGCGACTGGAACTCTAGAGAAGTAGAATACCATACCAGTTGTGCTTCTTCGATCATCGAGGTCACCAGCTAGATTGCTATCACTATAGCCAATCAGCTTGCCATCTCCATTACTCCTGTAAGTAATGCCAAAACCAACTGTGCCCTTTATATACCAAAGAATTTGCTTCACCGCCTTCATATGACTTTGCTTCGGCTCCTGCATGTACCTACTGACCATGCCAATCGAGTAACTTAGGTTCGATCTAGTATGGAGTAAATACCGCAAACATCCTATCAGACGCTGATATTCAGTTGCATCCACTGGATCTCCTTCTTCATCCTTAGTCAAGTGCAGTTTAGGTTCCATAAGATATTTCAATGGATTGCACTCCACCATTCCAGCTTGCTGCAATATCTTCTTGGCATATCCAGTTTGCTTTATGGTTATCTCATTGTTGCCTTGCTATACTTCAATTCCGAAATAGTAAGAGAGAAGTCCCAAGTCACTCATTTCAAATTCTTTCTTCATTTGTTCTTTAAAGACCTGAACTTCTTTCTCACTAGCTCATGTAACAATCAAATCGTCTACATATACCCTAACAATTAACAGACCATCTCCGATGCTTCGCTTATACAAAGCTTGTTCTTGAGGGCATCTACAGAAACCAAGCTCCTTCAGAGTTTTGTCAAGCTTGATGTTCCACGCTCTCAATGCTTGTCGCAAACCATAAAGGGCTTTTGACAGTTTATAGACTTTGTTTTCATTGTTGGCAGTGACGAACCCTTCTGGTTGAGATACGTAGACATCCTCTTGAAGTTCTCCATTAAAAAATGCAGACTTTACATCGAGATGGTGTACTAACCACCTCTCTTGAGATACCATTGCTAGTAGCAGCCTTACTGTATCCATTCTTACAACCAGGGCAAAAACTTCTTCAAAATCTACTCCCTTTTGCTGCACGTAACCTTTAGCAACCAATCTTACTTTGTGTTTCACAACTACTCCAGTTGCATCCTTCTTCAACTTGTAGATCAATTTGAGTCCAATTGGCTTCACTCCACTTGGAAGGTCTGTCAAAGTCCAAGTTCTATTCCTTCTGAATTGAATCAATTTCTTGCTGCATTGCTTCCCTCCAAGCCTTATCTCCCACTACCTCATGGTAAGATACTGGCTCATCAACAGCTGCTATATTCACTTCTTTAAAGATATAAGTACCTTCAGTCTATTCATAGATTTATGCCAATGGTCTGATTTTCAACGGTGCTGTTTCCGGAGAGGAAGCGAGAGGCGTACCAGTTGGACTTTGTTGCGGTGATGTTGTTGCTGAATCGGTTGACATTGGTTTATCTCCCAACCCTAGATCTGATTGTGAAGATGGTTGTGCTGAGTGGTGATCTCCCACATCAAATGTCTCTTTAACCGATTCATGTTGAGGTGGATCTGCAAACGCTGTGTCAACTTCCTCAATGATTGTTGGTCTGTGTACAGTGAATTCGGTTGAAACCGAATTACCTCCAGTCAACCACTCCCAATTTCATTTCTTGTTTTCATCAAATATCACATCACGACTCACACATATTTTACCCCCCCTTTGGATCAAGGAGGCGATATGCTTTGCTCCCTTCCTCAACTCCTAAATGCACCATTCGTTTGCTACGATCATCAAGTTTGCGAGTTTGGGCTGCTAGCACTTTTGCATATGCCATGCATCCAAACACCCTTAGTAGCTCAAGATTGGGTTTCCTACCCTTCCACACTTCATAAGGAGTTGCACCCTTCATTGCTTTAGTGGGCACACGGTTTAAGAGATAAATCGCATGCCAGACTGTCTCACCCCACATAACTTCGAACATTGCCATTGTTTTCAACAAACTTCTAGCAACATTCAACACCGAACGGTTTCAACGTTCTACTACCCCATTTTGCTGTGGAGTATATGGTGCAGTGAGGTGCCATTGTACTCCTTCCTCTGCACAAAAATATGAAAACTAATGAGAGACAAACTCACCTCCTCGGTCTGTTCTGAGTATTTTCATCTTATGCCTGCTTTCGTTTTCAGCCAGTGCTTTAAACTTCTTGAACGTAGCAAGTGCTTGATCTTTGGACTTGAGAAAATATACCCACATGAAACGACTGCAATCATCAACTAAGAGTAAAAGATATTATTGCTAGCTGTTATTTGTGGTGTGATAGGTCCGCAAAGATCTGCATGTACTAACTCTAGCAATACTTCCCCACAGTACAATGTTTGCGAAGGAAATGGTTGACGGCACTGCTTTGCGAGGATACACCCTTCACACATTTGTGTAATATGATTGGTGCTCGGCACTCCCCGTACCAAGTCTCTTGCAACCATATCCTTCATAGCTTGAAAATTCAAATGACCGAGTCATGCATGCCATAGCCATGCCGACTCTTCAACACAGAGCTAAGAGGCTCATAGGCATGGCAATTTTTAACATTACCTTGTACAACCGATTGCCAGAGCATTGGACCTTCATGAGTAGCTTTCCCTCCAGATCATGTATTCTCAACATGTCTCCCACAAGCATCACACTGCAACCTGCTTCTGTTATTTGGCCTAGACTCAAAATATTACTGTAGAGACTAGGGATATAATATACCTCCGTGATCAGACGATGCTCGCCTTTTTGCATTCTAGCAAAATTGAGCCTTTTCCCATAATCTTCACTGTTGAGCCGTCTGCAAACCGAACTTGCCCAAGAATGCTTTCGTCAAGTTCGGTGAAGAATGAACGCTGCCCTATCATGTGGTTACTTGCTCCATTATCTAAGTACCACATACCCTTCTCCTTATTATCTGTGGTATAAGTTCCTGGAACCACCTTATTTTCATTCAGCAAGATCAAGTCTTTATTGTGCAAAATTATGTCTTGACTTTGTGACTCGCAAACTGACAGAAGAAGTGTAGGTTCATCTTCTTCTTTGCGTTTGGGCAGTTGACAACATGAAGCATAATGCCCAAATTTGTCGCAATTGAAGCATTTGATGTGACTCTTATCTCTTGTCGTGATGCCGTTGCCACTTGAGTCTTGCCGGCCACCACTAAAGCCTCTACCACTTCTGCCACGGCCACGTCCTCTGCCGCGCCATCTTCCACGACCTTGCTCATCCGGCTTGCTTCTACCAACAAATCTGCTATTTGTTGATGAATCTCTACTGTTGTTACCCCTTTGGCGCGACTGCCCCTTGGCTTGTGTCAGCAACAGACGCCCCTCGACACTTGCAAATCCGCTTCCAACACGCAAACAGATTTGTTCTTCATATGCCTTAAGCCATCCAATTACCTCTTCAAACGGCATGCTATCCAAGTTAGAATATTGCTCAATTGATGCAATTAACTGGAAAAACTTCTCGGGCACAGAATCAAGAAGCTTTTTCACAAGTGTTGCGTCTTCAAGCATAGCTCCAAGGCTGCTAAACTTAGCCGCCATGTTGCTTATTGTCGGCGATTCGGGACAGGGGGTCCTTCGCCGAGCTTACTTATCGAATGAGGGATCAACTTCAGGCCCCTTTCCCGCAAGGGTCGTACGTCCAAGGGCGTGCCGAGCTACGGGTCGAGGCAAGCGGGACAACCGAGAACTCGGGGACGTTTTTACGGTTCGGCCTTCATGGGAGATAATAACCCTCGCCCAAGGATTGCACTAGTATGCGAAAACGGAGTTATAAAGCACTTGCCCGGGGCCCGATCAATGCTAGGGCTCCGTGAGCAAGGGGTGTGCAAGTATGGGTGTAGTACGAAGGTCCAACCCCTAATACATAGTGCCGGGGTATTATAGGAATTTACAGGAGACAAGTCAAGAATTACAGGCGTTCTCTGCATCGCAGAGGACGGGCGGGAAGGCGTAGCCGCCACGGGCACCACGAGTGACGCAGTGGTACCGACCCAAGTCGGCGCAGAGCCGTGGCAACAGAGTCTCCAGGCGGCGATCTCGAGCATGCTGACATTTAATGCCACGTCGCTTTGTCGTGGGCCCCGAACTTGGCTCGCTTCGGGCGGGAAGTTCGTGAGCTGGGCTAGTCCGAAGGTCGGCCTCGCAGGCGACATCCGGGCAAGAGCATGGTCGGCCTAGTTCCGAGCTTCGGATGGTCGTACCGGTACAGTGTGGCCAATCCGCGACAGCTAGCCCCCGAGGCTAAAGGGGGAAAAGGCCGTACCAAGGCCTCCGCCTTAAGCCTCTTAGACTTTTACAGAGGGATTGGAGTCGAAGGCGAACAAAGCGCCATGACATCCGAGCAACCATGTTTCGGTAAAGGTGCGATCCGTGAGATCGAGCGTGCTCGGCAGGGCCCGAGCAAAATAGCGCCGTGAGGGTGCGCGAAAATTGAGCGGTTCTTCCCCTTGAAGCGTCGTGGTGCGGTTTCGGATTTTTTCTTCGGGATCATACCGGTCAGACCGCCGGGGCGTCTGTATCCATTACGACAATCATTGCCGTTACACACTTCTTCGGCCTTCCGCCTGTAAATAATCAAGGGACGCTTATTCGCTTTCCTTCCTTTACTTTATTGCTATGCGATAAGAACTCCGCTAAAGACCCTTGACAACCTCCGAAGCTCCTTCTCATCGCAGCAATTATCTTCTCGAGTCCTCCCATGGCGCGGTTCGGGCGAGCAAGATCACTGGCGGAGAGGCTCGGGTTTTGGAGGAGCTCGGTGCCTAGACGCCCATACCGGAGGATCCCGGAGAGCGAGGAGCCCTGCCCACACGACGATTTAGACGAGATAGTCTCGGCGACCTCTACACTCAACAATGCTCCGGCCACGGAGAGCGAGTTCCTTGGGGACGTTTCAGACAATGCCGCTTGAGCTCACCCATCCGAACCCCAATTCTATCCTTGTGTTGAACCTCTTCGCCACCTCTGTGAAGGCTTGTGGGTACCCTTCCACGCCAAGCCTCTTCTTGCATTTCTACAATCTTTTTCACGACTGGTCTTCCCCACCGGCTCCTTTACTTCGCTGGGCCGTTCGCCTGACGAGTTCCCCATCTTTACTCTCAAGGACTCATAGTGGGCCTGGGCCGACCATTGGTTCTACTGCGGAAGCCACAGGGGCGGCTCCTCGCGCTTATCTGAGAGGCGCGCCGCCATCGAGACGCCAAGGCTGCCAAATGATCCCGATGAGGAGCGGATCTTGATGACGATCCACGAGCTCGCGACCATGGGGCTCTCTCGGCGCGACATCGTCCGTGACTTTCTCCGAATAGGATATCCCCTCTGCGGAGGAGAGAGCATCCCTTCTTCAAAATCACCGGGTGGGGCGACTCACCCGTGAAGTCGACTTAGGTATACCCTCCCGACTCGTGATAGTCTTGCTTCATACGCGCTGCTTTTCGGACTCGTGATGACATCTTTGCGCGACACGATACGATACTGAGCTACTGATCGGTGGAGAAGAGGGTCGGCGAGATGTTCGGGACCCCAAGGGCAAGGAGCTCGAGAAGAAACGCCAGGTCCCGCTGAACGATTTCGAGCGGGACAGCGTGGTAAGAGTCTCCGGCCCTTCACGCCCGGGGAGAGCATCCGAGTCTTACCGGGCGTTCGCCGCTGGGACCGTATTCTGCTTTGTCGACGGGTCAGCTCCCCTCGGCGAAGCTTGCCTCGAGCTGGGCGTAGCCGACCTTAAAGCCAAAGTCGGCGGCGACAGGTGCGCGCCGCCTGCTAAGGCAAAAAGGGAAGGAGCAAGAGATTAACCGCGCCCGGCAAGCACCGGTCGCCGAAGAGGCACGCAAGCTGCAGGGACCTCCGGCGAGATCTCGAGTACGCCGACCGGAAGGAGGAGGTAAGTCACCGAGGCTTTGGTCAAGAATTATAGCTCTGAGTTCAAATCAACAAATCGCGCGAGGGGCGATTGATCGAAGGAATGGTGCAGACGAAGTGAGGCGCCGAGGAGGAGCTCTCGAGGCGAAGGACCAACTTGCGCGAGCCTCTAAGGCTCGGGAGTTTGGGATCGTTGGCGGGCGGCCTCTTGCGGCGACGGAACCCGAGCATCCGGAGCAACGCTAGAGGAGGCCGACATGGAAGCTGGTCGACCCTAAGTCGGGCGAAGATTACCCGAGTGCCGCCAGAAGAGGGCCGAGCATCCTTGTTTTGATTTTCTGTTTTCGCTTTTTGTCTTGCGACCGAGCTAACCCCACTCTCCCGACGTGGGCGTCGAGTAGCTCGAGGGCCTCCTGACCGCCGCAAAATGGCTTACGAGCTTATGTGATATGCTTTAGAGGGCTTGCTCTCCCGAGGTCGCACCTTGTGATGGCCGGGAACGGAGGGAGGCGAGGAGGTCGACCCTGTGGCGACGGTCAAAGAGACCGCTTGTCGTGGCGCGGAGCCCCGGGCGAGGCGCTTGCTCGAGACGAGAGGTGCTCGCCTGAGTGAGCGACTGCCGCGGCGGATAGCGCAGGCGATCCCAGCGAGAGCGCCAGAGTGGGGGTCTAGTGCCCCATGGCGAATGCACGAGCTCGGGAAGATTCGTCATCCTCTGACAACCCGCCTCTTTAAGGATTCCGTCTCAGACGCTCCCTTCAAAGCCGGATGATATTCAAAGGGGAGATTTTTAGCGCATCAACTAACAAGCACCGATGTTGCTAAGGTAAGGAATCACGCCATGATCCTTCCTCTCCGATTTTTGTGGGGTTTTGCTTAGAGTTTCTCTCTGCCTTCTCAAAAGGACCCTAGCCAATTTCAAGAGGTGTTGATCATCCCCGCCTCCTGGCCCAATTTTTACTGAAGAAAGCGAAGCGCTGTCACGAGGCTAGAGGAAAAGGTGACCACCTCAAGCTCATAGATGCTACAATGGTGAAGAGGTGCCATGAGGCGGAAGCGAAGGTCACGAGACAAAGGGCATGTCCTTGGTCTTGAGCGAGAGCTCGAGCAAGAAAGGTCCGCCTCCCGTCGGGCCCGAGGATGATGCTGCTTGCCTCAGAAGAAGGTGCTCATGCTCGAGCAAGAGCTGGAGCAAAGGAAGAAGACTGCATGCTGGCGGAGGAGCGCCTTCTCTAAGCCGGAGCAAGGTCCTCGCTTGAGCAAGAGCTTCAAAGGGGAGAAGCAAGATGCCCAACCCTTGAGACCAAGGCGCCCGAGCTGAGGCGCTGCCGGTCCGAGGAGGAGCTAGGCCCAGGCGAGCGGAGGTAGGCAGCTTGAGAGAAGGATCTGCCGTCGCCGGGACAAGGCCCTTGGGCTCGAGCAAAGGCTTGAGCAAGAGAAGCAAAGCATGCTCGGGCCTCGAGTCAAGGTGGCCGACCGAGCGGTCAAGAGACGCCGCCGCCGCTACGCATGGGATAAAGATGAAGTCGAGCGTACCAGCGAAGAGGCCCGCGAAGGTCGCGACGCCTACGGAAGGTGATCGACACCGAGACCAAGGTGGTCGACTACTGAGTAAAAGCTCTTCAAGCGCTTAGAGGACGACCTTTGGTGTGTAAAATTATAACGCTCGTTGGAAATGTAATGATATTTGCTTGAATGATGCTACCGTGATGATGTTTTCTTTGGTCCTCTATCGCTTTTCTGCAAAAAAAGCCGCGAGATAGACGAGTGTGGGTTAGGTCGATGTATGAGCTCACGCTAAGCCCGGTTTAGTCGGCCAAAAACCACTTGCGCGACGCAAACAATGCTTGAAGGCGAATGTGTTTTGCGGCAAAATGTCTTAGCGCGTAATTCATTCCTACCGAGTTCCCCACCGCGAATGGAAGTCGTGACATTCTAGGACGCGAGTACGAGTCCATTTCGCAGAGGAGATGAGAGAAAGCGCTGCGGTCGCCCTCCCACCACCTTATCCGGCGGCAGGCGAGGTTAGGTCGGTGGGGGAAAACGAACGGTCCGGACACTTCTTAACATTTGCGGCGATGGTGGACGGACATGGTGAGTAGCGGCCATGCACCTTGTAAAGCGAAAGCGAAGCGCGTTTAAGTAACAAACGCTGCACCGATGCAAAAGGTCGCTAATTTACAATATAACGCATAGAGCTTTTTAGACGAGAATTTGCGTAGAATGGATGCGATGTTCCATGAACTGGCGAAGCTCGCGGCCATCCTCCGCTGCGCAGGCGGATACCGGCGTGACAATCAAAAACAACCGTGAATGGTCCCTCCCATTTGGGGAGAGTTTGTTGGCCTTCGATGTGTCCTCGAATCCGTCGCAGGACGAGGTCGCCGACCTGCAGAGCGCGGGGGCGAATGCGCTTGGCCGTGAGTTTGCGGAGGGTTTGCTGGTAGACGGCCGACCGGAGTCGTGCCTTTAGACGAGCTTCTTCGCAAGGTCGAGGTCAAAGGCGGCGTTCGCGCCCTTGGTGGATGTCGTCGGCGAGTTCACTTTGGTGACCCGAGCACGATTTTCGGCGGAAGGACGGCCCCTCGGCACCATAGACGAGCCGAAGGGTGTTTACCAGTAGCTCGGCTTCGATGTGGTGCTGCATGGACCAAAGGACTAAGAGAGCTCGTCCACCCACGAACCCGCTTTTGTCGGGAAAGTTCCTCAAGACTCTTTTCTTGATCCCTTGAGTAATTGGTCGTTGGTTCGCTCGGTACTCCGCTGTTCATGTAGGAGCTGAGCTCAGAGGCGGGCAGATTTTTGTGCCGATATCTTATGATGAGGCTTGAAACAGCTCACCAGTGAATCTTGTGCCGCTTGTGCGTGATGATGGCGATTGCAGTACCCAAAGCGTGGTCACCACATTCTTTGCGCGAAAACCGCTTGGCCGCTGGAGCCGAGATGGTTGATACTGGCTCGGCCTCGATCCACTTTAGAGAAAGTGTCGATGGCGGCGCAGCAGAATTTGTTCTTTCGATCGGGGAAAGGCCCGAGAATGTCACTTCTGTGCGAGAATGGCCATGAGAGTGGGATGGTTTGCAGCAGCTGACGACACGTGATTGGTGAGATTTACGGGCGTGAAATCGCACGAATCCGATGTCGCCACGACACCCGGCGTCGGTCTAGCGGCGGCCAAAAGTATCCTAACCGAACGCTTGCTCACGATCGTCCGAAGGACGAGTTGGCTCAGACGCGTTCTTCATGGATATCTCGAGGAGTGAACTGCCCTTCTTCCTGAGATATGCACTTGAGAGGACTCCGAAATTGCCCTTTATAGTTATAGGCGCCGCCCACTAGCTTGTAGGGACGGATGACCGCCTTTGCGGCCGAAACGCGGGCTTTCCTCGCAATGTCCCGTGGTGCGAAATATTGAGCGAATGGCGCCATCCAATCCGCACCTTGCTCGAGGAAGGAGAGCGCCGCCAGCCTCCTCTGGCGCCTCTCAGAGGGAATGGAGGCCTTTGCAGATGTTTCTCCCGGGTCAAGTGCATCTGTGTTGGTGCCTCCTCTACGAGAGGAATGGAGGGCTTCAGCAGATAGCTGAATAGCGCCCGAGGGGCGTATCTGCGTGAACCGACCTTGAAAGTTGGCCGGCCAGTGAATTATCCTTCCCGGGATGTAGAGTACTCAAATTCTCAAGTACTGGCTTCCATCTTCCCGACCTCAACCAAGTAAAGCGCCATTGAGCGCATCGGAACATCGACATTCTTGTTGACTTGCTGGATCACGCACCGCCAATCACCTTTTCATTCAAATTACCGCGGACTCGGAAAGCTTGGACGCCGAGGGTCAGCGCCAGAGGCCTTCAGATTCGCCGCATTGTTCGCGTTACATGGAAGTAATTGAATGATGCATCGAGCCGGGTCTCGGAGGGATATTAATATAACGCCAAATTTAGAAGCTTCCGAAGTCCGGGACCCGTCAAGACATGGTCTAGCTGATCGCCTCAGATTCATGGTCCTGGTGGTGGTTGGGCGGGTTCGCCCATTCCACCACGAAGTCCGCTAGAATCGAGATTTGATCGCAAGCGGCAGCAGAAGTGGATATCGAACTCGCTAGTTCCATGGTCCACTTATCCCATTACCGGGCGCCCGTGATTTCTTAGATCTCCTATGAAAGCCGGGTCGATGACGACTTCGCGCTTGGAAATAGTGGCGAGTTTTCCTCGAGGCTACGAAATGTAGTATAGGAGCTCGACTGGGTAACGCCTTTGGCCCGTAACACTTCGGCCGACGTAGTACATCGGACGCCGCCTTCGCTTTACTACCAAGACACGCTTTATTACCGGGCTTGTCACAGGTACAATAAGAGTGGCTCCTCGACCGGTGGCTAAGATCGGGCCGATGTACCGCTTAGTTTCGAGGGAACGACATTTTTATTCTGGGTCCAGATGAAACCATCGGCTCATTTTAAAGAAGGGTCGTCACCATCGAAATGAAGCGGCCAGTATGCCATTCGTCCGGCCAGGTCCTCTCCTTTATCGATCTCTGGGACGATCCTCTCGATGGCTTCGATCTTCTCCGGTTGGCACCGATGTTCGCGTCCGATGATGTACCCGAGTATTTGCTCGATCTTACACCAAAAACACACTTTTCAGGTTGCTTTATTCGATGCCTTCGAGGTTACAAAAGGTCTCCTCAAGGTCGGACACGGCCCGAGGGGATTTTAGTCTTAACTACGATATCATCTACATAAACTTCCGTGTTCCGCCTATCCGCCCGAAAGTCTTTGCATCAAGCGCTGAAGGTCGCTGCCCGCAGTCGGGCGACATGGTCGTAGCGAACGCAGGGCGTGATGAAGGAAGTCTTCTCTCGCCCCGAAACAAGCCAACTGATGATAACCCAATAGGCATCCAAAAACTCATTACCGACTCCGCGCTGCGCTACCACCGTCAATGCGCGCAAAGGAAGTTGTCCTTGGGGCACGCAGCGTCAAGCGGTGGTTCACACATGCGCCATTTGCCCCTTTCTTTTGACGATGACCGGTTTGCACCACTTGTGCCCGACTTCTGGACGGCCGCCTTGAGGAGCTTGTCGAGTTCCTCCCTGATTATTGCCTCTTCCGGGAAAATCGCTCGAGCCACAGACGGTCTTTTGCCAGCCGACGGCTAGCTCGCGCTCGATCACCTCCTTGGGACCCTGCATATCGGACGGCCCCAGTAACACGTCCGAAGTTCCTCCGAGGAAGGTGATGAGCTCGAAGTTCTATTTGGGGGTCTAGGAAGACCCCAAATGGAGAACCTTGGCGTCGGCTCACCAGGGGACCGCTTTGGTTTCTCCCCGGCCGAGGGTAACTTTAGGTCGAAGGCGCCAGTGGTCCGGCCACTGGGCAAGCCTGACCATGTCGAGGGACTTCTCATCGCAGCTCAGTGCCGCCTGGTCGCTTTTATAGGATGACGCCTCCCGGGACCTTCGCATTGGTAGGCGGGTGCGTGGCGGCTATGAACCCGAAAGGGCCGGCTCGCCAAGAATGGCATTATAGGTCAATTCAAGTCCACGATTAAATTGACTAGCCGGTCCCGGTTCATGGTGTCCCCGAAGGTCACGGGCAAGACGATCCGCCCAAAGGCTTGATCGAGGTGCCGGACGATCCCAAAGAACGGACAATGATGTTTTGATCTTAGAACAGGGACCCGATCTCGCCCAGACCTTAAGATATGAGGTCCAGGAGCTTCCGCGCCGACGAGAACCCGGCCGACTTTTATGCTGGCATGGCTCGCCATTACCAACCGGAGCTTCGGGTTTAGTCATTCCAAGGGACAATCATCCTTGAGAACGGATAGGCAACTGCACTCACCGAAAGTAATCGGTGGCTTGCCTTGGGCTGCAGGGCTAACCTCCCGTGGCCTCCTTCAAGTCCCTACGGATTTGTAGGCCGAGGAGCCCGAATATGACGCGATGTGATTGTGGGGCTCCCGATAAGCCATGTCGCCGCTGCCTTCCGTGGGATCCTTGTTTTACCACTCTCTCCCTTGCTCGAGAGTCGGCATGGGTCCCTCGCCTCAGAGAACTTCTCCAGCAGACGCCTAAGTTCTCGAGCTATGAGGTCGGGACATTAGTGGAGCGGCGGCTTCACGCGGCGATCCCGTCCCGCTTCTTGGTCGCTCGACCTCGCGACCTTGGTTCCAGTCGCTTCGTCAAGCGCGGCTGGTCAGCGCGATCGCGATCGCATCACGCCGGCACGGGCGCGGGTCGCGGCGTCAACGCCGCCACCGATCGTGTCCGCGACTTTTTTCTTGTTTGTTTTTGCCACGGACCGAGGGTCTCGTGCTCGAAGCCTCCAGTTCGGTGGTGGCAACCGCCTCGCCGAGCTTCTTCCATTGTACGGCCTCATCGGCGTCAGAAGCGGCGGCCATACTGAACGCCTGGCGACTGTGTCCGTGGATCTCCACGCTCTTGTGTGAAGCGGACGTCGCGACTCGAACTTGAAGGCCCGGACTACCTCTCGAGATGTTCGGAATGGAGTTCTCACCTTGATGAACCTTGGACAAAATCACGAACGCTTTTATCACCGATCACCGCCGAGGTCGCGCTGTTCGCGGTATAGCAACTCGAAGTTTGACCAGGCTCGAAGAGCTGCCCCATGAGCGGATTGATCCTCCTTCGTTGAAGAGCATGCCGGGGAGCCGCTGAGGACCGAGGAGGTAGTTGACCATGACCCCTCATCTCGCCGCACCGATGGCGTGGAGTAGATCGAGAAACTCGCCCGTTCGAGTCCCGCTGAAGCGCCGATGTGGCTGCTTGAACTTGTTTCCACGGATTTCGAGGGTCACGAGAAAGCCCGGCACCAATGCGCCCATCATGGCGGCCTCCGGCGAGCGATCGTGGGCGACGGGCCTAAGCGGTCCTTGCGACAAGGCGAGGCGAGAAAACACGCTCGACGGCCGCGACGAGCCGGTTCGAGATGGAGCACGCGAATGCTCGCGGACGGCGAGACATGACCGCGAGCCCGGGGGGCGGCGGGACGCCCAACATCTCGCGACGCCGATGTCGCTTCCGTGGTCCCCCGAAGTGGCTTCGGGGACACCGCCGGGAATGGCGCTGTCCCCGGAACGCCTGAGCCCCGAACGCCGGTAGGCGCAGGAGGCCCATGTCGCTGGCGAAGCATTTCTAGGTTCTCGCCACTAGGGCTCCTATGGCCGCCAAACCGCAGGTTGGAGAGGCTCGAGGCCGCGCACGCACTCGCGCCATGGTGCGAAGACGCCGCGCTCTAGGAGCGACGGAGGCGACCTCGATACGTGGCGAGCGTGTTCCGGGAGTGATAATCGCCGGTCTCCTTGGGCTCGGCGCTGCCGTGTCGCGCCCTCCCTCCGGATCGGGTCGCGCCGAGCATGCCCGGGGACACTCTGATGGTTGCCTGGCACCATGTTGGCGATGGAGGAGATCCCCGAGATTGCTCCTCCCGATCTCATTTCTCCTCGCCACGTTGACATCTGGGGCACCAGACCGCTAACACGACCAGGAGGTGTCATATGTCGCGTCCTCGGCCGAGCTCCAGACGGTCGGAGCACGGATCGTTCCGGTCCGGACTCTCCCGCGGACGAGGGTATCCGACGGCGAGGAATCGCTCGCGCAGCCGCCGGGAAAGACTCCGCTTTGGGGCCCTTCGGTCGGCCGCACGCCACACCATCGCGGCGAGTACGCTGCCGTCCCTTCTACGCCGTCAAGACGCAAAGGTCTTGGTTGTCTTGCGAAGTTCGCATCCTCGGGATTCTTCTAGAGGACTTCATGGCCGTCCACGGACGGCGCCACTGCTTGCGATGATGGGGTCCTTCGCCGAGCTTACTTGTCGAATGAGGGATCAACTTCGGCCCTTTCCGCAAGGGTCAGACGTCTAAGGGCGCTGAGCCACGGGTCGAGGCAAGCGGACAACCGGAGAACTCTGGGGACGCTTTTTACGTTCGCCTCTCGGGGAGATAATAACCCACGCCCAAAGGATTGCACTAGTATGCAAAACGGAATTACAAGCACTCTGCCGGGCCCGATCATGCTAGGGGCTCCGTGAGCAAGCGGGTGTGCAAGTATGGGTGTAGTACAGAAGGTCCAACCCCTAATACATAGTGCCAGGGGGGTATTTATAGGGAATTTACAGGAGACAAGTCAGTAATTACAGGGCGTTTCATCGCAGAGGACGGGCAGGGTCAAGGCCTGGCACGCACCACGGACGGGTGCAGGGCGCCGACCAAGTCGGGCGCAGACCGTGGCAACAGAGTCTCCTGCGGCGATCTCGAGCCGCCAGGCATTTAATGCCACGCCGCCTTGTCGCGGGCCCCTGCTTGGCTCGCTTTGGGCGGGTAGTTCCGAGCGGCTAGTCCGAAGGTCGGCTCTCGCAGCGACATCCGCAAGAGCATGGTCGGCCTAGTTCCGAGCTGATGGTCAGACTGCACAAGCAGGCCAATCCGACACTTATCTTACCAGGAAACTCATTAACAGACTCTACGTCTTTCATTCTCAAAGCTTCGAACTTGCTTTTCAATGTTTGCAAGCGTGCTTTCTGAACACAAACAACACCTATAAATCTGGTTCTCAAAGCTTCCCAAACTTCTCTTGCATTCTTCTTCTTGGTGACTTGCAGAAGAAGATCTTCAGGATACACTGAAAGAGAAAAACTTTCACCTTTTTGTCGGTCTTTTCTTCCACGGCCACACTAGCCTCAGGTTCTACGGCTTCCCAGATTCCCTGGGCATCCATCAAGGCCTCCATCTTGATCACGCCATACTGTGTATGAGGATGTCACAAGATTGGGAAAGAAACCGCACTCGCCATCCTCTTGTCGCTTGTCAGATGAAAAGCCAAACCCAACCTTTTAATTGAAAAACCACCAAGCCGATACCAAAGTTTTGGTCTTTTGAGCCGCCAATACTGTTTTCCCGATTTCAACCAAAAAGTTCCAAAGATCTTTTCCAAACCGCCAAAAGGCTTGGTTGATTTCGGAAATTTCCAACAAATCGATTTTCCCGTAAAAAAATGCAATAAAACTCAAAGGCCCTCGAGTCGCGTAAGTTTTATCCGCCAAAACCCAAATTTTCGGGACCCTTTTTAAGTGCCCAAAGGGCTACAAGGTGCAACCTCCAATCCTTTAAGGCCAACCACCCGCCTCAAACAGCCAAAATAAAACCCCAATCGCAATATTGAACATTTCCCGGGACAGGCCCTGCGGGGGTTTCTACGCTATGCGCCCCCAAAATTAGGAAATTTGGGCCCCCGGATGGAAGAAAGGGGCCTTTGTAGAACCAAAGGAAGGTGGAGGAACTGCTTCGAGGTGGAAGAAGCGCTTGTGGGAATAGGGAAAAACCCGGGACAACGGACGGGGTGGTGAAAGGCTTAGGGATTCACGGGGCAAGCGGGGACCCCAATTTCTGGTCTTGACCTGGGGTGGTTTCGCCCCGCCCCGAGTTCCAATTCCGCCCCTTCTGGCCGTCGCCCAACCCAAACCTTGGCCAAGCCCCGCTGGTGCCAACGCCTACCGCATTCCGGAAGCAAGTAAAAGGCTGTTTCAAACCAAAAAATGGAAATGGAAAAGGAAGCCAACCGACAAGGCACCTTTTTGGCAATCCCCTTTCCCACTTTTACGGGTTCCCTTTTTCAACCGAAAAGGAGGAAACCCCACATTTTTGGCCTTTCCTGTCCGGGCCTCCGGATTGAACCGTCCCAATTTAAACCCCCAAAAAGCGGCTAAAGCCCGCTTGCTTTCAATTTTTGCAAGCAACGCTTTAAAAAATTGACATGTTTTTGATCCGCCCATCAAGAGTCCATGGTTGCATTATAGAACACAGCCCACACTTCCAATGAGGGACAATCAACCCCTTTGTTTTCACCCGGGAACCCTCAACCAAAAGCCCCGAAGCTTCGCCCCATAACATTCGATCCGCAATCCCCTTTACTTTTTCATTCATTTGTTTAAAACGCTTCATAAAAAAATTGTTCCGGTCACCCTGCTCCCTAAGGTGTGCGCATCTCCCCCAACTTGGCCGAGGTGGGTGCCCGACAGGTTTCCCTGCCAACCCGGCGCCCCCAAAGTTTGAGGCCCCACCCCGAAGGCCCTCGGCCAGCTATGACCGACTCCCTTTTTTCCGCCAGGCTGGGAATATTCCCCATAAGGCATTTCCCCGGCCCCGCCCGCCGGGGGCCTTGTTTCCGCAAGGGGCCCGGATTCCTGCTCCGCTAAACTCAGCCAGCCCTACGCCTCCCTGGCTTTGCCGAAGGCATGAGGGCAGGGCCCACCTTCCCGCATCCCGCCATTTTTCCCCGGGCCGGTTTCAAAGGCTCCAAACGGAGATCAGAGTGGCCCGGGGCTTGTGGTCCGGGCCCCCACTTGCCTCATTTTTGCGTGGGTAACGGTCGAAGGGCCCACCGGCAGGGTTCGCGTTCCCCTTTGTTCCCGGGGCCCGGGCCGGGGTGGGGCCTGCGGCCCCGGGCCGGAAAAAGAGGCCGACCCTCAAAAGTTCCGGTTTGGCCTACCCCAATGCGACGGTCCGTTTTTTTCAGTAATTGTCTTTGTTTTTCAGGACTAAAGAAAGCTTCGAAAATCGTTAAATTTAGCTCTCAGAAGCCTCTCTTGGAGTTTATTCCGAAAAGGCAGAATTTTTTCTTCATTTTAAAGAACCAAAATTCTTGTTTCACTTGCTGTTTAAAAATTGGAGACCCATAGCTTTGGTCGTTCAATTTTTTTAGGTTTTTTGTTTTTTTCGAAATTTTTTAAACTCAAAATTTCGAAATTCTTGTTTTGAGAAAACAGAAAAAGAGAAAATTTTTGAAACAAATTCAAAAGAAATATCCGGATTTTTCCTTAGCAACCAGTTTATTTCAATTTTTATTTTTGAAGAAACCAAAATTCTTAAGAAGCGTTTGAAAAATGCGAAAATTCTGGGTTTTGCAATTTCACTGAATAATTGACCGCTCCCGATTGGAAATGGCTGAATGTTGTTTACCGAGAAATCTTTTGCTTGAAATAAGAAATTTGGGCTCGCGAGGCTTTCAACGCCGTGGAATTTCCTTTCCGCAAAAACCAAGTTAATTTGAAGCACCTTAGCCATTTTTCCTAAGCGACCATTTCCCCAAAGCCCAGAGTATACCGCCCCGAGGAACCCAAGGCTTAAGGAAATAAAGAAAAACAGCCAAATTTTTGAATTCCTTGAAGGAAAAAATAACCCGGCTCTTCGGTTCGGGTAATTCCTGCATTTCAAAGTTGCCCGCCCCCCAAATGGGTCATGAAAGTTTTCCCTACCGATCCAAAAGCTTTAAGAGGGAAAAAATGTCCTCTTGGGAACTCCCTTCCAATAAGCTTTTGTCAACCCGCCAATTTCGAATACTAGCATTAAAAGGGCAAAGGGTAAAAACTTCAAAAAAGTAAAAGAAAGGGCGAGCCTTAAAGGCCGCCCTGAAAACCCTATTTTAGGTTGAAGCTTGCTTTGTCTCCCTTTGCTCCCGCTGAAGAACTTCCAAAATTTAAAAATTAAAAGACCCTTCAAGGAACATTTCACCGAACCCGGGTTACATTGCAAACTGTAATAGGGAAATAATTATAATTCTGTTGGCCATAGCATAAAGACTTTCCTAGACCTGAAGTTTTCTTATGCCCTAGTTATGCTAAAGGAAAACTCATACTTAGATCTTCTTACTTAAAAAGTTAAGAAAGAATCACTAAATTTCCTGAAGAAAATTCAAAGTGATATTTGTGGACCTATTCAACTCCTGTCGGGCCCCTTCTAAGAAATTTTATGGTACTGATAGATGCTTCTTTTAGATGGTCCTACATTGGTCTCTTATCTACTAGGAACCATGCTTTCACAAAATTTAATTACCCAAGTTATTAAGAGCCTACTTTCTAGAAGAAAGGATCAGGTCTATTTGAATGGACAATGCTGGCGAGTTTATCTCAAAGCATTATATGGCTCCGAAAATTGATTTAGAGCATCTCGTACCTAATATCCACACTTAAAATGGCTTTACATAGTCATTATATTAAAAGATCAAAACTTATTATATTGCTTGGCCGCTCTTGTAGAGTAGTTGGCTTTCCCACCAGTTGTTGGGGCCACGTAGTGCTAGATACTACGGTAATAATTCAACTCAGACCAACTGCACACTACGAAATTTACCCGTTGCAGATAGTGCATGGAAAAGAATTAAGTATTTCCCATCTGTGTAAATATGGCTATGTTGTATACATGCCAATCTCTCCACCATAGCGTACAACCATAGAACCTCACCAGAAGTTGAGGATCCATATAGGTTATGAATCTCCGTCATGTATTAAAATACCTACAACCTATGACAGGCGATCTGTACACGGCTCAGTACGCTAATTAGACTAAGGACATTTTTCGGCATCAGGAGGAGATAAGTACCACATTAGAGAATGCTGAGTCCTTAGATCTGTGCACTAGAAAGACCGAACTTGAAGTTCGAAGGATAATGAATCTGCAATAAATAAGCTAATAATCTGCCAAATGCCTTCACTGGTCATAAGGGAGTGAAAGATCTCATATACCTGCAGTATATGCACTTGAAAGAGTTGAAATACCTTAGAAGGATATTGAACCTACTCTTGACCCTCATGATAAGAAGAGGGGGAGGCCTCCAGGTGCACGGGACTCAATTCTGCGGAGACGTCGGTAGAAGTAGAGAACCGAACAAACGAGAACACTACTAGTGACAGTAGAAGAACCTCAACATGATGTTGAGAAAATCCCTAAAGCAAGCCATCCTGAAGATGGTAACATCCTTGAAGTGATCCATCCTGAAGATGATAACCCAACATATATTGACGCGCACAATTCCATGTTGGGAAGTCGGAACACCCAGACTCCATCGTTACGGGAAATCATGAGGATATGGAAGAAATTAATATAGATATATCCCCGAAGTGATGCAGGAGAAATGAATAAAAGAAAGACTACAATTGTCGACATATATTTGTCTCTAAAATTGCTAAAAACCTTGATCCAGAACCAAAGTCCATGGCAGTGTCAAAAGCGCTCAAATAGGGTCAAACAAAAGAAACAATTGAGGCAGCGCTCGCTTAATAAGAGGAAAGTTCCTGGTCCTGTTGACTGAACATTTCCTAAAGTGTTCCCTAAAGGATCAAATAGGTTTTTCATCCAGAAGAGAAATGAAAACACCCAGGTGGTAAGATATAAAAGCAAGGCTTGTAGCACAAGGGTTCACATAGAGAGCCGGCATCGATTATGACGAAACCTATTCTCCTGTGGTGAGTGGAATAATGTTCCGATATTTAATAATTAATGGCAGCAAGCTTAATCTTATCAAATGCAGTTGATGGATATGGTGACCGCATATTTATATGGGTCACTAGATTCAGACATTTATATAAGAATTCCTGAAGGAGTCAAAGTCCCAGATCCTAATAATCGCAACATGTATAATGTCAAACTGAAGAGATCGCTATACAGATTAAAATAATCGGGAAAAATATGGTAAAACCGACTTAGTAAGTTCCTCCAGAAGAAGGGATATTGTCCCTGTGTGTTTATAAAGAAATCAGAATGAATTTTGTATCATCTCAGTATATGTCGATGATCTGAACATCATCAGAACCACAGAGGAGATAGAGTAAGCAAGTGCTTACCTCGTGACGGAGCTTTGAGATGAAAGATTTGGGTAATACCAAATTTTACTTAGGCCTGTAGATAGAGCATTTCCCAGAAGGAATCCTTGTTCACCAGTCTCCCTATACCCGGAAGGCATTTGATAGGTTTAATATGGATTAATCGCATCCTTTGAAAAACCCATGGTCGTAATATCCCTTAAAGTGGATAAAGACACTTTCAGTCCGAGGATGAAAATGAGAAAGTCTTAGGACCTGAAGTCCCATATTTAAGTGCCATTAGAGCACTTATATATCTTGTGAATCGCACAAAGCCTGATATTGCATTCGCAGTGAATTTGCTAGTAAAACATAGTTTAGCTCCAACCAGAAGGCATTGGGCTGGTGTCAAGACTTTACTCAGATACCTCCAAGGTATTCAAGATCTTGGGTTGTTTTTCCAGGAGAACCAAGACTTGACCATGGTGGGATATACTGGTGCTGACTATCTGTTTGATCCCCACAGTGCCCAATCGCAGACTGGTTTTGTATTTCTCTGCGGTGGTGTAGCCATTTCTTGGCAATCTCGTAAACAGACCTTAGTAGCTGCTTCTACCAACTACTTAGAGTTTATAGTTTTATGGATCCTCTCGTGAATGTATTTGGCTGCGACATATAATTAACCACATCCAGAAGTCATGTGGCCTTAATACCATCGATACCCCTACTATTATCTATGAAGATAATATTGCTTGTATTGTACAAATGCAATTGGGTTATGTGAAGAGTAACATCACGAAGCTAGCTCATAAGTTATTCTATCCTCACGAACTCCAGAAGAGCAGTGAGATAAAGATTGTACAAACTAAGTCATGTGAAAATCTTGCAGATTTATTCACTAAGTCCTTGCCCAAATCCACATTTCAAAGATGTGTTAAAGGCATTAGAATGATAAAACTTAGAGAGATGCAAAGTTCGGAGGGAGAAAACCCTTAAACCATAACTCTTATTATGATCCTGAAGATTCTAATATAAATCCTGAAGATTATAAGTTGTACTCTTTTCCCTTTGTGAGTTTTTCTGAAGTTTCTCACATGAAGGTTTTTAATGAGGCAACCAGTGCAACATAAAGGTGTGAGTGCAATGTACTCTTTTCTCCATCTCCTTTTTTTCCACTGGGTTTTTGAGTGGAGTTTTTAATGAGACATGTGCATTACGCGGTATTCGCTCAAGAGGGAGTGTTATGAAATAAGAAAGTCCAACCGTATTCGGTTAGGATTCTATCTCTTATTTGTGTGGGCGAATCCGAATTTTTCTCTCCTTCTACTATATCTATTGGGTGTTCCCCATTATATTCAATCAATCTAATAAAGAGAGAGAATACAACCCCTACATTGTGTGTTTATTGTCCTTACTTCTCTAATTATCTCTATAAATCGTGTGATTAATAGCGAACGACAACGTTTTACAACAACATATGCATTTTCGTTGAAGAGAGAGAGGGGGGATTAAAAAGCGAAAAGCTGCCCCTGCACGGCGTCTCCGGCTGTGCGGGGTTGCCACGTGTCAAGATGCCGAGTTGCATTATTGGCATACAGAAAGACAACGATGCTTGAGCAGTCGCTGGCTGGCTCGGTGATCACGCTGAAACCTGCGATAAGAAGTCGACCTCAAAGGCGTCGATGCGCTCCCGGTCAAGCGCCACGGACACCTGCACCGCGCCGCCGCGCGCCCCGACCAGCATCACGATCTCCCGGCTAAACACCGACACGAGCTCGACCCGGCTCGGCCCGCCCCAGCCGAAGTCTATCTCGTACGCCATGAACCGATGGGACGAACCCAGCTGCACGAACCTCTCCCGCGGGAGCCCCTGGTTGACCTCGACCCACCGCTCGGCGTCCGCCAGTGGATCCTCCAGGTACTCGTTGATCGCCCTCCTCATCGCCGACGCGCCGTGCGCGAGCCCGTCGTCGCCGCACAGGTCCCCCACCGTGGCCGTCGCGTAGCACAGCTGGCGCAGCTCCCGAAGAACCCCTCGTCGAGAGGGGGGCGCAGGCGGCGGCGGCAGTCCGCGGCGAACATGAAATAGGCTTCGTCGGCGTGGCTCAGGGACTTGGCGCGGACGATGGACGTCCACACCAGGGACGAGATGGCGACGTAGGTGGTGGGGGGCTCCAGCGGTGTGTCGTTCTTGGCGGCTTCGCTTTGCTGTTGGATGCGCTGCTTCAGTGACCGGATTTGGTCAGCGCTGAGCAGATAGGTTCTTCTGCTCTGCAGTGTGAAGTCCGGTTCAGGGGATGTGTTCACCTGCTCAAAACTTGGTGTGATTGCAATGAAACTGACAACTCTACAAAAGTCTTCACAGTTTCTTAAGAAAAACAAACATCCGATTTTGTGTTCGGCGACTAGCTTCACTCTTTCCAGCTTCCAAAAATGTGGACAAATCGAACAGTCAACATTTTCAGCTTTGAGCGATCTGTTAGCTGACTTTATAATCCCACTGAAAGCGACAAATTTGACTGACTACTGTCGAGGAACTTATACCTTCTTGACCGTGACACTCATAAAATACTTCTATACTCCCTTCAGTTTAAAAAACATGTGTTCTTTGCGTGATGTGATCCTTAAAGTGCAATTTTGATCACTAATTTTTATTGTAATATATTTATAAAACCTAATAAAATTGTAATATTATGAAAGTATTTTTCGAAACGAATCTACACATATGATTTTTGCATATCAAATATAAACATTTAAAAAGATAGCGCTAGCTAAGTTTGAAAAGTTTAACCCTAAGTGTCTGGAGATGACATTTTTTTTAATTGGAGATGTACTTACTATTACTAGTAGTATTTTTTTTGGGATATTAGTACTTCCTCAAGTCACAAATACACTTGTTTTGAATACATACAATCAAACTGTTAAAACTTTAGCTATTAATATCTTTTCAAATATCTACGTTGGATGTATGAAAATCATGTTTGTACATTTGCCTCAAAAAAAAAATACTTCCATAGTATTATACTTTTATCGGGTTTTATAAAAATATTACAACAAAAATTAGCGGCTAAAGACTTTTAGGCATCGTGTTGATGTTGAAAACACGCGTATTTGTGATGGTAGTTTAGTTCGATCCACTTAAAATCTCGCAATTAGGGTATGTATAGTGGTATAGACGGTGGCTATCTATAATAAACCTTCATGTCATCTATAAACAGTACTAAAAATAACCCACACAACAGATTGTCTATATAACTGTCTATAATGATCTTTCATATAATTAACAGACTGTCTCTACAATAATATACACAGTATAAAACTGTCTATAAAGTCATCTATTAAATAGTAGGCAGTATTTTTCTCTCTCCTCATTCTCTGTCCACCACATCATCCAAAATCCTATATGACATTTTTATAGACAGCGTTTATATCCTATTGTACACGTCCTTAGCAATGCATGGTACTTACCGTTGGCAAAGCTGGTGCGAACAGGCGCACGAAGCTGCGTGCAACCTCCTCTGCTTTTGGGTGCCGAATGCCCGCCCGGTCAAACGTCGGCGGCACGAGGCCCGGCCCGGCCGGCGAGCCCTCCCGCGACGCCGCGGCCCAGGCCCGCATGAACTGCCACAGCGACTGGCCATCGGCCACGGCGTGGTGCATGGACACCCCAATGGCCACGGCGCCCCCGCCGTTGCCGGCCGGCCTCGTGACCTGCACGGCGAGCACGGGTGCCGGCAGCCTGCCCACCTCGAGCTCCGGCACGAGCTGCACGAACGCCTCGGTGTCGTGTTCGACGCTCCTCGCAATCTGGCGCATGTCGTCGGCGCCACCGGAGTATTCCGCCTCGACGAACTTGACGCCTGGGGAGACGGCGTCGGGGGAGCAGTCGACGACGACGTCGCCCAGGGAGGGGACGGCGGCCGCGAGCTTGCCGCCGAGTGGGGTGAAGACGGCGAGGGTGGCGGCGAGGGAGGACTGCAGCGAGCGGAGGAGGGACGGGAACGGCGGGAGGTTCCCGCCGTCGTAGAAGAAGAGGCGTTGGATCGGCGGGAGCGCGATGAACAAGGTGTCGAACAGCGAGAGCTCGATGGTGGTTTGGTCCGGTAACTCATGTCGGACATGGGTGGTGTTGAGAACTCGGACACGGCAGTTCATGGCGACGCGGGAGCGAGTGTCGCAGTAAAGAATGCTAATGTTGCACCGTCCATGTTGAAAGGTGTGTACTAATAGTGGATAAGGCGGCTGCTTACCAAAACAAGTGGCTCCTGCCTCCTGGACTTCGGGATGCAGACTCGGAAGTGATCCATCTTCTGGCCCTAACATTTTATTTTTGATAAATATGATTTCTTTTTGTTTAAAATTGTGAAAATAGACCCCTTAGACCTTGTTTACGAGGCACACTCCTGACTAAGATCCCTGTCTAAAATCCCGGTCTATTCATAGAGATCTCAGCCGGAAATAGATCACTCAAACAAGATCTTGGTGAGTTTGAAAGGTATGGTACACGATATGTAAACCCCTGCTGAACCTATGGTAGGTTTTGCTACCTGATGATTTTGTAGTTGATAGTTGGTTCAACCGTACGTTGAATCTCGATCCTTGGTTCCTTACTACAGATATTTTGGAAGCAAAAAAAAAGAAAGAAATCTGAAGAATACAGCTTATAGTGTTGTTGTTCATTGAACCAATAATAATACATGGAAAAAAGAAAGAGTGAGTTGAATAATACTATGTTTTGTTTCGGAGAAGGTTATCCATTGATCTCCTTTTTATTTTTCTGGAAAACTAATAATGTGGAATAAGTGGGATTGTCTTTTGAGCTCCTCGAGTTTTTCATATGCAATTCTATATTTCTTTTGCGGTATGATGCGAATTTCTTGAGATGCCAGTTCTGCATCGCTGAAAGAGATCTCGTTTACTCTGAATTTCGGTAATCCTACATACACAACTGAAGTGTCAACGAGGGCTACAGTCCATGGAAGCTGAGATTAAAAGTTGCGATGAGATGGATTGAAAACCACCGAAGCTGTTATTGCATGCCGAAAGTCATATTAACCGCCTGAGAGCATCTCCAAGAGGAGCCCTAAATAGGTTGCTAATTGTAATTATAGGGCTTTGATGAAAAAAAACACTCCAACAGAGGTTGTATTTTGAGAAAAATTATCAAAATAGGTTTAGGACTCGAGCCCTGTTGCTATATTTAGCAACGCTCCTCTCCGGCCCTAAAGAAGGGATGAATGAAGGATTGAAGATTTAGGGTCTAATTCTTTGGAGTCAATAGTTATCTTGGGTCCTAATTTTTTAGTTTAGGCACAGCGGAGGATTGGCTACCTGTCTGCATGCGACGACCATCCGGCTCGAACTCGCCGACCATGCTCTTGCCGGTGTCGCTTCGAGGCCGACCTTGAGCTAGCCGGCTCACGGAACTACTCCGCCCAGGCGAGCCAAGCCGGGGCCCGCGACAAGCGGCGTGGCATTAAATGCCGCGGCTCGAGATCGCCGCCGGAGACTACTCGTTGCCACAGTCTGCGCCGACTTGAGTCGGCGCACTGCACCCACGTCTGTGGTGCCGTGGCGGCGCGCCCTTGCCGCCCGTCCTCTGCGATAAAACGCCCCTGTAATTCTTGACTTGTCTCTGTAAATTCTATAAATACCCCCCTGGCACAATGTATTAGGGGTTGGACCTTTTGTACTACACCCACACTTGCACACCCCGCTTGCTCACGGGAGCCCCTAGCATTGATCAGGCCCCCGGGCAAGTACTTTGTAACCCGTTTTCGCATACTAGTGCAATCACTGGACGTAGGGTTATTATCTCCCCCGCGAGAGGCCCGAACCAGGTAAAAAACGTCCCCCCGAGTTCTCCGGTTGTCCCGCTTGCCTCGACCCGCAGCTCGGCACGCCCTTGGACGTACGACCCTTGCGGGAAAGGGGCCTGAAGTTGATCCCTCATTCGACAAGTAAGCTCGGTGAAGGACCCCCTGTCCCGAATCGCCGACAGCTGGCGCCGTCCGTGGGGACCGACTGAAGTCCTCCTGCAGGGAATCCCTGAGGATGCCGAACTCGCAAGACAACCAAGACCTTTGCGTCTTCGACGACGTAGAGGACAACGGCGTACTCGCCCGGCGATGGTGTGGGCGGTCGGCCGACCCAGAGGGCTGCACCGAAACCGGAGTCTTTCCCGTGGTGCAGCAGCGAGAGCGATTCCTCGCCCGCCGCCGATACCCTCGTCGCGGGAGGAGTCCGCGGCCGGGAACGATCGATGCTCCCGGCCGTCTGGAGCTCGGCCGAGGACGCGGCATATGACACCTCCTCGAGTCGTGTTCGCGGTCTGGTGCCCCGCGATGTCAGCGTGGCGGGAGAAATGAGATCCGGGAGGAGCAATCTCCGGGATCTCCCCATCACCGACATGGTGCCAGCGGCAACCATCTGGGGTTGTCCCGGGCATGCTCGGGCCGACCCCGTCCAGCCGGAGGGAGGGCCGACGCCGGGCCGGCGACCGAGCCCGCAAGGAGACCGGCGATTATCACTCCCAGAACACGCCGCCATCGTATCCGAGTCGCCTCCGTCGCTCCCCAGGCGCCGAAGCGTCTTCGCACCATGGCGGCGGTCGTCGCGACCTCGAGCCTCTCCAACCTGCGGTTGGTGGCCATGGGAGCCTTAGTGGCGAGAACCTAGAAATGCTGCGCCAGCGACATGGGCCTCCTGCGCCTCGCGTTCGAGGCTCGAGTGTTTCCGGGACCAGCGCCATTCCCGGCCGGTGTCCCCGAAGCCTGCTTTCGGGACCACGGAAGCGACATCGGCGTCACGAGGACGCTCGGAGCAGCCCCCTCGCCGCTTCTGCTCAAGGGGTCATGTCTTCACCTGGCCCGCGAAGCTGCCTGCTGGTTTCCACCAACTAACTACCGCCTGCTGTCGCTACGGCCATGAGGGCGAGCTTTCGCCGCTTATGCGCAAAGTGACCGCTGGGCCCTCGGCCGCCACGAGTCACACGCCGGAGGGGCCGCCATGATGGGCCGATTCGGTGCCGCTTTTGCCGGAGGTCAGGGGGCGAGCAAGTTCAAGCCCGCCACATCGAAGCGCTTCTGGCCAACGGACTCGTAACCCGGACGAAGTTTCTTCCATCTACTCCACCGCCATCCAGCGTGCCGCATGCGGATGAGGGGGTCATGGTCAACTACCTCCCTACGGCCCTCGACGGCCCCGCCAAACATGGCTCTTCAACTGGCGAGGGATCAATCCGCCATGGGGCAGCTCGAGGTTCTCGCGCAAACCAGAGTTGCTATACACGCCGGCAACGAAGCGACTTCGAGCTACCGATCCAGATCGATAAAGAAACGTTACGGATTTTGTCCAAAGGTTCATCAAGGTGAGGAACTCCATTCCGAGCATCTCGGACGAGGCGTAGTCCGCCTTTAAGTTCGGGTCCGCGACGCCCGCTTACACACAAGACTTGAGATCCACCGACTGCCGGCCAACGAAGTCGCTCCAGATGGCCGATCGCTACGCCAACGCCGGCGAGGCCGCACAATGGAAGAGGGCGCCGACGAGGGCAGTTGCCGCCCCAATGGCTCGAGGGTTTTCCGAGCACGAGACCCGTCCCGCGCAAAAGGCAAACAAGAAAAGAAGTCGCGACGCTCGCCGATGGGCGGCTGGCCGATCACGGCATTCCGCTACCGCCGATCGGCAGCGCAAGTGCAAGCGCTGCCATGCGGCCAGCTCACTGTGTATGAGCACATGGCGACATCGACTAAGGTCATGCGGCGAGGTCCGGACGCCAAGAAGGCGGCGTGATCGGTAAAACCAGAAATTCGCGCTGGTGCCCCAAAAATCTTCCTTTGCCGCCAGATTGACCAAGTAGACGCGACCGCGGAGTCCTGTAATGAGTTTTTGGATGCCTATTCGCTATCATCGATTGGCTTGTTTCAGGACGAGGAGAAGACTTCCTTCATCACGCCTTCGCACGCTCGCTACACGCACCATGTCCTTCGGCTCATGAACGCGGAGCGACCTTCCAGCCGCTTGATGCAAGACTTTCCAATGCAAGCAGATAGGCTTAACCTGAAGTTTATGTAGACGATATCGTAGTTAAGACTAAAATCCCTCAGCCACGCGGTCCGACCTTGAGGAGACCTTTTGTAACCTCCGGCATCGGTCAAAGCTTAACCCCGAAAAGTGTGTTTTTGTGTAAGATCAGCAAAGTACTCGCACATCATCGGGTCGCAGGCATCGGTGCTAACCCGAGAAGATCGGCCATCGAGAGGATGCGCCCCGAGATCGCAGAAGGAGGTGCAGACTCGACCGACGTAATGGCCGCTTCGAGCCGCTTCATTTCCCGGTCTGCAGCAGCGCCTACCCTTTTCTTAAGGCCCGCGAACACGATGGTTTCACTCGACAGACGAGGCTAATCGCTCTCGAGGAGCTAAAGCGGTTCTCGCCCAAATTTCCGATCTTGGCCACACCGAGGTCGTGGAGCTTACTTGTTGTACTGCAAAGAACGCCCTGTGCCGTAAGCGCTGATCGTGGTAGAGCAGAAGGACGCAGCTCGCAGTACTACGCCAAGGTGTTGCATGTGCCAAAGGAGCGCTACCTGAGGTCCGAAGTTTTATACTCACGCCAGAGCCTCGAGGAAGCTGCGCCACTATTTCCAAGCGCACGAGGTCGCTATCCCGACCAGCTTTCCACTTAGGAGATCCTAAGAAATCGACGCCAATGCACGGATAGCTTAAGTGGGCCATGGAACTAGCAGAGTTTGATATCCACTTTTGCTCGCACCGCGATCAAATCTCAGATTCTAGCGACTTCGTGGTGGAATGGACGAACCCAAATTTCAACCCACCACCAAGGACCATGAATATGAGGCCGGTCATTGACCATGTATTTCGACGGGTCCCGAAGCTGAACGCCGGTCAAGCGTTATTGGTATCCTCGGGGACCAGCTCCAAGACATCATTCAATTACACTTCCCGCAACGAACAATGCGGCGGAGTACGGTTTTGTCGGCCTCATTTAGAAAGTACTCTACATCCCTGTGAAGGATAATTCCCTCGCCGACCAACTCTTCCAAGGTCGGCTCTCGCAGATGCCTGCCCGGGCGCTTAGTCGAGCATCCGCACAAGCCCTCCATTCCTCTCAGAGAGGCATTAACACGATGCCCGCCCAGCCCGGGCGCTTAGCCGAGCATCCGCAAAGCCTCCATTCCTCTCAAGAGGAGGCGCCAGAGACGCGCTGCGACGCCTCTCGAGCAAGGCGCGATTGATGGCGCCATTCGTCTAATATTTCGCCCACGGACATTGCTCGAGGAAGAAGCCGAGCGCCTCGGCCGAGCAAGGGGCCATCCGCTCACAAGCTAGTAGACGGCGCCTTATATCAGAAGGGGCACTTGGAGTCCTCTCTGCGCATATCTCGAAGAGGGCCGCCTCCTCCTCGAGATATCCATGAAGGAACGCAGGAGCCCACTCGCCCTTTCGGACGATCGTGAGCAAGGCGCTCCGTTGGATACTATTGGCAACCGCGCTTAGACGACGCCGTAATCGTGGCGACTGTCGGCGCGCTGGCCATTACCAGAATCCCACTCACCCAGACGACCGCAAACCATCCCACTCTCATGGCCATTCTCGACCGGGGCCGATTTCTCGCCTTCCTTCAGCGGGTCGAAAGGGTTGCAATTTCTGCTCGCCGCCATCGACACTTTCTAAGTGGATCGAGGTCGAGCCCAGATCAACCATCTCGCTCAAGCGCCAAACGGTTTTTTCGCAAGCAATGTGGTGACACGCCGGTACCTAATCGCTTCATCACGCATAACGCGGCACCCGCTCACCAAAGGAGTGCTTTCAAGCTTCATCGCAAGATATCGACAAAAAATCGCTCATCAGAGCTCACCCGCAGAGCAACGAGAGCACCCGAGCGGCCAACGCCAATTACTCCAAGGATCAAGAAAAGAGTCTTCGTGGAACTTTCCGATAAGGCGGTTCGTGGGTGGACGAGCTTTCTTCCGGCCCTTTTGGTCGGACGCGACCAAGAAGTTGAGCCACGGCGAAACACCCTTCCAAATTGCCTATGGTGCCGAGGCCGCCCTTCCCGCCTGAATCGATTTCGGTCACTAAGAGTGAACTCGCCGACGACATCCACTAGGGCGCTGAACGTCGCTTTGACCTCGACCTTGTCGGCTAAGTTTGCCTAAAGGCACGACCGGCCGCCGCCTACCAAAGAAACCTCCAGAACTCGCGCTGCAAGATTCGCTTCGCTTCGCTCGCAGTCGGCGACTCGCCCCGCGATAATTCAGACACATCAAGGCCAACAAACTCTCCCCAAATGGGAGGGACCATTCACTGCCGCTTTGTCACGCCCGGGCTATTCGCCAAGAACGGAGGATGGCCGCGAGCTCGCCACCATGGAACATCGAATCACCACGCAAATTCTACGCCTAAAAAGCTCTTCATATTGTAAATTAGCGACCTTGCATCAAGTAACGCTTGTTCGCCTCAACGCTTCGCTTTCGCATAAGGTGCATGGCCGCTACTCACCATGTCCGCCCACCATGCGCCGCGAATGTTAAGAAGTGTCCCGACACGTCTTTTTCCCCCACCGACCTAACCCACGCCTGCCGCCCGGATAAGGTGGTTTGAGGGCCGCCGCTTCATCTCTCCTCGCGAATGGACTCAGACTACGCCCTAGAATGTACGACTTCCATTCGCAGCTGGGGCTCGGTAGGAATGAATTATCACCATTAAGACATTTTTGCCGCAAGAACACGGCTCGCCTTCGAGCATTGTTTATATGACGCAAGTGGTTTTTGGCTTCGACTTAAAACCGGCTCAGAGCTCATACTTCAAATAGCCCACACTACGCCTATCTCAGCTTTTTTTTGCAAGAAAAAGCGATAGAGGGACCAAAGAAAAACATCATCACAAAGATCATCAAGCAAATATCATTACATTTCCAACGAAGCGATAATTTACACACCAGCGCCGCCCTCTAAGCGCCATGGAGAGCTTCATCAGAGTCGGCCACCTTGGTCTCTGTGTCGATCACTCACGGGCGCCGCGACCTTCGCGGGCCTTCGGGTCCGCCGGGACTTCTGCTTTTATCCTCGCTCAAGGGTGGCGCTGGTCAAGGCAGCCTCCAGTCGGCCACCTTGACTTCGAGGCCCCGAGCATGTCGCTTTCTTGCTCAAGCCTTTGCTCGAGCCCAAGGGCCTTGTCCCTACCGGGACGCCAGATCCTTTCTCCAACTGCCGGCCTCCGCCTTCCGGCCTAGCTCCTCCTGACCGGCGCGACGCCTCAAGCTGGGCCAGCTTTGGTCTCAAGGGTCCGCATGCCGCTTCTCCCGCCGGTTTTGCTCAAGCCCGAGGACCTTGCTCCGCTTAGAGAAAGGCGCCTCCGCCAGCTCAAGGGTCTTTTTCCATCGCTTCCACTTTTGCTCGAGCATGAGCACCTTCTTCTGAGACAAGAAGATCATCCCGGGCCCGACGGAGGCAGACTTTTCTTGCTCGAGCCTCGCCAAGACCAAGGGCATGCCCTTTGTCTCACGACCTTTTGCTCTACGCTGCACCTCTTCACCATTGTAGCATCTATGAGCTTGAGGTCGGTCACTTTTTCCTCTAGCCTCGTGACCCGGCTTCGCTTCAGAAATTGGGCCAAGGAGGCGGACGATCAACACCTCTTCGAAATTGGCTAGGGTCCTTTGAGAAGCCGCCAAAGAGGAAACTCTAAGCAAAACCCCACAAAATCGGAGAGGAAGGATCATCGCAAGCAGCAGCCTTACCTTAGCAACGCCGGTGCGCAGTGTTTCGCCGAATCGCCAAAATCTCCCCGGCTAGACAAAAACCTGAGAAAAGTTTGAAAATGCGTAAAATCCCGAAAATGGTAAATGTGCAAAGTGCGCCCGAGATGAGATGAAAGTGCGAAAGGCCATATAACGAAATGATAAAAACGCGAGTCCACATATTAATAATGGAAGAACGTTGTCACGTCAGCTAAAGAGCTATGCTTGATCGCTCTCCAATCAGCCAAAAACTTAGCTCTTTTTATGATGCTTAAAGAGCATCTCCAACGCCAGCAAGCTATCATAAGGCGGTAGCAAGTAGCATTGGTGAGAGAGTACCACGTCAGATGAAGCTATTGATATTTCATAGCTAGCTTTCATGCGAGACACTAAAAATTTTTTTAAAAAAAACTCCTCTAGTGAAGCTTTCGAGTGAGACAAAAATGGAGTTTTTTAAGCAGAGTATGCGACCACTGGTGCTGCTGTTCCTATGAACATTCTTTTATTACTAGGATATCGAGGATTGAGCAGAACCGATCACCTCCACATGCAGATCGTGCCCAATTTCCATTGTTCATTAAAGCGTTTTAATTCTTTAGCATAAGTGTAAATTATTCGTGCAGAAATGGATGACAAAAAAAAAAAGGTTTTCAAGCCATACGAAGTACATTTTTTTATCTCTGTTGACCATATCATGCCCATTTTACATCTGATAGCTACCCAAACAAATATTTGGAGATGAATATTCAATATTCTTCTCCTCTCCATAAACATAGACACTTATCCTGACCCACCAACTGTCATCCGAAAATCCCAGGGAGCTGTTTGCAGGCAAGATCAATTTCTTCTTCTGTCATTTCAATCGTATCGTCACTGTCATACCGAGCATCATCTATTCTAGCCTTACTGGGATGCTCAATGTCAGGAGAGTTAGTTAGATGCTTCTTGCCCTTCTTGTCGTCACTATCCATGCGGGCAAACTCAGCCTGATAAATCTTCTTACATTTGATTGCTAGTTGGGAGAGTTGTTCTTTAGATAATGATCCCTCTTTGGTTCTTCCCTCCAGTTCCACCAGTTCATTGACAACATGAGGGACAAAGCTCCACTGCTCCGCCACTCCCCTGACATCCTAAAAAAAGGTTGATCATAGTCAGCTGAGAGTATACCACATTTCCAGTAAGATCAATAACAAAAGAACACAGAAAACATGTTTGGTCCATTGGTGTTGACTATCCCAATCAAGTTCTCTGAGGACCACAACGGAAACATAATCACAACGAGTCTATGACAATTTGTATCAAGATTTGGCATCGGTCAAAGAGCATTTCAAAAATTTTGGATTACTTAAGACCAGCGCCTCAGTCCACATGTGCTCCAATCTAAAAAACTAAGATATAGCAAAATATTTGCTGACACTTGACAGTACAAGTAAAGCAAAATACTTGCATTTTTTTTTTCAAATAAAGAGTAATATTGCATTCCTTACATTGCCTTGCTCAAGAGATTCTATGGCATCTTGCAGACAAGTGATAACCCCTTCAGCAGCAATTGCCTTCAATTCATTTGGCTCTGGCTATCAGAAAGGAAGACAGAGAAGTCAGATACAGAAAACATTTATTCCATCTGTTAATAAACCTACGGAAAGCAGAGGGGAACACTAACCAAAACTATCTGTTGCAATCATTTGCTAACTAGCAGCAAGGTTATTTTTTGTGTTGTTTTAATTGTTTTGTTTAATCGTGAGAAATAGCATACATTGCATTCATAAGTTTATCCTAAGAAAAATTCTTGGTCTGGAGTAATTTCCATTAATAATATAGCCTAAAACAAACTAAAAGTGCAAAATAAAGATATTTGTTTTTCACTTGGAGTCCAGATCTGTTATGGGCCGAGGTTTTGATCGGGCCTTTACCAGGAGGGTGCGCCAGCAGGCAGGAGGCGCAGCACAGGAGTCTCGGCAAGAATAAGGAAAGGAAGCCATGCATGGCAGTTAGTAGATCCTATCTTTTAGATTGCTTGTTTTCCCTTTTAGTTATTTCTATCCTTGTTTGTTAAGATTTGTTTCGAGCCTATCTGTTGGGGGTACGGCTGCTTACTTAAGGGAAAGAAAATCAATGGAAAAGGGCATGCTTTATTGCCACAATTTCTAATCTAGGCGGTGGCTCCGAAAACAGCCAAAACCCAGGCGTCCGCTGCCGCGACGGCTTCGTCGTCAAGCAGCGTACGACCCGGCCATCGGCTGGGAACCCGTGCATACGAACAGGCTCTCGCCGAGTCTGTTCGTATCAAGATCATCTCTATGACAGCCACATAGTGCTTGTAGAAGTACTTCATGAAATGCCAAACCTGAGCTTACTGAAAAGACTAAAGACCATAAGGCTTGAAATGTAATTTCAGCAGCCATCAGTTGACCCTTTAACCCTATTACTGACCTTCTCTTCTTGGTCCTCCAACCATGACACAGTCTGCACAAAATCATCCATTGCCCATTTTTTTATTTTTGAGAGAGAGAAATACTTGTCTGCAGCGTCTGAATGTCCTGCCTGTAAATAAAAGAAAACCACTATGAGGTCCTGGAGAAAGAATGCATGCAAAAGAATTCCTGAAGTTATTTATTGCAAGAGCAAAACATGTTGAGATGTTTCCAGGGACATGGGTTGGTTGCCTTTGTCTTCTTCTATTTAGTTCTATATTGAATCAATATACTTCCAGGCAAACCTGAATACTTCAATTATGTTATGGATTTAGAGTTTAGATGCCACTAGCACAATAATGTCTCGGGAAGGCATAGTTATTAGGTCGTAAAGTCAAATCGAGTCACCATGCTACTTTAGTCGCAGCTAGTAGTGACTAGTCCTCAACTAGTCCACTACTACTTGATGGTTGCTTCTACTAATAGCTGCCTTCCACCACTACTACTAATTGCTGCTGCTACTGCATGCTACTACCGACTACCTACTACTGCCCGCTACTACCTACTACATGCTACTACCTTCCTCTTCTCCCTTCCCTTCCCCTCTTCCTCCTCCCCCTCCTCTTCCCCTTCACCTTCACTCTATTAGACAGTATTCTAACTGCCTTATATAAGAGATTGCTAGTTGTCTTGTATAGAGATTGCTAGCCTACTGCGACAACTGAGGGTGGAAGGCTTCACTATACCTACTGCGATAAGAATGGACATGTGGAGCAATTCTGTTATAGGAAGAAGAAGGATCTTGCTTGTTGAGGTGGACGTCCTCCTAAGGGCACTGGAGGCTCGGGCATCTCTCCTCATCGGACTTCTGCTAGCTCTGACTCCAGTCAGCAGATTCTCACACTACTACATCGCATGGCTGCCTCTGCACCCACAGGTTCTACTGGTTCTACCGCTGAGTCTTCTAGTGAGAGACCACCTTCTACATCCTCTTCAGGTATCTTACCATGGATTTTTGACTCTGGTACTTCTTTTTATATGACATGTGATCCCATGAGTCTCCATTCCATTAGTACGCTTGCTGCTCCTATCATTGTTTAGACCGTAGATGGTACCTTTCTTTCTATTGCAGGACGAGACACTCTTTTATCTTCCTCTTTTCATGTTCCTACTGTTTCTCATGTTTCTAAATTGACCATTCAACTCATGTCCACTGGCCAGCTCACTGATCATGGCTAACGTGTTATCCATGATTTTTACTCTTGTTATGGTCAGGATCGGCGCACAAGGGTTCTGGTTGGTACTGGCCTTCGCCACTGTGATTCTCAGCGTCTTTGGGAGCTTGACTGGCTTCGTCTTCCTTCCGCTACTCCTGCCAATCTCTCTATCTCCTCCACTACTTCAGCCTACGCTGCATCTTCCACCGGATCATTTGCTAAGTGGCATTATCATTTGGGTCATCTTTGTGGTTCACATCTGTCTTCTTTAGTTCGTCGTGGCCTTTTAGATCTGTGTCTAGTGATACCTCTTTAGATTATGCAGGTTGTAAGCTTGGTAAGTAGATACAACTCCCCTATCCTTCCAGTGATTCTGTGTTCCAACGTCCTTTTGATCTTTGTTCATTCTGATGTTTGGGGTCTGGCTCTTTTTGTTTCAAAAGAGGGTCATAAATATTATATTATTTTTATATATGATCTCTCGTCACACCTGGATATATTTTATGCCTTCTCATAGCGAGGCTTTTTCCTTCTCTAAGAATTTTGCCATTATGATCCGTACTCAGTTTGATTCTCCCATTCGAATTCTTTGTGCTGACTCGACAGGCGAGTGTCTGTTAGGAGCCCTTCGTACTTTTCTTTCTAAGCAAAGCACTCTTTCTCAATTTTCCTGTCTTGGTGCTCATGCTAAGAATGGTGTGGCTAAGCACAAGCATCGTCATTTTCTTGAGACAGCTCGTGCTCTTTTACTTGCCTCTGTTGTTCCACCTCATTTCTAGGCTGAGGCTGTTTCCATTGCCACGTACTTGATTAATATTTAGCCTTCTTCCACTCTTCAAGGTGGGATTTTAGTAGAGCGTCTTTATAGCATGCCTCTTGATTATTTTAATCTTCGCCTCTTTGGATGTGTGTGCTATCTCCTCCTTGCACCTCATGAACACACCAAGCTAACCCTCAGTCTGTTGAGTGCGTTTTTCTAGGCTATAGTGCTGAGTGTAAGGGATATCGCTGTTGGGATTCTATTGGCCGACAGATGCAGATCTCTCAGGATGTTACTTTTGATGAGTCTCGTCCCTTCTACCCTCGTCCTTCTTCCACTCCAGCATCTCTTGTCGAGCCACTTTCTTTTCTGACTTTTCCTAATACTCCAGTTACCACTTTTCCTTCTTCATGGTTGGCGTCTCCTTCGCCGGCCTCTTCACAGGAGTCTTCACCTCATGTGCCTCCTTCAGACGTTTCTTCTGAAATTGTTCCTTCTTATTCTCTATACTACACTCGTCGTCCGCGAGTTGAGGATTAGTTTGATGTGCCATATTCTCCTGCTGAGTCACCTTCTTCAGTGCTTTCTCCTCGCTACCTTCTTCGCGATCGTTAGTTTATTCGGCCTCCTGAGCGCCTTGGTTTTGCTAGTGCAGTTCTTGCTGAGCTGACTTCTTACCGCGATGCTGTTATTCATCAGGAATGACAGCAAGCGATGGCAGAGGAGCTTGCTGCCCTTGAGCGCACTGGCACATGGGATCTTATGCCCCTTCCTCCACGTGCTCGTCCCATTACATGCAAGTGGGTCTATAAGGTTAAGACTCGCTCTGATAGTTCTCGTAAGTGTTACAAGGCTAGTCTAGTGGTACATGGTTTTCAGCAGGAGCATGGTCATGATTATGATGATACTTTTGCTCCTGTAGCTCACATGACCACTGTTTGCACTCTTCTTGATGTGGTTTCTGTTCGTGCGTAGTCTATCTCTCAGCTTGATATCAAGAATGCCTTTCTTAATGGTAAGTTACATGAGGTCTTTATGCAGCCACCACCGGGGTATTCTGTTCCTAAGGCGTGGTTTGTCGGCTTCATCGCTCTCTTTATAGGCTAAAGCAAGCCCCTCGTGCATGCTTTGAGCAATTTTTCTTCTGTGGTCACTACTGCTGGCTTTTTTGCTAGTGCTCATGATCCTGCACTCTTTGTTCACACTTTACCTCGTGGACGGACTCTTCTTCTTTTATATGTTGATGCCATGATCATTACTGGAGATGATTCTCAGTATATTGCCTTTGTGAAGGTATGTCTCAGTGAGCAATTTCTCATGTCTGTTCTGGGTCCTCTTTGCTACTTCCATGGGATTGAGGTTTCTTCTACACTTGAGGACTTCTTTCTATCTCAAGAGAAGTATATTCAGGATCTTCTTGATCGTGCTTCTCTCACTGATTAGTGTACAGCTAAGATTCCCATGGAGCTCAATGTTCACTTTCGACCTACTGATAGTGAACCTCTTGAGGATCATACTCGCTATCGCCATCTTGTTGGGAGTCTTGTTTATCTTGGTGTCACTCGTCCTGATATTTCATATCCAGTTCATATCTTGAACCAGTTCATTACTGCTCTCACTCAGCTTCACTATAGTCATCTTCATGTTCTACGATATGTTTGTAGAACTATCTCTCGCCGTCTTTTCTTTTCTCGCTCCAGCTCCAAGCATACTCGGATGCTATTTTGGTTGTTCTCTCATTACGAAGACTAAGAAGCAGACAACAGTTTCTCGTTCGAGTGGTGAGGCATAGTTGTGAGCTATGACTCTTTTGACAGCAGAGGTTACTTGACTACAGTGGCTACTTGAGGATTTTGATGTTTCTGTTTCTACACTAACTCCTCTTTTATCTGACAATACAGGTGCTATTAGCATTGCTCGAGATCCATTGAAGCATGAGCTCAACAAACATATTGGTGTTGATGCTTCCTACATGCAGTCACAGGTACAGGATCAGATTGTGGTTCTTTAGTATGTGCCTTCAGAGCTTTAGTTGCAGACTTCTTCATGTAGATACAGACTAGAGCTCAACACAGCTTTTATCTCTTCAAACTCAGTGTTGTTGACCCACCATGAGTTTGAGGGGGGTGTTGGACAATATCCTAGTTGTCTTATATAAGAGATTGCTAATTGTCTTGTATAGAGATTGCTAGCCTTGTACAGATATTGCTTTATATAGGCTTTCCTTATATACCCACATGTACATGTATATATACTGGCCCATTGGCCTCATGTTCAATACAAGTGCTATTCATAACACACTCCATGCCACCAAGTCGACAAACTAAGTTGCCGACTTGGATTCCAAGTTGCTCGACTAGGCAACTAGTTGAGTCAAGGTCCTCTAGTTGTGCTACCAGGTTGACTTTGCGACTAATTGTCAATTAGTCGTGACTAATCGCACGACTTGGTAACAATGCTGGAAAGTCATTTGTTTTTTAAGAAACAGCAATATGCATTATTGCATATTTTTTATTTTGTTTTGTAATGGGATAACTTACTAACAACTATCATCAGTTTATTATTTTCTGATGGTCGGTCTGGAATCTGGATCATGCACAACCTACCTCCCTTCCTTCCTTAAATTTATATGTGTTCCTTAAGCATCCTCCAAGAGAAATAGAAAATTGAAGGGGTTGCTGAAAAGCATATCTTTCTTTGTTTTTTTTTTTGTTTTTTTGTTTTTTTCTTTTGAACAAATCAGTAGTTGACTATTCATTTTGACAGGAAATCTAATTAAATCCTGTGCTTACACACTATTCTCTCTTGCTGAACCTCATTGCTTTTGTTTCATTTATTGTTTCCTTGTGGGAACACCCAAAACAGAGGAGTACATGGACCAATTGTCCAGTCGCTAATTGTACGATTTACAGTGAGGCTGATATCAAGTTCAAGAAGCCAGCTAATGGTTATTACCGAATAGACAATCAGAAATATATATCTTCTATCAAATGGTCTCCTGCCATTCTTGTGACTTGTGAGTGATTTGGGAAAGCTTCTGGGCTACTTCACTAATTTACTTTGAACAGACCTTTATGCCAGAAGAGGGCGATGACTTAATATGAGACCGTTCATCTTGCTTTTGATGCTCTTTACGTGGCTTCTTCTGATCTACAAAAGGAGGATACAAAATTACAAAATTATAGCTTTTAACATAACTGATCACTTCAAATTAAAAGTTACACAAGGAAAAATAAGTAAAGTACTCCATAGCTACAAAATTATTCAACTTTCACAAATTAATTAATGGGCATCAAACGGATCTTCATCGAGGTTGCGAAAATTCAATGTTTTGCTACAGTTTTCGTGAAATATTAAAAATAAAGAAGCCAAATCAATCTTAGTTAGACCATTTACCAGGTGTACAGTTATGTGCGACACGTGTGCCTAGGTTACTAATGAGCATCCCTGAATTAATCCCACAGGTGAGAAAATGTGCAGTTGCAGCTATAAAAATGCCTTGATTTTCCAAGGAGGGTAGGAAAGTATCATCCTTTGATATGCAGAAAGATAATTAGCTACTTAGCTTATTATTATTTTTGGAATATTTCTGGGCAATGGGCAACACATTAGTACCATCCTTTGATATGCTGAGGACATATGAAGTACCATAACATAATGCAGACATACAGTTAGTAAGGACCACTGAAAGGTAAAATATCCATAAGTCCATAACCAGAAGAACTAAATGGAGACATATAAGGATAAACTTTTTGGATCACCTGATAAGTGATAAATTGGTGACATAATGACATGGTCATGAACTCCATACCAAAAGTAAAAATCCAAAGATGAAATGTTTTCAAGTTAAAGTGGGTACTCTCTAAGTCAGACAAAAGTTACAGATCAGCACTCAGATGTCATATGGATATGAGAAAACAATCATATGAAAGAATAAGATCATCTAAATGAAATAAATAATTTTCAAATGAAAGGGGAGCTTGTGTTGATAAAACCTTATTTCAGATAAAAGAATTTATCACCTTGATGGGATTCAACTAGCTCCTTATATTTTCGCCAGGGTTTTCCGACATGCATAAGGTAAGGCTCAATATCAACAAGTTTTCTTTGGCTATGAGATTCTGAGATCCATTCCTGAAACAGAGCAAGAGGATAAGAAACAATTAGTTGTGTTGTTCTCAGGAACATTAAATCCAACTTACCTGATGTCAATGTATGACGTAATAAGACCAATTAAGATTTCTGTCTATCCATATGAAGCTAATCTTTTAAGCGTACCTATGAACAAAGTACTACGCTTGTCCAATGCGCGGTTAATGTTTCCATAATTTTAACTGCTTAATGACAACATGAACAAGGCAATAGATATCACTTGCCAAGAAACAAGCACCAAAATGTTTGTATTCTCCATCCATGGCATTATTGAAACAGCTAGTCTTTTCCATGGCACATAGTTGCTCTTGAATTGAATATTGACAACACAGAAAGCAATGGCACCTTATACTGCACGCTACCATGGTGTAGGGAGAATTGGAAATTGCTAAGAGTATCCTATATGCAACCCTATTCTGTTTCAGAAAACATCAGGTTGGCGACTGACGACAGAAATATTTTCCAATGGATGAGCAGAATGCAGATTAAAGAGTACATGTTCTGTAAGTGATTTTGTTCTTTCTTGGCATTCTCAATGACATTTTAGTCAAGCAGACGCTTTGCAGATCAACAGGTATCTCTATCAGTTCATTGTTTAGAACAACATCAACCAAAACACATGCCATGAAGCAGAAAGAACGAAAGATTCAGAAAATGGAGAAGCAAAGAATAATTTCAAGGGACTACCTACACCAATTTAGCAAATCCATCATTCTTTTCAGGAAGGCCAAAATAGCATCAGCCATAAGATACTTTATGGCATTATGCAGATGAAGCTTAACCATAGACAAAGAAAAAAGGCTAAAATATACTAGAATTGCTCCTTTTGTGATATAACAGTTCAAGAAAGGCTAACTATGACGACCACAATTATAAAATAAAAAACACCTTTGAGACAATGGTCCCATTGTCGGATGCAACTTGTCGAAATTTGGGGGTGTTGGCAAATGCACAAACAAGAAGGGTGCAGTCCGATGTCCAATCGGGCCGATATACTGCTCCCATATCCATCGCTTGGGAGCGCAATGTGCTCCTCTCAGGGTTCACGAACCCTGATAGCACAAAGACAACCCCATCCTGCCCAAACAAACACACGGAATCACCTCAGTTATACATACAAACAGAACAATATGCATCCGACTGTAGGCAGAGGAGTCTGGATAAGTACCAAAAGTATGGAGAGATCAGGCCCTTTCTGGGTCATCTCGTGGGTTTCCGTATGTTTCTTCTTGCCTGAATTGTCCTCGCCATCTTTAGACCCCATCCAAGAAGGGAGATTCCTCTTGGCTGACTTGCTTTTGCCATTGTTAGGATCTGAACTCGATTCCGGCATACCGACTACGAACCTGTCCAAGAACTGTTCAGAACGATTCAACTAGAAAGACAATACTAAAAACTTGGGATGCATCGCAGATTACAACCAGAGAGGAGGAAGACTTCATCAATATTTCTACAGATGGAGAGGGGTGAATACCTGAGATTTGGCCTATTCACCTCCTCGCTCCTCCAAGTTCGTCCACTATTGAGTCGCAACCTGCGATTTTGGGAAGAACAGGACGAGAACCCCGATGGCTCACAGTTACAAGTTGGGGTGGGGGGGTGACGGGCCGGGCCTCAATTATGCACGTGGACCCAAAGGAAGTTTGAGCCTCAACAACTGGCCCAAAAGTTTTTTTTTTTTTGCTTTTTTAGTAATCGCGTAAGGTGCCTTTTGCAAAAATACGTAATTGCCAGGCACTATTTTGAAAATGGAGTAAATAAATTTACGCACAAAACCCCCCTCCTCCTCCCACCTAGGGTTCTAATTTTCGGCAAATCTCGGCGAATTTTCGCTGAATATCGGATTTCGGGGCTCTACGAAATCTAAACTACCGGCCGAATAAAAGAAATAAAAATTTTGAAATTACTACAGTTATTTCATTTTTTTGACGAAATTTCATAAATTTTGACCGTATTTTGAACTTTTAGGGCCATATTTGATCAGATTTGGTCCAATAACCCATAAGAAAGTCATCTTCTATGAAAATTTGTTGAAAAACCGAATTTTTGAGATATTTTAAAATTTTGATAGAAACACTGTTAGATTTTTATAAAACTGTACAAGATTGATAATAAGCTGAAAATTTTATAGTTTTATTTTGAGCAGTGTAGGATCATATAAAAAAGATTTGTTCTTACTATTCACCCGAATTTACTCTTGTCTTTTCTTCTTGCAGTGTTAACATGAGTAGGGACCAAGGAGGAAACCACTACAGCTCATTCGCTGCACCTATTCTTTCTGAGGGTAACAAATGCAATCCCAATTTTATTTGGCGGCACTGGATTTGGTTGATGCATAGTGCCGTTTGAGCCACACATTGCTTTTTGGTCAAATCCTCTGATGAAGTCAAACCGAGAATTTTCACTGGAAAATTTTTAGTCGAAATAATCAACACATGAAATTCCAACTTAAAAAAATTCAAATCGCAAACATTTCAACTCGGGAAAGCTTGGATGGAAGAGAGGAGTGTTGGCACTCATTTTGTGCACATTTCACATGTCAATATTACTAGTCATGTACCCGTGCGTTGCAACGGAAACTCAATTTATAATAAAAAATTTATTTGTAAAGAGCATTAACTTTATCTGAATAATGATGTTCACTCTGAATATGCAATGGTTAAATGTTTAAATCAATTCATCGAACCTTACAAATTCAAAGCAACTGTTTACAAATTCAAGCTTAAAATTATCTTTAATTTCACAAACTTAAACAATAACATCATAGCACTTGGGATTAAAAATTTTTAACGCCATAATTTGAAATCGATCGATCGACTGAGAGAGGCATCACCTGCTGCCCTATAGGCGCAAAGGCGTTGAAGAGATATACATCATCCGAATGTGGCTGTCACCATCAGCGGAGTGCGTGGCTTGTGCGCCTTGCTCCGGTCATACTATAGCCCCACCCTATCAACTAGCTCCACCGCATCTTCGCCTCTCGCCGCGAGTATATCCCTCAACCTGTTGACATCATCTACCACGGCGAGCTCTAGCAGCGACGCTAGCTTATGTCGCTGCCCACCACCTGCGACCTGTCTCTGCGCCGTATCGACGAGATCAGAAAGGTTGTCCATTACCTCCGTTCAACGGATAAACTCAACACATCTTCAGGAGAGGGAAGAAGCGGTGGGGTTATATAGATTCAAAGAATCGAGGAGATATTTATGGAATCCAGATTAAAAATCGTCGAATAAGGAAGGCAACAAAAGGAAAAAGAATACCTTACAATTTTTTTTATTTTTACAAATTTATTTTTTTATTTTTTATTTTATTTTTACAGATACCTTACAAAAAAATTTTATTTTTTTACAAATTTATTTTTATCTTTTGGAGGAAAAACGCTAGAAAAGGAATATGTAATTTCTGGCTCTTTATTTATACACTCCACTAGATTTAGTTCACTGGAGTTTTCCGGGACTTCCCAATCTGGCATCGACTCATTCAAAAGGAGTTGCAAATTCCAAAAGCCCGAAGCTTCCATAAGTGGCACTGCATGTTGGCATCGTTGCATGGTTATGGTGTTACGCCAGTATAGACGATACATCCTGAAAGTTGTGTTTATCAGAGAGTGGAAAGATTTAAATCACAATCTATTCTTTCACTCATAAGCCATGACTGGTTTCTTGTATAGTGGAGTAGCAATGTAGGTGGCATAATCCTACAAAGTAGATCTATTCATAGCCGCTTTGACTGTGACATGACATCGGATGTACCGGCAAAGAGTAGACCGACAAAATTTGTAAAAATGGTCCTTCTGAGAAAAAAAATTGTAAATCTGATCTCTTTATTTTATTTATTGTTTTTTTTTTACAAATCTGGCCTCTTGCCCACCTCTTCCTCGGCAGGAAATCATCCAATCCATTAGGTATTCCCTTTAATTCATTATCCCTTAAATAATCACTTAATTAATAACTTTGCTTAATTAAATCGCTTAATTAATACCTACCGAGGTAGCATTGCTCAGCAGGTTGCTCCTGCCAAGCTACGGCTGCGTGGTAGCTCTGCTGTGAGGTCCTACTGCGGTACGAAAGCGCAGCAGGTGACACGTGTCGTCTGTAGGTAATTCTGTGGTCAGCGAGAGTTTTTTTTTAATTACATTTGGAAGGAGATCGATTTTTTTAAGAAAAAAAAAACTTGACAGGAGGCTAGAAATGCGCTAGCTTCTCAATCTTGAGGGCCTCTTAATTTGGTCGAATAATTGGCCAGACCATCCAACCACCAACTCCAAGCATAGGCGTTCATTTCAACACCCCACAGCAAAGTGCACCACGTCCAATTAAACGACTAGCAAAAGGATTCTTCGCTCCCATGAGAGCTTCCACAACAACAACGGCATTAGAAGAAGAGTATAGTAACCTTCAATTGACTCTGGAACTGATGGGATTCTTGTGGAGAGCATCGCTCGTAAAAGAAAAAAAAAGTTCAGATCATTTTAGCCCAACCAACAGCGACAGGGTATATTTATGCACTTTTTTTTCGTGGTATATTTTTGAAATTTTGAAAAAAAAAATGTATTATTAAAAAAAAGCTCCTGACCTCCCTCCTCCTACTTCTTGCCGTAGGTAGCCAATATCTCGTGGTTTCTTTCTGAAAGGAGACAAAAATAGCCGTTTATGTTGGTGACGAGTAATGCTCCAGGCGGTCTCTGTTTCGTAGGTCCTTGTGGTTCAACCGAAGTACAATTATATATTTATAGCAGGTAGTTCCTACTTGTGAGCAACAAAATGCGCCGTCATGAACAATGATGCACTTCAACTCCCACTCTACGAAGCACCTGTCAGGAGCTATACTCGAGGGAAGGCGATTCTAGCCATGGCTATTTTAAAGTTATATAAATATTAAAGTATGAATGAAAAATAGACGCTGATTATTTAACTGTTTGTTTACTTTAAGATTTATATAAATTATATTAAAAGAGAATGTATAGAAGGGTTGATTTCGTCAGGTATAGAAACTGCCAAGTTAAGTTATTGGGCGTAAGTAAGGCTCTTCCTTTACACCGTATAAGGTTTAGTATAAGAAAAAATCACTGTGTTTTTTTGGACTTCTCATGGGCTGAAGTGAATCCTCTAACAAAATCTTGTTCAAAACAAAAGTACATGTACAAAAAGCAAAATACAAAACATATGTACTAATTGTTGTTGTACGCTCGATCGACCTGTACACTACCCCATGATTGTGCATCGAATCTTGCATGGTGCGGCTCCTCTCCTGTCCCTGTCGCTCACGCCTTTCTTTATATGTTCTCCGGCTAGCCGGAGACGATCGAGCCAAATGCTCTCCGGTCGGCAACAAAAAGACCGGCCGTGGTCACTGCTCACACAGCACCCCCCAATATGACCATTCATTCTCTGCCGTGCAACAGTAGGTACGTGGACCGTGCAACAAGGAAACTAATTTTTTTCTTGGCACTCTTGTGTTTTTTTAAAATTCTAAACCTTGTGCAAACACTGGATTTGGTTGATGCATAGTGCCGTTTGAGCCACACATTGCTTTTTGGTCAAATCCTCTGATGAAGTCAAACCGAGAATTTTCACTGGAAAATTTTTAGTCGAAATAATCAACACATGAAATTCCAACTTAAAAAAATTCAAATCGCAAACATTTCAACTCGGGAAAGCTTGGATGGAAGAGAGGAGTGTTGGCACTCATTTTGTGCACATTTCACATGTCAATATTACTAGTCATGTACCCGTGCGTTGCAACGGAAACTCAATTTATAATAAAAAATTTATTTGTAAAGAGCATTAACTTTATCTGAATAATGATGTTCACTCTGAATATGCAATGGTTAAATGTTTAAATCAATTCATCGAACCTTACAAATTCAAAGCACCTGTTTACAAATTCAAGCTTAAAATTATCTTTAATTTCACAAACTTAAACAATAACATCATAGCACTTGGGATTAAAAATTTTTAACGCCATAATTTGAAATCGATCGATCGACTGAGAGAGGCATCACCTGCTGCCCTATAGCAAAGGCGTTGAAGAGATATACATCATCCGAATGTGGTGTCACCATCGGTAGTCGTGGCTTGTCGCCTTGCTCGGTCATACTATAGCCCCACCCTATCAACTAGCTCCACCGCTCTTAGCCTCTGCATGAGTATATCCCTCAACTGTTGACATCATCTACCACGGCGAGCTCTAGCAGCGACGCTAGCTTATGTCGCTGCCCACCACCTGCGACTGCTCTGCGCCTGTCGCGAGATCGAAAGGTTGTCCATTACCTCCGTTCAACGGATAAACTCAACACATCTTCAGGAGAGGGAAGAAGCGGTGGGGTTATATAGATTCAGCAATCGAGGAGATATTTATGGAATCCAGATTAAAAAATCGTCGAATAAGGAAGGCAACAAAAGGGAAAAAGAATACCTTACAATTTTTTTTATTTTTTACAAATTTATTTTTTTTATTTTTTTTATTTTTTACAGATACCTTACAAAAAAAATTTTATTTTTTTACAAATTTATTTTTATCTTTTGGAGGAAAAACGCTAGAAAAGGAATATGTAATTTCTGGCTCTTTATTTATACACTCCACTAGATTTAGTTCACTGGAGTTTTCCGGGACTTCCCAATCTGGCATCGACTCATTCAAAAGGAGTTGCAAATTCCAAAAGCCCGAAGCTTCCATAAGTGGCACTGCATGTTGGCATCGTTGCATGGTTATGGTGTTACGCCAGTATAGACGATACATCCTGAAAGTTGTGTTTATCAGAGAGTGGAAAGATTTAAATCACAATCTATTCTTTCACTCATAAGCCATGACTGGTTTCTTGTATAGTGGAGTAGCAATGTAGGTGGCATAATCCTACAAAGTAGATCTATTCATAGCCGCTTTGACTGTGACATGACATCGGATGTACCGGCAAAGAGTAGACCGACAAAATTTGTAAAAATGGTCCTTCTGAGAAAAAAAAATTGTAAATCTGATCTCTTTATTTTATTTATTGTTTTTTTTTTACAAATCTGGCCTCTTGCCCACCTCTTCCTCGGCAGGAAATCATCCAATCCATTAGGTATTCCCTTTAATTCATTATCCTTAAATAATCACTTAATTAATAACTTTGCTTAATTAAATCGCTTAATTAATACCTACCGAGGTAGCATTGCTCAGCAGGTTGCTCTGCCAAGCTACGCTGCGTGGTAGCTCTCTTGTGAGGTCCATCTTACGAAAGCAGACGAGTGACACGTGTCGTCTGAGGTAATTCGTGGTCGAGAGTTTTTTTAATTACATTTGGAAGGAGATCGATTTTTTTAAGAAAAAAAAAACTTGACAGGAGGCTAGAAATGCGCTAGCTTCTCAATCTTGAGGGCCTCTTAATTTGGTCGAATAATTGGCCAGACCATCCAACCACCAACTCCAAGCATAGGCGTTCATTTCAACACCCACAGCAAAGTGCACCACGTCCAATTAAACGACTAGCAAAAGGATTCTTCGCTCCCATGAGAGCTTCCACAACAACAACGGCATTAGAAGAAGAGTATAGTAACCTTCAATTGACTCTGGAACTGATGGGATTCTTGTGGAGAGCATCGCTCGTAAAAGAAAAAAAAGTTCAGATCATTTTAGCCCAACCAACAGCGACAGGGTATATTTATGCACTTTTTTTTCGTGGTATATTTTTGAAATTTTGAAAAAAAAAATGTATTATTAAAAAAAAGCTCCTGACCTCCCTCCTCCTACTTCTTGCCGTAGGTAGCCAATATCTCGTGGTTTCTTTCTGAAAGGAGACAAAAATAGCCGTTTATGTTGGTGACGAGTAATGCTCCAGGCGGTCTCTGTTTCGTAGGTCCTTGTGGTTCAACCGAAGTACAATTATATATTTATAGCAGGTAGTTCCTACTTGTGAGCAACAAAATGCGCCGTCATGAACAATGATGCACTTCAACTCCCACTCTACGAAGCACCTGTCAGGAGCTATACTCGAGGAAGGCGATTCTAGCCATGGCTATTTTAAAGTTATATAAATATTAAAGTATGAATGAAAAATAGACGCTGATTATTTAACTGTTTGTTTACTTTAAGATTTATATAAATTATATTAAAAGAGAATGTATAGAAGGGTTGATTTCGTCAGGTATAGAAACTGCCAAGTTAAGTTATTGGGCGTAAGTAAGGCTCTTCCTTTACACCGTATAAGGTTTAGTATAAGAAAAAATCACTGTGTTTTTTTGGACTTCTCATGGGCTGAAGTGAATCCTCTAACAAAATCTTGTTCAAAACAAAAGTACATGTACAAAAAGCAAAATACAAAACATATGTACTAATTAAGTTGTTGTACGCTCGATCGACCTGTACACTACCCCATGATTGTGCATCGAATCTTGCATGGTGCGGCTCCCTCTCCTGTCCCTGTCGCTCACGCCTTTCTTTATATGTTCTCCGGCTAGCCGGAGACGATCGAGCCAAATGCTCTCCGGTCGGCAACAAAAAAGACCGGCCGTGGTCACTGCTCACACAGCACCCCCCAATATGACCATTCATTCTCTGCCGTGCAACAGTAGGTACGTGGACCGTGCAACAAGGAAACTAATTTTTTTTCTTGGCACTCTTGTGTTTTTTTTAAAATTCTAAACCTTGTGCAAACGTAATTGTAAAAATAACATTCTCTCCGACCACGAAAGTGTCGGTAAGTGACACATGTTACTTGTGCTCATGTACTATGGTAGAGGCATGCAACCATGGCCCACACATACCACAGTAGGGCAGCTCGGCAGGGTGTGTTGCCTCAGCACGTAGGGTGACAACGTAGGGAGGGCGGCAGGACTTGTCACAGTGCTCGAACGTGGCAGGAACCTGCAGCGCTACCGTAGCTCGGTAGCACCTGCCACTGTACGCGAGTGTTGCAGGCGACACGTGTCACCTATCGGGACTTTCGGAGCTATTTTTGCAGAGAGGTGCTTCCATACTTTTCTTTTTTACAGTCGCACAAATATTAAAGTATGAATAAATGGTAGATGGTGATTAATTACCCCTTCACTTGCTTCAAGATTTGTGCAACTTGTATTGAGGGAAAAAGTATTGAAACACTGCTTATTTTTGCAATTACGTTTGTATGGGCTATTTTTTAAAAAAAAGAGAAATAGTACTAAGATGCTAAAATGATAATACTTCTAGTAAGATGCTAAAATGATAGTATTTATAGCAACAGAGCCTCCAGGGACCAGAACGAGCTGCATTGCTCTCTGTTCTCTGCACATGCATTTGCTGACATGCATATGAATGAAATGTTTAATTCTGGCGGCGAAGCAATGCGAATATGCGATGAGCTAGAAATGCGAATATGCGATGAGCTTAGCCATGCAGCGACCGAGGCAACGAAGTGCTTTACCCACCCAGGAGGCAGCGACGACACGTCACAAAGCCACACCCTACCTCTGAAACGATTAACCTGATCGATGACCAGTAAATTAAATCAGATGCTAATCAGATGTTAAAAGCAGGAGAAACCGACGGCCATTAGTGGTTACCAGGACAGGTGTAAAATGGAAAAACACCAGAGCAGCTAAGCTAAGTTCGATCAGACGATCACGTCGCTTCTTCTTTCTCGTAGCCGTCACATAAGCCTTTTGCAGGCACTACGGCACGAGGCAAGGCAAACTAAAGAAGGGAAGAGGAGGAGGAAGAAGAGTAGAAGCTAGCCTACTGATCCATTGGTGGTCGTAGGTTTGAGTGGATGGCTCGTGGAACGGGGAGAGGCAGGAAAGCAGGTGGAGTGGAAGGATGGAGAAACGGGTGGAAAAGAGCAGGGGTCAATCAGACGATGTGCGGTGTCGGAAAAGTAGGGGATAATCCCTGGAATATCCGCTTCTCTCGTGCTCCTATCCAAGGTTTCAAAATTTTAAACGAAATTTAAAAAATAAATTTCAAATCCAATTTTATGACTGGGATTTTCTGAGATCTTGGCAAAAATTGCCGAGATCTCAACAAGAAACACGAAAATCTCGTCTAAAAAACTTAAAATCCGATCAAAGTATCTCATATTCACATCACAGACGGTGTTTGTGACAACTTATCACAGACGGTTTTTGTGATGTGCATTTTTAAAAAAATATTTTTTTATATCATCGGGATTTGAAATCTCATCCCTGATTTTTTATTTTTTTAATTTTTTTTATATCGCCGGGATTTAAATTGCGAGAAAGTAACTTGTAGGAATTTAAATGCTGAATTTAAGACATAAAGTAAATGTGTAATGTAAATTCAAGCATGAATGAAAAAGATTTGCATTTTTGAAAGGAAGATGTTTACAAAACCTCACAACAAAGTAGGTAAAACTCAAATGAGCACAAAAATCTCTACAACCTTCAAGAGAAGGAGGTTACCTCTCTCCCTCTATTTATACTACTTTTGGACCACCTACCACCCTTGGATGAGTCTCTCAACCCTAGAGCACTCATCCAAGGGCTAGGATTAACCCACTCATACAGTCATGCAAGAGTTAACCCAAAACCCACACACATAATGGGTTTTCTTGCACGGTTTTCAAAGCATATTATCTAGACCCGCTTACCTATCAACTAGACCGCGATCCGACGACTTTCTTTGATTCACGCGGCATCTAGCTAGTATCATCTCATTTCCTTGTCTTCTTGGCTTGTCCGAACTCCGTCTCTGATCATTTTCTGACGATCTTCGACCGTTTGGACCTCCGACGCACCTCGCATAGTCCCAGTCATCCTCCGCCTCACCATGGCCTAGCATCGTTGTCCTGCAACCATCAAAGATAAGAAAAACTCGTCACATAGCAATATCCAAAGGATATGCAATAATCATCACAAAATCCGATGGCATCGGATTGCCTGAGACCCGAAAAACACACCCTCTCACACTGCACTAGGGTTCGGTGCTACTGCCCGGCCAGTAGCATCGGAAAAGGTAATCAAAACTCAAATTGCTTCAAATTGAAAATCCAATTCACATCAAACTCAATTCCAAAGCAAACCAAACTCAAATCCAGTCAATTACTCATCACAAATATGGATAAACTTCCACATGGTCTTTCAGAATGTTATTGGAGTTCAGCGTCATGAGATGCTTCGAAATGCTAGAGCTCAGAAAGTCTTGGAAGCACTGGAATTGGGTGAAATTGAAGGTCGACGGGGATTGAATCAAGAAATAGGGTTGGTTAGGCCTGATGACACTCTTAGGGTTCTCATTATAAAATTGTTCAGTACATTATTGATATGTATTCTACAATTTGCAAAGTACTTATAAATATTAGAAAATACCGGCCTAAATAACGATGGTGGAAAGCCGTGCTATGGTGGTAGCCTTCAAGTCATTTGATTTTGTTTTAGTGCCAAATTTTATGCTAGTAAAACTTAGGTACACGGATGAGTTGTGTCAATCTTTATAAAAGAGGAACCAACATATTATTCATGCTATATCACCTGTTGATGTGGCTAAAGACATATTGCAACATATGAGGAGTCATGGCTAGGAAGACTTTCTTCATGAAGGCGTTACATCATTTTGTACGAAGCATGACAACCGATGTTTGCTCGGTTGGTGGGAGCGTGTGGAGCGCGCTCAACTTTCTCACGTTCGAGAGTTGCTTGACACGGGCGTTTGCGGCCAGGCGTGGATATGTGTGTATGTGAGGTGTGTATTTGTAGCTCATTGTTGTCTTCCTTTAATGAAATGCTAGAGCTTATGGAGATTTTTTAAAAAAATTGCATGAAGCATCACATTAAAGTTTCTATCTTGAATAAGAAATATCGACTTTTGGAAGACCAAAGCATTTTTCCCAAACAAACTAATGATGATTATTATAGAAGAAAGTATATCTTGTCATCGTTGATGTGTTCTTCAAGCCTTGAATCCTCTCAACTCATTTGAAGCCTTTGATAATGATAATGTACTTAGTTTTGCTATATTTGGGGGTAACTTTTTGAAAAACTGTTTTTTGGATTCTTGGTAAAGCAGTTGTACTTTTTTATAAGAGACTGTTTGACAAACCGCTAATTTTCTCGAAATAAGTAAAATAGGTCCGTCTAGCTTTCAGCTTTTGGTTTTTGCTAATTATATGTAGCTTCTAGCTTATAGCAAAAACCGCTTAAAAACTGAGCTATTTGGTGGTACTTACTAGCTTTTTGAAAGTTGAACCTGGCTTTAAGCCTTTCCAAACAAGGCCTAAAGACCTCAAGAATCTTGGCGAGTTTTCTGTTAAACTTGTTGAAACCAAAAGGCATGAAATTTACAAGTTAACGTACTTTACTCCTACCAATAGTGACGGCGAGGGTTGAAAAAGAATTTTTTGCTGTGAATCTTTTGAAGAATAGGTTAAGAAATAGTATGAAAAATCAATTATTGATGATTATTTAGTCATATTTATTAAGCGAGATGTTTTCTTGAAGTTTAATAAAGAGCGATGTAATCAAGCGTTTTCAAGGCAGCATGAAAGCATAAAATAGAATTCTAATTTTCATTACATGTTTTGTAATCTTCTATTAAGTATAAGACCTTATTCGAACTATATCTATTGTATTTTTGGCAAACTTCAAACATATAGATTTATGCTACGGAACTGTGTGTTAATTGTTTGGTGTCAAATGTGCACATCCATTAGAATTTTGAGAGGTGTTTTATGCTTTTTTTACAGTTACACAAATATTAAAGTATGAATAGAGGATAGATGGTAATTACTTGCCCTTTGTTTGCTTTAGGATTTACACAACTTGTATTTGGAGAAAGCATTGAAGCTTTGCTCTAAAATTTTTACAGTTCACCACAGGAGATGAGGCTAAAAAATATGGTAAGTAGTAGTTGTGACTGTTTAAGAATCTATAGCATGCATAAATTTAAGGGAAGAACTAGTGCTCGGACGTCGATACTATTCATTTCATCGGACGCTTTTGCAACATTTTTTTTCAACGCGTGCAATATTTTTTTTCGACGCGTGCAACATTTTTTTAACGCTTGCAACATCCGTTTACTGTGCCGCATTTTATTGTTCGTCGAAGAAAAATGTTGCACGCATTGGCAAAAAATGTTACACGTGAAAAAATGTTGCAATGCGTCTGAGAAATTCAGACATCTGAACTGTAGCAATTCCGTAAATTTAAACGTGCAAAGTAAGTTTTAAACCAAACATTGCCTGCAAGACGTGCGCATGCGCTTGACGAGCCGTGAACTCAACGCGGCTGGCGAAGTGGGCAAATTCCGCGGCCACTTCCGCTCTCTACTCGTTTTCGCATGGAACACGCGGGTTTAGGCGTTATATTCAGTGCACGTACGCACGCTTTTGACTCCAAGCCCAGCCGAAAAGGCGAACGAAATAGCTAACCAGATCGACAATTCCCGATGGAAGGCGTGTACGTAGTGGAAGGCGCTGACTGCTCTGCAGTATGGTGCTAGCGACCTGTGCTCACTGACCACGGCGACGGACAGGGGCAGCTCCGGCCGCCTTCGCAAGTGGGGCAGGTGCCGTTGGGTTGGCAGGTTAATCCGGATCTCATCTGATGCGACGATCTTGCAAATCAAGTAAAATTGGGCCATCAGGCTGATCGCTGCTGGGTTATGTTGTGCCTGTCGTGCAGCTTCCCATCTGACTCTCTGCTGGCTGACTTGGCTCTCTGTGCTGCCGTGCGTCATGGATGGAGGATGCTACAGGCCACAGATCAGTCAGTGGCTGGCTGCTCACCGCTGCACTGCGCCGCACGGCCATGTTGGGAGACCATTTGATTCGCCTTTCCACTGTACTTCGACTCTGGCCGCAAGCTCCCGATTTCGCCGATCGGGCGAGAGATTTCGGGTATGGTCTGCGTCTGCACTGTGCCGGATATCAGTGATTTCTCGTGGAAAAAAGGACGGCAAACCAGGAGCTGAGGATCTATCGAATAGTAACTGATTGCACATGTGTGCAGGGCCGGCTATTGTATCGAAAATCGACACTCCGGGTCATCCACCGCATGTCTGTTGGGAATTTTATGGTTTGCTGATCTAGGCTTTCGATATTGCAGAGCATTTGATACCATAGCCTACGCCACATGGAACTTTTTGTGAGGTGAGAGGGAAGAGAGAGAAGATGCTTGATATTCATGCAGAGAGTTTTTACTATTTTTGAATGGTAAGATGAGGCACCGCCAAAATACTCTTAAACACTTGTGCCCTTAGTAGCTTTTGGTATAAGTTTAATGTACATTTTGGTACCTTACAATGATGTTAAAAATGTTGTAAAATTAATCATGTGATTAATGCAACTAGCAGTTGTTAATTGCCAAAAGGTGTCTATTCGGAGGTGTCTTCTCCGACAGACATCCCAATCTTATATATATATGTGTGTATGTATGGTCAAACACTTTCAAGCATGATGAATTATTAACAATCTCTCAATTCTCTGTCTCTCTCAATTCTCCACATCATAACACATTATCAACACTTGCTCTACCACATCGAGCAATTCCAAAAGGAGTTACGAAGCAATCGATGGAAGAACAAATTTGTTTAGTAGCAGGTTGTACCACTAACACCACATTAAGGGAGATAAAATATTTCCATACACTTACAAAGCAAAATGGAAATATTATGACCATCGCAGGACGCGATGCATTGATTGTTGGTTCAGAACAGGCCACTGTTATTCTCTCTATGGGTACAAAAATAGAAATCAAGGATGTACTTTTGTATTCTGATTCAACTCGTACTTTACTCAGTTTCAAAGATATCCGTTTAAATGGTTTCCATGTTGAAACTCATACTGAGAATGGTGAGGAATATCTCTTTCTCAATAAAGATAACGGATATGACATACTGAGAATGGTGAGGAATATCTCTTTCTCAATAAAGATAACGGATATGACAAGCAAATGTTTGAGAAAATTCCTTCCTTGCCATCTGGATTGTACTATACATACATCAAATCCGTACCACATGTTGTGTATAAGATAATTGTTTAAAATCTTGATAAATTCAAAACTTGGCATGATCGCCTTAGTCATCGACCTAGGGATGATGAGAAAAATTATTGACAAATCTATTGATCACACCATATCTATTGCAAAATTGAAAAATTATTGATAATTCATTGGTCACACCACATCTAGCGAGAATGGAGCTATGACCAAGGAAGTCTTGTTTGTGTTGGTCGCATTCTCCTCTAGCATTAAGATCTAGTATCAAACCATTAGGAATGTTCCCAATTATAATTGCAAAAAGGCCCTTCAGAAATTCTACAATTGCGTTTAGGTCCCTCCAGAAATTCCAAAATTGAGTTCAAGTCCTCCACGTCTCTTTCACAAAATACTCCTTAGAAAATTATGAAAAGGTTATAGTCCTCCCAGCTTTTTTACAAAACAAAACTCGTGGTTCCTCAAATTGAATAAAAAAGCCCTCATGGTTTAAAGTGCGTTTAGATTTGAACCATGCCCTTTGCAAAAAAGAGTTCAAGAAAATCACCCTACGTCGGTGATTGCATGATGTGGCGCTATCACGTCGCATCTAGTTATCTGAGATGATGCAATTGAGCGATAAATCATTAATTCCAAACTAATACTACCAACATTAAAGATGGGAGGATTTTGAAGGATGTCCTCCTACCAACTATTTTTTATCTAGACCCGCTTACCTATCAACTAGACCGCGATCCGACGACTTTCTTTGATTCACGCGGCATCTAGCTAGTATCATCTCATTTCCTTGTCTTCTTGGCTTGTCCGAACTCCGTCTCTGATCATTTTCTGACGATCTTCGACCGTTTGGACCTCCGACGCACCTCGCATAGTCCCAGTCATCCTCCGCCTCACCATAGCCTAGCATTGTTGTCCTGCAACCATCAAAGATAAGAAAAACTCGTCACATAGCAATATCCAAAGGATATGCAATAATCATCACAAAATCCGATGGCATCGAATTGCCTGAGACCCGAAAAACACACCCTCTCACACCGCACTAGGGTTCGGTGCTACTGCCCGGCCAGTAGCATCGGAAAAGGTAATCAAAACTCAAATTGCTTCAAATTGAAAATCCAATTCACATCAAACTCAATTCCAAAGCAAACCAAACTCAAATCCAGTCAATTACTCATCACAAATATGGATAAACTTCCACATGGTCTTTCAGAATGTTATTGGAGTTCAGCGTCATGAGATGCTTCGAAATGCTAGAGCTCAGAAAGTCTTGGAAGCACTGGAATTGGGTGAAATTGAAGGTCGACGGGGATTGAATCAAGAAATAGGGTTGGTTAGGCCTGATGACACTCTTAGGGTTCTCATTATAAAATTGTTCTGTACATTATTGATATGTATTCTACAATTTGCAAAGTACTTATAAATATTAGAAAATACCCCGGCCTAAATAACGACCGGTGGAAAGCCGTGCTATGGTGGTAGCCTTCAAGTCATTTGATTTTGTTTTAGTGCCAAATTTTATGCTAGTAAAACTTAGGTACACGGATGAGTTGTGTCAATCTTTATAAAAGAGGAACCAACATATTATTCATGCTATATCACCTGTTGATGTGGCTAAAGACATATTGCAACATATGAGGAGTCATGGCTAGGAAGACTTTCTTCATGAAGGCGTTACATCATTTTGTACGAAGCATGACAACCGATGTTTGCTCGGTTGGTGGGAGCGTGTGGAGCGCGCTCAACTTTCTCACGTTCGAGAGTTGCTTGACACGGGCGTTTGCGAGCCGAGGCGTGGATATGTGTGTATGTGAGGGTGTGTATTTGTAGCTCGGCTGTTGTCTTCCTTTAATGAAATGCTAGAGCTTATGGAGATTTTTTTAAAAAAAAATTGCATGAAGCATCACATTAAAGTTTCTATACTGAATAAGAAATATCTGACTTTTGGAAGACCAAAGCATTTTTTCCCAAACAAACTAATGATGATTATTATAGAAGAGAAGTATATCTTGTCATCGTTGACAGTGTTCTTCAAGCCTTGAATCCTCTCAACTCATTTGAAGCCTTTGATAATGATAATGTACTTAGTTTTGCTATATTTGGGGAGCTGTAACTTTTTTGAAAAACTGTTTTTTGGATTACTGGGCTGAAAAGCAGTTGTACTTTTTTTTATAAGAGACTGTTTGACAAACCGCTAATTTTCCTCAGCAATAAGCTGTAAAATAGGTCCCGTCTAGCTTTCAGCTTTTGGTTTTTGCTAATTATATGTAGCTTCTAGCTTATAGCAAAAACCGCTTAAAAACTGAGCTATTTGGTGGTACTTACTAGCTTTTTGAAAGTTGAACCTGGCTTTAAGCCTTTCCAAACAAGGCCTAAAGACCTCAAGAATCTTGGCGAGTTTTCTGTTAAACTTGTTGAAACCAAAAGGCATGAAATTTACAAGTTAACGTACTTTACTCCTACCAATAGTGACGGCGAGGGTTGAAAAAGAATTTTTTGCTGTGAATCTTTTGAAGAATAGGTTAAGAAATAGTATGAAAAATCAATTATTGATGATTATTTAGTCATATTTATTAAGCGAGATGTTTTCTTGAAGTTTAATAAAGACGATGTAATCAAGCGTTTTCAAGGCAGCATGAAAACGCATAAAATAGAATTCTAATTTTCATTACATGTTTTGTAATCTTCTATTCGTATAAGACCTTATTCGAACTATATCTATTGTATTTTTGGCAAACTTCAAACATATAGATTTATGCTACGGAACTGTGTGTTAATTGTTTGGTGTCAAATGTGCACATCCATTAGAATTTTGAGAGGTGTTTTTATGCTTTTTTTTTACAGTTACACAAATATTAAAGTATGAATAGAGGATAGATGGTAATTACTTGCCCCTTTGTTTGCTTTAGGATTTACACAACTTGTATTTGGAGAGAAAGCATTGAAGCACTGCTCTAAAATTTTTCTGGTTCACCACAGGAGATGAGGCTAAAAAAATATGGTAAGTAGTAGTTGTGACTGTTTAAGAATCTATAGCATGCATAAATTTAAGGGAAGAACTAGTGCTCGGACGTCTGATACTATTCATTTCATCGGACGCTTTTGCAACATTTTTTTTCAACGCGTGCAATATTTTTTTCGACGCGTGCAACATTTTTTTAACGCTTGCAACATCCGTTTACTGTGCCGCATTTTATTGTTCGTCGAAGAAAAATGTTGCACGCATTGGCAAAAAATGTTACACACGTAGAAAAAAAATGTTGCAATGCGTCTGAGAAATTCAGACATCTGAACTGTAGCAATTCCGTAAATTTAAACGTGCAAAGTAAGTTTTAAACCAAACATTGCCTGCAAGACGTGCGCATGCACTTGACGAGCCGTGAACTCAACGCGGCTGGCGAAGTGGGCAAATTCCGCGGCCACTTCCGCTCTCTACTCGTTTTCGCATGGAACACGCGGGTTTAGGCGTTATATTCAGTGCACGTACGCACGCTTTTGACTCCAAGCCCAGCCGAAAAGGCGAACGAAATAGCTAACCAGATCGACAATTCCCGATGGAAGGCGTGTACGTAGTGGAAGGCGCTGACTGCTCTGCAGTATGGTGCTAGCGACCTGTGCTCACTGACCACGGCGACGGACAGGGGCAGCTCCGGCCGCCTTCGCAAGTGGGGCAGGTGCCGTTGGGTTGGCAGGTTAATCCGGATCTCATCTGATGCGACGATCTTGCAAATCAAGTAAAATTGGGCCATCAGGCTGATCGCTGCTGGGTTATGTTGTGCCTGTCGTGCAGCTTCCCATCTGACTCTCTGCTGGCTGACTTGGCTCTCTGTGCTGCCGTGCGTCATGGATGGATGGATGGATGCTACAGGCCACAGATCAGTCAGTGGCTGGCTGCTCACCGCTGCACTGCGCCGCACGGCCATGTTGGGAGACCATTTGATTCGCCTTTCCACTGTACTTCGACTCTGGCCGCAAGCTCCCGATTTCGCCGATCGGGCGAGAGATTTCGGGTATGGTCTGCGTCTGCACTGTGCCGGATATCAGTGATTTCTCGTGGAAAAAAGGACGGCAAACCAGGAGCTGAGGATCTATCGAATAGTAACTGATTGCACATGTGTGCAGGGCCGGCTATTGTATCGAAAATCGACACTAGTCCGGGTCATCCGCCGCGTGTCTGTTGGGAATTTTATGGTTTGCTGATCTAGGCTTTCGATATTGCAAAGCATTTGATACCATAGCCTACGCCACATGGAACTTTTTGTGAGGTGAGAGAGGGAAGAGAGAGAAGATGCTTGATATTCATGCAGAGAGTTTTTGCTATTTTTGAATGGTAAGATGAGGCACCGCCAAAATACTCAAACGCTTGTACCCTTAGTAGCTTTCGGTACAAGTTTAATGTACATTTTGGTACCTTACAATGATGTTAAAAATGTTGTAAAATTAATCATGTGATTAATGCAACTAGCAGTTGTTAATTGCCAAAAGGTGTCTATTCGGAGAGGTGTCTTCTCCCGAACAGACATCCCAATCTTATTTATATGTGTGTGTGTATGTATGGTCAAACACTTTCAAGCATGATGAATTATTAACAATCTCTCAATTCTCTGTCTCTCTCAATTCTCCACATCATAACACATTATCAACACTACTTCGCTCTACCACATCGAGCAATTCCAAAAGGAGTTACGAGAAGCAATCTGATGGAAGAACAAATTTGTTTAGTAGACAGTTGTATCACTAACACCACATTAAGAATATTTCCATACAGGGAGATAAAATATTTCCATACACTTACAAAGCAAAATGGAAATATTATGACCATCGCAAGACGCGATGCATTGATTGTTGGTTCAGAACAGGCCACTGTTATTCTCTCTATGGGTACAAAAATAGAAATCAAGGATGTACTTTTGTATTCTGATTCAACTCGTACCTTACTCAGTTTTAAAGATATCCGTTTAAATGGTTTCCATGTTGAAACTCATACTCGAGAATGGTGAGGAATATCTTCAATAAAGATAACGATATGACATCGGAATGGTGAGAATATCTTTTCAATAAAGATAACGGATATGACAAGCAAATGTTTGAGAAAATTCCTTCCTTGCCATCTGGATTGTACTATACATACATCAAATCCGTACCACATGTTGTGTATAAGATAATTGTTTAAAATCTTGATAAATTCAAAACTTGGCATGATCGCCTTGAGTCATCCCAGCCTAGGGATGATGAGAAAAATTATTGACAAATCTATTGATCACACCATATCTATTGCAAAATTGAAAAATTATTGATAATTCTGTTGGTCACACCACATCTAACTGAGAATGGAGCTATGACCAAGGAAGTCTTGTTTGTGTTGGTCGCATTCTCCTCTAGCATTAAGATCTAGTATCAAACCATTAGGAATGTTCCCAATTATAATTGCAAAAAGGCCCTTCAGAAATTCTACAATTGCGTTTAGGTCCCTCCAGAAATTCCAAAATTGAGTTCAAGTCCTCCACGTCTCTTTCACAAAATACTCCTTAGAAAATTATGAAAATGCGTTATAGTCCTCCCACCGCTTTTTTTACAAAACAAAACTCGTGGTTCCTCAAATTCGAATAAAAAAGCCCTCATGGTTTAAGAGAATTGCGTTTAGATTTGAACCATGCCCTTTTGCAAAAAAACCGAGGTTCAAGAAAATCACCCTCGCGCAGCGTAGAGTGATTGCATGATGTGGCGCTATATGTACGCATCTAGTTATACAGATGATGCAATGAATTGAGCGATAAATCATTAATTCCAAACTAATACTACCAACATTAAAGATGGGAGGATTTTGAAGGATGTCCTCCTACCAACTATTTTTTTCGAAAAGGCCCTTTGAAAATTCTAAAATTGTGTTTGGGTCCATTTAGAAATTCCAAAATTGCGTTCAAGTCCTCCCACTAGTTCTTTCACAAAAGACCCCTTAGAAAATTCCAAATATAAGTTGAAGTCCTCCTACCTTTTGTTTTACCTAAAAATCCGTGGTTCTGCAAGTTCGAGTTAAAAAATCCTCGCGGTTTAAGAGAATTGTGTCTAGGCTCGGACCATGCCCTTTTGCAAAAAAAAACTGGGGTTCCAGAAAATCACTCTCATGCAGTGTGGCGTCGTGCGTACTTACCTAGTTTGATATTATAGCTACGCCTCATCAGACTTTTTGTGAGGTGAAAGAGAGTGAGAAAAGAGAGAGAAGATGTTTAGTATTCATGTAGAGTTTTTACTATTCTTGAACAGCACCATCGAATGGAAAATATCTGCAATCACTGGTGAAAATCACTGAACTAGTTTCAAATTCTGAATCATGGATGTACATCTCACACTACATATAAAATTTCATGATCAAATTCATCTTATACTAGCAGCTACAAAAGACAAATTTCGCATGAACAGTGATTTTTTACTGTTCATCACTATTCATTTTGCTGCTTGTTTTTTGTACCCGCTAGGATAGGATGAATTTGATCATGAAATTTTATATGTAGGTAAGTTGAGATGTACATCCATGATTTTCAGAATTTTGAAACTTTTTATCATTGCATGTTTCACGAGTTACGATATGTTGCCATCGAAATACCCTTAAACTTTTGTATCATTGGTACTAGTTTAATTTATATTTTGCTATATCTCAACACTACTACAAAAAAGCTTATAATAGACGCCTCATTATAGACAGTTTTGAAAAATCATCTGTATTATATATAATCATACATAGTTTTTATAAAACCGTTTGTGATAATTGAATATCATAGACGATTTTTTGACAGTTTGTAAATAGAGCCGTCTGTGATATTATATTATCATATACAAATTTTTAATAGAACTATCTGCGATAACACTCCCTAAGTATATATATCGTTCTAGGTTTTGTGCTCACCGCACTCCTCAACCAAACAAAATTAAAAACCGTTCGCCTCCTTCCTCGCCATTTTGGCCACACCGCTCAGTGTCCTCCCCCGCAGTGACCTCCCTGTCGGCATCCTCCCCGTTAGCATCCTCTCCCTTGGCATCCTCCCACGTGGTGACTTCCTCTGTGGCGATCTTCCCCTCGATGAGTGAGCACCACCGAACCTTGAAACTACTGGACACTACACTTATATGGGGGGTTTTGCCAAGACATTATTGAAATCTTAGTATTCATTGATAGGATTGGGGTTAGATATAGGTTTCAATATCTTGGTGGTGATTTGACCTTAATGAGGCTAGCGTGCGTATATCTATGTATAAATTTTGAGGCCTATTAGTTCTAATGCACGCAACTCATATAACCATTTGTTATTGAATGTGAAGACTATGTCGACATGGTTGTTTTAATGACTACATATGAAATTTTGTGACCTGTTAATTAAGTATGTGTTGTGCATAGAACCATTTATTGTTATATGCGATCATGTGAAGGCTATGTTAACATGTATTGTTGTGTAAACAATTTGTGGTTGCTTAACTAACATTGTGTTGACTTCTCTTTTATATTACATATCATTACTTAAGTACATGTCGTGTTAAGTAATCTCAAAGGCAAGCAAAACTTAGATTATATACCACATCTTGTTGATATGATAATTTTTGTTATATGACACATATCCCCTTGTTGTTAGTTGTGTTGAGAAACATATGTCTGATAGATAAACGCTAGTTAAAACATCCATATATAGTACTATGCCGATGAACTGCTCCCCTCTTATAGCATATGTTTGTTGCAGCTGAGTGCTCTCTTTATTTATATATGTTTCTGATCTAAATTAATTAAAATCTGATTTAGTTCTGTTCCTGCACAAGACCAGAGGGAAAATAGGTTGCCTATGATATTCTCATTTAAGAATGATGATGAAATGAAGGATAAATCAGAGCATAACAACTTTCAAGATGAACTGTGAATGGAATTAGATTTTTTTCTTGGAATCCATCAACATTAGAATAAGAAAGAGGATAAAAGTGCTACAAATATTTATATTTTAAGACCATTCTCATCAAACAAGCTGTTGCATTCATGCATCTAGGATGTTTTGATATTCAATTGAAAAATCTATAACTGGTTGTGCCTTATAAATATCATTATAAAAATATCTAAGGAGAATAAAATTTCGAACAATAAATGCTAATCATGTAAGTTCTGCCAAGAAAGTTAGGGAAAAAACATATCACTGAGGGTTCTATTTATAAACCTTCTGTGATCAACACATATCACAGACGGTTCTAGTTAAAAACCGTACTATAATACGTGTTTTCACAGTTGATAGGGAAACCGTCTGTGATATGTGTCGTATTATCACCGACACATGCTTATAGATAGTTCAGAAAATCGTCTGTGATGACGTTGTCGAATTCCGTCTGTAATAATCTTCTCTATAGTAATGCAAAAATGTTAAAAAGTATCGTTCACGCAATATCAAGCCTTTTTAAGAAACCAATTTTTTTAGTATCAAACTATTTTGGACTAGCAAGCTTAATACTAATTTTGTGGGCTACCATATCATTCATTGGGAGCATGTGACTAATTGATTCATTATGAGACCCTCTAGTAACAACTTTAGTATCAAACTTTTGGGATGGCTGTTTCTGAAATCTTACTTAACCGCTCTCTCCCTACAAGTGTTAATAGTATCAAACCATTGGGAGTGTCCTAATAGCAAAAAAACTATATGATCATCACCTTAAGGGTTCAGATTCCCAGTTATAATGTTAAATCTACATCTAAATGAGAATGGAACTATGACCAAAGAAATCTTGTTTGTGTTGGTTGCACTCTTCTCTAGCATTAAGGTTTAGTATAAAACCATTGGGAGTGTCCTAATAGCAAGAAAACGATATGAGCATCACATTAAGGGTTCAAATTCCCAATTATAATTGTAAATCTACATCTAAGTGAGAGTGGAACTACGACCAAGGAAATCTCTTTTGTGTTGGTTGTTTGACTGCTATGACCATCTATAACTACCAAGTTAATTAGCAAATGCTGGACTAAAGCATATATATGATCATGACAATACTATACCTTTTATTTTTAATTCACGGCGCATATGTTCCCTGAACTAGAGCCATCCAATTGGTGGGATAATGATTACCCACATACACAAGCTCCGATCTTTCTCTGGGTGAAACCATGCCTACCGAGAATCTACCAAGAATATTCCATTACTCCCAGAGTATACACACACTATAAGAGCAAGGCTAATAAGAGAGCCAACTGTAGATTTTATCTTATTGCTATATCATATACAGCCAACCTAACAACCCACCCATATAATAGTTAGTCATACATACATACAAAGCCATTAATACTTGGCCCACATTCATCCACTCATTCTCTCACCAAGTTTTTTGGAGCCATGTTGCAGCCGGCTGTAGATCTGTAGCCCGCTTCTCTCCTCTCTCCTCCAACTCACCATAAATCTGATGTGTCAATCCTTACAGCCTGCTTACCTCACCTTATTATATTTGCTCTAAGCAATCCAAATAAAGGCAAGAGTTTGAGTCCATTACTAAAGCACAAAAGATAGGTCAAATATTACTAGGTGAAACCTTCCTATACTCAGACAAGGAGAACAAAGCAATGGAGTTCCACGCATTCAATTATTTGAGCGGTTTTTTTCGTACACACACTGATTCGTTTGACCAGAGTTGAACTGCAGAGAACCAATAGGAATTCTATGGAGATGATTGTACTTGAATGAAGTGCTTGTTTTGATTAAGGAGTGTAATAAAGTTAGAAAACTGGCCAAGAAGAAATGCTCCATGCAGAGTAGTGCTGCTCATTATTTTAGGTCTGTTTGAAATCAGTGCAGGAATTTCATATGAATTTCGTAGGATTTTCATAAGAAACAGTTCGATCAATTCCCGTAGGATTCAAGAAAAAATTTCGAATTCAAACGGGGCCTTAGCCATGTTACATCGTACATACAAAAAAATACAGTTTAGTTATAAACATAGTCTAAAAGATAGTGTTGGAGCCAAAGGAAGACCCAGAGTGAAGAGGCAGGCACACATGCTAGCTAGCTAGATGGTGCCAATGCAGATAAATGAGTCATATCTAAATTATACCACATAGGATATACGAAGAGTGATGTGGATATCTAAACTATGCCACATAAGACATACGCATGAGAAGTAACCACCGTAGGATAAAGTCTTTTGCATAATCCTTTTTGGAGGAATTAATCATTCACAAGAATAATCTCCACTTTAATATTTAACTTAGCACACTACCACCAAAATAATAATAATAATAATATAACATATCAGTTGGGGGATACCTAAATGGATGGCTTCTGTACTAGTACATATCACTAACAGATGGATCGACCTTTATCGTATGCTTAGAAGATGGATGCTGCCGATGGACTGTAGCCAGGACCAAAGAACATGAAAAAGTAGCGTATAGCAGGACGATTGTAAGATCGATCGACCTGATCACGACGAAGCTAGCGAATCCAATGCATTTCAGAAGCTGTCAAGGCCACCCGATCGCCTCGCTCGCCTACCACTCGCCGCTTCCCCCAGGCCCACCCACTCACACACACACAGAGAAAAGGAGATCGGCAAAGGAGATTCTCCATCCGCCTTGATTATTCGAAGACTTCGCCTTTTACGAATTTGAAAATCTAGCCTCTTCCTTTCACTATCGCATCACGAAGACAATGATAGACGATATGTATCACTGCACACGTTTCCATACTACGACATCTCGCTGGCTTAGTAGCTACCGCGGCCCAATGGATCAGTAGGGTTAGCCCCCTAAGTCCCTAAGTGTCAATTAAGTTATTTTAATTAAGCAAAGTGTTAAAGTGATTAATTAAATAAAGTGATTGATTAATCAATTTGATCGCTGGTTTCTGCCCAAGAAGCGGAGCTCAATGGTAATTTGCCGTGGTCCCTATGATGCGGTGTACCAATGGCCCTGTCTTGCCGAGCTGATAGTGTCTTGCCACAGTTCGAGAGCGTGACAGGTGATACATATCGTCTACCGTATCTTTCACGGGCGAGGAAGGAATTATTTTATAAATTTATTCGGAAACAGTTAGATTTGAAGGGAAAAAGCGTGAAGAAGGGATAGAAAAGCCAATGATTCGCCTCTCTTCTGTGCACTGTCACATCGAATGGATCTGGAATGCATGGCTCGCTAGCTTCACTGGTCATCCATGTGTGATGTGTCAACGCGTTTGGCCTCCCTTTTCTTCCTCCCAAGATTTTTCTTTTCCAGGTCAAGGCCTGCCATGGATGATCCTTTGGTCTATCTGTTGAGAGCTGCTCGTGCCTAACAGCCTCATAGGTACCCCCTTTATAGCCGAAGGAATGCGCGAGCTCCCAGCCGGTCCACCTGGCGTCTTGCAACATTTGCGAAAAAGTCCCTCTGTTTCTTCGAAATTACGGATAGGTCCTTCCGGATTACAAATAGGTCCTTGCATTTTTGTGAGACAAAGATAATTTATTTTTCTTGCGTTTAGGTCCTCGGCGCGATATTTCTGAAAAGACTCCTCTTAAATTCAAATCGCGAACAAGCCCTTTTCTAATTTTTGGGGTACAACAGTCCAAAAATTACAAACAGGTCCCTTCTTACGTTCAGTCCTTTCTCCGTTTTCCGGAAAAAATTTTTTCTCACAAAAACCGAAAAAATGTTTTCGTCACCCAAAAAACCCGGAAAAAATATTTTCGTCACAAAAAAAACACAGATTCGTCGAGGGTTTATAGCAGCTTATTTGTAATATCCCATCGATTCGCTAGCGAGTCCACCCAAAAAACCCGGAAAAAATATTTTCGTCACAAAAAAAACACAAATTCGTCGAGGATTTATAGCAGCTTATTTGTAATATCCCATCGATTAGCTAGCGAGTCCTACGACCCATTTTATTTAAAAAATGCAAAATCAAAAATTCGACAAATTTTATCGACGACGGATTGATAACGCGGTTTTTAAAAAACGTAGATTCCTTGAAGGTTTATAGCTAACGACCTATTTTTTAAGCGAATATGAAAACCGAAAATCGACCCTATGGATTTGCCGACGGGTCCTATCAACTCTACAGAATGGCGCAGCGTAGCGCGCTATTATTGCTAGTTAATTTCATACTACTCCAGATGACGAGTTAGTTGCTGCCTGCTTGTAACGAAATGGATATATCGAAAGGTCGGAGAACTAACGCAGTGTTTAGATTCGGCGAAGGAAGAGGAGGACATGCAAATACGTACACTAGCTGTTTGGTTGCCGTCTTGTACGAGTCTAGCCACGAGAGCCTGCACCGTCTCAGCCTGGTTCTGAGGAAATGGTCATGGAACTCGTATCCCACGAACCTGGCTGAAAGTGCTTTGTGCATCGTGCTAGCCTGGCATCCGCACCGCGTGCAGGCAATCAAATAGCCATCTTGTATACGTGGGTGCAGACGCACGCGATACAACAAGCAACCAAACACTGGTTCCCTGATTCCCGCGAGTCTGGCAGCGTAAAACCAACCAAACAGCCCCTAAAATATTCTAGGATGGATCTGTAGTGCTTGGGAAGATGGAGTAGTGCATTTGTTCTGCTGGAGGTTGGCCTAGCGCCTGACAGGCCTCATGAGAACCACATTCTCCAAGAAAATGATACATCACCGATCGATTTGATGAAACCTTGGAACAATTTTGAGTAGCCTAATTTGTTGAAGGAACAGCTAGCAGATGTACGCCAATGCCTGTCAAAAACAAAACAAAACAAAACAAACGGCACGATCGAGTATGCATGGTGTCTTTGTGCCAGACTCCACTGTCGAGTCGACCTAAACCGACCACTAGATCACTGATCACTTGCTTTGTGAATCGTTGTGAGTAGCTCCAATTATTTCAGCTCAGTTGACAGGAGCAGATCGATCCAAACCCTTAAAGTACCCGAGCACCGGGCTCGCCGGCTGCGTCCATCACCGTTGACCTCATCCGGCATTGACCCAGCCCGTAGTGGCCGGGCAGATCGACCAACTTTCTCATCTCCCTCGCAATCGATGTCGCATTCTCACCCATGGTAACTTCCCAACTTTTTTGTTCATCTTGGAGTGAGATGGAAGAAGAGAGTCAGTCTCTCTTCTGCCTTACTCAGCCCCCAGTCTGATCTGGTTGAACAACGGAGAGATTTGGGCAGAGTGGCTTAGTGGCAGCAGTCTTTCGATGTAAATTTTAGCATCACTTAAAGATGGTAAAAATACCTCGTGATGCTCCTGAAGTGAAGTGCCAAACCGCAAACCTCATTCATTTAGCTGCAAATCTCTACACTTTAGATCCCTAATCGCGTCTGATCTCTTCGCATGCACTTTAAGAGTTTAAGTACTGTACTACTTGAATATGGTCTTTGCATTTGTGCTGTCCACACCTAGTCAACTATTTTCTCCATTAGCATCACCCCATCATACAGATTAGTTAGTTTGTCTACTGATCTCGTTGGTCATGAGGTTTTCTAACGTGTGTAAAGAGTTCTAAAGAAACACAAAGGGTAGATTGAAAAGGTAGAAATGGAGAAGAAGACTGCCCTTTAAATGTAAGCATGCAGATTGCAGCCGCATTACTACCTTTTACAAATCAAGGTAGATTCTGCTTAAGCAAAAGGAACCGAAGGAAAGGCAAAAAAAAACACCTTGATTTTTAAAGGAGCTTGAAGTTTCCATAATCTTTTATTCAAATTTGGGACGTGACGTTTAATCAAAGCTTGATAATGGGATTTCACCGAGAATTGGCCATTTTGACACAGATTCCAGCGGAATTCATCATCAATCTGCATTAGATGAATGTTAGCAATTCATGAAGATAACTCCCTCCACGCTATTAGCTTAGGTCCAATCAGCGACCTTCTCCAAGAAATGTTTGGCTGTGATGTTTCTAAGACCTCAGCAATGGTTGTACCTTTCCTTCTAACGATGCTATATAGTCCAAGGTATTGCTCTTTAAGGGAACGATTTCCAAGCTAAATGTCCTCCCAGAACCTCACCTACGATCCATTATTAATCTTAAAGGTACCAAAGCAAAGGAATGCCTGCTTTACCTTCATTAAACTGGACCAGAAATGTGAATCTCCTGACTTTCACTCAACTTGCCATATTGGCTTGGAACCTAAGTATTTGTTCCGAAGCAGCTGTTGCCAGGTACCCTCTGTTGTTAAGAGTTTAAATAGCCATTTACTTAAGAGGGCAATATTCTTAATATGCAAATCATGCATCCCCAGACCTCCTTGATCTTTAGGTTGACATAAGGTGTTCCACCTAGCAAGGCGATATTTTCTCTTATGCTCATCTCTTTGCCAGTAAAACCGGGATCGAAAAAAAATCTAGTTTCTTAAGAACACCTTTAGGAATCGCAAAAAAGGACAGCATATACATTGGCAGGCTGCTTAAAACTGAATTAATCAAAGTTAGTCTACCTCCCACCGAAAGATTTTTGCCTTTCCAACTACTTAACCTCTAAACCTTTAAATAACTTTTTTTTGAATTTTGCAGCAAATTAGATAGGGATAGAAACCCGATCAGTCACCACCAACTAGTCCACGAAGGCATAGAAATATCGACTGTAATAGCTTAACCAACATGCTATTTAACTAAACTGAGATATGATCATAAGTTCGTTTAGGTGGTATTTCAGAGGTGCGAGTAACTACTTCCAGAAGTAAAAGATCTCTCTCTCTCACATACATATATAATATACACACACTTCTAGGTACCTAGTTGTTTTGGTTAAATTGGGTAGTTTCTGCCAATTTCCATCAACCTTATTGTAGGCAACTCGACAGCTACTTTCTCCTACACCAAGAAGAGACCGTTTGTAACTCACCTACAAACCCCCAGATTGAGAAATCCAGCAGCTGGCCAGAAAACAACACACGTGTAAAATCGGAAGGACAGATTTTAACAGAGAAAACATGAAAATCACCTAGTACTCTATTAGCATTTGCTAGTTTTGGTTGCTCCACTACTATCTATTTGAAGGTGCATTGCATGCTTTGATTGCAGTAATTAATGAATTTAAAATCAAAATGAATCCATTTCGAGCGAAAAAATATTACTAGGGCTTGGCTCGATAGTGGCTCGTTAGTTCGAATTTTAAATAACCACTTAAAAGATAAATAAAATAATTTTATATCGGATTATATCCATTTCAAAAGAAGCTCAATAGCCAGCCCTATGTGTCGCTAGCCGACAGTTCCATGTTGCCAAATTGGCCTCTAATATCACATCTTCACCACAATTAGGGGCAGCAATAAGTGCTATACATGCATGCACACGGTGATCCACTTGGGTTTTTGCTCTGCATTCAAAATGTTCCTCAACATCTGCAAGAAAAATTAGGGCATCCTACTCCGTAGGCCACCTTTGGAAGGAAGCTAAGGCCATGGACTCCATGGATAGTTGGGAGTTCCACTCTATGTTGTAAGTGATAAGACTTTACCTTTTGTTATACCATGAGACTTGGTGCTCCTGTCACAACCGATGGCTCAGAAGCTACTAGCTTAACATGTGTCACGAATGTGCATGCACTGTACTCAATCACTCTCCTTTGGTGCAGTGTCTCCATCGGTTTTATTAACCTTGCCTTGCATGGTTTAAAGTGTGGGCTCTTCGTATTATGCTATGATGTGCCGCGAAATCTGGCTAGTTGATTAATTTAAACAAAAAGTTTAAAAATTCTAGTAAATGTTTTCTTTATGCTATTCTCTCGGTTTCCAAATACATGCCATTCTAGTTTTCAAACTTTATTTATAAATATATGTCATTATACAATTTTGATGTGATTTTTTAACAATTTTTCTTTCTTTAGCAATTCCTATTGTTATTTACTGTCATAGACTAGAGTAAGACACATCATTTAAAGATATAATTATGAAGAGGTGTAATATAATATTTTGTAGATATGTTTCGGTGAAAGTACGAGAACATCTATTTAGAAACATAGGGAGTAGTAAAGCCTTTAGCAGTAGAGATATCTTCGGCACCGTGTGTGCGGCCATAAGTCTATGATACTTAAAAAAAATAGCTTCTGATTAAGGGACCAACACAATTGAATCTCTGTGTGACAGAGCTTACTTTAAAGAGAATTTCAAGCTCACGTGGGGTGATTCGATCCGCTAATAGTTTTAGCGTCCATTTTCCAATATATATATGTGCGTATACCTTTATATAAAGCGGAGAGGATCAGTGCTTGACAAAATGGACAAAAAAACAAAATTACATTTAGGTCCCAAGAAATCGGTTTTTAGCAGGCTGGACCCGAAAAAAGAAATTGCATTTAGCTCCCTCCGCGGTTTTCTCCCAAAAGAAACTCATAGATTCGCCAACGGTTTCTAGCAATCTATAGATTCGCCGACGGCTTCTAAGTAACCCATTTTTTTTTTAAAAAAAAAAAAAACCAAAATTATGAAAAATAAAATAAAATTACGTTTAGATCCCTCCACGGTTTTCTCTCAAAAAAATCCACAAATTCACCGATAACTCCTAACAACCTATTTTTTCAATTAAAAAAACAAGAAAACCGAAATTACCCAAAAGAGGATTGGAGCTCAACCAAGGGCGCCACGTTAGTTTCCCTCGTGGAGAGGTCCTCTGGAAAATTCTAAATTATGTTTAGGTCCTCCCATCCGTTTTTAACAAAATGGGTCCAAAAAAAACTAACATTACGTTTTGGTCCCTCTACGGTTTCTTTTTAGGTCCTCCAATCAGTTTTTAATAAAATGGACAAAAAAATAAAATTATGTTTAGGTCTAAGAAATCGATTTTTACCAAATTAGACCGAAAAAAATGAAATTGTGTTTACCTTTACGGTTTTCTCCCAAAGAAACCCCACAAATTCGTCGACGGCTCCTAGCAATCCACAAATTCGCCAACGGCTCCTAGCAATCCACAGATTCACCAACGGCACAACCCATTTTTAAAAAAAAACGAACCAGAAAAATCGAAATTACATAAATAAAATAAAATTACATTTAGGTCTCTCTATGATTTTCTCCCAAATAAACCACAGATTCGCCGACATCTCCTAGCAACCTATTTTTTTTTAAAAAAAAGAAAACCAAAATTACGCAAAAAAAAAAAGCCCACCGTTTCGTAGATTCGACGACTCCTAGCAGTCTATTTTTTTTAGAAAAACAAGAAAACCGATATTGTGTAAAGGCCCTTGCGACCTTGGCTTTCTGTTCAAAAATAAACGTTAGATCAAATTTCACGACCTAGGTAGTTAGCGTGACCCTTGCTAGTGGAGAGAATGTTTTTCTTGTTTTGCTTTGTTGAATGCTCCACGTATCCCTTCCTTAAAAGTAATTAAGGGTGGCAAACATGCTTCTAACAACATGGTTACATTAGGCATGTACAATAAGGCCATCTCAGCTGGCTCTTAGTCTGTACACGTCAGTTTTAATTTATGTGGAAAAGTGAAAAAAAAGAGAGAGAAAAGAGTTAACCCTTATATAGTAGCCAGCTTTGCACGGGAGCATAAGTAGTTTATTTATGTACAAGAGAGAAAAGATAGTTATTGCACAACATTTAGAGATAGCTCTTGGAGACAATTATTGTATAAGCTGACTTTTAGTTTTGTATTAGTCAGCAGTGGGCTTTGCTATTGTACTTGGCCATTCCTAGCGGCAAGTTTTATTTCACGGTTTCCAGGAGTGCCACATCATCTAAAAGGGTTTGGGTTGATAAATGAAACAAGATCTTTCAATGCACAGTTTCATAGGTTAGTCATAGCATTTAATTGTTGCATGGTGTTGTGATCAAATGTTCCATTTGGTGTATTTTCATTTGGTTTCAGTGCGTGGGAATGCATGAGATGAAACGATGCGCTCTCAGTGCAGTTTCATTCAGTTTCTAATGTGTTGAAAACGATGTGCACCTGGTTTCAATCAGATGAAATACGTCTCCTCTCTCTCCTTATAATTTCTTTGATATATCATCATTTTTGCTGATGTGTCACCTCATTAAACGATAATGAAACTCTCACTGTGACTGATCTTAATTAGTTTACCTTGCCACATATGTGGGCCCAACCATGCACACGTGGAACAAACATGCCACCTCGAATCATCCTTCATTTTTTTAAAAAAAACAGGAATCATCATTCTCCCGTGCTTATACACAACCGTTGAAATTGGCCGTCCGCAAGTGATTCCAAGAACTCGTCCCACCGATTACGCACAACAATTTCAGAATCCAACATCTGTTCTTTAATATTCATGTAACTGTCAAAAGAAAAGGCATAAAAGCATCTCTCAAAATATATTCGTCTTCCACGAAGCATTCCTTTACATGAATCTGCTTCCCAGTTTGCTTTGGAGCCAGGGATGGCAGCGGATTTGAGACCGATTCCAGAGTAGTGATATTTAGGCCCCGTTTGGCAATTTGGAACCGGACTGTTTTCTCCTAGAATCTGAAATAAATCCAACCAAACGGAATAGGACTCGGAGCGTTTCAAGCGAATCGTTTCGATTTTTACATGTGGTCGAATCGGCTAGCAACTGTTCTCCGTGATTACGATTCTACAAACGTTTCTACCAAGAATCGGAACCGTTTCGTTTCTACTAGAATCGGAACCGTATCAAGCGGGCCTTATAATATACAACATCAAGAGAGAAAAGATAGTTATTGCACAACATTTAGAGATAGCTCTTGGAGACAATTATTGTATAAGTTGACTTTTAGTTTCGTATTAGTCAGCAGTGGGCTTTGCTATTGTACTTGGCCATTCCCAGTGGCAAGTTTTATTTCACGGTTTCCAGGAATGCCATATCATCTAAAGGGGTTTGGGTTGATAAATGAAACAAAATCTTCCAATGCATAGTTTCATTTCGCAGTTTCATAGACTAGCCATAGCATTTAATTGTTGCATGGTGTTGTGAACAAATGTTCCATTTGGTGTATTTTCATTCGATTTCAGTGCGTGGGAATGCATGGGATGAAACGATACGCTCTCAGTGCAGTTTCAACCAGATGAAACCCGTCTCTTCTCTCTCCTCATAATTTCTTTATCATGTTATCATTTTTTTTGATGTGTGTGATAAGGACATCGTTCCTTCGGATATACACACTATAACACAAGGGCCAATAACGCGAGCACATGCACGCCAACTAAACCATGAGGTGAATATGTTTCTCGTTGTTCCTAATTATCTTGTCAAGGATGGGATGCTACTAAATAATTGTGATGTGTTATTGTTTAGAAATATGGGAAGAGACACACAACAAGACCAGCCACAAGTATATTGGATGTTGCACAAGTCCGGTTCGGCCATCTAGGACGATCCGACTTCAAGCGGACACCGGGCCACATACTGAACTCCGATTGAGGCGTTCCACCACTCTCTGAAAGCTGAGGAGATAATCTTTCCAATGGATCTGGTCCCACTGCCAAATTCCTTGTGAATCATCAAAATAAGCCAGCGGACAGAATCTATCGGGTGCTGCGCCACCCCAATTTTGGGCCCAAGGCCCGTGTACCCCTAGGGTTTCGTGGGGATGGCTCCCCAGCCACCGCCCAACCATCATGCTTATGTTATTTATGGGCACCATCCCCTTCTTCTTGCTTGGGTTTTACTTAGATTAATCTGTTTAGACAGTTTAAATGACATCGGTTTGTAGAACCCCAACTTTGTGCTTAATCATTCATCGATAATTGATTACGTTCTTACGTGTTCTTGCTTGTGTTCTTCGATTTGCATGCAGGGATAAGCCTTCTTGGCGAGATCAATCGTGTTTGTGCGCGGTTGATAACCGACGGAGCAGAGGTATAGCGATTGCATGGATTCGGATCAGTTCTGATTGGAAGCCGGATCGTTAACATCAAGTTCTCCACCAATAGAAGTTTATACCTTTCAGAAGATCGGGCACCCCCGTGCGCATCAGTGTCAGCTCATTAAATAATAATGAAACTCCTACTGTGACTGGCCTTAGTTTACCTTGCCACATATGTGGGCCCAACCATGCACACGTGGAACAAACATGCCACCTCGAATCATCATTCTTTTTTAAAAAAAAACAGGAATCATCATTCTCCCGTGCTTATACACAACCGTTGAAATTGGCCGTCCGCAAGTGATTTCAAGAACTCGTCCCACCGACTACGCACAACAATTTCAGAATCCAACGTCTATTCTTTAATATTCATGTAACTGTCAAAAAAAAAACATAAAAGCATCTCTCAAAATATATTCTTCTTCCACGAAGCATTCCTTTACATGAATCTGCTTCCCAGTTTGTTTTGGAACCAGGGTTGGCAGCGGATTTGAGACCGATTCTAGAGTAGAGATATTTATAATATACAATATAGGTTTGAATCCAAAAAAAAAAATCCGGCTAATAACCCGAAATACTTGCATGGATGGTATAAAGAATTCCGGCCTAGCAAATTTCTCTTATCAATGTTGCGTGAGTTATAAGATGTCCAAGTCAGACAGATCGATCGATTCTATTTGAGTTCTAGATAAGGCCGTGTTTGGAACACGGATATTTTTGTTTCCCGGATTCACATGGGAATATTGAGGACTTGTTTGGTAATAGAAATTTCCTGAATTCTAAGAACATGAATTGAATTGTTGCCTATGAAATCTCTACAAAATTCCTGTGAAATTTGCGGCTGCACGGCCACGTATGGACTATACGACGTTGTTGCTAAATTTAAGATCTCCATTGCACTTGTCAAGCTGGGGTAATCCTAACAACGAGCAAGGAGTACTAATGTTCGATTTCGAAGCCCATCTCTTGGTTGACACATGTCATACCATGATTAAGCCATGTCATCAACACTGTAGTTCACCCGGTAACCCCATAATTATCTCATCAACACTATAGTCCGTCCGATCTAAACAATGTTCCCTCGATCCCTCCGCAAGTCAGACTTCCTTGCGTTGTTCGAATCCAATAAGCAGGAGAGGATCATCGGAGTCCTCGGGTTAATACAAACCCATAACACTAATTTATAACTTATGTTTATAGCCTAAAGAAACTATGTGTGTTAGGTTGAAAAATATCAGTGCCACTTGATTGCGGTCCATACACTATATATAGATTCGCCTCCTTCCGATATGAGGAGGTGGAGCAAGTTCATCGCAGTCTTAAAAGCTTGAATGTGTTTGGTTACTTGTGCAAAGTGGTACATGTATGAGATGGTTTGAGAAAAAAATCATCAATGTGTTTGGTTACTTGAATGAAATCATCTCATCAATACAAATTTAAGGAATATTCTCTATAGTTGATGGGTCATTTCATTTATCTAAAACAATAGAACCAAATGGTGTAGGATCATCCCATTTAACCTCATCCAACTAACCAAATACACCTAAGCCATCCAGGGTGTCCAGTCAGCAGATCAAATTGAAGTTTACATTAGGTACTTTGGACTCCTTGGAATACAGGAATTGCACACGAATTCTTGCAGAAATTCCAAAAGAAACAGTTTAATTCCCATGCGAACTTTAGACCCCTTTGGAACGCAGGAATTTCATGCGAATTCTCGTATAAATTTCAAAAGAAACAGTTCAATTCCCGCACAAACTAAGAGAAATTTCAACGTCCCAAACGGAGCCCTTGGTATTTATTGTTCGTGGGTTTCAATTCCACGACCTCAATGTACTCACAACTCCAGCTCCACAGATCTAGTGGAGTTAAGAATACCCTGTTTCACTAGATTCACGGATCTGATAGAGCTGAAGCTCTGACAAACACACCCTTAGTAGCATAATAACATGTTGCTACGCTAATCACATAAGCCCTTAACCTGGATAAGAAGGAATAATTAGCGGCGAGCTCTTTTACGGTGGACAACTCTGAATATTAGCCGTTCATTCAATGTGATTCAATGGATAAGATTAATTAGAATGTATTTATACTACCTATGGTAGTAGGATTGGTACGAGGGTTAATAGTGTAATTTAAAGAGCTCAGCGCTTGACTCGGCCCAGCCCATTATGGAAGTGTTAGGGTTAGGACTCAGGAGCATGGATGCACTGGTGCGTGAGGATACTGGCGGCCGACGCTCGGTGTGTTCGGGACTACTCCACCCGTCTCAGAATCCCGCGCTGGCGGTGCCTCGCCGCGAGATCCCGCGATGGAGGTGAGCGCTGGCTCTGAACTCTCATCAGCATTTGGACTGATTCGTGGAGGCGAGCTAGGTGGTCGCGTCTTTTGTTCGCTAGCATTCGGTGGTGGTGGTGTTTGTTGCTGTTTCTGCTGTTCGTGTGGTTGGTGGTCTCGTTCGTTCCATGCGTTGTTTGTAGCGAAACTCCGGGTTGGAGATCACAAGAGTAGGCGTTTCTGCGACGATTTTGCTTGATCTAGTTTAGGGACATCATTGCGGTGACTAGCAACGAGGGGATTTCGGGCGGCTAGTGCTACATTGCTGCTACGTCCAGAGGGTCTTGCTGTTACTGGACGCAATGCAAGCGAGCCTCCTGAAGATAACGCAGAGCCTGCGGTTCGAACAAAAACTCCGTCAGCGTCGGCCAAAAAAAAAGGAAATTGCCAAACAGTACCCTTGATAAACGGACGATCAGATCTAATTTTTACTATCACTCTTTACTACGCGTGTTATCTACCGTAAAATTTCTCAATCCGAAACCTACGTGGCTAATTACACAGCCCAGCAATAGGCGCACCCAAATTAACCGGCCGCCTCCAAATCCGAACCTGCAAGCCTTCGCCCTGCCCGCGCCTTTTCTCCCGCCCTTTCGTTCGTCTCGTCTTCCCTATAAAAGGCGGCCTCCTCCCCCTCCGCCGAATCCATCGAGCAAGAAGAAGGCAGCCCACCTTCCTCACTTGCCTCCTCCGCTGCAGCTCCCGTCGCTGCAGTGAGGACAGCCAAGGTCACAGCAACCGCGCCCTGTGTCGCCTTGGCCGTCGCCGCCCGTCACGCCATGGTGGTCAACAACAAGGTGGACAGCCTCTCGTACGACGTCGAGGCGCCCCCGGCCTTCGCCGCGCCGCCCACGGTCGAGTTGCCTGCGCTGCAGCGGCGCCGTGATGAGGTGCCGGCGGGGGGAGTGGTGATGGAGCTGCACAAGGTGTCGGTGCCGGAGCGGCGGACGACGGCGAAGGCACTGAGGCAGAGGCTCGCGGAGGTGTTCTTCCCCGACGACCCGCTGCACCAGTTCAAGAACCAGTCCTTCGCCAGGAGGCTGGTGCTCGCGCTGCAGTACTTCTTCCCTATCTTCCAGTGGGGCTCCGACTACAGTCTCCGCCTCCTCCGCTCCGACGTCATCGCCGGCCTCACCATTGCCAGCCTCGCCATCCCGCAGGTACGCAGACGCACGTCCTCTGCTCTGCCCTGCCTCCCCTGCTTCTTCCTCTCTCTGACTTTGGCTTCAATTCAATTCCTAGCTACTTTTAGCACGATTGTTTCTGGAACACGGCAAAATACAGCTAGGAAACGAATTAACCGACGCGTCTCTCCTGGTCTGCAGGGAATTAGCTATGCCAAGCTCGCGAACCTGCCTCCAATCATTGGCCTATGTGAGTTGTGCACATTGTTCATCTCGTGCGTGCGTGCATGTGCCACAATTGATTAGCTACAGAAAATTACCACCGTCTGACGGATGAAAATCGATATGCATACGGCGTGCAGATTCTAGCTTCGTGCCGCCGTTGATCTACTCGCTGCTGGGGAGCTCCAGGGACCTGGCGGTGGGGCCGGTGTCGATCGCGTCGCTGGTGATGGGGTCCATGCTCAGGGAGTCCGTCTCGCCGGACGACCAGCCCGTCCTCTACTTGCAGCTCGCCTTCACCGCCACCTTCTTCGCCGGCGTCTTCCAGGCATCCCTCGGCTTCCTCAGGTCCGGCGCCGTGCGCTGTTCCATCGATCATATGCCTGCGTGTACGTATGATTGACTGATCAGCTGCCATGTACAAAACACAGGCTGGGGTTCATCGTTGATTTCCTGTCGAAGGCGACGCTGACGGGGTTCATGGGCGGCGCGGCGATCATCGTGTCGCTGCAGCAGCTCAAGGGCCTGCTCGGCATCACGCACTTCACCTCCCAGATGTGCTTCATCCAGGTCATGCGCTCCGTCATCAAGCGCCACGACGAGTGGGCGTGGCAGACCATCGTCATGGGCATCGCCTTCCTCGCCATCCTCCTCGCCACACGCCAGATCGTAAGCTGCTCTATTCCAATTCACCTTAACATTAATCTTCATCTCGTGCTTCAAGTTTCAATCACTGTTCTAAATTATATATAGATATTAGAGTTATATAACAAATATAATTTTATTTCAATTATAGGAAATAGACTTCTATATCAAAGACAACGGTATCATAATAACTAGTCGTGCGGTTACATAGGTAAATCTGCTAGTTCTCGTAACAAAAAAAAAAGATAATTAATTAACTAAATACTATTGCTATTAATGGAAATAGTTGCACAAACGGCTAGGCGGCGCCAAAATGGTAGCAATGGAGAAACCTGTGACCACAATAACCGCACGTACAAAATGTGACCTGAGACTTGGACGTCCCTAGCTCTGTGTCTCTTTTTTTAAAAGCTAGACATGGTTATTGTTCGTTAATTAGTGGGCAAAAATTATTTAGTATTATTTGACCTTGGTTATAGAGGGGTAGCTTAGCTACTACGAATTAAAGATAGGTATTGCAAAAAGGAAAGGTGGTGATTAAAACGATAAAAGTAACCTTGAGTTCATGGAGGGGCCCAAAGGGTGCTTGCCACTAACAAGGAATTTCACTCCACTCAGTTTAATTAATGGTTAATAAATAATTAATGGCAGGGTAACCTTAAGCTAGCTCCTGCTTATTGGAACCTCATAATGCAGGGACTTCGATTTAATTTCGCAAAAATCGAACCTCTTACCTTACTTTATTTTTTTATTTTCTTATAATAACAGATAAAGGTACCTGAAGTACACCTAAAATAATATGTGAAGATTACTATCATAGTAGGAGAAGAAAAATTCTGTTAACAAAGAGCATGGCTAGCTTGGTTCAATAAATTATAGCCTTTTTGAAAAGGTTTTAGTTTGTCTAGCTGGCTGATGGTGTTTTGGATCATTCTATTTAAAAAAAATGCTTTAGACTTACTTGACTTAATTTAACAGCTGGTATGGCCAAGAAAAGATTAGAGTTCTTCTCTATGCCTAACTAATCTTCCAAGATATCTGAATAATGGACTGAAACACGGTGCCAAAAAGTGCTTGTTGGCGCGTGACATGCACATGTAAGGTTGTATGATTGTTAAAGGTAGTTCAAAGTCGTATTTCTTTCCCTTTATCTCTTGCAGAAAAGTATTATTTCTTTTTAGTAAGTAAGATTCAAGCGTAGTACAAAACATATGCTGTTAAGCCACGCTTAACTAGTTTAATTGAGCAGTCTGAGCTTGTTCATGTACAGATACCGACTATGTCTAACTGTTTATGGCTTGCATCAGTCTTCATACGACTAGCTTGCTCAGCCACAAGCGTCGATTAAAGTAAGACGTGTGTGTGACTTTAGATCCTATTCTTTTTGTTTCTGAATAGATGCCATTTTAGGTTTTTATACTTTTATCAAGACACATCTATAGAAAACTGTATTACTCATCTTCATTATACCTTTAAATGGTATGTCTTACTTTATGATAGCAACTGACGTTGGAAACAGCCGAAAGAGAATGGTATAGTAGGGAAAAAAGAGCAAAAAGTTATTATAGAATGACGTATATTCGAAAACGGAGAGGGTATTCTAATAAAGCTAGTGTCCATTGGAACCTTTCCCTTTTCCTTTTTGGGGAGAATGTGTCTGTTTTGGCCTCGATGTGTCACCTGTCGAGCAAGCTGGTCACATGCTCGTCGATGTGATATCTCCTTCTCTCCGATCCCCATAGAACCGATTGATAAATGCCCCCCAACGAACTGCAAATGATGCGCCATTACGGGAAACTCTCCATGACATGTGGGCCAGGGTGCACTGTGATTTTCCAACGAGCAAAGTGGCTGCGTTGGCATCTTTCTTTTCATGAGTGGGGACGAATTTTGCAAGCAGACCTGCTTAGAAATGACGCTGTTACTCAGCTGGTATGATTAAAAGTGTCGATCTGAGAATTCCACGGTTTATGGGATCTCCTAAATTAACAGCTCTCCATCTAAAAAATTCCATGCGTGATTCGAAATATGCTTAATTTGCCAGGCAAACAGTTTTTTAGATTAAGGATTAAAATCCGGTCTCCACAGTTGCACACAACCGAGTTTTACACTCGTTACCCTCGTTAAATTCTTATTCACTAATTCTTCAATTCGCGGTGTACAATCTTCTCTCTGTTTTGGTGCGAGTATGCAAGCAGCAGCAACAAACTGAAGGACTGATCAAGTGCGCATTTGATTCCTTGTTCTTTTGCAGAGTGCGAGGAATCCAAAGCTTTTCTGGGTATCAGCGGCTGCTCCCCTGGCCTCGGTGATCATGTCCACCATCATCTCATTCATCTGTAAAGCTCACGGCATCAGCATTGTGAGTAGCTTTTTTCTGTAGCCTTTCTGAAGCGGTTGCTACTTCACATTGGATGATTGGAAGCCTCAAACCAAGCTCAAGGAAACATTAGTCACTAATCAATCTGCAAATATTTTATCTGCACAGATTGGCAACCTCCCCAAGGGTGTGAACCCTCCTTCAGTGAACATGCTGACCTTCAGTGGCTCCTACTTAGCCCTGGCAATCAAGACAGGAATCATGACAGGCATCTTGTCCCTAACTGTAAGACACATGCAAGCATGCTGCATGAGTTGTCTTCTTTCTGCATAAAATTGCAACACTGTGGATTTGATATGAACATGAAGAATTTTGCCTGATTTTGCAGGAGGGGATTGCGGTAGGCAGGACATTTGCATCCATCAACAACTACCAGGTTGATGGCAACAAGGAGATGATGGCCATTGGGGTCATGAACATGGCTGGCTCATGTGCCTCTTGCTATGTCACCACAGGTTTGTCAGCGACACCACCAGCTCTGAATGAAGTCATTAACTAGCTAATGGAAGGAAAGGATCAACAGCAGATGGCCGTAGCTCACAATGATGAAATTAACAGGATCGTTCTCAAGGTCGGCGGTGAACTACAGCGCCGGGTGCAAGACGGCGGTGTCGAACATCGTGATGGCGGCGGCCGTCCTGGTGACGCTGCTGTTCCTGATGCCGCTCTTCCACTACACGCCCAACGTGATCCTGTCGGCGATCATCATCACGGCGGTGATCGGGCTCATCGACTTCCAGGGCGCGGCCAAGCTGTGGAAGGTCGACAAGCTCGACTTCCTGGCCTGCATTGCCGCTTTCTTCGGCGTCCTCCTCGTCTCTGTCCAGATGGGCCTTGCCATTGCTGTAAGTATCCAGCTTCACAGACACACTTATGTACCTATACCTAATATAAATAATGTACGTGTGATTAACCAACCATGCAACTATTTTTGCTGTTCTTAATTTCTTGCAGGTTGGCATCTCGCTGTTTAAGATCTTGCTGCAAGTGACACGGCCAAACACGGTGATCAAGGGGGTCATTCCCAGAACGCAGAGCTACCGGAGCATGGTTCAGTACAGGGAGGCCATGAGGGTGCCGTCTTTCCTCATCGTCGGCGTCGAGTCGGCGATCTACTTCGCCAATTCCATGTACCTCGTCGAAAGGTACATGCAGTTTGAACTCTGGAACGTCAATTTTTCGGTTTGATCGATGCCAATAACGCCGCATTCTTGTGTGCTGATTGCTTGCCACGCGTACGTACACAGGATAATGAGATACCTCCGGGAGGAAGAGGAGAGGGTCCTCAAGGCGAACCAGAGGTCCATCCGATGCATCATCCTGGACATGAGTGGTGAGTGCAAATCTTGGAAATTGACAACTCGTAATCAGTACCCAAAAAAAAGAGAGAGAGGTCGGTTGAGCTAATCAGATGCGAATCGATCATCTTGCAGCTGTGGCAGCGATCGACACGAGTGGCCTAGATGCACTGGCAGAGCTGAAGAGAGCCCTGGACAAAAGAAACATCGAGGTAAATGTTTTTGTAGATTCACACCAAAGCGCTCGGTGAGTTATCAGATGTTCAGAGTGTAACATGATCCTGTCATGCATGTATTTTGCAGCTGGTCCTCGCCAACCCGGTAGGATCCGTGACAGAGAGGATGTTCAACTCCGTGGTCGGCGAGATGTTCGGGCCGGACCGCCTGTTCTTCAGCATTGCGGAGGCCGTCTCGGCGGCGCCATACAAAGCACAGCCCTGACGAGGAGATGCGCTACATGTAGGCACAGCTGCCGCATAGGAGGCCCCCGTAGATCGAGCAGCAGTACTCTGACCAGCAAAAGCAGTAGAAGACGTGCTTCTCGGAGGAGGCTAAGATAGACGCATAGAAGAAGAAGAAGAAGAGGCCCCTAGGACAGATGCGAAATAACGCCGATGCTGATCTCTTCCGAGGAGAAGAGTTTTTGAAGAATTTAGTCAGCATGCATGCAGTTGTTGTAATTGTTTTTTTTCGAAATAAACGGCAGGAGCTCTGCCTTGTATTAGAGATAAGGGGAAATTAGAACAAAATGCCAGCACCTAGCAAGAGCACCAGGGAAAACAAGAAATAAAGTAATGAAAGAAAGAATGAATGAAGGGAAGAATGGCTAGGCCGTCAAGACCTGCTAAGCGAGAATATTGACGTCCTTACGCTAGGGAGGCAACTCTTTCTAGTGACATGCACCTATCACCTATGAGTTGTACTCGGCTACTGCTCTGGGACCTATTCGCTTTGGTCGTTCTGCATCGCCATCCTTCGGTAGTCCACATCCTGAATAATACGAGCAAATACTGCATCTGTAGACTGATACTCATTATTAAAGATTCTCGTATTTCTTTCCTTCCATAAGTTCCCTAATGTATAAATTATCGTCCCGTTGGCCTATTTACTTGTAGGAGCAAGTACTTTCCGCGGGATGAGATGCCACCACCACGAAACCGAGAGCCCTGTGTGAGGAATGGGTGAGGCTAGCTGCATCTGCGAGAAGACCTTTGTCCATATCTGGTTCGCAAATGGGCAACGAAGGAAGAGATGCATCGCCGATTCAGGTTCAGATCCGCAAAGCGGGCAATAAAAGGAATTTGGCCAGCCTCTCGCCGTCAATCTATCCGCAGTGAGTAACCTGTCGTGAATGAATAACCAAGCAAAGAATATGCACTTGTTTTCCGCGCTAGCCTTCCAAATTCTGTTGTAATTGTTGTTAGCCACAGATTCCTGGAACTATACCAAGTAAGCGGACTTAGCAGAGTACTACTCATGTGCTGTCCATTTCCATATTATGCCATCCTGAATGTTGCTTTGAAGAGCTACCTATTGAATGGCCTGCCACAATAAGAAAAACTCGTGAAGCTGTATAACAGTTGTAATCTTTTTGAGGGGGATGATCCAAGCATCGTTAGTTAGCTCTTCATACACCGATTTTGTCCTTCTCCGTACTAATTGATGGCAATTTGGCACAATGTCTCTTGGAGCAATCCCGTTAAGCTAATGAGAGCTCCAAAACATGGTTGTCCTTCCATCTCCTAGCTGAATAGAAGTGCTTGCCCTAAACAGCGAGTGGTCTGTATGGTCGCACAACCAATCCAATTGCTCCCAATGTCTTTGGCGGTCTTTCCATTGTTGTCATAACCAACGCAGCCGCAACGCCTGCCCGAACCTTTTAAGATCTTTAATGCCTAGGCTGCCTAAAGTCTTCGGTCTGCACACCTTCTTCCAATTTACCAAACAGTTGTAAGTTCAACCTTCATTAGTTATGGTTTTGGTGTTAATGACAAATCTAATCTTGTGTTAATAACAAATCCAATATGAGTTTATCCCCTAATGCGATAGAGTGTTATTAATGACAATCTTATATCGAGACTAACATGTTTGTTTAGAATATCCTTGTTTAGTCTCATCGCATTGAAAAATAGAAAACCCAAGGTATGTTTGTATATTCATCTTAATATTAGTTGCATACTTTGGAGTCAAGTTGAAATATGAATGTCCCCGTTATATTAACCACAAAATGTGCATTATGTTTCTCAATCCATATATTACATGGATGCACATATTTAGGGGGAGTTTATAGTTTAACTTGAAAGTCTCTTTGTATTGATCGATTAGTTATTGACACACATAAGGATCAAGACAAAGAAACTAAATCTTTAGTATATATTCAAATTGCCTAGTTATAAGTATACTCATGGTAATATAGGATATACTCCAATACAATCAATTTGAATATGTGCATATTATCTCCAAGTCAATCATACTTATGCACATATACATGTGGAGTTTATTCTATAGTTGATGACTTAGGGTAATGATCATTTCCATACAATTTACATATAATGGATCATTACTTTTCATCAACATGAGTATATGAAAACTTGTGTAGTTAATATATACTCATATCAATTTAAATGATAATTTAAATTGAGTTCATTTGTCTTGTTAATCATTAACGAACACTTCATCATGTGTTGATGGTGTTCCGTGATTAATTGAGGACAAATGAATAGTTCTTAAGTATAATAAAGCATGAGTTGCATTATTGTACTTAAGACACACTTAAATCATTTCTATTGATTTAGGGTTGTGCTCAATTGATCTAGAGGCATCCATTATGTGTTAATGGAGTGCAAGAGATAATTGAGACAACCATGCATCTTGGACTAACTATTTTATGAGTTGTGATTGAGTTAGGTCCAAAGATGGATGAGATGGTGAGAACAGGACAAGAACGGCATCATGAGTTGATGGGCGTCAAGAATGGATCCCGAAGATAAAGAAGGGTAACGATCCCGGGGGAGTATCAAAGCGATGATCATAAAGACCCCAAAGGGGATTGCTTGTGCGCGGCGGCGAAGGTATAATTAGATAGGCTAAGGATTTTTGTAGTCTTTGAGTCTAAGGTTTTATCGCCGTGCTATTAAGAGGGGTCGTTCCCTTTGTTTGAGCTTCATCATGTGTTGGTGATCTCATTCCGCGTTCACTCAAGCTCAACCATTTGGATTTGGTTTTTGCATGAGGGTTAACCATTTGGCATGTGTTGCGAATGGGTTAAACTTATGCTTGGTTGTATTTGGTTTTCGCATTATGCTTTGATTTGCATGTGTTGCAAATAGGATAAGCTAGTGCGTTGGCTTTTGCGTGAAGTTCACTTTTGCATGAGTTGCATTAGTTGAAGCTTCATGCTTTGTTCGCAAAACAAATCTTTATAAAACCGTGTGGTTGCTTGGAGCTAAGTTTTGCATGTGTTGCAAAAGGAGAGAGCTCAAGCACGAATTTGTGTTTGTGTGTTTGTATGGAGCTAGAGGCTTGCATGTGTTGCGAGTAAAGAGCTCATACGTGCGATTTGGTTTAGTTGATGTTTGGTTTTGGTGTTAAGTCGATTTGGTGTTGCATGGGACTAGAGAATTGCATGTGTTGCAATTAGAGAGTTCATGCATCTTGATTTGATGTTGCTTGGAGCTAGACTTTTGCATGTGTTGCAAAGAGTAGTGCTCAAGCATGAAATGTGTTTATTGCGTTATTTGCAAGTTCGTTGTGCGAATAAACTGAGGTTTATGAGTCCGGAATCCCGAGAGCATGTGAGTAGGGCTTGCAACGGGTGTTGGCAAGTTGACTGGGTCTCGTGTTGACCTTCACATGGCTAGGGGGTCTAATCTCATAAACTCGAGTTTGATTTGCTTAATGCGTTTTGCAAATAGTCTTTGAGTTGATTGCGAAATGTGTTTTTGCAATCTGGTTGAAATTCTTTGAGCATGAGCTAAATTGGTGCAAATATGTTTTGCATGAGTGTTTGATCATGTGTTGATCATCTAGAGGCTCAAAGAATAGGTTTTGGTTTTCGAAGAAATGGATTTCGGAGTTAAATCAGGTTTTCTCTGTCGTAAGGTACTCTCTAGGGAAGCTTGAGGCGATAGTACATAAAGTCTTGATACTACTAGGAAATTGCCGCCGATAGTTGTTTGGCGATATGTGTGTTTTCTTTGGTGGGCAAGGCCGGCACTACCGCTCGGTGGGAGCGGTAGTACTGTAATCGGTACTCTCTGCGCCAGAGAGGCGATAATCTGGAAATATGTCCGATTAGCCGACCGTTGAGACTCTGGTGGTACTACTGCCCTTAGAGGCGGTAGTACCGCAAAAACTGATTCGCCCATTTGCCCCCAAGCGGCTAGTTTTCTTGTGGGGGCTATAAATACCCCTTTGGGGGCTTAGGGCAGTGTTCTTTGGTGTTGTTGGTCGTGTGTAGGAGTTGTGTGCATGTGTTGCTCTTCTCCATTTGCCTCTTGAGCTTAAGAGTGAGACTAATTGCATGTGTTGCAATTAGGAAGTGATTTGAGAACCTCTTGTGCATGTGTTGCACTTGAGGAGGCCTTGTGCATGTGTTGCACTTGGTGATCACCGGAGCGCATTCGTTGTGCTCGGTGAAGTTCAGCGAAGGAGCGGCTTGTTGCTCTTGGAGGTTGCCGACTCCTAGACGGCGTGGGCGTCGTCTTGTGCGGAGCTCTCAAGGTGTGAAAGCCCGGCAAGTTTGTGAAGGTTCGGGTTGAGCCTCTGGCAAGCGTGAAAAACTACGACTAGTGGAAAGAGGCGGGTGCTCGAGCGGGAGCCGGTCCAAGTGTGGGCTTGCCTCAACGTGGACTAGGGGAGACCGGCAAGTCTCCGAACACCACGGAAAAACATCGTTTGTCTCTTGTCTCTTTACATTCAAGTATTTACCTTTTGCATATTAATCAATTGCTTGATTGTAGAATTGCTTAGTATTAATTGTTTGATCAATTTAGCAATTCTAGTTTAGAGACATAATTTAGTTAGTGTACTAGTGAGCCTAGTTGATTTAGGCTTTAATTGTCAAAACCTATTTATCGCTTCCGCATATATATTTGATTAGGTTTTGACATAGGGGTTGATTAGAGCGAATTGTTTAGTGAGCGATCGAATTTCGTAAAACGCCTATTCACCCCCCTCTAGGCGCATCCTCGACCCCACAAGTGGTATCAGAGCCACGGTCACTCTCATTTTAGGCTTAACCGTCTAGAGAGTAAAAAGGATGGTGCCTAACGGTCTAGTGCACTCTCACGATCCACATATGCTTATTGGCTCAAATTATGCTTCATGGAAAATATTTATGATTAATCATTTTAAATCCATGAGCCCCCAAATATGGTGGATCGTAGATGTCGGCATTTCTTCTCCACTAAATGAAATTGCTCCAACTAAAAGAGAGGAGAAATGTCTACATCTCGACGCTCAAGCTACTAACGTTTTATTTATCGTTGTGAGCGTAGAAATATTCAATCTCATTTGCAACCTCTCGAGCGCTCATAAAATGTGGATTAAACTTCAAGAAGAATTTGAATCATCCACATCAATTGAGGATTGCATTGAAGAAAAAGTGTTGGTTGATGATTCAACTTCAACATCAAGCGATGAACCGGCATCCCCATCAACCTCAACCTCCGCCTCAAGCGACGACGAACATTCACTCCCATCGCGAATTCGTTGCTTCATGGCAAAAGGTAAAATTGAGGTAAGTGATGATGAAGGTGAGCCCTCTTATGATGAATTAATGAATATGCTAGAGGAGCTCAATGAATTTCTTGGAAAGGAGAAAAAGAAATATAAGATTTTAAAATTAGAACATGAATCACTTCAAAATGAATACGATGTTCTAAAAGAAAATCATGAAAAAGTCCTTCTCAAGGAATTCACTAGAGCTAGTATGGATATATCCATTCAATGCAATTTAGAAGATGAATTGCCTCACTCAATTTCTATCACAAACAATTCATCAATTAAATGCATATCCACTTCTAGTGATAATTTACCTTGTTGCTCTAATAAAATTGCTTCTAGTTCCTCTACGTCTTTAGATGCTAATCTTGTAGAGGAAAACAATGAGCTCAAGGCCCAAGTCATTAAATTGGAAAATGACTTGAAGAGGTGCGTAAAGGGTAAAGCCCTCCTCGACGAGATCTTGAGCAAGCCAAGGGCGCCTCAAGATAAGCGAGGACTCGACTACAACTCCAAGAGGGAGAATAGCAAGAAGAGGCACAACGCACTACACACGAAGACAATCAAGTGCCTCAATTGCAACAAGAAGGGTCACCTCGCCTCTGTGTGCCCTAATCAAGTGGATAACAAGGCCACAACACCAACCACGAGGCAAACCGGCAAGGAGCAAGTCAAATCGGTCAAGAGAGGGCCAAATAGCGTGACATGCTTCAATTGCCGGGAAAAGGGACATTTCGGTAAGGATTGTCCCAAAGGTACTAACCCTAAGCTTATTCTCATTAATAAAAATTATTTGCTTAGGAAGGACAAGAATGGCAATGTGTTTGCCAAACTTGTCAAATCCCCTATGCCGGCTAAGAATGATAATATTCATTTGCATAGGAAGAGTAATTCTAGAAATGTGTTTGCTCAAAATGCTAGATTTCCTAAGAATAAGAAAAATCATGATGATCACATGCTTAGGAAAAATAATAGCAAAACATTTGCTAGAAATGCTAGATCCTCTAAGCCGATGCATAATTTTAATTATCATATGCTTAGAAGAGATCAAACTAGAAATGATTTTGCAAAATATCATTGCCCTCCTAAGTCCTCTCACTTAAATCCAAATACGTTGCTTAGGAGGAATAATTATCTCAAAACCGTTCCTAGTCATGTTAGTCTTGTTAAAAATGCTAAAATTAGAACCATATGGGTTCCTAAATCTATTGTGACTAACATTGTCGGACCCAACAAGGATTTGGTACCAAAAACCGCCTAAAAGATTTTTAGGTGATATTGAGATGGATTGGACGCTTGCCACTCAAGAGGAGAAGGATTATATTGATCTACAAGTGGTGTCAAGCATGAAGATAATCAAGTCCACCATGAGCCAATGCCATCTCGGTAACAAGTATTTAAATTGATTCTTATGTCTTATAGCCTTGTGTAGGTTATAATGAAATATTAATGAATATCAATTTAGATTACTTGTTATGGCCACTTGCTCTCGCCTCTCATCTATTCTCTTAATTGCAAATCTTGAGCAAGTTTAGAAGTGGCACATTTAGGGGGAGTGTTAATTCATATTCATGTGTATCACATCCCTACGTGTGCCCACATTAATATAAGTGCATATATATATAATTTCAAAATCAAGCCCTTTAGCCAAAAGTCAAAACTTTATATACTATTACTAATCTTGTGAAAAACTAATTGAAAAATGTATACAAATGCTTTCAAAAGGTTTTCAAATGGTTTTGGCTTTACAAAAACTAATTTCAAAAGAAAATAAGTTTTTAACTCCAAAATCTAGTTACTAGTATCTTGTTTTGGATTTAAACTTATAATTTTCATAGAATTAAAAGTAAAAGGATTTTTAAAATAATTCCAAAATGAAAATCCTAGAGTTGGTCACTCTCAACAACTTTCATGTTCAAAAGAATTTTTAAAAGACCAACCTAGCAAAAGTTATTTGATTTTGAAACTCGCCGAAAAACTATACTTGACCCATAATGGTCATATTATTGCACTTAGTGAGTTTCTCCATTTGGATCAATTCTTGTGTAGAATTTTGATTCAAAATGGTATTCTAGACTCATACACAAAATTCAAATCCATATATCTTACCCTTGCTTAATTTGAATTCTTGTGTTGTTGATTTTGACTTTGTTTTTAATTGCTTCTTCAAATGGACTATTTAGGTCAAAAGTCAAAATTCATATTTAAAAAGCCCAAATTTGCGAAAAGCTTTGTAAAGGTATTCTATTACCTATTTCAAATGTTTTACAAGCTTCCAAAATAAAAACTATATGTTGAAATCAAATTTGGCTCAACACGTTTTGATTTAATCCAAAATGGCCTATTTAGGCATATAGCTCAAATGTTAGCATTCGAGTTGGATTTCATCATGAATCTTGGCTATACACATTCTTGATACACCTATCTAAGCCATGGAAAAAGAAATTGCATGAAATCCAAACCGAAGTGCATTTTGAGGCTTTTCGTGAAAATCGATTTTCGTTTTTGTCTCAAAACGCAATTTGCCATAACTTTGAAAATAAAATTGATTTTGAGAAAATTCTTTTTGCAAAACCCTCTAATTAGTCCAAAGTTCATCTCTGCAATATTTCAAATCAATTGGATTTCATTTGAATCGTTTTTGCTAAAAATTTGCAAAAACCGAAAGTCCTGGTCAGTCAGGACCGGTACTACCGGCCCTGGTGCGCGATAGTACCGCAAACCCGGTACTACTGGCCCTGGTGAGTGGTAGTACCGGCCCTGGCAACTTGGGTCTGATTTTTTTCAGAATTTTTCGAAATTCTTTTTGGGATATCTTTTGATTGGTACTTCCTTTTTCAAAAATTCTTTTTGGAAAAGTTTCTTGTCATCCCAAAGTTCATTTGTGCAAAATTTGAAAAGCTCTGAAATTTATTTGATCGCATTTTCAAGTGGTATCAGTTATGAGCACTTTAAATGAACTAAAGAGTGATTTTCACTTGATCTTTTGAAAAGACAAAACTTGTGCAATTCAAATGCAAATAACTCCATGTTTCATTCATTGAATATCTTGGGGAGTTTATCTATTGCAAGTTTTGGGCACTTATTGGCTTCCAAGTGACATCATATCTTTATTTTGCTCGGATACTAAATCTTTGTGATTTTATTGATTCTTCTTGAGCCTTGCTCTCTTTCGATACCCGTAATTATATATTGCCTTAATTTTATTGCTCTGAGAATATTGCTCTGATACCCATCGATGTTATCGATAATTCTTTCAAGTGGTATCAATCTTTGTGATTTGATCCTAAGTGGTATCAATTGAGCACTTATTCATTTCATATGCTTACAAGGTGGTATCTTTGAGTTTTTCTTTTCTCCAAGTGGTATCATGGATCTTATTGTCATTTCTTCTAAGTGATATCCTTGATTATTTGGATTACTTTTTTAAGTGGTATCATTGAATTCAATTATTTCCTACAAGCGGTATTTCATTGCCTCTTTGTAGCATTATTGCGATACCCAAATTCTTGATTAAGATTTTTCCTCGCAAATTAAAATTGTAAGTTCAACCGCTTAAGATTTCTCTGTGTGAGAGTCTTTATGGTTTGAAATATATAAAAGAGGAAAATCTCAAGTTGAGCATTGTTCTTAATTCAAAATTTTCAAAATGCTCATTTCTTTTGGATCTTCAAGCACGCCCTTGAGATTAATTTTACAAGTGGTATCTACTTTCTCAAGTGGTATTCTTTTTGGGTTCCTCGTTTACCCGGTTAGGCAAATTATTGGATTCTTTAAGAGAATCATGTTGAAAAATTGCAAAGCCTAATAAAATGAGGAGTGAGTTATTTGAATGTGTTTCAAATAAACCGTGTGATACCCTTACTTCGTTTTTTCATGCCTATCTTTACAAATGGTATTTTTTTTACAAGTGGTATCCACAAACCCAAATATGGTCTCTTTTCGAGTTTTCTTTATTTTTAGACCATATTTCAAATAAAAACTTGTTTTACTTCTTGAATGACCCTTCAAGTTTTTATTTGGCTTGAAATTTCAATTCTTTTCCCAAGGTCATAAGTGTTTATTTCAATTCTTGTATGACCTTCATTAAAAAGAGATAATTTTATGGGGGAGAATTAGGAGCTTAAAAAGATATAGTTAAATGCCAAAAAGGGGAGAATATTAAAAAAAAGGGGGACAAATGTATGCCAAAAGGGGAAGAATTAATTAAAATATTCTTTTAAGATGGTTTATCCATTTTTGGTGTTTAATGCCAAAAGGGGGAGAATTAGGAAGCTTAATATCATTTGGTTTAAAAAGTGAGCTTAATATGATTAAGGGGGAGAATTAATATGCATATGTTAGTTTTAATCCAAATGTGCTCATTAAGCTTGGATTTGTCATATCACCAAAAAGGGGGAGATTGTAAGTTCAACCTTCATTAGTTATGGTTTTGGTGTTAATGACAAATCTAATCTTGTGTTAATGACAAATCCAATATTGAGTTTATCCCCTAATGCGATAGAGTGTTATTAATGACAATCTTATATCGAGACTAACATGTTTGTTTAGAATATCCTTGTTTAGTCTCATCGCATTGAAAAATGGAAAACCCAAGGTATGTTTGTATATTCATCTTAATATTAGTTGTATACTTTGGAGTCAAGTTGAAATATGAATGTCCCCGTTATATTAACCACAAAATGTGCATTATGTTTCTCAATCCATATATTACATGGATGCACATATTTAGGGGGAGTTTATAGTTTAACTTGAAAGTCTCTTTGTATTGATCGATTCGTTATTAACACACATAAGGATCAAGACAAAGAAACTAAATCTTTGAGTATATATTCAAATTGCCTAGTTATAAGTATACTCATGGTAATATAGGATATACTCCAATACAATCAATTTGAATATGTGCATATTATCTCCAAGTCAATCATACTTATGCACATATACATGTGGAGTTTATTCTATAGTTGATGACTTAGGGTAATGATCATTTCCATACAATTTACATATAATGGATCATTACTTTTCATCAACATGAGTATATGAAAACTTGTGTAGTTAATATATACTCATATCAATTTAAATGATAATTTAAATTGAGTTCATTTGTCTTGTTAATCATTAACGAACACTTCATCATGTGTTGATGGTGTTCCGTGATTAATTGAGGACAAATGAATAGTTCTTAAGTATAATAAAGCATGAGTTGCATTATTGTACTTAAGACACACTTAAATCATTTCTATTGATTTAGGGTTGTGCTCAATTGATCTAGAGGCATCCATTATGTGTTAATGGAGTGCAAGAGATAATTGAGACAACCATGCATCTTGGACTAACTATTTTATGAGTTGTGATTGAGTTAGGTCCAAAGATGGATGAGATGGTGAAAACAGGACAAGAACGGCATCATGAGTTGATGGGCGTCAAGAATGGATCCCGAAGATAAAGAAGGGTAACGATCCGGGGAGTATCAAAGCGATGATCATAAAGACCCCAAAGGGATTGCTTGTCTTGTGGCTGAATGAAGGTATAATTAGATAGGCTAAGGACTTTTGTAGTCTTTGAGTCTAAGGTTTTATCGCCGTGCTATTAAGAGGTCGTTCCTTTGTTTGAGCTTCATCATGTGTTGGTGATCTCATTCCGCGTTCACTCAAGCTCAACCATTTGGATTTGGTTTTTGCATGAGGGTTAACCATTTGGCATGTGTTGCGAATGGGTTAAACTTATGCTTGGTTGTATTTGGTTTTCGCATTATGCTTTGATTTGCATGTGTTGCAAATAGGATAAGCTAGTGCGTTGGCTTTTGCGTGAAGTTCACTTTTGCATGAGTTGCATTAGTTGAAGCTTCATGCTTTGTTCATAAAACAAATCTTTATAAAACCGTGTGGTTGCTTGGAGCTAAGTTTTGCATGTGTTGCAAAAGGAGAGAGCTCAAGCAAATTTGTGTTTGTGTGTTTGTATGGAGCTAGAGGCTTGCATGTGTTGCGAGTAAAGAGCTCATACGTGCGATTTGGTTTAGTTGATGTTTGGTTTTGGTGTTAAGTCGATTTGGTGTTGCATGGGACTAGAGAATTGCATGTGTTGCAATTAGAGTTCATGCATCTTGATTGATGTTGCTTGGAGCTAGACTTTTGCATGTGTTGCAAAGAGTAGTGCTCAAGCATGAAATGTGTTTATTGCGTTATTTGCAAGTTCGTTGTCGAATAAACCGAGGTTTATAAGTCCGGAATCCCGAGAGCATGTGAGTAGGGCTTGCAGGGGTGTTGGCAAGTTGATTGGGTCTCGTGTTGACCTTCACATGGCTAGGGGTCTAATCTCATAAACTCGAGTTTGATTTGCTTAATCGTTTTGCAAATAGTCTTTGAGTTGATTGCGAAATGTGTTTTTGCAATTTGGTTGAAATTCTTTGAGCATGAGCTAAATTGGTGCAAATATGTTTTGCATGAGTGTTTGATCATGTGTTGATCATCTAGAGGCTCAAAGAATAGGTTTGGTTTTGGAGAAATGGATTTGAGAGTTAAATCGAGTTTTCTCTGTCGTAGGTACTCTAGGGGCTTGAGGGCAGTAGTACATAAGTCTTGATACTCTTAGGAAATTGTCGCCGATAGTTGTTTGGCGATATGTGTGTTTTCTTTGGTGGGCAAGGCACTACTGCTTCAGTGGGAGCGGTAGTCTGTAATCGGTACTACTGCGCTAGAAAGCGGTAATCTGAAATATGTCCGTTAGCCGACCGTTGAGACTCTGGCGTACTACTGCGACCCTAGAGGCGTAGTACCGCTAAAGGCTGATTCGCCCATTTTGCCCCCAAGCGGCTAGTTTTCTTGTGGGGGCTATAAATACCCCCTTTGGGGGCTTAGGGCGAGTGTTCTTTGGTGTTGTTGGTCGTGTGTAGGAGTTGTGTGCATGTGTTGCTCTTCTCCATTTGCCTCTTGAGCTTAAGAGTGAGACTAATTGCATGTGTTGCAATTAGGAAGTGATTTGAGAACCTCTTGTGCATGTGTTGCACTTGAGGGAGGCCTTGTGCATGTGTTGCACTTGGTGATCACCGGGAGCGCATTCGTTGTGCTCGGTGAAGTTCAAGCGAAGGAGCGGCTTGTTGCTCTTGGAGGTTGCCGACTCCTAGACGGCGTGGGCGTCGTCTTGGAGCTCTCAAGGTGTGAAAGCCCGGCAAGTTTGTGAAGGTTCGGGTTGAGCCTACGGCATAGCGTGAAAAACCACGACTAGTGGAAAGAGGCGGGTGCTCGAGCGGGAGCCGGTCCAAGTGTGGGCTTGCCTCAACGTGGACTAGGGGAGACCGGCAAGTCTCCGAACACCACGGAAAAACATCGTTTGTCTCTTGTCTCTTTACATTCAAGTATTTACCTTTTGCATATTAATCAATTGCTTGATTGTAGAATTGCTTAGTATTAATTGTTTGATCAATTTAGCAATTCTAGTTTAGAGACATAATTTAGTTAGTGCACTAGTGAGCTTAGTTGATTTAGGCTTTAATTGTCAAAACCTATTTATCGCTTCCGCATATATATTTGATTAGGTTTTGACATAGGGGTTGATTAGAGCGAATTGTTTAGTGAGCGATCGAATTTCGTAAAACGCCTATTCACCCCCCCTCTAGGCGCATCCTCGACCCCACAACAGTGACCCCCAAAACAACATGCATCGCCCCTCCAGATGAAGCTTCTCCTGATCCTGTCCAGTCTCTTAACCGCCCACCGAGAGAGCGGTATAACTGACATGTGATAAATGGCGATCGCCGAGAGCACGGAATCTGCTAGAACGAGGCGAGCTAGCCTGGAGAGCAACTTTCCTTTCCAACCTGCTAATCTTGCACCTGCTTTGTCTAAGATCTGCTGAAAGTCGGTCTTTTAGGGCTTTGAAGGACGTAGTGGCAATCCCAGGTACCTACATGGAAACGACCTCAACTGGGCCGAGAAACCCTGTAAAATGTCTGACAAGTCTACGCCTTCACATCGGATCGGGTATATTTCAGATTTGTGAATATTTGCCTGCAAGCCTGTGGCTTGGCCAAAGACCGATAACACCATAGAAATGGTGTTCAACTCCTGCACGGACGGGTTGGTGAAGACGGCAACATCGTCCGCATATAGTAAGACTCGCTTGTCAGTTGAGGTACCTAGCAACGGAAGCATCATTCCTTCTCTCGTCGCTTTTTGGATGATGTGATGCAAGGGGTCAATCACTAGTATGAAAAGCATCGGCGATAGTGGGTCTTCTTGCCGTAGCCCTCTTTTGTGAGTAAAGCTATTCCCTGGTGAACCATTAAGAATAATTTTTGATGTGGACGACATTAGAAGCATGGAAATCCAATCTCTCCACCGCTGACTGAAGCCCAGTTTTTGTAATAACTCAATTAAGTATTCCCAGCTGACTGAATCAAATGCCCTGGATATATCCAGCTTTAAGAAAAGCGGCGCTCTCTTTTTCCTATGCAATTGTTTAATGAGGCTGCTGACATATAGAAAGTTATCCTGGATCGATCTTTACTTTATAAAAGCAGACTGACTAGATGACACGATTTGTTGAAGCACTTTTGCAAATCTATTATCCTGGATCGATGGCAGTTGTTGTAATTGTAAGTTGCTCCAAAAGTAATTAATCAGGTTCCATCTTGTCTCCGAAATTTTGCGTTCTGATATGGCTCATTACACTTTTGATGCCGTCACAATAATCTGAAGATACGAACAAAATAATAGCACACAAGCATCGGTTTAAAGACCTGCAGTCTAGCAGAAGATAAGAACATCAGCACGGAAAGAGGCTCGGGCTCTCACTGGAGTGGAGCTTGAGCGGTTCTGTCCAAGTTTGCCGGACATATTATTTCTAAGGAATGATTTATGTAGCACTTTCAAACTTTGGTCGACAGTCCATTTATTACCCTAAGCTATGAAACCAAATATTCAGACTAATTATAACAGCTTGAGAAAAGCATTAGGAATCCTCAGAAGGGCATATGGACGGGCTGAGCTGAACTTCCTAATGTGTCCCCTTCTCGTGATTCAAATGAATTCAGGCTGATTATGACAGCAATGGTGAATTGGTGATTTAAATGCAAGGGAGAAAAAAAATATCATACATGTCTAGCAACAAGCAATGCATTCATCTGGTTTGGCAATTCACCGTTTAATTAATGAGAAAAACTAACCAACGGTATACCGTTGCAACGGTATAGGATGAAACTTACCCGTGAAACATGAAACTTTGGTTGAAACTTATCTGTGAAACTCGAAAACCTGATGAAACTTACCCGTGAAACATCATGAAACTTACCCGCGAAACCTAGCAATGAAACTTACCCGTGAAACTAATGAAACATGCTATACCGTTGCAACGGTATACCGTTGGGTAGTTGCTCTCTTAATTAATACACCATGCTATGCCTTGCCAACCAACCTTCATTTCAATTTGAAAGTTGCAACAATGGAACATGGCAAGCTTGGATGGAACAATGGAACATGGTAAGCTTGCAGCAATGAATTGGACAGGGAAAGAATACTATTATGAATTTACTCAAACAAAGCGCCTCCTTCTATCGTTAACTGTCCGCGAAACGAATTTGATCACCGGTGATGGTCAATTGTCTATTTGCCTACATTTCCAGTCCAATCATGCAGCGAAAACCGGCGCGCCCGTCAGGGAAATCAGAGGACAAACTCAGGATCTCTCCCGGACAGCAGATAAACGAGAGGTGCTTCTTTTTTTCTTTTGTTAGTTGCACAAATATTAAATTATGAATGAATAGTAGACGGTGATTACTTACCTTTTCGCTTGCTTTAAGATTTGTGCAACTCGTATTAGGAGAGAAAGTATTAAAGCACTGCTCAAGAAATATACGGATGTTAGAGTGCTAGCGTTGCAAATAATGTGCAGAAAATAGGGAACAGGAGACATGAATTTTAATGTGAAAAACGCTTACGGGAAAAAACACGGACGCACGAAGGCAATCACTATATGAGAAGATATTTACAATAGAGCACTTGCACTTACCTTAGGCTGCAAGATCATATTTTTTAGTGGTACAAATCATATTAGACATAGAGTAGGAATTTGTATCATACTCTAACTCAATAGCTAGAAAAATACTCTATCCGTTCAGAAATATAAGTCGTATTTTAACTTCGCACCAAGATTAAGGTTGCTATGAAATTTAGAAAGGTATAAGACAAAATGATTTAGATACCTACTTAATTGTCTTGGAAAATAAGAGATAATTCTTTATGCTGATTGTAATGAATAAATTCACATGGTAGAGAGAGAATAAATAGAGGTTTACAAAAAAACCTTATTAAATCTACGTACAAACTTTATAATTTAAACAAGACCATTTAAACCCTTAGTCTTATATTTCTGAATGGAGTGAGTACAACATTCAGCTGACCAAGTACCATCCTCCAATGCTATAGGGCCCTGTTTGAGACGGTTTTTGATTGTGTAGATTCTGGATTCTCCAATAACCTTCCTGAAAAGCTTCTTCCACATTCAGAAGCAAATTTATACACAAAATCAAAAACTATCACTCACCTGATTCATAGAGAATCTAGATTTGTACAATCAAAAACTGTCCAAAACGAGCCTAAGACTACTCACACCTCACTGAGCTCATATGTTCTCTCCTTTTACACCAACAACCCCAAGATCACTCACTCCCGAAACTAACCCGCAGAAATTTCACTTCTGCTGGGAATAATTTAACGAAGGAAATGGAATGTGAAGACGTGTTAATGGTATTCATGCCTGAGAATTAGCGAGGATAAGTAGAACAGACGAATCAAAGGTCAGTTATAGGAGGCTAATCATTAAGGAGAGCAAGAATTAGCGTTCAGAAGTGATCTTTTGGTAAGATTAGCGTTCAGAAGTGATCTTTTCGTACATCAAATCTCTCTGTTCCAATTCGATTTAGGACTCCGGACTGCAAGGTAGGGGTGAAAACGGCTCAGATACAGACGAATAATAGCTCTATCATATTTGTTTTCATATTTTTTTCGGATATTGATACGGATAGTCCGGATACGAATATGAATACGGATAATGTCGAATACAGATATGGATCGAATACGAATCAAATCAGATACGGTTTCAAATATTTATCAGAACATGATAACTCTTAGATTATACATAAAAAATCAACGAAAACACATAACTAGTTGATTTGATCAAAACATTGTTGAAAATTGAACAAATATAAGCATTTTCTAATACTTATAAAATAGTTAGATACTATGGCGCAAACAAAATTATATAAGACTTAGTTTATCATACATATATGATTAGTTCATCATACACGTAGATTAAAACACAACATGAAGGTAATACTTGCTCAGATATACAAATAAAAGCAAACACATAACATACTAAAAGTTTAATAATACTTAGATACCATATCTTTAAAAAAGTATATAATACTTACATGTAATGACCGAAGATTTATATTCTTTGTTGAATTATATTTAAAATAATAAATTATGTATTTATGAGTTTTTATGCGTTTTAGCTACTTATTTAAAATATTTTTCCTATTAGGAACAATAGTTTTTGAATTTTTAGAAAATTTAAAATATGATAAAAATTTTAAAATAAATTTTTAAATTGTAGATTGTGTAAACTTTCTTTATAAAATTCATAATTTTTGGGATTGGTTTGCCAATTTTAATAATTGAAACTTGATTCGTGGATTAATTAAATGAGAAAACGATTTTGAAATTAAAAAACATTTTTGGGCCAAAAAAAACCTTGTTGCCTAGCCCACATGCATATCCAGATATCTGACCTATCAATATCTGAATTACCTGAATCCGTATATGTATCCGACACATAGTGGGCTATCAAATCCATATCTGTATCCGACAAAAAAAATATATCTGTATCTGATCCTATACTATCCAACAAATAGCAGATCTAACAAAATTTATTTCTGAAAATTATTCGGATCAATTAGAAACTATCCGATCCGGAGTAAAGAGGCATGAGATGGAGAGCAAAACTCAAAAAAAAAAAAAAAAAGAGAAGAAGGAGAGGTAATTTTGCGGGGCCACCCCTGGTCAACAGAGTATTAACGGTGATATCCTCCTCTGCGAACGCATTACGTGGCACTATACAATCCGCGGATCGAATAATGGACGGCTGCGATATGTCTGTTTACTCGGTAGAGTTGTCCTTGTAACCTCGCCGCCTTAACCCAAGCCACGAGCCGCCGACGCCTCCTCTTCCGTTTCTTGCTCTTCCTCTACCAAACCCCCACCCAATCCGATACGATTTCTCCGAGCCCAATCTCGTTTGCGTCGCCGCCGTGGCCTCCCGCGCGCGCCCGTGGCCTCGCTAGCGTTCTGGTGAGAAGGAAAGAGGTAGCTATTCGATTCCAGGCCGAAAGTTTGGATCTTGATGCGAAGAAGATGGAACCTTTCTGTGTTTTGCTCTCCCCTATTGCTAGCCTGCAACAAATTTGGTTCGGATTAGAAATTTTTAATCTTTTGTCGAAACACTGACAAATTCTTTCTTACATATGCCCTATAATTGTACTGCCCTTTTTGTTAATTAGTATCGAATAGTATGCGCATATATATATTACCAAAGATTCAGGAGGTCTCGAATATGGTTCGAATTGATTCTTTGTGATGTTAATTTCAGAGGGGAAATGGAGATACAGTCATCTGGTAGGCCCATCGATGTGCTGATGGAGAAGGTGCTGTCCGTGAACATTCTCTCCTCGGACTACTTCAAGGAGCTCCACAGGCTCAACACGTACCACGAGGTTATCGACGAGATCTACAACCAGGTTGACCACGTTGAGCCATGGATGACCGGCAACTGCCGTGGCCCCTCCTCCGCGTTCTGCCTCCTGTACAAGTTCTTTACCATGAAGCTCACCGTGAAGCAGATGCACGGACTGCTGAAGCACCTTGATTCTCCTTACATCAGAGCAGTAAGTCTACGTTTTGTTGGTTTTCGCAATGTTTATTTTCGTTTCTGCATTTCACGACCGCATATTGCATGGAGACTGCAATATTGGGGAATTACTATATGCCATAGTGACTGGATTCGCTGTAAACCTCTGCGAATCGCGAACTGGATTTGCCGAACCTGAACCGGTTTAGGGTACGGTTCATGTTCGCAGTAGAAATTGGAACAAAAGTGGTGAACCATGAACCTGAATCCCGTACCACAACTCAAACAAACTGCGATTTTGGTAACTATGCTATATGCAAGACAATTTGCTAAAGCACTGAATTTAGTTGCATCTGTGTAGACATTGTGATTGGAAATCTATCTCGGTGCATTTTAGGTAAATTTTCCCTGGTAAATGTAGAGGGAGGGATAACATGGAACTCTTTGTTGAAGTCCTGATAGTTCCTTGATAGGTAGTTGAATCTCCACATAACCAATAAATATTTCCATTTGTGCATGGCACTAACTTTTATAGAACAGGGATTCAGGAATGTTTAGTTTATAAAAAAATAAAATAAAAAAAACTCTCAGACTATAATACTCATTTATTTCAGATTGGATTTCTGTACCTGCGATATGTTGCGGAACCAAAGACATTATGGACTTGGTATGAACCCTACATTAAAGATGACGAGGTATTGTCTATTTTCTGTTAGTTATCTGCTTCCTTTTCATTTGTTTGACAATAAATTTAAGCAGCAAGAGGATTGCTAGTTTTCCCATATGTTTTACGTTATGTATTGAAGTTATTAGCGAACCTCTGTATTGCTTCCAATAAAGTGGTATGTTAAACTTGTATAAGATAAACAAATATCTTCGGTTCTTATTGTGCACCTGCTATTTGTTAAGGACAATGATTGTGCAAACCACAAATAATTGCTAGAAATATAAATGAAGCCCAGATGGTGAGCTGAGTAGCTGATGGAAGTGTGTGATCAGAAAGGTCAAATTGATACTTCTCTGGAATCCACCATTCCACTTGCTCTTTTGAATCATAACGATGTGCACATCACATGTATGAACCTAATGCTAAGCCATGTGGATCTGTCTGCACAGATGGTTTTTTGCGCATTTTCATAACATGTTAATTTTGCTGTGTTTATAGTTGTAAGACATTTATGCTTCTTTATGATTAAATGGCTAGTCCCTTTGCAGTGTAGCATAACTCACTCTACATAATATATCTTCTCTTTCAGGAGTTTTCCCCTGGATCCAATGGTAAAATGACTACTATGGGTGTTTATGTGCGTGATCTCCTCCTTGGTCAGGTATATCTCTCAAACTTCCCACCCATTTCTGCCATTAAAGAGAACAGTTTTGTAAAGTTGCCATTACAGTGTCCTTTAGTTACCCAACCACATCCGAGGACATACATCATTAACATACTATTTTCTGAACCTAAATGCAATTAGTGTTTGTTGAATCACTCACCTGTTGATTTGGCATACTGAGCGGAAATTTCAATTGTGGAGTTGCTTTAAAAGGAGACATCATCTCTTCTACGAGTAACCACTTTGTGTAAGGTTTGTCATGATATGTTACTCAAATGTTCCTTCCCTTTTTCCACTAGTGCTTCCTATGTTTAAACTGGTTGAAGGATTCATAGCACGTGAAAATTATGTATGTCATCTTAGTTTTTGAGATGCTTTACTCTGTTTTAACTTGTTGAGGATAATGTCACATATTTGTTTATTCTCTGCATGAGATGCCATTATTTTCTTTTCTGTCCATGCTTTATGCTTTGGAAAAGGTCTATGGGTACTATATTTTATCAAGAAAAAAGTCCATCTCCCTATCAAAAAGAAAATGAAGTCCATTGTGTAATAAGCATCTTATAAGTGGAAGTTGTTGAATTTGTTTAGGTTGCTAGTAGAAAGAAAGGTTGCATAATGCCCATGTTCTAATGGACCGTTAGCTGTAAAAAATGTAGTGTTCACTGGTTGTCTTGTCCCCCACATTTATTCCCAGTCAGAGGCTTCTTCGATTTTATAGCTGGATATTCCTCCAAATTTAGCTATGTGCTAATGGACTAAGGTCTAATGGTTCATAGAATTCATTGTCCATGCAAGTTAGCAGAAAACTGGTAGCAAATTGAGATGCCTGTTGTCTGGGTGAACTGAAACAGTCGTGAATTTTGGTTCTTTGGTTTGGTCAGCTGTTGTTACTCTTCGGTGGATGCATCCTTTAATTCCATTTACAGGTCCAGCCTATACAGCAATCAGTCAATGATGTTTGACTCAGTTGGCTGTAAGCAATCACAAAACAATTGACTAGTTTCTTTTTTTGGCAATTCTTTATTCCAATTTATTTTCTGCTGTCACAGTTTGTCTTCATATCTGATTTTAGTGCTGCATATAACTGAGAACCCCTCAGCCCCAAGCCTACATGCCCGAATGCCAAAACATAACATAGCATATTAACCTAACAATCATATTCACTTACATTCTATTTTTGTCGACAACTCTGATGCTACCGTTTGGTGTTTCCTTTTTGAGCTATTATTATGAATTGAAGCTACTTCAACAGTCTTGATGCCATTTATTGTTTCTTTGCAGTACTACTTCGACAGTCTTCTTCCACGAGTGCCTCTCCTGATTTTGCGTCAGGTCACAAGCCATCTTGAGAAGATGAAGCTCCCAACGAAGCAGTCAGGGGTGACAGGGGATTCTAATCGCCTCGGTTCAGATGATACTGCCCGACGGCCTCCTTCGGTAAAGGCTTCTTTGTCTGTCTCTTTTGGTCAGCGTGCTCCACACCGTGCATCCACAAGGGACACATCCCCAGTCCGAAAGACGTTGCCTTCTGTACGGGACAGGGAAAGGAATTATGATGGTGATCATACAAGATCTTCACCCAGGAGCCGCCGAAGTTGGAGTCATGAGCGTGATCATGATTCTGAGCGGGACCGTTCAGATCGTGATCGTGGTAGGTACAAGGACAGGGAGCATGATCGGCACACTCGTGATAACAGAGACCGTGATTATCATCGATCGAGCTATTCGGATAGGGATGTTGAGACACGAGGTCGTGGAAGGAGGGACAGGGATTCTGATCGAAATGGGCATTCAAGCGCCCCCAGAAGCAGGAGCAGGAGTCCAAACCGTGGCAGAACCGATGGTGACAAACATCGCTCCAGCCCATTTGGTAAAGCACCAGAGCCATCCAACTTGGCAAAGTTGAAGGATTTATATGGTGACGCAACAAATACAAAGGATGATAACGGTGATGACAGAGCTCGCAGGGATTCTGGAACTGAAGAGGTAATCAGATTGGGAGGTGTAAAGTGGAGGTGAACGTCAAAAGCAAGACAAGATTGCACCTACGGGGCTAGTTCCATATATTCTTGTTGTAGTTCCATTTATTCTTCTTGTGCTAACATCTATATACGGTGTCAGAAATACCCAGCATATGATGGGATCCTTCCCCCCGAGCTACCAGTCCTAGGGAAATGTCTCTAGCTTTGCCATGCATCCGATGGAATACATTTGTTAGCCAGCTAAACAAATTAGCAGACATCAGTACTAGGAGAAAGTGATTAATTTGGATATACAGGTTCTGTATCTTCTATGCTGTGTTGTTATGTGGGTTTAAACCTTTACTTCTTTGGCTCTCCCATCTTCTGATGTTCAGCTGTGTGCGCCGCACGTTCGTCGATGATTTGTTGTTTGATAATGATTCTTGACGTATTATTCCCGTCGTCCCACTGATGCATTATCTCGAAGATTTATTGAAATTGCGTGATTATTGCAAAAGCCGACACACGAGAATGATGTCATAGGTCATATATTGGCTAAGTTGCTTCTTGGCTGAAAATTGCACAATGTACATAAGTTGTTTGTATGATTCATTTTCTGGAGGGCAAAGCAATTTTCTTTAGATAAGTTTCAAAAGTCTTCATTTGTTTTGGCCTGTTGAAAGTGATTCGTCCACACCTTTTGGTGAACATCCTTGTGGACCAAATTATACAGCCTGGTGGCGAAGCTCATGTCATCATTATCTTCCTGAAGAGCAGAGAGAGAGAGAGAGAGAGAGAGAGAGTCTATAAGAATAGAAGGCCCTACTATCTTCAATTGAGCACTAAAGAAGTCTGGAGAGCAAGATAGCACTTGCTGTTAAAATGTTCTCACTCAACTAGAAAATGGTGTTTATCATGCTTTGTTTAGTTGATAAGGCACATAACCACGCAGAATGCTTACCATAAACCAAAGATTTCTTTGCGGAGTAGTTTACTTGCAAACGGTGACAGCACATGTGTTCAGACTTCAGAAGCTTCGTTTAACTTCAGTGGAACTTCAGAATCTTCATGACACTGTAAACAAATGTTATCTTCTCCTCAATGGGGATCAATCAACTTGTTTGCTAGAATTTTACCTGTTTAGTGGAAAATTTCTGCAGAAATGATCAAGGCTGCACCATGCCTGCCCATGAAAACTGTTTTAAATACCAGCAGTACACTTCAGTAAATCATGATGGGTCAGATGGACGCTAAATCCAGCTATAACCAGCTTCTTTCTCAGTGACAGTGGTTCTAATTTGACTTCTCAAACTATCCATCACGCCCCATCTATTGCCTCATCCATGCACACTGATGAGCTGTAGATAAGGCATTTTACTAGAAGGGTTGGTGGCAATTAATTTTTTTCAGATAAAGGAGATAACTCCGGCCTCTGCAATAGCACACAGCTAGGTTTTATTACAAAGTTATCAGCTATGGAGCTGAAAAAGAAGAAGAAACATTATATGAATCATAGCATATCTAAGGGTAGCATAGTCTATTCTTATTCTTCCATCCGTGCTTAGCAAAAATCTCCATTGCAACGACTTCCAATCGGGAGCAAACGTGGCAATTAATTGACTTGCCGCATGCTCTGCTAACTTACCATTGCCACTCAACCTGCAACTGCTTAAGAGAGAAATCAATATAGCCGAATCCGGTTCAAATGGCACTGACTTGACTAATCCTTCAGCCTCCACAAGCATGCCCCTCCTACAACCATGTAAGCATAGTGCATTATGTTAGGTACAATTTCCATGATCAAATGTCATCACATGGAAGAAATGTTTTGCTTCCTCCAAAAGGCTCATGTGCTTACATGCAGACAGTACAACAAGAAACGTGATGTCGTCAGGATCAACATGTGCGTTCTTCATATTCTCAGACATTTCAACAGCATTTTGACCAAGACTATTGATGCGTATCCATGAATTATTGTGTTCCATGTCCGCCCGATCAAAAATACTTTGGGCTGTAATAATTTCACCACATTTGCAACATAGGCAAATAAGTGAATTTTGAATTAGCAAACATAACTCGTGTCCAAGCTTGATAGTTGCGGCGTGAAACATAACTGCTGACCAAGAACCATAATAGAAGGACGTGAAAATCAGCTTATGAGGCTATAAAAAACTGACTCGATTGGGCGTATATTTGACAATAGCATCTTCTTTTACAGCTTAAGTGCATCACTGCTTAAACCATTTTGAGCGAGCCCGTTAATTTAATTGTTCCAAGTCACTGAACCATGAGCTGGAGATTCATTAATGAGCTCGTAAGCATCAGTAACCTTAATTACCTTGAGGCGAACCAGCGATCATCAAATTATAAGTGACAGCAGTACTCCTTTTGTGCATCCTATGGAAAGGTCCAGTGCATCATCCAGATATCGTTCTTTCACGTATCCAAAGAGCAAAGTCGTGCAAGACATTACTCTACTTGGGGCATATTATAAAACATATCCCGTGCTTTGTCAAGCATTTCATTGTCTATAAATCATGACATCAATTCAGTAGCTGCTTCCACATTCTTTTCAGGCATCTTTTAAGTATAGCTCATTAGCATCAGTAGTACTTCCTTCTCTTATATAGCCGTCGAGGTCCATGAGATCTTATCTCTGTCAATCATGGAACCAGAAGGTTTCCCTTTCAAGCCTCATTGATCTTGTCCGCATAAATATAGCCGCATATGATGCCATTCCATGACCAGCATGTTTTCTGTCCATTTTTTTCAAATTCCAGCTGTGCTTCATCAATATGTAAGGAGTTACAGCACGTCACAACCAATGAAGCCCCCATTATCAGGCCAAGAACAAATCCAGACTTCACAGCAAACCCATGAACGCATCTGCCTCCTCTACTACTTTTCAGGCCAGCATGAGCATTCACAACCTCAACAAGAATTGCAGTTGTCAGTTCCTGTCCATTCCCCATAAAACTACTGAAGAACTAGCTACAATCCCATACGGCCCCTCAATTTTAACAGGAGAGGAGAGGGAATTTTTTCACCCAAAAAAAAAAAAACTGTAGCTACGATCTGCAGTGCTACAGTATCTCTTTTTTTAAATACTAAATTTATCGTATTTGTGTCCGTCAAATTTTATTACTATAAAATGTATGACAAACTATATTTAACTAAGATTTAGTTGTGGCAAGGTTAGACATCACCCAAACGAGCCCCTAGTCTTCCCTTTTTTTCTCCTTTAGACAGGACTGTTTGCGGCTTCGTCGTGTTGTGCACATCTACAATATTGTACACATAAGTCTTTCTCTTTGCGAGTATACAGTACATAACAGAAGTTCTGTGTGCATGTGGTGTTACAGCATTTTGTATTACCAAGTACTGCTCATCTCTCAATGGATACAGGAAAATGTACACACCGTACGTAATCTAACCAAACCCTGGCCGACCTATCCCCACCGTCATGAACACGGAACACTCAAGACCGCAGATAGGCCACCATACGAGTACAGAGATTATTTACTATGCATTTAGCTAGCACCAAAAGATATGCCAGCTCGTTTCGGCTCTTTCTCATGCAGCCATGTAGGTACTTAGGATTACCATTACGCTCAACAACCTTGAAACGTTCCGATGTGCAGCCTCTTATATATAAGATTCAAAACCGCTTGGCAAGATGGAAAGAAAAGATGCTGTTCAGGGCTGCTAGACTGGTTCTAACAAATTTGGTTCTCACATCGCTTGCAGTGTACCATATAACTGTGTATCCATTGGCCAGGTGAATAACAAAGAAGATCGACAGGTTGTGAAGGAATTTTATTTGGACGGGTGAATAGGAATACAATGGTGAACACTGTCTAGTTAATTGGAAAAAAGTCTGCAGGCCAAAGGATTTTGGAGGTCTAGGGGTAAAGGACCTTGACAGATTCAGTAGGGCAATTCGCGTCCATTGGCTATGGTACGCCTGGAAGGACCGTGACAAACCTTGAATAGGAATGCAACTCCCATGTGATAATTCGGTCTATAGGTTCTTCAATGCGAGCACCATAATAACTCTGGGAAATGGTGAAACAACGAAGTTTTGGGATTCGAACTAGCTACAAGGAGTCTCACCACGCGACCTAGCACCAATATGTTTTCAGATGCCCCGTAGGAAACGACGTTCGGTCAGCAAGGGGCTGGCTAGCAGGAGTTGGCTTCATTTGCTTCGAAGAGTCACAACCCAGGCACAGCTAGATGATTTCGTTCGATTGTGGATCACTATTCGGCATGTCCAGTTACAGGATGACATTGCTTGGAAATAGACGTCCGGTGGCGTGTACTCGGCAAAAACGGTGTACAGGATCCAATTTGCAGGTTCTATTCCAGATCCAAACTGCAATATCATATAGAAGGCTAGTGTGGACAGCAAATGCAAGTTCTTCGTATGGCTCTTTGCCCAGGAGAGGATTCTTACGGTCGACAGGCTTGCAGCGAGGGGGTGGCCACATAGTGCAAGCTGCATTCTATGTGGATCAGACGCTTGTTGTTGCTTTGCCCTTTTGCGAGACAGGTGTGGACGCAGGTCTTCCGTTATATGACCATAAGACACATGCCACCAGACGCTTCATCCGTAAACCTAGGTCTTACCGTGTGGTGGACCAAGGTCCGTACTTTCGTGCCGAGGCAACGTAGGAGGGAGGTAGACGGCATCATCCTGTTCTCCATGTGGAACATCTGGAAAGAAAGAAATGGTAGGATTTTCACGAATACCTATCGTACAGTGGATCGGGTGGTTGACACCATCGTTCAAGATGTGCACAATCGAAAAGGTGCTCTCGCTGCTTCATGATGATTAAGCACGGCGTGTTGGTTTCAAACCTTCGGATTTGTGTCCCCTTTTTTGTGATTAACGAGCTCCATGAGTTCATGTCCCCTTAAGTGTGCCTAGATCCTTCGGTACTCTTAAGTTTTCTTCAAACTGTGTATATACCTATTCTCTTCTTTTAAATACATTGGCAGAGCTCCTGCTCTCATTTCGAAAAAAAAAAGAAGTTTAAAAGTAATTTAGTGGTATCTCATAGTTTAGATAAATGTATTAAGAGTTTAAGAGTAATTTAGTGGTATCTTAGGGTATAGCATGCAGGATGGTAAAAACTGCCGTGAGTATACGGCCCACTGCCGCTGTAGACGCCGGCATGAATACGCAAACCAACCATCCCTGTGCTCTGCACAGATCCATCAACCAAAAGCAGCAGCAGCAGGAGGCAGCCGATCCGATCGTACGACGGCTCATTGATTGCATGCCCGAGCTTGACGCCATGACGATCGATCTAGGTCCAGCGATCGATCCACCGGAAAAGGGTCAACAACCCGCGCGTGATCCATGAAAGCGCGCCAAGAATCAACGAACCCAAGTCCCCATCAACCATGGCCGGCCCCCCGCCGAGGCAACGTCGGCGTACGTCGTCGCCGTCCATCCGTCGCTTGGTTATGAAAAAAAGTAAATTTCATAAAGCCTTAGGTTTTACAGTCGTTGTCATGCAAAACCTCATATATTGTGACTTATATTACTTAACTTTATGTATTGTGATCATAATATTTCACAAAAACTTAGGTATTATTATGATCTCAGCAAAGACAAACTGCTGGAAGTAGTGATATGTAAGGTCCTCCATTATACGGCCGGAGATGTCAAGCAAGGAGAACAACTTGCCGTTATCGTGTGTGGTCGCGGTTGTGAATGAATAATTATAATGAGATGGGATTCTGTGAAATATTATGACTATAATACCTGAGTTTAAGTAACATAAGACACAATATCTAGGGGTTTATGTACCAATGACCGCAAAATCTGGATTTTATGAAATTTACTCAATAAAAAAATAGCTTTCTATCTCTGGCAGTTTTTGACCCATGTTGTATATCTCTAAAACTTTTCTCCGCCCGTCTTGGAAGGCAATTAATGGCGCGCGGTTGCTGTGCGATGGCGACCCATGGTCTGAGCTTTTCACGAACGGACGAATCGCAGCAGATGACAGCAGCAGACGGTTGCCATGACGACCTGACGCCGCGCCACCTCCCGATCCCCGGCCGCTGCTTTGCTCTCTGCTTCATGCGTAAAGGCATCTCAGCTTTTACCCTCTGCTTCTGTACTCACGCATGCTGTATCCTGTGTGCTTTCTTCAGCTGTGTTTGTTGCGAGTATTCCTCGTGAACCTATCTTACCAGACTTTGTGGTATGATGCTGCATGCAATTGTTGCCTCCGGCCGTCGCGAAAGAAGGTGAACCTCTCGTCGTTTTACTGGAGGCCTGAAGCTGACAAAGCCTGGAAATCTTTCCATGATTAATTCGAACGTACTGCATGCCACTTCGTCAGTCTCGCAAAAAAACAGCGAAGCAGCGTTTGCTTTGATTCCGAGGTGTTCAATTCGCAGGCGTTATATACTTTTATATCTTGGCCGTTAAGCAGGAATTTCATATAAAACAGTCAATAACAACAAGTCTTTCGTCCTCAACTTAAGCCTTTCGTCCTAAAGCTGAGGTAGGCTAGAAAAAATCCAATTGAAGTCAATAAAACCCCTAAACATTCGATATTGTCGTGCTAATGACAGATCAAAAGAGTCATTCTCGACCTTCCTTGCCAATAAGCTCAAAGCTGTCGTGCTAATGACAGATCAAAAGATATTCTTCTAAGGAATGCTCCAACCAGATAAACTTCGAGCAGTTTGTTAAGAGTCAATTACATGCTTCAGACAACTTCCCAGTTCCCATACCCACAGCCTGTCTCCAGAACAATTGAGCAGAAAAGGAAAAAAAAGAGATAATTTTGGCAAAGAAGAAAAAAAAGAACGAATAAGCTTGGACGAATAAGCTTGGGCTAGCGCAGTAAACTCTTTTGACATCTGACAGAAACAGTAATGAATTGTTTAGCCGAGAATTTTGAAGCTTGGGTTAGCACAGTATGACTTCGTTTTTTCTTTTCTTTTCATTTTGTGATGAAAACACAGAAGGGCTGCGATTCCATTAATAAGATGGTAAGAATGTACAAATTAGGCTGTTACAAGCCTCCACACACCTTCGCTCCGGCGTCAATTCAACCTTAGGTTACAAAAAAACAATCCAGGTTCTGCATTCTTGTTCAGCAATCAGCGTCACAAACATGTCTGCGTCCTGTGTCTAGAAAGCTTGGCTAGTTTGCTTCACTCTTGTTCCATAATCGCAAATTCACCCTTCTCTGTCGAAATCCAAGCTTCAAATTACTTCAGTGCCACCAATTAAGTTTCTCATCCAGCCAAAGCTTTCCAATCGGAGCATTTTTCTCCCAAACCTCTTGGGCATATGAACAAAGATGCCACCAAGCGCATTGCAGTCTCTGAAATCTGAATGTGTGCAGCACAAAACCCAGGTTGGACTATACATGTGGCTTATCCCCAGGCCCTGTGTTACTAGCCAAGCTTACAATTTGCATTTCATAGGAATCATGCTTGCCGGATTAACTACAGAAGCACTCATGCACTCTCAGCTGGGAAAAACCCAGTGTTTCCGTCGCCCTGCGCTCGCTTAGGTCTCCACTCAGTGTGAGCCTTTACGATGTCAGCCCCAGACTCCAGCTGAAGCAGATGGTCACACTGGATGGCAGAGTCTGGGTTACCATCGGTGCATTCACCTGAGACAGTGGTAAGTGACTGCAGCACACTGTCACGGCCACACTCCTTCCTGTAATCCAGTGTCATGCTTGCAAGCTCATGCTTTTCCAGTATTGAAATTGGAGCACTCTGAAAAAAGAAGGAAAAAACCCAAGGAATATTAACAAATTACCGTTATAAAAGCTCGGCAGATGACTAGGAATGAGACTAGTAATGTCTACTTTACAAATCACCAAACCTGACGCTCTAGAATAATATAGATACATGAAACTTCTGATTCTGGGCTCATGTATCAAGCAGTATAGAAGCCATGAATTTTGTCTAACAATCAGAAAAAGGGGGCAAAGGAATTACCTCAAGAATCCACCCAATATACTTCACATTGTTCACATGCTGGTTGACATCAAGGTCACCCCACTTAGGCTGTTGCAAATAAAGGAGTTTCCATGAGAAGTTTTATACATGAGAACAATAAGCAAAATGAATTATGATAACTATGAATATCTAACCGACTTACAGTAAGCCCCTTTGTTACAAACTGTTTGGCAGCAGCGCCATCAAATTTGTTCACTGGCTTGGCCAACTTTTCACCTTGCTCCTCTGTTATAGCAGAACGGTTGTTGAAGTATGGACCTATTTCAGCTCTAACTTCATCTGGCATTTTTGAAAGTCTTCTAGTTTGCTTATTCATCATCACCCAAACACTGCAAACAAGTGTCAAAAGGGAAGCACAATTAACGACTTAAAAAGATACTACCAAACAGCATGAATCAAAATGAAAAATGCAATGCATGCAAACAGATGGAATCCAAACCTTGTAGCTCTCAAGATTGTTTGGCCAGAATTGTAGTCACGAACATGCCAATCTCGACGCATGCCGTTTTTGCCAGCAGCAGCTACCCATGTGTCAACTTGAACCATATCTCCCCTAAAATTATAGCAGGGTGAAAAATATTTAGTCATTGTTTCAGCCTATAAACAATTGTCTGTAACTATATCTGAACTATGACACATCAAAAAATGCAAATTGAAATCACTTTTCCTTTCCTCCAACTAGGCAAACTTCGACCTCTAGTCAATTGAGCAAACAAAATAGCAACTAGTTATGGTTTTGAACTGCCAGTTGTTGAAATGGAAGATTAGCTGTAGCATCAGATCAAGACCAGTCCACGGATCTAGATCAGGGACTTCTTCCTTTGGCAGCCCACACCATTTATTGTATACAACGAAATCATTTACTCCATCAACAAGGAACACATTCTGATCTCTTGAGGTGTACCATCTGTAAAACCTTTTTTAATGTATAGATCAAAGGAAGGACAGAGAAGACACCACTTAATTGAGAAGATTTAGCCCATTAATATTGTCTTATCAAACATATGAACACCCTGTACCTTGTTCACTGTATATTATAATATGACAAAAACGCCTACTACTATTTTAAGGGGTTGCACAGTGCACAAATGAAAGTGTCCATGCTATGTGCAGTTACACGCAGAGGAAGAAAAAGTAATGATAAGCTTGCTGATCTGTGTAGACCAATAGATACAAAAAACTTAGCAGGAAGAGTTGTTTTCATGTTGGATGATACACTATCAAGTGCTTTTGATTGCTAGAGGATCATTTTAAATTTTAGTAAGAGCGGCAAAGCTCACTTTTTTTCATCTTCTTCCCAGAGTATTAAGTGGATCCATGATCATACAAGGCGAGATCGAATGCGCAGTGATGATAGGGTTGGGGTAGCACCTATTGAAGAGAAGTTTGTCTAAAATCGTCTGAGATGGTTTGGACATTCCAACGGAGGCCTCTTGAGGTACCAATGCGTAGTGAAATTTTAAGTCGTCTCGAAAACATAAAAAGAGACAGAGGTCGACCGAAATTGACGTGGGAAGGAGCAGTTAAAAGAGATGTGGGAAGAAGTAGTGAGATGTTTTTTTTTGAAAAAAAATCTACTTTTGTGGTGCTTGGTGGACAGTGAGTACTATTATAGTGTACTAGTGGTGCATTCTGTTTACTATTAGAGAGCTTACTACTTAGATCTGCGGTAAAGCTACTAGGAATTTTTCATACTACATAAGGCCAATTTGGCTATGAACTCTTTGTGATGGATCTAACAGCCACCGAATGTGCACCTATGAATTCAAAAGGTCTACAATCCATAAAATATTCTTGTACAGTAAATAAATATAACATTACACTGTGGAACTAACATAAATACGGCTCTTCTCGCAATATCTAACATTAAATTGCGAAAATGAATGTGACAATGGAAGAAAATATACGAGACTATAAACGATGCACAAGAGATGGTACGGTTATGAACTGGATTGAAAGCAAAGAAAAAAGGGCTTGCCAAGAAAATGACATGGACAATTATGTTTTGCAGAAAAGTACCATGAGGGGTATCGCTCAACAAGAAGCTGAATTTTGCTCACAACCCAAATCAAGTTTCTTTTGCTCATCTCCGGCGTAGCACCAAAACCATCTCCGAGGAGGCCAGCAGTCTTCACATGGTTAAGAGCCGTCTCCTACAAGATTTCAAATTACTGTAAGCCTCACAGAAACAAAATGCATCAATAGTGAGGAGAGAAAATAAGGAAGGGAAAAAAAAGCAGCAGAGTCATTGTGTCACCTGTAAATGATTCATTAATGTCTCTATAGAAGCTGTCCGATCGGCACCGATCTCATAGGACCGAATCAAGAAGTTCTGCCTAAACACCAGCCCGTCCTGGATGATTCTACCAAAGCCAAATGTGTCAGCAAGCATGTCAGGTTTCTTCGGCTTCCAGTCAAGCAATGTCCACTGCTTCTCTGCGGCCAGGAAGATGGTCGTGACAGCTGCAAGAAGCATACTCCAGTCCGGCAATTGGTTATAGAATGTCTTCGGAGCACTGTAAGGCACTGTCCCCTCCTTGTCCGAGCTTGTAGTTTTGAGATTAACCTTGGTGCCATTAACCTTGGGAAGGGCTTGAGCCTGCGCCTTCACTTGCATGGCACCGGTTGGCGGGTTAGGCTTCGCGACAATGCGATGGACACTCAAATTCTCCGGTAATTCACCAGTCGTGTTCTTGGAGCTTCTGGCTGATGCGGCCAGGGAAGACCCTGGGCCGGGGAAGAACGCCGAGGCGGCCGGGGAACCAGACATGATTCAACCGCACTTCAAAATCCAAATTTGCTCGAAATCACACACTAGAAAGGCCAACCTGAAGGACAAATCAACGAAAGGATGAGTGTACAAGAGGATATAAGCATATTCACAATATCATTTTTTTTTCTAGTTTCCATGGTATCAATCAAGAAAGCACGGAATGTAGAACTTGTCTTCCTCGTGAAAGAGCTTAAAAAAACAAACATAATGTGATTAAAGTTTCCAGATTTGACATGCAGAATCGAGCTAGCTACAGAAAGAAGCAAATAAAACTTTCCACATTTGAGTTAGAGAATCCGAGTTAACAACCAGTTCTCTGGTTAAGACATGAACCACCGGATCCAGCTGCTAAAAGCTGTCTACTTTGGGGCAAAACAAGGCCAAATATCGAAGAAGAGTCCACCAAATTCTGAAGCTATTTGAGCTCCATTTAAATCAATTTGGCAAAAGGGGCAATGTTCCGATAAAAACCATTTCGAACTGGGATAAGGCCGACGATCATCAAACGCCTCCGAGTCAAGAAAATTTCAGCCATTTTTCTGGTTCAGCTCAAATACGCAAATGAGAGAGAAAATGCTCAGCAAACAGGAATCGCCAAAGAGACTCAAATATTCTAGTTATTTGCATCGGTTTTCCAAACAAATTAAGCAAAACATATTTGTAAAGGTGCACCCGTTTTTTTTTTACGAGTAGCATATTGCAAGCCCGAACTTCTCCATTCGTCGAGCCCCATTCATGTCCATTTCACGCAAAAATCAAGGAAACAAAAAGAGACAAAGCCGACAACCAAGTAAAAATGCCCTCAAAATCCCATGTCAAAACAAGATTTACACCAAAAGAAAAGTTAAAATCGCATCGAGAAATTCGCCAGTACCAGGGCACCGATACAAGAACTCACCGAGAAACCGCCAGATCTACCGACGGAACCCCAACAAGCCCGCGCAAAAACCAAAATGCAGGCAAAAGAGCTCGCAACAAAATCCCCAACGATATCACGACAAACGACCCGCCGCCAGATCGCCGGGAACTCACCGTACACCCCACGAGACGAGCCCAGATCAAGCACCCGCCCCTGCCGCTCGCTCCCGCCCTCCCCTCCTCGCCGCGCTCCGCTCGAGCGGGTTAGACTTGTGGCCTCCGCTTTCCGGGCTCGACACCCCACACCAGAGAGGCAGACAGACAGACAGAGAGAGAGATGAGTTTTTTTCTTTTTTCCCTCCTGCGAGCCAACCACGAAGCAGAGCCGTTAGTGCCCGGCGCAGGCGTGCATACAGCATATATACACACGCTCGCGCATACGGTTCGCAGCGCGAAAGTACGGAAATGCCCCTGGGTGCGGTCCGGTCAGTCCAGAACAGCGCCCGGTGGGCCCGGCCGCCGGATTATTCTAGCATTTTTTTTGTTCTTCTTCTAGCTGTCCAATCGAGAAGATTCGGTTTTTTCCAAGGGCAACTGCAAAGCAAAATTAGTCTAGCTTTATTATTATTATTATTATTATTATTATAGAAACAACAACAGATATCTATTGTGTTTTTCTACCTAGTAAGAAAATTTGTAATACTCCTACATTATGGCTGGTGACCTGTTGCGGTCTCATATCGTAGAAGGTTACACGTGTCACCTCTCGCTCCTTTTAGGAACGAGAGTGAGATGAAATTTACAATTTTATTTAGACAAATGCTAAATATGTGAAAAAACAAGTGCACAAATGCCAATTTGGCCAAGGCTCCTCCGATCGATGGTTCTACACGAAATCCTCAAATTGCCAGCAAAAAAATGGTGGGAGGTGAGAAAGCGAGATTTAATGGAAGCTCTTTATTAGGCAGCTCATGAGAACACGTCACTAACTGTCAATGATTAACAAATCAGCTGACGTCGTTGTTTCGAGACATTGTGAAAAGCGAACATATTCGATCGAGCTTAATCGTCACCTTGCATAAATTTTACCTTCAACTTGATTTGTAGCAGGAAACTTCTCTAGTAAAAATATGAGAATACGACTTCAACGACTAGAGGTCAAATCATGGTTGCTAAAACGGGGTGCGCCTCATTTTTTTTAAAAAAAAGCTTGATATGCACCCTTATTTGTCATACATTTGTATATACAATTTTTTTTTTCGGGAAAGATTCATACTTGTCATTGCTCAAGCGGAAATGTTTTGCTGCAAATTTTGAAACAATTCATCGTCCCCCTCCAAATCCATTGTACGCTATTCACCCATGATAGCGCCATTCATCATGCTTCTAGGACAGTGGTGCCACGGTGCCACCCATCACTTTGGGTATATTTGGCTGTTTGTACATGGCACATGTATGAGATAATTCAAAAAAAAAACTATATATGTATTTAGTTGTTTGAATAAAATCATCACATCATAAATAGTGTGATACAAATTTGAGAAATATTTTCATATATATGTTGACACATTCTATTCACCAAAACAATAAACTAAATATTACATGACTATCTCATCCTACATACCAAACAGGTTGTCTCTCATCCAAAGGAAATTACAAAAAAAAGTCCTCATTTCCAAGCTGCACAAGCACGAGCAGGGCGATCGTATCCTCTACCATATTCCTCTAGCTAGGTAGGCAGCCATGACCAAAGCAGCAGGCCTACCAAGCATGCTATGCTTAGTAAGACCTACTGCACTGCTTATACTCGACAGCACCCCTCCTGTCAAGCTCGTATACCACAACAGGTACTTACCGAACTCGGCAGGAAGGGGTGTTGTAATACCTGAGCTTGGTAGAGGGTGTTGGAATTCCTGCCATCCTCACCTTTCAATCGAACTCAAGAACATCACCCTAGGTTGAAGAAGCAGAGCAGCAATGCATAATTTCACCACGTTATGTAAGTTAAACTAGACATGGTAGCGTGCTATTACACGCGTGTTGTGTAGGCGTGGGAAAAAAATCGATTTAAAGGACATAAACGCGATTTCCAATTCACCTTAAAAAGCTACGAAAGGATCTAAGCGTGATTTTCAATTTTTCAAAGGATCTAAGCGTAATTTTCGGTAATCTATGTTTTTTGAAAACGGCGTGTAGGGACCTAAACGTAATTTCGATATTTCTCGAGTCTATCTTAAAAAAGCGGTAGAAAGGACCTAAACGCGATTTTTAATTTTCCCGAAAGGACCTAAACGTGATTAATAAAGTTTCCAGGGGTCTCTCTCGGGGGCGACACGTGACCCCCTGAGGAGGCGCCAATTCCAGGCGACATTATATAGTAGATATTCAGAGAAATCCCAGTCAACAACTCAGCATCCACATCACGCGCAAGTCGTCTTGACACATCAACGGAAGGACTAATTTGAGCGGTGAGCCAGCATCGAAACTTTAGGGACCAAACCGGCCTATCTGAAACTTGAGGGACTAAACTGAGCCATGGAGGAAAAGATGAGGGACCAAGGTGGTCATTGACCCTCTTCCGAAATGGTAGGCAGCGCGGCTCGCTTGACCCGGGCGGCTGATGCGCCGGCCAGAGCCACACAGCCGGCCTGCCGATGCCGACTTGGGAGTCGCGTGGATCCGGAGGGGCAGTTTGGGAAACGGCGGTAGCTTCAAGGACAGGAGGGTGCTCAGCGCAGTTCTAATCTATGATTCTCATGAGTACATTCTCAGTGAGAGTTTTAACTGAGTTTTATTCTCATTAAATGATATGACACATCATCATGTTTGGTGACATGGCAAGATAATTATGAAGAGAGAGATAGAGAGTTTCATAGGAGGTGAGAGAGTTTCATCTAGATGAAACCTGAGATACATGGTTACCTAGACAAAAACTGATGTGGCACTCTTGAAAACTAGAAAATGAAACTATGCACTGGGAATAGCCTGAGTAGTGTCTAAAGGAGAGAGAGCGTAATAAACCAATGCATAGTTTCTCAATCCATGGTTTCTATGAGTAGTGTCTAGAGAAGATAGAGCAATAAACCAATGCATGCACCACAAACACACCTTGATCAGCGCACAGAAATGTCCAACCCCGATTTTGCTCGTTTCTTACGTCTTGATGTCCACGCCGACCCAGTTTCTTCCATGAGACACGGTTTCTTTGTTTTTCCTTCTCTCCCTTCCTTAATTCCTATGCCATATCAGATTTTTGCTTAGTTGGCAGCGTAACTAATTCTATAGACATCAGATGAGGTGGAAGGTTGGGCCTGTCAGGTTCTAAAGCTAGCGTATCAGAACATGAGGAGCTGCAATTTTCAATTTTGCGGCGCACACACGGATTGTCACGGCCTACATCGTCAAGCTCGATGCATTTTCATTGACGGTGTCAAGCTGTTGTATTGTAGTTGTTTAACTCCAGTACGTGCCGCTATATATGAAGTCAATTCATTTCATTCCGGCCGGCCACACTGAAATCGCTGGAACTCGGAGGAAACCACCATGCATGCATGTCTGGACTGTTCATGTTTGCATGCATCCACGTCTCCACGATCAATTCTCTCCATGGAAACGAGAGAAGGAACAGCGTGACTTGTTGGCTTTCCCCTAAAGAAACAGGGGGACTTGCTTGTGACTATTCGTAGCTATCTTGCAGTAGCAATTGTTTTTCAGAGTCACTCTGAATTTTCTGCAGTAGCAATTGTTTTCAGAGTCACTCTGAATTTTCTGTTGCAACGTTGAAATGCGCAGCTATTGGTGCACCAGACAGGTTGAGCAGGTTAACCTGCCATGCCAAACAGCATGGACTACGCAAATGGTTTATCGTTTGGGGTTGGTGCAAGCAACAACCTTTATGATAGACGACATAACTAGTGGTTGGTTGCAGTGTAGTAATGCCTGGACTTAGAACAAGACAGAAATTTCTGCAGCCATTTGCTGGTGACTTAGAACAAGACAGATTGATGATGAATTCCGCTGGAATCTATGTCAAAATGGCCAATTCTCGGTGAAATCTCATTATCAAGTTTTGATTAAACGTCACGTCCCAAATTTGAATAAACGACTATGGAAACTTCGAGCTCCTTTAAAAATCAAGGTATTTTTGTGGTATCTTAGGAGCGGGGTGATTCTCACCAAAGACAATTTAGTAAAACGAAATTGGCAAGGGAACACAACATATTGCTTTTGTAACGAACCTGAGACAATTAAGCATCTGTTTTTTTATTGTCGATTTGCGCAAAAAGTTTGGTGCTTCATATATTTGGCTTTTGGAATATCTCGCCCGACGTGTGTAGCAAACATGTTTGGAAGGTGGTGGAGGTTTTCGATAGTAACAAGAGAAACCTCGCTCTTCTTGGCGGCTAACATTACGTGTTGGTCTTTATGGTTAGCGAGAATGATAAAGTATTTCAAAAGAAAAATATTTCTTCTCCATTGCGAGTTATTTTTCTACTATCCACTGTCTCCGTACGTGGGCTGTGTTGCAGAAGGTGGAGACGCGAATTACTTTGGTGGAGGCTACTCATTGTCTAGTTCGGGTGGCTATGGACTTCTATTTCCGGGCACATGGGTGGTGGTCTAGTTTTCGGATTGCTAGTCACTTGTGTGCGTTTTTCCTTTCTTTTCTTTTCATTCTTTTTAGGCTGTGTGCTTGTTAAGCAGAGGCCGAAAGTAATTTCAAGGACTTGTATTGTTTCTTGAGATTAATAAAATGCTTCCTTCATCAAAAAAAATTTGCTGGTTCACAATGGCTCAATTGTGCTACAACAGCGCAGTCCGAGTGCGAGAAAAAATTCGGTTCCATTGCACGGATAGCCTAGTTTCAAGAAGATGAAACAGAAACATTAGTTTACCATGGATGGCAGTATGAGGTGTGTAGTATACTAGTATGAGAGAAACAATTCAGCAGAGGTATCTCTAGTCTCTGCTGCTACTCTACACGGTTCACAGCTTTCTGAAGAATCTGACCCAGAATTTCCACCAACATGGCAGTGCAGTGCATGAGACACGAGAAAGACATATCAAGCTCTACGGTTGCAAGGGGAGATATGTTCGAAAGAATCGGGAAAAGAGCTGGCTAAGGCTATTCCCAGTGCATGGTAACATACCCATTTAATGCATGCCACATAAGTATTTTTGATGATGTCGCAAGAGAGTTAAGAGAGGAGAGAAGAAAGCTGTATCTTGAAGAAGATACCACTTAGACATAAAATCATAGATATTGAAACTTGAATCATCTAAGTGGCCCACATGTACTCACACGCACATGCTGTGTCAGGCCGAAACCTCAACCACGGGCAGGTGGGGATGCGCGCCGGTGTCGGCGCGACGCTTTCTTACGATGGATGCTTTTCTTATGATGGATGTGATAACATCGCATTGATTAATCCAGTGTTGGACAAGGAACGAGCGACAGCTACATGGCGGAAGAAAGACCGAAAGAAAATCTGGCTTTAGTTTTTTATACGTGGAAATTGGTCAGATTACTGGTTGGCTAAGTTCAGTTTAGTCTTGCACATGAATATCAACCCTTCCTCTCGATTTTCAGTCGAATTGTCTAAGATATTCATACGACAAGAGTAGCGATGAGACAAGAAAATCTCCCAAATGAGGAATACTACCTTTTGGAGTTTCAGGCCTGTGCAAATTGGGCAACACTTTTCTTGGTGCGCGCTTAGGGGAGATTCAACATCCATGAGGGTGCCCTATTGTTTTTCCGGGCTTCGGTGTCAGACACCCATCAGGCTCGCCTCTCTTATGTTAGGCGTTCCTCTTTGTGTCCGTTAGTTTTTCAGAGCTTCCATGATTTAAGACCCACATAGGTTAGGGATCACCCGTTAGTAGCTTGTTGTATTCTCTCCTGTTTCTTGTCTCCTGACTTGTCAGTTTCGGTCAGGTTCTTATCTTTCTTTCTCGGTTGTGTGTACTCTGCTTTCTCCTTTTAATGTATGGCAGAGCTCCTGCCACTTTTCGTTCAAAAAGTCTTGCACATGAATCCAGTGTTTACTGCCTCCGCTGCTGCAGGAACGAAGCCATCGTCTTCACAATTGCAGAGCACCAGCAGAATAAAAAAGTTATATTCAAAATGTACTAGTGATCTTCTTTTAGGCAAAACTGAGATTGCAGTAAGCTATGCCAGATCAAACAGTGTCCTGAAGGTTTGGTGCTACTGATTGCTACGCCTGCATTCCAGTTCCAAGAGTCTACCCTATGTTTCTGCCCAAAATTCTGGCTTGTATTTCTTAACATGTACACAACTCGAGTGCATTGAATGGATTCCGAGCCGGAAAAAAAAACCCTTCAGGCATGCCTCATTGCAGAGTTACTGAATTCTGTTACAACTTAAAGATGAAACTATGGCTAGTAGTCGTAGAAACTAGGACTACTCTAAGTTCTAAAAGCATCATGGGAGCTTGTTCTGAACCGTAAACGTTTACAAAGTGTCGTGGTTTCAAGGAGAAGTTCGATCGATAGCCCATACTCTATAGTATCCATGTTCCATTGCTCTGAAGTATCAAAGGCCTGCTTTACTTTGCTTGAAGCTCACCATTAGTTCACCGTGCATGAGAAGAGGTGGCATGAGATAAAGTATCTCTCAGGCTGTCTTGGCAACTCTCAGCTTCCTCAGGTAGAATCTGATCCAAAATTTCCTCAGTGTTGCTGACAAATGGATAAAAAAGGGGGTAAAAATAATTTTAGCATAACCTGCTCCTGGGACACGATAGAAGATCTGAAAACAAATAACGTTGTTTTTATCTGTGGTGACAAAGGGAAGACAGGCGGATGGATCACTTGATGATTTCAAAAGAATTGTGCAAGTAGCCCCGGGCAATTGTGCTGACATATATGATGGGTGCAAGAACATCGCATTACATCATACAGCTCAGTGCAGGACATAGAAAGCTATAGGTCGAGTGCATGCTTTAATAATGATATTCCTTTTGTCAGAATATAGCATCAACACGTGGGCAACGTATCCTGTGCACACAGGCTTCCCGTGTACACACCGTGCACACCAACTAACGAAAGTCATGAAAAATTCTGAAAAAAATTGTAGATGTACTTCATAGATCACTCTACCTATGTATAAAATTGTAGGTTCAAATTCATTATATATAAAGAGTTACAAAAAAGAGAAAATTCTGACAAGTTTTAATAGTTTAAACTTGTCAGAATTTTCTCTTTTTTCTAACTCTCAATATATAATGGATTTGATCTTGAAATTTCATACATAGGTAGGGTAATTTATGAAGTACATCTACAATTTTTTTCAGAATTTTTTATGACTTTTGTTAGTTGGTGTACACGGTGAGTGCACGGGAAGCCCTGTGTGCACAGGATACGTTGCCATCAACGTGATACATAATTATGGCTAAAAAAATCCACAGGATATCTGTTCAGTGGCAGGTTGGGAGTCCTTGTTAAACCTTGGTAAAAAAAAGGAATATTACCTGGTAATGGTATAAGTGCAAATAAACAAAGATAAACCCTTACATAAAGGGGACATATCCAGTGCAATCATATAGTTTGGTGCAATCACCGTGCAATCCAACTAAGAAAAGTTTCAAAAAATTCTGAAAAAAAAATCATGGATGTACATCTCATCTTACCCCATCTACATATAAAATTTTATGATCAAATTCGTCCTATGTTAAGAGTAATAAAAAAGACAAATTTCTGACAAACTTGAATAGTTCAAATGCACCCTAAATTTGTCTTTTTTGTAACTTTTAGCATAGGACGAATTTGATCATGAAATTTTATATGTAGATGGGGTAAGATGAGATGTACATTCATGATTTTTTTCAGAATTTTTTGAAACTTTTCTTAGTTGGATTGCACGGTGATTGCACCAAACTCATGATTGCACTGGATATGTCCCCTTACATAAAACCACCATCTTAAAAAGAGCATAGAACCTCAATGAGAGTTCCTCTTACTAGTCTGTGATAGATTTAAATAAGGGCAGAAATAAAAGTTAAGGAACAATATAAAATTTTAACTAGTTCTTAATGTAGTCAAAACAAATTCAATGATAAACTACTAGTGAAGTTAAATGTTATCTACCCGATGTATATCCTTATTAGTGATGCTAGTTTGTGCATATGAACAAAGTTTGGTTATTCGGCACAACGATGGACAGATTAAAAAAATATACATATAGTTAAGCCGAAAGAGAGACCACGAAACTCCATAGCATGTAAGTTTCAAGCAAGGGCTCTTACCAACCATAACTGTAAAGGTGGACAAATGAATCCTAGGCTGGCTAAACTCATTGGCAATGCATACTCAAAATTCCCTCCAGTTCAGACACCTGAGCAACTGCACTCCCTAAGGCTAAAAGAAACAGCCCAACCCCCATCCAAGCAAAGGCTCTTTGCCAGCCCCATATACCTCTGCACAATCTCAGATGCAACCTAATTTCAACACATTTTCTGCTTCAGCCTCCAAGCTGCATGCTCCCTGCTTCCTAAATTCGTAGCACAGCCAAAGAAACTGTGCCAAGTCACCTGCACCCAGCTATTCCCAGCTGCATGTGCTTCAGTCGAAATCCCAATATTTGATTGCCTTATGTGCCAGCTTTGGAAAAATCCTTGTTTTTCCATGAGAAGGAACATTACATGATTTGTCAATGTTCCTAGGAGAATGACTTCTGGCACTACTACTACTGAAGGTTACCTCATAGTTGGAAAAACATGCATAGAAAAACTGAATGATGCCCTGGTTTGATTATGTATGAACCATTCCACACCCAGGGAATTAATGGTGTATTACGTGATTAAGATGCACAGGTAATGCTGCAAAATATTACCTCAATGATAACAAATGCATAGACATCGCCATGTCATATCCATAGGATCTCATGCCACTGGGATAGTTGGCTCACCAAGGTTCACAAAAGCCTCAGCACGCATCATGCGTAGAGTGACAGTATGCCAAGAGACAAGATGGTCCATAAAGTTCGTAACATATGCTCGCCTGTCATCCTGCATCATTAGAATGGAAACACCATAGATGTTTTCTGATAGATTAGTACAAACTTGTTAAATTTCAAACGTAGGTAATGAGCAGAAAACAAGAGATAAGAGTACCTTGTAATCTAAGTAGTAAGCATGCTGAACAGAAAAGGAGAAAACGTCAGTATTTGACACAAGGTAGGATCTAAACACAGAGTCAATTTCCTTACCTCCCACAAGTCTAGGCAGATAATTGGCTGCAAGAGGAGGACATGGGATGTCATCGCAAAGGTTTTAACTGGGGTTTCAGACAGAACACACAACAACAACAAAATGGTTTGAGTAAACATACGATATCACCAAAAGCAAGTGGGCAAAAGGCATTTCGTGTATGAAGTACCGAAAGTTCTCTCTCTTTTCTCTTCACTGCAACAAGCAACCATTCAGCAGAGTATGGATCAGACTTCAGAAGATATCTTTATAAACAGCAGTTCAGAATGGCAGCACCGGAATCAATAGTGTCCGTACTTCAAAGAAGATGAAAAGGGAAACTTACAGACAAGCCAAACCCAACCAGAACCTAATAGTGATAAGGCTGAGAGAATAAACTCTTCCCTGAAATTAGAAAATGAGCCAAAATCCTTCTCAATCTGCTGCAGCACACCTCCCTCAGGTGAACCACCACCTTCTGGCTGCATTGATTCCCAAAAAAAGTTATGGTTCCAGACCTGCATATAAGAAGATGGAAGGCCAGAATTGTAATAAGCATACTATTGTATCCTTGTATCAGTTATCTGCAACAGTGACTCAGGTCCACTGAAGCTTTTAGGGTTAAATCTCAGTGTGTGGAGATAAAATACCCAAGTAATGGAAAGCAAACGATATAAGAGGAAATTCAACAAAAGAGGCATCAAATTACCTGGGCTGCATTGTTATACTCTGGTAATGGGTTACCGTTGTTGTACGCTTCTTTTATCAGCTCCTCCAAAGTGTACCCATACATGGGGCTGGTAGCAAGCTGCCTATTCAAGCCATCCACATAATCTTGATGATGCTTACCCCAGTGAAGTTCGACCGTCCTCTTGCTCATGTAAGGTTCCAGAGCATCCTGGACAACACAAAAACACGATAAAAGTTATTTTTTAAAAGCATCTTGAACAACACAACTCAAATCTGTTGAGAACAATATCAACGAGATGGACTACACATACAAGTTTATATGGTGGAGTAGTGAGACCGTAGTAAGACACGACTTTTGAAAATCTTCGAGATAGACAACCCTGCCTTTGCACTTTCTGCAATAAACACCAGGCATAAAGATTGCAAACAGCACATAATCTCAATCTATTATGTTTACACTGTAGGGTAAAGAAACCTAGCAATCCATGTCTGCAATTCAGGGCCCATTATATGTTGGCTGAATTGCAAAAGCCACAATTCAATCTAGAGTCTCCATCCAGCTCATCTAACTTTTCAAGCAAACAAAGGTTGTCGAAAAAAATGGAGAGACTTTTCGAGCAAACGATATCAATTGGAGCTTCATAAGCTCAGGGTGAGGTGACACACACAATTGCAAATCCTTTCGGGCATATGCTCGCTAGGTAGGCGTGACAAACAACGAGAAACAAAGCCGACACAACGGGACATCAAATCAAACACCTCGGTTCCCACGAATGGAAGAAGCAAATGAGCAAGCATCCAGCTAGCGCAGGAAGGAGAGGGGATGCAGGAAGGAGGAGGAAGAGGAGGAGGAGGAGGAGAAGTTATCGCGGGTTTCGCGGGGCTCACCGAGCGCAGCAGCCGTTGCTGAGGACGCGCGGCTGCCGGCGGCGAGGGGACGAGACGGAGATGGAGAGCGGAAGCGAAAGCCGCCATTTTTCTTCTCCCTCCTGAGCCGCGCTATCCGCCACCTCTACGAGAGCGAGAGGAAGCGGATCAGGAGAGGTTATGATGAGAGGAGAGTGAGGGATGGGCTGGGCTAGTAGGCTGCGTGAGTGGTGGGCTGCGAGTGCTAGTGACTGTCGTCTTCCCCAATACTCTCTTCGCTGTATCTGCTTCTGTCCGACCCCCACCTTCGTTGTCCGTTCGCGCTGATGAAGTTGCTACGTCCGGCCGGCGGCGATCCCCCGTCGACGAGCCGGCGTAGCACCCATTAACTCCTCCCACGCACTTCATCCCCGGCTGTTTTTCGCGAGTCCTCTACACATCACCACCGCTCCCGACGGCGCCTACGTCGCTGGCCGTCCGCACGCTGGCTCTGGCGAGCTCCGGCTTGCTGCTCCACGGCCGAGCCGTCGTTGTGGCCATGCCGCCCCTCTTATACTCACTGCTTCCTTCACCCAACCTGATCGCCGGTGCGGTGAGCTCCAGCCGGAGATACCCCGTGGACATCCTCGTGGGGAAATCTTTTCTTTGCTTTGAGCAATCTTCTCATCCAAATCTTTCTTTCTGGGATGGGTACTCCAATCCATGCAGTTTGTTGCGTGGTGGAGTACTAATAGCAGTTTATTTTCCAAATTTTTTGTCCCCACGTTAGGTCCGCCTATACTTGTTCGTGTGCTCATCTAGAACACCTATGAAGCTATGAGGATAATGATTAGGATTGAATTTAGGTGTCCACGCTTAAGTTTTTTTTTTTTTCAATTCAGGAACTGTCTCATGCTAATTGATAAATTGCAGGTTACCGGGCATCAGCTAGTGCCCAGGACGGGTACAGCATTTCTGCATTCTCCACCTACTATTAATTTGCAGCAAGTTACCATTTCCACTCTCGTCAGTACTTGAGATGCAATACATCAGATTTGAAGCCATGCCAAACACTGGCATGCGTTTTGTCATTTGATGCACCCGTTCATTTGAAAAATCTATCTAGTAAGGTCATGAGTCATACTATCTTAAGTTTACTCTCTCACAGTATTATGATCGAGAAAATTTTGACACTTCGATATCCAAAAAAACTGGAGCTAAAGCAGCTAGCTAATGATGTTCGATCGGAGATATCTTTCATAATCTCCAGAAAATGCCAACCATGTAACACTGGCCATTCAGTTGTGGAGCTGACTACTGATATACATTATGTCTCAATGCCCCTATGGACAAGATACTATGGGATGCTGGTCGGCATGTCTGAGATCTCTCTCTATTGACTTTGTTCCAAGACTTCGCTTTCAATAAATAGCTACTGAATTACCATGTCTTACAATCGCAAATTCTGTCTTCTGTGCTCAATAAGAGTCTCATCAACAGGCATATGCACACAAGATTAAAAAAAACAACGGCCTTTCAGGTTTCACATCTCATTTCGAGAGTGAGTATCATCAGTTTGGTGCTGGACATGGATGCAGTAGTCTTTCTGCCGGTCTTGATACATTATTTGCTTTGTTAGCGCATTCATGCCTTGCACACCAAGTAGTATCCATTTTATGGGAGACCTATCCAGCTATCGCAATGCCTGTGGGATTTGTACTTAGCAGCTATTTTCTTATTTCTGTTCGTTTTCATGCATTTTATCTATGGTTTGGCTTCTTGGAAAATTTCATGCATTTTATCTATGGTTTGGCTACTTGGAAAATTCGAAATCAGTGCATCTTGCTTTTCAAGTCAAGGTATATATGCAGTTCAAGAGAGCTTCAACTAAAAATGTAATAAAAAGTCTAATATAAGTTATAGTACTCAACTTCCTATCCCTTTTGTGTGAGATCAGCAGTGAAGTGCATGAAAACCTCAAAGTATCCTATGTTCCTAGTTGATTGGATAATCATTATAAAAGTTTGCACAGCCTATTAAATCCAAGTTATGTTCCTACACTCAATCATGAATCCTGTCCTGTTCTCTTCTTTTATGTTGTATAATTTCTTTTCTTTCTATAGCTTGAAAATGATCTCTTGTCAGGGATGGTGGTCTCAAGGGATATAAGTGGAAGGAAAAATCGAAGTAACAGTTATAAGTAATTGGACACTGGTGAGGTATATGAGGCAATGGGTCTTGCTGGTTTCCTTGATTCTAACATGGTAGTTTTCTTAAATGACAGCCGGCACACCTTACTTCCTAAAGCAGATGGCCGGCCAAAGATGTCTGTTAATGCCTTTTCTAGTGCTCGCAGCAAGATTCAATCCAGCAAAGGATGCAAAGGTATAGGTTTTTGTTTCTGCACTTCATTACCATTAGATATTTCATTAAACTTGTTAGCATGCCATAGTTCTATTAAACTTTATCCTGTTATTTCCTGATTATGGTATACCTAGCTGAACATTCCAGCGCTGCTTTTTTTTTAAAAAAAAACTGGGATTGACAAATGTAATTTATAATTACTTCCAACTCAATGATATTAAGGCTGGTAAATGGTAATGGACTTATCATTGTACAGTAGGGATGAAGAGCTTCCAGGAACTTTTGGCATGGGGGCTGAGAACCTTTCTACATTCTTAATAGCAATAGTCTTACAGTATCTGGAGTTTCCCTTTTTGATATTTGAATTTTGTTTTCTTCTTAGGGGTTTTCCAAATGGTTTTGGTAAAGGGATGCATGAATTTGCTGCCATAGTTGATGAGTATGCTCGTGGTATGATAGGCCCTCATGGAGCAACTCTATTCGAAGAACTTGGATTGAATTATATTGGCACTATCAATTGGCATAAGATTGATGATCTCATCTATGTACTTAAGGAGGTTGCAACTCTAGATTCAACTGGCCCAATACTTGTACATGTAATTAGGGATGAAAACAGATCAGATAGTTTCCGACCGATCTGGATAATTTTCGGATACGGATTCTGTTGGATCGGATATTTGTCGGATAATATCGGATCGGATACAGATTTTTTTTTTGTCGGATTGGATACGGATTTCTTAGCTCACTATCCGTCGGATATTGATGGGTTGGATATTCGGATATACATGTGGGCTGGGCTAAGGCTACTCTTTTAGCCCAAAAAGGTTTCTTAATTTCAAAATCGTTTTTTAATTTAATTAATCCATAAAATAAGTTTCAATTATTAAAATTAGCAAACCAACTCCAAAAAATTACGGAATTTTTTTGAGAAAGTTTCAGACACAATCTAACATTTTAAAAAATTATTTTCAAGATTTTATCAGATTTTAAATTTTCTCAAAAATTCAAACACTGTTGTTCTTAGTAGGAAAATATTTTAAATAAGTAGCTAAAAATTTATAGAAACTCATAAATACATAATTTATTATTTTAAACATAATTCAACAAAGAATATAAATCTTGGGTCATTACATGTAAGTGTTATATACTTTTTCTAGAGACATGGTATCTAAATATTATCAAACTTTTAGTGTGTTGTGTGTTTGCTTCTATCGTTGAGCAAGGATTACCTTCATTTTATGTTTTGATCTACGTGTATGATGAATTAATCGTATGTGTGTGATAAACTAAGTCTTATATAATTTTGTTTGCGACATGGTGTCTAACTATTATCTAAGTGAATGAAAATGCTTATATTTGTTCAATTTTCAATAATGTTTTGATCAAATCAACTAGTTATGTGTTTTCGTTGATTTTTATGTACAATCTAAGGGGTTATCATGTTCCGATAAATATTCAAAACCGTATCCGATTCGATTCGTATTCGATCTGTATCTGTATTCAATATTATCTATATTCGTATTCGTATCCGGACTATCCGTATCTGCATCCGAGAAAAAATATGAAAACAAATATGGTAGAGCTATTATCCATCTATATCCGATCTGTTTTCACCCCTACATGTAATTACTGAGAATGAAAAAGACTTAGGTGGAAATTTAAAAGGTGAGATAGTTCCAAATGAGGGAAGTGTGCTGTTACAAATCATCAACAAAATGTTGTGCAAACCTATGATAACGTGCATGCTGTTTTGCTTGCTTGCTAAATCAGGAAGCTCTACAAACTGACATTCTATATTTTGAATATCTCTTGCAAGCACACTGGGATAAGTGAAGCACCATATAAGGGAGGAAGGAAACAATGCATGACAAGGATTTGTTTTTAGTGACAATAAGCATGCCAAAGCCGTACCTGTTTATAAAATGATAGAATTCATTATTGGTATTTCAATTGAAATTTGTAAATGACCTCTCGTCTGTAGGATTAGTGTCAGTCACAACCTTTAGGGGTTTCTTTAAGGTGCCACATACTAGTGAATATAACTAAAAGTGTTATCTACTTGTCAACTATGGCATTATTGTCCTTTGAGATCCTACTACATGTCTGTGAATGGTCAAGCTATATAGACAGAGTGACAGACAGACAAGTCTTTAAGTGATTAACCTTTTTTTTTACTGATAAAAGGGTACAGGCTTAGCTAATCCACTTAATCTGCAAGGCTACTTTAATGTAAGCATATTATGTTCATAAAGCTCACGTGTATGCCAGACGGTCAAAGATGTGGGCATGCTAAAGATACCAGTTTGCTTTGCAATCACAAGTGCAGGTCTGGTGGGATCTGAGGGGCCAACTAATTCAGGACCATTTGATTTTACATTCGTGTCATTCTTGCCAAACATGATTGCCATGTCACCATCTGATGAGGATGAACTTATTGACATGGTGGCGACAGCTGCAGTGATTGAGGACAGACCCAATTTGCTTCTGGCACCCTGGGGGTACTATTGTTGGGACTAATGGCACTTTGACATATGGGAATCCACTTGAGGTAGCTTTACTTCTATTTATTCTTTGATCCTAAGTAGACATCACTTGAAAACAATACAACTTGAAAGCCACCATCTTTCGTGCAGTTACACAAATGCTGGGCTGAACTTATATGTACCTAAAAGTTAAGTTGTTTCAATTGCCTAGTAAGTAGTAGTAATAAACTGACAATGCCCTTATGCTGCTCAACCGTATTGCACTATGGCTGGTGACTTGCCAACTTTTAAGTTTAAAAAATGCTTAGTTTTTGTACCCTGTTTCAGATTGGTAGAGAGATTCCTGCGGAGGGGCAAGAGAGCTTTTCTTGGCTATGGTGAGGTGGTCAAGAGATGCTTGATAGCTCGATCTCATTCTATCTAGCTTTGGCATCCAAGCAACTGTTGCTAATGCGAGATTTTGCAAGCCACTTGACATTGATCTAATCAGAATGTTATGCCAGCAGCACAATTTTCTTATCACAGTGGAAGAAGGAACTGTTGGTGGCTTTGTCTCACATGTCTCCCAAATTATTTCACTCGATGGTTTACTTGATGGCAGAATAAAGGTAGGGATTTAACCATCACCACAAGTTAGCTTTGCTGGTTATTGTCTTGCTAATTGAGTACCTAGCATGAAATGCATTCTGCATTCTTTCAATGGAGCTTCACTCATGATGACCACACTCTTTGGTTTTCTTTCTTTCTTCAGTTGTAGAAATTTCACTTGGAGGTCCTCTGTTCCATTAATTCCTGCTATTTCTGCATGCTAATCCCAAATGGTACCATCTTTTTTTTGACTTGCAGTGGCGGTACATAGAGCTCGCTTCAACCGTTGAGCAAATCGACATGGCTGGCCTACCTGCTCCTCACATAGCGGCAGCCGCATAGAGACCCATTCACTTCGACATGAGAAAAACAGCCATTATGTTGTTTCATACAGGGGAAGCTGAGACTGCCATGGGAGGTGCTTGTTGTGTGCACCACTCAGAAGATCGACGGTGCAACCTGCGGTGTTTTGTGCTCCAGATGCTTGTTACAATCCTACATTGATATACGCTCTTGGGGGTGTGTACATACTACAGTGTATGGTTCACGACGTAGCCTAGCCAAGCATTTACAAAAAGTACTTGCGTTTGTATATACAACAGCGTATGGTTTGTGGAGGGCTGTGTTAGTAGCTGAATTCTTACTCTCATTGAGAGAGGATGACAATAGAAGTTGGGGTAATTTTCTGGTTTATTTCTCACACAATGCCATGCCAACCTGAAGGGTTGGGGTTACATATTTATAGTTGGCCAAGGCAGGCCAAGCATATGCTAAGATGCTAGTCTAAGATGCTAGTCTAAGATGCTGTCCTTAGATGCTGTCCTAGAGATGCTAGTCTTAGTCTAAGATGCTGTCCTGGTTGGGGCAGCAAAAAGAACTACCATGAGGACCACAAAGACCAAGTACAAGGACTTATTCCATCATTCTCCCCCTAAGTCTTGTCCGTCGTCTTGTGGGAAAGTTGGACCATCCCGGTCCTGGAGCGAAGCTCAAGGAACTTGATCCTCCCAAGGGGCTTGGTGAGCAGTGCATAAGTCGGTCCTTAGTGTTGATGTAACGCACCTTGATGCTTCTTCGTCCAAGCAATCCGGATGAAATGGTACCTCACCCGGATGTGCTTGCTCCGTTCGTGAAAAACGGGGTTCTTTGCCAGGGCCAGAGCGGACTTGCTGTCCACCCTGAGTTCCACCGCGTCAGTGTCTCTGCCGAGGAGATCACCAAGCAGTCGAGCAAGCCAAAGTGCTGAGTCGGCGGTGGAAGCCGCTATGTACTCGGCCTCGCAATGACAGGCCACCACTTGTCGCTAACCGATCGCCAGACTAACGAGGCACTTGCCGAGAAGAAGAGAATCCCGCTTCGTGCTCTTCTGGTGTCGATGTCGCCGCCGTGGTCGCTGTCGCTGTGGCCGACGAGGTGTGCCTCTCCGGGGCACCTCGGGTAGTAGAGGCCGTGGTCGAGAGTCCCCGCAACATAGCGGATGATCCTCTTCACAGCCTGTTGGTGCTCCGTCGTCGATCATTGCATGAACCGACTAACGTGGTGACGGAGAAAGCGATCCGGCCGTGTGTGGACGAGGTAGCGGAGGCTCCCCACAAGACGCCGGTACTGCGTAGCGTCCACCTCTTCCGTCGTGTCGTCGCGGCTCAGCTACCGCTCCTCCATCGGAGTGAGTGCTGGGTTGCAGTCGGTGAGCCCAGCCAGCTCAACGACTCGCTTGGCGTAGGCGGTCTGTCGAAGCGTGATTCCGGAGTCGTCCTGGTGCACCTCGATCCCCAGGTAGAAGGAGAGAGGCCCCAGGTCACTCATTTGGAAGGTGGCCTTCATCTCTTCCTTGAATGCTGCCACCTCCACGTCCTTGGTGCCGGTGATCACCAAGTCGTCGACGTAGACACCCACCAGCAGGGCGTTTCCACCATTGCCCCGCCGGTAGATGGCCGCCTCGTGCGGGCTTTGCTCGAAGCCCATCCTTTTGAGCGTGGAATCCAACTTGGCATTCCACGCCCTCGGTGCCTGCCGCAAGCCATAGAGGGCCTTGCGCAGGCGCAGCACCTTGCCCTCCTTGCCGGGAATCTCAAAACCCGGCGGCTGGTGCACGTAGACCTCCTCCTTCAAATCACCGTTAAGAAATGCCGATTTAACGTCCATGTGATGAACATGCCAGCCTTCCTGGGCAGCCAGCGCAAGGAGAAGTCGCACGGATTCCATCCGTGCCACGGGGGCGAAGGCATCGTCGAAGTCGATCCCCTCCTGCTGCACGAAACCGCGTGCCACCAAGCGAGCCTTGTGCTTGACGATGGCGCCGGCTTCATCCTCTTCGACTTGAACACCCACTTAAGAGTGATCGCGCGGTGACCACGAGGAGATCGAGAAGCTCCAGTGCGATTCTTCTCAACCGCATCCATCTCCGATCGCATCGCGGCACGCCATGCAGCGTGTCTCGCGACCTCCGCGAAAGAACGAGGCTCGCCGTCGTCACCGCAAGATGCAACTTCGCCTCGGATCGCGAGGCACCGGTCCGGCACGGTGGTCGCCGAGAAGGTTCTATCGTATGATACCGCAGCGGCTCGCCGTCGTGGTACACGTCGATGCGCTCCTCATCGTGGGAGAGCGGGGTAGCGAACTCCACCGGGCCGTGGTCGACACTAGCTGGTGTCGGAGTGGACGTGCCCGGAGGAGTGGCCGTTGGTACTGGAGTGCGTGGAGTTGCCGGCTGTGGTGGTGTTGGCGAAGAACTTGCCGCAGCCGAAGATGTGGCTGGAGAGCATGACGCTGGAGTCGGTGGAAGCTCGGGGACTGGGGTAGGCATGCTTGGTGAAGAGGAGTTGCCTACTCCCCCAGCTCCCTTGAAGTGGACGTACTCGACAGTGAAGTCGTTGTACATCGGAGTTGAGCCGTCATCCACCGCCTTGTCCCATGCCCATCCTCGCCCTTCGTCGAACACTACGTCGCACGCCGTGCGCACACGCTATGTCCCTAGATCAAGAATGCGGTAGGCCTTCGAGCCCTCCGCGTAGCCGAGGAACACCCCTGGAGTGCTTCTGTCGTCGAGCTTGCCGATGTGGCTAAGCTCTTTGACGAACGCGAGGCGTAGAAGACCCGTGGGTGAGAGATCGCCGGCTTGCGCCCATGCCAAGCCTCGTACGGCGTCCTGCCATTGAGAGCCTTGGTGGGCGAGCGGTTGAGGATGTAGACGGCCGTCACCACCGCCTCTCCCCAGAAGACAGCTGGCATCCCCCTCTGCTTGAGGAGGGCCCGAGCCATCCCCACAACCGTCTGGTTGCGCCGCTCGACGATGCCGTTCTGTTGCGGGCTGTACGGCGCGGAGTAGTGGCGCTGAATGCCCTCATCCGCGCAGTACGACGCGAACTCAGCTGCCGTGAATTCGCCGCCGTTGTCGGTCGCGAGACGCTGCAGCCTTCTGCGCCGCATTCGCCTCCGCAGCGACTGCGCGCGCTGATGGCATCCGCAGCCTCTCCCTTGTTGCCGAGAACCATCACCCACATGTAGCGGGAGAGGTCGTCGATGAGCAGCAGAAAGTAGCGTCGTCCTCTGGTGTGGCCGGTGTCACCGACCCACACAAGTCCCGTCTGCACGAGCTCGAGCCGCTCCTTGGCTCGGGCTCGACTTCTGAGAAAGGGGAGCCGCCTCTGCTTTGTCGGCCGCAGACGCCGCAGAAGCGCTCCACGTGGTCAAGGCACGGAGGCCGTGCACCATCTCGTGGCACCGAGCCTCTTCGGGCCTCAAAGTGAAGGTGCGGCGCTCATGCCATCGCCACGCCTCGTCGTCCCGACGAGCAACAAAGCGAGAGGTTGTGCCACACGCACGTTGAGGACGTAAAGTCGATTGATGCCTCTGGTTACCTTGGCAAGAAGGCGGCGATGGTGATCCCAAATCCTCATGACTCCGCTCTTGATCGCCACGCGACGAGCCGTTCTCATCCACCGTCCCAAGGCGATGATCGAGTTCCTTAACGGGGATGTAGTAGACTCGGTGAGCGACTGTGCTCTCCGGACTTCGGCGGTGAAGAGGACGAGCCGACGCCCTTGATCTCCACGCCGAGGCGTCCCCAAACTTGCGGAGCCTCGGACGTTGGAGTCAAGCTCGGTGAAGAACTCCGTCGACCGGTCATGTGATGGGTAGCGCCCGGTGTCGGTACCACCGTCAATCTTGTCGCCGCTGAGGCTGCCGCCAAGAAAGGCGTGTGCTTCGGCTCATCAAGGTGGAGGAGATTCGCTGCGGTGATGCCGCTGGAGATAGCTCGATGCTTGCATGTGCCAGGAGCAGAGCCGGCTCTTCTTCCTCCACCTGTGCGACGTGGGCCTGGCCACGTCGTGGCTGGCGACACTCCTTGGCCCAATGGCCAAGCTTGCCACGATTCGGCGAGAGTCGTCTCGTCGTGGCCGATTGCGGTGGCGCGCCACTGGCGCCTCATGGCGTCACCCTCGGCACGTCCTCGCGCCCGGCCGGACGCGTCCATGGCGCCTTCTGCGGCTTAAGCGCGCTGCGGCCGCCTGTCGCGGAAGAGGACTCCCCCTTCTTCCCAACACCCTGGCAGGCCTCCCACTGTTCCCGAGTGAGATCTGACTTCCGCCGATGGTGATAGGCCCCGAGAGGCGTGGTTCGTCATTGTCGGCGACCTTGAGGCGACCTATCGCCTCTTCGATCGACATCGTGGAGAGATCCAGCAGAGACTCGATCGAGCGAGCGATCTGCTTGTACTTCTCGGGGATGCAACGGAAAAGCTTCTGGACGGCTCTCTCCTCGTCGTAGGTGTCGTCGCCGAACTGCACCATCTTCTGCGGCGAGTGTTGAGACGGAGAGCAAAGTCGTCAACGTCCTCACCTGGCTTGAAGGCCAGGTTTTCCCACTCCTTGCGAAGTGCTGCGGGGGTGGTCTTGCGGCGCGCCGCGCTGCCGTCGTGCCACAATGATGGCATCGAGCCTCCTTGGCGATTCGCTTGTTGAAAGCGAAGCGCATCTCGGCGAGCTGCGGCTATGAGGGCATCGGCGCCGTCGATGCTCGTAATGTCGATGTCGCCGTCTCAATCGCTTCCCACATGTGCCGCACTTTGGCCGTACCGCATCACCGCAGCCCACTCGATGTAGTTGGTCTTGGTGAGGTAGGCCATCCTTCGCCGGACCGACGTCCCGACAATGGCTCGATCCGTGGTGACCATCGTCTGCGGTCCGGGGAGAGCGCGCTACCGTAAAAGCCGCGATCTCCGTCGACCCAACCGCCGCCGCCGGCGTCGTTAAGCGCGTCGCGCTGTCTGGCTGCCACCACGCTCATGGGAGTCGCGACGCCCACTCCGCCGCCCGCTTCATGGTTGCCTCACTCGCCGGCTTGAGCCCCACGTCGATGCCGCCGTCGGCGAAGCGAGCTGCTGAGCTATCTTGCCGCCAGAGCCTCGAAGCTCTCTGCCGCCGCCTGCTTTACATCCGCCGCTTCTTTGCTTCCACTTCCGCGCCCTTCTTCTTTGCCGATTCGCCGCCTTAGCCTTGCCGCCCTTACCGCCGTCGCTGCGATCTCTGCTTCTTGCTTCGCTCATGATCCTCTCCGCAACAACCTCGGCCTCTGTCGGTGCAGCTTTCGGCGGCCGAAGGCCGAGATCGTCCTTCGGACATGGCGCGCTAGTGGGGGGCTGCTACTAGGGGAAGAAGCTGCCTCGAGCAGCCGCTTGCTCTGCTCAGAGATGAAGGGTGGCGAGGAACAGTTTGCTAGTCAGTGAGCAAGGGGCGTGGGAAGGAGATGAGCAAGAGATGTTTAGGCTGCAGGAAAGAACGGCTCTGATACCACTTGTTAGTAGCTGAATTCTTACTCTCATTGAGAGAGGATGACAATAGGAGTTGGTGAGCAAGGGGGGCGTGGGAAGGAGATGAGCAAGAGATGTTTAGGCTGCAGGAAAGAACGGCTCTGATACCACTTGTTAGTAGCTGAATTCTTACTCTCATTGAGAGAGGATGACAATAGGAGTTGGGGCAATTTTCTGGTTTATTTCTCACACAATGCCATACCAACCTGAGGGGTTGGGGTTACATATTTATAGTTGGCCAAGGCAGGCCAAGCATATGCTAAGATGCTAGTCTAAGATGCTGTCCTTAGATGCTGTCCTAGAGATGCTAGTCTTAGTCTAAGATACTGTCCTGGTTGGGGCAGTAAAAAGAACTACCATGAGGACCACAAAGACCAAGTACAAGGACTTATTCCATCAGGCTGTGTGTATTGAATTGGATTCCTTTTCGAATGAAATGGAATAACAAAATTGGGCATGGACTGTGGAAAGAGCGCACGATTGCACGATTACACGACTGTGTGTGCCAACTCAGCCACACCGGCCGGCCGCCGTCTCATCTCACCGATGGGTGTGCGGCTCGTGCTGATGCCGGCAGCACGAACTGAACTATTCTTCCTACTCCACTGACCTATTGAGCACAAGCTTGTGAGGAAGAAATACATTACGCATCTTATCTCGATCAGTTTGTACTAAACTATAAGTCTTCTCAAACAGGAAATAGATTTCCAGCAAATAAAAGGTATCCGGACAGCAATTCAGCAACAAAATTCGATTTTTCTATAAATTTGGCGCATAATTTCAGCTACTAACCTTCCACGTCGGCATTGAACGTTCCTACACACCCGAATAAGGATCAGCATTAACACCAACATGAGGTTGACGGTAAGGGCAGTCCCAACTCTTCACCTCAGCTGGTGTCCATAGAATTAATTACGCTGCCAAGTGCCAACTAAGCAAAAATCTGATGTGGCATAGGAATTAAGAAAGGAAGAGAAAGAAAAACAAAGAAACCGTTTCTCATACAAGAAACTGGGTCAGTGCGGGCATCAAGACGTAAGAAACGAGCAAAATCGAGGTTGGATGTTTATACGCGCTGATCAAGGTATGTTTGTGGTGCATGCATTAGTTTATTGCTCACTCTCTCCTCTAGACACTGCTCATGGAAACCATAGGTTGAGAAACTATGTATTGGTTTATTGCTCTCTCTCATTTAGACACTGCTCATGGAAACCATAGGTTGGGACTATCCTAACAAGCACGAATCATCAACATGGGGAAGCAATAGCTCCCATTACTTGGCCAATTAAATAATCAAGTTACTGACGAAACAAAACATCAACATGGACAAGCAATAGTTCCCATTACTTGGCCAATCGAAAAATTAAGTTACTGGTACAATAAATTCGATGCCGCTTCACCATGCCTCATGGTCGCATTGTACACATCCTTCATAGTATTACACAAGGTGGCCATTAGGCCAAAATACTATGAAAATCAAACACACTGGGGACAAATGTTTCTCGAATTACGAGCAAGGTTTTAGAGCCAGCGACACAGAAGACACTTGGTAACTGGTACCCCCACATTTCATCAAACAAATCAGATCTAGTCAGTGTTCTGTCAAAATATAAACGCAAAATGGATCAGATTAGGCTGAATCCTAGTATTAAGCAATGCAATAAAACACAGCATGCTTCATAGATGGGTACCACGATGAATTTCAGTACCCCACGGCTGCCTATGTATTTTGCATTGAAACAATTGAATAAGCAAAATTCAACAACATATTGTAGTTTTGGGAACCGAACCTTGCTCTACTCTAAGTAAATCTTGGTTGTGATTGCTGGGAGCTGGTTGCCAGATGACTCATGCAACTCACAGGTGAACTCCAGATCCATAAGCCGATGATTCTCTTTTGAGCGAACCATTGAGAAAGAAACTTTAACATTGTCCCGTTCATTCACTCTCAGAGGTGGAGTTAGCAAGAATACCTTGAAAGAAAAACAAATGCCTGTCGAATTGTGCCAGACAACTATGGTCTATGAAATGATATGCATTTCCATAATGACATGAACAATTGAAAGAATATATTGTTTCAAATAAAAGAATTCATATGTGGACTGGTATCATTGAAATATTAAGTACCAAATTTTGATCTCTGCTCCTATGTAGGAAATTCACAAAGACTCAAGTTTCTTTTCCTTCTCTTTACATATTTCCTCTTTTATGTGTCAGCACTCACAAGTTGAGGAACAAGGAATTTATCATTTTAAAACTAAGACTATAGCTAGTAACAAATTTCTGAAATGACAAAAACAGTATAGTTCAGGGAACCAACCTGCTGACCCCAGTGAGTCCCACCGTTCTCATCTGGAGCTGTACTTAACTCAACTTCCTGAACTGCAGGGCTTTGCTTGCTCCCCTAAAAGGTATTACAGAGAACAGTGAGCATCTCCCATTTGAGTAAAATGTAGTACTATCACAAGTCATGCAATGAATTAAGTAACAATTCAGTTTGACATACCCGAAAATGAACATCAAACCATCCAGTTAGTGCTGCTAATCTTGTTCTATCCTGGTTGATTGGCAATGTAACATGCGCTCTAACTTCTCGAATCTCATCAACCGTTGCTGTCAAGCAATCAATTTCCTTGATGACAGCAGCTTGCCCTATAACTTGGTTTGGATGAAGATTATTCCATATTGAAGACTGCAGAAGAACAACCATGTGTACATTAAGCTTGGGGGAAAAGGCACATGAAAACATGTATATACAGCAATTAGGAACGAGTCCTCAAAAGATGACAAATTAATAATACATTGATCCTATATTGCACATAAAAAACAAGTCATAAACTCCAAAAACCTGAAATTTGCCTCCATCACAGCAGTCATTATTGCTTAGAGAAGTAAGTGCGCAAATAATCTACCTCTAAGTGACATCCAGGATAATTTTGGAATGAATCTGAAAACATAATTGGTGCATCTTGACCTTTATCACGAATGAATTCTTGGTAGCCACTTAAAGCAACAAATATGTTACAGGATTTTGTTCACATTACATTTTTGCACACAACACATGCAATCCAAAAGAACAACTCAAACATGCTGGCATTTCTACTGATTCAGACATACCTTGAGGTAGTATTTTTCATTTTCTGCACGATATGCTTTTGTCAAAACATTCATGTTGACTCCATAATAAGACTCAGTATCCTCAACAAACAGATTCCAGTCATTCATAGCAATATCAAAATCTTCCATTTTTTTGTCACCTAATCCACTTCGTATCGGTGCTAGCCACATCCGAGCATGACTAGGATACCTACAAAAAAAAATGATCTCACATCAGGTGCATCTGTGTTTTGATTGCGCCAACAACAGAATCAAAAGGCCAAAAGGGTATTGCCATCTTACAGAATCAAAAGATTTCAAATTGCATATTTGTTAATCTAACTTGCCGTATAGACTGTTTGATCAGACACATGTAACAATCACAGTTCACATTTGGCAGGATCAAACGAGTGAATCCTAAATTCATTACTCCTATTGTCTATATTAGCACAGATAGAAGTATATATATGCATCCTCCATTTGACTTACATTACACCATCCGGCTTCAACCAACGGTCGCGTGCGCAAATGACAGAATCAAACATTGACTCTCTCAAGAGAAAGTAGCCCATCCACTCTGATATAATGACATCCACTGCCGTTCCAAAGAATAGACAGAAACAAAGTAATGAATACTCAATACATCATATATTCCACATTTTGATTAAAGATCTGAATTTTTTCCCCTTTTGAGATGATTAAGTCTTAGGTTTTGTGTTGTTCATATGGTTGGAACATCATGCCACCAGCCACGCCATTTTCCCCCTTTACATCGATGCAGATTGCAGAAGCTAAGAGCAACCAATCGAGAAATCAAGACTTACCTTTCTCCGGCAGTACAACGTCCTCCATGGACCCCTGTATCACCTCGACGATGTCCGCGACCCCGTTGGCGCGGGCTAGCTCGCGGGCGTGCTCGGCCATATTGGTCGCCTCGACGGCGTACACCTTCCTGGCGCCGGCCTGCGCGCTCCAGATGGCAAGGATGCCGCTCCCGGTGCCCACATCAAGAACTACCTGATAGATCCACCAAATCCATCAAGCCGGAGCCAAAATTGCTGCAAAGATCGAGTTTTAGAGGGGCCGTATGGGTGGACAGGGGCATCTCCCACCTTGCCGCGGAAGTGGGGAGCGTTGCGGAAGACGGCGGAGTGGTAGGCGTCCATGCGGACGCGGTCGCAGAGCATCTCCTTTTGGTGGTAGAGGTACGAGTAGGTGCAGAAGTAGTTGGCGAAGTCGACTTCCTTGTCCACCACGCCCACGCCTCCGGCGGTTGAGACGGCGCCGCCGCCGCTGCCGCTGCCGCCGCCGTTCGAGAGGGACGCCATCGGGAGAGGGGTGTGGAGGCGTGACTGGGAGAGCAGACGAGGGGGTTTTGTATGTTTTGGGGAGGAGGGCTGCTAGGGTTTATGGAGCTGCGACTTTTAAGAGGGGGTGACCACGAGTGTCTTGCTCCTCCGAGTTTAACGAGAGTATTTTTTTCTTATCATATAAATTAAAAAATTAATAAGATATTAAAAATAACTAAATTATCTTTAATTACTAAAGCACTACATTCAATATATATGTACAGACTACAGAGAATATCAAGTAAATCTAGATATTTATTAAGGGTATAAGGTGGATATCACACTAATTTGTATTGGAATATAGAATGCGTCTTATATTCATTAACAACACTATTAAAAAATACGCTCTACGAATTTAAATGGAGCGAGGACTGAGCGTGGCTCAGTTGGTTGAGACTGTTGTTGTGCAGCGCGCCTGCCCGCCTTGAGATCGAGTCCTGGCCTCGTCCAAGTGCTCACGGGGTGACGAATATTCATACTAGGGATACCCTCAGCGGGCCGGAATACCAAATGGGCCGTCTTAGGCCCAGCTCTGGCCGAAGACCTCGGTGGGTCACGAAGAACCCTCGACCCCGATCAAGCCCACCAGGGGGCGATCCAACCTGGCCTCAGGTCGGGCGCTCCGCAGGCTCCGACCTAGCCTCAGGTCGGGCACCCAACGAGCTCCGACCCAGCGACCTCCGCCACAGGGTCGAAGATCATCGCTGGTCGACCTCAAGCTGGTCACCCGCCCATGGACACGACGGCCATCTTTGAGGCGGTGGCTCCTCCCGAGGTAACCAGGAGGCCGCCAAAGTCAAACGCCAGTCCCTTCATCCCGTCATGCACAGTGGAGAGACGCGCTCCCTCCCGAGGCGATACTAGATCACGCAGAACGACATCAAGATCTCGACAGCGCCAGAGGGCGAGTGCGCCCCTGCCCGACGGAACACCGCTCATTGTGTCTACCAACCCGAGCATGGGATGAGCAGAACTGTCGATCATCGGGGCCAAGACTAGGACTCTCGGCGTAGGACACCCCATCCTTTTTTCTCCAAACTCCTGTGTAACCTGCCCCCTCCGCCTATATAAAGGGAGGCAGGACCCTCAGGGAAAGGGGGCAAGCATATACGAGCAGACCAGAGGCACTCACGAGCACTTACGAGCGTATAACTCTTACGAACGAACAGCTCTAGCTCACGCCGACCTCACCCACTCATATGAGGTGCTCAAGGCCTGCCCTTAGCCCTCGCTTGTAAACATCGTGCAGTCTTCTGCACCTAAAGCAATATATAACCACCACATGAACTGGAAGTAGGGACGTTCGGCCCGAACCAGTATACATCTTGGGCTCCCTAAGTCTAACCATTCAAGGAGAGGGAACGCGCGGCCCCTTAACTTACAAATTTACTTGCCGGTATACGAAACACCGACACGGGGCGGGGTGCAAGTGTGTGTGCATGTGTAGGGATGTGTGCGTTTGTAGCGTAGCTGTTGTTTTCCTTTTATAATGAATATCAGAACTTCTGACCATTTTTTTAAAGAAAAAAACTTGAACGGTCGTATCTCTACTAATATAAATTTGCAGTTGGTGGCAGCGGTCCGTTCTTCCTAACCCCCCTCCCTGCCATATCTCCAATAATGGCCGGTCATTATAGCAAATTATTCTTTCCTGATTTACAGCCAGCCATATCTCTTTAAATATGGCTGATTATTATAGTAAAATCCCTGATTATTGCTAGTAATTAATAGCCGGCCAATAATTCCTTTTGTATTCTATATATGCTGTATAGTTTTCACAGAATCAATTAAGAGAATTCATTCAAGATCTCCCATGTCGTACCGCCGCGGCGAATGAACTCAACGAACTAATCAATAAGTGATGGACCGATGTACATGGCAGCGAGGCGCAGAAGGCCAAGCGTCGCGGTCAGTAGTAACAGTGGCCACAAGGACAGCTAGAGCGCGACGCCCACCGGGTGCCATGACCTCAACGCTGGCCAGTTGGACGTGAACAAAGCGTACGACACTTCAGCACGGTTGCCCGGTGACACCGGTGGGACGTCGTCGGCGGTGAGAGAGTCATTGGCATACCCTTTAGAGATAAACGGGTTGATCCAGCTGAACATCGCGCGAGAGAGAGAAACGATGCGGCGACGTACGGCGTGGTGGGCGCCTCAGCGTTGGTGTTTTCTGGTTCACCTTCATGGGCTCCGGCGTCATAGCCGGTGAAACCAAAGATGGCTAGGTACGCTAGAGGTATGGAGACAAATAGGCCGGCAAAGGCGAGAGGGTCATCTGGGGAGAGCAGCGAACCGTCGACGTAGCGGAGAAGAGCGTGGCGCCGAGGGTGGTGGCGATCCAGAAGACGCGGAGGTGCAAAGACTGGGTATTGGCGGTGGCCCCTTTCTCCGAGGCGACTGACTACGCGGCCATGGCATGCACGACAAAGTGGGCTGCAAGGAAGACGAACTCCACAGCGCGCCATGGTGTGCTCGGCATGAGGAAGAACGCGAGCGCGAGGAGAATAGCGGACACCGAGGCGAAGACGGCGGACGCCCCGAGTGCGACCGCGTAGCGGCCAGTGGTCCGGAATGGCGGTAGCTTCGGCAATAGCGCCTCGTGCTCGGGGAGAAGCCCCCGTGTCGCCCCTGCGAAGGCTGTGGATGACGAGGATGAGCGAGTCGTAGAGATGGCAACGGGTATACACCCGACGGGTATCACCACCTTGTACCCATACCCGTGTTAATAAAATTCACCCGCTATAATACCCATACCCGCATGCGGGTACAAAATTTACCCGTACCCGTATCTGTGCGGGTAACGGGGACCCGACGAGTAACCCGTACCTGCATTAATGTGTAGCTAATTCAAATTTTTCAATTTTTTTAACATATCAACTTGATGATATGTTTCTTATTAATGGTTGATGATTTTGTACTCTTGTATCATGTTGGAGAAATGAAGAAATTTGATAGATGCATGATGAACAAATTGAACTTGATAACACTTACCTCATCAAGCGAGAAACGGGTGGATCATACCCACGGGTGAACAGGTACGGGTGAAAGTACCCCGTACCCATCATACCCAATGGGTAAAGGTTTTCTCCCATTAAGGTACCCGTGGATATGATTATTGGACCAGATTTGTACCCTAATGAAGTAAATACCCATCGGGTATTGGGTTTCGAGTACCCATTTCCATCCCCAGCGAGGCAATGAGGAAGACGAGGTTGACGGCACCGAGGAGTGCGCGCTGTAGACATGGCGAGAGGAAGAGGAACGCGAGCTGGTAATATAAATTGCAAAAAGAGATAAAAATGATTGATGGATTTTTGAGATTGGTAATATATGTTGCTACATACAATATATTTGGTTTTAATTCATACCTGAGAAGAAACCATAAAAACTTTTGTAATCGGGAGAAATAGATGTTTGATCTTGTAGCACAATTCTCTTTTATTGTTTGACCTTTATGTTTCGTTACCAATTTTATTTTTCGTAGCAACGCACGGACATTGATCTAGTATTGTTAAAATTTGAAGTTGGAGATTGTTCTGTTGATAAATCCTAACCAAAATTTGAGAGTATAAGTGAATTTTATCTTCTGATTGATGCGTATAAGTACAACTACTTGTCCCATGTTGACGCATTTAGGGTGTCTCCGTACCCAATCAGATAAGTAAACGTCATTAGCTCTTCGGCCTGTTTGGGCTAAGGGGCCTTTTAGCTTGATCGCAAATTAATCTTACCAAATCTTATCAAAAATTAGTTTTGTCAAAATTTGGTCACCAAATTGATTATAAATGTTTAGAGTAAAGATTGGTAAGAAAATAAACTAAATAGCCAAGGAAGAAGGAAATCTTGCAAAGTGCAAACTAAATTTGATTAATGCTATCAAAATTAAGCAAGACAAACGTCGGTAATCAATTACCAAACATCCCCAAGTCGAATGCATGTCAAGTCGAATAGAGCGTCGCTTGTTGGGAGCGACCCTCTAGACTTATCTCCCCTGCTTGGATTTAGAAACTCATTCATAGTGACATTTCAAGCATGCATTACAAATGAATTTTTTTAAATAATATATTTTTTAAAAAAATTACAGAAATAATATGCCGAAAAATTACAGAAATACCCGTCTGTCGCAATTTGGAATAGATACAAAAAGTCTGTCGCAATTCCAAATTGCGACTATATCGTTAGTCGCAATTTGGAATTGCGACAGACTGTACGGCTTCTGTGTCGCAATTCCAAATTGCGACAAAGGCCTGTCGCAACCTCTCTGTCGCAATTTGGAATTGCGACAGAGAGGCTTAACCAGCGCGTCTGAGGCCTTCGGCCTCATTTCTCCTACGCGCCCGAGGCCTTCGGTTCTTCGCCGCCGCCGACGTCGGAGAAAAAGAGAGGAGAGGGGAGAGGAAGAGAAGGGAGAGGAGGAGGAGGAGGAGGAGAGGAAGAGAAGGGAGAGGAGGAGGAGGAGCAGGAGAGGAAGATTTCGACGCGGGTTAAGGTAAATTTTTTTTTGTTATTTTTGTAATGTTCATTGTAGTGATCAAATTAGGATTAGCAATATAGTTTATTAAGGTTGAAATATAGCGTTGAACTGTATTAGAAATTAGAAAAAAATTGTATTAAGAATTAGGGTTAGCAAATAGTTTATGTCGGTTGTCTTTAAATTCATGATTTAGCGATTTAGTAATAGTTTACGATTTAGTGATTTTGAATTTAGTAGGGTAGCAGTAGTTTATTTAAATTCATGATTTAGCGATCGGATTGTGTAGAATTTGAATCATTTAGTACCTAGTATCTGAGTTTGGTTGTATTAGTAGTTTTATAGAAAAACGATTTAGTGATTTTGAATTTAGTAGGGTTAGAAGTAGTTTATGTAAATTCACGATTTAGTGATCGGATTGTGTAGAATTTTAATCATTTAGTAGCTAGTATACGGGATTTCGGTTATATTAGTAGTGATTTTGAATTTAGCAGGGTTAGCAGTAGAGTTTTAATTATTTAGTAGGTAGTATACGGAGATTGTGCCGTATGTTCCTAAAACCCGCACATGCTCTTTCGGCATGTGGTAAAGTTAAGAGTATCGGCGCGGCGCCAGCCAACCTATGCAATAGCAAAAATATTCATACGATGCAGGAGGAGGCTGGTGGTGATGAACTAGAGGAAGTTGGGGAGAGTAGCCGAACCGAAGGTATGCGAGATGAGGAAACTGATGTTCCAAATCCAGATGTTCAGGAACCACAGGGTGTGGTAGACGAGGGAGAAAACATTGAATCATTGGTTGATGCAATGGAGGCATAGAGCCAGGAGTATAACAATTTGAGTAACGATACAGACGACGAAGAGCATTTCCCTACGGAGTGGGATGCATGTCAGTTCGATAGATTGGTGGTCAACGAGGGTGAACACTTCCCGTGGCAGTCAGACAGGAATGAGGTGAGGCAAGGTGACATTTACAAGAATAAGAGTGAGGTTCAGGAAGCAGTGACAGCATGGGCAGTGTCGCTTCATAGAACCTTTAAGGTTGCGAAATCAGACCAGCGGACGTATGATGTTAGATGCCAGATGGAGGGCTGCCAATGACGTGTGCATGCGTACCAGCTTAAATGGGATACCGTTTGGAAGTGTTCTATAGTTGTCCCACACACGTGCGTGCTTACGGAGTCTGGCCAATCACATAGAAACATATCTTCAGGTTTTGTTGCAAATGCAATGTATGGGGAGATTGTGGGCAACTTGGATTTAGAGCCATGTGCCATCATACTTGCAACAGAGCAGAGGTTTCAGTACACCATAAGCTATGCCAAAGCATGGAGAGCGAAGAAGAAAGCTTTGGAAACTAGATTTGGTACATTTGAAGACGCGTATCAGAACCTACCAGGTATGCTTCAGGCAAGGAAAGAAATCCTAGAACTTATGTCGATATTTGTGAGCGGCCCTCGCAGCGTTTCGCTGGGAAGATGGTACTTCAGCGGGCATTCTTTACTTTCGGTGCATGTGTCAACGCGTTCAGGCATTATCATCCGTTGTTATGTGTTGATGGGACATTCTTGACTGGGAAGTACAAGGATCAGATATTGACTGCCATAGGAGTTGATGGCAACAATCAGGCTCTTCCAGTAGCGCTTGCATTCGTGGAGGGTGAGAACACAGAAAGCTGGCTATGGTTTCTGAGGAACGTGAAAGCTGGAATTGTGGATCAGCGCCCTGGAGTCTGTGTTATACACGATCGGCACCCCGGGTTGTTGAAGGCGGTCGTGCAGTTGCAGAAAGGTGCAGAAGAAACACATCCATGGCCTGATATGCGAAGTAGGTGGTGCAAACGGCACATGGGTGCTAATTTCTACAAGTAGTTTAAGAATAAGGACCTTACGAAGCTTTTTAAGAGGTTGTGCGACCAGAACCAACAGAGAAAGTTTGATGCACTGTGGAAGAAGTTGGACGAGCTGACATCAAGGCATACCGCAGAGGCAACGAAGAGGCCGATTCCTAGCATAGAGGAAGCCCCAGTAGCACTGGAAGTCTTACCCACAGACCCTCCGCACTTGGTCCGGAGGAATGGAAGATCGACAAAATGCTTCTCCGAATAGATAGAGCATGAGCCTAGGCAGAAATGGGCATTGCTTTACGACACCGATGGTTCCCGGTATGGGGTTATGACGACTAACTTGGCTGAAGTTTACAACTGGGTCATGCGAGGACTGAGACCCCTCCCTCTTGTTGCTATAGTGGAGGGTGTTCTTCATGGTGTTGTGAAGTACTTTGTGGATCGTCATGCTAGGTCGATAGCCCGCATGAGTAATCCTGATGTGAAATACTCAGAGGTGATCTGTACGTACATGGAGGAGAAAGGGAAAAAGGGGGAGATGCATAGAGCATTGAAAATGGGTACGAGGGAGCTTCGTTTCGAGGTACTATGCAAAGAGAAAGCAGGACGTGAGACGAACCGGTGTAAAGTTGCTCACGAATGCGTTCTACATCGACAAACATGTGTATGCACCTGCAACAAGCCTGCGCTGCTGCACAAGCCACGCTAAGTTCTCTCTACTCGGTGACGTCGACTTGGACTTCTTCGTAGATCCGCCCAGCCAATAAGACGGGTGCGGTCCTTAACCCTCGCATGACTCACCGTCGCCTGGTCCGAGCCACACAATCGCCCGACGTCTTCGCTACTCCTCCAAAGACCAAGACGGCTGCTAGGAGTACAGTGGACGAGCCCTGACCGGTGGCGTACCCTCTGGGCATGTGTAGCGCCGTAGGAAGCCTAGGACCACCCGAGGAGTAGCACCGCGTCGTAGTTGGGTGTTTTCTTTTGTACTAGATGTGCTGTACATAATTTCTTTCTCACATTATGTAGCAAACTTATGCATGGTACTTTATTTCCTTACATTACGTTCTATTACGATATCGGTTCATCCAATTTGTTGATTCGAAATCTATGGTTCTTGGTTACTACAGCTTGTGATCACTTGGTTGCAGTGTATTGTCTACTCGGCCTGAAAAGGCATTGACGCTGCAGTGTGTTGTCAAGTCCGCCTGAAAAGGCTCTGAGGCTGCAGTGTATTTTCTAGTCGCCCTGAAAAGACTCTGACATTGCAGTGTATTGTCTACTCGGCCTGAAAAGGCATTGACGCTGCAGTGTGTTGTCAAGTCCGTCTGAAAAGGCTCTGAGGCTGCAGTGTATTTTCTAATCGCCCTGAAAAGACTCTGACATTGCAGTGTATTGTCTACTCGGCTGAAAAGACATTGACGCCGCGGCAGTGTTGTCAAGTCCGCTGAAAAGGCTCGAGGCTGCAGATCGTTGTCAACTCGGCTTTGAGAAACCGTGGGGCCTTGATCTTTGGGGCCGAGTACAACGTGCTTCGTGTTTGCTCTCCGAGTGCCCCTAAGGCCTATATAAGAAGGGACGATGTGTTCTAAGAAGCACAGCAGAAGAGGAACAACCAAGGTGAGGAAGTCTCTAAGATATATCCGTTCATTTTAGCTTAGGATCAAGGCAAAATACCAAGACGTGCAAGTTCAAAGGGAAAGGGCAAAGCAAAAGAAGAGGGAGGCTCTTCGACCTTGCCGCGCACAACGTACCAGGATCTCTTCCTACCGACTGGGGTTGTCGCACCGATGTGTTTGTGCGGAGATCCTTGCAGGCTTGTCCGCTCATACGAGCTTCCAACTTGGAAGAGGCGGTATTAGAAGTGCATAACTCTTAATTCGACCACGGAGAAAGCCCGAAGCTTCGCCTTATGGTAATAATCATCGTGTTTTCTAATATTTCTACATAGAACTTTCCTAATTTACATTTCATGCGATCGCCTCGCCACTTGATGAAGAGTTCGGGCAAGGAGTTCGAGGCGGCTCCAAGAGGATCGTGACGCCGAACGCGAGAAGGCACGTATTAAGGAAGCGGAGGAGAAGGAGGCCGAGAGAGAAAGGAAACGAGAGAGGGCACGTCGTGCCAGAGAAGCCCCACCGGAGGCATGGGACAAGGGGAAGTGGCCTCGATGCACTCAGTAGACGTCTCGTTGTTCGTTGTTCGTAATGCTCCTCCAGTTTTATTGTTCTTCATGCACTATGTAGGCTCTTACTACTTTCGTTGTTCGTGCTGCTCCTCCCGTTTGAAGTCGTAATAAAGAGATTGACCTACCTTATTATCCGCAAAAAATTCTGAGCTCAAATTCCCCATTTCTGCAAACTCCCTCTCGCACCCCGTCAACATTATCACGTACGGTGTTCGCGTTAACGATTTTTTTAAGTTAAACAAGATTTAATGTTGTTATTTTCGTATATTTATGTCGTACATATATAGAATAATGATTCTGGGCTCTTTCCTCTGCTTTTTTCATTTCCCCTCTATATATTCCAGCCTATCGAAAAGGCTTAATTTACCACGCAGTTTGTACTATTTCGGAAAGACCGGGAAACAATATTTGTAATTCCTGTTTCCGGTAATGGTTGTGCTTTTCGTAAGTGGTAGCCCGCGTTGCATAGGTCGCCCTTGATTTTTCCCATATTTTTGGGTCAGATCCGCTTGTCCCATGAACCTCGAAAACCCCTAAGTGGCCACGATTTCTGTGGTTTTATGGCCGCGAGTGCCTTTTTCGATTTTCGTAACTTCCTTCCGGGGCAACGTTTGGCTATCTCGCCCATACGTAAGTGGTAGCCCGTGTTGTGTAGGTCGCCCTTGATTTTTCCTGTATTTTTTGGGCCGTATCCGGCTTGTCCCGCGGGCCTACGAAAACCCCTAAGTAGCCACGATTTCTATGGTTTCATGGCCGCGAGTGTCTTTTCCGATTTTCGCAACTTCCTGCCGGGGCAACGTCTGGCTATCTCGCCCATACGTAAGTGTAGGGTCGAGGATGCGCCTAGAGGGGGGTGAATAGGCGTTTTACGAAATTCGATCGCTCACTAAACAATTCGCTCTAATACACCCCTAAGTCAAAACCTAATCAAAGATATATGCGGAAGCGATAAATAGGTTTTGACAATTAAAGCCTAAATCAACTAGGCTCACTATGTGCACTAACTAAATTATGTCTCTAAACTAGAATTGCTAAATTGATCAATCAATTAACACTAAGCAATTCTATTACAATCAAGTAATTGAACAATATACTAGAAATGTAAATACTTGAAAGTAAAAGAGACAACCGATATTTTTCCGTTGTGTTCGGAGACTTGCCGGTCTCCCCTAGTCCACGTTGAGGCAAGCCCACACTTGGACCGGCTCCCGCTCGAGCACCCGCCTCTTTCCACTAGTCGTGGTTTTTCACGCTTGCGCGTAGGCTCAACCCGAACCTTCACAAACTTGCCGGGGCTTCTCACACCTCGAGAGCTCCGCGCAAGACGGCCCTCGCCGCCTAGAGTCGGCAACCTCCAAGAGTAATAAGCCGCTCCTCCGCTTGAACTTCACCGAGCACAACGAATGCGCTCCCGGTGATCACCAAGTGCAACACATGCACAAGAGGCTCCCTCAAGTGCAACACATGCACAAGAGGCTCTCAAACCACTTCCTAATTGCAACACATGCAATTAGTCTCACTCTTAAGCTCAAGAGGCAAATGGAGAAGAGCAACACATGCACACAACTCCCACACATAGCCAACCCATGCCCCAAGCCCCCCCAAGGGGGTATTTATAGCCCCCACTAAGAAAACTAGCCGTTTGGGGGCAAAATGGGCGAAACTCAGCAAAACCCGGTCCAACCGGACCTACCCCGGTCCGACCGGCCCTCACAGGGCAACGGTCGGATTTCTGACCGTTACACGGCCGGTCGCACCGCAACCCGGCCGGTCACACCGCACTGGCCGATCCGACCGCCCACACAAACCGAAAGTCAGCCTCTCTGGAAATATTGTACCGGAGCCAACCCGGTCCGACCGGAGGTCCGATCACACCGGCCTCCACCCGGTCGCACCGCCCGACTAAAAACAAAGAAAAGCACAGACATCAAAAATGCACTGGGAGGCGGTTGCCCATGAGCCTGTCCGATCACCAAGGCGGTCACACCGCCCCTTACAGAGAAACACCGATTTTTCCCGCGAACTCTTCTCCAAAGATTCAAACACCATTCTTTGAGCTACTATATGATCAACACATGATCAAACACACGTGCAAAACACATTTGCACCAATTCAACCCATGCTCAAAGAATTTCAACCAAATTGCGAAAACACATCGCGCAACCAACTGAAGATCTATTTGCAAAACGTATTAAGCAAATCAAACTCGAGTTTATGAGATTAATCCCCTAGCCATGTGAAGGTCAACACGAGACCCAAATCAACTTGCCAACACCGTTGCAAGCCCTACTCACATGCTCTCGGGATTAGGACTCATAAACCTTAGTTTATTCGCACAACGAACTTGCAAATAACTCGATAAACACAATTTCATGCTTGAGCACTACTCTTTGCAACACATGCAAAAGTCTAGCTCCAAGCAATATCAAATCAAGATGCATGAACTCTCTAATTGCAACACATGCAATTCTCTAGTCCCATGCAACCACAAATCAAACTTACACACTAAACCAAAACCAACCGTATGAGTTCTTTACTCACAACACATGTGAGCCTCTAGCACATACAAACACACAAACACCAAAACATGCTTGAGCTCTCTCCTTTTGCAACACATGCAAAACTTAGCTCCAAGCAACCACATGTTTTAGAAAGATTTGTTTTGAATGAAACCAAAACATGAATCTTCAACATTTGCAACACATGCAAAAGTGAATCTTCACGCAAAAGCCAACGCACTAGCTTATCCTATTTGCAACACATGCAAATCAAAGCATAAACCAACAACAACCAAGCATAAGTTTAACCCATTCGCAACACATGCCAAATGGTTAACCCTCATGCAAAAACCAAATCCAAAAGGTTTGAGCTCGAGTGAACGCGGATTGAGATCACCAACACATGATGAAGCTCAAGCTAGGAAGCAACCCCTCTTAATAGCACGACGATAAAAACCTTAGACTCAAAGACTACAAAGTCCTTAGCCTATCTAATTATACCTTCGCCGCCGCACGCAAGCAATCCCCTTTGGGGTCTTTATGATCTTTACTTTGATACTCCACCGGGATCATCACTCGACTCCTCTTTTAACTTCGGGATCCACTTCTTGACGCCCATCACCTCATGATGCCGTCCTTGTTCCGTTCTCATCATCTCATCCATCTTTGGACCTAACTCAATCACAACTCATACAAATAGTTAGTCCAAGATGCATGGTTGTCTCAATTATCTCTTGCAATCCATTAACATATAATGGATGCCTTTATATCAATTGAGCACAACCTAAATCAATTTGAATGATTTATATGAGTCTTAAGTACAATAATGCAACTCATGCTTTATTATACTTAAGAGCTATTCATTTGTCCTCAATTAATCACGGAACACCATCAACACATGATGAAGTGTTCTTTAATGATTAATAAGACAAATGAACTCAATTTAAATTATCATTTAAATTGATATGAGTATATATTAACTACACAAGTTTTCATATACTCATGTTGATGAGAGGTAATGATCCATTATGTGTAAACTATATATGGAAATGATCATTACTCTAAGTCATCAACTATAGAATAAACCCTACATGTATATGTGCATAAATATGATTGACTTGGATATAATATGCACATATTCAATTTGATTATATAGGAGTATATCCTATATTACCATGAGTATACTTATAACTTAGGCAATTCAAATATATACTCAAGTATTTAGTTTCTTTGTCTTGATCCTTATATGTGTCAATAAGAATTAGATCAATACAAGGAGACTTTCAAGTTAAACTACAAACTCCCCCTAAGTGTGTGCATCCATGTAATATATGGATTGGGAAACACGATGCACATTTTGTGGTTAATATAATGGGGACATTCATATTTTAACTTGACTCCAAATTATGCAACTAGTACTAGAATGAATATGCAAACATACCTTGGGTTTTCCATTTTTCAATGCGATGAGACTAATCAAAGATATTCTAAATAAACAAGTTAGTCTCAATATAAGATTTGTCATTAATAACAAAATCACATTAATGGATAATCTCAACATTAGATTTCTCATTAACACCAAAACCATAACTAATGAAGGTTGAACTTACAGTAAGTAGTAGCCCGCGTTGCATAGGTCGCTCTTGATTTTTCTCGTATTTTTTGGACTAGATCCGGCCTGTCCCGCAGGGCTACGAAAACCCTTAAGTGGCCACGATTTCCACGGTTCCATGGTCGCGAGTGCCTTTTCCGGTTTTCACAACTTGACCGGCAACAGCGTTAAACTATCTCGCCGATACATAAGTGGTAGCAGCGTTGCGTGGAGTCGCGCCAGGATTTGAGTCGCAATTCTAATCCGCGACAGAACTGCGACTATTGAGACAAAGATGTATGTCAATTTGGAATTGTGACTATAGGGTATTTCTGTAATTTTTTTTCGACATATTATTTCTGTAATTTTTTTACAAAAATATATTATTTTAAAAAAATTCTATCTATTTGCCCTCGTCCAATATCTTATAATATTTATCGACGATTAGACATATTTTTTTTTGCAAATTCTAAATCAATGAATTAGTAAACAAATTATCTAATTGAATTATTACAAAATTTTTCAAATTTTTTTTTGATTTCCGTCGTAATTCCAATTTGCGATAGAGGGAACTGCGACAGAGTTTCTGTCGCAATTTCAAATTGCGATTAAGTGTCTGTCGCAAATTCAAATTGCGACTAAGTCTTTGTCGCAAATTGAAATTGCGATAAATACGTTTGTCAATTCCAAATTGCGATAGACGAGTATTTCTGTAAATTTTTTTTCGGCATATTATTTCTGAAATTTTTCTTTAAAAAATATATTATTAAAAAAATTCCATTACAAATGGTCTTACTGGCTTTTTAGTTATAGATGCATGAGAGTCCATACAAATATTGAATTACTTAGCCAAGCACCATTATTAAGTACAAACAATGTGTACTATTTCAATATTAAAATAAAAAGAAGTTAAAAGGCACCTTTTCATTTTGCTTTCGAGTTTACAATTTTTATGAAATTTTTCTCTGCTTTTTTTCCCTTTCTGTACCAAACTACAGTCTTATACTCCTAGGGTAGTTGTTTGCATCAAATTTTGGAAAGTACGGAATGAACTGCGAATTTGTGAGAGTTTGGATGGTGTACGGTGGATATTTGGAAATAAAAGACCGTTTAGAAAACCTTAGCCGACTCGGACTCTGTTGTTGTAAAGGAGTAGGACTCGGATCGGCTGATGGGTATATAAGACAAACCCAGGCCGTGTGAAGGGGGCACCCACAACAAAAACCACATCCGTCAGTTTTATTTTTCCTTTAGCTTTTTAGCCTTGTAATACTCTTTTATAAGTCGATTTCGATCAATAAAGTTGCGCATCACCGATTATTGGTCGCCTTCGATTTCATCTCAGGTCTGATTTGTTGCGCATCGCCTTCTCAGAGCTAATCTGCCTTTACTCTCTGATTAGCCTTGATCGGCTAATCTGTTTACGCTTTGATCGGCCTTTGGCTAATCTGTTTACGCTTTGAGCGGTCGGCTTTCGCTATTTTTTTTAATTTTCAGCAGTCCTAATCCGCTGGATTTTTTTTATTTTTCAACATACGGCGATTTTTTTTCGGTGGTTGAATTCCGTTGGATATTTTTTCCATTGATTTTTTATATATATTTCAGCCATGGCCAACACATTGGCTGGCTGATGTGGCATCCACAGTGTAGAGGGATTTGCTAGCTAGCTAGCTGCACATCCACAGTCAGAGAAAAGATTTCAATGGTTTTGTGCCACCGAAAATCAATGACAAAAGAATATTTAGTGAAATCTAGCAGCTAAAAAAATCACCTGAAAAATGAAAAAATCCAGCGAAATTGTTGTAAAACGTCGAAGAACGCCAACGAACAATCACCAATAGTAGATGCAATCACGTGAGTAAGAACAATAGACACACAATATAAGGGTGGAATTCTCTCTCGCTTTATTGATTCAATCATAGTTTACAATGAGGGGCACCGATATATATAGCGGCATGAAGAGAGAGTTCGGATTCGACCACACCATGAAGAGATAGAGTCCTAACCATATTTGGTTTAGGTTTCCTTATCTCATAACACTCCCCCTTGGTCGAATACCGCGTAATGCATATGCCTCGTTAAAAACTCCACTCAAAAACCCAGTGGGAAAAAAGAGGTGGAGAAAAGAGTACATCGCTTTCGCATGCTATGTTGCACTAGTTGCCTCATTAAAACCTTTATGTGAGAAAACTTCAGGAAAACTCACAAAGGGAAAAAGAGCACAACTTATTACCTTCAGGGTTTTATTAGGATCTTCAGGATCACAATTAGGGTTATGGTTCAAGGGTTTACTCCCCCTGAACTCTGCATCTCTCTAAGTCTTCTCATTCCAATGCCTTTAACATATCCTTGAAATGTGGATTTAGGCAAGGACTTAGTGAATAAATCTGCAAGATTTTCACATGACTTAGTTTGCAAAACTTTTATCTCATCACTCTTCTGGAGTTCATGAGGATAGAATAACTTAGGAGCAATATGCTTCGTGATGTTGCTCTTTATATAACCCAATTGCATTTGTGCAACACAAGCAGAATTATCTTCATAGATAATTGTGGGGGTATCGACGGTGTTAAGGCCACATAACTTCTGGATATTGCCAATCACACGTCGCAGCCAAACACATTCACGTGAGGCTTCATACAGGGCTATAATCTCACGAGTGGTTGGTAGAAGTTGCTACGAGTCTGCTTACAAGATCGCCAGAAACGGCTGTACTGCTGCAGAGAAACACAAAACCAGTCGAGATTTGGCATCGTGGGGATCGAGACGGATAGCCAACATCCGTATATCCCACCATGGTCAAGTCTTGGTTCTTCGGAAAAACAACCCAAGATCTTGAGTACCTTGGAGGTATCTGAGTACGATCTTTACACCACCCAATGTCTTACGGTTGAGTGAACTATATCTTGCTAGCAAATTCTTCGTGAATGCAATATCGGGCCTTGTGCGATTCAAGAAGATACATGAGTGCTCCAATAGCACTTAAATATGGGACTTTAGGTCCTAAGACTTCCTCATTTTTCATCCTCGGTCTAAAAGGGTCTTTATCCACTTCAAGGGATCTTACGACCATGCGGGTTTCAAGGGATGTGATTTATTCATATTAAACCTTTCCAATACCTTGGGGTATAGGACGATAGTGAACAAGAATTCTTACGGAGATGCTCTAGGCTGCGGGCCTAAGCAAAATTTGGTTTTACCCAAATCTTTCATCTCAAACTCCGTCGTGAGGCAAGCACTTGCTTCCTTTATCTCCTCTGTGGTTCCGATGATATTCAAATCATCAACATACATCGAGATGATCTGAGAATCCATGCAGGATTCCTTTATGAACACACAGGGCAATCATCATTATTAGAGTATCCTTTCTTGGGAGGAACTCACTAAGCCGGTTATACCACATTCTTCCCGACTGTTTTAATCCGTATAGCGATCTCTGCAGTTTGACGCTATACGTGTTGCGATTATTAGGATCCGGGACTTTTACTCCTTCAGGGACTTTCATATAAATGTCCGAATCTAGTGACCCATATAAATATGCGGTCACCACATCCATCAACTGCATTTCTAATTTTAAGCCAGCTGCCATTGATATTAGATATCGGAACGTTATTCCACTCATCACAGGAGAATATGTTTCATCGTAATCGATGCCGGGTTTCTGCGTGAACCCTTGTGCTACAAGCCTCGCTTTTTATATCTCACCACCAGGGTATTTTCATTTCTCTTCTGAATGAAAAACACATTTGATCCTGCAGGGAATCATTTTAGGAAATATTCAGTCAACAAGACCAGAAATTTTCCTCTTATTAAGCAAGCGCTGCCTCAATTGCTTCTTTTGTTTGACCCTATCTGAGCGCTTCTGGCACTCTGCCATGGACTTTGGATCTGGATCCAGTTTTAAGCAATTTAAGAGGCAAATGTATGTCGACAATTGTAGTCTTTTCTTTTATTTATTTCTCCTGCATCACTTCGGGGATATATATATATAAATTTCTTCCGGCTCCTCATGATTTCCCTAACGATGGAGTCAGGTGTTCCGACTTCGATGTGGAATTGTGCGCGCAATTATCTGTTGGGTTATCATCTTCGAGATGGATCACTTGAGGATGTTACCATCTCCGGATGGCTCACTTGAGGATTTTCTCAACATCGGGTTGAGCTTCTTCTCTTATCACGGTAGTGTTCTCATTTATTCGGTTCTCTACTTGCGGACGTCTCATGAATTGAGTCCGTGCACTGAGGCCTCCCCTCTTCTTATCACGAGGGTCAAGAGTAGGTTCAATATCCTTCTAGGGTATCTCTACTCTTTCAGGTACATATACTTCAGGTATATGAGATCTTTCACTCCCTTATAACCAGTGAAGGTATTTGGCAGTTTATTAGCTTATTTATTGCAGACTTATTATCCTCTGAACTTCAAGTTCAGCTTCTTTAGTGCGTGGGTCTAAGGACTAGGCATTCAGAAATGTGGTACTTATCTCCCCCTAATGCCGAAAAATGTCCTTAGTATAATCAACATCTTAGAGCCATATCTGAGATCCTTGTCATAGGCTCTAGGTATTTTAATACATGACGGAGATTCATAATCTACATGGATCCTCAAGCTATTTGGTGAGGTCCTTTGGTTGTCTGTTGTGGTGAAGAGATTGACATGTATCTGAAAGATGACCAGATTTTCGCAGATGGGAAATACTTAATTCTTTTCCACGCACTATCTCTGCAACGGGAAATTTCGTAATATCACGGTTGGTGCGAGTTGAATTATTACCGCGAAGATGCAAGACCTGCGTGGCCCCAACAAGCGGTGGGAAGCCAATTATTCGCAAGAGCGGCCAAGCAATAAGCTTTACTCTCTTAATTAATGACTCTGCAAGGCCATTTTGGGTGTGGATATAGGGTGCAGAATGCTCTACATTAATGCCTAGAGCCATACAATAATCATTGAATGCTTTTGAGGTAAACTTCATGACATTGTCCATTGAATGGACTTAATCCTTTCTTCGGAAAAGAGGCTCTTAATCTAATGATTTAGGCGATTAATTTAGCAAAAGCATGGTTCCTAGTAGATAAGAGACATCGTGGGACCATCTAGTAGAAGCATCTATTAGCACCATGAAATATCTGAATGGGCCCGAGCAGTGAATAGGTCCACAGATATCACCTTGAATTCTCTCCGGGAATTGGTGATTCTTCCTAATTTTAAGATGAGAGGGACGAACTATCAGCTTTCTTTTAGCACATGCAGGGCACAAAAAGCTTCAGGTTTAGGAAAGGCTGTAGTTTTTATATTATGGCCAGCAGAATTATTTATTATACTTCTCATAATATTCAACTCAAGATAACCCAGTCGATCCGCTAGATCTTAATATTCCTGGGTTTTTATCGCAACACAAACTTCAGGTTTTATATATGCATAATATAACCTGGAGGAAAAAGAATGAATCCTTTTAACCACACGTTAATTACACCCATTAAACTTAGTCATGAGTAGGTATTACATACCATTCTCATTCTTTGTTTCCATAAGGAAGCGATTGGACCAATATTTTAAAACTTAAAAGAGTGCAGATGGACTCGGGGTATAATATGGCATTCTTCTAGTGCCAACTATGAGAGTATCGCTTCTGGCGATAGTCATAATAATTCCAATTCACTTAGTGTGGCATAACTATCTTCTGGATAGATTTTTCTCCTCTGTTATCGGATTATATTTTGTTCTATATTAGAAATATGATTTATCAATCAAACAATTGTTGCATCAGGAACAAATAATACAGAACAAACATAGCATAATTAAATTAATATCCTGGGGAAATCAAACTTTATTAAATTTGATTGATAATCGCTCAACAGGAGCATAGACTATTGTTCATTCAGGAACACAAAGACTAAACTGATAAATGAGGCTCTTAGGGAGACTCTAAAGGATAATACGACATCGACTCAAAAGGAAAAATTGGGAGACTGCTCCATGTCTCCATATAAATCATTTATATCGTCCTTCTGGGACCTTTCTTTATTCTCTTGGAATACTTTTAGCTCATCCCTAACGAAATCCTCCTCCTCCATGGGATATTCGATCTTCAGGTCCGTATGGAGATGGTGCCTCAGGGAGAGCAGGAGCACCACTTGAGTCGGGAAATTGTGGCTCAAGGATCGGTACATCAAGTTAATCTTGGCATCCATTGCCCAAGTGAGATAATTGTTGCCATTCAGGGCATGCTTAGCAAATTCTTTCTTTGCGATGTCAGACATATCCTATATGCAAACAAAACAGGGATTTTACTTCAGGTAAAATATTGTTTTGTATGCTTATCATTGAATCAGTAAAGTCTGGTCTATATCTATTCAGTAGATAATTATCACAGATTTTTCAGGATTTTCCTAGCATTTTTTCTCATAATTTTCTGCTAATTATTAAGCAATTTCCAGAATTACTAACTAACAGAGGGATAAATTTCAATGTGAAATAATCCTTGCATGATGCTAATTACATCTTATGTGGCTCTTATTGGTTGGGAATGAAATCGTGTAATGAATGCCTCCGTCAACATAACTTTTGGCCAGGTCAACCCGCCCAGAGAGCTCACATGAGGGAGGGAGCACTTCCCGATTTCGGGCGCCAATTAAGAAACCTAGCCTCATGTATGTTTTCCTTAGACACCAATTGTCATGAATGCGTTCCTTCAAAACAGAAATCAAGAACCCAACCACTTCTGCCCTTAAGCCAAACTGCTTTGATAGCTCGATTATTTCCATAATTTTCTAGCATTTTCTGTTAATTACTAAGCAATTTTCAGAATTACTTAAAATAACAGAAAGTGAATATCAGCTCATATAAAACATGGCATATAGCTAGAAAATAAATCCAGAGCATGGAACTACCAGAGGATGCTAAATATCAATTTATCAAAGTTCTACAGGAATCCATATACCTAGAAAAATTTAATTTCTAGGAATCATTGCCAAAATTCTCATGTTTTAATAATTATCTTCCAGAGTTATTTTTAGTGGGCTATAGGTCCACGAGTAGAACCGGCCTTACAGATGGCCCATGCGTCCAGCCGGCCCTATCGGCAAGAGCTAAGGACAACGGCTAGGGTTTCCCCAGCCGCCGCAATTTTTTTTTTCACGCAAAAGCGGCGATGCTAGCAAGGCGCACCCCAGCGAGCGCACAAATCCCCACCAACCACCGCCAAGGCGCCGTTCGGCTCTAGGAGATCATCGCGCTCCTAGCGCTACCACCGCTGTTCATCTGGCGAGAGCGCCACTGCTGGGCAAGGAGTTCATCGCGCGGGCGCCACTACAAACGATGTGCCGCCTCGTTTGCTGTTCATCTGGCGATGCGGTTTGCTCTCCAATGGCGCGGCAACTTCTGGCGGCGCGGCGACGCAAAAGCCAAACGGCGTGGCATCAACAACGACCGAGCGGTAGGATGACCGCAGTCGGCGTTGCGAGCAATGGCCCGAAGGGCGAACTGCCATGGAGTCATCGTCATCAGTGGGCACGCTTCGGGCGCGCGGCGCGAGGCGTCACCGTCACCTATGGATGCCTCTGCTTCGGGCGAGAATACCACGCGGCGGCCGGGAGGAGCCGGGCGACGACCGGGCGGAACCCACACGGCGGGTTCGACTGCGGCACGGCTGGGCGCGACTTCAGGCGCGGCGGGTCTAGCGAGAGCGGGCGACGCCGTACGGGCCAACGTTCGGTGGGGTCAAGCCGGCGCTTCGGGCGCGCGACGGGAGGCCATTGCCGTGTCTGCTCGTGCGGGAGATGCGGCGCGGGCAAGGCCGTCGGGGCCTGAGGCGTGGTCGCCGAGGCTTCAGGCGCAACGAGCACGGCACGCAGGCCGAGCACCCGGCGGCCATCGGTGCCACCGCGGTGAGGAAAGTACCACCGGGTAGGCGCATCAGCAGATCTGTGCTTGCAGACGCGGCGGCGCCAGATACTGTGGCGGACGACGCAGGGCAGGCGACTTCAGGCGCGGCTACTGGCTCCGCTGGGAAAAACTTGTGGCATGGCGAAACCGGTGGTACGGCGAGCACGACCGGCTAGGCTAGACATTTTTTTTCTCAAAATTGTATGATGATGAACAGTAGATCATTGATAGGTATGAACAGTAAAATAGCGATCTTATCGATCCACGCCAATTTGATACCTTGATTCGGCCTGCGTAGACTATCGCGTAGGATAGAGTTGCGTAGGATTTTTTGGGCAATCCGAGTGGATGTCGGCGTGGTGACGAGTTGATTGCAGAATGGATCGGGCGATCAATCGCCGGTAGTAGTCGTTCATTCGTCGTCGACGATCCTCCTCCTTGTGGTAGAGACTCGTGCTGATAACGTGTTGTAAAACATCGAAGAACGCCAACGAACAATCATCAATAGTAGATGCAATCACGAGAGTAAGAACAATAGACACACAATATAATGGTGGAATTCTCTCTCACTTTATTGATTCAATCATAGTTTACAATGAGGGGCACCGATATATATAGCGGCATGAAGAGAGAGTTCGGATTCGACCACACCATGAAGAGATAGAGCCCTAACTATATTTGATTTAGGTTTCTTTATCTCATAACAGAAATAATCTAGCGAAATGGAACAGCTGAAAATAAATAAAGCGGAAACCGGCCTGAATTTGGCCGCAGACAACGGCCGGAGCACGGTAAGAAATTCTCGCCGCTGCGTCCACTCCGCTAGTACAGTAAAAAATTCTCGCCGCTGCGCCCACCTCCGCCGCCCGCCCGCCCGCCATGTGGAAGCGCGCCATCTCCCTTCTCCTCCACCACCGCTCCCTGCGATCGCAGGAGCTGCCGCCGCCTCTGCGGGTGGCATCCTCCGGGCGCCGCCATGCTCTCTCTTCTTCTCTACCCTCGGTAACGTCCCTCCAACCTCTAACCAACTCCCGGACGTGCCCCCCGATTTGATAGGAGAGCTGGGTTTCCGCAGGTGCGGCTCAGATGAGGACGAGGGTGGAGGACGTCATGCCGATCGCCACGGGGCTCGAGCGCGTGGAGATCGAGGCCGAGCTCCAGCCTCCAGGTCTCCCCCGTATGGCCGCCTCGGCTTCGTTTCTTGTTTCGGTTTATTTATTGGTGTCAAAATGATTTCTTGTTGTTGTCTTTGTTCGTTTTTATTTTCAGGGGAAGAAGAGGTTTGATGTGGACGCGCCATCAGGCCCTTTGGCACCAAGGTAATTCCTTTCCAGTTGGACATCCTCTGCTAACGTTTGTTTGATCCGTGTTCGATTTCACTGTTGAATTCGTTGTTTAGGATGGAGTGTGTACTGAAATGTTGATGTGCAATCCTTAGGCCTGCGGTTATGGACGCAACACGCTATTTTAGAATGGCATTTTGTCCTCCGATATGATGTCTGAAAGTTGTTTGCGTAACAAACACTGAGGTGAGGAAGAGTGATGCACTAGTTTTAGTCTTTTAGATGCTGGGGAAACAGCGTGCCAGTCAAAGCCGAACAGCTGGTAATTTGTTTATTGAATGCGAATATGTCACAGCTACATATGAATGTGAGTTCTACCATCGATTCTTTTCCTCGAGCTATGGAGGTTTTGTGCGCATAAATAAAAGGCGAAATTCTTATTTTTGATAATTCATTCCAGCTTAGACAATTATTTATGTTCATTGTTCATATTGATTGGTGGTCAAGTTTGCAACTGGGGAGAGGGGGACTTTCTGTGCGCTTGTAATCTTCTAGGTTGTTAAAACTTTGTACTTATCTATCTTATTTGGCAAAATATCCTGTGCAATTAAATATTTGGTGAAACCACCGTGTAACCCTACTAAAAAAAGTTTTAAAAAATTCTGAAAAAAATCATGGATGTACATCTCGGCTTACCCCATCTACATAATTTTATATGTAGATGGGGTAAGCCGAGATGTACATCCATGATTTTTTTCAGAATTTTTTAAAACTTTTTTTAGTAGGGTTGCACGGTGGTTTCACCAAATATTTAATTGCACAGGATATTTTGCCATCTTATTTACCTTGTTGCCTGTGCTTCTTTAACAAAGGTTGTCTTTTGGTTTTCTTTTATCTTTGTGCAAGCCGTTGTAGATTATTTTTGTTTGGCATGTTAAAATAAATTTAGGGACTGTTGTAACATTCTGAATTTTCAGCCACTAAGTCTGGCTCAGCAATTGAATTTCTAGTACTCACGTGCAGGCATCTTCGTTTTGTTTTTTTATTGATTTTTCTTTTATTCTTGTTCTGTTCATTAGTAGTTATCTTTCTGTTGTTGGTTTGCGATTTCACGTTAAGGATTTCTTTTACATATTTTCTTTAGAGATGTAATCTTACTTGGAAAGCCCTGCTAATTACATTTTTTTGAGTCTGTTCCTTGTCAATGTGAATCTAGCTGTTATGGAGAATTCTTATTGAACCAACAGTGTTGGACCTGTTAGTTACTGCATGGTCAACTATGGTACCTTTGATCTTTGATCTTGAAGTTGATTATAGTTTCTTATCGGCAAAATTGGCTCGAGGGCACTGCAAAAGTGTCCATCAACGAATTATTGATTTTCCCATGTCCTCCAACAAATGCCACATTTTTGCAGGCAATTTTGCCTAATGCATCTCCAGGAAAAAGGAATCTAGTTTTCTGAAAAGTGTTTGGCTTTCCCCTCATATTTCTAAAGCAGATTACCCTCAATTGGTATGTGCATTGTTTAGGTGTCCCTGCATATTGTTGTTTGTTCAACTAATTTCTCTTTTTTTAGCACACTGGATTTTCCATACTATTTTTGCTTGAAGTTGCCCCTCAACTTACATCAGTTGGAATTTGTGAGGTTGTCAGCCCATTAATGGGCATTACTTCCATTACGTTTTGGCCTGTCGATGAATTGCTTTGCGGAGTGTTATGTTTAACTGTGATTTGGCTTATGTTTACCTTTGCATCAGTGCTTAGTACTTACAGTTTAGTTAATTTCACTCTTGTGTGGTCCAACTGAACCAATATGTGTCCATGTTGTTCCATCCATATGAAGCTCCTGCTGTTATTAAGTCATACTACAACAAAAGGATTGTTGGTTGCCCTGGTGGTGAAGGCTTGAGGTTGTTGTTCTGCTTGGGCAGCTAGCAAACGTCCGTGTTCCGGAGGCTCAAATACTTGAGCCAAAGCAGCATGCAGATGGTCTTCATGGGGCGCTTCCTCAGGCCTCTACATCCTCTGAGATCCAGCATGTCTAGCTGGTAGAGTGGAGGGAGAGATTTGAGGAGCTCTACCGTCTCACCCCGGGACCCTTGCCTTCTGCCGCTGCCGCAGCATCACCGGCGTACTGCTCGGCCTACGGCTTTCTTTGGATGCAAAGGTCCTAGATGCTCCACGGGGCGTTGGAACGGCTACCGGCTTGTGATTTCTGATGGTAGCTAAGGTGAAAATTTTACTGGCATGGACTCTCTTTTTTTAATCTAATCCGTTATAACTCGGTCCGTTGATGGATGGTTATATGCTATTTTTAAAATAATAGCATCCAATGGGTGATATAATTCAATTTAGTTAGGGTCCACTAGATTAAGGGCCAGATGTTTTACTTTTTTTTTTGGTGAGAATTTCTAGTATATTCCTATTAAGATCCGATGGAAGTTGTAATTAAGGTCACCAGATTAAGGGCTAGATGTTTTGCTTTTTGCGATGGAAGTTGTAATTAAGGTTCAGCAGATTAAGGGTTAGATGTTTTGCTTTTTTTGTGAGAATTTCTAGCCTATTTCTCTTTTTTTCTTAGCAACTCTCATATGCTTTTTAATATATAATATATAGATTCCCTGTCGTTGCAATAAAGAGGATTCAAAAATTCAGTCCTCTCTCAGTCTTTAGGGCTTTCTAGCTCCTTCTAATTCACCTAAGTTCAAACTTGTAGGCTAAAATAAAGTGAATTAAGTTTATATTTTGGTATAAAATGTAAACAAGATGATCCATTTAAACACTATTAGGCCTGTTTGGGAGAGCTCAGGATCGGCTCATTTCAGATGAAACTTATAGGCTAAAATAAAGTGAATTAAGTTTATATTTTTAGTCTAAAATGTAAACAAGATGATTTACCTAAATACTCTTAATGTACCCACAGCTCTCACAAATTTCGAGCTAGAAATACTCCTCAATCAACTCCATTATTTTGGTGGAGATGGCCCAACACAACCAATTCAAAGGTGTTTTTGGAGAAAATATAGGAGAGTTAGAGAACAAGATATTTTGTAGATCCATAATTTTTGGGAAGGTCTAAACACACCTCTAAAAAGGTTCGTTGACCGAGCCCCCAATCTAATCGACTTAAATTGCAAATTTCAATTTTGGCTCTTCGCAGACGATGAGCATGATGTTATGTGGTTTTGGCTGGAGAATGGCAAGCCTCATGAATGCCCAGTCTGCACTCAGTATTTCACGGCATGTTGATATCTGCTGTTGGCATAAGTCGCTTGCCTTTTGAGAGCAATTTTGGCATGAGAAGCTAAGTCGTGCATCTTGTATGTTGCCTCCATGTTTGCTAAGCTACAAACTTCCAACTTTATTTTCTCAACTTGAGGTGATAGAAGGAGGAGGATGAAACCCTGATGGCCACGACGATGACGACAACCACCACCATCGTTGAGGTTGGAGAGAGCATCTCTAGTAATGAAGAGTGGTGTCGATGTTTTTTTCCCCGGAATACTTTGAAGCTACGGAAAACTTCAGCTGTTTTGCTTATAGCGCCCCATATACTTGTCAACGAGTTTGCTGTTCTCAGCTCGCATGACTTGGAAACAGCAGAGGGCTTGGAAAACATACTTTTCTTTTCAGAGAATTGATCATACAAATAAGAGAGGTGCTTACATGCGTTTCTTTTTGACAGTTGCACAAATATTAAAGCATAAATAAAGGATAGATGGTGATTACTTACCCCTTCGCTTACTTTTAAGATTTATATAACTTGTATTAAGTGAGAAAGCATCGAAGCACTGCTCTACAAATAATGTGATTCATAAAACAGTGATGTCTAGGCTTATTTGTCATGATTTCAAGTTCGCTGGCTACCTGAACCATTTTGTCTGAACACTGCTCACACCTTGGTATGTTCAATGTATTTTTACAAATGAGGGTTACATTTTAATGATCCATCTCCCCCTCCGAGCCATTGTGGTTGTCTAGTTCGATGATAAACAGTTTAATGAAACCGTCAAGTTTCAGCTTCTCTGCAATCTTCAGTTTCCAAACGCTAACGGTGGCCAATATTATTGATGGATGAAACGTTCAAACAACGGGGCTTGGATTTGGCCAAGCCGCAGACGCCAACACCAAACACCTCACTATACCCTGATGTCACTCGAAGCGTTGAATCACTGAGCTCTTTCCTTTCACTTGACCGTGTAAATACGCATCGTTTCTTCTGTGAACACGAAATTAAGGACGATTTCCGGATGACAAGATATTGTTTGCAACTTTGCATACATTTAATTCATTCCTGATTTGAACCGTTCTTGTTCTATTTCCTATCCTTTCTGATCTGGTCAGCAGTTTACTACTCGCAGGACAATATGAAGGCAGAACCGCACAAATGTTGGGTGAAATGTCGTTGTCGTTCTTGAGATTTTAGCATATGTTCTCTCTCGTATATTTACTAAGCATCGAGTCAAAACTAGGATCACGATGAAGTGCAGGAACAGATCATGGCAAGAGAGACGGTGCAAATGAGCAACGTCGCCGGCCGGGCGGGGATGGCATGATCGATGAAGAGCAAGAAGGCCAAGATCCTTGCCGGCGCGGCCGGCACCGTGCTCGTGGCCCTCGAGCTCGCCCTCTATCTGTGCTTCCACCTGTCGAGGCCGTTCTACCTCTCCACCGCCGTCATCTTGTCGTCCGTCCTGGCGGCGACCGTGGTGACGCTGCTGCACCACACGCTGAGCGAGCGGAGACGGGCCGAGCGCATGGCGAAGCGGCCGTCGCTGGACGGCGAGGAGCTGCGTGTGGAGTACAGCTTCTTCCGCAAGGTCGCCGGGCTGCCGAGCAAGTTCTCCGTCGAGGCGCTCGCGGTTGCCACGGACAACTTCCAGTTCGTGGCCGGGCGGGGCTCGTCGGGGAAGGTGTTCAAGGGCATCCTCGACGACGGCACGGCCGTGGCGGTGAAGCGGATCGACGGCGCTGAGAACGTGGACAAGGAGTTCAAGTCGGAGGTGTCGGCCATCGCGAGCGTGCAGCACGTCAACCTGGTGCGCCTCCTCGGCTTCTGCCTCGTCCCGCGCGGCCCCCGCTTCCTCGTGTACGAGTACATGGAGCACGGCTCCCTCGACAAGTGGATCTTCCCGCACGCTGCCGACTCCGACCGTCGGTGCCTGCCGTGGGCGCAGCGGTACCAGGTCGCCGTCGACGTGGCGAAGGCTCTGGCCTACCTGCACCACGACTGCCGCGCCAAGGTGCTGCACCTGGACGTGAAGCCGGAGAACATCCTCCTCGACGACCGGTTCCGGGGGCTCCTGTCGGACTTCGGGCTGTCGAAGCTGATGGGTAAGGAGCAGAGCCGGGTGGTGACGACGGTGCGCGGCACGACGGGGTACCTGGCCCCGGAGTGGCTTCTGGGCGTGGGCATCACAGAGAAGTCGGATGTGTACAGCTACGGGATGGTGCTGCTGGAGGTGGTCGGCGGGAGGCGGAACCTGCAGTCGAAGCCGCGCCCGGACGGGTCGCGGCGGTGGTCGTACCTCCCCAAGATCGCAGCGGACAAGGCGCGGGAGGGGCGCGTGATGGAGGTCGTGGACAGGCGGCTCGGCTCGGAGGCGCTGGACGAGGCGGCGGTGAGGAGGGCGGTGCACGTGGCGCTGTGGTGCGCGCAGGAGAAGGCCGGGGCGCGGCCGAGCATGGCGCGCGTGGTGGAGATGCTTGAGGAGAGGGGCGGCCCCGTGGAGGCCCCGCCGCCGTCGGACATGATAGCGGTCGACCTGCTGGCGCTCGACCACGCGCGCGGCGGGCCGTTCGGGCTGGCGCCCCCAGGGTCGGCCGGCGGGGGCAGGCTGCAGGTGCAGGCCGCGTCGTCGGTGGTACTGGGCGACTCCTTCGCGCTCTCCTACCTGTCCGGGCGATAGCGCCGTCGTTTGCTCCGCATGCTCCGCCGCGGCAACGTACGTAAGAAGAGGGAGTTTGCCGTGTGCTTCACCTCTCCGGCGTCGTCCAAGTAGGGGTGGCTCCGGCAGCAGCGGCAGTACGTGACCGGCATCGTTTTCACTCTGACACTGCACTCGGTACACGAAGATGACAAAGCGATTTGGTTGATTTCGGCTGCACCATTGACCGATTCTGAGGACGCACCGTAGAAAGAAGATGATGGCATCCACCAGCACAAGCGCATGCCGCAGCTGAGGATGCCACCAACTTCTCTATGTGTGACTTTCTTTGATTGATTCCAGCCGTAAATGGCTAAATCACCTATCGTTATTGTTTTTATTGTATCAAAGAATTGACTTTTGACTACAGGATGTTACTGTCTCCATATAAGGGTGTGTTTGATAAGGATTCAGCTTCTCCAGATTTGTGAATCTAGTGAAGCTGAAAATTTTAGCTTCACCAGATTCGTGAAGCTGAAGCTGTGACCTGTGAATACATTAAGAGTGTTTGATAGGTCATCTTGTTTACATTTTAGTACAAAAATATAAACTTAATTCACTTTATTTTAGCCTACAAGTTTTAAATTTCAGAAGAAGTTGGAATCTGGAGTTCTACTAAACAGGTCCTAAATTTTGATACCTATACAGAAATAATCCAGAAAGATCACTGGGGAACCTACGAGCGAGATTATATCTGCCGAGTTTGAGCTCTCGTTGAGACTCCTAATGGCAAGTCCGTAGCCTCTCGGCATCAGACAACCTGAAGATCAATTACACATGATGGGATCAAGGTCATATACATGATGCGTGTTGCAAAACAGGGTAGAGGAAATATAGATTAGCCCAGTTTTCAACAACAGTGAATCACGATCAGTCTACAAAGAAAAAAAGGGGAGGGCATCACTTTTCTTCGCCTGACTGTGAACAGGGAGGCCACAATATCAGAACCATGATTGCATGTTCTCTCTGTAATCAAGCATTTTTTTCCTTTTTTTTTTGTGTCTTAAGGCTTATTTATCCTCGGTTTTTCTGTCCTGTCGGGTCCTTATATGCTCTGCCGTAATTCTCCCCAGCTCACGGTAAAAACTTTGTTATTCTCCTCTCTTCAATGAAAAACAGAGCTCCTGCTAATCTTTTTTTAAAAAAAATAATACCTGTTAAAAATAGCAAAAAGTCTCGTGGAAGAATCATCAGAGTTAGGCAGACAAACTGGTTCAACTACTGAGCCGGACACTAGATCACCATCAGCCCGTTCTTTTGGGCAGTCACTTTTCACTCTATTATAGGGCTTTTTTACTGTAAAAGTTCCCCGCACCAACCTGGCCTGTAAAAATTAAAATGACCAAGATGATCTATTGCACTGGTGCAACGATTGCACACTTATACGGGCTCTTGAATACTACCTCAATCAGATAGGAAATTGTGCACACCTGTTCCAATCGGCGAGAAGGAAGAATATCTCCGTCCACCGTGCCCTGACAAATAAATACTGGATCCGCTTTTGTACTCCGGTGAGCTCAGAAACGGAAATCCGGGAGTTCGTCACACTCCATGAAGCAATAGGTAGAATCAGTAGAGATGAACAAAATGAGGACCAAATAACCTGGCGTTGGACCACGGATGGACAATACACGACACGGAGCGCCTACCTCATTCAATTCAACCCGGTTTTCTGCAAGATGAGGATGAACCCGATATGGAAAGCGAAAGCTGAACCTAAATGTCGTTTCTTCGCATGGACTTTGCTTCACAACAAAATTTTAACTGCGGATAACATGCTCAAGAAAGGGTGGCCATGTAATGTAACCTGTTGCCTTTGCAACGGCCAACACGAAACTCCAAGTCACATCTGTAAAGACTGCCCCTTCACCTCCCAAGTCTGGACCTACCTCCGAAATTGGGGAAATTTGGAGCAATGCAACAATCTGAGCTCTGATGGATCGGTATACAAGTGGTGGAGAAGACTTCGAACCCAATTCGCCAAAGAAGCAAGACACGAAGTAGACGGGCTTCTTATTTACTTCTGGTGGAATTTGTGGCTTGAAAGAAACCGACGCATTTTCCAAGGTTTGGAGAGAGCGCCGGAGCAAGTGGCCTCTATGATCAAGGACGCGGTGCTAGCCCATGGCTACGCCCTGTCATGGAAACCTGCAGTTTAGTAAGGAGTCTTTTTGTTTTTGGGAGCTTTTGCCTGATGCTTGTATGTTTTTTGCTTTTTCGTTCTTCTTCTTACCTTGTTCAAGTTGTTTCCTCTAGCATTGGTTAGTAGGGTTTTCCTGTAAGGTTTTTTCACGGGCTCGGTTTTCCCCATAAAAAACAGGGCCCATCATCCTTTCCCTTCTATTAATATCATATGCAGCATCTTCTCGTGCTGCTCTTTCAAAAAAAAAAGAAAGAAATTTTACGGTGCATTATTCTAGTAAGTATATAATAGACAGTAAAAATTAAATTTAACTATTGAGTTTTTGAAGTTTTTTTTGCCAAAAAGCTGGTAAGAGGACCTATACACAAATTCAAACTTCCGGAGTGATTTTGCACAAAGTGATGATATGGAGGGGCTTCTTGGCCCGAACCATTTTTTATTTTTTGAAGGGACTTAAATGTAATTATTGAATTTTCAATTTTTTTGCAAAAAAGCAAATAGGATGATCTTTCTCAATTTCATCTTAACCTTAATTTTGGTACAAAGTCAAAATACATCTTATATTTCTGAACGGAGGGAATAGTATGCGGGGGCTCAAAAAGTGCTTCAAGTTATAACTTATTGTGTTGGATGGTTTTGGTTTAAGCAGGCTGCACCACTCGAATTCCTTGCATGTTTAGGCTTCAATCTTGCTGAATTCTCCTCATGACCTCATACCTAAGTACAAGAAGACAAGAATCAATGGGAAGTATTGTCATCACATAAATTGTCTGAACTAGCCTTAAGTGCAGCTTGAACTTGATTACGAAGCTGTTTAGATTTACTCGTTGTAATTGGATCTTGGTTTCCATCATGCATATGGACATTGGCATGGCCCATATCACCATTCCTGACTGCGTAGCTATCGTTTAGCTGAACTTTTTTAGCGGTCGATTTTTTGAGCAATTTTTGTTGATTTTATTCAAAAATCGAGCGATTTTCACCGATTTGCATCGTATAAATTTTTCTGAAATTTTGATTTTTTTTTTGAATTAGACCGGTTTACCGAGCAATTTTAGAAGTCAAGCCGCGTCGATACGTGCAAATCGATTTTTTGAACCTGGTGGAGTCCACAGATTGCGATGCCGTGGATTTACCAGCGAGGCGCATGAAATGTGCGAGTCGATCGATCCGGATGGTTAATTAAGCCTTGTTTGGTAGAGCTCCAGATCTCAGCTCCACTTGAGATCTGAAACTTGTAGGTTAAAATTAAGTGAATTAAGTTTATATTTTTGGTCTAAAATGTAAACATGATGATCCATCTAAACACTCTTAGTGTACCCATAGCTCCAGCTTCACGGATCTGGTGGAGTTAGGAATACCCAATTCCAAACACACTCTTAACCGTCTGCTTTCAGATAAACCTTCACTAATCGTTGCCTCAGCTCGTACTCCGGCCATGTGCTTTGCAAGGCGAGCATCACACTGGCCGGCCGGCGGTGCTTGATCAGTTGATCCTCATTCATTCTTCATATCATGTTCTTAATAGTCATCACCATCTTGCTGCTACAGTAATCTTGTTACGTACGCGCCGTGCCGCTGTCCTTGTCGAAGAATCTGAAGTATGGAACACGCACTTTCTGCCAAAAAGAGGGAAATTAAGAGCAGTAGCAAATTAAACTTGTTCGATCAAGCGCCTTTAGTTGGACATGTTATAGTTAGGTCACTAACAGAAAGTGCAACAGTTTTGTGTGCCTGCGGCGCCTCTCAAGCGCGTGCTACTTATTTAAGCGAAATGTCTTAATTATCTAGCGAAATATTTTATATATCGTACTGTGTGCATGCCGCGCTCTGGTTCTCGCAATTACGAGCAGGGCTTGTATACATCCCACTCTTAATACAAGTTACATAAATTTTTAAATAAATAAAGAGATAAGTAACTGTCATCTACCTTTTATCCATGTTTTAATATTTATACAACTTTCGAAAATCACGTAAACCTGCAGCATCGTGCTTGCGTGCATGCAAGCTCCAGTCCAGTACATTCATTTTTCTGGATGGAAAGCGCATGCATCCGAGTGCGCAGTTGGCATATCTGATCATCGTTTGAGTGTGCACGAAACTGCAAAGTGCACGCTAAAATGGCTGGCGTACGTGCGTCACTGCATGAATATTTGGCATCTTGCATCCGCGTTCCACAGGTTCGAGTAAACCGGATGCTCCTGACCTGGCTGGCTGGGCTCATGTCTGACGGAAACCGTGGAGAGAAACCGTAGTGAGGTTAACTACTTCTTCCTTTTTGGGTTGACACATTTTTACAACGCTCAAAAGAAACAAATTTTAACAGTCTCGCTGTTTCTGAGTGACAGGGGCACATCTACAGTGACAGGCCGGGACATCGACGCTCTCCAGCCTAACACACATAGTTCCTTTAGTATATAATATGTTTGGAAGTTGGCTTGAGGGTTTTGATAGTAATGATAGAAACCTCGCCCTTCTTGGTGCTGCAGCTACGTGTTGGTCTCTATGGTTAAGCAGGAATGATAGAGTATTTCAAAAGAAAAAATTTTCTTCTCCGTTGCAGGTTATTTTTGCTATTACCCGTTGGCTCCGTTCGTGGGCTGTGTTGCAGAAGGTGGAGGCGCGAGCTACTTTGGCGGTGGCTACTCATCGTTTGGTTCGAGTGGCCACGGAATTTTACTCCCAGGCACATGGGTGGCGGTCTAGTCTTCGGATTGCTAGTCACTAGTGTGTGTGGTTATTTTTTATTCTTGTTTGGCTGTGTGCTTATGTAAGCAGAGGCCGAAAGCAATTTCAAAGACTTGTATTGTCTCGATGTAAGTTTCTTGAGATTAATAAAATTCTTCCTTTATCAAAAAAAAAAAAAAAAAAAAAGCATACAAGCCTCTCGTTACAAGTTGGAAGTTAGCTAGTGCTATAAGTTTGTACTGATCTCAGTGACTCCGATAAATTTTTTTCTAGATTAGCTGATCTGGTTCTTTTCCCGAAAAAATATGTTGATTTCTATGGCCATGAATTAGCTTTGAGACGTGTGTCTAATACTCATTTTGACTCAACAATTAAAAAAGGCTCGGCTTTACTTACGAAAAATTAGTCCAGCGACACTCAATTCGTTGGCTTTTAGTGATGTGTTTATAACATGTGGGTCCATCTGAGTCTATGACAGTGAACAAGGATATCATAAAGTGAATCACGAATTTTAAAGAGTATCAGTGACGCCAATCTCCCCTTTACTTAAAGAAAAGAAATCGGTCAACTTACTCGTAGACAGCCCGGTAATGAAAGAATCATCACGATAAGTAGCCAATGTAATGTGTATTGAGTTAATTAGGAATGTTTTTGCAGTGTGATACGTCGCGTGCATTATTTTTTTCGTAGAAATAATTTCGTTTTTTAAGACTTTTTTTAAATCGGCGAGAAAATGCTCGAAACGGTTGAAAGGATACAAACGCAATCACACATTTTTTTCATCTATCTGGGGTCCCTTCATGAAGGATATGCGATTGCGCTAAATTGAAAGGTCCTTTTCGTAAAAAAATAACTGGAATGATCCAAACATAACTACGTTTTTTTGTCGGTATTTATTTAAGGTCCTTTCACAAAAGATCCGTGTTTTTTTGAACCAAAAGGTTCTTTTCGTAAAAAACCGTGGGAATGATCTACACGTTGTCGTATTCCACCGAAAAAATCTGAATCTACAGACCGGTTTTGTTGAGGTAGGGCGTTTCATGGTAGCTAATCTAGAGGGTGAAACCCCGAAAACTCCCGCAGAGGGTTCGCTACGCTATGAACTAGGAAGAACAAGAGAGTTTTACCTGAGTTCGAGCCCCTTGTGAGAAGGGTAATAGCCTTACGTCCTGCTAAATTTCTTATGGGTATTTTGAAGCTAGTATAGAGTTCTTGGGTTACAAGTTCTTCTGCTAGCTCTATGGTCTTGCTTGTCTGATTGATCAACCGATCCCCCTTCCCCATGCACCCGAGTGCCCTTATATAGGCCAAGCTAGAGGTAGGTAAGAGGAGGTCATCATCTTGATCTAAATACATTTAATGCTCCTTCTGTCTTGTCAGTTCCTCGGCCTCATTTAATGTCCACGCGTGCCTTCGCCGGTCAGCCGGATGGGACCCCTTCGTGAGTAGGTGAGGCGTCGAGAGAATGGACTTGTTGAAAACCCTTGCAGCTTGATAAGCTGTTAGGCGAGCTGCTGCTTCGACATGGTACGGGCGGAAGGAGCCGAGGTGAAGCCACCACGCCTGCCTGGTTTTGGCGGCAGGCGGCAGTTTCGCCACCGCCGGCATCGCCACGCGATCGGCGCCGCGGCAGGCGTGCTTACCCACTTTCGCACGGCGCCACGTGAAGCGCTGGCCGGCGAAGCTATCGCCGCCGTCGCCAAAGCCGCCACGTGACTGGCGCCGCGTCTCGCCACTGCTGCCGGGCGCCGGGCGAGCGTCTTCATCCACTCGCCGCCGGGCGCCACGTGGCCGACGCCGCTTGCGGCCGTGTCGCCGCCCGTCGCCGAGCCGCCACGTGATGGCGTCGAAAAGCGCCGTGGTAAACGCTGGCCGTGATCGCCGCTTCGACGCGAACGCCACGTGGGTCGGCGGCGGCGGCGTTTCGCCACTGCTCACCGGCCGCCACGGTAGGCGCCGCTTTGGCCGTGACGTGATCGCCGCCGCTAAAGCCGAGCCACGTGATCGGGCGCCGGCGAGCAGGCGGTTCGCGCCACTTTCGCCCGCCGTGGCGCACCGTATGGCCGTGACGTGATCGCCGCCTCGCGCTAAAGCCGCCACGTGGACTAGGCGCCGGCGGCGGCGTGTTTCGCCCACTTGCTTTCGCCGGCGCGCATGGACGCCCTTATCGACGGAGAGTACCTAGCGTAGAGTACAGCGACTGCGTAATTATGCATTTTTAGGGACCTAAACGTGAAAAAACGCAGCCGGGCGGCGGCGCACTTTCGGCGCGGCACGGGAGGCCTGGGAGGCGCCGAACTCTCCCATCTTTAGTATAAGTATTATTCACGAGAACAGGGCTCAATGTAGAAACCACAAAAAGATTATTTCTCTCGTATATGACATCATATATCGAGATACACATAGAAGGTTTGTGTTTACCTGATTAGGTACCACACCTACCCACGCCATTGTTTTTTCGCGGCGATTTTATTCACATTGTCACGGCACGTTATTTGAATATTTGGCTTTTACTTCACTTGTACGTGTAAAGTGAGAACACGCTCATCCCTCGTGAGCTCTTTTCTTTCCCTTCTCCTTCTTCTACCCTCTACCGTGAGCACCACCATAGGAGAAGTGGCCACCCTCTGTGCCCACTTGCTCCCGTCGCCCCAAAAAACTAAATCCTTTCCGAAAAAATATGTTGATTTCTATGGCCATGAAGTAGCTTTGAGACGTGTGTCTAATACTCATTTTGACTCAACGATTAAAAAAGGCTCGGCTTTACTTACGAAAAATTAGTCCAACGACACTCAATTCGTTGGCTTTTAGTGATGTGTTTATGATATGTTGGTCCATCTGAGTCTATGACAGTAAACTAGGGTGTCATAAAGTGAATCACGAATTTTAAAGTACTCGTAGACAGCCCGGTAATGAAAGAATCATCATGATAGGTAGCCAATGTAATGTGTATTGAGTTAATTAGGAATGTTTTTGCAGCGTGATACGTCGCGTGCATTATTTTTTTCACAGAAATAATTTCATTTTTTTAAGACTTTTTTTTAAATCGGCGAGAAAATGTTTGAAACGGTTGAAAGGATACAAACGCAATCACGTATTTTTTTCATCTATCTGAGGTCCCTTTATGAAGGATCCGCGATTGCGCTAAATCGAAAAGTCATTTTCGTAAAAAAATAAATGGAATGATCCAAACATAACTAAGTTTTTTTGTCGGTATTTATTTAGGGTCCTTTCACGAAAGATCCGTGTTTTTTCTGAACCAAAAGGTTCTTTTCATAAAAAACCGTGGGAAGGATCTACACGTAATTACGCATTTTTTAGGGACCTAAACATGAAAAAAACGAGCCGAGCCGGCCGCATTTCGGCTCGTAATTATGCATTTTTAGGACCTAAACGTGAAAAAACGAGCCGAGGCCTGGGACGGCGGGAGGCGCCGAACTCTCCCATCTTTAGTATAGGTATTATTCACGAGAACAGGGCTCAATGTAGAAACCACAAAAAGATTATTTCTCTCGTATATGACATCATATATCGAGATACACATGGAAGGTTTGTGTTTACCTGATTAGGTACCACACCTACCCACGCCATTGTTTTTTCGCGGCGATTTTATTCACATTGTCACGGCACGTTATTTGAATATTTGGCTTTTACTTCACTTGTACGTGTAAAGTGAGAACACGCTCATCCCTCGTGAGCTCTTTTCTTTCCCTTCTCCCTTCTTCTACCCTCTACCGTGAGCACCACCATAGGAGAAGTGGCCACCCTCTGTGCCCACTTGCTCCCGTCGCCCCAAAAAAACTAAATCGGCCCTCTTACCCCACCCACGGTCTGTCGATGAAAAACAATATCCACAAAAAGAAAATTATATCGGCTAGCCAACACATCAACCCCCACCACACACGCATACCCGCCACCGCCGATTAGGATCTTAGATTGGCTTAGTCAATTAAGGTACCGTTTGGAACGCGGGAATTTTCCCTGATTCTTATGGGGATTGAACTGTTTCATGTGAAATTCCTATGAATTTCTAGTGAAATTCCTACGTTCCAAACGGGCCTAAAATTGGCATGAGAAGCAGATGACCTTCTTTATTTGTTTCGCCAATTGTCCCATATTTACATATGATATTGGTTTTCCTTTTACCATTGATACTACTATTAAAGGTGGTTTAAATTGCGCTAGAGATTAGCTTCCAGGTGATTAGGATGGTGATGGTGTAGATTTCTTCAAGCAAGTTCATTTCAAGCAGATAGATAGATCCTTTCTGCTGGTTCTATTTTAATTTCTTTCTTTTTACTTCAGTCATAAAAATTTAATCACCTCTGCCCCTAAAAGAACCAATAAATTATGGTGCAAATTCTGAGGTAAATTTACACTTCTCATCCTGTTTATTTATCTCATTTCCTCCTTGATCGTCATGCCACCACCATGTTCACTTCACTACCAATTTTTGTCAGGTCGTCTTCTTGTGCACAAGCATGTGCATCCATCCCTTAGGCCCACAAGCCAGTGAGGGTTTCTTGTCCACAGTTCATCTGGCTGCCGGATAAGTTTACAACTACTTAACCGCAAGTCATGCGTTCCAAATACGCCATAAAAGATAAGCTCTTAATCGCATGCGTTGTAGAGTGCACTCAAGCTACGTAGATCGATCGATCTACAAGCATACACGCAACTGAAAGGTAAGACCAGTGCCTCTTCATGCAAACAAAAAAAGTAGCACTCATACATGGATAATCCATGCGACGTCCGTATCTGTTTTTACCTCTGCAAAACGCATGGATTCTGTTGCATTAAGCGCCTAAGTACACAGTCTCATCCTTTCGCCGGCTCCGCGACCACAGTGTGCGTTGCAAACCGGTGTCCCCGTGCATCGCGAATCCAGCGACTTTCCTCGGCTCCATGAGAAAACCAGGGACTCCGCTGCAGAGAAATTGCCCTGTTCTTCCGGCCTGACGAAACCGTGAAGCATCGCGCGCGGCCGCCTATAAATTGGTGCGCTTGATGGCCATCTTACACACAATTCAGTCGCTTCCAATCGATTGGTTCGTCTCTGCAGCCTGTTTGATGGCAGCAGTACACTGCTAGATAGATTTTGCTGTTTCGACCAAGATGCAGTCTGACGAGGCTTCTCGCACCCAGCTCGAACAGAGGCTCGCCAGGGCCAAGCAGTGCTCCCATGGTAAAGTTGATCCTGTGAAGTTCTAACACGATCGAAATCCAGACGTTTGATTAGGTGGTAATAGATAAATAATCTGGTGTTCTTTCCCATGGATGAGTTTTGCAGAGGCGGCTGTTGCCGGCCTGAAAGCGGCGGCTGCCACTGCCGTTTGTACCGCGATCCCCACCGTGAGTGCAAACAAGTAGCATGCAGGATCGTAATTTTTTGTCAAAACAAGGAAAAGACTGCATGCTAAGAATGTTCATGTATACGTGTTAATGTGAGCTAAACTTATTTGTTAACCTTTTTTTCCTCTCTTTCAGTTTGCCAGTGTTCGGATGTCCAGGTGGGCTAGGGCAAACCTGGGTAACCCAGTTGCCCAAACAGTTATCATCACCTATGGTAAACTTTCTATTTTTTTTTACCCTGCCTTAATTGTTTTTGATCTCTACTATATAAAGTGAGAGTTTCTTCCACTTCATCAAAATTACCAACCTTTGCATGCTATTTAATTACCCACCTTGTTTTTAATTACCCATCTTTGCCTGAGTGCTCTTAATTACCCACATTTGCTTGTTTTAATTACTCACCTTTACCACTGTTAATACTCTTTGCAAATAAATTTTTTGCAATTGAGTTTTTGTTAGTGAGTAAATATGTTAGTTAAAGTTAATTGCAGTGAGTAAAAAGGGTAACTAGACAAGTACGTAGTACTAATGCTGTGGAGAACTGTTTGGTTGCTGCATTGCAGCTGCTGGCATGGCGTACTTTGTCGCCGGGGAGAAGAAGGTGGTGGAGCTGTCGAGGAAGCACTCCCTTGAGGCAGCCAAGGACACCGGCTTCAGGGGCTAGCTGAATGTTGCTTGCTTCTAGCCATGGATCATCTTCAGCAATGGAGTCACAGGAGGGGTACATGGGTGTGGTGTCTTGTGTGCATGCTTGCATGGATGTTGTGATGTGTGTTGTAATGTATGGTATATGGGTGCTCAGCAATAAAGACTAAGGTGCTGTTTGGAGAGTTATATCTTTTTAAAAAGCTGTAGTTTTTTTATAAGAGATCGTTTGAGATATAGCTAACTTTTCTCAGTTATAAGCTACAAAAGTAGGGTTCTATCTAGGGAGCTTTAAGCCAGCTGCAGCTTTTGAAAAGTCAGGAAGCGCTCCTCTCCCAAAACAGCTCATATTTTAAATAGCTTTTGACATAATCTAAAAGCCATATATAACTAGCAAAAGCTAAAAGCTAGGAGTTGGGTTGGACTTGCTTTTACAGCTTATTGCTAAGAGAAAACAACTTTTTGTCAAATTGTTTCTTATAAAAAACTACAGCCGCCTTTTATTCCGAAAAGCCAAAAATAGCTTTTCAAAAAAGCTATAGCTCCCCTAAACAGGCCCTAAAAAAACCATGCAACCTCCATGGACATTAGGGGTGGCTATGGAGCTATTATTGAGTTTCTTTAGAAATTGATATAGTTTGATATAAAATTATTTTTATTTATGATTTAAATGGTTATTTCACATTCGAGTTAACGAATCACTATCAAGTTGAGCCTCATTAACCCTTTTTTGCTCAAAATGGACTAGATCATTTCAATTTTAAACCCACAGACTACTATAATCGAAGCAGTTTTGATTCGAGCCTTAATAAGCTTTTTTACCATCCCTAATGGACATATATGTTGTTTTCTGTTGTTCTGTAGTTAGCACATGCCTACATGAGATTATGTCTTTGCTGTTAATCTAACCATATAAGCCTGAGCTGTCTGCCAGACACTCTTTTCTTGATCTGCTGGAAGTTGTAAACTACTTTAGAAATTATTGTAATTTTTTAGAACTTCATGCGTGTCATTGTCCAAGACTTATGGTTCCCTAATCGAGCTTATAAAAATATGATTGTGGGCTCCTAATAAATAAGATGAGGAAAACAATATATGAGGATTACTTCTTTATTAGCCAAACGGTTCTATAGAGTATACAAGTTATAGAATGAATACTCTCAAATGTACAGTAGTAGAGGCGATTACTGCCTATATACTCCTCCATATCATCTAAAGACAAAATTAAAGACAACTTATATAATAAAGTCATCTTAAGATTGTCTCTATGAGATTCTACAATCTTTTAATTATGTCATGAAAAAGTGTTTATTATAGACAATAACTCATGTAATCGTATTTTATACTATTTATATGGCCATTTCTTCACGAAGGGACAATTAGGGCATGCACAATAATATGATGTCAGCTGCCTATATGTTTTGCCTCGTAAGATTTTTACTGATATGAAAGAGAGAAGGAGGAGAGAGAGAGAGAGTACATCTATCTTTTTACGAAGAGATGACCATATAAACAATATAAAACACCATTACGTGGGTTATTGCCTATAATAAATATTTTTTTCATGTCATAATTAAAAAGATTATAGAATCTCATAAAGACAACCTAAGATGTCAGCCAGTGTAGAAGTTGTCTTTAGTTTTATGTTTAGATGATATGGAGGAATATATAAATAGTAGTCGTCTCTACTATTGTACATACTCTACCATCTTTCCTCTTTCTCTCTTTTCCAAATTAGCAAAATTCTTACATAGCAATACATAAAAACAGCTAACATCACACTATTGTATATAATATATCATAAGGTAGTAAGAAAAACAAACAAAACCATTGAAGGGAACACTACTCCTTCTGGTCACAAATAGTTGTCATTTTAGACATTGACACGATGTCCAAAACATAACTTTGACTACTAATTTCTATTGTAATATATTTATAAACCTAATAAAATTATAATATTATGAAAATACCTTTCAAGACAAATCTACAAATATAATTTTTATATATCTAATTTAAATATTTTAAAAGATATTGACAGTCAAAGTTTTGATATTTTTGCTTAACCTATGTCTAAAACCAAGGTTAAAAATTTCACCAAAATTCAGAGAAATTTCAAAAAAAATGGATTTTGGACCACCCTGAATTTAAAACTATTGCTTGATTAAAATTTTCAAAAAAATTGAAAATGCTACAGTTATTTCGGTATTTTTGGCGAAATTTCGCCAAGTTTCATCAAATTTTTGGATTTTTAGTCTGGTTTTCAAAGTTTTAGGGCTAGATTTGACTGAATTTAGTCCAATAACCCTTAATAAAGTTATATTATTTGAAAATTTGTTAAAAAACCAATTTTTGATATATTTTAAAATTTTGTAGAAATATTGTTAGATTTTTATAAAATTCTATAAGCTTGATAATGATTTGAAAAATTTATGGTACAATATTTGGTAGCGTAGAAGCACACATTAAAATTTTAAAAATAATTTAACTTCATTTGTTATCTTTAAAAAATCAAATATAGAATAAACATAATTGGGACAATAATCTTGTCAGAATTTTATAAATTTTCATGTGTGCTCATGATCTAAAAGTTTTACGAGAGATTAATAATTGCCTCATTACCATTCTATAAAATTTTTAAAAAATTTCAACTTTTTTTTTGTCAATCAAATCTATATATGCATTGAACTTCATTTGTTATATTATATTTCAAAAACCAAAAAGAGAAAGAACAAAAATGGTACCGTGCCTTGCAAGAATTTTATAAATTTATTGGAGTGTGATCATGATTCAAAATTTTTATGAGATCTTAAGCATATTTTCAAAAATTTTAAACCTTTTTTAGGTTCTAAAGCAAATCAATGTATTGATCATTGGTCTTTTATTAGGATGTAGCACTATCGATTTTTTTAAAATTATTTAGGCATAATCATTATCTAAAACTTTTATATAACCATTAATGCTACATCAGAACCATCTAAAAAGATTTTCAAAATTTTATAATGTGGTTTGAACAATATTTCATTTCGTTCAACTTTGCCGGTTAGTGTTTTATCAGGACAATAGCAATGTTTGAATTTTGAAAAATTCCTCAGATTTGATAATTATCTGAAAATTTTATAGAAATATCATCAATGTGTCAGATCTCTTTAGAAAAAATTCGAATTTTTTATCATCGTTTGACTCACTTTTCAGCTAGTGTAAAACGGCCAAAATTTCAACAGTTTGACCCGAAATTTCTATAAATTTCACTGAAATTTGGATATTTTTGGTGGCAAACGGACTGGAATTTTGATTTTTGAATTTTGACCTAAACTTATCCAAAATGGATTTCGGCCATACCCGGTATTTTCTCTAAACAAATTTGAATCATTGTCTAAAATAAATTTGACTCCAAACCAAATAACATTGTCTAAAATGATAACTTCTAGTATAGGACGAATTTGATCATGAAATTTTATATGTAGATGGGGTAAGATGAGATGTACATCCATGATTTTTTCAAACCTTTTCTTAGTTGGATTGGATCTGGCCCATCAGAGATTGACCTTGATGTGGAGAAATTGATTATTCGCCCAAAATAATCGTGATGTGCTTTGATTATTAATTGTGCTGCTGCCTAAGCCCAACTCGCGACCGCGAGACGGCGAGCAGAACAAGAGGAGCGCGGCGGCGGCGGAGAGCCACTCTTTGGGCCCGTGGCTCCGGTCGTCGGGCCCGGAGGCGGCGGAGAGCGAGCGAGGGCTGAAGGGTCGATGGGGTTGCGACGCAGCGCGCGGGAGGAGGCGAGGCCGCTTGAATGCCGGGTCCGCCTGTCCAGTCGACGGCGGCCCGATCTGGTCGGTGATTGGTCGCGCCGAGGAGCGGAGAAGGCAAAGCAAACAAGCTTCAGGTAATTTCGCTCCAGGTATCCTACCGAGCAGTCCCTCCCTTAGCCTCTTCCACCACTGCCATCATCGCTACAAAAAGTTGAGCTGCCATTTTTTACTCTGGCTGCAACAGCAAGATAAAGACGAACTGCCGCACTTTCTTTCTTGTTCGCTTGCTTTTTGAGTGGTTCCTGCTGCTTTTCAAGTGAGCTAGTTCAGATCGAGAAAGGGAATAAAGATTTGCTAATTTTTTAGGACCTAGATCTAGAAAAATGAAGATTACCTATGCCATTGTCATTTCAAGATAAATCACATTTTTTTTAAGAATGATGAGTCACATTCGTCAAAGCCTCAAAACGCCCAAGGTATATTACCTCGTGCAGTTCCGAATTTCGATCACCGGCTATTACCTGGACACGCGAGTCCATTTTTTTTTTTTGGCCGTGTCGACTCACATCAGACGCTCGTTGACACGCATCGGACACCCTTAGCGGTGCTCTAGGTGAAGTAGGAAGAGACTAGATGGGAAAAGGCCATGCTGGCTCGACGTCCTCTGTCCGTGATCATAGCTAGAAAAAGCAAAGCTAGAGGAAGATTAAAAGAAAGAAAGAATGGTTGTTCTTCTTCTCTTCCATGTTCTTCCATGGCTCTGGTGGAGTAAAAAGAACAGAAGAAGGGAAGGCTTCGAAGAGAAGAAATAATGGAGAGGAAGATGTTAGGGATGGGAATATGCTCACGTGGGTTTGAAAGAGACAAGTGTTACCTTTATTTCGTTTACTGCTTTTCATTCTCACATATGACAGGCTGATGGTAGGCAGTCATATAAAGGTATATGAAGTTGAAAAAAGACCGCAGGTATGCAGAATTTCGGCTGCGTGAAATGAAAATCTCAATTGGCCTTGCCGCGTTGCAGCACAGGAGCTCCCTCTGAGGGAACAGGGTTCCATATTCTTTGGGGACACGAGGAACAATCTTTGCAAATCATAATTAAATCGGGATTAGAATCTTGGAATCCTTTGCTTTTTTGAGAAAGTTGAGTACTATTTAGCTGTGATAAGGACTGAACTTCACCTCCACCAAATCAGTATCCATTCATTGGAAAGATTTATTAGATCTTCACAAGTTTATGTTTAATTTGCTTTACCGATCAACATTCCATGAATCATGAACCAGCATGATTTAGTGAAAGCAGTATTTGCAACTGATAACGTTTTCCCCTTTGCTCTTCTGTGTGGAATTAATTCCTCCTCAAGTCAGCAGCATGCCAAGCATCGACGTAACCTTGCTCTACCGTCTATAGATGGCGCTAAAGCATCTGAGTCTCAAAACAAAAGTTGTATGATAAATGCTAAGTGAGTGTTCCCTTTCTTATAAAGGGAGAACTAAACCAATGTGTTTACGCATGATTGGCGGTAGGGGTGAGAGAGAGAGAGAGAGATGTTGATATTGGGAAACATCAGGCATTCAGGCCTAATTTTCCATGGAGGTCAATCTGGAAGATTACTTTTTGATCCAATGGTCTCCACTCTCATGCAATGATAACTCCACTACAACAGATCTGCATCCATAGGATGTAACATAGGGAGTAATTGCAGTGGAAAGAGATATATTGGACCCCTTCGAAGTATACTTATTCTAAATTGGATTGCTAGAATCCGTATAAAGTTGTAAACTAGACAACTAAACCTACCCAATTTTAGGAAATCCATACTCTTGATCTCAGTAACTAAGCTTCGATCATATATTCATATATTTTCCTACTGCTCTTACTTGGTCCCTGAGCAACAGTGTTATTCATGTTATATGCCTACTTAGGTTTCCATACTGAATGGCAACAAAGGGTGATGACTATAAATACTAACTAACGACAGACAATCGATTCTTTTCTTGCAAAGAAAACAGTACGGATAGCTGACTAGAAGTGAACATGGAACCTCTTGAATTATTGGGGAAAGGTGTGATTTTGGAGAATATATGTATATCAGAATAGGTTTTGTGAATCTGTATTGATCATGGACGTATGTGGAGAATCGATTCTCAAAAGGCTATATATATTTAACCCCAATAATACAATCAATCTGTAGTTATGGCCATCTGACCCTCGCATATAACACGGACATTTAGCCAACTTTTTAGTACTATCTTTCGGAGGCAGCTCAGCATCTACAATGACAATACATGCAAACCCTCTATTAAATTAGTAAAAAAGGGAAAGATTAGCCTGAAGGGAAGTAGCTTTACTATTCTTCTTGTTCACCTTTTGTCCTTAAAGTAATGAACTTATTAAGTCCTGGGCTAGTAGTGCCATCATTGAAATGTTGATTGGTTGCCATTCGCCATGAATTTCGTCGATCATTTTCTTAAAAGTTATACATATAATCTATTTTGGACCCTCTAATGTATATTTTTTTTTTCGCCCCCACCCTTGTGCACTACTGAACAGAGGATGATAAAGATCCAGTGTATTAAATATCACTGCATAATCATGAGTGTCCATATAGGAAGGCAATGGTGGAGCCAGAAGCACATTTACTGATTTACAGACATGTAACAGTGTGATTTTAGATTCGCAACGCTTACAAGCTTGCATTGAGCCCATTTTAAACCTATAACCTGCATAATGGGAGAAAGACCTAAGAGAAAGGCTAATTTAAACAACTCAATTAAATTTAGCATACGGTGTAATTCAGAACTTTATGTACATTCTTTGTAATCTTTACAATTGAATGAATTCAGGTTCATTCACGCCTTTTTGTTTCCCCTGTTTAATCGTTGGCCTTCTTTTCTTGATCTGCCTTGGCCTCCTTTTCTTGATCTGCCTTGCACTTTAATTCTTAGAATTCTTCAGGTGATGTGGCATCGTGGTCTAAACTGAAAACATTAGGATTTCTATTAGCCACACGAAGTGTGCATTATTGCTAGAATGCACCTCCCCAGGTACATATTTGGGGGAGGAATCAAAGTATAAAGAAATATATATTCCTCGATCCTTAGTTCCTGACAACTATGTCTTATGGAAATTATTGAAGCTATTGTCCACGAATAATCTAATGAAAAATCTTCGTAATTAAAGGTTCTCTAAAAAAGAGAGGAGGTCAAGAATATATTGCAGAAAACATCTTCTCCTTGATCAGGTCATGTATCTTGGAGATTGTTGTTCTCGAATCTAGCAATATCCACGAAGTCAACATCTATCTTCAGTTAATTTTTAACTCTTGAGGCAAGTTACTTATAAAACTGACAATCCTTTGTTAGTTTAACTGGTTTAGAATTTACTTGCATGTCTTGCGCGCCCCATAGACACTGTTCTGACTTGTCACCACTGCACCTGTTCATGTCTTGTTGCCTGCCTGCACATTCACAACTGGCCCAAGTTGTAGCCCTAAGCTATGTGTCACTGATACGTGATACTGGTACGGTGATATTGGTAGGGCGATACGCAATTTCTCAAAAAAATAAGAATCCGACGATACGGCGAGTATATGTGTTTAAAAAATAAAAAATGTAAGAGGGATAAGGCGATAGTGGGGAGAGAAGGTGACGGCGGCTTGCAAAGGGAGAAGGCGGTGGCGAGATTGTAGAGGGGGAATACGGTGGCAGCGGTTAGCAGGCTGGGTGGCGGACTAGCGGTAGAAGGAGAAGGGAGGCGGCGGCGGCTTGTAGAGGGAGAAGGCGACGACAGTCGATAGGCTAGGTGGAGGAGTGGCGGTGGCGAGACTGCAAAAGGAGAAGTGAGGGGAGGTGACGGCGGCGAGATTGCAAATGAAGGCGACAGTGGCGGCCCACAGGCTCGATGGAGGCTGGAGAGGAGATGGTGGCTAGAAGCAGTCGTCGGTCGGTTGGGTGGAGGGCAGTGGCTGCCAGGTCTAGGGATTTTAGGAGAGTCAGTGTAAGAGAGATGACTAGGTGGAATGAGAGAGAGAGAGAGAGAGATTTTAGGGTTAGAAGAGATTAATTTGGATTAGGCTTGGCTTTGTGTTTTTTGGCCTGGAAGTATCAGGGAGTATCGTGGAGTATCGGAGAAAGATCGGGATTATTTTTATTAATTTTAAGTGCTGAATTTCACCGAGTATCCCGTACCGGTACGGCAATTTTGCGAAGGATCGGTGATTCATAGTCCCTAAGTCAAGATGTATATCATAGTTAAGAAACTAGTGAGTTTGTTTGGGTGCATCTAATTACATGGCTCATTTACCTGAATCATCTTCTATTGAATCAGGCAATCAGTTGTATAAATGTTCATGGCATAAATAGCACTTTAATGAATCTCATAGATATGATACTCAAATTATGTTACTGAGACCAACTATTTTATTTTTGGTGTAGTTTCTTGTAGCAGTTAATACATATTCAGAAGTAATATTCCATGGTGTAGACCTGAGATGTAACACTGTGAAGTTCTATCTTTTTCATCACTTTCCTATTCCATTTTTCACTGTCTCGTTTTTCCCCCATTTTTTAAATTTCATTTCATCCTCTTGTTCAATTTGGATAGCTCAGTTAGAAAGGGTAGGATCAGAGCACCTCCGTGCCTCCACAACACACCCTGGATCCTCAATTATTGAGGCGCCTCCACTATAAAAAGACAGCCATCCACAAGAAGTAAGAACACAGCAAGGCAGCAAGCACACAACAAGGACAAGACAGCAACTGAAACCCTTGTACTAAGAAGAACAACAGCCACTAAAAGCTTTACAAGTTAACAGGGTATGTGTCCCTACCTGTTCCTCTCTTGTTCTTGTGGCCCCTCTGTCAAACTGGGACAATTTAATCAGTTAGGTATTCTTCTTGAAAAAGGTTATTTAGTCTTATTAAGTTATTCTAGCTGTTTAGTTTACTAATAATTGCAAAAAAAAAAAAAAACAAGGGTGAACTTGCTGCCTGTGATATGTGCGTAAGATTTTAGTTGGTAGTTATCTATCTTCCATTTAATTCTGTCCTAGATGGAGTTAAATAGTTTTCTCGTCTTCTTTTAGGGGAATTAACAAGTGTTCGCTTGCATAACTTTTGCTTCTCCTTTTCTTTATGGGAACAGTTGATCTAAAAAATATAATCTTATGTATCCACATGTTCGAATGATTGATTAGAGCACCGACTTAGCCTAGTTTAGTTAAGGCGGCCTTTGATTAATTGATTTATCTGCGCATGACTTGTCTAGCCTTTATTCTTTCTTTTTAGTTTGCGATGACATGTGCAGTACAATCATCTAAGAAAGACCAAAAGAAGTAAATGACTTAGGTGCACGCATTCTTGGTCATAGTTTACTAGCTCTTAGCTTGCTAGACCGTAATCGCATTTGTGCTGGGACATATCCCTATATATATAATTAATTCGAACACCATAAGGTTTCTGTAATATCTCTATTCTTATTCTATACAAATATATGAATAAATGAGCCAATGAGTACTAGCAGTGGTCCCCTAGATGGCCGCCTAGCCCTAGGCTACACCCTCCCGATTAGGCGCTAGGTGTCGGTGTGCCACCCGCCTAGCACCTAGGGGAACATTGAGTAATAGTACTTCCAGTATAACTTTTGTTTTGTTATGTTCGTCATTTCATGTTACAACTTCTAAACACGTCCATGCATGCAGGACCAACCGCGAATGAACATCCAGAGGAAGCCAGGAGACTGGAACTGCAATTCCTGCCAGCACCTCAACTTCAGCCGCCGTGACTTCTGCCAGCGCTGCCGTGCCCCACGGCCAGACCTGCAGCTGGGCGACATCCGCAGCACGGGTGGTGTGCTGACCTCCCTGGACATCCGCCCGGGAGACTGGTACTGCAATTGCGGCTACCACAACTTCGCCAGCCGTGCCAGCTGCTTTAAGTGTGGCGCCATCGTGAAGGACTTGCCAGAGGGCCAAGGTGGCGCTGGCGCTACTGAGGGTGACTTTGCTCGCAGCCGTGAGGGCGGTGGAGTTCGTGCCGGGTGGAAATCTGGCGACTGGATATGCGCAAGGTGATCTATTCTATTCACTTGAAATATAGATGTCAGCCTATGTATGCATGGCAAGAAACAGCGACATTCATGCATTTTTTAAGATGGACGCTAATTAAACAACATAATTTTTTGAAGTTAGTCTTATGGAGTTGTTTGAAACATGTATTGACATAAAGAAGTTACTGTATTTGTGTGTGTGTTTTTTTTTGCCAGGCCTGGTTGCAATGTGCACAACTTTGCGAGTAGGATCGAGTGCTATAGGTGCAATGCGCCTAGGGAAGCAGGTATATATGTACACATGTCTTCCTCAATTTGCAACCATGCTATTTCGGTGTGCTTTTTCTATGCCTCGTTGATCAGATACATGCATCCTGATATAAGTCTACATGCATTTTTTTTTACCGCAAAGTCTACATGCAATGATCGATGCAAAAGAGCTCAAAAACTGACAACAATAACCAATTATAGTGAAAATCTACTGGGCACAGTAGACACTAGACAGCAGCTATCAAATGAATCAATCCTGAAGACATTGGTTTGCATTTCAAATGGTCCGTTCAACGTCTGCCGTCGGTGCTTTGTGATCCTAAAAAGGAATTATTCTGCTGTGTGACAGGCACCGGGCAGTAGACTGAGGCGACCAAGATCGTGAGGTGTGGCGAGCTGGCCATGAAGCCGACTATTGTCACGGTCACAAGCTGCTATCCAGAAAGGATACATCTACATATTACTAACATGCTGTATTGCCAAGTATAATACTACTGCATGGTTGCGAGGGTGGAGAAGTACCCTAGCTTCCCAATTGTAACGTGTGTTTTCTGCCTTCTTTTACGTTAGTTCAGTCATTGCTGAATTGTACGGCTTGATGTACCTGCATTATTAAACTTAATCATCCTATATAAGTTATGTAACAGTTACTTCTGTTCTTGCTTCTTTCTCTATTTCTATCATTTCTAGCTTCGCATGATCTTTCTAGCTAGCGTAGATGGTCATGATAGCTATTGTGGGTCTGTTTATCAGGATGCAAGTGGGGGTAATGCGGCTGGCTGCACGTTGCCCACATTTGGTCGTAAGCGTTTATGTGGGGTATTGCGGTAGCCTGTGAAAGACTTATGGGAATGAAGCATTCACAAAACCAACAATTTGCAGTTGTGGCACTAGTCATTGAGCGTCAGGAAGTACGTAGCAGGTGTTTGAGGCACTAGTCATTGAGTGTTTGAGGCCATCGGTATAGTGTGAGCGTCATTGGAGCGCTTCACCACCATGAAGCTCCCAACTACCACCATTTTTCCGACAACGTTGTAGCCCCTGCTTGCGTCTGAGGAAGAAGCCGTCGTGGTTGGCTTCACCAGCGTCTCCACTGTGCCAATATCGATGCAGCTATACACATAGGATCTCTTGTTGCTGTTGAACCACCTGCTGTTTCTGGATGATCCGCTCGCCAAGGGCACCCTCTGATGAAGGCGCCTATGGTGGCAAGTGCTGCGGCTGGCGCTCGGCGTCGATCTTGAGGCGAACATGTCATTGTCAATGATGTGCACTATCGCCGCCGTGTTCTCGCAGTCTCGCTATATAAGTTGTCCCGTGCATTGCATTGTTTGTCGAAGCCTTGAAGGGATACAAGGATAGGGATGGGGATAAGAAGTGTGGGCTACGTGGGCATCCATTTGAGTCCACTTAAAAAAGAGAAGTTAGCCCACGATAATCAGCTTACTGTTTGTTGTGGGGTGAGTTTAGTGGGCTGGCGGATAAACTCACACCCATTTGCACCTCTATCTGTTTATGCATTTTCTAGCTTTGTTTCACGAACCTTCATAGGTCTCAAAATGTTTGTACTGGTTTTTGCATGATTTTCTACACGCATTGGTGTAAGCATTTGTGCTCCTCCATCTGTGGTTGACACACTAGCAGGGGCGGACCCAACAGGTTCAACCGTATCGACTCATCTCCTGTCTTTGGAACTGTGGGTACCCATAGTATCCTTTTATTTCCTGTTGGTGCGATTTATATTTTGTTCGTTTCTCTTGTCCCATTAGCACATCTTAATTTTTTATTATGGATCTGCCACTGCATTCCAGTAGGATCAGGGTGGTGTATGTATGTTGTGCTCCAAGCGTTAGCTGGTGATCGAGTACCCAGTAGCGTAAACATCACACATAGAGTTTTTGGCTTTTTGTTTTTATTATTTTTGACACAAATGGGTACATGTATGTTATATAAAATTGCAAAAATAGTCCCTCTTTTGAAAATGCACGGCAGGCTAAACAGACGTTACGTGACATATGCAACCCTTCCTGACCACTATATGTTGGCCACATTGCAACGTGACAGCAAACTTTTCACACTCCTGAAGAGCGGCAGGAGGGATCTGCTGCAGTTTTGGTGCGCGGCAGGTTCCTACTGTGGTTCCAGTGCGCAACAAGTTCCTACTACCACATGCAATAAATTGCTATTCCTATATGTAACACGTGACACCTATCTTGTCTGCTGCAGTGCTAAATATGCATCTCCGCCGTCTAGGGCTACTTTTGTAATAACGGATCAAAATCACGTTAATTCAGCCAAAAGGTCCCAATCCGTATAGATGAAGTGTTATGATCAGTGGTGCATGGTCTGCCAGAGCTATATGGCTCTACTGCCAGCACTGCCGCTGTTGCCATTGGTGTCAGGGCTATCTACAGTCCCTGACGTTTTGTCATTTGTCAACCTATAGCTCGATCGGCCATTGATACCAAGAACTCTCTCTCGCAGAGATGTGTATCAAACGGCACAGGTTTCCAGCGAACATCGTATTTTCATACTGCCGAGTGACCGAAAATGCTGAGGTGAAAGTCGAAGCATTGCCACCGAACACGAACCTGTGGAAAAACATACCTGTCTGAGAGAAACGGCTGTCATACATAGAGGTGAGAGTTGGGCCGCGCACCGCCAGCCGTGCCGTCGCTGTGGCGTGTTGGCTCAGGTTTGTCGTGTCGAATGTGTTGAGTCGTGGACACCGTTGCTGTTGGTCTGTCTCCATAGATAGCACCAAGGATGAGGAAATAGCATTGATCGTTGGAGAAGATCCGGTACGCACAATTATTTAGAAAAAAGAACTAAATTTTATTTATTCATTAGGTACAGTTACAAACTACTGCATCGTTAAACACCTTACGCCCAATAGTGGGTTTGCCTGGTAAGGAAAAAAGTACAATAACAATATACATGCTAACTACTTCTCAATATCGAGATCGTTCATGCGTTTCAGGTCAGCATATGTTTGATGTGGTGGTATCGATAGCCGCGTGACATAAGTGGAAAGACAACCACGCAAGACATCGTGGGTGTGGTCAGCAAGTGGCACAGTAGAGCGTCGGCTAGGTTCGCCCACTCAGTGTTGGTGAGCCTATACTCTTCGGTTTCTATTCTCCGTCTTTTAATTTGGCATATCGGTTGTCGCTCCTTTCTTTGCATGCGAGAACTACAATGGTGTCGGTCGTAGAGCGAGCCACAATATGCCGTAGCATCGCGATAGGGCGCCCTGCCGTGTACCATCGTGCCTGCTTTGGGCCCATCGAGCCTATTTCATGCTGTATCGGCCAAAGCATGGGCCATGCATACGTGTCATACTATGCCACCCATCGTGCCTGATCGTGAGGCCAGACACGATCCTATTATTCGTGCCGTGCCAGCCTAGCTAGGGGTGGGCATTCTTTAAATGAAACCAAAAAACCGAACCGAATTAACTGAAAATTTTGGTTTTTCAGTGTATGGTTTGGTTTTAATTTCGACATAATTCGGTATGTGGTTTTCGGTTCAGTTTTTGCATTTCGAAAACCGAAACAATCTAAAACTGAAAAACTGAAGTGCACGTTTCACAAATTCCCCTTTGTTCGAATCGCCATCCACAGCCCACAATTCCAATTCAGCAATTATCCATTCCCCGTCTCCCTGAGCTCTCAACCCTACCCGAAGCCGAAGGTGCCAACTCCCGATCCAATGCCGTTGCCGCCTGCTGCCGCGGCCCCGTCGCAGAGTCACCGTGCGCTGCGCCTGGACCACCCGCCCCATCCCCCCTAGCCCAGGCCCTAGACCTGAGTGACATCAAAGGCTCCTCCGCCTCCTCCGCCGCATCCTCTGCCTCCTCCACGGCTCCACCGCATCCATGGCTCCGCCTCCTCCGCCGCTTCCACAACACCATGAACCAGAGCGGTTATTGACTAAGCAGTAAGCTCTATAGGGTTTGCAATTTTTCCCATTGGAAGTAGTAGTGAATTTTGTTTCAAGAAGTGAAAACCAATAGAAGAAATTAAATGTTTCAAATGCTTGTTTTCTGTGATCTGAGTAGCCGGTTCATCGTTGCAAGTAGTTCGGTTGCAAATAGAATAAATGATTGTGCTGCTTAGGCTTAAGTGAAATGCATTTCGCTAAAATCGGTATATATAGTATCAATTTTGACGTAGTATATATGGTACCAGTTTTAATGTGTAAGTCTATAACCTAGCTGACGAAATTCGGTTTACCAAAAAAATCAAATTAATCGAACCGATTTTTTTTCAGTTAATTCGATTCGATTTTTGAATTTAAACCAAAAATTTCGATAGCTCGTTTCCGAAAAATCGAATGCTCACCCTTAAACCTGGCCTACAAACAAGCATACCCTACAAACAAGCATACATACCGTGTCATGCTTCGGCTGTGCGAGGGGCCGACTAAAAAAAAATCTAGCCCCGTGCCCATGCCTAGACGACCTGCTACTGTCAATCTGGGCGCCATGCGAGCGCGCGCGTGGCTAAGGCTGTAAACGAGCCGAGTTCAAGCGAGCCTGGCCCTCCGGGCTCGAGCTCGGTAAGACTCGAATCGAGCTCGAGTTGGGGTTCGAGCCTCGACTCAGACTCGAGCTCGGCTCGATCCAGACTCGAGCTCAGATCGACTAAGCTCAATAAGTCTGATAAGCTCGGTAAGTTCGAGTAAACTCGGTAACAAGCTCGAGTAAGCTCGGTTTGAGAAAGTTCGGTAATAAGTTTGATTGAGAAAGCTCGATCCAAGTTCGAATAGGCTCGTGAACTATTCGAACTCGGCTCCTGAGAGGCTGGATTCGAGCTCGAGTCCTACGCGTGGCGTGTGATCCGTGAAGCCTTCTCCTCCTTCCAATCCAACTACCTACCAACTACCCTTGCCGGGAAGCCGCAGCTACCCAGCAAGAAAACTGAGGCGAGCACTCTGCCCCGCGTCGTCGCCGGCCGCCATGTCCATCCACCTCCGCTCCCACGCCTTCGCGGCCAATCCACTGCGCGGCCTCTCCGCCTCCACCGCCGTCTCCCCCTCCGTCGCCGCCGACGCCCTCCGCTCCCTCCTCGACGGCGCCGACGCCGCCCACCACCACCTCTCCAAAATCCTCCCGTTCCGCCGCGGCCGCCCCCTCGCGCGCTCCCCGGACCCTCCTCCTCCTCCCCCCTCACCCTCCTCCGCCTCGGAGGCGCCTGCCTGGCGCCTTGCGTGGCTCCCGCCCTCGCGCGTCCCCGGCTTCTCCTCCGATGTCTTCGTGTTCTTGGGCGCGCACGGCGAGGAGGAGGGCAAGGAGGCCGCGGCGTACTGGGCCGTAGACGTCAGCGAGGGCGAGGGCGCCAGGGTCAGCGGCGTCGGGGATGGGTCGGCGTTCGTGGATTTGAGGACGCTCATGGTGGCCACGGACTGGAGGGACAAGGACGCCATGGGGGAGCTCGCCATCGCCGGGCACGTATGTGGGCGCGATTCTTCGGGGTTCTTGATTTCTTATCAACCACTACTGATCTGTAAAAACCATTAATTTATACACAATTTTATGGTTGAGGTTTCAAGAAACGACCTTGATTTGATTTGTGATTCAAGCAGGCTCGGGCACTGCTAGAATGGCATAACACAGCAAAATTTTGCGGAGCATGTGGAGCAAGGGCAATTCCTACTGAAGCTGGAAAGCGAAGGCAGTGCAGCAATGAGTCCTGCAAGAAGAGGATATACCCTCGAGTTGATCCCGTATGATTTGTGTTCTATTCCTGACCTTTGCATAGTGTTTGCAGTTGGCAATAGCATCTGGTGATTTGCATTCACTGTTTCCCTTTCCCTTCTGTTGTATTGCAGGTTGTGATTATGTTGGTCATTGATAAAGAAAATGACCACGCGCTCTTAAGCCGTCAGTCAAGATTTGTACCTCGAATGTGGAGTTGTCTTGCCGGCTTTATAGAGGTGCAAATTATTTACAGCTGTTCATATAAATTGCGCATATTCTTATTGATTCTTGTCACTAATTTTCTTAAGCTGGTTTTGGGTCGGGTGAGAAGGAAGAAGGCTATAATTTATAATTAACCTAGGACACAAATATCAGGACTAAAAGTTGCGGTTACACTCAGATAGCAGTTGCATACTGCAAAACTAGTTCAGTTAATGGAGAGCTTTCTTATACAGCTTGCTCCCATATCCTGGTTAGATCTTATAACAAGTTACCATTGCCACAGTAGTCATGTACTCATGGTTGCAACAGAGTGGTTGAAGCACTTGACTAAGCAGGACTTGAAATTGAATTACTGGGAAAATACCCAAATTGAATCTCAATTGCAGGGAGAAAGTTATACCCCATCAACACACACTATCATGTGCTTTTGTAACTTGGCATTTCAGTAGTGTGCCAATCATGAGAACCTGAAAATTGGGTTTGACCTGTAGGCATCTAATAACTATTAGTATGCAATGAAGGACCTCTTAGATATCCAGTATATTTGTTACTACACAGTAATGTTTTCACTTGATCTGAACCACATAATGTTTGGATTGAATAAGCTTGTTTTGAATTTAGTAAGATATTCTAATGGCATCGCTGCTGTAACCACTAGAATTTGGTGTGATTTTCCTAAGTTGAATGAATTCGTTTTGAAACGCAACTCATGTTCTTCTTAAATTTCACCCTAAAGATTATGCTTACTGCCACTTTGAGTGTGTAGTGTAGTTAGCAAGTTCATCATCCTCTTGTTGTACATTGGAAGAAACTCATGTACCCTTCAACTGTTCTGTTTGTAGCCAGGAGAAAGCTTGGAAGAGGCAGTGAGAAGGGAAACGTGGGAAGAAACTGGTATTGAAGTTGGGCAAGTCATTTACCACAGTTCTCAACCATGGCCTGGTAACAAAGTCCTTTCACTGTTATTCCTTTATTTCCAATGAAAACCAGTGGCGGAGGATAATACTGGAAGATTAGAAGTGTGTTTTCATGTTTCTAGTGTCTAAAATGCAGAAGTACTTATACAACTGCACAAATGCTTAGGTCATCGGTTGCAAACTAATGTATTTTCAGTGACTTGTTTTCTTGTACTAAGTCTGATAGTGTTCATGTTGCATATGATGCCCTTTTTCAGTTGGGCCAAATACTATGCCATGCCAACTGATGGTGGGTTTCTTTGCTTATGCTAAATCATTGGAGATAAGTGTGGACAAGCAAGAGCTTGAAGGTAATTTCTTCCTCTTTCCTGCAGCAATTGATTGGTCTGTTCCATTTTATCTTATATTGCAGTTGGTCTTCTGTTATTTTCTTCATATACAATGTCTTACAATAATAAATAGTGATTAAATACTGCAGAAATCAAAATTAATTGAAATACCAAGTTGATGATCTGTATTATAAAAAATTAAAAATCAACCTTAATTATAGTTCTGACCTTCTGGGCAGAGATATTTAGCTCTCATCTCAACTGTCAATTCTTTTTCATACATGTAGATGCCCAATGGCACAGCCGTGAGGATGTCAAGAAAGCACTAACATTTGCAGAATATAATAAAGCGCAGAGAACAAGTGCGCTCAAGGTGAATCAGATATGCAAGGGTGTTGAGAAGGGGCAGAACATCTCTTCTGACCTCAATGTGGAAAGTGGGGAACCTGCTCCGATGTTCTTCCCTGGGCCCTTTGCCATTGCTCATCACCTCATTTCATCATGGGCTTTTGAAGGATCGCCGAAGGTGCCTAGCTCCTTCTCCAACCTTTGAGCGTGGACTCATCATGGGCTTTTGAAGGATCGCCAAAGGTGCCTAGCTCCTCCTCCAGCCTTTGAGCGTGGACCCTGTTATCTAGTCGAGCAATGCTTCAATGCTTTCTCTCTCAATACAAGTTGCACAAATTTTGAAGCAAATAAAGGGTAAGTAATCACTATCTACCCTTCATTCATACTTTAATATTTGTGCAATTATAAAAAAAAAGCATAAAAGCACCTCTCAGTCTAGAGTCTGGGGGGTAGTGAAGTCAAATTTTCGTGTAGGACCATGTATGTGTTACACTACGTTGTCACATTCTTGTTAGGGTAGATATGATGCTATTCACTACCAGTTGTAATTTTGAAAGAGCACTACCAGTTGTAATAAAAGGTCAAGAGAAGTACACCAGGTTCACACGGAACATGTACATCCATTTCTGGTCATGAACATGTACATCCATTTCTGGTCATTGGCATTTTGAGCATATCATATGTAACAATGTATAGCCAAGCACAGACTACTCATGTATGTATTTACCTATTTAGAGAACTGGTGTCAAGCATGATCTGCCCGATTTACTCCAGGCAAAGCCTAAATCATTATTTTACTTGTTCTCTGGTACAATTCTGCTTGCACAAATTGGAATTTTCAACTTAAATAGGGATGGCAATGGGTACCCGATACCCGATGGGTATTTACTTCATTAGGGTATAAATCTGGTCCAATAATCATACCCATGGGTACCTTAATGGGAGAAAACCTTCACCCGTCGGGTATGACGGGTACGGGGGTACCCGTTCACCCGCGGGTATGATCCACCCACTTCTCGCTTGATGAGGTGAGTGTTATCAAGTTCAACTTGTTCATCATGCATCCATCAAATTTCTTTATTTCTCCAACACGATACAAGAGTACATAACGCTTGGGTACCCTCTCCCACGCACAAAACCATTACGTGGCGGCTCGGGCGACGGCGGGCGAAGCACGCCCGCCGCCAGTCTTGCCCACGTGGCGTTAGGCAGCGAAGTGGCGAGAACGCATACGCTTCGCCCGCCAAGGCCAAAAGGTGGGAGGTGGTGGCCGCCGGCCACCTTACCCTATCGCATCGGTCGAGGCGGGTCTGTGTCGGGCCCGTTGCTTACAAGGAATCCTGCTGCAAGTCCATTCCTCTTACGCCTGCCACCTACCCGTCGCAAAGGGGTTACATACTGCGCATCGGGCATTTAATGAGGCCGAGGGAACGGACAAAGACAGGAGGAGTAATAAATGTATGAAGATCAGCATGATGACCTCCCTTTTACCTACCCCCGATAGCCTGTCCTGTATAAGGGTACTCGGGTGCATGGGAAGGGGGGGGGGGCAAAAAAAGAGTTCAAGTAGCAGAGTCCAAGGAAGAACTTGTAACTCCAGAGCTCTGTATTAGCTTCAAACACTCAATAAGAAATCTAGCAGGACGTAAGGCTATTACCCTTCTCGCAAAGGGGGCCTGAACTTGGGTAAAAATCTTGATGTCATCGTAGTTTGTAGACGCCGGAGTCCTTCGTGTGGGAGTCTCTAGGGTTTTCACTGCTAGGTTAGCTACCATGAAGACGCCCTCCTCTCAACCAAACCCGGCTCAGACTCGGACTGTCGGTGGAATACGTGACATCAACCATTAATGAGAAACATATCATCAAGTTGACCCATTAATGAGAAACATATCATCAAGTTGACATGTTAAAAAAAATCAAAAACTTGAATTAGCTACACATTAATGCGGTACGGGTTACCGTCGGGTCCCACATTACGCACGCACGGCGAATGCGGTAAATTTTGTACCGCATGCGAATATGGGTATTATAGCGGGTGAATTTTATTAACACAGGTACGGGTACGGGGTGGTGATACCCGCCGGGTATATACCCGTTGCCATCTCTACTTAAATTGCCACATAACATCAGAATAGAAGTACCTATATTGAACGATCTATCTATACCTCATCTATAATAATTAGCTTCCCCGCTAATCAGGAAGATCAAGCCATTCATTAGGCGGGCCAATCAAGCCATTAATTAGGTGGGCCAAGTTATAATGGCTCAAATTAAAATAAAGAGTCTACGTCAAGTACAATCCAAATTAATTAAAATTTAAAATAAAAATAAAGAAAAATTAATAATTTGATTTAGCCACAACTTTCAAAGTAATATTCATAAATAATTAAAATTTGAAACAATAATTAAATAAAAATTTAAAAATAAAAGAAAGAGTCTATGTCAAGTACAATCCAAATTAACTAAATTTCGAATAAAAACAAAATAAAATCAATAATTTGATTTCCATACAATTCTTAAAAGGTAAACTCACTAAACAAAATAAAATTCGGAATAACAATTAAATGAAAAATAGAAATTGAATTTTTATACTAACTCTAGCCTAAAACTACACATCCAAAATAAAAATAAAATTAGTAATTTGATTTTCATAAGAATTTCAAATTAAAATACACAGCAAGCTAAAATTCGGAATGAATAAATATTCCCACATTAATCGAAAAATAGAAAAAGATATAGTCATCCATTTGGCGGACCTAAGTTATAATAGTTCAGATTAAAATAAAGAGTCTATGCCAAGTAAAATAAAAATACCAAATTTTAGAAAAAATACAATAAAATTGTTAGTTTGATTTTCACACGAACTTCAGAGTAAAATCCCTAAATATTTGATTTTTGGAATAAAAATTAAACGAAAATTAGATTTTATATGAATTCCAACATAAAACTGAAATTCGGAATAAAAACTAAAAAAATAGCAATTTGATCCATACAAATTCCAAATTAAAAAAAATACCTAACTAGCAAAATTCGAAATAAAAACTAAATATATCAATCCGCCAGTTAAGGAGCACTTTCTATCTTTTGTAGAACCTAGAGACATTTATAATTTGAAGAAGTTCAAGCTAAAATTTAATTAGATTGCACTTGCCGCTCTCAATAACTTTTACAGTAAGTACTATTTGGATAGAAATAACTCTGGGTTTTGATAAACATCATCTGGATGTTTTCTTACCAAAAATCAACCAAATCGTGAACCGTTGGATTTTGCTGTGATTAGTGCAGTTAAGTAGGACTGATTGTGATTTGCTGTGACTGATTGTGATTTGATGTGATTAGTGCAGTTAAGTGGGCCTGATTAGTGCAGAACTTAAGCCTTTTGATCCAACGATTGGACTAATTAATCCAATGGTCCAAAATTTGAATGTTTTGTTACACAAAAACATCCATCCAATACTCTAGCGACGGCTGCAAACTCAAATATATGCAACCACGTCGTGGCGCGCGGCAGATGCCATGGCTCAGGGGAGGGCGCTACTCTCTACAACGCACTACTATGTCGTCTTCAGAGTTGAATTTTCAGAATGTGGTAGGGTACGCAAACGGAAACAGCGATAGATGAAATTTACACGTGTGTTATCTAGATGATCTAAATTCACCAAGTAAAAGCTTGAGTAGTCTTGCACAAGAACAAGAAGCAATCTACATCTATCTCCAACTAGTCAACACAAATATGTGCGATATGTGCGTAGAATCGTCCAAGCTGCAGCTCATGTCACGATTTATGTTGATTGACAACGACTTGATGCAAACATGGACGAGAATACGAGATGGTCGCGTTAACACGTGGTACAGTGTCAGTAGTTACCACCTTGCTGTAGGGACGAAAACGGTCGGTAAATAACCGTTTTCACATTTTTTACTGTAACAAAAACGAAATAAGAAACTTCGAAAATGGATAGTGACGGAAACGGATGCGTAGCGGATACGGAAACAAAAGTGAAAAATTTTACAAAAACATAGTACATGATCATAATATACATGACCGTAAAAACAATGTAACTCATATTGCCTCCAAGGCTGACACAAAAATAATGTTATGTTCACTGGTATTACTAGGAAGTTTTTTCTCAAGTTCGTTAACTGAAAGTTCGCTATTTGTTCGCTAGATTAGACCATCATGTACTCCTCCATATCATTACCGTCGACATCCTTTTGCTCCTCCAACTATAAAGGTGTAACACCCTAAAATTCGCATATTATTGTTCAATGTTCATTTATGATTTTATGAGATTTATCCTGAATTTTATGGAGTTTATAAATACTGCTTTGCTATTTTCAGATTTATAAAATTAATTTATTCATAAAAATAAATCCAAAATTATGCAATAAATGATTTTCCTAGGTTCAAAATGATCCAAAGTATTTTTGTGATTTTTTTCCAGAATTTTGGAACTCTATTTGATATTTTCTATAAAGCCATTTGTATTTCTAAAATTATTTTAATTCAAAAATAAATTTAAATTCTCCATTCTCTTTTTGGGCCAAGTGGGCTAAGTTTTCGATGGAATTTTCGATTTCATTTATGCAAAATTTTGGTTTCCATTTTTGTCGGAAATAGCTCTCCTGTTTCTGTTTCCGCAAAAAAAAATCGTTTTCGTACCGACATTTTTCGTTTCTATTTCCCAAAAAAAGACTTCCATTTCTGTTTTTCTCTAGAACGATCGGAAATTCTGTTTTCATTTTTATCCCTACCTAGCAGTGCAATCGAACCAAGCAACATTGTGGAAATTGGAAACTTTGCGCCCATAAACAAATTAAGGGTGCAAGATTAGTTGCTGACTAAACGGAGAATCTAGCTGATTCGTATCAATTACTAATTGCATAAGAAGAAGAAGCAATCAGACAATCAACGTCGCATCTCTCCAGCTAGCTAGTAAACAGAAGCCAGTCAACGTCTCAACGATGCCTGCTACTCAGTACGTACTCACCTTGTGCACCACATTTCCACAATCCACAGCTCCAACAAGAAAAGCACTTGCCCGTGGCGGTCTGATCAGCCATGGCGGTCGGCGCTGTCGCGGGGAGCCAGGAGCAGTGCTACGGCGGAAGGGTCACCGCCTTCGTCGTGCATCGCCCACGGCGTGGGCGGCTTCATCGATCTTCGGCTACGACAACGGGATCGCAGGTACGGTAGTATACGTACATGCCATGCGCCGCGATGCTGATCCTCCTGATCGCCGTGTACGTCGTCGGGTTCGGGTGATCGTGAGGGCTCCTGGGGTGGCTCGTCCCCGGCGAGATCTTCCCGCTGGACGTGCGGTCGGCGGGGCAGAGCGTGACGGTGACGGTGAGCCTCGTGTTCACCGTGTTCGTGGTGCAGGCGTTCCTCTCGCCATGCTGTGCCACATGAAGGCCGGGATATTCTTCTTCTTCGCGGCGTGGCTCGCCCTGACTGCGTTCGTGTACCTCCTCCTGCCGGAGACGAAGGGGATGCCGATCGAGCAGGCCGGGTCGCCACGGTGTGGAGCAGGCACTGGTTTCGGTTAGGGATGGCAACGGGTCCGGGTACCTCCGGGTCCAGCCTCCGTGGACCCGGACCCGAAACCCGTTTAAACCAACCGAACCGAACCGAAGTCGATCACGGGTCCAAACTCGGACCCAGACCCAGACCCGATGGGTATCCGGACCCGAACGGGTACCCGGACCCGACGGCCAAACACAAAATTTCATTCTTACGTATAATCGCAAAGTTTTTTTTATCGATGATTTCGTTCTTTTTTATTTATGCATTGATCGAACTCAAACACGGTAGGGACGTTGCAAGTACCGAACCCAAGTTTGCATCAACACGTTGACCCATCACGCATACAGGGACGTCGCTTATGTAGCCTTCTCCCTACTCCCAACCAAACTCATTAAGCGATGTGGTACTAAACTTCACTAAGCGTTGGCGTTGCGCATGGAATGGGAGACCGCATGAGGGTGGGCCAAGCCCCGCACGAGCGTGCTGCTTTGGTCACGCGAGGTGGGCCAAGCACGGGTCTGCTTTCGGTCACTTCACTAAGCGAGGGTCTTTGCTGGTCCACGCACGAGGTGGGCCAAGCACGAGGTGGGCCAAGCAAATAAATCACCCGTTTGTTTTTCAGGTCCTTAACCGATCTAGCGTTTGTTTTCGTTTTTTAGAGGTCCGGTCTGATACCCACGGTCCAAAATGAGACCGGATCCGGACCGACCAGACCGAACCCGAAATATATACCCATGGGTCCAAATTTGGACCGGACCTGACCCATCGGATAGGGTACCCACGGGTACCGGATCTATGGGTATTTTTACCATCCCTAGTTTCGGTGGATGGTCGTGGGCGCCGACGAGGCGCTAGCGATCGAGCGGGAAACTATGAACTGGCATGCACGCGCATTGCACGAATCATGACGCGTATCCGTCTCTCCGTTCGTGCAGCGAATCCATCCAGCATGCTTATGCTGTGGTTAGGTTCTCAGAAATCAGAATAGATTTTTGGCAAAAGTACCCGCTAAGGATTCTTTGTAATTTTTCGAAGCTAAGAGGGCTTTTTTGCAAACAAAACAGCAGAGATTTTTCGCAAGAAAATCTGACGTGTCACGGTTGGGAGATCACCGATTCCACCCGACCTGGTATAAGAGTAGGTCTCTACTACTTCTAATTAAGAGTTGGTGGTGATTGTCTGTCGGTATGAATGATTGAGATGGAAGGGGTTTAACCCGATAGTCCCACCCCTCCTCTCGTCTTCTCACATGCTCACCCAACCCCAAACGCTCCAGTCACGATGTTTTTCATCTCAAACCACTTTGACCCCACACCACCTCCCCCTCTCTCATCCGGCGCGCTTAGCTCCCCTCTCAAATCTCTTCGGAGAAACAAGCTTTTCCTACCGTACCATTGAAACATAACTAAAGTTAGTGTTCTTCGCAAATAAATTTTTTGTTGCAAATTGAGTTTCATAACGCATCACATACATGTATACTATACATACATACATACATACATACATACATACATATACATACATATATATATATATATATATATATATATATATATAATATAATATAATATAATTACTTAGGGCACCACGGAGCCTAGGCTCCATGATACAAAATGGGTATATTCTCCTATGTATTGTATGCATAATTTTTAAAATTTTTAGGATGTTAAGTTTAGCTAGTTTACTAACTAGTTCAAACAAGTTTGAACTAAAATTTAAACTAGAGTTTTCTTTTTTATGATAGTTTGATTATAGGTATGTGCTGAATATATATATATATCACAAAGCATACAATCTATATTCATTTAAAATTCTTTGATTTTAAGTATATTTTTTCAAAGGTACTTGTTTTATTTGAATTGTTATAGATGGATATATACTCTAAAACTAAATTTTTGAAAAATATACCGAATTTGATTTGAATCCGTGCATTTGAAATCATGGAGCCTAGGCTCCATGGTGCCCCATGTGTGTGTGTGTATATATAGTACAATTACAATTACCTGGGACACCATGGTGTCTGAGCACCATGATCCAAAACGAGTACTTTTCCTATGTATTTCCATGAGAAAATTTTTGAAAATTTTAAGATGTTGAGTTTAATCAGTTTACTAACTAGTTCAAATAAGTTTGAACTAAAATTCAAACTAGAGTTTCCTTTTTTGGTGATAGTTTTATTGTAGGTATGTGTTGATTTTATATATAAATCAGCAAAGCATGTGATTTAAATTCGTTCAAATCTTTGAATTTGGGTATATTTTTTCTAAGGTATGTGTTTCATTTGAATTATTATAGATGGATATATACCTTAAAACTGAAATTTTAGACAAATATACCCAGATTTGGCTTGAATTTATGTATTTGAAATCATGGTGCCCCATTTTGACGTCCTATATATATATATATGTGTGTGTGTGTGTGTGTGTACATATTTTGTGTGTGTATATACATACATACATGCATACATATATATATACACACACACACATACATAAATACATACATATATATATATATATGTGTGTGTGTGTGTGTGTGTGTGTGTGTGTATAGAGACATAAAGACAAAAAATGACATACAAAAAATTATTGATAGGCTTGAAGATATCCAGATAATTAGATAAATACCTTTAAAACATTGGGAAAAAAATGAGACAGTATATAATATAGATATCATAAATCCATAATATATAATCAAAACAAACCCGATAGAAGCTTCACCTAAAGATATAGAGGATTTTAAGATGCATATAGAAGAGTTGCTAAAATTAGGAGCAATAAGAGAAGCAAAAACCCACATAGGTTGGTAGTGTTTATAGCAAGAAATCATTCAGAAATAGTAAGGGTAAATCAAGGATGATTATAAATTATAAGAGATTAAATGATAACACAGTACATGATGCATACAATATCCCAAACAAATAAGAGTGAACAAATAGAATACAAGGAAGCAAGTATTTCTCAAAATTTGATTTAAAATCTGGGTTTTGGCAAGTTAAAATGGCAGAAGATTCTATAAAATGAACAATATTCACATATCCTCAAGGGCATTTTGAATGGTTGGTAATGCCTTTAAATTTAAAAAACACTCCCGCTATTTTCCAAAGGAAAATAAAAAATATTTAATGAACATCAAGAATTTATGCTATTATTTTAATATTTTCAAAAACCTATAAATAATACATTGCTTATCTTGATATATTCTTTAGAAAAGTAGAACAAAATGGTTTGATCTTATCTAAAAAGAAAATAAAAATTTGTAAAGAAAAGATCAAGTTCTTAGGGTATGAAATAGGAGGAGGTAAGATATATGTCCTCGTGCAAGATATACACTTTCATGAAAAATTCTGAAAACAATTGTAGATATACTTCAACCTATGTATAAAGTTTCAAGATCAAATTCATTATATATCGAGAGTTACAAAAAAAATTCTAACAAGTTTAAAGAATTTAAACTTGTCGAATTTCTTTTTTATAACTCTTGATACATATAAATTTGAATTTTATACATAGAGAGTAATCTATAAAAAGAATTTTTCACACCTTTCAGTTTAAATAATACTATGAATGATAAAAAGATGTTACAACAATTTTTAGGAATCATAAACTATGCAAGAAATTATATAGAAAATCTAGCGAAGTTAATTGGTCCTTTATATGCTAAATTAAGAAAGAATGGTAAAAATATTTTAACTCAGAAGATGTGAAAATAATAAGAATAATTAAAGATAAAGTAAAAGATCTTAAACCATTAGAGTTATCTTTATAAGATAATTACTTCATTATAGAAACAGACGCATCTAAAATAGGTTAAGGAGCTATATTAAAGCAAAAACCCAACAAATACTCGCCAAAATCTGAAGAAAAAATATGTAGGTATGCTTCGGAAGTTATAAGCTAAAAACGGTAAATAACATAGATAAAGAAATTTTGGCAATTATATATGCATTAAATTCCTTTAGACTATATTTAGGATTTAAAGAGTTTATAGTTCGAACAGGCTATGAATCTATTTGTAGGCATTATAATCAGATTAATAGTAAGAAGAGTTCAACAAAAAAATAGGTGTTGTTTGAGGATATAATCTCAGAAAATGGATATAAAGTTAGTTTTGAACATATAAAGGGTACTGATAATAAATTACCTAATATATTTTCTCATTCGTCTATTCTGCAGGAATGAAGAAATCAATACTTCCAAATAGTGTAGAGGTGTACAACTTTGGAGGAGATAATAAGTTAAGAATATTTCCTCCTAATACATTTAAATTTAAGTCTAAAGACCATATTGATATCAATGAAGTGCAGGAATGTATATTAGAAAACTTCTAGTATCAGTATAATATGAAGAGGGAAGATAAGGGATAAATGCTTTCAATATTAAATAGTTTGGTAGAATATTTCCATATAACAAATAAGATTATTTTGCCAACAATAGAAGCACCATAGTAGAGCCTAAAACATTATATGTTATTTTGAAGGTACTAAACCAGGAATATATATATATATATATATATATATATATATATAGAGCCTAAACCATTATAAATTGTTTTCCCTATTTTTTTCAAGGTACTAAACTAGATATATATATATATATATATATATATATATATATATATATATATATATATATATATATATATCATTTGAAGAAGTTATAACTACTAAAATAGACTCGAAATTATATGGAACTATATCCTAAAAAATATGGAAACATTGATGATACGCTAAAAAATGCTAGAAAATATTATGTCCTAATTATTATGTGGAACCAATAGCCAGAGAATATATGACAAATTATAGAAGAGCTAAGAATAAGAAAGCGGTTCACACGGCATCAATAATAGACTTAAATGAAGATAAGAAGGTAAAAAAGAAGCCAACATATAAAGAATGTTTAATAAAAGATGTCGATTTATTAGATAGAGAATGGATAGATTGAAAGATAGAAGAAAAATTTGACATAATAGCACCTCAATTAAAATCAGAATAAAGAATGAGGTTATGGAAGAGCTAAAGAATGATATAGAAAAGAGGTTTGAAGAATTGAAGAAGATAATAGATGATAAATTTGAAATTCCTCTTACAAAAGAAGAGGATATGGATATTGCTGGTCATGAGCAAAAATAAAATAGCACTGATAAGTCATGAAGAAGATTATAATATTATGCAAAGATATAAAGGAAAAAAGTCTATACTATAGAAGGAATCCCGTAGGGTTACTTTCTCCCGTGAAGTCTAAGAAGGGCACATGAGAGGCTGCCACGATGCCAATTATTGAAGCAATGCAGCCAAAATCCAAATAATTGAAGTGCAGTGTGCAAAGGACCAATTATTGATCCTCTACAGGAGGGAATACAGGATCGGGGCAATAATTCTGCAAGGCCTCCGCCACTACTGAGATTGGTTATAAAAGAAGAGACCTCTCCATTGCATGCGATGGTATACAAACAAGAGCACCCGAAGTAGTAGAAGAAGAAACTCTACCACTTTCAACCTTCTCCACCTGCAACACAAATAGCATAAAGTTTAGAAATAAGCTAGAAGTAAGAAACCCTCTGCTGCCTTGCTACTCCAAACTCTCCTAAGTAGTATAGTTATCCCTAACATTAAGCCTTCTGGATATTTTATGTGAAGGTTGTAAGGTAATTCTTCTTTGTGCTAGAATGTTCGAGGCTCTCGAAAGGGAAAACCATATGTAAATTATTTTGTAGATTGAAGTTGTTTTTCTGTAATACTCGGGCTTTCAATCTTGGTTATTCTAGTTTTATGGTATAACTTTTATGCTATGGACCTTAAAGGAGAAAAACGCTTGGGTGGTTCTTGTTTGGCTAAAGTGCTATGTTAAAAGGAACCTGCATCCTGAGGTAAGTGTTCCCTTCGGGTGGAACTGCCTGAAGAGATGATAAAAGTTCTACCATAAGACTCTAATAAAAATGATTTAAAGTCTGATAGGATAGATTAGCAACTTCACAAACAAAGTAGCGAGAAATATGGTGACTACCGAGTAGGATTTTACAAAATCGTTGGCATCAAGTAAGGCAGATTGTTGGTCTCGTCAGCCGTTAAAGATCCTGGTCATAACTAAAATTAATAAGAATTACTATTCTGTACTATTTAATACTGTTTAATACTATTCTTCACTGTGCTAATCAATATTCCTGAAGGTATTAATATCACTGTTCAGCACTGTTTGTTATTGTTCAAATCCAAAAATAATTTTTTTTCCTTAGTTTGCCAAAGTGGTATGTATATGTATATGTTTGTATGTATATGTATGCATGTGTATGTATATATATATATATATATATATATATATTATATAAGCATAGATCCTCCTGTGCTTCAAGAGGTTTTGAGAGAGAGAGAGAGTTTTGCTACCATGCTTTTTCATCTTGTTGAAAAGCTATAGATCCTCTCGTATTTTTTTACTATTTGTTTTGTATTTTCTAAAATCAGCTTTTTGGATGGTCCAAAACTAATTAGATCGCTGATTTTAAAAATGCAAAACAAATAGTAAAAAATTCAAAAAATAGTAAATTTGGTCTATGGTTACATTTCAACAAGATGAAGAAGATGAATGGTTCGATCAAACATTTTATCACGATTTCGCAAAATCATCCCTATACGAAATCTCTGGTATATATCTACTAATTATCTAAAGTTGCTAGAAATGAGCTCTCGAATCGATGAATCCTCCAGGTTCGCCATCGAACACCTCTTCCTTGTCTGCGGATTTCGTAAAATTTTATTCGATGTATCCGGTCTCCCGTGCTTCGCTTCCTTTGTTGTACGCAAGGCCATCGGGTATACATACATATACATATCTATCTACAGAGCGTTCCTCCCTCGAGTACTCCGCTCCTCTCCGTAAGGTATCATCGTCTTGCTTTTCCCCTGATTATTATTATCTTCTTTGTTCCTGCTTGCTTATCCGGCGTTCTTTAGGGTGCATATTCTTATTCTTAGACAGCGATTTCCCTTCTCATTCGTTGCTGCTTTCCTTTTTGCCCTTTTATTTGGCCCTTCCATCTATCCGGTTCCGATTCTTCCGAGTGTCGTCGCTCTGTCCTCAGTTCGCGAATCGCCGCCGCCTCCTCGCTACTGGTGGTGCTCGGCCTGGCGCTGCGTTCCTTGCCGCCTTTGAAGCCGCGTTGCGTCGGCTTTGGCGCGTTCGCCGCCTTAGAGGCCGCCTCGGCTTTGGCGCGTTCGCCCCCGCCTTGAGATCGCAGGCCATTGTCGGCGCCTAGGTCGGCGACCGCGACCTCACGTCCCCAAGATGTCCGCGATCGCTTCACGTGCGGAGGCCACTGATGGAGCGGTTCGAATCGTCGAGCATGGCGGTCAGCTTGTCTCCGCCGCACCACTCTCCACCTCGGACGGCGGGATGGTGGCTATCGCCGACGCTTAGGCTACGCCGACCCCGCGTTTTCTGCCATAGCGGCGAGCGAAGTTCCTCCCTTCTTGGCGTTCTTCCTCCCATCCATCGTTAGTTTTTCCAGAGGAAGGTTTGGGGTTAGCTTCACAGGTTACTTGTCGCTGTTTGGTTTGATTTGCCTCTACGATATCGTTAGCCTGTTGATTATTAACCATTTCCCACTACGATTCCTTGATTATTAGTCTAAGTCAATAGTGTGATCTGTGCTTTGTGGTGAATATCGGTTAGTTGAGGTGAGTTGATCGTATCAGGTCTGATATTCTTGTGTGATTGCGAACTAAATTATGTAAGGTAGTGTTCGGTAGGATTAAAATATGTTGTCCGCCAAGTTTATATCGGTTGTTCGTCGAGTGGTATCGGTTGTTCGTCGTAGTGGTGAAATATATCGCTTGTGCATTACATAGGTTATCTCGCGCTTTCTGTGGCGTTGAGATGGTTAGGATTCTAATCCATTTTTTTTTTTTTTTTTTTTTTTTTTTTTTTTTTTTTTTTTTTTTTTTTTTTTTTTTTTTTTTTTTTTTTTTTTTTTTTTTTTTTTTTTTTTTTTTTTTTTTTTTTTTTTTTTTTTTTTTTTTTTTTTTTTTTTTTTTTTTTTTTTTTTTTTTTTTTTTTTTTTTTTTTTTTTTTTTTTTTTTTTTTTTTTTTTTTTTTTTTTTTTTTTTTTTTTTTTTTTTTTTTTTTTTTTTTTTTTTTTTTTTTTTTTTTTTTTTTTTTTTTTTTTTTTTTTTTTTTTTTTTTTTTTTTTTTTTTTTTTTTTTTTTTTTTTTTTTTTTTTTTTTTTTTTTTTTTTTTTTTTTTTTTTTTTTTTTTTTTTTTTTTTTTTTTTTTTTTTTTTTTTTTTTTTTTTTTTTTTTTTTTTTTTTTTTTTTTTTTTTTTTTTTTTTTTTTTTTTTTTTTTTTTTTTTTTTTTTTTTTTTTTTTTTTTTTTTTTTTTTTTTTTTTTTTTTTTTTTTTTTTTTTTTTTTTTTTTTTTTTTTTTTTTTTTTTTTTTTTTTTTTTTTTTTTTTTTTTTTTTTTTTTTTTTTTTTTTTTTTTTTTTTTTTTTTTTTTTTTTTTTTTTTTTTTTTTTTTTTTTTTTTTTTTTTTTTTTTTTTTTTTTTTTTTTTTTTTTTTTTTTTTTTTTTTTTTTTTTTTTTTTTTTTTTTTTTTTTTTTTTTTTTTTTTTTTTTTTTTTTTTTTTTTTTTTTTTTTTTTTTTTTTTTTTTTTTTTTTTTTTTTTTTTTTTTTTTTTTTTTTTTTTTTTTTTTTTTTTTTTTTTATGCTCTTCTGAGTCTTTGCTCTCTGCCTTGATTTTTGATTTCTGTTTTGGTTTTGATTTTCGTTTTTGCTTCTCTATGTACATGTCTGTAATTAATTACGCCTCAAGAGACTCTTCTTTTTGTTTGAGATCGTACTGAGCCTCCAAACATGATGATCAGCTGCATGTATGCGATAAGATGTACTGATGAGGAGTTCATCAGGGCAATGGAAACCTTATGTTGTATAGAGAAAGGGAAAAAAAAATCTCCTCTTTATTTCAGAGTGTAGATAGTGCTGTTGATTCATTATTTGGATTTTGGAGAGCATTTTTTGTGTGCATGATGGCATCTTGTGAATTCGTTGAAGAGCTTGCAGACAGGGTTATACTGATTTAGGGTGAAAAATGTTAACCCGATTTAGGGTGGAAAATCGGAGACCCATGGGTACCTATTTTTGTTGATAATCAGTCAAAAATGGGCAAAAAAGCGAACAGTTTGCAAAGTCAAACGAATTTGAAATAGATGGTCAAACCGGGAAAAATCTTGATTATCACCAGATATAGTCGATTATCGACCAATATTCACGATTATCGGCGATTTTTACAAAAAATTGACAACCGAATGAAACATTTTCAAAAATTTATATCACGATGGTTCTACGAGAACCATCTATGATATAATTTTTTTTTGAAAATTTTGGATTTGAGTAGCACTATAAAAAATTTTAAAAAAATACAGGTCTAATCATCATCTGAAAATTTTATAAAACCATTAACATTACTTTTGGACCTCACATAAAATGTGTAGAAATATTAGGCTTCATTTAGTGCCCTAGAAAATCAAAAATAGAATAGTGTATATAAAGATAGTAGCATTGTCAAAATGTTTTAAAAATACATAGATCGATAATTATCTGAAAATTTTATAGCATTATTAGCATTGCCTTAGGAGCTCACACAAAAATTTGCAAAATGACACTTTTTGATAAATACTTGCAAAATTTTTAAATTTTTTAATTTAAATTCCTCGATTTATTGAGCGGTTTTAGATATCGAGTGACTTGATACACTCTATAATCATAATATTCGACGATTATCGACGATATTGCCTACTTGCAGGATTGCCAACATATAAGAAGATGATGACATGTCAAAAGAACTGGTTTCTGTTGCCCAGAGTCTAACATTTATTATTCTTTTAGGGAAATTCCACTTTTGCCCTTGCCAGCCAAAAAAAGTAAAATAAAATTCATAATCTAACAATAAAAAACGTAAAACGTCACACATATGCTGATAGAATCATTGCATATCAAAATACCACCAGCAGGCCGGGAGTATTATAATACTGCCGAATAATATGCTAGCAGTGCTTTCCCACCTATTACAAATTATTTAAATTTTAAAGTAAGCGAAATCGTAAGTAGTCACTGTCAACTTTTTATTCATACTTTAATATTTATATAATTTTTTTAAAAAAATATAGAAGCATCTCTTATAATATGCGTGCCTTTGCTAAAATGAAAAGGATCTCTGCAAACACAAACAAACCATTAACATTGCATAGACCCGTGCCCTGTTTCACCGTCGCTGTACCGTGCAGAAGCCACGAAATGACAGTGGTCCAATCGCAATTGCTCCACCCACCACGACACGCCGGATCAGATCGTTGCAAACATCCCAAGATGCAGGACATCTGTTCTGTCATAATCATGTCGTCTACACAAGCAATCAGGGTTCAAAACCTCGGCCCACATTTCGGATTTCAGTCCTAAGTCGAGATTTCAAATCTTGACGGTACGAAGAAAAAATTTTAAAAATCAAATTGCTATGGTAATTTCAAAAAATTTAGTAATATTTTGCATAAGTTTCAGCTTTTTAGACCGAAATTATCACAAATTGGACCGGTTTTGATTTTTTAGAACTATATTTCGCTCTAAATTTTTTGTGGAGAATTGTATTGCCTTTTATAAGGAATACATGTGAAAATTTTGCAAAAAAAAAAAGATACATATACAAATTGATAGACCTTTGATTTATGGTGTCATGAACAATCATGTCAAGAGGTTTAACTTACCAAAGGACATGTAAGCTCTTTTCTTTCTCACCTTGTTCATCCTTGATATTCATTTTTTGATGATCATTAATATCTCTTCTTCCTTTATAATTTTTCATCAGAAGTATAAAGAATGGTCTATTTGCATAATTGTTCGTCAGGAGTATAAATATTACTGAGGATGGTCTATTTGCATATTTTATAAACTTATGCATGCGACATATTTATGAGCTTGCTCATGTCCTAGAGAATGATAATCGTCGGGCAGGAAGAAGAAGATCGGGCGGGGAAAACGGGATCAGTGTCAGAAAATATTGTATATATATAGTCCTGAACTCATGATGTTTGTGGTGAAGTTTTCAGTAAATAAAGATCAGTGTCAGAAAACTTCTATGTTCAGACTGCTCTGATCATCTGATGAAAGCTTGTCTATAGGATCATTGGAAAGTTGTACAGATTCTAGTTCTTTTAAAGATAATGTAAGTGAATATCAAGCTACACTGTGTATACTGATGTAAGTGATATGTTTTTTAATTTTCTAGATTCACAAAAGGCTTGATTATGGATTCAAATTTGACTTCTAAATCTTATCGGATTTGCCGCTTGAGATATGATCCAAAATAAAATTTGAAACGTAATGACCCAATTTTCATTAATCCTAGTTAAGCTTGTCATGCTAATGTCTTCCATGATGTCATTAAATCCTCATTTAATTATAGTCATACAAGTGTTAGGACATTCATCTTGCATAAAGAGGAGTAATAAAATCCTAAAAATCATTTTCCAAACTGCACACATGTATTTTACCTTAGTCAATGACGTGGGCCATGATCCAAGAGAGGAGAGTAGGTACACATCTCTACCCTACACATGTCTTACTTTACTCACCCCTATCCATTTACCTAACAAGTCAATGACACATGGGATCTACCTTACATAGGAACTTGAGGCTGCACATCCTCTCCATGACTTTGCTCACTCCAATCACTTATACCCACCCTTTTTCTCACTCTATGACATGTGGGACCTAGCCCCACATGTAAGGTATAGGGCAGTCATATATAAGGCCCTAAACATTGGTTTCTCCTCCCCAACGCCCATTTGCTCAGCTCCAAACCAGAAAACAGCAAGAACTCTCTTCTCCAACCCTTGCCATTCTTCCCTCAAATCCCCACAAGTTTTGAGTTTGAGCTTATGCATGTTATACCACCTTGAAGCCAAGATCAAGAGCTTCCAATCCATCCAAATGGATTCTTGAGGCACCAAGTTTTGGGTGAGTAGTAATCGATTTTCATTCCTCCATATTCGAAAATTTTGGTCATTGTGACTCATTTTTTCTTCTCCATGGAATCCATCATCACACCTTGAATCGGGTCACGAGTGCATGGAAGCTTGAGGAGGAGGGTTAGTTCTTGTGCAAGCACGAGCAAGTGAGGTCATGTCGCTCAGCGAGCTAGGAGAGACGACGCAAGAATCCGATTTGCACACCTTTTGTCATTCGTCCGAAACCAACCTTCACCAAGTGCAAAACAACCTTGTAGTGGTAAGATTCTACCCTAGTCCATTCCTTTTAAACCCTAGTCCATTCCTTTGAAGTGTAGAGGACAATAGACAAGTAGCAGTTTTTTTAAAAGTCTCAACTGGACACTGGGATTTCATCCGGATATCGGATAGGGCAATCGTGAGACCGAGAGGGTCAACCGACACTCGGGTTAAAAGTCCGGATACTCCGGATATGATTCAATAAAATGCCCTAATATTCACCTTTTCCAAAACTCAATTAGTATTTTCATATTACCATTAGTACTACACTCATGAGCACTTCATGCATCTTTTAATCATATGCACCATTGGAGTTCTTGATTTGGTGTTTATGGATTTGGATTTTTCGTTAGGTGTTGCGTTTGAAGGCACTTTATAAACGTTTTAAGGTCAAAACGGCAGAAGGCACTACTTTACTCCTTGACCATGATTGCTCCTACTATTTGAAATTTAATTTTTGGAATTATTTTATCAATTGCATGCTTACTTTCAACTACAATTATGATTGGGTAGAAATCTTAGCTATTACCACATTGTGATATTCCTTTCATTTCTTATCATGTCATTTCGCCCTAGGTGGTTGGTTTATTATTATTGTATATGGGTTCTATAATTCGTATTAGCCATCTGCACCTCTTCCTTGTCTGCGTGCTTGTTGTAGGCGGAGCGCGGATTTTATTCGATGTATCTGGTCTCCCTCGGGTGCTTCGCTTCCTTTGTTATGCAAAGGCCATCGGGTATACATACATATACATATCTATCTCTGAGCGTTCCTCCCTCGAGTACTCCGCTCCTCTCGTAAGGTATCATCGTCTTGCTTTTCCCGATTATTATTATCTTCTTTGTTCTGCCTTGCTTATCGCGTTCTTTAGGGTGCATATTCTTATTCTTAGACACGATTTCCCTTCTCATTCGTTCTTTGCTTTCCTTTTGCCCTTTTATTTGGCCCTTCCATCTATCCGGTTCCGATTCTTACGAGTGTCATCGCTCAGTCCTCGAACCCATAACGGCGCCTCGCCGCCTCCTCGCGCTGGTGGTGCTCGGCTGGCGCGTTCGCCCGCCTTGAAGCGCGTCGCCGTCGGCTGTCGCGTTCGCCCTGCCCCCTTGAGCCGCCTCGGCTTTGGCGCGTTCGCCCGCCTGCCCTTGAGACGCGCGCCGTCGGCGCCTAGTGGCGACGCAGACCTCACCGTCCCCAAGATGTCGCGATCGCTTCACGGGTGCGAGAGGCGGCTCCGATGGGCGGTTGAATCGTCGAGCATGGCGACGTTGTCTCCGCCGCACCGCTCTCCACCTCGGCGGCGGATGGTGGCATCGCCGAGCGCTAGGCTCGCCAACCCGCGTTTCTGCGGATCGGCGGGCGAGTTCCTCCCTTCTGGCGTTCTTCCTCCGTAATCCTTTTAGTTTTTCGGAGGAAGGTTTGGGGTTAGCTTCACGGGTTACTTGTCCATTGTTTGGTTTGATTTGCCTCTACGATATCGTTAGCTTGTTGATTATTAACCATTTCCCCTCGATTCCTTGATTATTAGTCTAAGTCAATAGTGTGATCGTGCTTTGTGGTGAATATCGGTTAGTTGAGGTGAGTTGATCGTGTCGGTCGATATTCTTGTGTGATTGCGAACTAAATTATGTAAGGTAGTGTTCAGGGCCGGATTAAAATATGTTGTCTGCCAAGTTTATATCGGTTGTTCGTCGTAGTGGTATCGGTTGTTCGTCGTAGTGGTGAAATATATCAGTTGTGCATTACATAGGTTATCTGCGTTTTCCTGTGGCGTTGAGATGGTTAGGATTCTAATCCATCCTCTGTTTGGTTTGCCTGTACAACAATTTGTTCCGACCTGGGCTGGCTGAGGTTGGTGGAGACTATACGAGATCGCTTTGAGCGATTTCTGTCGGGGGTGACAAAGCAATTTCCCTTCTCGTTTGTTCTTGATTTCCTTTATGCTTTTGTTTGCAGGTTATTTTACCACATTCCTGCTAGCTTTCTTTTGCGAGGAGAGCGTTGGAGCCAGAGCCTTCATGCCCTTCGCCATCGTGCTTGTGACGCAAGGTCAGGATGACACTTCGCTGGTGCTTGCTGCTAGGCCCTCTCCTATATGATTCCCTGTGCTGTTCTTTGCATGGTTATGATGCTTAGCTCCTGTATGCTCCATGCGCTGCTATCTGCGTGGTTATGACGCTTGATTCATTGGCCATAATTGGCTCTGGTTGCCTCAAGTGCTATGCAACCTATTAATTTTCGCATGTTCGATGCTGTATTTTGTTTGTCCAGATGTACTCTTTTTCATGGTTATTGTTTAGGCTTCCTTATGTGGTTTTATGTTCGTTTTGGTTTGACTTGATTTGCTGTTCATAGCTCCTATCATTTTGCGTTGCTTTCAGATGCCAAGGGGCCGCCCACGCCTAGCAGCGTCTGGTTGGTCGCATCCCTGGATTACCTTCTTTCTATGTTTTGCTCCTTTTGTTTGTTCTGTAGATTTCCTAATTGTGTTGCTTGTTTTTTTTATGTTTTCCCTTTGTCGCCTTTTACCTTCTGCGTGGTTTGTTGTTGGTCCTATCGTGCTTGCGTTAGGTCCGCTCCCGGTGGGCCCTGCTCCAGTTCGTCATCATGCCCCTGCATTGCCACTGGGTACGCTAGCTCACTGTGCATATCCCTTTAGTTTGTCCTGCCTATCCGTACAGCTGCTCTAACGTCTTATCAATCGTTGCCTGACAAAGCTTGCCCTTCGCCGTCTATCTTTTCCTACGCTGCTCTACCGTTGTTTCATGCCTTGCACACTGCTTCGCTCTGGTTTGTTGGTGCTCTGTCATTTTGTCCTTTCAAGAATGTCTCATGTTGTTTTCATGACAGCATCGTTACAGACCCATGCTTCGTTCTTTCCTCGAAGACACGTAGTCGATTCACGTATCTTCGCATTTCCTTCTGTTGCCGGGCGTTGCCATCTGATCAACGCCCTCATTTTCCCCTGTTCCTATTCATGCTGTGTGTTTATTATACTGTGTAGGAGACCATTTCTGTCCGATTGTTCCCCGTGATGTCGCTCGTGAGAATCGCCGCCGAAGGCTTTTGGCTAACAGACGGCGTTTATTGGCTATGCAAGGTCCTTGTCGTTGTCGTATTTTTATTCTATCCATATTTCCTTACGCATTTGTTTTCCGTGGAGGTACTGGACATTGCCTTCATGTAGCGTCATTTGTTTTGTCTACCCTGCCCTTCCTTAAAAAAACAGCAGCTGGTCCATCTCAGGAACCAGGTGTTTCTCATGTCTTCTCATTTCATCCAGAACAAATCGAAGCTCTGAAAGGTTTGTTCTGTGCTTCTATTATCTTCCATACCTATTGATACTTTACCTATGTTATTGACGCCTTTACTATTTCTTGGCCCATGTGCTTTTTGTAGCCGCGTATCCAGGTCGATCGTTTTACGGTGCTCCAGATTATACCTGTGGCAGATGCTCGGCAGTCTTTTGGTATCAGGAGAGAGTGTGCACGCAGAGTGCATTCACACAACACCGTATAGCATACAATCTGTGTTGCTGTGCCGACCGTGTTTCTTTACCTCCATACAAACCGTGGCCTCCCCTATTAAAAACCCTAATGCGGTTTGATGGTGGTCCGCCTTCTAATTCTTTCATGAGGCTTATCAGGGAATATAATTCACTTTTTGCTTTTACTTCGCTAGGTGTCGATGTTGATAAAAGCATAAATACTAGTGATGGTCCTTATGTCTTCTGTATTAACGGTGTTGTGCATCATCGAATAGGCTCATTGTTACCGCCACATGGAGAGCGCCCTCAATATGCGCAACTTTATATATACGACACTGCTAATGAATTGCAAAATAGGCTTGATATCTTTAACAGTGATCAAAGACGTCGGGAACAACCAGATCCTTCCATTGTTACTGCTCTTATTGCGATGCTTGATGAATGCAATCCATTGGTTAGGCAATTCAGGATGGCTCGTGATCGCTTATTTTCTCCCAATGCTCCTGAAATAGCCGTGAAGCTCCTTGGATCTGCTGCAGCACATGATAATCGTTATAGTTTGCGGCATGTCGAATTAGCGACTCTTATTGTTGGTGACTTGATATAGGTGTTTCAAAATTTGATATTATCGTCGAAACAACCTGGTCATCTGAAGCAATTTCACAGTGCATCCGCTCTTATGGCCTTGCAATACCCTTTATTGTTCCGTATGGTGACAAAGGATTCCACATTGGTATCAAATCTGAGGAGATTGATGGAGCACCCCATGGAATCGCAATGAAGTTTCTATGCTTGAGTATCATTGCTACCAATGACATTATCGCATAGGTGAACCAAATCCAGTATCGTCTTTGTGGTAGACTATCCGATCAATTGATAGTTAATGCTTTTTCATGTGGAGGCAAACCGTTTGGATTCTTTTCTTCAACCAAGATAAACTTCAGTTGTGAAACATATCGAGTATAAGCGATGCGATTGCTCAAAGTCTTGAGACGAGCAAAGATATTGGCATACAGAGAATCCTACCAGCTAGCTTCACCGGTGGCCGCCGTTACATGATACAGAACTACCATGATGCCATGGCGATCTGTCGAGTGCATGGCGCTCCCGATTTGTTCATCACATACACATGTAACCCAAAGTGGCCTGAGATTGCTGAAATGCTTAGGCTCGAGCCTGGACAGCGTTCCTGTGATAGACCTGACATTGTGACTCGAGTATATCACATGAAACTGCAGGAATTTTTTTCTGATGTTAAGGATGGTACAGCTTTCGGCCCTATTCGAGCAGGTGAAATACATCCTTCTTTATTATCGATGCTTCATGTTTATTGATTCTTACTGGTTTTCTTGTTCTTAATAACTGTTACTGCCATTATAACCCTAGCTTCTGTTCTATTTCGTCGTAGTGATGTATACCACAGAATTCCAAAAGAGAGGCCTACCTCATATCCACATGCTTGCCTGGCTTGCGACTCGTGGTGGTGATCCTTCGCCGTCCTTTATTGATAGCCTTATTTCTGCTGAACTACCAGATCCTTTGGTTGACCCTTTGGGATATGCTCTTGTCGAAGAGTTTATGGTCCATGGCCCTTGTGGAGACCTTAATCCAAAATGTCCATGCATGAAAAATGGCGGTGTTCAAAATGGTACCCCAAGAGTTTTGTGATGAAACAACGATTCTTGAAGATGGTTTTCCGGTTTCGACGCGTGGATGGAAGATTTGTTGTGAAGAATAATGTTGACGATAACAGGTGGGTTGTCCCACATATTTTACCGCTGCTTAAAAAGTATCAGGCCCACATCAATGTTGAATGGTGTAATAAAACACATTTGGTAAAATACCTTTTCAAATATATTACAAAAGGGCATGATTATACCGCATGATGACATTTACCCCTGTCGTCACAAACAAGGCAGCAGATGTGGTACAAAACCATAATGGTGTTGATGAGATTGCCGAATACAAAAAAACACGGTATTTGTCTGCATGTGAAGCAACGTGGCGTCTATTTGGATTTGAGCTCCATGTGAGAGAACCATCTTTGAACATTTATCTGTCACTTACGGTATGAACAGGGTGACTTTCGATGAAGAATCTATCTTGGAAGGCGTGCTTGATGATCCGAGATATTGACAAGAGTATGTTGTTGAATGGTTTGTTGCAAACCAACGACATCATTGCTAGGACTCTTACATCTTGTGAATTTCCAACCCAATGGACATGGCATAGTGATAGGAAGGTCTGGACCAAACGTAAGAGAGGCACAAAACTTGGTAGAATGATTCATGTTCATCCATCCACTGGAGAAACTTTTTTCCTTAGAATGTCGCTCATGGTTGTCCGAGGTGCTTTATCCTATGAAGACCTGCGCTCACATGAAGGTACTCTCTATGCAACCTTTCATGAAGCATGCCAAGCTCGTGGATTGATTGGAGACGATACTGAATGGTTTTGTCTTTTTGACAAAGCTATTGTTTGGGCAACTGCACACCAACTCAGGAACATGTTCATGAGTGTTCTCCTATATTGTAATATTGGTAATGCACGTGTGTTATTTGATAGATATTGGCGCTATTTGGCAGATGACATTGTTTATGCCATGCACTCTTCACTAGGTCTCCAGTCCTATATAGTGCCTGACAACCTTTTACAGACGCATTTATTACAAAAACTTTCAGCCATGTTTTTAAGTAATGGCTTTTCTTTATCAACATATGGTCTTCCCGTACCATCGGATGTTTCTGATAATGCTCTTAATAATAGATTAATTGTTGAAGAGCTAAGTTATGATGTGCATCAGTTATCTTCCCAGTCAGTATCTATGGTGAAGAAGCTAAATGCTGATCAACGCCTTATCTATGATAAGGTCATTGATTGTGTTTTGCATAGCCGTTCATGCTTTTATTTTGTCTCGGACATGGCGGTCTTGAAAGACATTCTTATGGAATACAATCATAACAAAGATAAGATCTCATGGCCAAATTGTCCTTCTTGTTGCTTCATGGAGTTCTTTGCATTACTCTTGCCCGGTGGCGACAGCTCATTCACGATTTAAGATTCCTATTGATATAGATGATCAAAGTCTATGTGGTCTGCATCGTGGCACCATGCTTGCAGAACTAATTAGAAAATGTTCTTTAATTCTCTGGGATGAAGCTCCCATGACACCAAGCGGTGTTTAAGCGCTTGATCGAGCGTCGTGATATCCTTTCTATTGATAATTCTATTACGCAACAAACCATTTGGTGGTAAACCGTTTTGCTTGGTGGGGACTTGAGCGAGTGTTACGGTTATCTGAGGTGGTGGCCGTCATGATATTATAAATGCTTCATTATTAAAATCCGCTTTGTGGAAACATGTTGAATCTTCGTCTTTCTATTAACATGCGTCTGACTACATCTGCCATATCACCAGGACAACAACATGAGCAAGCAACATTTGCCCAATGGGTGCTTGATATTGGTGAAGGACGCATACCTGCAGAGAGGCGTCCATCGGAAGTAAGGCCAACATGGATAAAAATACCGGACGATTTATTAATTCACCCTACTGGAGATAATATAGTTGGAATCATTGATGCTGTTTATGATGATTTCTCTCATAACTATGCTTCAGTGGCTTATTTAGCAGATCGTGCAATTGTTTCCCCGCTTAATACTATTGTTGACCAGATAAATGATGCTGTTCTTTTGAAGGTCCCTGGAATTGTGAGGGAATATTTAAGTTATGATATGATTGCGGATGCACTTGAGCGACCATCTGATGTTGATATTCTATATCCACGAATTCTCGCATTCAATTACTATCAATAATTTCCCAAATCATAAGCTTTCTCTTAAAATTGGTGTTCCAATTGTTCTGCTTCGAAATATCAACCAGTCTATGGGTTTGTGCAATGGTACTCGCCTCCTGCTGCTTAGGCTTGGAGATCACGTACTTGAAGCAAAAGTAATAACAGGTTCACATATTGGACAAAACATATGTATACCGCGGATAGTTTTGAATGCTAGAAGTTCCAAATGGCCATTTACACTGCAACGTCGGCAATTCCCTATTAAAATATGTTATGCGATGACCATCAATAAGTGCCAAGGTCAAACTCTACGCAAGATTGGACTGTATCTTAAGAACCCGGTTTTTACTCATGGGCAACTATATGTGGCAGCGTCAAGAGTTACATCCAGAGAAGGCTTGAAGATATTGATTGAAAACGAAGATGGATCACCAGGATCACAAACAAAGAATATTGTTTACGACGAAGTCCTTGAATTTCTTTAGTGCGATACTTGTGTGTTGCTGTATTAAATCTTCTGAAAAAACACCACATAGAGTATAGTTATATCCTGAAAAAACAAAGAGGCAGAAAGATATTGATTAGCCTAAAGCTTAAAAGACCTAATGCCATCACAGTGACAACTGCTCTACTCCCTTTTTACAGTCCCCTTTTGTTTCCTCTACATATATTATGTACACATGTGATATCTCTTACATATTTGAATTTCGGTGTACACACGACTACTCTGAATTAATACAACTTATTTCAACTTAGATATATCTTCTTTTTCTACGTTTTTTATTGTACTTTCCTGCATTCGTATTTTAACATTTTACCTATATATTTCGCACCCATTTCCATCTGTGCTTCCATATCTGTTCTTTGTGCCGAGTATTTTGCTTCCGCTATTTCCACGCTCATCGTTCTCCTGTGCTTACAAGTATTTCATCGTTCTCCTGCTTACAAGTTCTCCTGGCTTACAAGTATTTAGCGATCGTGCAGTTTTTTCTACATATGTTTACTTCCACTAGAATAAGCAGAAATTGGCTACTTCTCACGCATGTTCGTGTATGCTATGGTGCTACCCTCTGTTCATACGAACTTACCATGCTCCAAACAGGGGCTTACGGATTCCTAGGAAATTACCTCGTTCAGAACGGGTGTATAGCAGAGTAAGCGAAAACGACCGACACCATAGGGTTAACGCATGTCTCTGTCGCCCTCTCGCTGGCTCGAGTTACCAACCAGGATCGGCCATGTGTAGCAGACAGATTAAGCGAATCCAAGGCAAGTAAAGGTCGCACGTCTCGTTACAAAAAGCTCGCTCGCAATCACAATTATTCACAATAACTACCAGTAGTAGTGTAGTAGTATATAAATCGATCTATCTGTTGAGTATGCATCGATGCTTCGTGGAGACTTGGTGTTTGCCCAACCGGGGGCCAACATGCCAATCATGCATTGGCCATTAGGCTAGGCAGCACATCGATAGCATATATCTTATAACAAGGAGAGAGGGAGCGCGTAGGAGAGAAGGAATCAAGAAACCAATAGTGAATTGGTTGTTGGAGACCAGTAGAATTGATTCAATTGAAGGCATGTGGAGGTGTTGTTGATCGTATCAAGAGGACAAGGAGAGGAATAGGAGGAAGCAGAGGAAGAGATAGCTAGCGATCGATGCTGATCTTGGAGCTGGGCCTGTGGGTGCTGCCGTTCACGCTGCTGCTGGCGCCGGTGCGGCAGATGGTGCGCCTCGTCACCGAGCTGCAGCGGATCTTCCTCGTCGTCGCCTGCGGCCGGAGGCGGCCGACGTTCGTCGAGGTGTGGGGCCGCCTCGACCGCCTCGACGACTCCACCGTGATCGCCTGAGTACTACTAGTACCTGTATAACTCCTCCTCCTCCTCCTCCTCGTTGTATAGTTGTGCATCTTAGGGCCTGTTTGTTTCAGCTAGAGATTATAGAAAGCAGATTTTAAAAGCTGGAATATTGTAAAAGCTGGATTGTTAAAAGCTGATGACTGTTTGGTAACCTAGATTATAGTGTATTTGGATTGTTGTTTCTGCGTGGCAAAAGTCTGTGGTACCCTCGGTCTGTTTTGTTGCCTTATTTTACTGGAAGGTGGAAGGGTATTATGATCTTTTGTATAAAAAAAAGCTGAGGAAAGCTCCTCCAAGGTGGATTGTGGGATTCTAACAATCTGGACTCCGGATTGTTACAATCCAAATTAAAAGCTGTCTGTTTGTTAACCTTCCAGTTTTTAAAAGTTACTTTCTACAATCTCTAGCTAAAACAAACAGGCCCTTAATTGTGTTAATTCTTTAAAGGATGCTCTTCTGAGTCTTTGCTCTCTGCCTTGATTTTTGATTTCTGTTTTGGTTTTGATTTTCGTTTTTTGCTTCTCTATGTACATGTCTGTAATTAATTACGCCTCAAGAGACTCTTCTTTTTGTTTGAGATCGTACTGAGCCTCCAAACATGATGATCAGCTGCATGTATGCGATAAGATGTACTGATGAGGAGTTCATCAGGGCAATGGAAACCTTATGTTGTATAGAAAAGGGAAAAAAATCTCCTCTTTATTTCAGAGTGTAGATAGTGCTGTTGATTCATTATTTGGATTTTGGAGAGCATTTTTGTGTGCATGATGGCATCTTGTGAATTCGTTGAAGAGCTTGCAGACAGGGTTATACTGATTTAGGGTGAAAATGTTAACCCGATTTAGGGTGGAAAATCGGAGACCCATGGGTACCTATTTTTGTTGATAATCAGTCAAAAATGGGCAAAAAAGCGAACAGTTTGCAAAGTCAAACGAATTTGAAATAGATGGTCAAACCGGGGGAAAAATCTTGATTATCACCAGATATAGTCGATTATCGACCAATATTCAGCGATTATCGAGCGATTTTTACAAAAAAATTGACAACCGAATGAAACATTTTCAAAAAATTTATATCACAGATGGTTCTACGTAGAACCATCTATGATATAATTTTTTTTTTGAAAATTTTGGATTTGAGTAGCACTATAAAAAATTTTAAAAAAATACACAGGTCTAATCATCATCTGAAAATTTTATAAAACCATTAACATTACTTTTGGACCTCACATAAAATGTGTAGAAATATTAGGCTTCATTTAGTGCCCTAGAAAATCAAAAATAGAATAGTGTATATAAAGATAGTAGCATTGTCAAAATGTTTTAAAAATACATAGATCTGATAATTATCTGAAAATTTTATAGCATTATTAGCATTGCCTTAGGAGCTCACACAAAAATTTGCAAAAATGACACTTTTTGATAAATACTTGCAAAATTTTTAAATTTTTTTAATTTAAATTCCTCTGATTTATTGAGCGGTTTTAGATATCGAGCTGACTTGATACACTCTATAATCATAATATTCGAGCGATTATCGACGATATTGCCTACTTGCAGGATTGCCAACATATAAGAAGATGATGACATGTCAAAAAGAACTGGTTTCTGTTGCCCAGAGTCTAACATTTATTATTCTTTTAGGGAAATTCCACTTTTGCCCTTGCCAGCCAAAAAAAAGTAAAATAAAATTCATAATCTAACAATAAAAAACGTAAAACGTCACACATATGCTGATAGAATCATTGCATATCAAAATACCACCAGCAGGCCGGGAGTATTATAATACTGCCGAATAATATGCTAGCAGTGCTTTCCCACCTATTACAAATTATTTAAATTTTAAAGTAAGCGAAATCGTAAGTAGTCACTGTCAACTTTTTATTCATACTTTAATATTTATATAATTTTTTAAAAAATATAGAAGCATCTCTTATAATATGCGTGCCTTTGCTAAAATGAAAAGGATCTCTGCAAACACAAACAAACCATTAACATTGCATAGACCCGTGCCCTGTTTCACCGTCGCTGTACCGTGCAGAAGCCACGAAATGACAGTGGTCCAATCGCAATTGCTCCACCCACCACGACACGCCGGATCAGATCGTTGCAAACATCCCAAGATGCAGGACATCTGTTCTGTCATAATCATGTCGTCTACACAAGCAATCAGGGTTCAAAACCTCGGCCCACATTTCGGATTTCAGTCCTAAGTCGAGATTTCAAATCTTGACGGTACGAAGAAAAATTTTAAAAATCAAATTGCTATGGTAATTTCAAAAAAATTTAGTAATATTTTGCATAAGTTTCAGCTTTTTTAGACCGAAATTATCACAAATTGGACCGGTTTTGATTTTTTAGAACTATATTTCGCTCTAAATTTTTTGTGGAGAATTGTATTGCCTTTTATAAGGAATACATGTGAAAATTTTGCAAAAAAAAAAAGATACATATACAAATTGATAGACCTTTGATTTATGGTGTCATGAACAATCATGTCAAGAGGTTTAACTTACCAAAGGACATGTAAGCTCTTTTCTTTCTCACCTTGTTCATCCTTGATATTCATTTTTGATGATCATTAATATCTCTTCTTCCTTTATAATTTTTCATCAGAAGTATAAAGAATGGTCTATTTGCATAATTGTTCGTCAGGAGTATAAATATTACTGAGGATGGTCTATTTGCATATTTTATAAACTTATGCATGCGACATATTTATGAGCTTGCTCATGTCCTAGAGAATGATAATCGTCGGGCAGGAAGAAGAAGATCGGGCAGGAAAACAGGATCAGTGTCAGAAAATATTGTATATATATAGTCCTGAACTCATGATGTTTGTGGTGAAGTTTTCAGTAAATAAAGATCAGTGTCAGAAAACTTCTATGTTCAGACTGCTCTGATCATCTGATGAAAGCTTGTCTATAGGATCATTGGAAAGTTGTACAGATTCTAGTTCTTTTTAAAGATAATGTAAGTGAATATCAAGCTACACTGTGTATACTGATGTAAGTGATATGTTTTTTTAATTTTCTAGATTCACAAAAAGGCTTGATTACCGGATTCAAATTTGACTTCTAAATCTTATCTGGATTTCGGCCGCTTCCGAGATATGATCCGAAAATAAAATTTGAAACTGTAACAGCCCAATTTTCATTAATCCGGTAAGCGAAGCTTGTCATGCTAATGTCTTCCATGATGTCAGTTAAATCCTCATTTAATTATAGTCATACAAGTGTTAGGACATTCATCTTGCATAAAGAGGGAGTAATAAAATCCTAAAAATCATTTTCCAAACTGCACACATGTATTTTACCTTAGTCAATGACGTGTGGGCCATGATCACAAGAGAGGAGAGTAGGCTGCACATCTCTACCCTACCATGTCTTACTTTACTCACCCCTATCCATTTACCTAACAAGTCAATGACACATGGGATCTACCTTACATAGGAACTTGAGGCTGCACATCCTCTCCATGACTTTGCTCACTCCAATCACTTATACCCACCCTTTTTCTCACTCTATGACATGTGGGACCTAGCCCCACATGTAAGGTATGAGTGGGCAGTCATATATAAGGCCCTAAACATTGGTTTCTCCTCCCCCTACTGCCCATTTGCTCAGCTCCAAACCAGAAAACAGCAAGAACTCTCTTCTCCAACCCTTGCCATTCTTCCCCTCAAATCCCCACAAGTTTTGAGTTTGAGCTTATGCATGTTATACCACCTTGAAGCCAAGATCAAGAGCTTCCAATCCATCCAAATGGATTCTTGAGGCACCAAGTTTTGGGTGAGTAGTAATCGATTTTCATTCCTCCATATTCTGAAAATTTTGGTCATTGTGACTCATTTTTTCTTCTCCATGGAATCCATCATCACACCTTGAATCGGGTCACGCATGTCGCATGGAAGCTTGAGGAGGAGGGTTAGTTGCTGTTGCAAGCACGAGCAAGTGAGGTCATCGTCGTCTACGCGAGCTAGGAGGAGACGAACCGCAAGAACCGGCATTGCGACACCTTTTGTCATTCGCTCGCCGAAACCAACCTTCACCAAGTGCAAAAACAACCTTGTAGTGGTAAGATTCTACCCTAGTCCATTCCTTTTAAACCCTAGTCCATTCCTTTGAAGTGTAGAGGACAATAGACAAGTAGCAGTTTTTGAAACAGATCAACCGGACACTCAGATTTCATCCGGATACTCGGATAGGCGTAATCGTGAGACCGAGAGGGTCAACCGGACACTCCGGGTTAAAAGTCCGGATACTCCGGATATGATTCAATAAAATGCCCTAATATTCACCTTTTACGCAAAACTCAATTAGTATTTTCATATTACCATTAGTACTACACATCATGAGCACTTCATGCATCTTTTAATCATATGCACCATTGGAGTTCTTGATTTGGTGTTTATGGATTTGGATTTTCTCGTTAGGTGTTGACGTTTCGGAAGGCACTCCCGAGTACGACTACGCTTTCGAAGTCAAGAACGAGCAGCAAGGCACTACTTTACTCCTTGACCATGATTGCTCCTACTATTTGAAATTTACATTTTTGGAATTATTTTATCAATTGCATGCTTACTTTCAACTACAATTATGATTGGGTAGAAATCTTAGCTATTACCACATTGTGATGTTATTCCCTTATCATGTTCTTATCATGTTCCATTGTCGCCCTAGGTGGTTGGTTTATTATTATTGTATATGGGTTCGTGCGAATTGCTTAGCCATGCTTAGAACATCGTTAGAAACCGCGATAGATGGACTTAGTCCATTGGTCGCAATGATTGAGAATTATTATGATGATGATGGTTTCAAATGTTGGTTATGAGTAGAGATGTTGGTTAAGGACCATAAGGATTGAATCCTGGTGACGTCTCTTTGAGTAACTATCGTGCGAACCACATGCCGTTTATGGGACCGGCGTAACCAAGTACTTGTGTATGACTAGGGTATGTAAACCATGTGCACTCGGGATTCCTTGAGCTTAGTGGGCGTCAAGGAATGATCACGCCAATTCCTTGGGCTTGGTGGGCGCCAAGGAATGTCCTCTGAGTCCCTCAAACTTTGTTGAGTTGGGGATGTCTAACAACGGGTGTACTCCTTGATCCACACACACCGGGCACTGGGCACACGGGATCAAAGGTCACAGTCATCCGGATGGTTTAGATACACTACCATGCATACTGGAAAATGGTTTGTCACGTTCACCTCGGCCGACACATCAAAGGAAATGTGTTAATAGCTTGGCTTATGAGTGTGACGTGTCGTGTGGGTAAAGTCGTACCTCTGCAGAGTTTAAACTATTCGAATAGCCGCGTCCATGGTTAAGGACGATCGCTTGAACTGTCAGTCACTGGGCGAGTATTAAGGACTTGGTAGGAATGGGATGGGAGTGGGAAAAGAGACACAAGTATTGGAGTACTTGTGTGTGTAGTCGAACATGAGCGATGGAACTCATGGTTCGGAGAATGTTTGAAGGCATGATATGAATGTGATTATGATGATATTATATTACGTATCAGATCTTGTAAATGTTTACGAAATGCAATTCTTTTCAATCTATACATGTTTACGATTTACTCCAAACATTACTTTATGCTGAAATTGCCATTTTGCCTTCCTTTGATGTAGCAACCACATGTAGCTAGAAATCAACATGCAATGTATATTATTGTGCGAGTACACTCTTTGTACTCAATCGAATTGTCCACTTGCTGCAGGTGAGGATGAGGCCTTGCCGAGGACTTTCTGGGCAGATTTCACTGATTCTAACGTTTAGTCACCGTTCTTGCCCCAGTTGGTTGCCTGAGGGTTTGGGGGCATGCCATGCTGGCCCTTTTGTTGTTTATCTTGTGATTTCCGCTGCTACTTGGTGTAATAACTCTAAATATGTCGTTATGGACAGCAGTCCTAGTTTTAGAATGTAATAAGATTTATGCTTCCGATACTTGTGTATGTGTTGTGATGTCAACTGTTGGATGAGAATGCTCGTGTTGGCGAACTATCCTGGGACCAACACGGGTATAATCGTGGAACGTCCGAGGTTCCCTTGATTCACTCGAGATGTACCGCGTAATTGGGTGAATCAGTGGAGTCCCGGGGACGGTTCCTCACAGAAACCTTGGAAGCAACTGCGTAAATAAGGTAGTGTTTGGTTCGTGGTCAAGGACTGGATGGGATAGGGCGATCTCAGTTTTTACTGGATGACAGGCGTTTGGTTGAATGGGTGGCATGGATGAGCTGATCCAAGCTAGCGGCATATTCCCTCAAGATTCTGGATCAGTCGATCCGTTCTTTTTGGTCGGACGAGCGTGTCCATGTTCGCCCGTGACCTTCGCCCGGACGAAGTCATCCATTCTTCGCGGGAAATTTGATTTGCTGCCACTCAATTCACTGGCAACTTTTGAATTGGCCCCCTATTCACCGACGCTTAATTATTCGCCACCGTGGCAGCCAATTCTTTTATTATCTACCATTTCGCCGCTTTTCTCCACATTTCGCCATTTTTAATTTGTTTGCCCAAGCCTGAGACGATTTTGCCCCGCTTACCCGCTTACAGGCGGCTCCTCTCTCATTCCCCAGTGCGCTTCGGTCTAGGGTTGCGGCGACGGCGGCGAGGAAGGGTCGAGGCGGGGTGAGCGGCAATCGCTTCGCTTGGCGCCAGCCGCGACGATACCACAAGAGGCAGACCCGACCCCGGCCTAAAGTAAGTCATCTTCGAGGATCACTCCCTTTTTCTTGTCTTGTGATGCGGAGTGACGGTGATCTTGGCGTTGCTTGCTGCGGTGATGGCTTCGAGCGGGAAAACGGAGGCGGTGATGGCGGCGGTTTGTACATTTTGTTGAGCACTGCTAAAACCCTGCGTTGTATTTTTGGTAGGGTTGACAACGATGATCACGAGTAGTAGTCGGATGGCACCGTGCAACAAGAAAGCAAGGGGGTTCTAATCTTTGTGGACAATCGATTGTGACAAGGAGCAACCACGAAGGAAGTACAACCAAGGATAGGCGGTGGCGGTGTTGATTGGGACGATCTATGCGTTTCTTTGATTGCAAAAGATCATGAAGGTTGTCTTTGTTCTGTTATAGCCGAGGAAGATTTCTTGAGATTCATGGGGATGCTAGATCCCGAGGAGACCACTACGGGCATGGATAACGATGGTCAAAATTTACCTCATCGGGAGGATAATAGGCGATTCATTCATTCTGTCGAGGAGACCACTACGGGCATGGACAACAGTGGTCAAAATTTACCTCATCGGGAGGATAATAGGCGATTGATTACATTGGTGAGGAGCGGACCACTACGGGCATGGACAACAAGTGGTCAACAAGAGGATGTTTTGCTGATTTTTATGATGGTGATGAAGGAGATATGGCTGTATTGGATGCTTGTTCGAGTGAGGATGACATTGTGTATGATAAGGATGACCCCCAATGCATGTGGGGCAATATATCTAGCATGTCCGAGTTTAGATTTGCCGTGAAGTGCCATGCCATAAAGGAGCAATTTAAGATTGGTATTGAAGTCGATCTGGTAGGTTCGGGGGCTATTGCATGGCACTGGATGTCCATGGACTATTGTGGCGAGTTGAATTGTAGTGATGGAAAGTCGGTGAGGGTACTAATGCTATCTTTGTAGGCTAAAATATATGAGTACTACTATATCGCTTATCATTGCAATTGTACTAACTATGTTTACATTTGTCATTGCGAGTTACATTGAATGAGAAATCTCACTTGTGTTCTTCTCTCGCAAGATCGGTGACAAAGATGGTTTCTTACCTTTGGGTTGCGAGAAGGCGATCCATTTGTTGAAGGAAAATCCGGGCCTAGGACCAAAGGGGCTGCAGAGACCTTGCAGAGAGGCATAAATGCACTTTCGGTATGGAACAACATATAAAGGTAAGATGAAGGCCCTTGATCGATCTATGGTTCATGGGAAGAGAGCTTCCATATGCTTTTTAGGTTTAAAAGTGAGGTAGAGAATAAAATGCTGGTAGTGTTGTAGAGTTGAGTGTACAAGCAGATAATGGTCAAGTGTATTTTCAAAGATTTTTTGTTGCTTTAAACCTAGCATAGATGGGTTTGTGAATGGGTGTAGGCCATATTTGAGCATCGATAATACACCTTAAATGGTAGATGGAATGGCCATCTTGCTACGCCACGACCCTTGATGGCCTGGCTGGATGTATCCGATTGCCTTTGGTTTTTGATGGGGAAACTACGGAAAACGGACTTGGTTTATGAATCAACTAAACAAGGCAATAGGCGGTAAAACACAATACCTAGCTATCGATTCGAGATGCTTGCAAAGGATTAGAGAATGCGTTAGGTCTGAATTTCCTTAAGCGAGCATAGGGAGTGTTTTAGGCATCTTATGGACAATTTTCAAAAAAGTTCCAAGGGCAGTTTTTGAATATGCACCCAATTTGCTAGAGCATTTAGGGAAGATAGGTTTGTGCACTATATGGACAAGGTTCTTCTTTGGAAGTTGTGATGTTGTACCGTGGTTGGAGAGGTACCATGGCATGATTTGGATGAGGTGCAGATTTAGTGAACATATAAAAGTAGATTATATAACCAACAATTTGGCAGAATCATGGAATGCTTGGGTGAAGGACATCAAAGATCTGCCGGTTGCTGAACTTGCAGACACTATTAGATCTAGGACTATGCAGCTTTATCATAGGAGGAGGAAAATAGGTGAAAGTCTTCCTAATGGAGAAGGTTGCATGCTACCAGCTGTGGTTAATCAGCTCAATGCGATGACTAGAGGGCTTGCTCAATTCAAGGTAGAGGAAGGTGGCTCCCTGACAGCAGAGGTCACTGACATTGATGAGGACCTGCTATTGCGTAGGCATGTGGTTGAGCTTGATAAACATGAGTGCACATGTAGGGAGTGGCAGATATCTGGGAAGCCATGTGGTCATGCATTGGCATTCCTTGGTACAAAGAGAAATGTGAGGGTGGATGACTATCTCAGCCATTACTACTCGGTGAAGAACTTTAGGCTTGCATATGCTGGGATTATTCCTCCACTGACAGACAAGTCTCAGTGGGCTAATCCAGACGTCCACGGTATCACTATCTTGGCTCCTTTACAGAAGAGAACTTCAGGTAGACAAAGGAAATCCAGATATGTGGGATGCTTGGAGAAAGCAAAGTCTAGAGGCAAATGGCAAGTGAAGTGCAAGGGGTGTGGTGCCATGGGCCATAGGCCATCATCATCAAAATGTCCTTTGAATGGCACAAAAAAGAGGTAAAATTATGATATTATAACTTACATATGAACTAGTTGGTTGGTTATGCTATAGCTTGTATCCATATATGAACTAGTTGGTTGGTTATGTTATAGCTTGTGATTGCAACTAATTGCACCTTTTTTTTACATTTCCAGGAAGAGAGCATCCAAAAAGAAGACATCCACAGCTGCTCCAATGGCATCCACAGCTCCAATGGCATCCACAGCTTCAATGGCATCGACATCTCCAATGCCATCCACAGCTCCAATGCCATCCACAGCTTCAATGGCATCGACATCTCCAATGCCATCCACAGCTCCAATGCCATCCACAGCTTCAATGTCATCGGCAACTGCGAGGAAGAGTCGAGACGGTGAAGGTAGCAGCCAGATGACCACTCCTCCAAGGGCTATACGACCTAGGGCAGCAAAGACAGCAGCATTGAAGAAGCTTACTCCAAAAAAGAAGAAATGAAAATTGTGCTTTGTATGGTTCCTTTTGTAAGGCTCAATTCTGGACTCTTAGTCATGACAATGGATGAATTGTGGTAGTGGACTAATTCTGGATGTATTCTGTAAGTATTGTGGTAGTGGATGTATTTTGGTTGTCAGAACAATGGGTGTATTTTGGTTGTGAGAACAATGGGTGAATTCTGGATGTGTGTTGAATTACCCAGACTTCTGCTTAGGAAGGTTTCTGGTTGTTTCTGGTTGCTTCATCTAAAACTATGTATTCTGGTTGTTTCTGGTAAACTTTTGCCCAGACTTCTTTATGAATTCTGGTTGTTTCTGGTAATCTTACCTTGTTCTGGTATGTCTATTCTGGGACCAACAGAAACCAAAAGGAAACATGTGTTTGAACATGTCTTTGTAATCTTGTTACGTAATGCAGGACCAACAAAACTTACATATCTCAAGATGTGTTTGAACATCATGAAGTAGAGCTATAGTTCCACATGAAAACAAACATGTATGCCTAAAGGAAACAATGAGCTATGTTAGCAATATTCTATCTTAAGTGTTTTATACAGCATAAGCACCAAGCAATAGTGGAGCAGTGGAGTAAGATGACTAATATGGCAATACACTCCAAGTAACTAGCATAGAAGTTAGTCGACCACATGGCAAGGCAACCATACAACTTGCAGCTCATTGTACAATATGGCAAGGCAACCATACAACTTGCAGCTCATTGTACAATATGGCAAGGCAACCATACAATATGCCATACAATATGGCAAGGCAACCATACAATATGCCATACAATATCTGTATCCATACAATACCAACTCAAAGCAACGATATGCCATACAATATCTGTCAATATTCAAACTTGCAGAACATTACAACTTCCTAGTAATATTGTCACATAAACATTACAACTTGCAAAACATGACAACTTGCTAGTAATACTGTCACATTAACTTAAGAACTAGCGTAGCGAAGGTGCCACGAACGATCGGACTCGATGGACTCGACGGTCGACGGAGTCGACGGAGCACTCGCTAATCGGAGAACAATTGGTAACCGTAGTCCGCCGGTAGTCGTCATCCGGATCTCGTCCGCCGCTGGATCCTCATCAATGACGGTGCTAGGAGGTGCATTTTCAAATTCATCGTGTCCAAAGACATCTGTTTCAAGTCATCGCGATGGCCTCAACCCGAAGTGCCATGTTCATGTTTATGGCCCAACGAGCATTATCTGCTCAAGTTGTCTTCAACCACCTTCAAGAGGTCCTCCGTCTTATCCTCCAAAGATCCCTGAGCCTCGAGATCACGCGTCGCAGGATCTGCGCCTCTTCCATCTAGAAAATCACAAATACAAATGTGGTATGACAAAGACATTGTACTTAGATGTTCAAATCTGTTAGGTATATGTGCTTGCGTACTAAACAAATTATGGACATAATTATTGATCAAAACAAATTTTCTACGAATTATTGGCTCTAGCAGCTAGTGGCTTCTGTAAACAATTTTTTCAAAGTCTAACATTAACATGTTTCATTTATAAACAAAGAACCAAAACTTTTTCTACAAAACCTATTAGATGTTTAATACTCTTTTGGTTGAAGAAAGAATCACCGATCCATCAATTTAAATGTACAGATCATTTTACATTTGTCGGCAATTTGAATTATTTGGGATGCTCATTCCTAAGAAACACATGCAAAATTTTGGTTCTTTGTCTTCACAAATCCTTCCAGTAAGATGCCAATGCAATTCTGCTCGAGTTCGATGTCTTCTCCCTTAATATAAGCTAAATTGGCATTCCAAACCCTAAATTGGGATTATTTGGGATCAGTACAAATACGGGATCAGTACACATCCAGAATGCATTCAAAGAAATGGCAGACCTTAATGCGGAAAAAATCAGTACAAATAGCCGACTTGCCTCGTGCTCGTCACCGGTGGCAGTCGTCGCCGCCGCCCGTCGCTCGTGTCGGAGATTGAATTCTCGCCCGATAGCCTCTACTCATGAGGTTCGCCGCAACTCTGGCCGGCGTTAGCTGTTGCCTTCCTCGACCCTTCCTCGCCGCTTCCTCGCCGCAACCCTAGACCGAATCGCTGCTGGGGGAGTGACTAGGGAAGTGACTGAGGAACCCTAGCTCGGGTCGCCAGGTAAGGGAGCTGCCCCAGGTAAGCGGGTAAGGCAGGGGCAAAATCGTCTCTGCGCTTGGGCAAACAGTCGGAAAATGGCGAAATGCGGAGAAAAGCGGCGAAATGGCAGATAATAAAAGAATTGGCTGCCACGGTGGCGAATAATTAAGCGTCGGTGAATAGAGGGCCAATTCAAAAGTTGCCCGTGAATTGAGTGGCAGCAAATCAAATTTCCCATTCTTCGCAGCCCGTTATGCCATGGCCGTCATCCTCTCCTCCGCTGCGCCAACGCTGCTGACTCTCCCGCGCGCCCACGCCCAGGGGACAAGACAGGCGCCCCCGCCGGTGCCGAGGAACGGCCACCGCCTCCACGGAGGCCTCGCAGGCCTCTCCGCCGCGCTCGGCCTCGCGCGTGGCGGCGCCGCCCTTGCCGCGCCGCTTTCCTACGAGGAGACGTTGCGGCTGTCGACCGACTCTGGCGGGGGCGGGGGCGGTGGGTTCGAGCTCGCCCTCCCGGACCTCGGCCTCGATGGGCTCGTGGACTTCGTCACGCAGAACCCGCTCATCGCCACGGCCGGCGTTGCTGCGGTCGCCCTGCCGCTGGTCATTTCTCAGGTCCTCGGCGCCGCGTCCAAGCCGTACGGCGTCGTTTCCGCAAGCGCCGCGTACCGGAGGCTGCTCGAGGAGCTCGACGCACAGCTCGTCGACATCAGGCCGATCAAGGACGCCCGGGAGCTCAAATTTTTTGTTGGTAATTGCAATGTGTTTGATTACTGTTTGTGTTTGCTAGTTCTAGTTAGTCTATGGTCTGAGTTCACATCAGGAAAAAACAGCCATTTTTGCTGCATTTCATATCAAACATCTAATCGAGAGAATATTGTTGTGTTAGGTTCTCAAAATCAAAGCAAACTGGAAATCATAATCTGGTTTGCACTTGTTGGGCTATCAAAGACTAAAGTCCAAAGAATTTGTTAGCTGGCTTAAATCCTCACCGGTTTTGGTTTAGTCCTGTATCTCTGATGCTCTACGCGTGCACGTTCACTTGTGGATAATGTTGTTGTATTGTTGTCAGCAGTGAGTCAGCACCTAGTTAATGCTTCTAAATTGTGTCAAAGAAGTTGATTCTTGTAATTACATTGCCTGTTGATCAAGACGTCACTGATAGAACAGTGAAAAATGAGGCATTTGAAGAAACGGAGAAAAGATGGTTTACATCAAGGAAAAACAGAAGCCGTTCTTAATTTACTGGATAAATTTAAATGTTGTAGGTAGCTAGAATTCGAACACTGACGATTTATTGGAATGGAGTTTTGGCCTATAAAGAGGTACCGCAATTGCGGTGTCACTATTTTAGAATGGGAATGTCAGTTCTAAATTCCAATGTTCCATGAAGAGGTAGCACATATTTAATTCTAAATTGTTGTCCTTGAAAAGGAACAACATGCAATGTGATATGCTCAGAATTATCAATAATTCTGTTTTTTAAGCTGCTCATCTATGGCTGAAGAATTCCTATTCCTGAGCTTTTTGCAAGAATAGATGCAGTTGACGCAAGCACTGTCAGGCGTGTTGCAAACCGTTTCATCTTTGACCAGGTAATTTTTGTTTTGCCAACTTACGTTCTTTTGCTCCTTAGAATTTTGAATATTTGTTGGTGTTGAGCAATGCCAGCAAGCGTTGTAAAAGACTAAAAGCTGGCCAAATTTTGGTGGCTTGCTTGCTTCGAGACTTCATTTCATGCAGATGAATTCTGCTTATCATGGGACTGCCAATAATCTTCTATCTTGTTAATGTGATAGACCTCTAGTGATATGGGTATATTGTTTCCTTGCGTGCGTGCCAACAACCAGTGCATTGGATGATAGACGAGAAGATGCATTGATAGTTCAATTTTATGCTTTTGCTTTGTTGTGAGTAACGGAGTTTGAGTTATATGGACTAAAAAAACGCATGTAATTCTTTTATTTTGACATTGCTTGATAGCTTGAGCAAATATTTAGGTGGAATAGTATGCATCACATTATATGGCTAATTCTGTTTATTCTGTTTATGTTGCCTGGAAATATATATCAAGCCAACATTTTTCTGTCCTATTGCCATTTTTCGTTCAGGATGTTGCTATTGCTGCAATGGGACCGATTCAGGGACTTAGAGCAATGCAACAATTTGAGCCCCAATGGATCGGTGTACAAGTGGTGGAGAAGACTTCGAACCCAATTCGCCAAAGTATCAAGACGCGACTTAGACGGACTTCTGATTTACTTCTGGTGGAATCTGTGGCTTGAAAGAAACCGACGCATTTTTCAAGGGTTGGAGAGGACGCCAGAACAAGTGGCTTCTACGATCAAGGACGCAGTGCAAACCCATGGCTACGCCCTGTCATGGAAATCTGCGGAGTAGTTGGGAGTCTTGGTGTAATCCATTTTGCCTGTCGCATTTATGATTTCCTTTTTCCTTTGCTTCCTAGGTTGTTCAAGTTGTTTCCTTTAGCAGTCGTCATCAGTGTTTACCTGTAAGGTTTTTTCACGGGTCCGGTTTTCCCCTTAAAAAACAGGACCCACCACCTTTTCCCTTCTATTAATATTACGTGCAGCAACTTCTCGTGCTGCTCTTTCGAAAAAAAAAGGGACTTCCAGACTACAACTGGTTCAGGCACCGGACCTACATGCTCCGTTACTAGATTCATCTACAACTGGAGAGAGTAGACTCTGAATTTTTTAAGAGTTTGCAGTGCACTGATCCATATACAAAAGATCAGTTTGGGCAGTGTTTATGATCAATTTAGGAGAAAGATTTACAATGCTCATTCTCTCAATGAGGTCTTTCTTTTGATTGGTTCTGTATATGTATTTACTGTAATCGAATTATGGTGAGAAAGTTGAAATAATTGCAACTATATACCATCTCCTCTTTTCCATACGGATGTCATGTTGAATAAGTTGTCTTATGCATGTTTTGTGCAGTGTATCCTCAAAACAATTGCAATAGGGCTCTCCGAACAATACAGGTCCAGAATTGTTTATACCGTTTAAACTTTAAACAAATGAGTGTGATTTTCATTTTTTTTAAGGACATGGAACAAAACCGAAGAATGTGATGTCCCAGCCATACTGGCTCATCCCATCCATCCAACTAAACAAACAAAAAACTGGCTCATTCCATCCATCCAACAAAACAAAAAACTAGCTCATCCTATCCATCCTCATCCATCCAACCAAACAAAAAACTGGTTCATCCCATCCATCCTCATCCATCCAACCAAACAAAAAACTGACTCATCCTATCCATCCAACCAAATGTACCACCCTGGATAACTCCATCCCATTCTGAGCGCGGATGGCCATATCCCATCCAACCTCGTCCTCCAACCAAACGCACCCTAAAGCTCATTCTAAGAAGGGAACCTGTGCCCGTTCCAGTAAAATATTTGCATCACAGCTCTTGATGTTGCTAATCAGCCTACCGGAAGAGTTTTTTTTCTAGGGAGTCTGCTCGACGAGCTGACAAGAAAATCATCCCGCGTTTTCCTAGTAGCTTAGAGCGTGTGGATCTTCTTTCTTCTTCGATATACAGTAGGTCAAGTCCATCCCTCTCATGATGGTCGCAGACTCATCAATGCGAACGACCATCGCTGCTGCTGTAGCGACCTTCAGATCGCAATCACATCGAGGCCTATTTTCAGAAGCGATGCATATAATCTATATACACCGTACTTACACACCACATATATATATATATATGCACACGTTTCTTATACATGCTAAAAAATTAATGGATATTCTATAGTCTCCGGAGCATAGAAACACACTGTTTTACTGTACACATATGCTTGTGTATCGGTTTTTATTTTTCGTGAGAGCGTTCGTCAGAGTCTAAGATAAGACGGGCTAAAAGCACGAAGGTCCTTTTGGCAGAGTTGTGGGCGATTGCAGACGGAAGAACAAATATATCGATGGCTTGATCGAAACTTCTATGCGTTTCCCGTTCACATCCTACTTGGACGATTGGTATTTTCTTGGAATATCCTCCTCTGCTCAAGACAGATGCTTGATTTAACTGCTAGGACTAGGACCGACCTGCCAATCATATGGTGGGCAACGCCGTGGTCACACGGGAACCGTACACACACACAGCTACGTGTGACTCTCAGGAGATACGGCCATGTGTGACTCTCAAATTTCACATTTCCACTTTCCGGATGAATATATTTTTTTTAGATAAAGGATTTAAATCCAGTCTCTGCAAAGAGCATACAACCGAGTTCATACAAATAGCACAACCGTATTTCTGTAAAGAAGAACAACAAAAAGAACTAAAAATCAAAAGCAAATTCTATAATTCCGGATGAATATATACCCAAGTATATATGTACTTGTCACGTATGATTAGTCACTTTTGTAACTAATGTAACTTAATACTCAACAGTTTACCGCTGAGCTTAAAATCTAACAATTAATCATAAACACTTTTCTAGAAACTGGCTGATATACGCTAGTCTCGCCATAAAGTTCTGTAATCTTACCAACACAAGTTTAAAGCTACGGTATGCGATGTTATAATGTTATGGAACCTCTCATTACGACTAGTCTATACCATCGGTGTTTTACATCTTGGTTCATGTAATATCTATTATTTTAGATGATTAGAAGTGGAAAAAGTTTGTTTACGGGGCTTATTGGCTCAGTTCAGCTTGTTAGCTCAATTCTAAAATACTTCAAAACTATAAATAAAATGATATAAAATCAAACTATGTAAATTTAACAAAAGCTCGATAAAATGAGGAATTAGCTCAATATCCACTTCGATAAGATGGTCTACTTTTGTACTAAAAGGAAACGTGCACTAGGTTCTACGTGCCCTTTTATTTTGCTTGCCAAATTCATTGGTGACCTTGCTTGTGGGCGTAGCATTATTTGTTTTTTCTCTTGTATACACCCTTCTTTTCCATCGTAATTATTTCCTTCCAACTAACTTAACCGGAGACGCTTCTTGCCTGACCAGCCATCTCGGCTTCTCTGTGTCCTCATTCCATGTCGGTGTCTCTTGACTCCTAGGCCGGTTTCATTCTCGTTTCATCGTCACTCTCCTCTCCACGACTCCAAGGTATGTATGATCAATGAATCTCAGGCCTCACAATTCCTCGTTTCATCGGAAACATCAAATTCGGCTCAAAGTTCTTGCCTTTTTAGTTTTCTCGCCTTTGCGGTTTATATATGTTCTTGTCGTGTTAGTTTTTCTTCTCTCCACCATTTGGACCATATCCATGTCATTTTCAACAAGAATTTCCATGATATTTCTGAGATTGTTCAGGGCTGCCATGCGCATGGTTTTCGAGAAATATAGGGAAAAATTACGGGCAAGGCAAGGAGGAAACTTGGAACTGAAATTTTCCTAATCCTGTGGCCAGGTAGCTCGTTGTTCTTGGCACAGTGATTGATTAATTAGGCGGAAGAAGATACGGAGGGAGATGGAGATCGAGGAAGCCGCGGCCGGCGGCGAGATGACTGAAACGGAGGCTCCCGGCGTCAGCACGGTGGCGATTGCGGTGAGCGGAAGCAAGAACAGCAGGCACGCCCTCAAGTGGGCTCTCGACAGGTTCGTGCCCGAAGGGAGGGTCTTCTTCCGGATCCTGTATGTCCGGCCCACGATCAAGATGGTTCCCACTCCAAGTGAGCATTTTTCCCCCTCTCCATTTCGTCTTTCTGATTGATTTTCTACCTGTCATATTTGCAGTTCTTGTAGTCTTCAGGAAAAAAATGCAGTTCTTGTAGGCAATGAACCTTGTTATGAAGTGACCACTAGTCTCTGTGATGAGTTTTTTAGGTGAAATTAGGTGGAATATTCTTTATGGTTTAGGAAGTTTCAATTGGAGGAGGTAGCACTGGATGCATCAGAATTCAGAGAGGTGAATTAAACTGAAAAGTTTTACTAGGCCTGTGCATCAAACGTGGAATTTGCATCATATAGTTGAAGAAACTAGCCAAATACAACTCCAGATTGGCATTTGTATACCGATTATGTATGGCGATGTTGATATCCACTGTAGTCTAAGTTAATGTTGGAAAAGGACATACTATATGAAGTTTGCTGATTTATCTCTGGCCAATAAAAGGAACCAAGGGATGATAAGAGATATTCCAATTTGTGCAACTAGTGGAGAGATAAATATACTGTTCTGCACCCAAATTATCAATTAGGTATCTGTTCATGCATGGTATAAAGATACTCCAAACTCGAATAATACAGAGATACAGAAAACTAAAGTACTTCCTTTCAGTTTCGATAATGGATCTACCGCTTGCCGCCAGTAACACCATCTATGAACAAATTTATGATTGCGATGCCACACCTACCGGCTACCAGCTACAGAGTTTGGCGTACTACATTGTTAGGTTGAATCAATGTGAATTCCAAAACTTTTGTTGTACTAAGTGTGGACAATATGGAATTAAGAGAGTACCTGTATCTTGTTCCTGTTTCAAGGCATTTGAATACCAACCTATTCTCTCTTTCTTTTGCTTTTGTTAGTGGGAAATTTTATTCCAGTCACAAAGGTGCGAGAAGATGTAGCATCTGCATACATGAAAGAAGTGGAATGGCAAGCAAGTAATATGTTACTTCCATTCAAGAAGATGTGTGCTCAGAGACAGGTTGGCTTGCATAATAGGCTAAGCATGCCACTTGTGGTTAATCAAACAGCATATTTACTCCATTTGATGAACAGGTAGAAGCTGAAGCTGTTTTACTAGAATCTGATGATGTGCCTGCTGCTATAAGCGAAGAAATCAACAAATTCAATATTTGTAAGTTGGTTTTAGGTTCTTCCTCAAAAAGCATATTTCGGAGGTAAATTCTTAACATTAGTGTTTCAGCATTTTTCTGAACTTTCAATGTTTACCTTGCTGAATATATTATCAATCTATACACATGACTGTTGGATATACATAAAAAAGACTTCTATACTCAAGCCACATCCTCTTGATTAAGCATGAGGCTGATGCTCAAGTATGACTGTATGCAAAATTGTAAGGCCAGGTACTAAAAATTTGTCTTGTGATCCGGAAATCAGGATTAACAATAATCTATTATATTCATTCATCCATTCAGAACCTTCCCACTTCCAACTTGCACTTCCCGGCAAAATAACTTTTGTTTGAATTTTGAGCACTACGGTACTACTGCTCTTTGAGGTTGTGAACAGATGCCATTCTAGTCTGCATGCATTAGTTCAACAAATAAGTGTAAAGGCGATAAAATTTTAAGCTGATAGCTGATCTACTATAAGAAATCGTCAGCAAAGCTAAGAAGTAGGATGATCCATCCCTTCTCATTTAATGCCCCAGCTACCGGCCTATCACTGAAGGTTGCAGTGCAACAACTTGATTGCAAGTTTTATGCGTTAAATGGCCGAAAATGCAATAATAATTCTTCAGCAAAAAAGGCATTAAGTAAAGCAGGGCAGATATGTGCGGATTTGTACTGGCTACATGTTCCTTTAGTGTTGTCCAAAATTTTCATTAACTATCTACCAAAAAGAGTGCTGCAATAAAACTGGTCCATCAGTACTGAATCCTTACATATTCTTTTTTGAGGACTTAAAAAAAGATTTTTTAGGACTAATCCTTACATATTATAGCAACAGCACTTCAGTTGTTACACAATAATTTTTCTTTCAAGATAATATGTCAATATTCACTGGTGGTGAAGGTAAGTCATGTACAATATCTACTGGCCATTGTAATTATACTTTGAAAATAATCATCACTATGGATATCCTAAGCTTTTTAATGACATATTTTTAGAATTCACAGCGACCCTTCTAAAATTAGAAATGCATTTTATATGTCTCTAATTTTAGTCAGCTCCATGTCATATGGTTAACGTCGTTAACTATTTCCAGGAAACACAAAGGAAGTAAGACCGCATCCCAAATCTCTGAGTGCATTCCAAGCTTCTGTACAGCATATGTTGTTTCGAAAGGCAAACTTTCATTTGTGCGTTCAGCTACATCTAATAGTGGTGAAACAACTAAATCCATATCTTCTTCAACGGTGTCTTCTTCTAGCTCTAGAAACTTTTCCGCCAGTGCACCATCAGGTAATACACAAGCCTGCATGTTTCGTCTTGTGAACTTCGTTAGTTTGTACACCTGTAAATTGAATTCAATGAATTTTGATTCATTCAATTTTGATCACCATACATCAGCAACTTCGCATTATTAGAACTAGCAAATTTTCAGAAACATGCCTTTTCAAAAAAACTTTCAGGAACATAAATGTATTTGGACATTTGGTCTTTTTGTGCTTGATGTTAGCGTACTAAAGATTCTGTCTACTGCAGAATGGGCCGACACATATGGAACGACAAATGTATCGTTCCACCAGACTTCTGTGTCATCTCAGTGTGACCAAGCGCTGGCAAACATAAACAAGTTATCTAGCAGGCTAGCTAGCCCTTCAGGAAGTGTTGAGAGCGAGATCTCTTACCATGATGACACAGTCTTGACAAGTTCATACTCAATCACTTCAGAAGCACAGTTCAGTAGCAGCAGCAGTGGGAACTCTATCTATAAGAGCATCCAAAGAGATAATTTACCCGGTAACTCTGATCAGGCGTCAGTTTCAGAAATTGCAACAAATCTGAAACATTCTCATGACCAGGTATTTATCTTCTCAAGGAAAACAGTAAAATATTATCTTCAGAAGAATAATGTTTGTCTGAGTAATAAATGTATATTTGGTGAACTTTTTGTGCTAAACAGGACGAACTAAAGCTTGAGATTGAAGGGTTGAGGGTCAAACTACGACATCTTCAGAAGCTTCGTGAGTTTGCTCAGAACGAATCGTTTGACGCCACTGAGAAAGTAAGGTTTATTTCTTCATGGTAGGCACCATCCAGAAGTAGGTAACCTACAAGGTCTAATTGTTTCCTGTCGAATCTTTTCCATTAGTTACACAAGCTGGGCATTCAGCGCGTTCAGGATGAAATTAAGCTTAAGGAAATCGAACTCGCGGAAGAAAAGGTAAAGAGATTGGTAAGGAAAAAGGAGAGGGAAGAGCAGGGAGCAGCCAAAAGAGAAGCTGAATTCAAGCAAAACTCTGCTGAAAGGGAAGCAGCACAGTGTAACGACGACCAAGAGGCTAACGAGACAGGAGACAAGATTGTCGGACGCTGTTTTGACGAGTATAATAGGTACACATGGGAGGAGATACAAGCGTCGACTTCATCATTCTCTGCTGATCTTATGATTGGCAGGGGATCATATGGCACAGTCTACAAGGCTAGGCTTCATCATACAGTTGCAGCAGTGAAAGTTTTGAACTCCCCTGAAGGCTGTGGAATTCAGCAATTGCAGCAGGAGGTATTGTCATGTTCTCACCAATGCTCTCGTGCTCCTTTCAAGCTGATCATTGCATTTGCACCAAGGGGATGTTTCAACAAACATCAAATAACCTACCAACAAAATGCAATTCACAAACAAATTTGACAAGGGTGCTACTTGGTGTGCGATAGTCTAATCACGCCCTCCTCCGCCCACCGCCTCCCCCTCCCTCTACCTCCAGGGGGCACCTGTAAACACTTCCCCAGCTCCGATGAACCCTAACCCCAACTCCTCACCACCGTCGCTAAAACTAAAAGCTGTGGTCGCCGCCGTGGCCGAAGAAGTGAGGGAGAAGAACCAGACTCAGCCGCTGGAGGTGGACGGCACCATCGCGCAGGAGGAAGAACCAGGCGATAGATTTAGCGATTTGACAAACACAAGACCACCTCCCACTCAGCCTGTAAAAATAAACTGCAACCAGCAACCCGATGGTTTTGTTATTCTATTTGTCAGATATTCACATGTGTTTCTGCAACTCCTCATAAAGTGATTTAAAATACGCAACACCTACCATTGGACGTTTTAACACTATTTTTCATTTGGTGAGCAAATTTATGAACATTCTGAACTTTTTAAACGACTGCAGAATCTTCCCTGTCTGGTGTATCCTCTTCAAAACCGTCGTTTGTATTCTCTTCTTCTTAAAATGAGTGGCAAAGCTCCTATCTTTGGTTTTTATTTTTATTTTTTTTTAAAAAATGAGTGCACAAGTAGTTATGGTCCGTCATCATTTGTGTTTTGCCGATCATCCTTGCTCCAATTACTTAACCATCTAAACGGTGCAACTCATCTTATTTCAGCTTGAGGTCCTTGGTAAAATCCGGCACCCTCACTTGCTGCTGATGCTTGGAGCATGCCCTGAGCATGGTTGCCTGGTCTATGAGTACATGGAAAACGGTAGCCTGGATGACATGTTGCAGGGCAGAGATAATACACCGCGACTGACCTGGTTCGACCGTTTCAGGATTGCCTGGGAGGTGGCCACTGCTCTTATGTTCCTTCACAGTTCCAAGCCAGAGCCTATTATCCACCGTGATCTGAAGCCTGCAAACATACTACTAGACAGGAACCTGGTTAGCAAGATAGGTGATGTAGGCCTGTCAACTTTGCTTCCTAGTATGGATCAGCACCTGTCCACAATGATCAAGAACACTGCCCCAGTGGGCACTTTCTGCTACATAGACCCGGAGTATCAGCGGACCGGTGTAGTCTCCATGAAGTCCGACGTTTACGCGCTAGGCATTGTGATCTTGCAACTGCTGACAGCGAAACCACCAATGGGCCTTGCTCATGCTGTGGAGACTGCACTAGAAGATGGCTGCTTTGTGGACATTCTGGATGCCACTGCTGGGCAGTGGCCTCTGAATGAGACACAAGAACTGGCTGTCCTAGCCCTCAGATGCGCTGAAATGAGGCGCAAAGACCGGCCCGACTTGAGCGAGCATGTTCTTCCGATGCTGGAGCGGTTGAAGGATGTCGCGACCAAGGCAAGAGAAACCGCTCTTCACGGCCCGACAGCGCCTCCAAGCCATTTCATTTGCCCCATACTTCAGGTGATTTGGAATCAGTACTTCTCTTACGTAGTGACAGTTTCATAGGAGGTTTACTGAGATGGTTTTCAATAATGTTTCAGGAAGCGATGGACGATCCATACGTCGCGTCGGATGGGTACACATATGATCGTAAGGCGATCGAGATGTGGCTGAGTATGAACGACAAGTCCCCGATGACAAACCTGCGATTGCCCAACAAGAGCCTGATACCGAATCACTCGCTCCGTTCTGCAATCATGGACTGGAGATCGAAGAGAAACTGATACAGATTTTGGACAGCATCCTTCACATACGGCATATCAATTGGTGATTTCTGCTGTTTCCAAGATGTCGAAGTTTTGGCAGACCTTATGTAGTAGTAGTAGTAGTAGTCTCGATAGTGAGGTTTGGAGTTGTGCAGCTCTGTCCAAATGAAAGAATTGTTTCTTAGCCGATAGTTAGCTCACTGTCTCGTGAATGGTGAGACACTTCTTTTTCTTTCCATTCCCATTTATATTAATGAAGCACTGGTAAAGTAAATAGCTTTTCAGAAGACAGAATAGTCGGTGAGCAAATAATTTGATGCTCCTTTATGAGTCGTTATCTTCGCCATTTTGAGTTAGGTTAGCTCTCCCTCTTCCATTTATATTGATTTTACAAGCTGTTGCGAGCGATCAGAACTGAAAAAGCTGGAAGCAAGCTTTCATCAATTAACTTTGATCGCTGCGATCGCGTAAAGATACAATTGTCGGTAGAAAACAGCTTGCCCCAGGCCAAAACTAATCAAGCAGGATCATAATCTAATCAGATCTCTTAAAGGTCTGACCGCGACTTTACCCTGTCACTTTTCTGCAGATTAGCTTTTGACTAAAGAACAGGAGTATGTGTGTGAACTTGTGTATATTTTATCAAGAAACAATTTCCCATTCCTGAAAATCTGAAACTATGATGAAATGTCGATCACCATCACCTAGTTTCATCAATCAGGTGTCGCTGTTATGAAGATTTCCTTTCGTTTAAAGAAGTCGCAAGATGTTAGGTCAGTTGCAGACACACCAGCAGCGAAAAAAAAAGGCATATAACGATCGATTGAACAAGCGACATTACATGGCTCCAAATACTCTTGTTGGAGAAGAGAAGTGAAAAAGATGTAAAAATATTTCATCAACTTTTTCATCGATCAATTAGTAGTACAATCAATCAAGCTCAACATTCACCAACCAGCAGATTTGGTGAATTGGTCCACGCCGTCTAAGAAAAAGCAGACAGCCATTTTTGCGTTGCTTAATTTGTTCCTTTGTCGTCATCGTCGTCTCAGAAACCCAACTGAATTAATGAAAACAAAGTCACTAGTACTAATTACCAAACCAAAACAATCTCCTTTCCTGATTGATTTAATTAACCGAATCACCACCTGCAATCTCCTAATTATAGCTTGTTCTAATCAATCACCCTCCTCTTGTCAATGGCGAGATGGATGGACGGATCGATGATCCTAGAAGAGCTCTCTAGTGACAAGCGGCGCGGCGGCATTCCACGTGCTCTGGCTGGTCTGGTCGGCGGCGGCAGGGAAGAACTGACAGTGGCTGGGCAGGACGTTGCAGGCGACGGCCGGGGCGGCGGAGGCGGGGAGGTTAGGTTTGGGGTTAGGCGGCGGCACCCCCGCGGTGGTGACGCGGCGGCAGGAGGGGCACATTGTGAGCGTGGCGACGGGGGCGACACCGGCGCCGGAGGAGGGCTGCGAGGGCGCGGCCTTGAGCGCCCTGAGGTCGACGAGCTCCTTCTCGAGGCGCTTGTTCTCTTCGGAGAGGCGCTCGCACCAGCGTTTAAGGTACTCGCAATCGACCTCCGTCTGCTTGAGCTTGGTCCGGGCGCGGCGGTTCTGGAACCACACCTCCACCTGCCGCGGCCGCAGCCCGAGCCGGTTGGCCAACACCAGCTTCTGCTTCTGCAATTAAACCACCGCAAATCCTGATCAGTCCAGTGCGCGCGCGCGGTCGGGCGGACTCCATGGACGAACACAGCATGCACGAGGAGGAGTAGCCTGAGGAGGGAAGGAGATGCTTACGGGATTGAGCGTGCTGTGCGTCTTGAAGCACTCCTCGAGCACGGCGGCCTGGTCCTTGGACAGCCGCAGCTTCTTGCGGCCGCCGGCACCGTCCCCGCCATCCTCCTCATCGCTCCCGCCCTCTGCGCCGGCACGGACGCCGGATACCGTCCGCTCCAGCTCCCTCTTCCCGCTGGCGCTGGAGAGCGCGACGGCGCTGTCGGGCGAGGTCGACGTCCTCCCCTGGTCCTCCGCCGCCCCCGCCGCGCCGACGATGTGGTTGAGCGCGGCGCTCCAGGGGGACGCCGGGGAGGAGGAGGTGGTGGTGGAAGACGAGAGGCTGCCCTGCGAGGCGAGCCCGAGCCCGAGGCCAAGATCCAGGCTACGAGGCATCATCATCCTGTGAGGTGGAAGAAGATACCAATCGATCTCCTTGCCGGAGTGGAGGCAAAGGAAGAACGGTGTGGCCGTGTGTGTGCGGTTGGTGGTCTTGGCATGCGGCGGTGGTGGTGGAGGTGAGCTATAAATAGGAGGAGGAGGCAATGGATCGAGCCGAGCAGCAGCGGCAAATGATGAGCTGGGCTTGTGCGGGTAGATCTCCTCTGCTCGCAGCAATTATTAATCGAGTGCTTCCGCGCCACTGCTGCTCGCCTCGGCTCGGCTCGATCCGAGCCTTTTACCCTCTCCAGCTTCCCGTTCTTCTCAGCGAGCTCGAGCCATCTAAGCCGAGCCCCGCGTGTTGGATGGAACTTGGAAGCATCATCTATTTGGTGTTTCTTTGCAATTTTTTTAGAGAGTGCTAGAAGTCGGACATCTGATCTAAGATGTTTTTTCGGATATGTTGGTGCAACATTTTTCTATGTGTATAACATTTTTTGCTTGCACATTCCTCTCGTTGTCGGCGTTTTTGTTGCATTTATCATTACAAATGTTGGACGTATAGAAAAAAATATTGTGACGATCCCGATCGATATTCCTACTGTTATCGAAGGAAAATATTACACATATGAAAAAAATATTGTAAGTGGCGAAAAAATCGGACATCGATCACAAGTCATTAGGTTTTTTATCTTTAGCTCTCTTTCAAACTAAATTACAACTCTAGCTCCTTTTAAGTGTAGAAACATCAACATGTGCATGACAACTTCTTAACAAGTGTGGCAGATGGTAGGCCACCTTTTTGCCGAGCTTGTGGCTCGTCCGTGCGGGCCGGGCTACGTGCGTACCTTAGGAAGTTGTGCTAGGAGGACGGAGCTTCGTGCGTTCGGCTGGCCATTTGCTTGCTTGCTTGCTTGGTCTGACGAGAGTACTTTAAACTCTTTTAGCTGCCCTGGCTAAACATGTGTGCATTGCACGTTAACTGCTCGCAAGTTGTGGATATAGGGGGTACTATTCTGGAGTATTAATAACAAAACCAAGATTTGATACGTTGATCGATTATAGTTTAACTAGTGTACGTACGGTACCCAGATTTTCTGGCTGGCAGCCAAAGCTCCACCACCGCGTATCGTTTGTTAAATAATATCACTGTATGTTAATTTTTACCGAGCTTACTTGAGTCAAGTTTGAACTCAGTCAGTCTTGCTCAAGTTTAGCTTAGTTTTTACCAAACTCAAACTTAAGAGACTAGCTCACTCAAAATTAACTCATTTTAGCACTACTAACCTTAGAAGGCTAGACTCGCTCAAACTTGGTAGAGAGCACTTCGCATGCTTTAATTAGTATCGCCTACAAGAATATTGGATCTTTTGACCGGTTCACGCATGACACATACGATATGAGAGGGCGATGGATCTGACCGAAAACGAATGGTTCAGTGTGCTGCGCTCGATCTTCTCCCTGCAGTGACGCTGATTCCTAGGAACCAAACCTGCAAACGACAAAGGAATTAACGGGCGGCGTCTAGCTAGCTGGCGCCGGATTAGTGTACGTAGTTGACAAAATTGCGTGGATGCACGGACGATGCCAAAAACGATCGAGACGAAGAGGTCAATGTTTAGGTTTTATTTATTTTAACTTTTGATTTTAGATTCTGATCTAAAAGCGAATAAAAATAAACAGATGATTATAAAATCCGATTCTTATAATCCAGGTTCACCTATATACACTAGAATTTACCATTCACTTCATATGTGTTTTTGGATTCTAGCTTTTTGAGAATCAACTTTTCTACGATCACAATCTAAAATCAGCTTTTAGACAATCCAAAAGCAGAACAAACAGGCTTTAGTTAACTTGAATCGAATTCTCAGGCGGTAGGTTTAGGGGTGGGCATTTTAAACCGAAACGATTATCGAACCGAATTAACCGATTATTTCGGTTTATTCGGTTTTCGGTTTTCGTTGGTTTTGTTTTGATATAATTAGGTTTTGGTGTTGGTTCGGTTTTTCGCTTTCAAAAACCGAAATAACCGAATAACCGAATAAGCGATATACAATACTACTTTTATAATATTCTTCCTAAAGTCACTAAATAATTCTCATGTTATAATACATTTATGCATATGTTTAGTATATTCATATGTTCTATTATGCTTATATTGTAATGACATATGAATATTGTATGGGTTTATCCATACTTTGTGTTGCAATATGAGAAGAACTAAATCTAATCTACCTAATGCTATTCATATTTGAATAACCAAAAACCGAATTAACGAACCGAAATATTTCGGTTAATTCGGTTCGGTTTTTAATTTTTGGCCGAGAAATTCGGCTTCCAGTTTTCAAAAACCGAATTATTTTAAAACCGAATCGATTAAACCGAAAAAACCGAACGCCCACCCCTAGGTAGGTTGTCAATGTGCGCCCGGCCATGCAACCAAATTAGTACAAGTACTACTATTAAACTAAGATTTTCAATCATGATTTCCGTAGCAAGGCTTTAGAAAAGTTACATTAGCTATCGCTAGCCATCGTGAAAGATATATATCCTTCGTAGCGTATTCAGTATTAAAATATTTTTTAAAATAAGTATGTACAAAATATAAATCACCTCCAAACAAATCATTAAAATATGATACTTTAGGTACTAATATTTTTATAGTAAGAATATGAGTCAAGTCTAGAATCAACAAATATAGTAATATATATTCAAAAGATCATAAATGATAACTATACCATAACGTTCTTAACAATAAGTATTTAATCATCGAGAAATATGGATATTGAATTATTGAAAAAGGGCAAGATGAAGTCTTTTACTAGTTTTCTTATGTCCGGCTTATAAGACTGCTTTGTTTGGGCTTTTTCAATGCCTTAAAAGCCAAAAAGTTAAAGCCTAAACAAACGAGTAGCTTTTTATCTGGGCTTTTCAAAAGCCATAAGCCTCCATACAACTAAAAACCAATAGCCACTGGAGAGAGGCTTTTTTGGCTTATTGATGGTTGGTTTTAGACTAATAACATTAAAGTTAGATAAAATTACCCACCTTTAATTATCACGTACAAAAATCATTAGCTTTTAAGCTGTTAAAGCCAAAAAGCTGGCTTTAAGCTATAAACTAAAAAGCCTAAGTCTAAACAAACAGAGTCTAAGAGATATATTTGGGTCTTTTAATAAGGATTAAGTATCACTGTACACGAACCTTCCGATGTTTACACCGTACACACCAACTAACAAAAGTCACGAAAAATTCTGAAAAAAATTGTAGATATACTTCATAGATTGCCCTACCTATGTATGAAATTTCAAGATCAAATTCATTATATATCGAGAGTTACAAAAAAAAAGAAAATTCTGACAAGTTTAAACTCTTAAACTTGTCAGAATTTTCTTTCTTTTTTGTAACTCTTGATATATAATGAATTTGAACCTACAATTTTATACATAGGTAGAGCAATCTATGAAGTACATCTACAATTTTTTTCAGAATTTTTCGTGACTTTTGTTAGTTGGTGTACACGGTGTGTGCACGGGAAGGCCTGTGTGCACAGGATATATTGCCTTTTAATAATATTGAATTTCAAAATAGGCCAATATTTTTTATCAATAAGTATCTATATAGGATAGTGAAAATATCACTAGCTATAACGTTTGTAGCTAATATAGCTGTCGACGATTCGGGACAGGGTCCCCCACCGAACTTACTTGTTGAATGAGGGATCAACTTGGGGCCCCTTTTCCGCAAGGGTTATACGTCTGAGGGTATGCCAAGCAACGGGACTAAGGTATACCGGACAATCGTAAGGCACGGGGGGTCGCTTTTTTGTCTGGTTCGGGCCTCTCACGGGGGAGATAATAACCCTACGTCCAGTGATTGCACTAGTATGTGAAAGTTCGTTACAACGAGCTTGCTCGGGAGGCCCTGAATGATCCTAAGGACTCCCGTGAACAAGTGATGTGTGTAAGTGTGTGTAGTTCAGAGGGTCCAACCCTCAATCCATCGTGGAAGGGGGTATTTATAGGGAATTACAGGAAACAAATCATTTATTACAGGGGCGTGTTCTCAGAGAGGACGTAAGCGGTCGCGATGGCGCGCCACCCACCGTACCATGCGACGTGGAGTACAGTGGCCAGACCAAGGCGGCGCGACCGTGGCAATGGCGGATCTGGCGCGGCGATCTCTCGAGCCGCTGCGCATTTAATGCCACGTCGCCTTGTCGCGGGCCCCCGAGCATGCGTTTCGCTCGGGGACGTACTTGATGGGGGACGGGATAGCCCCGTGAGCTGGACTTATACGAAGGTCGGCCTTGCGCGCGCCATCCGGGCAAGAGCATGGTCGGTTGGCGCCGAGCTTCGATGGTCGTCTTGGTACAGCATATCCAATCCCCGACAATAGCAGAACATTAATTGGCTCGTAGCTTCATGTTTGGTGTAAAAAAAAACTATAGCGCGTAACTATAGCTAGCTATTTAGAACACTATATCAAACATTACAAGACCACATCGACAGAAGCTGAGCAAACATCTGTGAATCTTCATACTGCATTTTTTAATCTTTTGCTATTATTTTCCCCAGTTGCATGTGTGTTCTTGACAGTAGAAGCAAGGCCATAAAAATACGTACCCTCCCCTGTGTACAGTAAACATTCTACAAGAGCGCAATCAATAAAGAGTTGAGTGCGTCCATCAAGCCGGCTCAAACGTCAGAGCCCGATCGGACCGAGCCGATCGAGTAGCCGAGGAACGGGGCCGCAGAACAAGAGAGCGAGGCTGAGCCGATGATTACCAGAGCTGCGGTTAGGGGTGCAAACGGTACTGACCAATCCGGTACCGAATCTGGTTGGTACCATATTCGGGAAAGCAATTCAGTATCGGTTGGATTTGGTCACGGATAGTTATTTATGGATCCTGTAGCGAAATTGGATGTTGAAGTATAAGTGAATTACTCATCTTTCCTCATCGACCTTTTTTTTGGGTGAACCTACGGTGCATGCAATTCAATATGGTATCGAGCCAAGAGGTCTCGAGTTCAAAACCCGGTTGACGCAATTAAAAAAAATAATTGTAGTCCACTTCTATTCCACGTCCTAGGCTTGATGGAGCCTGCACATGAGGGGGAGTGTTGAAGTATAAGTGAATTGGCCACCTTTCCTCATCAGCTTAAGCTTTTGGGTGAACTGGCTGGTGCATGCAACTCAATATTAGAAAAAAGAAAATCCCACTAAATAGCGTCGGTACGCGGTAAGCCGGATATCCGACAAGCAAGTTAGTCGCCTAATCAACCCAGCCCATCAACCGTCATTGACACCATCCGGCCCAGATTTTACAAAGTTCTAATCTAACTCCAACCATTACCGGTCCTCGCCGCCACGCACCACCACTCACAGGCGCACCACCACCACCACCATGTAGACCACCCCGTCGTTGGGAGCCGTGTCTGCCCCGCGGCCAGGGACCTACTGCCAGTCGAAGGCTTGATGTCATGGTGGTATGGTTTAGTGTATTTTCCTTTATGTATGCACATACTATCCGTCTATATTATCTGTTTCTGATCGGAAACTGTCATGTATCCATCCTGATCGTATTCGAAACTTTAATTCATATTTCTATCCGGTCTTACCTTATGTGACTCTGAATCTGAGAGAAAAAACCATATCTAACCCCGAATCTAAGAAAAAAAATGGATTAGAATACGGTATAAACAGTAGCCACCCAAAACCAACCGGATTGCACATGTAGCTGCAGGCAGGGCCCATCTACGGTGAACAGGAAAATAAGGGAAAGACAGGGGTGGCCCACCGGCCCGGCCGTGCGCCTTGCTTTGCCGGCACTTTTCCAGACACCCCCACAACCTCCCCGCAATCATTGGGGGGCTCCAATGCATCCAATTCGACCGCTGTACTTAAACTATTCATCACTAACTCCTCCAACCCCATCGTATGAAGGTATACTCATTTCACAGGTTGCTTTTACTCTATTTTATCTTCTTGCCTGAATTCTTTTCGTCCATAAATAACCTGGGAGAAACAGATTTCAAACGACTTTTTTTTTTGGTAAAAACAAGCCCAACGTCAATACTAATTAGGATGAATTAAAAGGGGGCAGACACCATGTTGCACCTACCACTTTATGGTGGTAGCAATTTCTAACCAAGACTGCAGGTGTTGGTGGCATCTGTGGCCGTTTACTTGTAGTGAGTGACTAATTATGATCATAAGAGAGCATATTATTTTTCACGAAATCACAGGTCATTTATACAATTTTCTTTTTCTTTTTCCAATTATGCTATATCCCTAAAGCATTGTGTTTGTTTTTCCAAACTTTTCCATGCTGATCCCTCCTCCAACTTTGTTTCTCCAACCTACCTCACCCGGTCCATATATAGTGGTTGTTCCTCCATTCTATTTAATGTGGGACCTTAACCTTTTTGGTCTGATGCACAATGATTGCACTCCGAGTTTGTGAGTTCTGCTAGTAGAGTGGAGTACTTTTTTTCTTAATAACATCTGCCCTTTTCTTCACTGTTTTGATAATTAAGTTTGGGAATGTTGAAGAAATGTGGACACACATCTTGCGGAATCTGACCGGACATCAGATTCAAATTACGGGTAAATTAACGAGCAAAGTTTCGAGTTACAAGTGTGCTAGGATTGATTATGAGCCATATACATATATACGACATCATTGGGGCGAAGTGGTCTTCTAAGAAAGAAGGATTAGAGAATGTAATCACTAATTGAAACTTTTGTTGATACACTAGCTATAAAAGTATGGTGGCCTGCTAGCTAAGGCCTTAAGGGCATGGCTGGTCAAGCTTCATCTTCAAAGCTGAAACTAGGCCAAATAGAATTATTAGTTTTTTTACTATATAGAAGCTCAAGGTCTCCGATAAGGTGGCCTGTATGTTTGGAGAAGTAGAACTTGGCCAGACAGCCCCTGCATGCGAAACGGCTGTTACTAGTGTTCTGGTTTTGCAAAGCTAGGTTAATACAGTGAAAGAAAGAAGTTTTGCTTTGCAAGGGTTAATTAGCTGAATTATCTTGATCTCTATTTGCGTCGATCATTATTATCTCTTGGCCCTTGATTTTGCCATTCTGCAGAGGGGAGTGGTGATGGGCAGATGATTACAATGATACATAGGTCCCATGTTAATTTATGTATCTTGACATGACAGAGAGGACAGGACCAATCTTGCGCTGAAAGCTGCATTAAGCAGATGTGGTGTTTGAATAATGGTATAGGATGTCCACTTAGGGTGGCGTTAAGTCCCCTAGATGTTGCTGTCGGGTCAAGTGGTGCTTCTTTAGTTATTTTCCCTTGTTATTTTTATCCGCGCGCGAATTATCAGACACACAAGAGCAAGATGCCAGCGAACCGCTAGAGCTGACCCTACCGATCGATTTCATGTGGCATATGCTAGACGATGATAGTACTCAATTGTTGTATCAAATGAGTATATATTTTAGTTGGAATGTGACCATTAAGAAAGGTTAGCACCATTTCACAAGTTTTAATTTTTTAAATCATGGAAGACAAACATGTGCTCTTGATTATGAAATGGTAGGTTGAGACTTGAGATATTTTGTCAAATCAAAATTAAGCTCCGAGCTAGAATGCATAATCATGTTTATTTTTTTTAAGAGTATTGCAGAGTATCAGGTACCACAATAATTGGTTTATGATTCAGCTGTTAATGTCTACGTCAACGAAAAATGGGATAAGAGATCGATACATATCTGCAACCGTTGTTTTTCATCTCTTCTTGCTAATGCTCTATTAACCCATTTATCTTTTGTTTGAAAAAGAATGCTCTTGCTATACCGTTTGGAGTTTTACTAGAGGGGAAAAAAACACCCACTTTGGCGCTTGCTTTCATCTAAAATAAATCCTCGGAAAATATCGTAAAATCACAAGCTAGCCGATCTTAAATCCCTGTGCAAACCATCAACATTTGCATAGTATCCTGTTTGTAACCAGTACGGGAAATCTGCATGGTGTATGTAGCAGGCTGTGTAATAATAGTACATCTGGTGCGGATCTTGTTGTATTCCAGATACTGTAATTATCGCGAACAATCTTTTAGACCATGTGCAAATTAATCACCAATTTTGAATAGTGCCTTTATTTATTTCTCCGTCTAAATTTATAAGACATATTTTTTCTTAACACGTAAACCAATAAGGTATCGACTATGACTAGACTATCGATCCCAAATTATCGCCTCTAAGTACTATATTAAATACATACATCTAGAGTAAAGTTGGATATTTATTGGAGGGAACTTCATCTTGCTTATATATGTAGACAAGATCATTTAAACAGTAAGTTTTATTCTAACCTGAATCGACAGTGCACCTATTCCTTCGCTACCCATTTGCGAACCAGTTATGGACAAAGGTGTTCTCACTGATACAGCTAGCTTCTCTCGTACCTCATGCAGGGCCCTCATCCCTTCGAAAGTTCTTGCTCCTGCAACCAAACAGGTCGTTGGAATGATAATCTATACTTTACGGAACATATGGAAGGAAAGGAACGCGAGAATTTTGAACAGCGAGTATCAATCTACAGACACAGTTTTCGCTCGAGCTATTCAGGATGTCAATCACCGTAGGATGGCACTAGAGAATATCGTGGTTTAGGTGTGACCGTATGGGCACCGACGATGTTGTTAATTGATGACTTTCCGAAGGTTGAAATGGCGTAGGTGTCCATAGGTTTTCTTTCCCGCAGAGACTTGTGTATTGCGCTGAACTGCTTGTTTTATTTCTCTCCTGATCTTTAATGCATGGCAGAGCTCCTGTCCTTTATTTAAAAAAAAAAAGTTTTATTCTAACAAACGCGTCCTATATTCTTCGACGGAGGGAGCGAGTGATTTGCAAGCGGAACCATTGATGCGGTATCTTGTACAGTAATTTGGTTGTGGACCTAACAGTGGCACTCGTGGGCTGGCTGGCTGGCTGGCTGGCTGTCCCTCACGTGCGCCCGATCATGCGATGACCGTCTGAGCTGCTGGCTTCGCTCCTGCATGCGTCCGCGAGTGGCCGGTCTCGGCTCGACCGGGTGGGGCCCACCGGTACGAGGCTCGCGGGGACTCCCCATGTGCCGCCCTCGTGGAGGCGGGCGAGGCGAGCGAGACGGGACGCGCGAGGGAGGCCGGCCGGTGGCGTGGTGGTGGTGGCGGTCGTGCCGTGCCGTGCGCTGCCCGCGTATAATTACGCGCCCCACTTGCCGTGGGAGCGGGCACCTAGCGGCTACTGCCGCTGTAGCTTATGATTGATTATTGGGTCCCGGATGCCTCCAATCATGCACGGTTTCAGTTGGACGTACGCTTGGGACGGTTGTTTGATTATGGGCTGATCCCACTTACTATTATTCAACCTCCAAATAAGAAGCATATATATTTTTTTATGATCTCTTGTTTTTCTTTTTCTTTTTGGTGCAAATCTGTCCTTCACAGGTTCGCGAAACCGACAAAAACTACTCTAAAACTGCGGTTTTGGACCTTACCGAGCCAATTGGAGATTCAAAATCGGTCGGTAAACCGGTACAATACAAAAAAAATTAAAGAAATTTATACGACATAAATCGTTTGAAAATCGGTGAAAACTGCTCGATTGTTATAAAATCGAGTGAAAATCGCTCAAAAATTGATTTTAAGGAACATTTAGTTGGTCGGTCGGTTTTCAACCGGTTTTTGTTTTTTTAATTTTTTTGAAAATCTCTCAAAATGTTTATATAGTGAATTGCATTATGAAATTAGCAAGATTAATACAAAAATAAAAACTCCGTAGCTAGCTATGACAAGAAGTATCATGTATGCACTATGTATTTGTACAGTATGCTGTACTTCAGTACTAGATTAGTAGAATAAAACTTCAGTACTATAAGCCTAGCTACATATGAGGGGACGCATATGCACGCAGTGCATGCATACGTGCTACGAACTAGTGGTAGAAGTGTAGAACGGGCATGCATATGGAGGCGGCCAGCATGTAACGTGAAGGCCAGCTGGGCGTTTGTTAGCTTAATTTCCGTTGAATGATCGTTGGATCGATGCATAATAATGCATTAACGAGCTGAAGAAGCAAAGCCGCCATGCATGGAGTCCTCGTACAGTTGGACAGACCGGACGGATCGGCCGGATGTGTCACACCTTCTATATATCTCCTCCTGATCGAATAATTGGAGCTGACCGATTATTGCACACACTATGGACGATGGACCGATGCACGCAACGAAAAAGTATACTAACTAACAAGATACGAAGTACAATGATGGAGTAGATTGATCAGTATATATCTACGATTTGATCATTTGCATGCTCACTACTTCATTACATGGTGTTCTCAGGGCGGACCAACGGTGGGCAGCTTTACTGCCCCACCTACAATTTAAATCAAGTATGTTGTATATCTGCGTAGGAAAAATATCTAGTCAAGAATAAATGTTTGCAACCCAACTAACAAAAGTTTCAAAAATTCTAAAAAAATCATGGATGTATATCTCACACCCCATCTACATATAAAATTTCATGATCAAATTAGTCCTGCTAGAAGTTACAAAAAAAAAAGTTGATCATGAGCAGAACCGATCCTGTTCATGATCAAGTTTATTTTTTATTACTCTAGCACAGACGAAGATGATCATGAAAGCATTTGTTGGATGTGGATTAGCATTTGAAGTTAAAGTTCTGCTTTTTGCTTAGAACTAAATCTAACTTAGAACTGAATTGTTTCTTTATGTATGTTTCTTTAATAGTACTATTGTTATTACGTCATTACATTTTTTGGCGTTTTAATACTACTTTAAACCCGCCCCACCTATAATTTCTTCCCGGTCCGCAGGTGTTCTCTGCATGCATCCACTTGTTCACGCCGATCGTACTCTCCTCCGTCTATATGTATTTCTTCTAAGCACGTAGCTCAAAGAGATCGATATTGAATATAACTACACTATCTTTAATTATTATCTCTAAAAATATATTCAATACATACACATGTACTAGTAAAACTAAATATTTATTAAGAGTGTAGAGAAACATCAAATTAATTTTGTATCAGAATGTGAAATAGTCTTATATTTATAAATAAGATTATCTTAAAAAACATTATATATTTTTAGGAAGAAACTAGCGCTCGGACGTCCGATTACTGTTCATCCCATCGGACGACTCTTGCAACATTTTTTTCTTACGCTTGTAACATTTTTTGCCGACGCGTGCAACATTTTTTTGAACGCTTGCAACATTCGTTTACTGTAGCGCATTTCACTGTTTGTCAAAGAAAATATTTCATGCGTTATAATAAAATATTGCACACACAGAAAAAAATATTATAATACATCCGAAAATTTCGAACATCCGGACAAAATCATTAGTATATTTTTGTTACGGAGAGAGTACATGCAAGCCTTATCTCTGCCGCTACCTAGCTAAGGTAGCCATTGATTCGGCCGACATGGCCGTGCTGTCAAAAAAAAAAAAAACCGTGTGTGCACGGCCGATTGATGGTGGTTGACTGGTTGTTTAGTGTGGCAGGCAGGCCGCAGGCATGTACAGTGTAGGAGAGAGGCTGCCTTTCCGTGAGAGCTGGGCTGGATGGGTGGATGGGTAAGTGGTAAATTATTCTGGTGCACATGCCCCTCTCTGCTGGTAATCATTTCATCCCATGCAGCCTGCCCTGCAGAGATGGATCCATCGGTGCGTGTGTGTGTGTATCTCAATAATTGTGTACGTGGAAAGCTACGTGTTTGTCTATTTATTGTTTGCCCGTTTGTTTACTATACTTAATTGGGAGGAGGAATAAATAGTTTGCTCAGGAATGGGGGAATAAATTGTTTGCTCAGGGCTGTACTCCACTTGGTAAGCATGCAACATGGCTTATCAGTAAGTAATTAATGGTTATTGAAAAGCATATATATATGCTTCGAATGATTATCATCTGGCTGGCTAATAAATGTGCCAATGAAATGAGCATTAGAAGAACCGTGTATGTCCATCTCATCCTTCTCCCTTTTTCTCCGCCTCTGAGGATAATTTCGCAATATTGCTCGCACGAAAGAAATGTCTTACGTAGTTAAAGAAAATATATAGCATAATACCATGCATGATGATATACAAGAATGCAGATAATTAATCTCTACTATATAAATTGAGAGTTTCTTCCCACATTACTTTATCAAAATTACTCACCTTTGTCACTGTTACTTCATCAAAATTACCTACCTTTGCCACTGCTCTTTAATTACCCACTTTTGCCACTATTAGTGCTCTTTGTAAATAAACTTTTATCGCAAATTGAGTTTCCGCTTACAACGCACGCACATAACTCTCTATTGAATTTAGGTTTTTCCATGAAAAACTAAAACTTAGATCCTATAATGTAGTTTCAAGAATGAGACCTTCCGTTATATGGAAATTTGCGAAGGCACCTTAAAATCTTTTGATTATTATGGTTTACTCTTGTAGACTTTATATAATTACTAGAAATTATCGTCTGTTGCTTTAATTCATCTATAACTTATAGTTCCAAGTATAAAAGCTTGTGCATACGAAAATTTGCAAATTGCACCTTAAAACTTTTCTTATTATCACGGTTTAGTTTTTAGATTCTTGCCAAGGATTGTTTTTCTACTATTTTAATTCATCTGCATGAAGCGATTGTTGTTCCGTTGTAACGTCACGGACACTTGACTAGTATACATAAAACATGACTAGGGGATTAAAAACTATATAAATATTAAACCATTGATAAATGTTAGATGATAATTACTTACCTCTTCACTTACTTCAATATTTGTACAACTTATATTATATTACAAGATGCATCACATGCAGTGCTGCTCGTGCTACAGTACATAGCGCCTATTTTACACTGCTTAGCGCTTATTAATTACCGCTACAAGATCACAAGACTTGCCCTAGACGATCCAGATCACAGCGACTACGTACGCACACACGGCTCGATCTAGAGGTTAGAGACCGATCGACCATGCAATCTCTTTAACAGGTGCAGGAAACGCCGGGTCCGGCCGGTTCTCAAAGCTAGCCGAGTAGCATAGCTGCATAGGTTTGATTGATTAAAGTAGGCGACAAGATGCGCATTATGCTAACGCCAGTGGGCTTTGCTTCGTTATTTACTACTACATGCCAACACGGCGGCGAAGGTAAGACTACAAGCTCGGCTAGGCCGGGGAGGGCGCGCAAGTGGCCATGTGGATGGGATGTGGGTGGGCAGGGCGTTGCGTGGAATCCCAAGGCCGCGCCAGCGGGGCGGGGCGTACGGCCATGTCGCCCACACGTGCGTGCACGCCGTCACAACATCCTCTCTCGTTCCGTCCCAAATTCATGTTATCGTATGGAGTAGTATTTTCTTGAAAGTTTTTTTTTATCATGAATACATGACAAATACGTCAATATAAAATTAATTAGCTCGATGCTTCCTTCCCTTCGTGGTTTTAATAAAGGGAGAAACTAGCGCTCGGACGTCCGATTTCTGTTCATCCCATCGGACGTCTCCTATAACATTTTTTTTCTTCGTTTGTAACATTTTTTGCCAATGCGTGCAATATTTTTTGAACGCTTGCAACATCTATTTACTGTAGCGCATTTCACTGTTTGTCGAAGAAAAATATTGCGTGCGTAGGAAAAAAATGTTGCAACGCGTTCGAAAATTTCAGACGTCTAGACACAAGTCATTTCGTTTAATAAATATCTAAGGTTACTTAATATTCTTTATATGCATGTATAAAACGTAAGGTTAAGAGATAATAATTAAAAGTAATTTAGTTATTTTTAATATCTCCTTCCTATATATCATGAGAAAATGCTGATTTAAAAGTGGGAGGAGAGAGTATATATCTCCCGGTCAACGACCGGTTCGCCGCAGCAGCAGGCGACTTTTATATTCGTAGCTAGCTAGGCCCTTATTTTTTTTTTTTTGGTTGTTTTTTGTTTGTGGTTCTTTTGGCCGGCTTTCTATTCTAGTTCTAGTTTATATGACCAAATTGCCTCTTCTTTAATTGATCTCTCGTCGTTTGCGTCGTGCGCTCGGTCGCTTTCGTCGTCGTTGCATGTGTGCGCTCGTGTCCCCGGCCGGCATCTGATTCGTTCGTGCATGGGCTAGCTAGCTAGGCGATTGTTAATTGGCGCGTTGGCACGTGCGACGGAATTCACAACGATCGATCGCGATACAGAGGCGGCTTCTGCTGTTTGGCTGCGCAGGCAACGGCGCGTTGGATGGATGCGTCGTACGCGGCCATGCACTGCCGTGTAAGGTGCGTACGTGTGCGCGTGGGTGAACCGCAAGAGTTCTTTGGTCACAAATAGTTACTGTATTTAAAGCACAGTTTTAATCACTTATTTTTATTATAAAATGTTTTACAAAACTCAATAAAATTATAATATTATGGAAGTACTTTCCAAGACAAATCTATGTATGATTTTCACGCATCCAAATTAAATATTTAAAAAGGTATTTACAAACAAAATTTAAAAGTTTAACTATACGTATATCCAAAACAAAAACTATTTATGACTGGAGAGAGAGCAGCTGGCTAGCTCGGGATAGGTCGCTATCCATCCGCGAACATATTTTGCCGGACTGTCGCTTGATTTCGGCATGAGTCTGGGTCTAGCAAGCTAGGGATCAGGCCCGGCGTGCAATGCAACTTGACTGTAAGTTTCAAGTGTCAGCAGAAGTATGAATTAACCTAGATCACTCCTGTTTAACAATTGTTCTGCATTTGCCTCTCATCTCAAACCAACTTGGCATGCCACAGGATTCACATAAAAAGAGCTGAGAGTTAGCAAGAAGGGAAGTTGTTGTTACGGAGTGTATCAAACAACCATGCACTTCTAAGAAATATATGGACCACAAAAATACTTGTAAGAGAGTAAATCAAACTTTGACCGACTTCTGAGAGGTATTTGCAAATTTTTTTTCCATAGTATAACCTAGCATGTTTGCTAAGATGACCAAACTAAATCATATATAAGTCACCTTTAAGTTGCAACTCTATAGGTTCAAAAGCCTACAATATTGTAAATTCCTCTTGTGTTACGTATCAAAAGAGCTCAACTACGCAAGTGTGGTGACCCACATAATTAACTTTGGATAATAACTAAAGCTTTGTCATTAATCTTGAGTTAATTACACTGATGTGAATATATTAGCTAACAAAACATCGAGCGGGCCTGATGCTTTATCAGTTAATACACCGATTCAGAGTATTACGGCAGAACACTAATTAGAGACTAAAAATGAATTTATTACATTCCAAACACGCATTACTAGCTTACAGTTTATCACCTGTCTTATTACACAATTTGCAACAAAAGTTTAATATCACATTTATTCTACTATATACCTAGAGAAGGAGGGCCTCTGTTGTAGGAGCCACTACTCTGTCTAGTCCTCTGGATCGTCCTCCACCTCATCACCATGGTCCTACGCAGGGGTGGATCCAGGCCTCGGCCCACCCGGGCCGTGGCCCAAGGCCTGGGACCAAAAGAACGTAAGGATTTAGCCCAATAGAGATAGCCCAGCTATGGAAAAAATCCAACAGCAGTGGGTCGGTCCAAGGGTTGGCCCAGTGCTAGTTTCGCCCCTGGTCCTACGGGTGATCATCCATAGCAATTAGAATCTAAGAAAAGAGAGAATATACAAGGGTGTGACTGTGTGAGTACAAAGGTGTACTCAGCTAGCATTAGTACTAATTACGTATTTATAAATTTTATAATCTGGAACCTTCACCGGTTCCATTCCTCAAATCCATACCTCAAGACCAATTACCAAAATAGGTTTTATGAGGAAAAATCTTGGGTTTCAAATTTTATTTGTAAATTAAATCTCTACTAGCTAGCATTCATATATGAGGCAGATTTAACTTCCGTAACTTCCAATCCAGGAAATAGGCATGAATTCATGATTTTAACCCTGCGCATATTTTGTATCATTTTACTCATAGCGAAGCTGATCATGATCAGGAACCCAAAAATGTTTATCACTATTTAGGTATTTAGATCTCCAACCCTAGCCTCTTCCAGGCTGTGCACTGTGTGTGCTGTCCTTAAAGTATAGTGCTTTAGGTCTATCCATTTTTATTGTGCACAATTTACTATTTGACTGAGGGTAAAATACTTTCTACCTCGTGATATTTTCAAAATACATGTGTCTACAGCTTAAAACAGGTTTGTAAAACTATCAAATGATGCAAATTAAATCGCAAGAGGTGTTGGTTTGGCCCTGGACGAATTTGGTATCCCAATGAGCGATACCAATTACACCAGGCTGACGACAACTCTAATTCAATTTAATTTATTTAACTTCTTTCTGTGTTATTAATTTATTCTCTTTACTGATGACTGAATTTTTTTATTGATTTGCAGGTTATCCAAAGATTTTGGCAAGGAGATCTTAGAAATCTGTAGAACTTTTTATTTATGTTTTGAATGAACCATTTTTGTAATCACATTGAAATTGTGATTTAAAATTTTGATATAAAGCGGTTCATTTAGTTGCACAAAAGATGTAATTATTTAATGAATACAATAAATTATTGGTACTTGATTTTACTTACTGATTGATGGTTTAGTTTAATGACACAGTTTAGGTTAATATTATTTACGGTTGTTAATTTCAGCAAGGCAAGGGAAAGAAGGGGCCGTCTATTGTATAGTTGCGTGAAATTTTCTTGAGATGTGGTTCCATATTTTTTTCTTTTGACAGTTGCACAGATATTAAAGTATGAATGAATGGTAAACAATGATTATTTATCTTTTTACTTACTTCAAAATTTATACAACTTGTATTAAGAGAAAAAACATTGAAGCACTCGTTGTCAACCCACCAGCTGGCACTGTCCTGCCACACCTCCGTTGCTGCCGCTCACCACTGTTCTTCCGTTGCCCCTTCCTCTCTCTCTCTCTCTCTCTAAGCTCGAGGATCCGGTAAACCAGGCTGTAACCCGACAGTGGCGCCGAAGAGGTGGAAGATGAGTTTGTTGGAGCACAAAACTCTACGCTGATTGCCTGATTCAAGGGTGAGTAAAATGGACTGAAAGTTAACAATTTTTAGCTGCATGTGCATTATCAAAATCCAGGGGACATCCAGTCTAATTAAAAACAGATAAAATAAGTACGATACAGAGGGTTAGATTTTTTCGAATTCATACATTAATCTCTGGGAACTCATCGATCGATCCTACCTTGTCAAATCTAATTAACTTGCACTTCCCCAAAAAGACACAGAAAAATACGATTAAACTTTCTGCTACACTCGCTTTTGCGAGTCGTGTTGTGACAATGCCGTAATTTATCTTCCTTGCCATGCTGACCATGGAGGCAGAGCAGATAACCTGTTCTATCTGGTTGCCTTGACCGCCTTTGCGAGTCCAGAGGAGCTTCCGTACACCGCTCCGGTCTCTCTGAATCCACAGAATAATTGCCGGTGACCGGGAAGCACCACCGGATTTTTCTTACGCTTGTAACATTTTTTGCCGACGTGCAACATTTTTTGACGCTTGCAACATTCGTTTCTTGTAGCGCATTTCACTGTTTGTCAAAGAAAATATTTCATGCGTTATAATAAAATATTGCACACGAGAAAAAATATTATAATACATCCGAAAATTTCGAACATCCGGACAAAATCATTAGTATATTTTTGTTACGGAGAGAGTACATGCAAGCCTTATCTCTGCCGCTACCTAGCTAAGGTAGCCATTGATTCGGCCGACATGGCCGTGCTGTCAAAAAAAAAAAAAACCGTGTGTGCACGGCCGATTGATGGTGGTTGACTGGTTGTTTAGTGTGGCAGGCAGGCCGCAGGCATGTACAGTGTAGGAGAGAGGCTGCCTTTCCGTGAGAGCTGGACTGGATGGGTGGATGGGTAAGTGGTAAATTATTCTGGTGCACATGCCCCTCTCTGCTGGTAATCATTTCATCCCATGCAGCCTGCCCTGCAGAGATGGATCCATCGGTGCGTGTGTGTGTGTATCTCAATAATTGTGTACGTGGGAAAGCTACGTGTTTGTCTATTTATTGTTTGCCCGTTTGTTTACTATACTTAATTGGGAGGAGGAATAAATAGTTTGCTCAGGAATGGGGGAATAAATTGTTTGCTCAGGGCTGTACTCCACTTGGTAAGCATGCAACATGGCTTATCAGTAAGTAATTAATGGTTATTGAAAAGCATATATATATGCTTCGAATGATTATCATCTGGCTGGCTAATAAATGTGCCAATGAAATGAGCATTAGAAGAACCGTGTATGTCCATCTCATCCTTCTCCCTTTTTCTCCGCCTCTGAGGATAATTTCGCAATATTGCTCGCACGAAAGAAATGTCTTACGTAGTTAAAGAAAATATATAGCATAATACCATGCATGATGATATACAAGAATGCAGATAATTAATCTCTACTATATAAATTGAGAGTTTCTTCCCACATTACTTTATCAAAATTACTCACCTTTGTCACTCTTACTTCATCAAAATTACCTACATTTGCCACTGCTCTTTAATTACCCACTTTTGCCACTATTAGTGCTCTTTGTAAATAAACTTTTATCGCAAATTGAGTTTCCGTTGCAACGCACGGGCACATGGCTCTCTATTGAATTTAGGTTTTTTCCATGAAAAAACTAAAACTTAGATCCTATAATGTAGTTTCAAGAATGAGACCTTCCGTTATATGGAAATTTGCAGAAGGCACCTTAAAATCTTTTTGATTATTATGGTTTACTCTTGTAGACTTTATATAATTACTAGAAATTATCGTCCTGTTGCTTTAATTCATCTATAACTTATAGTTCCAAGTATAAAAGCTTGTGCATACGAAAATTTGCAAATTGCACCTTAAAACTTTTCTTATTATCACGGTTTAGTTTTTTAGATTACTGCCAAGGATTGTTTTTCTACTATTTTAATTCATCTGCATGAGCGATTGTTGTTCCGTTGTAACGTACGGACACTTGACTAGTATACATAAAACATGACTAGGGGGATTAAAAACTATATAAATATTAAACCATTGATAAATGTTAGATGACAATTACTTACCTCTTCACTTACTTCAATATTTGTACAACTTATATTATATTACAAGATGCATCACATGCAGTGCTGCTCGTGCTACAGTACATAGCGCCTATTTTACACTGCTTAGCGCTTATTAATTACCGCTACAAGATCACAAGACTTGCCCTAGACGATCCAGATCACAGCGACTACGTACGCACACACGGCTCGATCTAGAGGTTAGAGACCGATCGACCATGCAATCTCTTTAACAGGTGCAGGAAACGCCGGGTCCGGCCGGTTCTCAAAGCTAGCCGAGTAGCATAGCTGCATAGGTTTGATTGATTAAAGTAGGCGACAAGATGCGCATTATGCTAACGCCAGTGGGCTTTGCTTCGTTATTTACTACTACATGCCAACACGGCGGCGAAGGTAAGACTACAAGCTCGGCTAGGCCGGGGAGGGCGCGCAAGTGGCCATGTGGATGGGATGTGGGTGGGCAGGGCGTTGCGTGGAATCCCAAGGCCGCGCCAGCGGGCGGGCGTACGGCCATGTCGCCCACACGTGCGTGCACGCCGTCACAACATCCTCTCTCGTTCCGTCCCAAATTCATGTTATCGTATGGAGTAGTATTTTCTTGAAAGTTTTTTTATCATGAATACATGACAAATACGTCAATATAAAATTAATTAGCTCGATGCTTCCTTCCTTCGTGGTTTTAATAAAGGAGAAACTAGCCGGACGTCCGATTGCTCATCCCATCGGACGTCTCCTATAACATTTTTTTCTTCGTTTGTAACATTTTTTGCCAATCGTGCAATATTTTTGAACGCTTGCAACATCTATTACTTGTAGCGCATTTCACTGTTTGTCGAAGAAAAATATTGCGTGCGTAGGAAAAAAATGTTGCAACGCGTTCGAAAATTTCAGACGTCTAGACACAAGTCATTTCGTTTAATAAATATCTAAGGTTACTTAATATTCTTTATATGCATGTATAAAACGTAAGGTTAAGAGATAATAATTAAAAGTAATTTAGTTATTTTTAATATCTCCTTCCTATATATCATGAGAAAATGCTGATTTAAAAGTGGGAGGAGAGAGTATATATCTCCCGGTCAACGACCGGTTCGCCGCAGCAGCAGGCGACTTTTATATTCGTAGCTAGCTAGGCCCTTATTTTTTTTTTTGGTTGTTTTTTGTTTGTGGTTCTTTTGGCCGGCTTTCTATTCTAGTTCTAGTTTATATGACCAAATTGCCTCTTCTTTAATTGATCTCTCGTCGTTTGCGTCGTGCGCTCGGTCGCTTTCGTCGTCGTTGCATGTGTGCGCTCGTGTCCCCGGCCGGCATCTGATTCGTGCATGGGCTAGCTAGCTAGGCGATTGTTAATTGGCGCGTTGGCACGTGCGACGGAATTCACAACGATCGATCGCGATACAGAGGCGGCTTCTGCTGTTTTGGCTGCAGGCAACGGCGCGTTGGATGGATGCGTCCTACGTACGTGGCCATGCACCGCCGTGTAAGGTGCGTACGTGTGTGCGCGTGGGTGAACTGTCAGAGTTCTTCGGTCACAAATAGTTATCGTATTCAAAGCACAGTTTTAATCACTTATTTTATTATAATATATTTTATAAAACTTAATAAAATTATAATATTATTAAAGTACTTTCCAAGACAAATCTACGTATGATTTTCACGCATCCACATTAAATATTTAAAAAGGCATTCACAAAAAAAAATTAAAAGTTTAACTATACGTATATCCAAAATAATAACTATTTATAACTGGAGAGAGCAGCTAGCTAGCTCGGGATAGGTCACTATCCATCCGCGAACATATTTTACCGGCCTGTCGCTTGATTTCGGCATGAGTCTGGGTCTAGCAAGCTAGGGAGGCCCGGCGTGCAATGCAACTTGACTGTAAGTTTCAAGTGTCAGCGAAGTATGAATTAACCTGTCATTTTCATTGTTAGATGATAGATCACTCCTGTTTAACAATTGTTCTGCATTTGCCTCTCATCTCAAACCAACTTGGCATGCCACAGGATTCACATAAAAAGAGCTGAGTTAGCAAGAAGGGAAGTTGTTATGGAGTGTATCAAACAACCATGCACTTCTAAGAGATGTGGACCACAGAAATACTTCTAAGAGAGTAAATCAAACTTTGACCGACTTCTGAGAGGTATTTGCAATTTTTTTTCATAGTATAACCTAGCATGTTTGCTAAGATGACCAAACTAAATCATAAGTCACCTTTAAGTTGCAACTCTAGAGGTTCAAAGGTCTACAGTATTGCAAATTCCTCTTGTGTTACGTATCAAAAGAGCTCAACTACGCAAGTGTGGTGACCCACATAATTAACTTTGGATAATGACTATAGCTTTGTCATTAATCTTAAGTTAATTACACTGATGTGAATATATTAGCTAACAAAACATTGAGCGGGCCCGATGTTTTATCAGTTAATACACTGATTCAGAGTATTGCAGCAGAACACTAATTAGAGATTAAAAAGGAATTTATTACATTCCAAACACGCATTACCAACTTACAGTTTATCACCTATCTTATTACATAATTTGCAACAAAAGTTTACTATCACATTTATTCTACTATATACCCTAGAGAACGAGGGCCTTTGTTGTAGGAGCCACTACTCTACCCAATCCACTGGGTCGTCCTCCACCTCATCACCATGATCCTATGCAGGGTGGATCAGGCCTCGGCCCACCGGCGTGGCCCAGAGCCGGACCAAAAGAACGTAGGATTTAGCTCAATAGAGATAGCCCAGCTATGGAAAAAATCCAACAGCAGTGGTCGTCCAAGGCTTGGCCCAGTGCTAGTTCGCCCTGGTCCTACGGTGTCATCATCCACTAGCAATTAGAATCTAAGAAAAGAGAATATACAAGGGTGAGTACAAAGGTGTACTTAGCAAACATTAGTATTAATTATGTATTTATAAATTTTATAATCTGGAACCTTCACCGGTTCCATTCCTCAAATCCATACCTCAAGACTAATTACCAAAATAGGTTTTATGAGGAAAAATCTTGAGTTTCAAATTTTATTTGTAAATTAAATCTCTATTAGCATTCGTATATGAGGCAGATTTAACTTTTGTAGCTTCCAATCTAGGAAACAGGCATGAATTCATGATTTTAGCCCTGTGCAGCTTTTGTATCACTTTACCCATAGCGAAGTTGATCGTGATCAGGAACCCAAAAATGTTTATCACTATTCAGGTATTTAGATCTTCAACCCTAGCCCCTTCCAGGCTGTGAACTGTGTGTGCTGTCCTTAAAGCATAGTGCTTTAGGTCTATCCATTTTTACTGTGCACAATTTATTATTTGACTGAGGGTAAAATACTTTTCTACCTCGTGATATTTTCAAAATACATGTGTCTACGGCTTAAAACAGGTTTGTAAAACTATCAAATAATGCAAATTAAATCGCAAGAGGTGTTGGTTTGACCCTGGACGAATTTGGTATGCCAATGAGCGATTCCAATTACACCAGGCTGAAGACAACTCTGACTCAATTTAATTTATTTAACTTATTTATGTGTTATTAATTTATTCTCTTTACTGATGACTGAATTTTTTTATTGATTTGCAGGTTATCCAAAGATTTTGGCAAGGAGATCTTAGAAATCTGTAGAACTTTTATTTATGTTTTGAATGAACCATTTTTGTAATCACATTGAAATTGCAATTTAAAATTTTAATATAAAGCGGTTCATTTAGTTGCACAAAGATGTAATTATTTAATGAATACAATAAATTATTCGCACTTGATTTTACTTACTGATTGATGGTTTAGTTTAATGACACAGTTTAGGTTAATATTATTTACGGTTGTTAATTTCAACAAGGCAAAGGAAAGAAGGGGCCGTACGTCTATTGTATAGTTGCGTGAAATTTTCTTGAGATATGGTCCTATGTTTTTCCTTTTGACAGTTACACAAATATTAAAGTATGAATGAATGGTAGACAGTGATTATTTATCCCTTCATTTGCTTCAAGATTTGTGCAACTTGTACGAAGAGAGAAAGCATTGAAGCACTCGTCGTCAACCCACCAGCTGGCACTGTCCTGCCACACCTCCGTTGCTGCCGCTCACCACTGTTCTTCCGTTGCCCCTTCCTCTCTCTCTCTCTCTAAGCTCGAGGATCCGGTAAACCAGGCTGTAACCCGACAGTGGCGCCGAAGAGGTGGAAGATGAGTTTGTTGGAGCACAAAACTCTACGCTGATTGCCTGATTCAAGGGTGAGTAAAATGGACTGAAAGTTAACAATTTTTTAGCTGCATAGGGTACGATACAGAGGGTTAGATTTTTCTCCTGTTATTTCAACAGCTTTTCGAATTCATACATTAATCTCTGGGAACTCATCGATCGATCCTACCTTGTCAAATCTAATTAACTTGCACTTCCCCAAAAAGACACAGAAAAATACGATTAAACTTTCTGCTACACTTGCTTTTGCGAGTGGTTGTGACAATGCCGTAATTTTTCTTGCTTGCCATGCTGACCATGGAGGCAGAGCAGATAACCTGTTCTACCTGGTTGCCTTGACCGCCTTTGCGAGTCCTGAGGAGCTTCCGTACACCGCTCCGGTCTCTCTGAATCCACAGAATAATTGTCGGTGACCGGGAAGCACCACCGGAGAGAGCATGACGGCATTGGCGGCGGCGGCGACGTGGGTGGCGGAAAGGTTGGCCGCATTGGCAGTTGGATAGGAGGGTGACGCGACGCGCTTGCAGGAGAGGCACATTGTCAGTGTTGTCAAGGGGCCCGCCGCACCGGCCGGCGCCGGCGTCTTGAGCGCCCTCAGCTCGGCGACCTCCTTCTCGAGGCGCCGGTTCTCCTCGGTGAGCTGCTCGCACCAGCGCTTCAGGTACTCGCAGTCCACCTCCGTCTGCTTCAGCTTCGTCCTGGCGCGGCGATTCTGGAACCAGACCTCGACCTGCCTCGGCCGCAGGTTTAGGCTGTTCGCCAGAGCCAGCTTCTGCTTCTGCAAGCGTAAGAAATCCATGTCATTCTCGATTCTTTCTGCAAATGCTCGCCGATATTTCTGTGATCGAGCGTGCATGAGATCGAGGTTTACCGGAGTGAGGGTGTGGTGGGTATTGAAGCACTCCTCGAGGACGGCGGCCTGGTCCTTGGACAACCGCAGCTTCTTGCGCGCGTTACCGTCGCAGCCGGCGTCGTCCTCGTCGCCGCTGCCGGCCGACCTCTCGGCACGCTTCCCGCTTCCGCTGCCGCTCGACACCGGGCTACCGGGTGAGCATGTCCTCTCCTCCGCCGCCACGGCCGCCGCCGCCGCCGGACCCACTTCTTGGTCCACTGCTGCAGCATTGATGCCGGAGCAACAGAAGCTGGGCTTGGAGGCGAGGCCTAGGCCAAGGCTCAGGCCAAGATCCAAGCTCTGAGGCGCCATGTCCAACTAGCTGGAGCTAAGCTAGCTAGCTTTGTGTAGGAAAAGAAAAGTAGAGAACTCGCCGATGGTGATGAAGAAAAGGATGAGCAGGTGCGCGGATATAAATAGAGGGATCAATCGGAGGATTGCGAGAGATCGTGTATGGAGGAGCGGTCGACAATGATGAGCTGGTGCGCGTGGGGTGGATCACCTTTGGAGATTCTTCAGCGAGCTTGACGGCGTAGCGAGCTTGACGGCGACTTTTGACCCCGGAGAACGCACTACGGATGCATTTCCGGAGTAATCTACTTGGTTAATTGCTGGCTAATTCAGGTTCCCAAGTGAGATTATATTAGATTAGATAGGAGTACATCACTAAGGGGTTTGGGGGCCCCCGGGGGGAAATTGGGGGTTTTGGGGGGGGGGTTTTTTTTTTTTCCTTTTTGGGGGGAAAGGGGCCCCCCCCGGGGGGGGGCCCCTTTGGGCCCCCGGGGAAACCCTTTAAAAATTTTTTTTTTTTTTCCCCCCCCCTTTTGGGGGGAAAAGGGGGGTTTTTTTTAAAACCCCTTTCCCCCCTTTTTTTTTTGCCTTTTTTTATTTTTTTTTAAATTTTTTTTTTTTTTAAAAAAAACTTTTTTAAATTAAAAACCCCCTTTTTTTTTTTCCTGGCCCCCCCGGGGAAACCCATGGTTGGGAAAGGTTTTGGGAAAATTTTTAAAAAACCGGGGGAAAAAAAAAAAAAATTTTTTTTTTTTTTCCCCCGGGGGGGTTTTTTGGGGGGGGGAAAAAATTTGGGGGAAAAGGGAATTTTTAACCAAAAGGGAAAATGTTTTTAAACCCATTTGGGGGGGAAAAAAAAGGGGGGTTTTTTTTTTGGGGGGGGGAAAAAAAAAGGGGTTTTTAAAAAATTTGGGTTTTGGGGAAAAATTTTTTCCCAATCCCTTTTTTTAACCAAGGGTTTTTCCAAAAATTTTAAAAATAAAAAAATTTTTTTTCCCCCTTGGTTCCCCTTTTTTTTTGGGGAAAAAAAAAGGGGAAAAAATTTAAAAAAAAAAATTTTTAATTTAAATTTTTTTTTTTTTTTAAAAATTTTTGGCCCCAAAAAAAATTTTTCCCTTTGGTGTGAAAAAAAATTGGGTTTAATTAAAAAAAATTTTTTTTTTTTTTAAAAAAATTTTTTTTTTTTTTTTTAAAAATTAAACCCCCCCCCTTTTTGGGAAAAAAAAAAATTTAAAATTTTTTTTTTAAAAAATTTCCCTTTTTTTTAAATTTGAGGTTTTAAAAAAATTTTTTTTAAAAAAACCCAAAAAAAACCCCTTAAAGGTTAAAATTAAAGGGGAAAAAAATTGGGTTGGTTTTTTTTTTTTTTTTTTTAAAAATTTTTTCCCGGGAAAAAAAAATTTAAAAAAAAAAACCCCCCCCAAAAAAGGGCCAAACCAAAAAGGGGGGCCGGGGGTTTTTTTTTTTTTTCCCCCTTTTTTTTTAAAAAAAATTAAAAGGTTTTTTTTAAATTTTTTTTTTTTTTTTTTGGGTTTTTTAAAAAACCCCCCAAAAAAATTTTCCCCCAAAAAAAATTTTGGGGGGCCCCCCCCTTGGGAAACCCCCCCCCCCAAAAAGGGGGAAAACCAATTTCCCCCCCCCCCCAAAAAAAAAATTCCCAAAAATCCAAATTGTTTTTTAAAAAAATTTTCCGGGTTTTCCCCCCCAATTTGGTTTTGGCCCCCGGGGAAAAAACCCCCCGGGGGGAAAAATTTTAAAAATTTTTCAAGGGGGGCCGGGAAAAAAAAAAATTTTAAATTTTGGGGAAAAATTTTTCCTTTTTAAAAATTTTTAAAAGGAAAAAAAAAGAAAAAACCCTAAAAAATTTTTTTTTTTTTTTTTTTTAAAAAAAAAAAAAAAAAGGGGTTTTTTTTCCCCCGGGGAAAAGGGGGGGGGGGGAACCCCCAAAATTAATTTTTTTTTTCCCCCCTTTTTTTCCCTTTTTTTTTAATTTTTTTTTTTAAATTTTTAAAAGGGTTTTGGTTTTTCCCTTTTTTTTTTTGGTTTTTTAAATTTTTTTTTTGGGGTTTTTAATTAATTTTTTTTTTTTGGGAAATTTTTTTTTGGGTCCTTTTTTGGGGGGAAAAAGGGGGGAAAAAAAATTTTTTAAAAAGGGAAAAAAATTTTTTTTTTGGGGAAATTTTTTTAAATTTTTTTGGGGAAATTTTTGGGATTGGGGGGGGGGAAAAAAAAAAAAAAGGGGAAAATTTAAAAAAGGGGGGGAAAAAGGGGTTTTAATTTTTTTTTTTTAAAAAAAAACCCCCAAAAAAAAATTTTTGGGGGAAAATTTAAAACCCAAATTTGGTTTTTAAAAGGGGGATTTTTTTAAAAAAAACCAAATTTAAATTTTTTTTTTTTGGAAATTTAAAAATTTTAAAATTTTTTTAAAAAAATTTTAAAAAAAATTTTTTAAAAATTTTTAAAAATTTTTTAAAAAAATTAAATTTTAAAAAAGGTTTTTTTTAAAAAAAAATTTTTTTTTTAAAAAAAAAAAATTTTTTTTTTAAAACTGAAATTTAAAAAATTTTTTTTAAGGGAAAAAATTTTTTTAAATAAATTTTAAAATTTTTTTTTTTTTTTTTTAAAAAAAATTTTTTTTGGGGAAAACCCAAAAAACAAAAAAATTTTGCCCTTTTAAAAAAAGGGGGTTAAAATTTTTTTTCTTTCCCAAGGAAATTTTTTTTGGGAAATTCCCTTTTTCCCCCCCCCCAAAAAAAAATTTAAAAAAATAAAAAAAAATTTTTGGGAAAAAATTTTTTAAAAAAACCCCAAAGGGGAAAAATTTTTTAAAAATTTTTTGGTTTTAATTTTTAAAAAATTTTTTTAAAAGGGGGGTTTGGGGAAACCAAATTTTTTTTTTTTTAAAAAATTTTTAAAAAACCCCCAAAATTTTCTTAAAAAATTTTTTTTTTCCCCCCCTTTTTTTTGGTGGGAAAGGCCCCCAAAAAATTTTTCCCCCCCCCAAACCGGGGAAAAAAAAAACCCCGGGTTGGGAATTGGTTTGGGCCCAAAAAACCCCTTTAAACCTTTCCCCCAATTTAAAACCCAATTTTTGGGGAAAAAAAAATTTAAATTTTGGAAAATTTTTTTTTTTAAAAAAAAAATTTAACTTTTTAGGAAAATTTAAAAAAAATTTTTTTTAAAATTTTTTTTTTGGGGAAAATTTTTTTAAAAACCCATTTTTTAAAAAAAAAAAAAAAAGGGGGAATTTTGGGTTTGTTTAAATTTTTCCAAAAAACCTTTTCTTTTTTTTTTTTTCATTTTTAATTCTTTTTTTTTTTAAATTTTAAAAAAAAGGGGGTTTTTTTTCCTTTTTGGGTTAAAAAAAAAAAAAAATGGGGGGGGTTTTTTTTTAAAGGGGGAAAAAAAAAAAAAAAAAAATTTTAAAAAAAAAAATTTTTTTTTCAAAAAAAAAAAAAAAAAAAAAGGGAAAAATTTTTAAAAAAAATTTTTTTTTAAAAAGGAAATTTTTCCCCCCTTTTTTTAAAATTTTTTTTTTTTTAAAAAATTTTTTTTGGGGGGGTTTTTTTGGTTTTTTTTTTTTTTTTTTTTTAAAAAAAAACCCCTTTGGAAATTTTGGTTTTTTTTTTTTTTTTCCCCCAAAATTTTTTTTTTTTTTTTTTTCCCCAAAAAAATTTGGAAAAAAAAACTTTTAAAAAATTTTTTAAAATTTAAAACCAAATTTGGTTTAAATTTTTTTTTTTTTCCCTTTTTTTTGGGGGGGTTTTTTTTTTTTTTTTTTTTCCCCATTTGGGGGGGGCCCCCCCCCCCCCAAAAAATTTTTAATTTCAAAAAACCCCCCCCAAAAAAAATAATTTAAAAAAAACCCCAAAAAAAAAATTTTTGGTTTTTTTTTTTTTGGGGGGGGGGCCCCAAAAAACCCTTTCTTGGCCCCTTTTTTGTTTTTTGGGGGAAAAATTTTGGGGAAAACCCCCAAAGCCCCCGGGGGGAAAAAACCCCCCCCCGGGGGGGGGCCGGGCCCAAAAAAAACCCAACCAAAGCCCCTTGGGGAAAAAAGGGGGGGGGTTTTTCCAAATTTCCTTTTCCCCCCAAAAGGGTTTTTCCCCCCAAAGGAATTTTTTTTAAATTTTTTTCTAAATTTTTCCCCTTTTTTTTTTTTGGGCCCAAAAAACCTTTTAAACCCCCAAATTTTTTTTTTTAAAAAAAAGGGGAATTTTTTTTTTTTTTTTGGGAATTCCCGGGGGTTTTAAAGGGAAAATTTTTTTTTTAAAAAAAAGGGAAAATTTTTTATGGGGCCCGGCCAAAAAATTTTTTTTGGTTAAAAAAAATTTTTTTGGGGTTTGATTTTTTTTTTTTAAAATTTTAAAAAATAAAATAAAAAAAACCTTTTTTTAAAAAAAAAAAAAAAAAAAAAAAATTTTTTTAAAAAACCAAAGGGGTTTTTTTTTTTTCCCCTTTTTGGGCCCTTTTTTTTTTTTAAAATTTTTTCCCCCGAAAATTTTTAAAAAAAAAAGGGAACCCTTTTTTTTTTGGGGGGGCCTTCCCCCCCTTTTCTTTGAACCCAAATTTTTTTTTTTTTTTTTTCCCCCCAAAACCCCCCAAAAAAGGGGCCCGTTTTTTTTTTTCCCTTTGGGTTTTTTTAAAATTTTTTTTTTTAAATTTAACCAAAAATTTTTTTAAAACCCCTTTTTTTTTCCCCCCTTTTTTGGGAAAAAAAAATTTTTTTTGGGGGGTTTTGGGGGAAAAAATTTTAAAAAAGGGGGGGGGAAAATTGGGGGAAAAAAAGGGGGGAAAAAGGGGGGGGGGGAAAAAAGGGCCCCCTTGGGGGGGGAAGGGGGGGGCCCCCCTTTAAAGGGGCCCTTTTTTGGGGGCCCAAAATTTTTTCCTTGGGAATTTTTTTCCCCCGGGGTTCCCCCGGGAAAAAAAAATTTTTTTTTCTTTTTTTTTTTTTGGTTTTTTTGGGAAAAAACCTTTTTAAAAAATTTTTGGGTTTCCTTTTTTTTAAAAAGGGGTTTTTTTGGTTTTTTTTAAAAGGGCCGGGGAAAAAAAAAAAAAATTTTTTTTCCCGGGTTTTTAAAATTTAAAAAAAAATTTTAAAAATTTTTAACCGGTTAAAATTTTTTTTCCAAAAGGTTAAAAAATTTTTTTTCCCTTTAAATTTCCCTTTTCCCCCCCGGGGGGAAAAAAAAAATTTTTTGGGGGTTTTTTTTTCCCCCAAAATTTTTTTTTTGGGAAAAGATTTAAAAAAAAAGGGAAAAATTATTTTCCCCCCCCCCCCTTTTTTTTTTTTTAATTTTTTTCCCAAAAAACCAAAAAGGGGAAAATTTTTTTTTTTTTTGGGGGTTTTTTTAAAAAAATTTTTTTTTTTAAATTTTAAACCCTTTTTTCCCTTTTTTTTTTAAAAAAAATTTTTAAAAAAGGGGGGGGTTTTTCCAATTTCCTTTAAAAGTTTTAAAAAAATTTTTTTTTTTGGGGGGGGGGGAAAAAAAAAAAAAATTTTTTTTTTAAAAATTTTAAAAAAAAAAAAATTTTTTTTTTTTTTTTTTTTAAAAAAAATTTTTTTTAAAAATTTTTTTTTTTGGGGGGGTTTTTCAATTTTTGGGTTTTTTTTAAATTTTTTAAATTTTTAATTTTTTTTTAAAAATTTTTTAAAAATTTAAAAAAAAATTTTTTTTTTTAAATTTTAAAAGGGGAAAAAAAAAAAGGAAAATTTTTCCCAAACCCAAATTCCAAAAATTTTTTTTTCCTTTAAAATTTTTAAAAAACCCTTTTTCCCCCCTTTTTTTAAAAAAAATTTACCCTTTTTTAAAAGGGGGTTTTTTTTTCAAAAAAAAAATTTTTAAAACCCCCTTTTTTAAAAAAAAAAAAGGGGAATTTTTTTTTTTTGGGGTTTTTGGGGAAATTAAAATTAAAATTTTTTTTCCAAAAATTTTTTCTTAAAAAAATTTTAAAAGGGCAAATTTTTTGGGGCCCCGGGTTTTTTTTAAAAAAAAAAAAAAAAAATTTGGACTTTTTTTTTTTTTTTTTTTTTTTAAAAAAAGGTTTTTTCCCCCCAAAAAAAAAAGGTTGGTTAAAAGGGCCCCTTTTTCCAAAAAAAAAAAATTTTGGTACCCTTTTTTTAAAATTTTTTTCCCCCAAAAAAAACTTTTAAAGTTTAATTTTTAAAAAACCCCCCCCGTTTAAATTTCCAAAAAAAAAGGGCCCCCAAAAATTTTGGGAAAACCCCTTTTTTTTAAAAAAAATTCCTTTTGGGTTTTCCTTTTTTAAAAAAAAAAAAAATTTTTTCCCCAAAAATTTTTTGGAAAAAAAAATTTTTTTTTTTTTTTTTTAAAAAAATTTTTAAAAAATTTTTAAACCCCAAAAAATTTAAATTTTAAATTTAAAACAAAAACCCCAAAAAAAGGAAAAATTTTTTTTGGTTTTTTAAAGGTTTTAAAAAAAAACCCCCCTTTTTGGGAAACAAAACCCCCCCGGTTTAAAAAAATTAAAAAAAAGTTTTTAAAAAAAAAAAGGGGGGGAAAAAAAAAAGGGAAAAAAAAACCCAAAACAAAATTTAAAGGAAGGGCCCAAAAACCCCAAAAAATTTAACCCGGGGCCCCGGGGGGTTTTTAGAATCATCACGGGACAATCATAATCGGCTCTCCTTCTCAGGTCAGCATCCACCGAAAACAATAATCGAGAGCGGCCAATACACACCCGATGTCTTGCCACCCTGATCATTTTTTCCCCTCAAATCACGCATCACCATGTGTCTTCTTCCCCTGCATGATATGATGGCGTCCACTGTCTTCGACGACGACCAGATAAGGCCGCGCAGATCGATCAGCAAGGAGCCAAGAACACGCCTTGTTCCTCTTGATCGGCTTTGCTGATCTCCAGCTCAGAAAACGGATTGCAAAATAGGGATCAACATGCTTCGTTGTTAGTGGAAAGTAGCAGCGGTGCCATCGCCCATGACTCCACGAGGGATGGATTAGATTCCAGTAGTTTCTTTCAGAGTACACATGGGTGTTGTACAATTATTGGGCGATCTGATTATTGATACGTCCATCAGTCAACGTTGCCGGATGGACAGATCATCTCTATATATGTTTGTACCTATCCATGTGGCCTGGGAGAAGGGTTTTTATTTTCCCCTATTTTGACCCTTTTTTTATTTTTAATCAAAAAGGCCTCCCTAGAAAACTAATCTCATAAGTGTCCCTTTTCTATGCGCCATCACGAATGACGTGTAGGTTAAATAGCTCTGTGCCAGTGAGAATTACGTTGAAAGCCTGTACTTTTTGGCGATGCGGAAGCCAATGTGTCGCATCTCCGCACTAACAATGCTGGCGTGGATACGCCGAATTAGAATTTAGGTATTTTTTGCCTCCATTGGCGTCGAACTATCTAGAGTGGATGTGGATTTGGCGCAGAGGTGTGATTCCTTTGCACCGGTACTGATGACCAGGAGGTATCATTGTCCCACACTAGTGTTAGTGGCGGTTAGTGGCGCAGAGGTCTGGTATATTATGATACAAACTGAGGCTACGAGTGGGCCATTCCCAAAGGCAAGAGTAATAGGGGCCCACATCGCCTCCCTCTCCCCCTCCAAATCCACTAAAATCCTTCTATTTTGCCACGGTATTTCACGTGAAAATCACAAGAGAAGGTAATCCCCTCAGTTTTGCATGGTTTAACCAATTAAATTTGCTTGATTTGGCAAACTTTTGAGCAAACCCTAGTTCAGAAGAGACCTCCAAAATCAAAATTTGGAATGCATGAGAACTTAGATTTAGCTTGGATTTGGCGTTGTGGGAATGTGAGTAATGGTGGTAATCCAATTGTTGCCTACATTTTGATTATTTGTTCTATATTGTCGGTTGGTTTGCATGGAACACATATGGATGAACAGGGAGAAATCGCTATTGTTTGGTTCAAATCGTATGAACTTGGGGTAGTTTGTGGTGATGTAGGTTGTGATTATTGTGTATATGTCTATGGGCTAGCATAGTTTGTTAGTTATGTTGAGGTCGGTATGGATAAGAAAACTGTTGTACAATGTGATGGTGGTAGTATAGTATTTCTTTGATTATGATGTTGTATCTTTTTGTTCGATGGATTAGTCCATGCTGTAGATAATGTTAAATGATTTGCATATTGATTGATGGTTTCATTCAAATTAATTGGTACATATGGGTTAATTTTAGATGTTTTGATCTTCTCTTGGCAAATGATTGATGTATATTTTATTTCCAGTTGTTGCTTCTGGTCGTTTTGATGGAAGGAGTCGTGAGTGTGCATCGATCATTGTGGCACGATGGTGTGTAACAACAATGGTGCGGAGTTTGTGGGCATGGCATTGAGTGTGTTAGTGTATGCCACACGGCCCGCATTCATTGAGTTGGTGGTAAGCGTGAGGAAGTTAGGGTGGACAGAAAATGGGGTGGGTGCTTGGTTGAAGGGAAGTAGGGATGTAATCGGATCGGATACGGTCGGATATTGTTCATCCCGTATTTGTATCCATATTTTTTATCAAATACGAAGTCGGATACGAATGGTGTCGGATGTAAATACGAATGCGAATAATCTGGGATACTATCACTTACGAATCACGCGAATACGCATCGGATTCAATACAGTGTACGAATATTTTAGCCGGATAATACACGAACAATATAGATCATTTATTGCACATGTAACATACTTGAATGGTAGATTACTTATGAGTTATGAATAATTATTGACAAAATGTGAAGAAAATAGTACAAGAATTTACTATAGTTGTATTGTACATAATTAAGAATTAATAATGAACGCACTAGAGATTATATAAAAGCTAAATGTAGAGTCATAATAGAATTATCAAAGACAATGGCACTAGCAAATTAGAAGTCACAAACTAGTAAGGTAACATGATAGAATCATATAATACCATCGAGTCGGCGGACGAGCGGCCATGCGATCTTGATCGGACCGTAGGTGGTCAGACTCTGACCTCACGACCACGTACGTGGTCATGCCGGACCGCCGGTGGCTCTGACCTCTGAGTCTGCAGGCTATGGCCCGGCATGATGCGTCGGACCGTCGGTGTCGCCTCGGTGCCTCCTTAACTCAAGCCACTCACCATTTCGGCTAGGTTTTGTTTGGATTGGGGATTTTAGAAAGCGAGACTATCGATTAGTAGAGAATAGAGATAGAAAAGAGAGCACGAATGATGGATTGGGGATTTTATGTTTTTGGTTTTGGGTCCAACTGCGTGGTAGTGTTGCATTGCCTTCGCTTTGGCTTTGGCGCCATGGACAAGCCGGGAAATACAAAGCACGATAAATTTTGGTTTGGCACCGCCTTGGTATTTAATGGTGCACTGGCGTTAGCACTTTGGCGATGGCGATGTGGCACTTGTAGAATGGTAGTTGGTACTTGGCACTTGGCACTGGTCTTCGTAGAGTACCAAGAGTGGTATTGGTACATCTGGTACTAGTGCCTCCAGACTCGGTGACCGGCGCTCTTTGATTGGAGAGTTCTGAGACTCACGTCTTGGAGAAGTCTTTAAAGTTTTGGATAATATCCATATTTTATATCCGGATATTATCCGATTATAAACTCGGATATTCTCAGATCCGTCGGATAATTACTATCCGTATCCGTATCCTTATCCGAGATAACTACCCTTATCCGTATCCGTATCCGAAAAATTCTTCGAATATCCGAAAAACTATTCAAATCGCTATCCGAATTGATTCGGTCGGTCGATCGGTCGGAAAATATCCGTTCCAGTTGCACCCCTAAAGGGAAGGTATGATGTTGGTGTTGGGACATGGTCGTTATTAATGTTACCGATTCATGTGAACTCAACTAGGAAACATATTTGGAGTTGGTTGCCAGCTCCCAACTCAAGTCCCTCGACATGGTGGCAGTGAAGGTTGTAGAATGAGAGCCTTGTGAGGTCACCATCAATTCGAACTGATCTCCGTTAGGTGATGAGGGTGACATCGGGATATCTGTCACCAGGTGTTGTGCATAATGATGGTAATGACCTTCCGTATGTGGATGCTATTGGTGAAAACCCACCAGCCTTTGTCACAATGGAGTCCTAAGGCAACGGTAGCACATGAAAGTCCTAAGCGAGCGATGGCCCTACTCGTAGGTCATTTTGATGGGCCAAGAGCCTTTGGCAAGTTGGATGCTTGGGCCTTTGGTAAAGGTCCATGGGTGATGAGCCTTATGAGGAGCCATACACATCCGACTCGGACAAGGACCGTCTTGACATGGTGTTAATAGGAGGATACTGATGTATTCTGGAAGGTGATTGGGTGTGATCTTTGTTTCTCAGAATTCAGGAATCTAGGTCTAGCGGTGGAGTTGTTCTTGACGGTGATGTGAATGTTGAGAGCATACCACCCATATTTGCAGTGTAGATCCAAAAGGGCGTATTGTTTCCCAGCATGCTTTCCATGAAACTTAAACTATGGCTCAAGGAGTACTCGGTTTGGCACCATTAGTTATATCGTGTGGTATACTCAAGCTTGCAGAAACGTTACATGATGAGATGGGAGGATAGGAATTTCTCGTGGAAGTCTTGTGCCTAAAGAACACATTGTAATTAGTGGAAGATGATGAGCGTGGTTGAACCACACACATGTGGCGAAGCATAGTTCTCATGCGAGCATCGACAATTCACGTCAAACTTCCTCGCCAACCTTCTTTGCAATGCCGTGAAGCAACATCCAAACCATTTCACCTGTAGCTCTAGTGGAGTTTATATTTGAGATTTTTATCTATCGGGTTAAGGATGGGAAGGCTTGGAGGGCTAAGCAAGCCGCCATGAATATATTTATGGATGCCAACATTGATACACGCCATGAAGTCCACCAAGAGGACAATGGTGTATAGTGTAGATCCTCATGAAGCGAAGGTTGAGATCATGGGAAGTATGACAAAGAGGGTATTTGGCCATGCATTTTGGACATTTGGGCCTTGTGTGCATATGTTCTAGTATTATAGACCGGTTCTAAGTATGGATGGAACCTTCCTAACCAGCAAGTACTAGGGCACCATTTTGGTCGTCATTGGCGTTGGTGCCAAGGGCTGGCTCATTCCCTTAGCTTTCATGCTTGTGGAATGGGAGAATATCTCTACCTGGGAGTGGTTCATACATCTTGTGAGGATTGAGGTCATAGGACTAGATCGGGAGATTTGTGTCATCTCAGATCGTCACATTGGAATCATGGATACAATGGAGAGAAATCCTAGGGTACCATTGGTTGCATTATTATTGGTGCATGCGGCACTTCACTACAAATATCTTCTCGACTGGTGCTACCAAGAGTGATACGGAGGACCATAAGCATTTGTGCATGGTCAATGATCCAAGGATCTTCTAGCAGATGTATGAGGACTTGCATAAGTTGTCATGCCAGCTAGCACGGGAGTGTCTAGACAGTAGTTCATGTGATAAGTTCGTATGGTCACGTGCATTTGATCCAGATGACCATAACTGTTGCTTCATGACTAACAACATGGTGGAGGTATTCAACAAAATTTTGAAGAGGATCCGATTATTACCTGTCACAACCATAGTAGCATATAGTTCCCACAAGTGCAACGAGTACTTCATGGACCGGCACCATGAAGCGCAAGGGATGTTGCTTGAAGGGAAAGTGTGGGGTACTGCTGCCTACTTGGGCAAAGAGGAAAATGCTTTTATAAGGCTAGTTGGAAATATGAGGTCATATAGAGCAGTGGCACCATTGAGGGTGGAGGACAGCATAGTGGCCGAGCCTACAAGGCTACAATGTAGTATTGGCATCCAACTACTGCTCTTATCAGAAGCCAAAGTATCGTTTTATCGCTCGTAATCACCTCGTCTTTGATGTATACCACGGATTGCATGCTCATCAATTGGGTGGATAGCCGAATCCAAGACCTGCTCGGGTTTACATCCACCCTCTCTGGATCCACCTAGACAAGTTGTGGGAGGAGCTCCAAACTGAGAGGATCAACAACGATGAGCTCCATAGGCAGAGGATCAGGGATAGGAACAACCAAGAGGTGGTCCACCTCGGTAGCGGCTACCACTTGTATTCTGTGTTGCCAACCTGAGCTGTAATTATGCCTTCCACTACCACGATAGCCAGCTGCATCCACATGGAACTGATGACCGACACTCCATGTGAATGCCCTATGGTGTGCGATTATCACCTTAGGTTGTAAGTGTGCAAGCTTGAGTAGATCTAAATCTACCATATAGTTTACTTTCCAAAATGTGCATATGTACCATAGTTGTAGTTCCTATGGTTAGTTCATGCTTGTTATCATGTGTAGCATAGTAATAGCTGAGCAATATATGTAACTATGAACACCACACACGCTATATCTCTCCCTGTTTCACTGTTCAACTGCATCAAACTAATGTTCAGGATTAATTATGTCTTATTTGCATAGACCGCATGCTGACTATCTCCTTATGCCTGTGTGCACATAGTTGAGGATATATCAAAATGAGATTACTTGCTCTAATAAAAAACTAATGCATCTATAAATAACCAAAGCCTCCCAAATGACTCATCCATGATTCATTCATGATTTACATCAATGCTATAATCTGTGGTGTTGAATTTTGCAGGTCCGTACCAAGCATAATGGCGCTGACCCTTGGCGGATATGGTAGCCACCTAGTCATGTTGGCCTCGGCAGTTAAGGTAGCACCAAGCTTCCGCACCATAAATGATGGCGCTAAGACCTAGACGTTTGTGTTGTTCATGCTCGTGCATTGAAAAGAGTAATTTCTGGAATTTGTTTTCCAGCCATTTTTGGAAAAAGAATAAAAAAAAGGTTAAAATAGGTTTTAAAAACTAGAATAAGCAGAAACTGGCTACTTCTCACCCATGTTCGTGTATGCTATGGTGCTACCCTCTGTTCATATGAACTTACCATGCTCCAAACAGGGCCTTACGGATTCCTAGGAAATTACCTCGTTCAGAACGGGTGTATAGCAGAGTAAGCGAAAACGACCGACACCATAGGGTTAACGCATGTCTCTCTCGCCCTCTCGCTGGCTCGAGTTACCAACCAGGATCGGCCATGTGTAGCAGACAGATTAAGCGAATCCAAGGCAAGTAAAGGTCGCACGTCTCGTTACAACAAGCTCGCCCGCAATCACAAATTCACAATAACTACCAGTAGTAGTGTAGTAGTATATAAATCGATCTATCTGTTGAGTATGCATCGATGCTTCGTGGAGACTTGGTGTTTGCCCAACCGGGGGCCAACATGCCAATCATGCATTGGCCATAAGGCTAGGCATCACATCGATAGCATATATCTTATAACAAGGAGAGAGGGAGCGCGTAGGAGAGAAGGAATCAAGAAACCAATAGCGAATTGGTTGTTGGAGACCAGTAGAATTGATTCAATTGAAGGCATGTGGAGGTGTTGTTGATCGTATCAAGAGGACAAGAAGAGGAATAGGAGGAAGCAGAGGAAGAGATAGCTAGCGATCGATGCTGATCTTGGAGCTGGGCCTTTGGGTGCTGCCGTTCACGCTGCTGCTGGCGCCGCTGCGGCAGATGGTGCGCCTCGTCACCGAGCTGCAGCGGATCTTCCTCGTCGTCGCCTGCGGCCGGAGGCGGCCGACGTTCGTCGAGGTGTGGGGCCGCCTCGACCGCCTCGACGACTCCACCGTGATCGCCTGAGTACTACAAGCACCTGTATAACTCCTCCTCCTCCTCCTCCTCGTTGTATAGTTGTGCATCTTAATGGTGTTAATTCTTTAAAGGATGCTCTTCTGAGTCTTTGCTCTCTGCCTTGATTTTTGATTTCTGTTTTTGTTTTGATTTTCGTTTTTGTTTCTCTATGTACATATCTGTAATTAATTACGTCTCAAGAGACTCTTTTTTTTGTTTGAGATCGTACTGAGCCTCCAAACATGATGATCAGCTGCATGTATGCGATAAGATGTACTGATGAGGAGTTCATCAGGGCAATGGAAACCTTATGTTGTATAGAGAAAGGGGGAAAAAAATCTCTTCTTTATTTCAGAGTGTAGATAGTGCTGTTGATTCATTATTTGGATTTGGGAGAGCATTTTTTGTGTGCATGATGGCATCTTGTGAATTCATTGGAGAGCTTGCAGACAGGGTTAACAATACTGATTTAGGGTGAAAAATGTTAACCCGATTTAGGGTGGAAAATCGGAGACCCATGAGTTTCTATTTTTGTTGATAGCCGGTCAAAAATGGGCAAAAAATCGAACAGTTTGCGAAGTCAAACGGATTTGAAATTGATGGTCAAACCGAGGGAAAAATCTTGATTATCACCAGATATAGTCGATTATCGACGAATATTCAGCGATTATCGAGCGATTTTTACAAAAAAATTGACAACCGAATGAAACATTTTCAAAAATTTATATCACAGATGGTTCTACGTAGAACCATCTATGATATAATTTTTTGAAAATTTTGGATTTGAGTAGCACTATAAAAATTTTAAAAAATACACAGGTCTAATCATCATCTGAAAATTTTATAAAACCATTAACATTACTTTTGGACCTCACATAAAATGTGTAGAAATATTAGGCTTCATTTAGTGCCCTAGAAAATCAAAAATAGAATAGTGTATATAAAGATAGTAGCATTGTCAAAATGTTTTAAAAATACATAGATCGATAATTATCTGAAAATTTTATAGCATTATTAGCATTGCCTTAAGAGCTCACACAAAATTTGCAAAAATGACACTTTTGATAAATACTTGCAAAATTTTTAAATTTTTTAATTTAAATTCTCCGATTTATTGAGCAGTTTTAGATATCGAGTGACTTGATACACTCTATAATCATAATATTCGAGCGATTATCGACGATATTGCCTACTTGCAGGATTGCCAACATATAAGAAGATGATGACAAGTCAAAAAGAACTGGTTTCTGTTGCCCAGAGTCTAACATTTATTATTCTTTTAGGAAATTCCACTTTTGCCCTTGCCAGCCAAAAAAGTAAAATAAAATTCATAATCTAACAATAAAAACGTAAAACGTCACACATATGCTGATAGAATCATTGCATATCAAAATACCACCAGCAGGCCGGGAGTATTATAATACTGCCGAATAATATGCTAGCAGTGCTTTCCCACCCATTACAAATTATTTAAATTTTAAAGTAAGCGAAATCGTAAGTAGTCACTGTCAACTTTTTATTCATACTTTAATATTTATATAATTTTTTAAAAATATAGAAGCATCTCTTATAATATGCGTGCCTTTGCTAAAATGAAAAGGATCTCTGCAAACACAAACAAACCATTAACATTGCATAGACCCGTGCCCTGTTTCACCGTCGCTGTACCGTGCAGAAGCCACGAAATGACAGTGGTCCAATCGCAATTGCTCCACCCACCACGACACGCCGGATCAGATCGTTGCAAACATCCCAAGATGCAGGACATCTGTTCTGTCATAATCATGTCGTCTACACAAGCAATCAGGGTTCAAAACCTCGGCCCACATTTCGGATTTCAGTCCTAAGTCGAGATTTCAAATCTTGACGGTACGAAGAAAAATTTTAAAAATCAAATTGCTATGGTAATTTCGAAAAATTTTAGTAATATTTCGCAGAAATTTCAGCTTTTTTAGACCGAAATTATCACAAATTGGACCGGTTTTGATTTTTTAGAACTATATTTCGCTCTAAATTTTTTGTGGAGAATTGTATTGCCTTTTATAAGGAATACATGTGAAAATTTTGCAAAAAAAAAGATACATATACAAATTGATAGACCTTTGATTTATGGTGTCATGAACAATCATGTCAGGAGGTTTAACTTACCAAAGGACATGTAAGCTCTTTTCTTTCTCACCTTGTTCATCCTTGATATTCATTTTTTGATGATCATTAATATCTCTTCTTCCTTTATAATTTTTCATCAGAAGTATAAAGAATGGTCTATTTGCATAGTTTTTCGTCAGCAGTATAAATATTACTGAGGATGGTCTATTTGCATATTTTATAAACTTATGCATGCGACATATTTATGAGCTTGCTCATGTCCTAGTGAATGATAATCGTCGGGCAGGAAGAGCAAGATCGGGCGGGGAAAACGGGATCAGTGTGAGAAAATATTGTATATATATAGTCCTGAACTCCTGATGTTTGTGGTGAAGTTTTCAGTAAATAAAGATTAGTGTCAGAAAATATTGTATGATAGAAATGGCCCATATGTATAAGAGATAGATCCTATGGACTATTCTTAAGTGGATGATTAGATATAACCTGATTAATTTGTTTTCATCCTTGTACCATTCTCAAATGAAAAGGTTTATGTGGTTTTGTGAGTACTTTAAAAACCAAACTGCTATGTTTAGACTGCTGACGCAAGCTTGTCTATAGGATCATTGGAAAGTTGTACAGATTCTAGTTCTTTTTAAAGCTAATGTAAGTGAATATCAAGCTACACTGTGTATATTGATGTAAGTGATTTTTTTAAAATTTTCTAGATTCACAAAAAGGCTTGATTACCGGATTCAAATTTGATTTTTGAATTTTATCTAGATTTCAGCCGCTTCCGAGGTATGATCCAAAAACAAAATTTGAATCCTTGTAAGCAACTGCATAAATTAAGCTCATTCTAAGAAGGGAACCTGTGCCCGTTCCAGTAAAATATTTGCATCACAGCTCTTGATGTTGCTAATCAGCCTACCAGAAGAGTTTTTTTTTTCTAGGGAGTCTACTCGACGAGCTGACAAGAAAATCATGCCGCGTTTTCCTAGTAGCTTAGAGCGTGTGGATCTTCTTTTTTCTTCGATATACAGTAGGTCAAGTCCATCCCTCCGGTGATGGTCGCAGGCTCATCAAAGCGAACGACCATCGCTGCCGCTGTAGCGACCTTCACATCGCAATCATATCAAGGCCTATTTTCAGAAGCGACGCATATAATCCATATACACCGTACTTACACACCACATGAAACACACTGTTTTACTGTACACATATGCTTGCGTATCGGTTTTTATTTTTCGTGAGAGCGTTCGTCAGAGTTGTGGGCGATTGCAGACGGAAGAACAAATATATCGATGGCTTGATCGAAACTTCTATGCGTTTCCCGTTCACATCCTACTTGGACGATTGGTATTTTCTTGGAATATCCTCCTCTGCTCAAGACAGATGCTTGATTTAACTGCTGGGACTAGGACCGACCTGCCAATCATATGGTAGGCAACGCCGTGGTCACACGGGAATCGTACACACACACACACAGCTACGTGTGACTCTCAGGAGATACGGCCATGGTATTATTCAAATTTCACATTTCCACTTTCCGGATGAATATGTACCCAAGTATATACGTACTCGTCACATATGATTGGTCACTTTCGTAACTAATGTAACTTAATACTCAACAGTTTACCGTTGAGCTTAAAATCTAACAATTAATCGTTAACACTTTTGCAGAAACTAGCTGATATACGCTAGTCTCGCCATAAAGTTCTGTAAACTTACCAACACAAGTTTAAAGCTATGGTATGCGATGTTATGATGTTATGGAACCTCTCATTGCGACTAGTCTATACAATCGGTGTTTTATATCTTGGTTCATGTAATATCTATTATTTTAGATGATTAGAAGTGGAAAAAGTTTGTTTATGGGGCTTATTGGCTCAGTTCAAAATCGCTTTAATTATGCTTGTTAATTGGTTAAACATTGAAATGAGTCGATTTAGAATGAAATTGTATTTTGCTCTGGCTCAGCTCAGCTTATTAGCTCAATTCTAAAATACTTCTAAACTATAAATAAAATGATATAAGATCAAACTATGTAAATTTAAAAAAAAATCGATAAAATGAGGAATTAGCTCAATATCCACTTCGATAAGATGGTCTACTTTTGTACTAAAAGGAAACGTGCACTAGGTTCTACGTGCCCTTTTATTTTGCTTGCCAGACTCATTGCTGACCTTGCTTGTGAGCGTAGCATTATTTGTTTTTTCTCTTGTATACACCCTTCTTTTCCCTCGTAATTATTTCCTTCCAACTAACTTAACCGGAGACGCCTCTTGCCTGACCAGCCATCTCGGCTTCTCTGTGTCCTCCTCATTCCATGTCGGTGTCTCTTGACTCCTAGGCCGGTTTCATTCTCGTTTCATCGTCACTCTCCTCTCCACGACTCCAAGGTATGTATGATCAATGAATCTCAGGCCTCACAATTCCTCGTTTCATCGGAAACATCAAATTCGGCTCAAAGTTCTCGCTTTTTTTAGTTTTCTCGCCTTTGCGGTTTATATATGTTCTTGTCATATTAGTTTTTTCTTCTCTCCACCATTTGGACCATATCCATGTCATTTTCAACTAGAATTTCCATGATATTTCTGAGAATGTTCAGGGCTGCCATGCGCATGGTTTTCGAGAAATATAGGGAAGAATTACGGGCAAGGCAAGGAGGAAACTTGGAACTGAAATTTTCCTAATCCTGTGGCCAGGTAGCTCGCTGTTCTTGGCACAGTGATTGATTAATTAGGCGGAAGAAGATACGGAGCGAGATGGAGATCGAGGAAGCCGCGGCCGGCGGCGAGATGACGGAAACGGAGGCTCCCGGCGTCAGCACGGTGGCGATTGCGGTGAGCGGAAGCAAGAACAGCAGGCACGCCCTCAAGTGGGCTCTCGACAGGTTCGTGCCCGAAGGGAGGGTCTTCTTCCGGATCCTGTATGTCCGGCCCACGATCAAGATGGTTCCCACTCCAAGTGAGCATTTTTCCCCCTCTCCATTTCGTCTTTCTGATTGATTTTCTACCTGTCATATTTGCAGTTCTTGTAGTCTTCAGGAAAAAAAAATGCAGTTCTTGTAGGAAATGAACCATGTTATGAAGTGACCACTAGTCTCTGTGATGAGTTTTTTAGGTGAAATTAGGGGGGATATTCTTTATGGTTTAGGAAGTTTCAATTGGAGGAGGTAGCACTGGATGCATCAGAATTCAGAGAGGTGAATTAAACTGAAAAGTTTTACTAGGCCTGTGCATCAAACGTGGAATTTGCATCATATAGTTGAAGAAACTAGCCAAATACAACTCCAGATTGGCATTTGTATACCGATTATGCATGGCGATGTTGATATCCACTGTAGTCTAAGTTAATGTTGGAAAAGGACATACTATATGAAGTTTGCTGATTTATCTCTGGCCAATAAAAGGAACCAAGGGATGATAAGAGATATTCCAATTTGTGCAACTAGTGGAGAGATAAATATACTGTTCTGCACCCAAATTATCAGTTAGGCACCTGTTCATGCATGGTATAAAGATTCTACAAACTCGAATAATACAGAGATACAGGAAACTAAAGTACTTCCTTTCAGTTTCGATAATGGATCTACCGCTTGCCGCCAGTAACACCATCTACGAACAAATTTAATTTATGATTGCGATGCCACACCTACCGGCTACCAGCTACAGAGTTTGGCGTACTACATTGTTAGGTTGAATCAATGTGAATTCCAAAACTTTTGTTGTACTAAGTGTGAACAATATGGAATTAAGAGGTACGCGTACCTGTATCTTGTTCCTGTTTCAAGTCATTTGAATACCAACCTATTCTCTCTTTCTTTTGCTTTTGTTAGTGGGAAATTTTATTCCAGTCACAAAGGTGCGAGAAGATGTAGCATCTGCATACATGAAAGAAGTGGAATGGCAAGCAAGTAATACGTTACTTCCATTCAAGAAGATGTGTGCTCAGAGACAGGTTGGCTTGCATAATAGGCTAAGCATGCCACTTGTGGTTAATCAAACAGCATATTTACTCCATTTGATGAACAGGTAGAAGCTGAAGCTGTTTTACTAGAATCTGATGATGTGCCTGCTGCTATAAGCGAAGAAATCAACAAATTCAATATTTGTAAGTTGGTTTTAGGTTCTTCCTCAAAAAGCATATTTCGGAGGTAAATTCTTAACATTAGTGTTACAGCATTTTTCTGAACATTCAATGTTTACCTTGCTGAATATATTATCAATCTATACACATGACCGTTGGATATACATAAAAAGACTTCTATACTCAAGCTACATCCTCTTGATTAAGCATGAGGCTGATGCTCAAGTATGATTGTATGCAAAATTGTAAGGCCAGGTACTAAAAATTTGTCTTGTGATCCGGAAATCAGGATTAGCAATAATCTATTATATTCATTCATCCATTCAGAACCTTCCCACTTCCAACTTGCACTTCCCGGCAAAATACCTTTTGTTTGAATTTTGAGCACTACGGTACTACTGCTCTTTGAGGTTGTGAACAGATGCCATTCTAGTCTGCATGCATTAGTTCAACAAATCAGTGTAAAGGCGATAAAATTTTAAGCTGATAGCTGATCTTCTACAAGAAATCGTCAGCAAAGCTAAGAAGTAGGATGATCCATCCCTTCTCATTTAATGCCCCAGCTACCGGCCTATCACTGAAGGTTGCAGTGCAACAACTTGATTGCAAGTTTTATGCGTTAAATGGCCGAAAATGCAATAATAATTCTTCAGCAAAAAAGGCATTAAGTAAAGCAGGGCAGATATGTGCGGATTTGTACTGGCTACATGTTCCTTTAGTGTTGTCCAAAATTTTCATTAACTATCTACCAAAAAGAGTGCTGCAATAAAACTGGTCCATCAGTACTGAATCCTTACATATTCTTTTTTGAGGACTTAAAAAAAGATTTTTTAGGACTAATCCTTACATATTATAGCAACAGCACTTCAGTTGTTACACAATAATTTTTCTTTCAAGATAATATGTCAATATTCACTGGTGGTGAAGGTAAGTCATGTACAATATCTATTGGCCATTGTAATTATACTTTGAAAATAATCATCACTATGGATATCCTAAGCTTTTTAATGACATATTTTTTAGAATTCACAGCGACCCTTCTAAAATTAGAAATGCATTTTATATGTCTCTAATTTTAGTCAGCTCCATGTCATATGGTTAACGTCGTTAACTATTTCCAGGAAACACAAAGGAAGTAAGACCGCATCCCAAATCTCTGAGTGCATTCCAAGCTTCTGTACAGCATATGTCGTTTCGAAAGGCAAACTGTCATTTGTGCGCTCAGCTACATCTAATACTTGTGAAACAACTAAATCCATATCTTCTTCAACGGTGTCTTCTTCTAGCTCTAGAAACTTTTCCACCAGTGCACCATCAGGTAATACACAAGCCTGCATGTTTCGTCTTGTGAACTTCGTTAGTTTGTACACCTGTAAATTGAATTCAATGAATTTTGATTCATTCAATTTTGATCACCATACATCAGCAACTTCACATTATTAGAACTAGCAAATTTTCAGAAACATGCCTTTTCAAAAAAACTTTCAGGAACATAAATGTATTTGGACATTTGGTCTTTTTGTGCTTGATGTTAGCGTACTAAAGATTCTGTCTACTGCAGAATGGGCCGACACATATGGAACGACAAATGTATCGTTCCACCAGACTTCTGTGTCATCTCAGTGTGACCAAGCGCTGGCAAACATAAACAAGTTATCTAGCAGGCTAGCTAGCCCTTCAGGAAGTGTTGAGAGCGAGATCTCTTACCATGATGACACAGTCTTGACAAGTTCATACTCAATCACTTCAGAAGCACAGTTCAGTAGCAGCAGCAGTGGGAACTCTATCTATAAGAGCATCCAAAGAGATAATTTACCCGGTAACTCTGATCAGGCGTCAGTTTCAGAAATTGCAACAAATCTGAAACATTCTCATGACCAGGTATTTATCTTCTCAAGGAAAACAGTAAAATATTATCTTCAGAAGAATAATGTTTGTCTGAGTAATAAATGTATATTTGGTGAACTTTTTGTGCTAAACAGGACGAACTAAAGCTTGAGATTGAAGGGTTGAGGGTCAAACTACGACATCTTCAGAAGCTTCGTGAGTTTGCTCAGAACGAATCGTTTGACGCCACTGAGAAAGTAAGGTTTATTTCTTCATGGTAGGCACCATCCAGAAGTAGGTAACCTACAAGGTCTAATTGTTTCCTGTCGAATCTTTTCCATTAGTTACACAAGCTGGGCATTCAGCGCGTTCAGGATGAAATTAAGCTTAAGGAAATCGAACTCGCGGAAGAAAAGGTAAAGAGATTGGTAAGGAAAAAGGAGAGGGAAGAGCAGGGAGCAGCCAAAAGAGAAGCTGAATTTAAGCAAAACTCTGCTGAAAGGGAAGCAGCACAGTGTAACGACGACCAAGAAGCTAACGAGACAGGAGACAAGATTGTCGGACGCTGTTTTGACGAGTATAATAGGTATACGTGGGAGGAGATACAAGCGTCGACTTCATCATTCTCTGCTGATCTTATGATTGGCAGGGGATCATATGGCACAGTCTACAAGGCTAGGCTTCATCATACAGTTGCAGCAGTGAAAGTTTTGAACTCCCCTGAAGGCTGTGGAACTCAGCAATTGCAGCAGGAGGTATTGTCATGTTCTCACCAATGCTCTCGTGTTCCTTTCAAGCTGATCATTGCATTTGCACCAAGGGGATGATTCAACAAACATCAAATAACCTTCCAACAAAATGCAATTCACAAACAAATTTGACAAGGGTGCTACTTGGTGTGCGATAGTCTAATCACGCCCTCCTCCGCCCACCGCCTCCCCCCTCCCTCTACATCCAGGGGGCACCTGTAAACACTTCCCCAGCTCCGATGAACCCTAACCCCAACTCCTCACCACCGTCGCTAAAACTAAAAGCTGTGGTCGCCGCCGTGGCCGAAGAAGTGAGGGAGAAGAGCCAGACTCAGCCGCTGGAGGTGGACGGCACCATCGCGCAGGAGGAAGAACCAGGCGATAGATTTAGCGATTTGACAAACACAAGACAACCTCCCACTCAGCCTGTAAAAATAACAGAAATGCTAGAAAACGGTATACCGTTGGGAATCAATTCCAACGGTATACCATGGTTCATTAGGTTCGCGGGTGAGTTTCATTATCAGGTTTCACGGGTAAGTTTCATGATGTCTCACGGATAAGTTTCATGGGTTTCGTGAGGTTTCAAGTTTCATAAGGTTCGTATTTTATTAAAAAAAGTTTAGCATGTGCTGTCTGATGAAACCTTTGGTTGAAACTTAGCTATGAAACTTTGTTTTAATGAAATACGAATCTTATGAAACTTGAAACCTCATGAAACCCATGAAACCTATCCGTGAAACATCATGAAACTTACCCGTGAAACCTAGTAGCGAAACTTACCCGTGAACCTAATGAACCATGCTATACCGTTGGAATTGATTCCCAACGGTATAGCGTGTGGTAGTTGCTCTCTTTAAAATAAACTGCAACCAGCAACCCGATAGTTTTTTTATTCTATTTGTCAGATATTCACATGTGTTTCTGCAACTCCTCATAAAGTGATTTAAAATACGCAACACCTACCATTGGACGTTTTAACACTACTTTTCATTTGGTGAGCAAATTCATGAACATTCTGAACTTTTTAAACGACTGCAGAATCTTCCCTGTCTGTGGTGTATCCTCTTCAAAACCATTGTTTGTATTCTCTTCTTCTTAAGATGAGTGGCAAAGCTCCTCTCTTTGGTCTTTTTTTTTTTAAAAAAAAGTGCACAAATGGCGCAAGTAGTTATAGTCCGTCATCATTTGTATTTTGCCGATCATCCTTGCTCCAATTACTTAACCATCTAAACGGTGCAACTCATCTTATTTCAGCTTGAGGTCCTCGGTAAAATCCGGCACCCTCACTTGCTGCTGATGCTTGGAGCATGCCCTGAGCATGGTTGCCTGGTCTACGAGTACATGGAAAACGGTAGCCTGGATGACATGTTGCAGGGCAGAAATAATACACCGCGACTGACCTGGTTCGACCGTTTCAGGATTGCCTGGGAGGTGGCCACTGCTCTTATGTTCCTTCACAGTTCCAAGCCAGAGCCTATTATCCACCGTGATCTGAAGCCTGCAAACATACTACTAGACAGGAACCTGGTTAGCAAGATAGGTGATGTAGGCCTGTCGACTTTGCTTCCTAGTATGGATCAGCACCTGTCCACAATGATCAAGAACACTGCCCCAGTGGGCACTTTCTGCTACATAGACCCGGAGTATCAGCGGACCGGTGTAGTCTCCATGAAGTCCGACGTTTACGCGCTAGGCATTGTGATCTTGCAACTGCTGACAGCGAAACCACCAATGGGCCTTGCTCATGCTGTCGAGACTGCACTAGAAGATGGCTGCTTTGTGGACATCCTGGATGCAACTGCTGGGCAGTGGCCTCTGAATGAGACACAAGAACTGGCTGTCCTTGCCCTCAGATGCGCTGAGATGAGGCGCAAAGACCGGCCCGACTTGAGCGAGCATGTTCTTCCGATGCTGGAGCGGCTGAAGGATGTCGCGACCAAGGCAAGAGAAACTGCTCTTCTCGGCCCGACGGCGCCTCCAAGCCATTTCATTTGCCCCATACTTCAGGTGATTTGGAATCAGTACTTCTCTTACGTAGTGACAGTTTCATTGGAGGTTTGCTGAGATGGTTTTCAATAATGTTTCAGGAAGCGATGGACGATCCATACGTCGCGTCGGATGGGTACACGTATGATCGTAAGGCGATCGAGATGTGGCTGAGTATGAACGACAAGTCCCCGATGACAAACCTGCGATTGCCCAACAAGAGCCTGATACCGAATCACTCGCTCCGTTCTGCAATCATGGACTGGAGATCGAAGAGAAACTGATACAGATTTTGGACAGCATCCTTCACAATACGGCATATCAATTGGTGATTTCTGCTGTTTCCAAGATGTCGAAGTTTTGGCAGACCTTATGTAGTACAGTAGTAGTAGTAGCCTCGATAGTGAGGTTTGGAGTTGTGCAGCTCTGTCCAAATGAAAGAATTGTTTCTTAGACGATAGTTAGCTCAGTAGCTCACTGTCTCGTGAATGGTGAGACACTTCTTTTTCTTTCCATTCCCATTTATATTAATGAAGCACTGGTAAAGTAAATAGCTTTTCAGAAGACAGAATAGTCAGTGAGCAAATAATTTGATGCTCCTTTATGAGTCGTTATCTTCGCCATGTTGAGTTAGGTTAGCTCTCCCTCTTCCATTTATATTGATTTTACAAGTTGTTGCGAGAGATCAGAACTGAAAAAGCTGGAAGCAAGCTTTCATCAATTAACTTTGATCACTGCGATCGCGTAAAGATACAATTGTCGGTAGAAAACAGCTTGCCCCAGGCCAAAACTAATCAAGCAGGATCATAATCTAATCAGATCTCTTAAAGGTCTGACCGCGACTTTACCCTGTCACTTTTCTGCAGATTAGCTTTTGACTAAAGAACAGGAGTATGTATGTAGACTTGTGTATATTTTATCAAGAAACAATTTCCCATTCCTGAAAATCTGAAACTATGATGAAATGTGGATCACCATCACATAGTTTCATCAATCAGGTGTCGCTGTTATGAAGATTTCCTTTTGTTTAAAGAAGTCGCAAGATGTTAGGTCAGTTGCAAACACACCAGCAGCGAAAAAAAAAAGGCATATAACGATCGATTGAACAAGCGACATTACATGGCTCCAAATACTCTTGTTGGAGAAGAGAATTGAAAAAGATGTAAAAATATTTCATCAACTTTTTCATCGATCAATTAGTAGTACAATCAATCAAGCTCAACATTCACCAACCAGCAGATTTGGTGAATTGGTCCACGCCGTCTAAGAAAAAGCAGACAGCCATTTTTGCGTTGCTTAATTTGTTCCTTTGTCGTCATCGTCGTCTCAGAAACCCAACTGAATTAATGAAAACCAAGTCACTAGTACTAATTACCAAACCAAACCAATCTCCTTTCCTGATTGATTTAATTAACCGAATCACCACCTGCAATCTCCTAATTATAGCTTGTTCTAATCAATCACCCTCCTCTTGTCAATGGCGAGATGGATGGATGGATCGATGATCCTAGAAGAGCTCTCTAGTGACAAGCGGCGCGGCGGCATTCCACGTGCTCTGGCTGGTCTGGTCGGCGGCGGCAGGGAAGAACTGACAGTGGCTGGGCAGGACGTTGCAGGCGACGGCCGGGGCGGCGGAGGCGGGAGGTTAGGTTTGGGGTTAGGCGGCACCCCCGCGGTGGTGACGCGGCGGCAGGAGGGGCACATTGTGAGCGTGGCGACGGGGCCACACCGGCGCCGGAGGAGGGCTGCGAGGGCGCGGCCTTGAGCGCCCTGAGGTCGACGAGCTCCTTCTCGAGGCGCTTGTTCTCTTCGGAGAGGCGCTCGCACCAGCGTTTAAGGTACTCGCAATCGACCTCCGTCTGCTTGAGCTTGGTCCGGGCGCGGCGGTTCTGGAACCACACCTCCACCTGCCGCGGCCGCAGCCCGAGCCGGTTGGCCAACACCAGCTTCTGCTTCTGCAATTAAACCACCGCAAATCCTGATCAGTCCAGTGCGCGCGCGCGGTCGGGCGGACTCCATGGACGAACACAGCATGCACGAGGAGGAGTAGCCTGAGGAGGAAGGAGATGCTTACGGGATTGAGCGTGCTGTGCGTCTTGAAGCACTCCTCGAGCACGGCGGCCTGGTCCTTGGACAGCCGCAGCTTCTTGCGGCCGCCGGCACCGTCCCCGCCATCCTCCTCATCGCTCCCGCCCTCTGCGCCGGCACGGACGCCGGATACCGTCCGCTCCAGCTCCCTCTTCCGCTGGCGCTGGAGAGCGCGACGGCGCTGTCGGGCGAGGTCGACGTCCTCCCCTGGTCCTCCGCCGCCCCCGCCGCGCCGACGATGTGGTTGAGCGCGGCGCTCCAGGGGGACGCCGGGGAGGAGGAGGTGGTGGTGGAAGACGAGAGGCTGCCCTGCGAGGCGAGCCCGAGCCCGAGGCCAAGATCCAGGCTACGAGGCATCATCATCCTGTGAGGTGGAAGAAGATACCAATCGATCTCCTTGCCGGAGTGGAGGCAAAGGAAGAACGGTGTGGCCGTGTGTGTGCGGTTGGTGGTCTTGGCATGCGGCGGTGGTGGTGGAGGTGAGCTATAAATAGGAGGAGGAGGCAATGGATCGAGCCGAGCAGCAGCGGCAAATGATGAGCTGGGCTTGTGCGGGTAGATCTCCTCTGCTCGCAGCAATTATTAATCGAGTGCTTCCGCGCCACTGCTGCTCGCCTCGGCTCGGCTCGATCCGAGCCTTTTACCCTCTCCAGCTTCCCGTTCTTCTCAGCGAGCTCGAGCCATCTAAGCCGAGCCCCGCGTGTTGGATGGAACTTGGAAGCATCATCTATTTGGTGTTTCTTTGCAATTTTTTTTTAGAGAGTGCTAGAAGTCGGACATCTGATCTAAGATGTTTTTTCGGATATGTTGGTGCAACATTTTTTCTATGTGTATAACATTTTTTTGCTTGCACATTCCTACTGTTGTCGAGCGTTTTTGTTGCGCACGATCATTACAAATGTTGGACGTATAGAAAAAAATATTGTGACGATCCCGATCGATATTCCTACTGTTATCGAAGGAAAATATTACACATATGAAAAAAATATTGTAAGTGGCCGAAAAAATCGGACATCTGATCACAAGTCATTAGGTTTTTTTTATCTTTAGCTCTCTTTCAAACTAAATTACAACTCTAGCTCCCTTTTTAAGTGTAGAAACATCAACATGTGCATGACAACTTCTTAACAAGTGTGGCAGATGGTAGGCCACCTTTTTGCCGAGCTTGTGGCTCGTCCGTGCGGGCCGGGCTACGTGCGTACCTTAGGAAGTTGTGCTAGGAGGACGGAGCTTCGTGCGTTCGGCTGGCCATTTGCTTGCTTGCTTGCTTGGTCTGACGAGAGTACTTTAAACTCTTTTAGCTGCCCTGGCTAAACATGTGTGCATTGCACGTTAACTGCTCGCAAGTTGTGGATATAGGGGGTACTATTCTGGAGTATTAATAACAAAACCAAGATTTGATACGTTGATCGATTATAGTTTAACTAGTGTACGTACGGTACCCAGATTTTCTGGCTGGCAGCCAAAGCTCCACCACCGCGTATCGTTTGTTAAATAATATCACTGTATGTTAATTTTTACCGAGCTTACTTGAGTCAAGTTTGAACTCAGGTCAGTCTTGCTCAAGTTTAGCTTAGTTTTTACCAAACTCAAACTTAAGAGACTAGCTCACTCAAAATTAACTCATTTTAGCACTACTAACCTTAGAAGGCTAGACTCGCTCAAACTTGGTAGAGAGCACTTCGCATGCTTTAATTAGTATCGCCTACAAGAATATTGGATCTTTTGACCGGTTCACGCATGACACATACGATATGAGAGGGCGATGGATCTGACCGAAAACGAATGGTTCAGTGTGCTGCGCTCGATCTTCTCCCTGCAGTGACGCTGATTCCTAGGAACCAAACCTGCAAACGACAAAGGAATTAACGGGCGGCGTCTAGCTAGCTGGCGCCGGATTAGTGTACGTAGTTGACAAAATTGCGTGGATGCACGGACGATGCCAAAAACGATCGAGACGAAGAGGTCAATGTTTAGGTTTTATTTATTTTAACTTTTGATTTTAGATTCTGATCTAAAAGCAGAATAAAAAATAAACAGACTGATTATAAAATCCGATTCTTATAATCCAGTTCACCTATATACACTAGAATTTACCATTCACTTCATATGTGTTTTTGGATTCTAGCTTTTTGGAGAATCAACTTTTCTACGATCACAATCTAAAATCAGCTTTTAGACAATCCAAAACAGAACAAACAGGCTTTAGTTAACTTGAATCGGAATTCCTGGGGCGGTAGGTTTAGGGGTGGGCATTTTTAAACCGAAACCGAATTACCGAACCGAATTAACCGATTATTTCGGTTTATTCGGTTTTCGGTTTTCGGTTCGGTTTTTGTTTTGATATAATTCGGTTTTCGGTGTTCGGTTCGGTTTTTCGCTTTCAAAAACCGAAATAACCGAATAACCGAATAGCGCATATACAATACTACTTTTATAATATTCTTCCTAAAGTCACTAAATAATTCTCATGTTATAATACATTTATGCATATGTTTAGTATATTCATATGTTCTATTATGCTTATATTGTAATGACATATGAATATTGTATGGGTTTATCCATACTTTGTGTTGCAATATGAGAAGAACTAAATCTAATCTACCTAATGCTATTCATATTTCGGTTAACCGAAAAACCGAATTAACCGAACCGAAATATTTCGGTTAATTCGGTTCGGTTTTTTATTTTTGGCCGAGAAATTCGGCTTCCAGTTTTCAAAAACCGAATTATTTTAAAACCGAATCGATTAAACCGAAAAAACCGAACGCCCACCCCTAGGTAGGTTGTCAATGTGCGCCCGGCCATGCAACCAAATTAGTACAAGTACTACTATTAAACTAAGATTTTCAATCATGATTTCCGTAGCAAGGCTTTAGAAAAGTTACATTAGCTATCGCTAGCCATCGTGAAAGATATATATCCTTCGTAGCGTATTCAGTATTAAAATATTTTTTAAAATAAGTATGTACAAAATATAAATCACCTCCAAACAAATCATTAAAATATGATACTTTAGGTACTAATATTTTTATAGTAAGAATATGAGTCAAGTCTAGAATCAACAAATATAGTAATATATATTCAAAAGATCATAAATGATAACTATACCATAACGTTCTTAACAATAAGTATTTAATCATCGAGAAATATGGATATTGAATTATTGAAAAAGGGCAAGATGAAGTCTTTTACTAGTTTTCTTATGTCCAGGCTTATAAGACCTGTTTGTTTGGGCTTTTTCACTGCCTTAAAAGCCAAAAAGTTAAAGCCTAAACAAACGAGTAGCTTTTTATCTGGGCTTTTCAAAAGCCATAAGCCTCCATACAACTAAAAACCAATAGCCACTGGAGAGAGGCTTTTTTGGCTTATTGATGGTTGGTTTTAGACTAATAACATTAAAGTTAGATAAAATTACCCACCTTTAATTATCACGTACAAAAATCATTAGCTTTTAAGCTGTTAAAGCCAAAAAGCTGGCTTTAAGCTATAAACTAAAAAGCCTAAGTCTAAACAAACAGAGTCTAAGAGATATATTTGGGTCTTTTAATAAGGATTCGTATCCTGTGCACACAGGCCTTCCCGTGTTTACACCGTACACACCAACTAACAAAAGTCACGAAAAATTCTGAAAAAATTGTAGATATACTTCATAGATTGCCCTACCTATGTATGAAATTTCAAGATCAAATTCATTATATAAGAGTTACTTAAAAAGAATTACAAGTTTAAACTTTAAACTTGGGAATTCTTTTTTAACTCTTGATATATAATGAATTTGAACCTACAATTTTATACATAGGTAGAGCAATCTATGAAGTACATCTACAATTTTTTTCAGAATTTTTCGTGACTTTTGTTAGTTGGTGTACACTGCAGTGTGCATACGGAAAGGCTGTGTAAATACGTGATATATTGCTTTTAATAATATTGAATTTCAAAATAGGCCAATATTTTTATCAATAAGTATCTATATAGGATAGTGAAAATATCACTAGCTATAACGCTTTGTAGCTAATATAGTCATCGACGATTCGGGACAGGTCCCCACCGAACTTACTTATTGAATGAGGGATCAACTTGGGGCCCTTTTTCGCAAGGGTTATACGTCGAGGGTATGCTGCAACGGGACTAAGGTATACCGGACAATCGTAAGGCACGGGGTCGCTTGTCCAGTTCGCCTCTCACGGGAGATAATAACCCTACGTCCAGTGATTGCACTAGTATGTGAAAGTTCGTTACAACGAGCTTGCTCGAGGCCCTGAATGATCCTAAGGACTCCGTGAACAAGTGATGTGTGTAAGTGTGTAGTTCAGAGGGTCCAACCTCAATCCATCGTGGAAGGGGTATTTATAGGAATTACAGAAACAAATCATTTATTACAGGGGCGTGTTATCAGAGAGGACGAGGCGGTCAGATGGCGCGCCACCACACGGGTACCATGCGACGTGGGTACAGTGAGCGCAGACCAAGGCGGCGCGGACCGTGGCAGCGCGGATCTTGGGCGTGCGATCTCTCGAGCCGCTGCGCATTTAATGCCACGTCGCCTTGTCGCGGGCCCCCGAGCATGCGTTTCGCCGGGGCGTGCTTGATGGGGGCGGGATAGCCCGTGAGTGGACTTATACGGTTGTCGCTTTTGCGCGCGCCATCCGGCAAGAGCATGGTCGGTTGGCGCCGAAGCCGATGGTCGTCTTGGTACAGCATATCCAATCCCCGACAATAGCAGAACATTAATTGGCTCGTAGCTTCATGTTTGGTGTAAAAAAAAACTATAGCGCGTAACTATAGCTAGCTATTTAGAACACTATATCAAACATTACAAGACCACATCGACAGAAGCTGAGCAAACATCTGTGAATCTTCATACTGCATTTTTTAATCTTTTGCTATTATTTTCCCCAGTTGCATGTGTGTTCTTGACAGTAGAAGCAAGGCCATAAAAATACGTACCCTCCCCTGTGTACAGTAAACATTCTACAAGAGCGCAATCAATAAAGAGTTGAGTGCGTCCATCAAGCCGGCTCAAACGTCAGAGCCCGATCGGACCGAGCCGATCGAGTAGCCGAGGAACGGGGGCCGCAGAACAAGAGAGAGCGAGGCTGAGCCGATGATTACCAGAGCTGCGGTTAGGGGTGCAAACGGTACTGACCAATCCGGTACCGAATCTGGTTGGTACCATATTCGGGAAAGCAATTCAGTATCGGTTGGATTTGGTCACGGATAGTTATTTATGGATCCTGTAGCGAAATTGGATGTTGAAGTATAAGTGAATTACCCATCTTTCCTCATCAGCTTAAGCTTTTGGGTGAACTGGCTGGTGCATGCAATTCAATATGGTATCAGAGCCAAGAGGTCTCGAGTTCAAAACCCGGTTGACGCAATTAAAAAAAATAATTGTAGTCCACTTTATTCCACGCCCCAGGCTTGATGGAGCTCGCATACGGGGAGTGTTGAAGTATAAGTGAATTGGCCACCTTTCCTCATCGCCTTAAGCTTTTGGGTGAACCCATTTGGTGCATGCAACTCAATATTAGAAAAAGAAAATCCCACTAAATAGCGCCGGACGCGATAAGCGGATATCCGACAAGCAAGTTAGTCGCCTAATCAACCCAGCCCATCAACCGTCATTGACACCATCCGGCCCAGATTTTACAAAGTTCTAATCTAACTCCAACCATTACCGGTCCTCGCCGCCACGCACCACCACTCACAGGCGCACCACCACCACCACCATGTAGACCACCCCGTCGTTGGGAGCCGTGTCTGCCCCTCGGCCAGGGACCTACTGCCAGTCGAAGGCTTGATGTCATGGTGGTATGGTTTAGTGTATTTTCCTTTATGTATGCACATACTATCCGTCTATATTATCTGTTTCTGATCGGAAACTGTCATGTATCCATCCTGATCGATTCAAACTTTAATTCATATTTCTATCCGGTCTTACCTTATGTGACTCTGAATCTGAGAGAAAAACCATATCTAACCCCGAATCTAAGAAAAAAATGGATTAGAATACGGTATAAACAGTAGCCACCCAAAACCAACCGGATTGCACATGTAGCTGCAGGCAGGGCCCATCTACGGTGAACAGGAAAATAAGGGAAAGACAGGGGTGGCCCACCGGCCCGGCCGTGCGCCTTGCTTTGCCGGCACTTTTCCAGACACCCCCACAACCTCCCCGCAATCATTGGGGGGCTCCAATGCATCCAATTCGACCGCTGTACTTAAACTATTCATCACTAACTCCTCCAACCCCATCGTATGAAGGTATACTCATTTCACAGGTTGCTTTTACTCTATTTTATCTTCTTGCCTGAATTCTTTTCGTCCATAAATAACCTGGGAGAAACAGATTTCAAACGACTTTTTTTTTTGGTAAAAACAAGCCCAACGTCAATACTAATTAGGATGAATTAAAAGGGGGCAGACACCATGTTGCACCTACCACTTTATGGTGGTAGCAATTTCTAACCAAGACTGCAGGTGTTGGTGGCATCTGTGGCCGTTTACTTGTAGTGAGTGACTAATTATGATCATAAGAGAGCATATTATTTTTCACGAAATCACAGGTCATTTATACAATTTTCTTTTTCTTTTTCCAATTATGCTATATCCCTAAAGCATTGTGTTTGTTTTTCCAAACTTTTCCATGCTGATCCCTCCTCCAACTTTGTTTCTCCAACCTACCTCACCCGGTCCATATATAGTGGTTGTTCCTCCATTCTATTTAATGTGGGACCTTAACCTTTTTGGTCTGATGCACAATGATTGCACTCCGAGTTTGTGAGTTCTGCTAGTAGAGTGGAGTACTTTTTTTCTTAATAACATCTGCCCTTTTCTTCACTGTTTTGATAATTAAGTTTGGGAATGTTGAAGAAATGTGGACACACATCTTGCGGAATCTGACCGGACATCAGATTCAAATTACGGGTAAATTAACGAGCAAAGTTTCGAGTTACAAGTGTGCTAGGATTGATTATGAGCCATATACATATATACGACATCATTGGGGCGAAGTGGTCTTCTAAGAAAGAAGGATTAGAGAATGTAATCACTAATTGAAACTTTTGTTGATACACTAGCTATAAAAGTATGGTGGCCTGCTAGCTAAGGCCTTAAGGGCATGGCTGGTCAAGCTTCATCTTCAAAGCTGAAACTAGGCCAAATAGAATTATTAGTTTTTTTACTATATAGAAGCTCAAGGTCTCCGATAAGGTGGCCTGTATGTTTGGAGAAGTAGAACTTGGCCAGACAGCCCCTGCATGCGAAACGGCTGTTACTAGTGTTCTGGTTTTGCAAAGCTAGGTTAATACAGTGAAAGAAAGAAGTTTTGCTTTGCAAGGGTTAATTAGCTGAATTATCTTGATCTCTATTTGCGTCGATCATTATTATCTCTTGGCCCTTGATTTTGCCATTCTGCAGAGGGGAGTGGTGATGGGCAGATGATTACAATGATACATAGGTCCCATGTTAATTTATGTATCTTGACATGACAGAGAGGACAGGACCAATCTTGCGCTGAAAGCTGCATTAAGCAGATGTGGTGTTTGAATAATGGTATAGGATGTCCACTTAGGGTGGCGTTAAGTCCCCTAGATGTTGCTGTCGGGTCAAGTGGTGCTTCTTTAGTTATTTTCCCTTGTTATTTTTATCCGCGCGCGAATTATCAGACACACAAGAGCAAGATGCCAGCGAACCGCTAGAGCTGACCCTACCGATCGATTTCATGTGGCATATGCTAGACGATGATAGTACTCAATTGTTGTATCAAATGAGTATATATTTTAGTTGGAATGTGACCATTAAGAAAGGTTAGCACCATTTCACAAGTTTTAATTTTTTAAAACCTGGAAGACAAACATGTGCCCTTGATTATGAAATGGTAGGTTGAGACTTGAGATATTTTGTCAAATCAAAAGCACCGAGATAGAATGCATAATCATGTTTATTTTTTTTAAGAGTATTGCAGAGTATCAGGTACCAATAATTGGTTTATATATGTTTCAGCTGTTAATGTCTACGTCAACGAAAAATGGGATAAGAGATCCATACATGTCTGCAACCGTTGTTTTTCATCTCTTCTTGCTAAATGCTAATGCTCTATTAACCCATTTATCTTTCTTTTGAAAAGGAATGTTCTTGCTACACCGTTTGGAGTTTTACTAGAGGGAAAAAAAAACACCCACCTTGGCGCTTGCTTTCATCTAAAATAAATCCTCGGAAAATATCGTAAAATCACAAGCTAGCCGATCTTAAATCCCTGTGCAAACCATCAACATTTGCATAGTATCCTGTTTGTAACCAGTACGGGAAATCTGCATGGTGTATGTAGCAGGCTGTGTAATAATAGTACATCTGGTGCGGATCTTGTTGTATTCCAGATACTGTAATTATCGCGAACAATCTTTTAGACCATGTGCAAATTAATCACCAATTTTGAATAGTGCCTTTATTTATTTCTCCGTCTAAATTTATAAGACATATTTTTTCTTAACACGTAAACCAATAAGGTATCGACTATGACTAGACTATCCCAAATTATCGTCTCTAAGTACTATATTAAATACATACATCTAGAGTAAAGTTGGATATTTATTGGAGGGAACTTCATCTTGCTTATATATGTGGACAAGATCATTTAAACAGTAAGTTTTATTCTAACCTGAATCGACAGTGCACCTATTCCTTCGCTACCCATTTGTGAACCAGTTATGGACAAAGGTGTTCTCACTTATGCAGCTAGCTTCTCTCATACCTCATGCAGGACCCTTATCCCTTCAAAAGTTCTTGCTCCTGCAACCAAACAGGTCGATGGAATGATAATCTATACTTTATGGAACATATGGAAGGAAAGGAACGCGAGAATTTTCAACAGCGAGTATCAATCTACGAATACGCTAGCCGAGCTATTCAGATGTCAATCACCGTAGGATGGCACTAGAGAATATCGTGGTTTAGGTGTGACCGTATGGGCACCGAGCGATGTTGTTAATTGCGACTTTCCGAAGGTTGAAATGGCGAGGTGTCCATAGGTTTTCTTTCCCGCAGAGACTTGTGTATTGCGCTGAACTGCTTGTTTTATTTCTCTCCTGATCTTTAATGCATGGCAGAGCTCCTGTCCTTTATTTCAAAAAAAAAAGTTTTATTCTAACAAACGCGTCCTATATTCTTCGACGGAGGGAGCGAGTAATTTGCAAGCAGAACCATTGATGCGGTATCTTGTACAGTAATTTGGTTGTGGACCTAACAGTGGCACTCGTGGGCTGGCTGGCTGGCTGGCTAGCTGTCCCTCACGTGCGCCCGATCATGCGATGACCGTCTGAGCTGCTGGCTTCGCTCCTGCATGCGTCCGCGAGTGGCCGGTCTCGGCTCGACCGGGTGGGGCCCACCGGTACGAGGCTCGCGGGGACTCCCCATGTGCCGCCCTCGTGGAGGCGGGCGAGGCGAGCGAGACGGGACGCGCGAGGGAGGCCGGCCGGTGGCGTGGTGGTGGTGGCGGTCGTGCCGTGCCGTGCGCTGCCCGCGTATAATTACGCGCCCCACTTGCCGTGGGAGCGGGCACCTAGCGGCTACTGCCGCTGTAGCTTATGATTGATTATTGGGTCCCGGATGCCTCCAATCATGCACGGTTTCAGTTGGACGTACGCTTGGGACGGTTGTTTGATTATGGGCTGATCCCACTTACTATTATTCAACCTCCAAATAAGAAGCATATATTTTTTTATTATGATCTCTTGTTTTTCTTTTCTTTTTTGGGGTGCGAATCTCCCGTTCACAGGTTCGCGAAACCGACAAGAATTGCTCTAAAACTGCGGTTTTGGACCTTGCCGAACCAGTTGGAGATTCAAAATCGGTCGGTAAACCGGTACAATACAAAAAAATTAAAGAAATTTATACGACATAAATCGTTCAAAAATCGGCGAAAACTGCTCGATTGTTATAAAATCGAGTGAAAATCTCTCAAAAATTGACTTTAAGGAACATTCAGTTGGTCGGTCGGTTTTCAACCGGTTTTTGTTTTTTTTAATTTTTTTGAAAATCTCTCAAAATGTTTATATAGTGAATTGCATTATGAAATTAGCAAGATTAATACAAAAATAAAAACTCCGTAGCTAGCTATGACAAGAAGTATCATGTATGCGCTATGTATTTGTACAGTATGCTGTACTTCAGTACTAGATTAGTAGAATAAAACTTCAGTACTATAAGCCTAGCTACATATGAGGGGACGCATATGCACGCAGTACATGCATACGTGCTACGAACTAGTGGTAGAAGTGTAGAACGGGCATGGATATATGGAGGCGGCCAGCATGTAACGTGAAGGCCAGCTGGGCGTTTGTTAGCTTAATTTCCGTTGAATATAATGATCGTTGGATCGATGCATAATGCATTAACGAGCTGACGAAGCAAAGCCGCCATGCATGGAGTCCTCGTACAGTTGGACAGACCGGATCGACCGGATCGGATGTATCGCACACACACCTTCTATATATCTCCTCCTGATCGAATAATTGGAGCTGACCGATTATTGCACACACTATGGACGATGGACCGATGCACGCAACGAAAAAGTATAACTAACAAGATACGAAGTACAATGATGGAGTAGATTGATCAGTATATATATATCTACGATTTGATCATTTGCATGCTCACTACTTCATTACATGGTGTTCTCCTGTATGCAGTCCACTTGTTCACGCCGATCGTACTCCTCCCTCCGTCTATATGTATTTCTTCTAAGGACGTAGCTTAAAGAGATCGATATTGAATATAACTACACTATCTTTAATTATTATCTCTAAACATATATTCAATGCATACACATGTACGTAGTAAAACTAAATATTTATTAAGAGTGTAGAGAAACATCAAATTAATTTTGTATCAGAATGTGAAATAGTCTTATATTTATAAATAAGATTATCTTAAAAACATTATATATTTTTAGGAAGAAACTAGCTTCGGACGTCTGACATCGCTTCATCCCATCGGACGACTCTTGCAACATTTTTTTCTTACGCTTGTAACATTTTTTGCCGACGCGCGCAACATTTTTTGAACGCTTGCAACATTCGCCATCAGTAGCGCATTTCACTTTGTTTGTCAAAGAAAATATTTCATGCGTTATAATAAAATATTGCACACACGTAAAAAAAATATTATAATACATCCGAAAATTTGAACATCCGGACAAAATCATTAGTATATTTTTGTTACGGAGAGAGTACATGCAAGCCTTATCTCTGCCGCTACCTAGCTAAGGTAGCCATTGATTCGGCCGACATGGCCGTGCTGTCAAAAAACCGTGTGTGCACGGCCGATTGATGGTGGTTGACTGGTTGTTTAGTGTGGCAGGCAGGCCGCAGGCATGTACAGTGTAGGAGAGAGGCTGCCTTTCCGTGAGAGCTGGACTGGATGGGTGGATGGGTAAGTGGTAAATTATTCTGGTGCACATGCCCCTCTCTGCTGGTAATCATTTCATCCCATGCAGCCTGCCCTGCAGAGATGGATCCATCGGTGCGTGTGTGTGTGTATCTCAATAATTGTGTACGTGGGAAAGCTACGTGTTTGTCTATTTATTGTTTGCCCGTTTGTTTACTATACTTAATTGGGAGGAGGAATAAATAGTTTGCTCAGGAATGGGGGAATAAATTGTTTGCTCAGGGCTGTACTCCACTTGGTAAGCATGCAACATGGCTTATCAGTAAGTAATTAATGGTTATTGAAAAGCATATATATATGCTTCGAATGATTATCATCTGGCTGGCTAATAAATGTGCCAATGAAATGAGCATTAGAAGAACCGTGTATGTCCATCTCATCCTTCTCCCTTTTTCTCCGCCTCTGAGGATAATTTCGCAATATTGCTCGCACGAAAGAAATGTCTTACGTAGTTAAAGAAAATATATAGCATAATACCATGCATGATGATATACAAGAATGCAGATAATTAATCTCTACTATATAAATTGAGAGTTTCTTCCCACATTACTTTATCAAAATTACTCACCTTTGTCATCTTACTTCATCAAAATTACCTACCTTTGCTAACGCTTCTTTAATTACCCACTTTTGCCACTATTAGTGCTCTTTGTAAATAAACTTTTATCAAGAATTGAGTTTCCGCAGCAACGCACACACATGGCTCTCTATTGAATTTAGGTTTTTCCATGAAAAAACTAAAACTTAGATCCTATAATGTAGTTTCAAGAATGAGACCTTCCGTTATATGGAAATTTGCGTAGGCACCTTAAAATCTTTTGATTATTATGGTTTACTCTTGTAGACTTTATATAATTACTAGAAATTATCGTCCCTGTTGCTTTAATTCATCTATAACTTATAGTTCCAAGTATAAAAGCTTGTGCATACGAAAATTTGCAAATTGCACCTTAAAACTTTTCTTATTATCACGGTTTAGTTTTTAGATTACCGCCAGGATTGTTTTTCTACTATTTTAATTCATCTGCATGAGCGATTGTTGTTCCGTTGTAACGCATTTTACACTTGACTAGTATACATAAAACATGACTAGGGGATTAAAAACTATATAAATATTAAACCATTGATAAATGTTAGATGACAATTACTTACCTCTTCACTTACTTCAATATTTGTACAACTTATATTATATTACAAGATGCATCACATGCAGTGCTGCTCGTGCTACAGTACATAGCGCCTATTTTACACTGCTTAGCGCTTATTAATTACCGCTACAAGATCACAAGACTTGCCCCTAGACGATCCAGATCACAGCGACTACGTACGCACACACGGCTCGATCTAGAGGTTAGAGACCGATCGACCATGCAATCTCTTTAACAGGTGCAGGAAACGCCGGGTCCGGCCGGTTCTCAAAGCTAGCCGAGTAGCATAGCTGCATAGGTTTGATTGATTAAAGTAGGCGACAAGATGCGCATTATGCTAACGCCAGTGGGCTTTGCTTCGTTATTTACTACTACATGCCAACACGGCGGCGAAGGTAAGACTACAAGCTCGGCTAGGCCGGGGAGGGCGCGCAAGTGGCCATGTGGATGGGATGTGGGTGGGCAGGGCGTTGCGTGGAATCCCAAGGCCGCGCCAGCGGGGCGGGGCGTACGGCCATGTCGCCCACACGTGCGTGCACGCCGTCACAACATCCTCTCTCGTTCCGTCCCAAATTCATGTTATCGTATGGAGTAGTATTTTCTTGAAAGTTTTTTTATCATGAATACATGACAAATACGTCAATATAAAATTAATTAGCTCGATGCTTCCTTCCTTCGTGGTTTTAATAAAGGAGAAACTATTTCGGACGTCCGATTGCTCATCCCATCGGACGCCTCCTATAACATTTTTTTCTTCGTTTGTAACATTTTTTGCCAATGCGTGCAATATTTTTGAACGCTTGCAACATCTATTTACTGTAGCGCATTTCACCGTTTGTCGAAGAAAAATATTGCGTGCGTAGGAAAAAATGTTGCAACGCTGCTCGAAAATTTCGACGCCTAGACACAAGTCATTTCGCTTAATAAATATCTTTTTTAAAAAAATTTTTTAAAAAAATTTTTTTTTAAATTTTTTTTAAACCCCTTTTTTAATTTTCCCCAAAATTTTTTAAAGGGGAAAGAATTGGGAAAAGGGAAAAACCCCCATTTAAAAAAACCCCCCCAAAAACCTTTTAAAAACCTTCCCCCCCCAAAAAAATAAAAAAAAAAACCCCCCCCTTTTGGCAAAATTTTTTTTTGGGGAAAAATTTTTTTTTTTTTAAGAAAATTTTTCCCCCAAATTGGGGTTTAAAAAGTTTCCCAAAATGGGAAAATTTTTCCTTTTTAAAAGGGAAAATTTAGGGTTTCCCCAAAAGGGAAAAAAATTTTTTTTAAAACCCTTTTAAATTTTTTGGGGAAAAGGAAAAAAAAAAAACCAAATTTTTTTAAAAAATTTTTCCCTTTAAAAAATTTTTTTTTGGGAAAAAATTTTTTCCTTTTTTTTTTAATTTTTTCCCAATTTTAAAAAACCAAACCAAAAATTAAAACCCCAAATTTCCCTTTTAAAATTTTTTAAAAAAATTTTTAAAAAATTTTCCCCAAAACCCCCCAAAAAGGGAAAAAAATTTTTTTTGAAGGAAATTTTCCTTTTTAAAGGGGGGCTTTTACCCCGGGGGGGTTTTTCCCAAAATTTTAAAAACCCCAAAGGGGAAAAAAAATTGGTTTTTTTCCCCCCCCCCGGGGGGCCCCGGGGGGGGGCCCCGGGGGAAGGGGGGGGTTTTAGGGTTTAAAAAACCCCCCAAAAAATTTTCCCAAAACCCCCATTTTTGGTTCCCTTTTTTGGGGGGGGGGGGAAAAAAAAATTTTTTTCCCCCCCCAAAATTTTAAAAACCCCTCCCTTTTAAACCAACCCAAAGGGGTTGGGGCCCCCCGGGGGGGACCCAAAAAAAGGGGGGGGTTCCGGGGGAAAATTTTTTCCCCCCCCAAAAAAAAAAGCCCCTTTGGGGGCCCCCCCCCCCCCCCCCTTTCCCCCCCCCCTTTTTTTAAACCCCCCCCCTGGGAACCCAAATTTTTTTCCCCCCCCCTTTCCCCCCCGGGGGGTTTGGGGGGGGGGGGGGGGGGGGGAAAAGGGGCCCCCGGGGGCCCCCAAAGGGCCCCTGGGGGGGGGGCCCCCCCCGGGGGGGGAAAAAAAGGGGGGTTGGGGCGGGGGGGGAGGGGGGGGGGGGGGGGGGGGGGGTTGGGGGGGGCCCCCCGGGGGGTTTGGGGGAACCCCCCCCTTTTTTTCCCCCGGGGCCCCCGGCCCCCGGGGCCGGGTTGGCCCCTTTTCCCCTTCCCTTTCCCCCCCCCCCGGCCCCCTTTTTCCCCCCCTTTTTTTTTTTTTTTTGGGGGGGGTTCTGGAAAACCCCCCCTTTTTTAAAAGGGTTGGGCCAAAATTTTTTGGTTTAAATTTTTGGCCCTTCCCCTTTTGGGCCCCCCCCAAAAAAGGGAGGAAAAAAAAATTTTGGGATTGACGGGTTTCCTCTTAAAAAAAACCCCCCCCCGGGGGGGGCCCGGGCCCCCCCCCCCTTTTTTTTCCCCCCCCCAAAAAACCCCCCCCTCCCCTTTTTGGGGGAAAAAACCCCCGGGGGAAACTTCCTTCCCCCGGGGGGGGCCCCCCCCCGGGGTTTTTCCCCCCCGGGGGGGGGGGGGGGGGGGGGGGAGGGGGGCCCCCCTTTGGGGCCCCGGGTTTGGGCCTTTCCCGGGGGGAAAAAACCTTTTTCCCGGGGAAAAGGGGAAACCGGGGGGGGTTTGGTTTTGGGGTCCGGGGGGGAAAAAAAAAGGGGAAAGGGGTTTAAGGGGGGAAAGGGGGGTTTTTTGGGGGCCCCCCCCCGCCAAAAAATTTTTTTTTTTTTTGGTTTAATCCGGGGTTTTTTAATTTTTCCCAAACTTTTTTTTTTTTCCCCCCATCCCGGGGCCCCCCCTTTGGGAAGGGCCCCCAAAAATCCCGGGTTTTTGCCTTTTTTTTAAAAGGGGGGTTTAAACCGGAAAAAGGGTTTGGGGTTTTTTTTTTTAACCTTTTTTTTGAAAAAAATTTTTGGGGGTTTTTTTTTTTTTTAAAAATTTTTAAAAAGGGGCCAAAAAAAAAAAAATTTTGGAAAAAAATTTTTTAAAAAAAAAAAAAAATTCCAATTTTAAAAAAAAAAAACCCCAAAAAAATTTTTTTTTTTTCCCCGTTTAAATTTTTTAAAAAAAATTTTTTCCTTTAAAAACCCAAAAAAACCCCCTTTTAAAGGAAAAAATTTTTAAAGGTTTGGGGGTTTTTTTTTAAAAATTTTTTTTTTCCCCTTTTCCAAAAGGGGCCCCCCCCCCCTTTTTTTTTTAAAAAATTTTTTTAAAAAGGGAATTTTTTTTTTTTTTTTTTTTTTTTTCCTTCTTTGGTTGGAAAGAAAAATTTTTTTCCTTTTTGGGGCCCTTCAAAAAATTTTGGTTAAAATTTTTTTTTTTTTTGGGGGTTTAAAAAATTTTTAAAAATTCTTGGGAAAAAAAAAAAGGGGGGTTTTTTGGCCCAAAAAAAAAACCCCCTTTTTTTTTTTTCCCCCCCCCCAAAATTTTGTTTAAAAAAATTTTTTTTTTTTCCCCTTTTTTTTTTTGGGTTTTTTTTTTTTCCCCCAAAAAAAAAAAGGAACTTTTAAAAATTTTTTAAAAAAACCTAAAAACCTTTAAAAAAATTTTAAAAAAATTTTAAAATTTCCGGTTTTTAAATTTTTTAAAAATTTAAAAAAACCCCCCCTTAAAAAATTTTTTTTTTAAAAAAAAAAAAGGGGGGAAAATTTTTTTCCCCCTTTTTCCCCCCCAAAAAAAAAAAAAAAGGGGGAATTTTTTTTGGGGGGAAAAAAACCCCCCCAAAAAAGGGTTTTGGAAAAAAAAAGGGGGGGAAAAAAAAAAAAAAAAAAAAATTTTTTTTTTTTTTAAAATTTTTTTTTAAAAAAAAAAAAAAAAAAATTTAAAAAATTCTTTAAAAAAAAAAAAATTTTTTTTTTTTTTTTTTTAAAAAGGGAAAAAAGAACAATTTTTTAAAACCAAATTTTTTTTCCCTTAAAAAAAAAGGTTTTTTTAAAAAAGGGGGTTTTTTTTAAAAGGATTTTTTTTTAAAATTTTCAAATTTTTTTGCCTTTTTTTTTTTTAAAAAATTTTTTTTTTTTTTGGTTTTTTAAAAATTAAAAATTTTTTTAAAAAATTAAATTTCCCCCTTTTTAATTTTTTAAAAAACCCCCAAAATTTTTTTAAATTTTGCCAAAAAGGAAAAAAAAAGCCCTTTTTTTGGGGCCCAAGGGAAAAAGGGGTTTTCCAATTTTTGGGTTTTCCCAAAAAGAAATAAAAAACCCCCCCAAAAAAATTTTTTTTTAAAACCCCCTTTTAAAAGGGTTTATTTTTAAAAATTTTTTTTTTGGGGGAAAAGGGGTTTTAAAACCCCAAAATTTTGGGGAATTGGGAAAAGGGGGGGGCCCCCGGGGGTTTTAACCCCCCAAAAAAAAAAAAAAAAAATTTTTTAAAGGGGTTTTTTTAAAAAATTCCGGGCCCGGGAAAAATTTTCCCAAATTTTTAAAAAAAATTTTAAAAAAAGGGTATTCAAAATTTTTAAAAAAACCCCAAAAAAAAATTTTAAAAATTTTAAAAAACCCAAAAAATTTTTGGAAAAAAAAAAACCTTAAGTTTTAAATTTTTTTAAAAAAAATTTTTTTTTAAAAAAAAGGCCAAAAAAAATTTTTTCCAAAAATTTAAAGGGGGGGGGGCCCCCTTTTAAAAAACCCCCGGGAAAGCCTGGGGGGCCCCCCAAAAAAAAAGGTTTTAAAAAAGGGGGAAATTTTAAAAAAAAAAAAAAAGGGAAAAATTTTTTTATTTTTGGGGGTTTTTTTTAAAAAAAAAAAATTTTTTTTTTTTAAAAAAAAATTTTAAATTTTTTTAAAAAAAAAAAAAAAAAAAAAAAAAGGAAACCCAAACCGGGGGGGGAAAATTTTTTTAAAAAACCCCAAATTTTGGGGCCCCCCTTTTGCCCTTAAAAAAAAAAAAAAAATTTAAATTTTTGGGTTTTTTCCCTTTTTTAAAAAAAAATTTTTTTTTCCCAAAAATTTTAAAAAAAAACCCCCCTTTTTTTTCCCAAAATTTTTTTGGGCCCCACCCCCGGGCCCCGGGGGGAAGGGGTTTTCCCCAAAAATTTTTCCCAAAAAAATTTTTTTTTAAAAAAGTTTAATTTAAATTTTAAAAAAAACCCCCTTTTACCCTTTTTTTAAAATTTTTTCCCCGGTTTCCCCCCTTTTTTAATTGGGGGGCCCCCCCAAAAAAAAAATTTCCCAAAAAGGAACCCAAACCCCGGGCCCCTTTGGCCCCCCCCGGGAAAAAAAAAAAAGGGGGGGTGGGGGGGGTTTTTTGGGGCCCGGTTTTCCCCCCCCCCCCCCAAAAAAAGGGTTTTTTTTTTCCCCCCCCCCCCGGGGGGGTTTTTTAAATTTTTAAAACCCCTTTTTTTAAAAAGGGGGAAAAAGGAAAAAAAAAGGGGCCCCCAAAAAGGGAAAAGGGGGGGCCCCCCCAAAACCAACAAAAGGGGGTTTGGGTTTGGGGGTTTTGGGGGAAAAATTTAAAGGGTTTTTTTCCCCCGGAAATTTCCCGGGGCCTTTTTTTTTTTTTCCCAAAATTTTTTTTTTCCCCCCTTTTAAAAAAAATTTTTTTTTTTCCCCCGGAAAAAATTTTTCCCCCCCAAATTTAAGGGAAAAATTTTTTGGTTTTTAAAAAAACCCGGGGAAAAGGCTAAATTTTTTTCCTTTAAAATTTTTTAAAAAAAAAAAGGGGGGGAAAAACCCCGGGAAAAAAAATTTTTTTTTAAAAAAAATTTTTTTTTTTTTTTTTTTTTGGGGGGAAGGGTTTTAAAAAAAAAAATTTCCCCTTTAAAAAATTTTTTAAAAAAAAAAAGGGGGAAGGGGGGGGGGGCCCCCCCCGGGGGGAAAAATTTTGGGGGGGGGAAAAAAAAGGGGGGGGGGAATTTAAATTCCGGAAGGGGGCCCCAAAACCGGTTAAAAAAATTTTTAAAAAAAATTTTGGGGGAAAAAATTTATCTTTTTTTGGGGGTTTTTTTTTTGGGTTTTTTAAAAGGGGGGTGTTGGGGTTTAAATTAAATTTTTTTTAAAAACCCGGGGGGGGAAAAAAATTTTTTTTTGGAAAAGGAAGGGCCCGGGGGAAAACCCCCCCAAAAAAAAAGGGGTTTTTAATTTTTTTAAATTTTTGGGGAAAAAAAAAGGAAAAAAAATTTTCCCAAATTTTTTTGGGCCTTGGTAAAAAAAAAAAAAAAGGGGGTTTTTTGGAAACCCAAAAAACCCCTTTTTTTTTAAAAAAAAAAATAAAAGGGTTTTTTTTAAAAAAAAAAAAAAAATTTTTTTTTTTTAAGGTTTGGGGAAAAAAAAAAACCGGAAAAAAAAAAAGGGCCCCCCTTTTTTTTCTTCCCGCTTGGGAATTTAAACCCTTTTCCAAAAAAATTTTTGGATTTTAAAAAAAAACCCCTTGGGTTTTTTTTTTTTTAAAAAAAAAGAAATTTTTTGGGAAAACCAAAAATTTTTTTTTTAACCGGGGAAACCTTTTTTTTGGGGGGGAAAAAACCTTTCCCCCAAAAAAAAAAAGGAAATTTTAAAAGGTTAAAAAACCCCCAAAAACCCCCCAAAAATTTTTTTTTTCCCCCCCGGGAAAAAAAAAAAAACCCCCCTTTTTTTTTTTTTTTTCCCCCCCCCCCAAATTTTGGGGGAAAAAAATTTTTTAAAAGGGATTAAACCTTTCCCCCCTTTTTAAAAAAAAAACTTTTTTAAAGGGGTTTTTCCAAATTTTTCTTGCCCCAAAATTTTTTAAAAAATTTTAAAAAATTTAAAAAAGGGGGGAAAAAAACCCAATTCAAACCAAAGGGTTTTTAAAAGGGGAAAAAATTTTTTTTTTAAAAAAAGGGGTTTTTAATTTTTTTGGGTTGGAAAGGGTAAAGGGCCATAAAATTTTTTTTTTTCCGGGTTTTTTTTTTAAAATTTTACAGTAGGCAGATAACTGGCAACTCATCACGAAATAAATTTCTCATAAAAACTCAGATATGATGGGTAACCTATCCATTGAGCTTTATCTCGTCAGATGGCGTACAATTCTCAATTTGCCTTGCCTCCACCCGACCTTCAACGCCATGTGGGACCTCATTCTAGAGCCTTCCATCGATGCCAGCCAAGCCTCAGATATCACGCCACCTTGGAAACCACTAGTGGTAGTGCTCCACTTCCCCCCTCCACTCCTTCTCCCTCCTCCTCAGCCAGCACTGAAGTTCCCTCCCCATTTCGCCATGACCAAAGCTCTGGAGCTCAAAGCCGGCTGTGATTCTTGCGATTCAACCAACAATTCTCAAATCCCTTGTAGCTAGAGCATCACCAGGCATTGCCGATCAAGACCCCTCAACAAGAATCGTCTTCTTCCATGCGAATCGGAGCTGCTGCCGTGCGCCCTTCTGCTCCAAATCCGGCCACCGTGGGCGGAGCTCCTCCGGCCTTCTCCCTTCAGGTGAACCTCAAAAATGGAACCCCTAGAACCTCCTGATGCTCACAAGGCCACCGATTCCATTCCTAACTGCCCTGTTCATCTTCTCCGGCAAGGTACCTCCTCTTCTGCCGCTCGGACCTGGTGGCGCCCCTGTCTGCTTCTTCTCCGGCCAAATTGGTTCCGCCTCCAAGTGCGGTTTGCGAGCTCCTCCTCTGTCGATCGCGTCACCGGGATCCACGGAAGACCGTCGTCCAGCCCTAGCCTCTCCCCTGCTTGGTCTCGGCAATGGGACCCCTCTGCGACCACCGTGAAGCCTCCGAGTCGATGGGGTAAATGGCGCCTCCTCTGTATGAAAGCGTAAAGTCAACATCCATCTTGAATGAAAATCATTTGTGAATATCTTCGTAATTTTATTCCATTCGATGAAACAAAGTGGTAAATTCATCTAAAATCAAGAAGAATATAAATATGTAAAAATACTTAATTCTTGACTGCAAAATAATTATTTAATTTAAACTGTGATTATGGTGCTAATATGATGTTAATGAGAACTTGTGAATGATAAGAATGAAATGGTGAAATGAATATTAATGTGATGCTAGGATCGGGATGTATTCAATATATGCAAACACATTTAATTTTGAACTAAGTTTAATTTATTTGTAGCAACCATTAGTAAAGTTTAATATGGCCTTTACTAGAAATGAGTGTATAATAGTTCATAAAACCATATAAGAAATGAATATGTGCTTCTGGGATTGAAATAAACCAAATCATGCAAAAATATTTAATCTTGGAACCAAGTTTAATATAATTGCTTGCTAATCATCATTAAACCCTTTCATGGCTCTTAGCAAAACACTAGCATAGTGGCTCACAAAATGATAGTGTAGGTTGCAACAGGTTCTGGAAACAAAAGAATCCATGTATGCATAAATTCTTAGAATCAAACTCAATTTGCATATTCTTAATGAAAGGAAAGGTTAATGATAGCAATGAGTAAATAGATAATCTATTGCAATTTAAGTCAAAATAATGCCAAAACCAACTTTAAAACATTCCTAGGATGGTATTCTGTTAATACCTGAAAAATGAATCAAAGATCATGTTTAATGTAGTTAGAAACTAAGCTTGAACCTTGGCCGATTTAAGGTTTGCAAATGTGGTCATTTAGTCTATTTCATCGATAGATAAAATAACTCATCCAAGTACTAAAATCAGTAAAATCAGTTTAGTAACACTCTACAAAGTTTATACTACCATATTCTGTAAAAAGAACCTTATTCCGTTAAGGTTTGCATATTATTCTCATTTGTTCAAAACCCTTAAGTGTTAACCTTTCTCTTTGCGTTCTGGCCGATTCCGTAAGCGTACACTTTACAATGCCACTTAAGCCTTTTCAACAATGAATATAATGTATCGACCAAAGCCTAAAATTTATAGAATTAGCTTAGGATTGTTATACAAAGTATAAATCACCTTATTATGAAGAACTAACCATATTCCATCATGTTTTGCATGCAAATCCTAATGGCCAAATAACCTTAAGTATTATGTTTTCAGCAAAGAGTCGTCAATTGCCATTTAGTCTCTCAAATCGAGTGTCTTCTTGTCCTCTTGAACTATTACATTCAGATGTTTGGGGGCCTACTCCAACGTCTGTCAATGGATTCAAATACTATGTGAGTTTCCTAGATGGTTACAGTCGTTTCTCTTGGATTTACCTGCTTAAACACAAATCCAAAGTTGAAAATGCCTCCTTCCAGTTCCAAAAACATGTAGAGTTGCTTCTTGGGCATAAAATTCGTTCTCTTCAGTCTGACTGGGTAGGGGAGTATCATCGCTTAAATAAACACTTTGCAACTGTTGGAATTTCTCACAAGGTCTCATGTCCACATACACATCAACAAAACGGTGTTGCTGAACGCAAACATCGACACATCGTTGAAGTTGGACTTGCCCTTCTTGCTCAGGCGTCCATGCCACTTCGCTTCTGGGATGAAGCTTTCTTGACTGCTACGTATCTCATCAATCGAATACCTAGCTAGTCCATTCAACGTGAAACTCCTCTCACTCGTCTTCTTCATGTAACACCTGATTATAGCATGCTAAAAATCTTTGGTTGTGCATGTTGGCCTAACCTAAGACCATATAACTCCAGAAAACTCTCCTTCCGGTCTACACAATGTGTGCTCCTTGGATATAGCACACAGCACAAAGGTTATAAATGTCTTAATCGTGCCACTGGATGAGTATATATTTCTCGTGATGTCATCTTTGACGAAAATGCTTTTCCCTTTGCAACTGATTCCAAAACCACTATTCCTAATACAACTCCTTCTCACACTACCTTGCCGTTCCTTACCTCACCTTTGTCATCTCCTGTGCAGTTGCAAAATACACATGAGCCATTGTCAGTAAATAACTCGGTTGAGACTGTGGACGACTCTTCTTTTGAAACCACTGATCTGTCCACTGAGTATGTGCAGGAACCATCGCCAGTCCCTGTCTTGCATGAAGAACCTCGTCGTATTATCACTCACCTCCAGAACAGAATTCAGAAGCCTCGGGTGTTTACTGATGGCACTGTTCCCTACTCCATCCATAAGCGCGCCTTCCATGTGGCAATTGCTGAACCCATTAGTTACTGGGAAGCTATGAAGAATGACCAGTGGCGTGCAGCTATGGATAGTGAGTTTCAAGCCCTGTTGAGAAACCGCACTTGGCGTTTGGTTCCTCCACAGGCAGGGAGGAACATTATAGATGCAAAGTGGGTTTTTAAGTTGAAGTACAAGCCAGATGGAACAATTGATCGGCATAAGGCACGTCTTGTAGCCAAAGGGTTCAAACAACGCTATGGACTTGACTATGAAGAAACTTTTAGTCCAGTTGTGAAGCCCACTACAGTTCGTCTAATTCTCTCTGTTGCAGTCTCAAAAGGGTGGCATCTACATCAAATTGATATAAACAATGCTTTTCTACATGGAACTCTTCAAGAGGAAGTGTACATGCGACAACCTCCAAGGTATGAAGATCAGACAAGGCCTCACCATGTCTGTAAATTGGAAAAGGCCATTTATGGACTCAAACAAGCTCCATGTGCGTGGTATTCCAAGCTTAGTGAAAAACTAGAACAAGTTGGCTTTACTGCATCCAAGGCTGATACCTCTCTGTTCGTCTATGACCAGTCGGGAGTAATCATGTACATGCTTGTGTATGTAGATGATATTATCATAGCAAGCTCGTCAAAGGTGGCTACGGATGAACTCATTGCTCAGCTATCAGTAGATTTTTCTCTCAAGGATCTCGGCAATCTAAGTTACTTCTTGGGAATCGAAGTGATACCAGATGGGTCAGGAATGGTGTTGTCTCAGCGCAAGTATGCTCAGGATTTACTTCAGAGAAATAATATGGCCAAATGTAAACCAGCACTCACCCCTTTAGCTCTGGATAAGCTAACACTAGAGGGAGGCACTGTTCTTGGAGAAAAGGAAGCAAGCAGGTATCACAGCATTGTGGGAGCACTACAATACCTTACACTTACTAGACCAGATCATCCTATCAAATCAACAAAGTTTGCCAAGACTAAGAATCCAACCGATGTTCATTTGACAGCAGTAAAAAGAGTGCTGAGATATGTTCAGAGTACAGTTGAATTCGGTCTAAAAATCAGGAGAGAAAGACTAGGAATTCTGTCAGCTTTTTTAGATGCGGACTGGGCAGGGTGCTCGGATGATCGAAGGTCACAGAATGGCTTCGCTGTCTTTCTTGGCTCGAATTTGATATCCTGGAGCTCAAAAAAGCAGCAAACTGTCTCACGCTCAAGCACGGAGGCGGAGTATAAGCCTGTCGCTAATGCCACAGCAGAAATTATTTGGTTGCAGTCGCTCATGAAGGAACTAAGATTATTTCAATCAAGGCCACCGTTATGGTGTGATAATCTTGGTGCCACTTACTTGACCTCAAATCCTGTGTTTCATGCAAGGACCAAGCACATAGAAGTGGATTTTCACTTTGTCCGTGAGAGAGTCGCAGCAAAACAATTGGAAGTCAAATTCATTGCGTCTGGAGATCAAGTAGCTGACATTTTTACAAAGGCTCACACGAGTTCCTTTTGAAAAGCTCGAGTTCCATCTCAACCTTCTTTCAAAGGTTGTGATCGAGGAGGATGTTAAGCGATCATTGTTATGTCTTTGCAGATCCATTGCAAATGGAACAGTAACGTCAAGTTTAGAAAGACCAAATATTCAGTGCTCAAGAAGGCCGATTTGTGCCGTATGTCACAGACATGATCCGGCAATCACTTGCCGACAATGTATTTCCATAGACGTAAGATTATCTTTCCTTTGTAATGTTTCATACCATGTAAACCGGTTGTACTCTGAATATAAATAGATGATGGCTCAATTGAGCCTGTGTGGTGTTTTCTCCCATTTTCTTTACAACGATAAATCTAAATTGCTGATTGATTAGATGATAGATAAAGGTGGATTTTCTTGAAAAAGGCGATACACAACAAGGTCAGAGAAAATCAAACCTATGGTAATCAAAGATAACCAACAATCGGCGATGCACAACTTTATTGATCAAGATCGAATTACAAGAAATATTCTAAATTACAAAGCTACTCCTATTTGATAGGAAAACACTACTAGAAATCTAACTTTTACCGAGTGTGAAATGTAATGGCCTACGGGCCGTTGGGAAAAAATAAGGTGGCCGACGGTGCATCTTTTTTTCGACGGTAGAACAAAAACGGACGGCTATTAGAAGATTTACCGATGGGGTTTATCACAAACCGACGGTGTAACATCCCAAAAATTTAATAAAGTGAAAATATATATTTCGAATTTGAATGTTATTGTTTCTGAGTTTTCTTGACATTATTGGTTTTATTTGGATTTCCTTTGGAGCTTTGCATTTCATGGAAAAATCAAATAAAGAGAATTAAAGAATGAAAAAGAAAAAAAAAGAAGAGGCAAAAATATAAAAAGTAAAAATTTAGGAAATTGCCACGAGAACTCTGATCATTCAATTAAATCATTTTAGCCAGAAATTGAAATTTTACGCATAAAGAAATGAAGAGACAAAATGAAAAGATAACTTTCAAATCGAAATAATATATTGTCAGAATTTTTATAAAATAATGGACTTCAATTGCTCTCAAGGAAAAGTTCAAAATCATTTTGAATTCTAGTTAACTTTAAAGAATTATTGTATGAAAACCAAAGAAGCGAATTGAGCGAACTCAAAGAAAATGGAAACTACATACCTTAATCTATCTACATAAAAATTTCTAGAAAATTTCGAAAGAGATATAACACTTTTAAAAATTCAAAAACAGAAGCTCTGAAATTCTAAAAATCTTAATGTCAGAATTTTTATAAAATACTGGAGCAACATCTGGAGCTGAAAATTTTACATAAGAATATTTAGCTCAAATTAATTTGAAAAACAAAGTTTCAAAAAGTTATAAAAATATTTGAATCGTCTGTAAATCAAAATCAGAAAATGTAAATATGTGCACTGTGACTTGTCAGAATTATTATAATTTCTGTGAATAGTATTTTCATCTTAAAATTTTACAGTAGGCAGATAACTGGCAACTCATCACGAAATAAATTTCTCATAAAAACTCAGATATGATGGGTAACCTATCCATTGAGCTTTATCTCGTCGTGTAGTACCAATTCTCAATTTGCCTTGCCTCCACCCCGACCTTCACCGCCATGTGGGACCTCATTCTAGAGCCTTCCATCGATGCCCCAAGCCTCAGATATCACGCCACCTTGGAAACCACTAGTGGTAGTGCTCCACTTCCCCCTCCACTCCTTCTCCTCCTCCTCACCAAAGATCAAGTTCCTCTCCCATTTCGCCATGACCAAAGCTCGAGCTCAAAGCCACCAGTGATTCTTGCGATTCAACCAACAATTCTCAAATCCTTGTAGCTAGAGCATCACCAGCATTGCCGATCAAGACCCTCAACAAGAATCGCTTCTTCCATGCGAATCGAGCTGCTGCGGCGCCGCTTCGCTCCAAATCCGCCACTGTAGGCGAGCTCCTCCGACCTTTCTCCTTGGTGAACCTCAAAATGGAACCCTAGAACCTCCCCGATGCTCACAAGGCCACCGATTCCATTCCTAATCGCCTGTTCATCTTCTCCGGCAAGGTACCTCCTCTTCTGCTTTCGACCTGGTGGCGCCCATCGCTTCTTCTCCGGCCAAATTGGTTCCGCCTCCAAGTGCGGTTTGCCGAGCTCCTCCTCTGGTGGCAATGACGTCACCGGGGATCCACCGGAAGACCGCCGTCGTCCAGCCCTAGCCTCTCCCCTGCTTTCGGTCTCTGGCAATGGGACCCCTCCTGGCAGCCACACGTGAAGCCTCCAGTGCGATGGGGTAAATGGCGCCTCCCTCTGTATGAAAGCGTAAAGTCAACATCCATATTGAATGAAAATCATTTGTGAATATCTTCTGTAATTTTTATTCCATTCCAGTGAAACAAAGTGGTAAATTCATCTAAAATCAAGAAGAATATAAATATGTAAAAATACTTAATTCTTGACCTGCAAAATAATTATTTAATTTAAACTGTGATTATGGTGCTAATATGATGTTAATGAGAACTTGTGAATGATAAGAACTGAAATGGTGAAATGAATATTAATGTGATGCTAGGATCAGGATGTATTCAATATATGCAAACACATTTAATTTTCGAACTAAGTTTAATTTATTTGCTTAGCAACCATTAGTAAAGTTTAATATGGCCTTTACTAGAAATGAGTGTATAATAGTTCATAAAACCATATAAGAAATGAATATGTGCTTCTGGGATTGAAATAAACCAAATCATGCAAAAATATTTAATCTTGGAACCAAGTTTAATATAATTGCTTGCTAATCATCATTAAACCCTTTCATGGTTTCTTAGCAAAACACTAGCATAGTGGCTCACAAAATGATAGTGTAGGTTGCAACAAGTTCTGAAACAAAAGAATCCATGTATGCATAAATTCTTAGAATCAAACTCAATTTGCATATTCTTAATGAAAGGAAAGGTTAATGATAGCAATGAGTAAATAGATAATCTATTGCAATTTAAGTCAAAATAATGCCAAAACCAACTTTAAAACATTCCTAGGATGGTATTCTCATTAATACCAAAAATGAATCAAAGATCATGTTTAATGTAGTTAGAAACTAAGCTTGAACCTTGGCCGATTTAAGGTTTGCAAATGTGGTCATTTAGTCTATTTCATCGATAGATAAAATAACTCATCCAAGTACTAAAATCAGTAAAATCAGTTTAGTAACACTCTACAAAGTTTATACTACCATATTCTGTAAAAAGAACCTTATTCCGTTAAGGTTTGCATATTATTCTCATTTGTTCAAAACCCTTAAGTGTTAACCTTTCTCTTTGCGTTCTGGCCGATTCCGTAAGCGTACACTTTACAATGCCACTTAAGCCTTTTCAACAATGAATATAATGTATCAGCCAAAGCCTAAAATTTATAGAATTAGCTTAGGATTGTTATACAAAGTATAAATCACCTTATTATGAAGAACTAACCATATTCCATCATGTTTTGCATGCAAATCCTAATGGCCAAATAACCTTAAGTATTATGTTTTCTGAATTTTATAATATGAATCGGTAGAAATGAAGAAGTCTATAATTAAGATATTTTATCACCAGAACCTTCTCAAATATCGTGTAAAATAAGCCTGTAGTCTACAATTGAAGATCTAACCCGTGCAAAACCAATTCTAAGTGAAATCAAGTTGAAGTAAAAGAATTAATTACTCTTGACCTTATATAATCGCTTAAGCCTATTCATTAACTCACAAAGCAACTCATCTAAATCCGAATAATGTGAAGAATAACTTAGAAATGATCTTTAGGATATAATCTACTGTAATCTAAGAAAATATTCTTATTTTATCTTGCTTCGAATCTGAATCCTAATAGAGCAAAACTCGTAAGTAATAAGAATTGGCAGAACTCATATTATGGATAGCAAATCAATGAAAGCTTGCAACTAATGATTAATTCTATTAATCTAACCTATTTTTGTCTTGAATTCATAAAATAAGATTAATAAATTCATAAAGGAGCCATCCTCGCTCTTTATCGAGTTTATTCGCTTTGCTATCTATTTCCTTCTTGCCTTTATTGAAGTTAGCGTTTTGCTTTATTTTCCGCTGATCGACGAGTAGAACCCGACGTTCTTTGTTTAAGTAAATGCCGCCTTCGCCAATCGCAACCTTGTCTTCGCTAAGTAGCAATGATTAAGCAAGGCAAGCTTCCTTTGACCATATTGATCCCATTATTTTATATACCTTTCATGCATCAAATTGTGTTCATGCATGCGTTTACTTTATGTAAATTGCTATTTTGTGGATTGGTAGTTATACCTGTTGTCTCGTGAATCTCCTTTGATGATTATGAACATGTCAACCTTGATAACCACAGAATAGGGTTAGACATTGCTAAATGTCATTTTGGGTATATGCGAACATATTTAACCTGCTTAGTCATGCTTTAGAATCTGAGAAGTAGATGATCATGATTAAAATTGTTTTCCTGAAATGTTTTACATGAAACCTGAAAGGTCCTTTTTGGGAAAATGGTTATGGTACTTTGATTAAAACCCAAAAGAAAACTATGCTTTGATGCGCGATTATTGGCGATAGCTTGGACAAAGCGAAAGGAATTGCACGTAGTGTAGGGTGGAGTGTCGCCGGTCGGGCTTTAAGGACCGAGCAATGGGACGCTATTGATCCGAGATTTCCGTGCAAACCACAAGGGTGAGGATGGGTTAGCCATAGTTTGTTATATATTTAGACATGGCTTTGTTCATTGGTAGGCGGAGCTTTGCATGTGTTTTCCTGTCAGTTCATTCTCGACGGGTATTCCGGTCAAGTCTACTTGCTAATGCAACGGTGTACGCCTCGCCGTGTTTAGAAACGTTGTATTGGGTGTGAAAGTGGATCCACGGCTTGGGTGTGTGTTTCTAGTTCTACGGCGGGGGTTAACGTCCCGGGCTGGTCAAAGCCATGTCTAGGTATTATAACGACTATGTATGGTCTTCTTGACGTCACACCTAAGGAAGTGTGTCGGGCAAAAGTTGATCATTCCTTGCGGGTAAAGTTGTACACCTCTGCAGAGTTTAAATCTAATCGATTAGCCGCGCTCGCGGTCATGAGCACTTGGTGATTTCATTCCAATGCTAGATGTTTTATTATTTCAAAAAGGGTTGGTATCATTTTGTTTTGCAAACTGTGTTTTATGTCAAAGGGCCGACATTGATGGAATTTCAGGAATGAGAATGATTCGTCGCTCACGTCATGGAGGACTGTGAGTGTTATTATGCTTTACTTATTTGCTATCAATTAATCTTGCTCTTTTAAATTCCGTTTGCAAATAACTTGATTTACAAATTCAAATTCGCTTTATGCAAATTAACTGTAGTAGCCTTTCCTTTGAAATAGCTCGCGACGTATTGTAGGTTTTGCTCAAGTCTTGCTTTGTACGCAACGCATCACCCTTGCCTAATTATATGTAGGTGGATGAGTTAGCGAAGCTTCGAGTCTTTTCGCCGCAGTCATGCGGATCCTTTTGCCGTGGTATTATTTCTAGGAGTTATGCTCGTCGATTTGCTCATGGGTCGGTTGGGCAAACCACGGGTTATTGCTTCTTTCTTTGCTAAATTCTCTGAATTGTAATAATTATGTAATTATTCGCTTCCGCTTAAATTAATATGTTGTATGGTTGTGATTCTATTTGTTGAAATGTGCGTGCTAGCTATCGATCCAGTGACTAGTACTGCAAGCACATTAGATTTCCATTTTGCATTCTCGGTAAAATGGGGTCGCACAGACGGTTGGTGGAAAACCCTCACCATAGTATGAAATCACCGAGAGGGTACAACAATTCTGGAGTGCAATACTAACCGCGGCCATTCCAAACAATCAATCGAGTGGAAATACATTTAGTGTGTGTGTAAAGATAACACTCGGTTATTACAATGATTTGCCGACGGGGTACAACTTTTAGCGAGGGTACAAATCAAACACTGGGCTATTGCAAAATTCATACGAGACTGGATGAAGGCGATGCATATATGAAAAATGTAGCTCTCATTGAAATCTACAACTTTGTAGTTGACAACTTTTCCATTTAAAGTCATATATTTGACTAAATAATTGATAAAGCATCATAAGAACAAGAGTTAAAAGAAGTTCTTATCTTACTTCTAGTAAGAAGACAGTTGAGGTGAGTTGGTTAGGAGGGAGAGATTGTGTTTAGGAGGTTGTGAGTTCAAATCCTAGGCATCACATATTTCTAATTTGAAGATAAAAAATGTTTGACTTAACGGATTGTGGTGCAAACAAGTTGTGAGGTTAGTCCCTAGATTTGAAATTATTTTTACATTTTTTACACAAAAAATCCCACATATAGTTGTGAGAAATTACTAGGGATTTCTATACCCCGTCAGGAAGAAAAACCTCACCCATGTATTTACTGAAAGTGCTATAAAACCCTCGTTAAACTAATAACCGAGGGTACCGTCGGGAATCCCACGAATGGCCGACCATGAGTGGCCGAGGGGAAGTTACCGACGGTTTACGCTCGGCCATATACATAGCCTACGGTATTTTACAATAGCCGACATATTTTTCACACTCGGTAAAAGTTGGAAATCTAGTAGTGAAAGAAAGTAAATGCAAATTGTCTATTTGATTAAGGGTTGTTCTCTTTCGCTCACCCTTAACCTTCATTTATAGCGCATCGACTGATCGTATTTTCCTCCAATACATTGCCAATCATGATCTGCATCAGCCTCCGTACAGATAAAACTCCATCAATATCGGCCATAACTCTATCTTTAACTTATCCTTTTCCTTTTTTAACCGATATTGGCCAGAAACACGATTTTTATCCTTTGCGTGATAAATTGGCCGTACATTTTATCTTTGCCAATGTCTTGGAAAAGGGATTAATAGATCCAATGTAGTCCTATTGGAGGGACTGTAATTTAAGTAGAATTACACCGTTGAATAAAAAACAACGGTTCACATCTTTCGAAAATACTATTTAAAAACACTATAAGTAATAACGAAAACTGTTTAATTTGTAGTCTCTGTTTAGACTGCGGAGAATCCAAAGCCCTTAGGGTGAATGTTATAGTAGTACGAATGACCTGACTAATCACAACTCGAAGAAAACCCCGATTTATCGGAGCCAGTCATGTCGGTCCCTGCCAAAGTGGCATGCCCTAAACACCAAGCTGGGCCTGACGGGATGGTTGTTGTTGGGTGGAGCCCGGGCTAATATCATGTGCTGATAGGGCCTGCCTGCGTCAAGCAGTAGCAGACTGGCACGCATACCTTATCCTTCCCTCCATTCATCGCCACTCTCATGATAAACACCAGAAACTAAATGCTGCCTCCCCTTACTGCGTCACGATAAGCTGGCGGGGTCCATTAGCCCCTTGATGACAATCATCATAGCTATATATACACACACACTCCCACTCCCACTATTAATATACTACTTAAACTAATGTTTCATACATCTTTATCACTTTCAGTATACTTAAATACTAATTCTAAGATCCAATGCGATATGGTTAAAAAATTTCATCAGATCACTTTATGTAACATCTCGAAAAATTTAAAAATAGGAAAAATGAAATTTTTGAAATTTAAAAATGGAATAAAATTCGAATTTCAATTTGAATCAAAATTTTAATTTAAAATAATATCCTTTCCTTATTTTCATGCATTCCGATCTTAAGAAAATGATGAATAGCAATATTAAAAGTCTAATCATGAGATTTTTACCGTAAAATCCTGACAACCTTATATATCTCTGGTAAAAATATTTTTAATAAAAACTTACATTTGAAGCCTTTATAAATTCAAAAACAGAAATATAGAAAAACTGAAAATAGCAATGTCAGAATTTTTATAATTTAATTATAGAAGATAAAAATCTGAAAATTTTACATAAACATTATTAGCTCAAATAAGTTTTAAAAACAAAATTTCAAAAATAAATAAAATCATTTGGACACTCTAATAAATCAAAAACAGAATTGGAATTTCTGTGCAATATATATTGTCAGAATTTTAATAAAATATCTACAATGATTTTTCATCTGAAAACTTGATTGAACCTTTATATTGACTTGGTCAACCTCTGTAAAAAGTCTTGTAAATTCTTGAGTCGGTTTGTCAGCTTAATCCCGTAGACTTACCTCGGTCTGTCTAGAGAACTCCTCATGAGCTGTCCCCTCCTTATTTCACTTACATGTGGGTCCCCAGCCTTAGTCGGCCCCGTTGTCAGCCCTGCCGACTTCTCCCTACCATCTGTTCCCACACGCCAGCCACCTCTCCCGTGCCTTCTTCACCCTTCTTCTTTCTTCTGCTCTCTCGCGCCGACCGAACCAACTCATCAGTGAATCACCTCCGTTCTTGTCCCTCTCGCGCCGTAACTTCCCGCCCAAGGTCGACGCCATTGAGTCATCCTGCCACGAAACCTCCTTGGCCAGCACGTTTGAGCCCTGCACCGTAGAAACCCGGGAGCTCCTCGCAATTTCTAGCCTCCGCTCAGACATCGCCGAAGCACACCACCGAAAACAAACCGCCTTGGCTGAGTATAAATACCCGGCATATCTCCAGAACTCAGCACAACATCCCACTGCCTTAGCCACGCAAGAACTCCCATCGTCTTCCCCAAACTCGGCGAAACCAGTGACAAAGGGGAAAAGCCGATTAGCCCTCTCCGGTGAACCTCCACTCGAATCACTAGACCTGAGGCCTCCTCATAGCACCTAGCACCCTTCCGCACCCTTAATTGTAGTTCATCTTCCCCGGTGCACTGCCATGCCATGTTCTTCCGCCGCGGCCGCCCGTGCACGGTGGCAACCCCATTCCACATGTATCCCCTCCAGTGAATCGTGAAAATGAGGTGATAGTGGTTCACTGATGCTCTATCCGGCGAGATTTGAACAGAAGAAATAGAGCTTCAGCAGCTCCACCTCGCTGTTCATGGCGCCGCCGCGCAGGATGGCCCATTAGCGCAAGCGGTATTACTGCTTCCAAAAATAATAATTAAAAGCTGACTTACCGCTTGGAAAAAGAATTTTAATTAAAAGTCGTAGTCCGCTTGGAAAAGTAAGTTATATAATTCATCATCTGGCTTGGAAAAGAATTTTAATTAAAAGTCAGAGTGCCGCTTGGAAAAGTAAGTTATATAAGTCATCATACCGCTTGGAAAAAGAATTTTAATTAAAAGTCAGAGTGCCGCTTGGAAAAGTAAGTTATATAAGTCATCATCCGCTTGGAAAAATAATTTTAATTAAAAGTCATCGGACCGCTATGGAAATATTTACGATACTGATTGGACCACTTGCAATATTATTTTGGCGGGCATAGACGCGGATGTAATACCACCAGGTGAAAACGGTCGGGTAATACAGACCCGTATCCGATCCGACGTTTATTTTACGAAAATTCGGATCTGAATACGGGTATTTCTTTGTCGGGTCGGATACGGGTAATTACCCGTACTTTTGTTTCGGATCTGGTCGGATACGGGACAACAAATACCCCAAATACCGGATATTCGGTCGGATCTGGTGCGAAAAATAATAAAATCGGTGCGGTTTTTATTCCCAAGCTATGACCAAGCCCAATGACTATTGCCCTTGCGGCCCATTGGCATTAGGGAAAAGACTAAGAAACCCTAAGTCCCTAACCCTTCCACGATTTTTTCCCCACTCCCCATCAGCCTCACAGCTGCCATTCTCCCGACTCCCGAGTGGCCGAGTCCCGCTTGACTCGATCCGTCGACCCGCACCAGACACCCACCCGGCTCCGTCGCCCCGCCACATCTCGGCTCCGCAGACCTCGCCTCCGCCGTGTCCCTATAATACTGCAAGCTTTGGCTAGTGTCTTGGTCGGTGTTGTTTTTTTTGTCAATTGTTGTTTCGCGCTAAGAATTGAAATTAATTGGGTCGTGCTTCTGGTTTAAAGTTGGACTTAGTTTTAAGGGGCTTGATTTCTTTTTCCCTGGCCCTATTGATTAGTGGCACCATGTGGTTGGGTATAAAATGAAAAGAGAGAGCGAACCCTAGAGCCAAAAAGAAAACCCCCTGAGTTTTATTCCTCCAAATTGTCGCCTCAAGTTCTGGCGCTCGTGCCCTCCCGGCGTCGCCCTGCCTCGACCTCGCCCGCCCTCCCGTGTCGCCGCGCCCTCCCGGCGCCGCCCTGCGCCACGACCTACTCCCAGGCGTCCCAAGGCTGTCTGCCTTAACCTCGCCGCGCTCTCCCGGTGTTCCCCTTTTGCATCGCCGCGTGTCTCGGCGTCGTCGCCCTAAATTGTCCTCGCGTCACCCACGACCGACCTCGTCTCCTCTCACTGGCGCCTCCCGCCCGTCACTACTACTACGCCTTCAGCTCACACAAGCTGCAGCCTCCAGCCATCCGGCCCAAGGCTGCGCTCACGGCGGCGCCCTCCTCCTCCATTGTGGCGCGATCGAGCCAGCTCTCCCCCACACCCCTTCTTCCTCCATGGACTTTCTTTGAGGTAAAACCCTAGAAAGTGGGGATTCGTTTGGATTGCATGCCAAGTGTTTGATGAAATGCTTAGCTAGGTTTACATGAGAATGAAATGATTTGTGCATGCTTAAGTTTTTAAATTGTTTGATCTTATGAATCATAAGGTCGTTTGTTGTTTGAGCACTGCGATTATGAAGCCTACATATATATATATATATATATATATTCATGCATGATTTTGAGATCTCAAGTCAGAGAGATTTAAATGAATATTTGTGTTACAACAAGCTTATGGTCGTAACGCTAGATAGGGGCGCCTTTCCCGACTATGGTTCTTTAAAGCCTGATCAAACTGAGCTAGGTATATGCTTTTAGTGATTTCTTACTAAAGCATAGAAAAATGTAATGATGTTCTCTGCCGTGCTTATTCTATTGATTGAGAGTTATTTCATAATTATCAATGTGTTGTTATACTCTGATCCGTAGCAACTTTTTGATTCACTCAACTTAATCTATGATTATGCATATATACATGTATATAAGTGGGTTCTGTCATACTAGTCCAGGTGTGTACTCACTATACCCCAGATAGGCTAAAGGTTGCATTTTGAGCATGAAAGCATAAAAGCAAGTGCATATTTAATCTTTGTGCTTAGTTGTGACATAAGTGAGGTCACCTGGATGATGTGGTTTGTTTAATTGCTACATGTGACGATAAGATGGAAGGTAATGGAAATGGTTTATCTTATTGCATATTTAAATTTAGTGCCTAGATTGTTGTATAAGTAATATCGCCTTCATGATGTGATTTATTTACTTGATGTTAGATGAGTTATAGACTGGGAATGGTTGGGTTATGTTATTGCCGATTTAAGCGATGAAGAGGGGCGATCTAGTTTTTAGTACTATTTATGTTTGTTGCTAAATACCATATATCTAATAGAGATTATCTGGGCTGTCGTGGATTTTGGTACTCATGGATGGGTTCGCGTTTGCAAGTATTGGTTAATGTGTACTTGCTGAGTCTTCGACTCACCCCTGTTGTGGTTTTTCTTTCTTTCACGTAATTTCTCGAGATGCCAAGCGGGGACGGGAGTAGCAAGCACTTGTGGCACATCACCTTAACCTAATTAACTACCCTGGAACTAGTGGTTTAGGTTTTACTTGGTTGCTGCTTTGCAATTTTTGTCATGCTCTGATCGTCGTCTTGGTGAAGTTTGGTAAGTATTTGGGAAAGGGTTGCTCTTTTATCGTGAGTCTGGTTGTGCTTGGAATGAAATTATGATGGATGGTGGTAATTGTAGTTCCTTTGGATATGGAATGTTCTATATATATGCTTATATGCAACTTGTGCTCTTTTGTCTGCTGAGTGGATGTCCTTAATTCAGGGGAGGTGCTGTGGCTTCCTGCCAAGGTTTATTGGTTCAAAGCCCAGTTGTGGTTTGGTGTTAGTAGCTTGTTCCAGTTTTGACATCTCACTGTAGTTTGGATGGATGGTGAATTGGGGTAAACTAGGGGGATTTTTGACATGCAACAGTGAGGATCCAGATATCCATTTCAAATACATAGAAGCAGCTGCAAGTAAAATGGGGTTTCAGAAATGATTGGAACTGTTTATTTTCTTTTTCGGTAGTTGCTATTTCTGTTTCAGAAATGATCTGTTTGTGCTGTACAAATTATAATGTACCATATCTTTGATATATGTTGAGTAATCTAAATCTAATGTAAACATTGAATTTCATCCTGTAGTGTGAGTGAGAGCAATGGAGGAAGCAAAACATGTTATCAAATTTGTGTTATTTACTACTCTGATGAGTAAGCTTTAATGTGTGAAACAGGATTTTGAGGATCACTTCAACTGATGGAGCAGCCAAACTACTTGTTTTTTCAAGTTGGAATGATGTTGCTAACAATATCTCTTATGCTCGGATGAAAGGAGGAAGGTGAGATATAGCCCGAGTCATGCTTAATTATTTCTTTTACTATGATGAGCTCTATAATGCTATTTTATATCTGTTTGCACACCTCTCTTTGCGATAGCACAAGGTGCATTAAAAGCGATGATCGATCTTGGATGCTCCGTGTGTTACAATTCACTATTCTTTTTTCTCGCTTGATTTGAAACTAATTACGTAATCATTGTACATGATTTGATTCTTGAGTATGGGCTCGCTCGATTTCTTCTTGAGTATAACGATGGCGGTAAAGAGGAGAAAAAGAAAGAAGAGAAAAACAAGAAATGCACTTCACCTGTCAGGAGAAAAAGAAAGAAGAGAAAAACAAGAAAGAAGAGTTTTGTAATGTTTAATACCATTATCAGTTGCTTATTGGTTATATTAGAACAGTGATATACTTATCTATATATACCTTTATGTTTTGTCCTCATACACTGTTTTAAAGTCACGCGACTAGTCGCGACTAGTCGACAAGTCGGTGCAGCAAACCTAGTCGCTGCACCCGACTCGACTAGAAAAGCTAGTCGGCCGACTAGTCGGCTAGTCGCGACTAGTCGGCGATGGAAAGTCGCCCGACTAGGATAATTGCTATTTTGTTATGATGAACATGTCATCTAGATTGTTGAACTTGCTTATTAAGTTATTATTGCACTTATTAGTCATTTAGCAACTTATTTACTTTATATTTTACTTCCTGTTCTAATTGGAAAACTTGATGCAATAATTTTAATTCGCTGTCCAACACTGACCAATTCATTTCCTCATCATTTCCTCTCTTTTTGGTATGCAGTATGTTGGTATATTCAAAGAAAATTATAAAGTATAGTCATCGACTTGTATCGACTAGTCAGCGACTAGTCTAACCTAGTCATGAGTAGTCTACAAGTTGGTACCCTAGCGACTCGACTCGACTTTGCGACTCGCAAACCTTGTCCTCATATCCTTTATGCTGATCTCTTATGTGAAAATTTTACACACTGTTTGTCTAGGTCAAGTCATCCAGTTTTATTCAATAGATGACAGGATACTCTAACATTTGCTAACTTCCAATATTACCATATTTACACAGATAACGCAGTCACCAATGACAGGATACTCTACCATTTGCTAACTTGCAGCTTAGTTTATTACCTTTTACTTAACATGCTGATATTAGACTATCAGGTGTTTGCGACTATCTTTGTTAAATCATATATTTTTGCCGCCAATAACTCTCCCTTTGGTATATGTTGGAACAACACTAAAAGAGATCTATCGATGTGGCGATGGGTTTTTCCATGAATATTGTGACTCATGTTGATCCTCGAAGTCGTGTGTTGTTTATTGTGAACAATTTAGACGAATGAGGTTTATTAATAGAAAGTATGTAGTATACACTTCCTTTGCATCTGGCCCTATTTGATGTTTGACCAATGGACTTCGCAAAAGATAAGTTGCATGCCCGACACAAATCTATATAAGTTTTACAGCTTATTTGATTTCACTTCTACATTTGAATGAGGATGAAAAATCCGTGACAAGATGCTTGATAGTTGATTCAAACTTATTGTGACTGTTAGCTTGGTACTTTAAATGTTGTAGTGGATTATTGGTCTATGCAATTTGGTCCATGAATTTGATTTTTCATGATTTCACTACAAAGCGCTTGTCTATATTTGATGTTAGTTTAAGTGAGATGTGAATGCTACTACTTTTCCTCACAAACCTTCTTGCCGATTACTTTTTTACTAAAGAACTCCTTAGTCACTATTGCTTACATTTTAAATGGTTTGCTGAAATTACAAGGGTTATTTTTTTGACACTACTCAATTTCGGTGCTTGGAAAATTGACGTGCGTGTTCCTTGAAGTTGTGAGAGTTTATTCTCAATAGAATTGTATTTTGCATGCATTAGTCCAAGAGAGTGGCTTACATTTAGTCCAGAATGTATCTTGGTCTCAATTATCATATTAACACTACAGAGATCAGGGATTTCCGTAAAGGATATGTTAGAGTATGGATGACTAGTGAATAGGAGATTACATTTTGGTGTAGTGTAATCTATCCTGCATTACACTAGATGTAGTGTTATCTGTGCTTTCTACACATAATTCATTCCTATTGGTAGCATCTAACATTAGCATTTCTTCTTATTTATATTGCGTTGGTGTTGAGATTGACAATGCAAGGGTGGAACTAACTGTTGTCCCAACCGAGTGGTAAGGACATTATTGAGCTCATTCTTTGCAGTAAGGAAAAATTTGCTTCAGTTCCATGTGGTGGTGGCGGTGTAGTCATTGCATATGCTGTGCCACTTTCATGAAATTTCTACTTCATGCCTCTCTAATCATTATTTTTAGAAGATCGACATTGTAACTTGCATGATAGGTTTCTTCTTGTTTGAACAGCAATTTTTCTCGGGCGTTCTTGCTTAGTTCTCAATTGTGCAACATTTGGAATCCCATGTTTTGTCAACTATTTCCAACCGCCATGTTTTGCTATGGTGGTTTATATGCCATGCCATTTCAATTGTTCTTGTTTGATGTGCCAAAGATGTTATTAGCTACTATTTTGATTAGTCCGGATTAAAATCCAATGGTTTAATCTACTCGCAGGACATGGGCTTCATCATTCGATTAAGTGGTGCGAGTCTTCTATCATCGATGTCGATCTTTGAGCAGAAACTAGAGTCTATGATGTTTGGGTTTTAGCCGTTGTTTAGTGAGTTGTAAAACACTGGAAAGACTATGCTCCTACTATGTTTTTAGCCATTGTTTAGCTGAGTTGTAAAATACTGGAAACACTGGAAAGTCAATTTTGGTGATGTTCACATGTTGTACCTGAGAATGATTTGTGATAATGAAACTTTGGTACGTTGCTTTCTTGAGGAATTATATGTTATGGTGCTTGGATTGTATGTTATGTATGCTTGATATTATTATAAATTTGGCGAACATTTATTAAGTGGATATGTATTAAACTAATGCAATTGTTTTTTCAAATACGGCTGCTTGTAAAAGTATTCCAAGCGGTATATACATTAAAAGCGGTACTACCGCTTGGAATTCGAGTATTCCGAGCAGTAGGACCGCTTGGATTCGAGTATTCCAAGTGGTACTACTACTTTTAAAAACGGTTTTACAAGCGGTAGTACCGCTTTTAATGTATATACCGCTTGGAATACTTTTACAAGCAGTAGATAGAAAGCGAGAGATATTAGAATTCCAAGCGGTCCTACTGCTTGGAATACTCGAATTCCAAGCGGTTGTACCGCTTGCGAAGACGTGTCATCCTGTAGCATAGCTCCGGTGACGCACCCCTTCCCGGCCATCTCCGACCACCAAAGCACCACCCCTAGATGCGGATTGACCTGCTGATCATCACCGTGCAACCCATTCAGCCTCTCCGGCCATACTTCGTCGCCGGCGAGTCTCAGGAGCCAAGCTCTGCTTCCCTTCACTGCCATCTGGGGCCCCTTCGTCAGCCACTCGCCTCGGTTACCTGCTGCCTTGAGCCCTCGCCGTCGATCGCTGGCGTCAAGCCTCATCACTGCCACCGGGCCAGATTGCGGCGCCTCGGCCGGCTTCACCCGCGGAAGGCGTCAACTCATTTAGAAAGCGTACTTTCCCCAAATGGCAAGTTTCCTATTTTCCAGTAATTTTCAAACCCGAATTACTTTAATAGCTTATAACTTTTTAACCATTAGTCAAAATAAAGTAAAATAAATTCCTAAATTCATATAAATTCATGTATATTCAGAATATGCAAAAATATTTTAAAATTTAACTCTGTTTGAATTTTCAATTCAAATTTAAAGAAGAAATTTGAAATATGTTATACATGAATATTTTGCATATGAACTCAAAATTGAATAAAATAAATTTTGTTAGAATCCTTATGAAATTAGAAACCTGAATATACAAAAATATTTAATTATCATGCTTGATTTGATTTATTTGAAATAGAAATTTAAATAAACTCTATTATTGTTCCTTAATAAAAATTGTGCATCATAAATCCTAAAATGATAAAATAATTTATACATGCTCCTGAATCCATAATAAACTCATTTGTGCAAAAATATTTAATATTCAAACTCAATTGATGTTATATTTGAATTTAAAAAGTACAAATAAACCCTAGCATAACACCGTTATAAATGATAACCCAACTTTAAATCATGCCTGCTTTCTATGATTTATTTATATTTGGATTTCCATCTGATTTCTTTTTGTCCTTATTGAAATCCTGTTATTCGTTATTTATATTATTCGTTCGCGACGTGTAGAACCCGACGTAATTACCTTCCGTCGTCGACTATGACCTCAAATTCGTTGAAGACATCAATAAGCAAGGCAAGCACCCCTTTGACCATGTTGATCCCAGTATTATAAATGTTTTTATTAAATGTTTTGATTGCACACGTATATTCATTAAACTCTGCTATATTGTGGGTAATGGTAGTTATACCTGTTGATTCCTGAAACCTCCTTGATATAAATGAATTTGTGAACCTTGATACCTTAGAATCATGGTTAGACAATATATAATGTCACTCTGGGTATATACGATGTTTAATATCCTTGCTTAGCCATGCTTTAGACTGAGTATACATCGAATTGAGACATTGATCAAATGATATTTGGATATGCTGAGGCATGATGATGATTCTTAGACATATTGAGACATGATGGTGATTTTTGGTTATTTTAATTAAAAATGAAAATAAAATTATAATATTGATGCGGGCAATTATTGGCAATAGCCTGGTGTGAATGGATTTGCACGTAGATTAGGGGGAAATTATTGCCCGTATCGGATTAAGGACCGAACTAATTATACGTTATATCCAAGTTTTTCCGTACAACCACAAGTGCTGGTATGGGACAGCCTTAACCTATTAAGTTACTTAAAACTAGCTTTGCACATTGGTAGGTTGGAGTAGTACGAGCTGTTTCTTAATGGATTGCTCGGAGGGGCGCCCACACCAAGGTGTTGGGAGTCACGTTTGCTGATACAACGGTGTACGCCATACTGTGGAGAAGTTCCATCATTTCTATGCTCTGAGTTCTTATACCATAGTATGTGTTTACGTCCCGGGCTGGTGCAAAGTTAGGGTTAGATAATGTAACGGTTATGTCATGACTCTCTGCGGCATACCAAAGGAAGTGTGCTAATAGCTTGCACAAAGAGTTAAGTCATGTCTTGTGGGTAAAGCTGTACACCTCTGCAGAGTGTAAATCTTTTCGAAAAGCCGTTCCCGCGGTCATAGGATACTTGGTGCTCCTGCATTAGTTAGCTGTTTTATTTTACAAAATATGGATCTTGACTTGTGTTGTCGAGAATTATGATTTGGATTGGATATCCTGGTTGGGAAGGAATTATTTCGGATTGACATGTGATGTCAATGATTGATTCATGGAGATGATCAAAGGAACTGAGGTTCGTGAAATTTACTGTTTTATACTTATATATTAAACTGCTTTTATTTAAATTCCGTTTATGTTCTACAATTCAGTAAATTCTTTTGCAAACTAGCTTTATGCAAATTAACCATTAAAGCCTTCCCTTTGAAATGGCCTGCATGTATTATAGAATTTGAAAAAGTCTTGCTGAGTACGCAAGTACTCACCCTTGCTTATTCGTGGTTTTTAGGTGAAGAATCAGATTACCCCGACGAAACTTATTTGACGCAGGATTCGGGAATGTTAACGAGTTTTTCTAGGGATTATACATTGTCAGTTGCCTGAGGGATTGTATGGGCATACTACAAGACTTTTATTCTTTCCGCTGCATTACTCTGAATTGTAAAACTTTATTGTATAAATTACCATTATTATTTGTAATAAAGAGTATGGATGTGATATCAATTGTTGTAAATGTGCGTACTAGCTACTGATCCAGGGACTAGTACTGTGTGCACATGAGATTTCCATTTTTGCATTTATGTAAAAATGGGGGTCGCTACACTTTATTTTTTCTATATATCTTTTTTATATGAAAAATGAGTATATGCACAAATTATGCTATAAAAAGTGGACTTTGATGAATTTTTTTTGGAACTCACTTTGGAGTATCTTATAATCATTATTAAAGTATGCTCAAAATGATATAGAGGTATAAATTTTATGTTTAAGCGGTATTATATATATGTGTGTATATGTATATATGTATATGTATATGTATATATATATGTATATGTGTATGTGTGTGTGTGAGAGAGAGATAAATCCAATTAAAAAATCCTGAAGTTGTCTTGGTTTAATTTTTAACCCTGAACTCGAAACCATTCAAATCTGAACTTCGACCTAACAAAACCGTTAGCTTTACCTTACTAACCCAAACCAGGGTGGTTTTGGTCTGATATGGCATGCCTGTTGGGTTAAGTTGTCACCTACGTGTCAACATTTAGCCAACATGGCATCCACTGCGTCCCCTTTGTTCCCCTCTCTCCAACAAGAGGGAAACAGAGTTGAGCTATCTCTGAAGCATGGTCAAATGCCACTACCGTTGTCTCTGCCTCCCTCCAGCTTGGTGCCACCCCTGCCACCGTCATCTCAGCCTCCCTCTAACTTAGCATTGCCCCTCTTCTCCGTTCATGACCATGTCTAGATGCCATCACCATATCCACCTCCCTCCAGCTCAGTGTCGTCCTTGCCACAGTCGTCGGGGTCCAGATGTCACATGACCAGAAGGGGATTGCGAGGTGAGCTCCACCAGTAGTGGCCAGATCTAGCCGAATGGTGACAGAATTTGACTAGAGAGCAACGACGACGATGAATCATGGAAATGGTAGGTGCAAGTCGTCAGCACGGATCGAGGTCGAAAGCTAGCAAAGGATTGGAAGCAGGGATGACGGATTTGGAGCTAAAGTGATAAACGGACACCGTGATGGTTGTTGCCCTAACCTAATTTTGGGTTTTATATGTAGCAGCTCATCAATGCCATCGTCTTTCTCGGAACCGACCAAAATCGCCACCATTCCCATCCAAGTGAGTTTCAACTTGATTCCTTCCTGCAAGAGTATCTCCTCACTTACCTCTATCTTCACCATGCCCTAATTTTGGCCACCTCCTTATGTAGCACCGCTGCCTCATGGACCTCATTGTGCCTCCCTGAGTCACCGTCGCCAACTCACATCCCCTCTTTCTCACCTTCACCAACTGCTATGGTGAGTTCCTCCCTTCTCCTTGATGCTTATGCACCTCTATTTCTCCACTTCTCCCTCGTTGGTGTCGTCGCTCCTTTGTCTTGCTTGCAGCTGGTCACTGTGCACCGTCATCCACCCAACCTAGTGCGTGTTCAACCGTGATGCTGCAACCGAGCTCGCCTCGATTCCTTTAGACCATTTTTTCTTTCACCTGTTGCCACTATCACCTTTCCCATAGGCACTAAGCCCCACCATGGTCACCTCTCCTACTCCTCTATTATGAAGCAAAGTAGCAGAGACTCCTCTATGTGTGTGTGTGTGTGTTTCTCTCTAAGAATAAGAGACAATGACATGTGAACCCTAGTGCATAAAGAGGATGCAGTGGATGTCATGTTGACCAATTGTTAACACGTAGGTGACAACTCAGCCTAATTGGAATTTTACATTAGACAAAACCACCCTGATTTGGGTTGAGGGGGTAAAGGGAATGGTTTCGTTAGTTTGAGGTCTTGATTTGAACGGTTTTCGAGTTTAGGGATAAAAATCAAACCAAACCAAAGCTCGAGGGGTTGCAAATTGGACTTTTCTTCTGCTGGGAGTAGTTATTCCCTATGTCGTATGCCACAATGTAGGGAGTATTTCGCTCAATGGAGGGTATATACATGTAGTATACGAATATATAAGACTATCTAAGTTGTATGTACATTTTTTAAAGGTAGTTTGTATATTTTTTAGACGCTCATTTTTATGTGCATATATGAGTGTATTTGCAAAATATGCTAAAAACTAAAGACTCCCTTGCAATTTTTTTTCGTGTGGTTCACATTGGAGTATCTTATAATTAGTATATGAGTGTACCAAAAATAGTAAAAGAGTATTTTATGTTCATTTAGATAGTATATCGATCAAATTTGGGAGCAACTACTAGAAGTAGAATGTATTTTTCTTATATAGACACACACATGCACGCACGCACGTGCACACATACATATATGTATATATATACACATACGTATGGATGTACGTACGTACGTACATACATGATGCTGAAATAGGGCACCATAGTGCCTAAACATCATGATTTCAAATGCATGAATTCAAGCCAAATTTAGGTATATATATTTTTTAAAATTTTAGTTTTAAGGTATATATCAATCTATAACAATTCAAACAAAACACATACCTTACTCGAATTAAAAGATTTTGAATAAATTTAAATAGAATGCTTTGTTGATTTATATAAAATCAGCACATATATGCAATTAAACTATCATAAAAAAGAAAACTCTAGTTTGAATTTTAGTTCAAACTTGCTTGAACAACGTATCAAATTTGTTAAGCTCAACATCTTAAAATTTTTAAAAATTTTCACATGTAATCATGGTTAACAAAACCATACCGCGTAAATTGGTTCAGTTTTCGCAAAAACCGCTCAAAAACCGTCAACAACCGAAGAGTTGAAAATTAAAAAAAATTAAAAAATAAAAAACCGCGGTTTTTCGCGAAAAACCGCTCAGTTTTTATGAAAAACCAACCCGACTAATTGGATGTTCAACCACACACATAAATTTTTTCAAAGTTTTTAATTTTTTTTTAATTAGAACGGTTTACCGAGTGGTTTTGGATCTCGAACCGGAGTGGTAAGGTCGAAAACCGCAGTTTTCGAGCGGTTTTGTTAACCCTGCATGTAACATAAGAGAAATACCCTGTTTTGGATTATAGTGCCTAGGTGACATAGTGCCCCAATATATATATGTGTGTGTGTGTTAGTTATATAATTACTTAGGACTAAAGGTAAGAGCATGCACTGGGGTGAGTATATAGTTGTCCCAACGATGCCATGTTGTGGAAATCATGCATCATGCAACAACGACTAAACGTGCGTGCGTGGGCATATCGATCGACCGACCGATCTAACCACTGCATGCTCAGGAGTCAGGACTCGGAGGCTTTCTCATCATCAGTGGACGACTGACTGTCGAATCATTGCGTGCGAACTCACATGGTTCCTGGGCTGTCAGACTGTATAAGTGTTTCTGCTAGCTGATCAATGCCGTCGCATGTTGTTGCCCATTAAAATTAATTATGCTTAATTAAGAAAACCTGTGAGTAGCTAGTCATTGCGGACGTACGTGCAAGCGATATATAGTATACATTAATATATATGTGAAGTACCAAAAGGATTCTTTCTCCCATTTTCTCTAGGAATGATCGATCTAGCTCAGCATGCAAATTAATGTACAGACGACGAATATATGCATGAATGGATTAATTGGACTTTGATGGATGTATGGCTAGTGGTAGTTCAGAATCTTCAGATCTAGCTAGTGGTAGTTCAGAATAATCTTCAGACCTAGCTAGCTAAGCGGTGAGGAATATTGAGCAGGACAGGACGGGCCGGGGCAGGAGTATTCAAGGCGAGACAGCCGAGGACATGCTACTCTCCCTAATCATCGGTGTCGCCGGCCGCTGCATAATTGAGATCGATATCCATGGAAGGAAGAAGCGAGCGAGCTGCAGCTAGCTGGGAGCTCGAGCGCTTGTGCAGGCGCACGCGCGCGCATGTGGCCGTGCCGGGGAATCCCGTGGCACGCCAGCGGGACGCCCGTACGGCCGCGTCGCCCCGCCCACACGTGCCGCCGCGGTCAACATTCCGGCCGGCCTGAAAACCCGAATCTTGGCGCGCGCTAAAATGGGACGCTGCTATCTCGTAGGAATTCCAGAATAAACACCCGGTTATAATTAATATACTTTCTTCTTCTCGAATACGTATCATTCCACCTTTAATTTTTGATCTTAAATATATATCATTAATACAATTTTGAGGTGACTTTTTTACATTTTTTTTCTTCTATGCCTCACATTTCTAGCTATTTTCAATGCCATTGACTACTATGAATCAGAGTAAAATATATTATATCTAAAGATATAACGAAGGGAGGTAACGTAATTTTTGTAAATGTGTCAGGTGGATGTGTAAGAACACGCAATGATAATATATATATAATTCACACGTTCGAAACGAAGTACGTAATTGGCGAGATTAATCAGCCATGTATACACGTCATCGATCATTCGGTCATGAATTCGTAGTAGTACCTCTTAAGCACGTACCAACAAATTAATATATATATATGATCGAGGCTGATATCGTTAGTTTGATTTAGCTCCCTCACGAATGATGATGAGACTCGTCAATAGTGACGATCATGATCACCGTTGGATCAACGGTTCTTCTTTCGATAAGAAAGTGAGGTTGGTACATATGATGGCACCATATGAGTATATGACAACGTGGCCTAACTCTCGCCGGCCGGTTCATGATAAATACATGAGTATAAATAACAAAACTATAGGTTTGTTGTACAAACTATGAAAAAACTACACGTTTTAGTTTCTGTTTCATAAAACTACATATTTTAATAGAACTTGCATCACAAAACTATATATTTTAGAATTAATCGTTTCTTATAACGGGTTTGATAGTATGAGCTCACATGGCAGCCTCACGCACGAGTGAAATGGAAAATGAGAGGGCCATAATTAAGGCTATCATGTGGGTCTAAACTGTCAGACCCGTTACAAGAAATGATCAGTTCTAAACTATATAGTTTTATGACACAAGTTCTTCTAAAATCTACGGTTTTATGAAATATAAGCTAAAACTTGTAGTTTTATGATAGCTTATACAAAAAAAGTTGTAGTTATATGAAATTTACTCTAAATACAGCTGATTGATTCTGATGACGGTTCAGTCCAGCTAGCTGTTAGTTAGCTCAGGTATCTTGAGAGAATATTTGGTGGTCGTTAACGTAACTGAAAAGCCCATACAGTTGCAAGAACACACGTCATAATTAGTTGTTAAAGGTTTTTTCAGAATAATTGGGATGTTAGTTAACATATATTGGATGGCCATTAACCAGCTACTTGGCGCGATCATGTATAACAAATCTTACTCACCTAGCTAGCTTGGTACGTATACGTAGCATTATTTGCCGGATCGACAACGGCATGTTATCCAAATCATATGGTGTACTAATGGAGCAGCTGCTTATACTTTATAACCAACTCGACCAGGGGATCTCGCATCCTAGGGAGTTTAATTAGCTAGTAAACTACTGAATCATTGCGGCGGCACATGGCTTTTCGTTGATGACGATACGATTCTGGTGTAGCATTTCATGCATGATTAAACTTCAAAATGCTGATCATGGAGAAAAGCACAACTGTATTACTTGCTCCTTCCATTGCAAATGTATATCGTTTTTGGACATTGATACTTTCTAGGTGTCTAGCTCCAAGGTAATACGTACTCATTTGACCGCTGATTTCTACCCGGCCGTAATATTTATACTGTTACATATCTTGCGAATTATATATATAATGTGGAAAACTATTCTACCGGTACAAATTATAGAAAAACTTATATTTACAGTCGGAGAGAAAATACGCAAAATGCACTTCTTACTCCAGCATGCAGTTGCCCAAACTAAATAAACCACCTTGTATAGTATAGTTAACGATTGATACACTGAACCACCATGATTAATTACTTCCACGACAAATGAGCTAGGCTCCTAGATCTAGCTCGAGCCAGGCAGCCAGCGACGCAAACAAGATCGGACAGCGAAGGTAGGAAGGATATATACGTGGATGGGGCCGTGGACACGCACACACGTACGGGGTTCGATGGGTTCCCCAATCATTTGTTCATGCATGCATGTGTGTCCTCTGCTAATCTAATCTAATCTAATCTAATCTAATCTAATCGGCGACGGTCGATGGCTGTGCCGCACGGCGGGGTCAGGCAGGCAGGCAACGAGACGCAACGTACGTACGCGCGCCTCTCCATGATTAATCGGTCTCAGTCAGTCGGTCAGAGCGACTGCACAGGCCGGCGCATGTGGCTCCGATACGGAATCGCCGACATGCCAGGGGGCAGACGACTGGACGAGATCCATCGATCTCCCTCCTCGCATGCGTACGTGCAGCCAGAGCGATCGATCTCTCGTTGCTTTTATTTTTCAACTTCTCTCCTCCTTTCTTATTTGTGCAGTATGTACACTTTCTTATTTGCTCCGTGCTCTAACCGTTCAATGATATAGGATATATTTTTTTAATAATTTTGTTTATAAATATAAGATGTATTTTTTTTGTTTCAATACAAAACTAGCGTAATGTTTACTTTATATTCCTAATAAATATCTAGTTTACTCTACGTGCATGCATTGATTACAATGCTTAGAGATAATAATTAGCAATAATTTAGTTATATTCGATATCTCTCTGATCTACATGCATGCTAAAGAGAAAATATGCGTTATAAATTTGGACGGAGGGAGCACTACTCTTCAAGAAGAGAAGGAAAAGCTTATCCCTCTGTTTGTAAGTATATATCATTCTAACTTTCAAATTTTGTTCTTAAATACATATCATTATACAATTTTACGATAACTTTTATTATTATTTTTCTTCTATACACTTACTATTTTCAACATCATTTACTACTATGAGCTAAGTAAGACATGTCATTTAAAGATATAATGAGAGAGATAATACCTGCCTACATAAAAAATATAATGAATATAAATAATACATTCTTTCATAGAAATATCTCGTGGAAATGAAAAATCTAAAATGAACGAGGATCCAAGAAGGGTTCTTCATCCTAGTGATGAAGTGGTTTCCGAGGATCTGCGCCTGATCTCCGTATCGCCGGGTCCCTCTCGACTTTCGAGGCGGTTTCAGGCTTTCAGCACGATTGCCAAGGCTATTTGTTAGGGCATGAACAATATTCACTCGGGTGTGATCATGTCTTTATCTCGGCCGGATAAAAAAATTTATCCAGGCCATAGTTTATCCGGTTGAGATTCTGAGATAAGGCTATAAATTCATTTGAGTGTAATCATGATCTAAAATTTTTAAGAGCGTTTAAGTATTGCATCAGAACCCTTCTATAAAAGTTTTAAAAATCTTAAACTTGTTTTGTTTGCTCAATCAAATCGATGGAAGCAATACATGTAGCATCGTAAGGCTTTTATCAGGACAATAGCACTTTCACAATTTTTAAAAATTCCTCAAGCTTGATCATCATCTGAAAATTTTATGAGAACATTAGTAATGCGTCAGGACCATCCACAAAAATTTTGTAACGTGGTTTGAACCATTTTTTCATTCGGTTGACATTTGCCAGTCAGCCTTCAGTAGTACTTTTCAATTTTTTGAAAATTTCTCAGGCTTGATTATCATCTAAAAATTTTATGGGAACCTTATTGATGCGTCAGAACCATCCACAAAAAATTTCAAAGTTTTATAACGTGGTTTGCACTATTTTCCATTCGGTTGAAATTTGCTGGTCAACCTTTTATTAGGACAGTAACACTGTCAGAATTTTTATCATATGAAATTTTTATGAGAATATTAGTGATATATCAGAACTATCCACAAAAAATTTAACATCGTTTCAACCATTTTTCACTTGGTAGAATTTCACCGAGATTTCTGCAAGGGAATTTCGCATTTCAAATTTGCTTTTTGAATTTTGATCAAATTTCATCCAAATTTCCGAGATTTCGCCGAACCTTTCGCCTTCCTGTTAACTGATCAAGAGATGCTTTATGTATCGTTTTCTAAAAGTTACATAAATATTGAAGCATAAATAAATATATAGATAATGATTACTTACATATTTGTACTTTCTATCTCCTAATATATTTCACGGCTTTCACCGTTTTCAAAAAAATAAATAAATAATGATTACTTACCCTTTTACTTGTTTTTATACTTGTATTAGGGTGATGCATAAAAATTTACTCAAGCTCCTCGTGTAGCTTCCTAGAAAAACAAACCCTCCTTGAGTAGCACAGCGAAGAAAATCTCGTCACCACCATGAGCAGTTCTTTTGGTCAGGATGCAAATGTGAGCAAGAAACGCGTCAAGTTAGAGGAGCAAGAAAGGGCAATGCCCCACTTGAACATTGGAAAGGGGTTCCGTGTTTCATTGGGAAGCTGGAGTTGGACAAAAGCACCTATGAATAGTTCAGTGTAAGATGACTGACTCGGACCGCAGAATTGACCTGAGGTCCACGTCTTCGTTTTCCGTCCGTCTTTCCCGGAGGCAAGAACCACCTTCTACTTCCTACTTGGAAAAAAAATTTCTAGTGTCGTGAGCACGACACCAGATGCCGCCACGTTAACAAGGATTGCAATCTTCAAGCATCAGCACTTGGTTCAGCAATTCCCTGAGCGAGCCGCTTTTCTCCAGCACCGGACGCCTCCACGGCTCCACCAAGCCAGGTCGCGCAAACGGGAAACGCAAGCCGCGCCGTCTTTCCCCGCAGTAGCGCCGTCCTCCAACCGGTGGCACGCCGCCCTCCTGGCCTCCTGCCCCTCTCTTTTTTCTTTCTTCTCTGGACGGTTCAGTTCACTTCACCAGGTGCTACCTGCCGCAGCCTAAGCAACAACAAATATCTCTGCGAGCTCAGAAGCAGAAGCAGATTAGGCATCCAAGCCTTTGTAAGAATCGCTAATCTCGCAACCTAGTTCTTGTTGCGACAGCAACAGCCACCTTTGAAGATTGAAGCCTTGGGAGAGAGGAGCCGCGCGCACGTACCGCCCGAGGAGTTGCAGGATGGCGCTGCGCTTCTCCCTGCCCGCGACATGTTCGATGTTTTGCCTCAGAGAAACGGAGCACCTCAATTCCCACCCCATCTACTTCCGCGCGGTCCCTGCGCGTGATGGGAGCCTCGCCCGCTTCGGTCCTTGCCCGCGCGCACCGAGGCTCGTGCTTGCTGGCCGCGCCCGGGCGAGCGACTCCAAGGCCGTGCAGCTGGTTAAAGTTCAGAGTCCTAGTTTTGTTTGGTTTGTTTTCTGTTTCAGTATTGTCTGAAACGTGAAGAAGTTTGCAAGTCTTTGAAGTCTTCAGAGTCTATGTCGGACAAGTCACAGTAGTTAGTTTCGGCCGGAAGGTTCAAAGTCTGCATTAGAGTACAGTTTGGTTATTGAATCCGGATCATCCTCTGTAACTAAGTTCTGATTATGATTCTGTAAAAAATTGATTGTGTTGGGTTATCTGAATCAGGAAGGTTTTGCGGCACCAAAAATATTCAGAGCGTTGATCTCTTATTGCCGTGTGTGTGTTAGTTCTCTGCGTTGTTTTTGCTCTGTGTTATGGCGACAAGGAAAAGCAATGCAAAGAACTAGTACAACAAAGTCTGTTCTGTATTCCGGCAACGCAGCATAGACGTCCAACAATACGCAGACAGCAACATGGTTCAACAACAATACAGAGAAAAATCAGAGGAACAAATAACGATAGATCCGCCAATAAACTAAGCTAGGAACTATGAGATAAGGAAAATGGCAGATGATCTTCATTCCAGGTTCCAGATCGAGTTTTAAACGCCAGCCATAACAAACTTTTAACCCCAAACAGAAAGATGTAAAAGGAAAAATTACATTCAGTGAAACTCAATTACGACAAAGCAATTCAGTAAATACTGTGATTCATCAGATCACCGTTGGATACAAATGACCGTCCCGATTAATTGATACTCACTTATCGAAGCCATCAAGTTATACCTCCTGGCTACCGATTTGCTCCTGTTTATCTTCTTCCTGGCGCCAATCCTGACAGCCCACCGGCCAGGGGGCCGACCCAGTGGTGTGTCCAGACGCCGGTGGCCAGCGAGGATGTCAGGCTTCAAAACTCTGAATCCGAAATGAGTAAAACAGAAGTGGCGTGGGCGCTGGGAAAACGATTTGATGATTATGAAGAAGCATCGGTGGAGATTTACTATCCCGTTTACTGAAGCTGTGGACGGCCAAGATTATTAGTAGTAATTGCTATTTACTGTTTGGTGTTTACCCGTTACTTTACCTGTTGCTTTTCATCCTTTGTCGTGTTTTGGCGTGAACTCTGGCTATATAAGCAGAGGGGCTGTAATCTGAAAAGGGTAATCAATGAAGATATACTCTCTACTTTCCCCATTTACGTTTTGCAATTCCTCTTCTATTCTACTTTTACGTTTTTGATTCTGCTGTTCGTTGTTGAGTTCTTCTTCTGAGAAATCCGATTGTCGCTGGGTCCTGACATCTTTGGTATCAGAGCCACACGATTCTTGGCGGAGGATCAGGTTTGGGGAAGAAATCCTCTCTTTCCCTGTAAAATCCCTGTTCTATTCGGGTCTATTCTGTTCTTGGTGTTCACTGATGCCGAAGGCGGGAAAGGCTGTCGAGGAAGAATCAAGTTCAATACTAACGGCGGAGATGGAAGAGATGAAGAAGGATATCGAAGGGTTACAGCAACAAATGGGTGAGCACGTGACCTTGATGCAAGATCAGATGGATCTCTTTCACCGGCAACTACAAGGTAATACTGCTAAAATAGATCAAGTAATGGATATGCTTAAAGTACTGGTGGAAAAGAATGAACAGGCCGAGGTAGCAATTAATCTGGCAAATATTGAAGGCTCCAGGAGAGTAGATGTACGACAATTTAACTCGACTGCTCCATTATTTGGGACCCCTGGTAGTGGCCATTCTGTTGCGTTTAATACTCAAGGAAGTAATCAAATTCATGACCCTATTCCCAGATCGTTTGGACATAACCATAACATCTCAGGTCCAATGTCAGAGCCGCACACGCCTGCTGTTTACCTTGGAGGAACAGTTGTAGGAACAAGTGGAGTTAGTATGTATCCGCCAGTAATGACGTCTGGAACCTTTGCACCACAATTTGTTGCTTCTAACCCACCATATGTCCCATACTATGGCTCCAATTATAATTGCTCGTTTCAACCAGTGGGAGGTTTGCCATTTGTGAGACCTGAGTATCCAAGGGGAGTTTCGTGGCCTAGGGGTCCTGAAGGACTGGGAGCAAGTCAGATGAGGGAAGATCGTGGTCAGTATAACAGTAACTTTAACAAAGGCCCTAAAGTCGAGTTCCCAAAATTCAATGGAGAAAACCCGGAAGCTTGGATTCGAAAGGCAGAGAAATGTTTTGAATTGGGTAGAACTCCTGAGGATCAAAAGGTTGCTATAGCCAAGATTTATTTAACTGGGAGAGCTGATTTGTGGATGAGTAGTAATAGAATTGACACTAGGAATCTCAGCTGGCAACAGTTTTGTGGCATGATTCATAATCGATTTGCTGCTGAAACCAGAATAGAGGTGACTGAGAATTTCAGAGACTTGAAACAGGTGGGAACTGTTGAGGCATATATTGATCAGTTCGAAGAAATGATGAATCTAATCAAGAGGAACAGTCCAAATCTAACTGAGGAATATTTTGTTGATTATTTCTTAGCTGGACTAAAGAATTATATCAAGGTTCCTTTGAAGTCTCTTAACCCCAGAACCTTAGTAGAAATTTATACTCATGCAAGGAATTATGAAGGAAGTCTGTCACAAAGAAGAACGGTGCCGTGCCCTACTGGTACTGCTTCTAAAGCAAACCAACCTGGGAACGTAAGTACTAAGGGAGGAAGCATTACAAGCAAGAAGGAGAGCAATGACAAATTAAGCACTGCTAGCAGCAACAAGTGGAATGGGGGGCGATGTTTCAAATGTCAAGAGCCGTGGGTACCTGGCCACAATAAAGTGTGCAAATTTCAGAAACAAGTCCACCTCATTACAGTTGAAGATGAAGATGAAAATCCAATCAACCCCTGAGTGAGTTTTGTACTCCGCCAGAAGTCCGGACAAAGAAAAGGAGATCAAGAGGTACTTACATTGTCAAGCACATCTCAGAAAGGTACAAGCACTGGAACTACTACCTTTACTTTGAGAATTAGAATTGGAAGGGTTGATGCTATTGCATTAGTCGACAGTGGCAACACAACTACTTTCATCACACCCAATATGGCCGTGAAAGCTCAATGCCAGATCAGTAATCAAACGCCAGTTCAAGTAGCGGTGGCCAATGGCATGAAACTCACTTGTGATTCTAAATGCATGAATTGTGAATATGTGATACAGGGGGAATCATTTACATCTGAGTTCAGAGTATTAGAGTTGAAGGGGTATGATGTGATATTTTGGCGCTGACTGGATTTATCAACACTGCCCGGTTAGTCTGAATCTTAAAACAAGAGAATTTAGCATATACAAGGATGGGCTAAAGCTAGTAACATTTGTGGATGAAACACTCCCTCAGACCAATTGTGTCATTAGTGATTTGAAATTAAAGAAGATGATGGATAAGGGAGTTGTGGGGGCTGTGATTTATGCGAAAGTCCTAGTGACCAGTGGAGCGGCTCAGATGGAGATTCCTGCTGAAATCGCAGAGGTATTGAAATGTTATGCTGATGTATTTGCAGAGCCAACTGAACTCCCTCCTGTGAGAGCATATGACCATCAAATTCCATTGGTTCCTGAAGCCAAACCAGTGAATGTGAGACCGTATAGATTGCCACATTTCAAAAAAGATGCCATGGAAGAATTGGTGGAGAGCTTACTGAAAAACAAAATTATAAGAGCAAGTGTGAGCCCTTACTCTTCACCAGCCATACTAGTTAAGAAAAAGGATGGCACCTGGAGGTTGTGCATTGACTATAGGCAGTTGAATGCTAATACAGTAAAGAACAAATATCCCATACCTGTCATTGAAGATCTTTTGGATGAACTCAATGGGGCTAAATATTTTTCCAAGATTGATTTGAGATCCGGTTATCATCAGATTCGAATGAGTCCAGCAGACATAGCCAAGACAGCTTTTAGCGCACACACGGGGCATTATGAGTATGTTGTCATGCCGTTCGGCTTAACCAATGCGCCGGCAACCTTTCAAGCCTTAATGAACCAGATCTTGGCTAAGTTTTTAAGGAAGTTTGCACTGGTATTCTTTGATGATATATTAATCTACAGTGGAACTCTTGAAGCACACCGGACTCATCTGGCTCAGATCTTGGAAGTTCTGAGAGTCAACAAACTTTATGCCCGACGAAGCAAATGTGTATTCGGCCAAAGGCAGGTGGAGTATTTGGGACATGTGATTAGTGAGCAGGGAGTAGCCACTAACCCGGAGAAAATAGAAGCAGTGCAGAATTGGCCTCCTCCTGGAAACATCACACAATTGAGAGGATTTCTGGGTTTAGCAGGGTACTACCGAAGGTTCATCAAGAATTTCGGGTTGATTTGCCGACCATTATTCGATGCCTTGAAGAAGAATGCCTTCTGCTGGACGGAAGAGCAGCAAAACGCCTTCATAAGCATTAAAAGAGCTCTTACACAAGCACCTGTTTTGGCTTTGCCTGATTTTACACAGCCTTTCACCCTTGAAACAGATGCGAGTGGGCAAGGATTGGGAGCAGTACTAATGCAAAAAGGGAGACCAATTGCTTACATGAGTAAGGCATTAGGGCCTAAGGCTATGTCATTATCGGTATATGAAAAAGAGGCATTATCTATTTTGGAGGCATTAAAGAGGTGGAAACACTATATTATGGGGTCGGAACTTATCATCAAAACAGACCAACAAAGCCTCAAGTATATAGCTGAATAGAGAGTTGCTGATGGCATTCAACACAAATTGTTGGTGAAGCTAATGGGGTATAATTATAAGGTTGAGTATAAGAAAGGAAAGGAGAACAAGGTGGCAGATGCTCTTTCTCGAGTTGTAACTTCGGAAGCAACAATGGCAGTAACAATTGCAGTGCCAAAATGGATTACTGAGGTGATTGAAAGCTATCGTCAAGATGAACAGTGCAAAGAACTGGAAGCTCAATTGAGAATTGATGCCAACAGTGCTCCACCTTTCACTCTGAGCAATGGCATATTGAGGTATAAAGGAAGGATTTATGTCGGACAGAGTTCTGACCTGAGAACGCAGCTATTGAACTCTTTTCACAATTCGGCTCTTGGTGGACATTCGGGAGGCAGGGCAACGTATCATCGAGCGAAGTTGTTGTTTTATTGGCCTGGCATGAAGAAGATGGTAGTGGACTTTGTGAAGACCTGTGCTGTGTGCCAGAAGAACAAATCGGAAAATTTACCATACCCAGGTTTGCTCCAACCTCTTCCGGTTCCTGACATGGCGTGGAATCATATTACTCTGGATTTTGTGGAAGGATTGCCTAGATCGGAGGGGAAGGATGTGATAATGGTTGTTGTTGACAGATTCACCAAGTACGCGCATTTTATTTCCATGAGTCATCCATATACAGTACAACAAGTTGCAATATTTTCTTGGAGAATGTTTACAAACTCCATGGGTTGCCATCAGTGATCATTTCAGACAGGGACCGAATCTTCACCAGTACCCTGTGGAAGGAGCTCTTTTCAGCTATGGGAGTCAAAATCAGATTCAGTAGCGCCTACCATCCTCAAACCGACGGGCAAACGGAGCGAGTTAATCAATGCCTTGAGAATTATCTTCGATGCATGGCCTTTGCATGTCCCAGTAGGTGGCATTCTTGGCTCTCGCAAGCTGAGTGGTGGTATAACACGTCGTTCCACACAGCTTTGCAGATGACACCATTTCAGGCTTTATATGGTATGAAACCCCCACTCATTACAGAGCACATGCTTCCTGATGCTGCTACTGGAGAGGTCAGGGACATCTTGCAAGGAAGGCAGGCAGCTTTTGAGGCCATCAAAGTGAATTTAGAGAAGGCAAGTTCCCGAATGAAGTATTTTGCAGACAAAAACAGAACAGAAAGAAATTTTGATGTAGGCAATATGGTTTACCTCAAGATGCAACCATATCGGCATAATTCCTTGGGTTTACACAAGACATTGAAGCTGCATTCCAAGTTTTATGGGCCATTTCGAGTCATTGAAAGAATTGGAAAAGCTGCATACAAACTGCTTCTACCAGAAGGTTGTCCAATACACCCTGTCTTTCAAGTCAGTCAACTTAAGAAACATCTTGGTGAAAGGGCTGTTCCAGAAGACAAACTGCCGTTGGTTGATTCAGAAGGGCGAGTGCTAACTATCCCTGTTGCTGTGTTGGAGAGAAGGATTATTCCCCGCAACAACGAACCTGTAGCTCAGTGGAAGGTTCAATGGGCCAGTCTTCCTCCAGAAGTTTCAACTTGGGAGGATGCTGAATTTATCACCAAGGTTTTTCCTCAATTCAAACCTTGAGGACAAGGTTTTTCTTTAAGGGAGGGGCAATTGTCAGGCTTCAAAACTCTGAATCCGAAATGAGTAAAACAGAAGTGGCGTGGGCGCTGGGAAAACGATTTGATGATTATGAAGAAGCATCGGTGGAGATTTACTATCCTGTTCTTCAAGCTGTGGACGCCAAGATTATTAGTAGTAATTGCTATTTACTGTTTGGTGTTTACCCGTTACTTTACCTGTTGCTTTTCATCCTTTGTCGTGTTTTGGCGTGAACTCTGGCTATATAAGCAGAGGGGCTGTAATCTGAAAAGGGTAATCAATGAAGATATACTCTCTACTTTCCCCATTTACGTTTTGCAATTCCTCTTCTATTCTACTTTTACGTTCTTGATTCTGCTGTTTGTTGTTGAGTTCTTCTTCTGAGAAATCCGATTGTCGCTGGGTCCTGACAGAGGGCCCGAAGGACCCCGCCGGGTTCATGGACGTGCCGGTGAGCGCGCCGCCGGCGACGGTGTTGGCGCCGACGAGGAGGCCGGTGAGCAGCGGACTGATCCCTGGCGCCGAATTCCTCCTCGGGCTCCGGTTGAGGATGGTCGCGCAGATGACGAACAGCAGCGTGAAGGTGAACACGGCCTCCGCGAACACGACCTCCGCCAGCCCGCCCGGGAGGAGATGGAAATAGATGAGCCGTAGGCCGAAGGACGGAGAGCGCAGTGTGGCTTGGCTTGGTGGAGGCGTCCGGCGTTGGAGAAAAGCAGCTCGCTCAGGGAATTACTGGACCAAGCGCTGATGCTTGAAGATTGCAATCCTTGTTAACGTGGTGGCATCTGGTGTCGTGTTGCACGGCTGCGCGCGCAGCACGACACCAGAATTTTTTTTTCCTTCTACTTTGCAGCGAACTTGACAGTGTCGTGTGCTCTAGGCCATGATCATGAGAGGAAGAATACATCCATTGTTTGGTACAGTACTCTTCTGTTACCTAATCATCAACGCAGGGAAGACAACCGCGTGCATCACCGGCGAGAGGGATGCGTTGCTTGCCTTCAAAGCCGGCCTTGCTGATCCCGGAGGCGAGCTGCGTTCCTGGCGAGGCAAAGACTGCTGCAGATGGAGCGGTGTGTCATGCAGAAATAAGACCGGCCATGTTATCAAGCTGGATGTCAGCCACTACACTCTCAGTGGTAAAATCAACTCATCTTTGGCTGCTCTGACCCGTCTAGTATACTTTAACATGAGTGGAAATGACTTTGTTGGGACGACCATTCCAGAATTCATAGGCTCCTTCAGAAACTTAAGGTATCTTGATCTTTCGCATGCTGGTTTCGGCGGGACAGTCCCTCCTCAATTCGGCAATTTGTCTATGCTCAGGCATCTTGACCTAAGCTCCCAGGATCCTACGTTTACTATTAAGAGCTTCAACTGGGTGTCTCGCCTCACTTCACTGAGATATCTAGACCTCAGTTGGATGTATCTTGCTGCTTCATCTGATTGGCTGCATGCCATGAATAGGCTTCCTTTGCTAGAAGTGCTTCGCTTGAATGATGCGTATCTTCCTGCCACAGACCTGAATTCACTTCCCATTGTCAACTTCACAACCCTTACAATACTTGATCTCAAGAGTAACAGCTTCAATTCAAGTTTTTTTTTTTTTGAAAGAGCAGCAGGAGAGTTGCTTACCAAAATTCTTGGGAATTTTGCAGCCATGCGTATACCACAAGAAATATTAAGGCAACCCTTTAGCACCACTCCTGTGGTGAGATTCATGCTTTATGGTGTTGGAGGTGCATACTTGTCTGAGTCGTATGAATATGCATACTTGGATAGTGTGCTTTCTAATGATCGAGAACATATGCAGCCTAGTATCTTTATTGATATCTCTGAAAACCAATTAACAGGTGAGATTCCTAGTGAAATAGGATATCTAAAGACCTGTTTGGCAGGATTTAGCTTCATCAGATTCGTGAATCTGGTGAAACTGAAAATTCTAGCTTCACCAGATTCATGAAGCTGAAGCTGTGAGTACATTAAGAGTATTTAAATGGATCATCTTATTTACATTTTAGACCAAAAATATAAACTTAATTCACTTTATTTTAGCTTACAAGTTTCAGAATTCAGGTGAAGCTGAAATCTGAAGCTCTACCAAACAGACCCTAATTGGACTAGGATTCTTGAATCTATCAGTAAATCACACAGGACAGAGGAAACAGGAAACTTACAAAGGATAGAGGTACTCGATCTCTCCGGGAATGATCTATCAGGCCCAATTCCGCAGAGCATCTCATCGTTGGGTTGGGTGAATTGTCCAGTGCCACGTGCGTTCCGGCTTTCCGTCCTTCCGAGGGTCCGTGTTTGGGCCGCGGTGGTGGTGGCTCGGCCCATCATGAGTCTCCTCTTGTTGGTGCGGTCGAGCGGAGCCGAGTCGTCTGCTCGTCTGCTCTCATGATCTCATCTTCCCTCGCGACACCCTCTCAGTGGCTGCCCGCGCGTGCGGCCGCAGCGCCCGATCGGTCGACCCTCACCGTGCCCCGGCCGAGATGGAGGCGGCGGCGGCGGCGGCGGCAGGAGGCGGAGGAAGCGCCGCCGCGCGGAGCAGCCTGGCGGCCGTGCAGGCCACCAACGACGACGCCGCGTTCAGCAAGCCAAGTAAATCCCATCCTCTCCCTTCGCTTCCTCACACCCACATCTCTCCGTATTACAATTTAATTTTTATTTTTTTCTCTGCAAGAAATCGGTAAAAAGGTGAGAAGAGATCTGTGCCAATATTACAATTTGTCCTGAATTGAATCTCTTTCTCTTCTTCATCTTCCTCCTCCTCCTCCTTTTTTTTTTTAATTTTTAATTGTGGCCGGTTTGCCGCTTACACAAAGCTCATGTTTTCATAAGGTCATGCAAATATTGTGCTACATAGTGTTGAAAATAATACTTATCAATACAACGGTGTATACTTTACTATAGGGTAAATGGTTATGATAAGGATAGGCTATTATAATTACTATGTATGTGAATTTTATTTTCACTGCCATAGCAAGAGTAAAACATCATTGGGGTGATGTAAAATTAGATATAGGTGATGTAATGATTTTATCATAATCTCTCTGTCGCACACCAAAATAAGTGTGAAAATCGTTTAGTAATATAGTTGGTCATATCTTATGGGTCATGAGAGACTTGATGCATAAACACTAATTACTTTTTTTTATTTTTATGCAAATTTGTGTTGGAAAAATGGTGGGTAATTATATTTCAGATGATGTGCCAGTTATGATTAGAATTGGGCCGTTGATCACAATCATAGAGGATTGTGAGTTACTCTTATTTATATTATATATACTTGTTAGGCTGCATATACGGTGCAAACCATTTTTACCGTGAAAACTCCGTGAAAATCACTAGTAAAAGTTTTGAAAAATTATCAAAAAATTATCATATATAGGGGAAGTGAGCTTCTACAATCCTGAAAAATTTGAAGATAAAAATCAATTGCATTTGAAAGATATGAAAAAGATAAACATATCTTTCAAATGTGATTGAGTTTCAACTTCAATTTTTGCAGGATTGTAGAATCTCACCTTCCCTACATATGATAATTTTTGAGAATTTTTCAAAACTTTTACGGATGGTTTTTACAGAGTTTTCACGATAAGAGTGGTTTGAACCAATCCAATGTCCAGGTCGCGGTAGCTGCCCCGGTCGTCCGTTCCAGTCGTGTAGTTTTGCCTTTTTCCTTTCTAATTAAATTTCTCTGTTCGTTCTTTGTAGCAACGACCTTGTATATATGTCTCTTCTCCATCGAGCTCATTACACGCCAACCTTTTACTACGTGTTCTCGAAAACAAAAGAAGATTAGCGACACCTCTCTCCGTGCCAGTCCGTCCGCGCCGGGGCGGCATTGGGGTTAATTTCCAAACGAAGACGGATATATGGCGTCTCTAGTGGCCAGGTAATTAAGCATGCATGCATGCATCACGCAGCTCTGTATGGTTAACCTGGGTTTACGTACCACTCACTAGCTCCATTGATGAGCAAGCTTGGCATTGGCCCTGTAGAGTAGCTCTCGTAATAGATCTCTCTAATACATACTAGTTCTCATGTGCTCTTTTTTTTTTTCTCTGATCCTACTTGCAGAAGCTGCAGCAGTGCCCGCGGAGCCATGCGCGGTTTGCTCTTATAGTCTTATTTTGCTGCTGCCTATTTTGCTTCTGGCCGTCGGTGCCTCGGGGTGTGCCGGGAAAGAACGAGACGCGCTCCTCATCTTCATGGTCGACTAACTTCATGGAGCAGTGGCCCAAACTGCTGCCGCTGGTACGGTGTGACGTGCAGCAACAAGACCGGCCGCGTCGCCAAGCTCGACCTAAAAATTTACATCCTTCTTGAACCTCTGTCAGGTGCCATCAATCCATCCCTACTTTCTCTGCCTCATCTAGAGTACATCGATCTTGGATGGAACCATTTCTATGGTGAATGCATCCCAAGCTTCATTGGATCTCTCAAGAACTTGAGGCATCTGGACCTATCGGATGCTGGCTTTTGCGGGGAAATATCCCCTCAGCTTGGCAACTTGTCAAGACTAAGTTATCTTGCAATCAACTATCCTGATGCCAGTGCCGACCTTCATTGGTTGTCTAGGCTTTCTTCATTGAAACACTTGGACCTATCAGCTTGCAACTTATCTGTCGCTTCAGGCTGGTTGGAGTCAGCGAGCATGCTTTCTTCCCTCCAAGTTCTTATCTTAGAACGTGCTAGCGTCCTGTCCACCGACCTGAATTCTTTATCCCAGGTCAACTTCACACATCTTGTTGTAATTGATCTCTGGTTCAACAACATCAGCTCTTCCTTTCCATATTGGTTAACAAACCAACGTGCTCTGTCATCTGTTAGCTTAGAGGATTGTGGGCTCCATGGATGGATCCCTGAATCTTTGGGGAATCTTATTAGCCTCAGTAACCTAGACTTCTCTTCCAACAATTTGGTAGGAGAAATCCCTGAATCATTGGTGTCGGCGTATTCCACCGGACAAGCCCGAGTCTACAGACCGGGTTTGGTTCAGTAGGAGGGCGTCTTCGCGACTGGCAAACCCTAATGGATGAAAACCCCAACGACTCCCACACGGAGGATTCTGGATCCTATCAACTAGGAAGACACGAAGATTTTTTACCCAGGTTCAGGCCCCATCTGGAAGGGTAATAGCCTTACGTCCTGCTAGATCTTTGATTGTATACTGGGAACTGGTTACAATGCTCTCGGATTACAAGTTCTTCCTTAGGTCTCACGATTGAACCTCTCGATCCCCTTCCCTATGCACCAGAGTGCCCTTATATAGACCGGGCTAGCTCGGGTAGGTAAAAGGGGGTGTCATCATGCTGATCTACATACATTTATTACACCACTAAGAGCCGTCTTGTTTCTTCAGCCTCATTTAATGCCGAAGCATGGCTTCACCCGGTCCGCCTGGGATGTGACCCCTTTGTGACGGGTAGGTACAAGGCGTCAGAGGAATGGGCTTGTGGCAGAATTCCTTGTAATCGATAGGCCTGACCTGACAGGCCTGTCTCTGACATGGTACGATGGGGGAAGGAGACTTCGAGACGAAGCCACCACGTCCCACCTTTTTGCCTTGCGGCCGGGCGAGCAGGGCGTCCTCGCCCACCTGCTCGCTCGAACACCACGTGGGCGGCACCCGGTGGGCAGGGCGTGCTCGCCCACCTGCCGCCGCCGCCACCCGGCGGTATGGGCGCCCACTGCTTGCCAGGCGTCTCGCTCACTGCTCACCCGAACGCCACGGCACCGGCGCCCACCGCCGCACCACGCGGGCGGGGGCGTGCTCGCCCACCTGCCGGGCCACGCGGGCCACGCCGGCGAGGGCGCCTCGCGGCGGCGTCCGCCGCCACCACTGCTCGCCCGAGCATGCCACCACTGGCGGCGCCGCCACGCGGCGTGGCCGCAGGGCGTGCTCTCGCCACATCTGCTCGAACGCCACGCGGGGGCACTCCACGTGGCGCCGCATCTGCCATGGCAAGCGGCGGTGTCTCGCCCACTGCTCGATCAACGCCACGCGAACGCGCTTTTGTCGCGAAGAGGTACCGGCGTAAAACGCCCGACAGTTGGGGAATCTAACTAGCCTTAATAGACTATCCTTGGCTGACAACAATTTGGTTAGAGAAATCCCAGGATCAATAGGAGCCCTATGCAACTTGAAGTTGCTAAATCTGTATGGAAATAGTCTCACCGGGGATGTCGCAAATGTAGGGAAGGCCATGGCACGCTGCATGAATCAACTCGCTGAAGTCGACTTTGGGTTTAACAGTCTATTTGGGAGGCTATCTGGATGGTTGGAGTCATTCACGGACGTCCAGGCAACTACTCAACTTAGTAACAACTCGTTGGCAGTTGGTCTTGCACATTCCAACAATAGTGGTAAGCTCTCACACTTAGAATACTTAGGTCTTTCTGGCAATTTGCTTCATGGCACCTTGACTAAGCAACACCTAGCCAATCTACCCAATCTATATTTGTTATGTCTATCTGGTAAATCCTTGTGAATTGCCGTGGACAGAAATTGGGTGCCTACCTTCCAGCTTCATGCCCTCTTAGTACGTTCTTGCCAACTAGAATCACAATTTCCACATTGGCTCCGGATGCAAACTGGAATTGTTGCAATAGATTTGCACGATACAGAAATTGTAAGCCCTATAACTGACTGGCTTTGGACTTTGTCCAATGTCTGATACTTGGATCTCTCGAATAACGTTCTAACCGGCAAGCTGCCAACGTCTTTGGTGCATTTGAGAAGGCTGCGGGGTAGCGTTGGGCGGACCATAGGAGGTGGATGCTGGCCCAACCCCCAACCGATGACAAGCCCAAGTGTGGTTAGTGATGGGTACAGTGGTACCAATGTTGTTATGTGTGTTGGGCTATGTCTTTGGCACTTAAGGATTACCCCCCTTGAGCAAAGTAAATAACTTCAGTTCCCTCTCAACCACAAGTTGGGTCGGTCAGCTCTGTTGACCTGATCCAACGTAGCCCGGTATATTGTATTTCCCCTTGGAATACCTACAGGTGGATTTACCATTCTCAGTTGGGGAATGGATCGCGTGTTATTGGGTTGGAACGGAATGGTGCGGCCATTGCCGGTTTCATAACGGTAGGTATCCTCAGTTGGCCAGATCACGCCGCCTGCCTTGGCCAGTGGGTCCTGGAGGTTGGGGATCCAAGTAACCTACTGGGTAGGAGTTAAAGAGGAGAAATCCAATGAAAGGCTAGATTAATCTCGGTCCGGTCGCATGCATAAAAGTTGCATGTTATTCTGGAGTGGCACTAACGACCGTAGATATCTTGTGGGTAAAGTTGAGTAGCTATGCAGAGTGATCTAAATGGTATTCGAATACGCCGTGCTTCCGGTTAATGAAGCTGGGTTAATTTAGGGTGATTCCTGTAATTGAGCTCGAGTAGTTTTCATTATAAACTTGTCGTAATCTGGATTTTGCTAATAACTCCATGTGGTTGTTGATGATGATGTTGTTGATGGTTTATGTTTCAAATGTAATGTGAATTTTGTTTTTCTTCATGCATCCATCAAATATTTAAAAACCAATGCCAATTCTTTGAAACTCCGTACATGCAATATTCAGAATTTCTGTGAAGCTTGTTGAGTACGGTTGTGTACTCACCCTTACTCCTAATCCTCCTTTTAGATTTCAATGAAGCTGGCGAGTTCCAGAAGAACGTCGATGGCAATGATATTTGGTTTGAATGCCTTGATCTACCTGCTCAAGCCTTTCATGTGGGTGTTTTGGTAATGTATCTGGTGCCAGCCGCACCTTTTGTAAACTCTTGCCGTTAGGCCCTTAATTTATATATAAAATATTTGCATTTGCTTTTATGTTTGACAATGTACACTTGGTTACCTATAGCTAAAATCCTGGGTAGCTGTGAAGGTATTTATACGCACCCCCTGAAAAGGACGGTCCGTTACATCGGCTTTGGAGAAGAAGAAGGTAGGGGTGACATCGCTTCGGGTGAACTCAGCTGGAAACAAAACAGGGGTGAGTTCCTAGAACTGAGAGGGGGCTATAGGCGCCGAATTGTGAAGAACGATTCATTGTGGTGCGATAATTGAAACTTGCCCCAAATTGATACTCACCAGCAATGGCGGCTCGGTGGAGCAAGGGCTAGTGCTCGGGCTTGGGTGAAAAGGTACCCAGGCACGAGAAAGGGACATTGGCGGGGCTGAACGGCTTAAATAGCCACGAGGCGAGGTTCAGTGGCAAGACCTGAAAGTCGACGCACGGCGGCAAGTAGGGCTTAAAAAAAGCTCGAGGCTCGCAAACGGTTCGAACTCGGCTCGTCCCAGACTTGATTCGAGCTCGGCTCGAGCCCAAAACGAGCCGAGCTCGAGCCTATCTTGAAGCTCGCAAGCCTGGCGAGCCGAGCTCGAGCATTCGTTAAGGCTCGGTCTCTCCTGAGTCCTGACCCGTGACTCCGTCCCTACTCCGTTCGGCCGTCCCACGCAGCCACTCCCATTCCGTCTCCCCCCGGGCCCAGACGCCAGACTCCATTCCGCAGCTGCTTCCCCGGTTCCCCCATTTGGCTTTTGGCCTGGCCATTTCCGCTTCCACCGATTCCCCAATCCCCATTTCCCCAATTCCCCGTCTCCCCCCCGACCCGAGCGACTGAGCGAGCCCCAGGCCGGCGTCCCGACTCCCAACTGATTCCTCCCCAGTCAGTCCCCTCCCCATCCCGTGAGGCCGCGTCTCCGCTGCAGCTCGAGCATCTCCCCCGTCGACCCACCACCCGGCGGTGATCCGGCGACGGCTCAAGCGTCCGGGCTCTAGGGTTCGGAGGAAGGGAGCTCGGCCGGCGCATCGCGGGAGGCGGGACGCCAGGGCGGGACTACGGGACGCCATCGCGGGACGCCGGGCGCCCGGGAGCCCAAGACTGCTGGACGCTGGGACTAGGGTTTGTCGCCTTGCCGAGTTGCCGGTTCTCCTTGGAGCCTGGACGACGGTGAGCTATTTCTTTGAGCTTTTGTATACCTACTCCAAGATATATGCCTCTGAAATCTGAATCTGTTGCATTATATTGCCAAGTTTTCATACCATTTCACATCAGGGATGGTGCTTTGAATATTTTTACTGATGTTTCTATAGAATGTGCTATTCTTATTGTTGTATCTGGAAGTTAAGGAGTATTGCAATGCTATGCACTGATAGTTGCAAGTTGTGAAACAAATGGTGGAACAAAGTGACTCATTAGTGCTATTTTCTCTGTATTGGCATCCAAGTAGTGAAATTGATAGTGGAATAATATCTCATTAGGGTTGTTTCATCTCTTAATTAAAGAGATATTTGTGAAGTCTATATTTTTTTTAAAAAAAATCCATACAGTGCAAATGTTGAGTTGTTTCTAGTTCTCTGGTATTATTTATGTGCTCATTGGCGATATCTGAATTCCAAAGACCGATATACTTGTTTTTCCTCTGTGTTTTTTTTAATGTTTCACTGAGCATGTTCTTTTCTGCACAATATTAAATACAATCTGATGATTGTATGCTGAACCCTTATCTCATTCCTTTTTTGAACAATCTGATTGATTAGGCAGCAGTGCTATGATTCAATGAACAAGAGAAAAAGACATGAAACAGAATCAACATACCTGCAATCATAGAAGAAAACCAAATTAATTGAAATGTGTTGAAATTTGAGCATGATAAATTGGCTAACACTATACAAATTGTTCTAGATGTCTGAAAATCAGCAATCAACACAACAATCTATTGATTCACCGGCAAAGGAGAAAGAGGGAACCAAAAACCAAGGAGCAGCACCAGCACATCAACAAGACATTGATCAAGAAGATGGACCGACGAAACCTACAAGGAAAAAGAAGTCCGCAATATGGAACTTCTTTGAGGAATGTGAAGTTCCATCGAAGAAAAAAAGAGGAGAGATGGAAAGCAAGATGAAGTGCAAAGCATGTGGAGGTTTGCTATCAAAGATAAGCAGTGGTACTACTTCACATTTCAAGAGGCATCTTGATCAGTGTGACTATTACAAGCTGCAACAAAAATCTAACCAACAAAAGACCATCAATTTCAGAGTAATCAAGAAGGTGATGTTGATACTGAAACTCCTTATGTGGTTGCCCCTGGTTATCATGATCCTGCAAAAATTCGTGAACTCATTTGCAAGATGATCATTGTTCATGAGTTACCATTTAATATTGTGGAGTATACTTGGTTTAATGCTTTGCTAAAATCACTAAATCCGCATACAAAAAGGTGTCTAGAGTCACTATTAGAAATGAATGCATGAAGCTGTATGAATCTGAGAAGGAACAATTGAAGAAGGGTTTTAAGGACATTAAGAAGATAAGCCTCACTTGTGATCTTTGGACGTCTAATCAAACACTGTGTTACATGAGCCTAGTTGCTCACTACATAGATGCAGATTGGTCAATGCATTGTCGTGTCATTAACTTCTTAGAGCCGGAGCCTCCCCTTAATGGTGTAGTCATTTGCAATGCCATTTCGATTGTTTGGCTGCATGGAAAATTGAGGATAAGATAGCTAGCATCACATTTGATAATGCCTCAAGTAATGATGTTCTTTGCTAGATTGTTGCTTGCCAAGTTTACAAACCGAGGTGCACTTTAGTTTAAAGGGAGGTTCCTTCATAATCGTTGTTGTGCTCACATTCTAAATTTAGTTGTCCAAGATGGTATGAAGATTATTCAACCTTTAATTGACAAAGTTAGAGAGACTATCAAATACATCAAGAAATCTAATAGCCGAACGCACAAGTTCAATGCCGATATTGATTCTCTAAACCTTCAAATAAAAAGGATTGGTTCTTGATGTGTGCACTAGGTGGGGTTCAACATACAAAATGCTAGATTCCGCTTTTCATTACAAAGCTGCCATTGATGTGTATGCTGCTGAAGATGCTAACTATAGGTGGTAGCCAACAGAATTGGATTGGACGTTGTATGAACAAGTCAAAGATGTGTTGTGTGTTTTTCACTTGGCTACAGAGGAGTTCTCTGGTTCAAAGTACCCTACCTCCAATTTGTTTTATCCTCATATTGTCGATATTAAGAAGGCACTAGATCAATTGTTACTATCCAGAGATGAATATCTTAGAACAATGGCTTATGCAATGATACAGAAGTTTGATAAGTATTGGGGCCCAGAATGCAATATTTTGTTTGCAATTGCTGCAATTCTAGATCCAAGATTTAAGATGGGCACGATTCAGTTCACACTTCCTTCTTTGTACTCAGAAAATGATCTTCCTAAAAAACTTGCATCTATTCAATCTACCTTTGGATGAGTTGTATGCTATATATGAAAGTGAATATAACAAAAGCATATCAACATTGAAGAACACCGATTCTTCTTCTCAATGTCTTGGTACATCGATCATACTTCGATAGTGCTTTCTCAACTGCTAGCCAATTCCAAGAGTTTATGAAAGCTCAACATGCTAGTCATCCTTCAAAGCGGTTAAGAAAGTACTTGGATGAACCAGTTGAAGTTATTCCTGTGGAAGGATTTGATATACTTAAATGGTGGAGAATGAATGAGTTAAAATATCCAGTAATGGCTAGAATGGCCAAAGATGTTCTCACTATTCCCATTACCACAGTCTCATCGGAGTCAGCTTTTAGTACCGGAGGTCGAGTGGTCGATGATTATCGTAGCTCTTTGCTTCCATCAACTGTGCAAGCTTTGGTGTATGCATCTAGTTGGATTAGAGGAGGTCACCACAAACTAAAGGATTTGGTAAGTTCATGGATGTTGTTGTTTACCACATAATTGATTTGTGTATCTAATATATATTTACTTCTTGGCTCTTGCTGTCTTGCATAGGAGGATGATGCTAATTCCATCCCTTTGTCATCAACTGAGACTGCTACAACCATTTCAGTAGTGGGTAGCAATTAGTCTTCTATATCAGGTAAGTGTTATGTGGGAGTTAGACTGCTGGAGGTTCCATAATTTATATTGAAGCTATTTGTTGATTGTCAACAGGAAAAGAAATATTTTGTGGGTGTTTTGGTAGGATGGAACCTATTACTTATATGGTTATTGCACTTATGCGAGTAAGTCTGTATGTCATATTTGTTCTTGTTAAGAATTGCTTCATGATTAAATATTTCTCATATTTATGTTGTAATGGTTAAATATTGCTGCCATATCGAATTTTCAATTAGAAACATGGCAAATTGTCAATGATATGATTCTTGCTAGAAGTGTTTGTTCGATTTGACTAATTCAGTGATTCTTGCTAGAAGATGTGGAATATAGATGGTATTGAATGCTTTCCATAATTTAGTTCTCTCAGTTTTGCACTTGCCCTGACATTCTTTATTTTACCTTGTTCCATAATTTAGTTCTCTCATTTCCTTTGTTTTGACAGGATGATGCGGATTGTGCTTTGGACAGGCTATGGGAGAAGAGGAAGGCTGAGATCAAGATTCAAGCAACAGTAGGTCTTGGTTGTAGTTTTCCCTGAAAGAACTTGTTTTGGACTTTGGTGTAATGCCTATCTAGCTCTTTAGTACAATGCCGGTCATTTCAGTTGGTACCATGATTAGCTAAGACTGTGTCACTTGCTTAGTTCTGTCATCTGTGTGAGCTTGTTAGAACTTAGAAGTTTAATCATACGATGATATTCATATGATGGTTAATTATTTGTTAATTATCTGTGTTGAATGATATTCGTATGATGGTTAATTATTTGTTAGAAGTTTAATCTGTGTTTAATCTTTTATTTCTGCCCTTATTTAAATCTATCACAGACTAGTAAGACTATAAGAGGAACTCTCATTGAGGTTCTATGCTCTTTTTAAGATGGATGTTGTTTCACAGCAACTAAACACCATACATGATACATGTGCTTATGTTCAGTTAGATTAGATACTTAGATGACTGGTAGTATTTCACATATGGATGGTGCATATTGCTTCCACTAGCTGTTTTTTCTTTAGGATTTCCTCTCTGTTAATCGGTGTGTGTTGTACATACAGATTCCTGTACAGTTGCTATTGCAAATGCTTAAGGATACTAAATTGATTGCTCAGATTTTTGCACTTGTATGCCTGAATCCTGATGTCTGTTATCGAGCTTAATCGAGCCTGTGACGAGCTTGTGCGCGTTTTCTTGTTTTTGAGCTTCATCGAGCCGAGCTCGAGCTTATTTGAGCTTTGGCCGAGCCGAGCTCGAGCCTGACTCCGAGCTCGAACCCGAACTCGGGCTCGCTCGAGCTTGGCTCAAGCTTCTACCGAGCTCGAGCCTGGCTGGCCAGGCTCGCTCGAGCTCGGCCCGTTTACAGCCCTAGCGGCAAGGCGGAATGGGCATTAGCGCACGGTGACTCGGCTATTGGCGTGAGCACAAGACTAGGAAGAGGAGTTGACGGGGTGATAGGTGCCAAAGTGGGGACACTGGCCTGGCGTGCATGGGCAAGGGCGTGCGGTCGGCCGGTGGCGCAATTTCTGCTGTGACACGATCGCGTGCGGGCGAGAGAGATCGCGGGTCGGCGCCGTCACGGCCGGTGGCGCAATTTCTCTTGTGACACGGCCGTGCGTGGCGGAGGAGATCGTGGGTCGGCGCCACACGGGCGGTGGCGCAATTTCTCTTGTGACACGACCGTGCGTGGCGGAGGAGATCGTGGGTCGGCGCCGTCACGGCGGTGGCGCAATTTCTCTTGTGACACGGCCGTGCGTGGCGGAGGAGATCGTGGGTCGCGCCGTCACGGCCGGTGGCGCAATTTCTGCTGTGACACGACCGTGCCGTGGCGGAGGAGATGCGTGGGTCAGCGCCGTCACGGCCGGTGGCGCAATTTCTCTTGTGACCGCGACCGTGCCGTGGCGGAGGAGATGCGTGGGTCAGCGCCGTCACGGCCGGTGGCGCAATTTCTGCTGTGACACGACCGTGCCGTGGCGGAGGAGATGCGTGGGTCAGCGCCGTCACGGCCGGTGGCGCAATTTCTGCTGTGACACGACCGTGCCGTGGCGGAGGAGATGCGTGGGTCAGCGCCGTCACGGCCGGTGGCGCAATTTCTAGCTGCTGTGACATGACCGTGCCGTGGCGGAGGAGATGCGTGGGTCAGCGCTGCCACGGCCGGTGGCGCAATTTCTGCTGTGACACGACCGTGCCGTGGCGGAGCAACCACCACTTTTTAGGCGCGTACGTGAACGTGCTGATGGGAGAGGATCGGAGGATAAGTGGGCCTTAAGTCAAGGCTCTCTCAGCATTGAAAACGTTGCGATGCAATGCATGGCTGCCATAGAATGGTCGTGTTCTTAACCTAGCTATCTGCTTTTCTGTGCTAGCTTTAGTGTGCACCGGACGAGACCGATCGAGGTCGCCGCGTTACGTTGCTACCATTTGTGGCGGAATGATCATCATCGATCTCGATCCGCTTAGATGAGGAGCGATAGCAAAATCACGCGCGCGTGATACATGGGCAGCAGCTTTCGTCGAATCATGCATGTGCCTATATTCATCTCCCTTTTTTCAATTATTTTGAATTTATCACCGTTAAAACCCGTTTAAAAAGCTAGAATTTCACAGTAAACAGTTCAATTTTCATACGTACATAAAAAAGTTGCTGTGTTCTAGACGGACCTGTCTACTAGGAGGCAAGCTATAGCGCAACGAGGTACTCTCTAGTTATAAATTGTTATCATTTTAGATACAAGTATGTCATCAAACTTTCGAAATTTTGATTGTCAATATCTTTTCAAATATTTAAATTTGATACATGACTGTCATATGTATAGATTTGTCTCAAAAAGTACTTTCACAATATTGTAATTTTATTAGGTTTATAAATTTTTTGGGTGCCAGGTATGTTATGGTCTATATGAACGTACATATCTTGTTTTATTTCTGGAGAAGTTTGTTTGACTGTTTGAATGATCCCATCTAACCCATTTCATCTGTTAATGAAGTTATAAGGATTTAAAGTTATGCTGCACACAATTCATTCCGTCAGGAACGTAGGATACTTTTCCAAGAAGCTACGGGTGTTGACTTCCTCGAGATCTTTTTGGCGCGTACGTGACGATGGCCGATGGGAGCTAGAGGAAGATAAGTGGGGTGAGGACGAGTCCACGTTGTGCCGCCATGATGATCACCCAAGCCAGGCACGCCGGGTCAAGGCTCCGATTAGGCAGTAGTCACTTCTCTCAGCATGCAAGACGGAAATCATACTTTTCTAACCTTCTTCACTCTTTTTTTCTTCAAATCTAACGTCTTCGTAAATATATTTTCAGATTTAGCCTCTTTCTTACAACAAAAGTCGCTCCCGCACTTGAAGAGGGGCAGCCAGCCAGCGAGCCCCGGCCAATAGTGGGTGGGCTCTAGTCGGGGTTAATTTCCAAACGAAGACGGATATATATATGGCGTCTCGAGTTGCCAGGTAATTAAGCATCCATGCATCACGCAGCTCTGATCCTACTTGCAGGCGTCTCTAGCTAGCTCTCGTAATAGATCTCTCTAATAGCTTCATGTGCTTTTTTTTCCCCTCTGATCCTACTTGCAGAACCTGCAGCAGTGCCGGCGGAGCCATGTGCCGCACTTGAAGAGGGGCAGCCCCAATAGTGGGTGGGCTAGTCGGGGTTAATTTCCAAACGAAGACGGATACATGCATGGCGTCTCGAGTTGCCAGGTAATTAAGCATCCATGCATGCATCACGCAGCTCTGGTCCTACTTGCAGGCGTCTCACGTAGGGATGGCAATGGGGACCCGTTCCCCGATCCCCGGCGGGGAATTCCTCTATTAGGGGACGGGTATGAGAAGAAATTGTCCCCCGTGGGGATGGAAACGGGGAAAATTATTCCCCCGTCGGGGATAGCGGGGACGGGGACAGGGAATTTTTTTCCCCGCGGGGACCCGGTTGGGGATTCAAATTTAGTTTAGTCCAATTTAGCTATTAGATTGCAAACATATTCTCTAGCCCATCATATTCACATTTTCATAAACAGGACAACATAATCTTCAATGAATATGTATTGTTTTTTTCCTTGTCTATTGATATGATTTTAGAGTTAAAATGGCTATAAGAGCTCTTCTCTTGTGTGAAATTTTCGCGGGGATGGGTCCCCGACGGGGCCCCGATACCCGAACGGGGATGGGGACGGGGGGATTTTCTCCCCCGAGACGGGGAACGGGGATGGGGACGGGGAAAATTTTGGATCGCGGGGACGGGGATGGGGAGGTACTCCCCGACGGGGAATGGCCCCGTTGCCACCCCTAGTCTCACGCAGCTCTGATCTTATGTGTCACAGGGAGGGAGAAACGGGGGCTGAGGGGAGCAGGTGTGGATAGAAAGAGAGATGTGAGTGCTTTTCTTTTTATTCATGAGAGATGGAGAAGCATATCGCAGTCCGAGGCTCATATGTTAGCGTGCTGCTTTTCTTAGAGATAATAAGAGGAATCACGAACGACCGCCGTCAACTTGTATTTATATATTAGTAAAGATTGTTCTAGAAAGGAGGTTCGCAGATGGCCAATACTAAGCCACCACAATGCAAAACGGAACTGTAAAAAGCACAAACTTAACAACAGCTTATCCCTTCAATGGATAGATTGGTACCCTCCAAATGTGTAAAATGTAGATCTCTTGGTAGTATGGGTTCATTGAAGTCCCTTGATCTGTCATGGAACCAACCGTCTGGCGTTATTCCTGGAAGCATGACATCACTGGACTTGCTGAGCCACCTCAACATGTATTCAGCAAGGCAGTGAGCGAGGGGCACTTCCAATTCACCGACTCCATACGTGAGGAAGTTTGTGAGTGAATGATCCTACTGAAGATAAAGGTGAATAGTAAATTGGTGGGAAGGTATCAGAATTAAGAGGATTGAGCTTGCAAAAACTACCAGCGCTAAAAAATTGACCAGGAGCTCTGGTACGTTCTCTGTTCGTTCTTTGTTGCAACGACCTTGTAAAGTACCATGGTATGTGGTATATAATTGGCTGAGTCTTAGGCACTTAAGGATCATTTCCCTTAGGCGAAATAAATAACTTCAGTCCTCGCTCAACCACAAGTTGAACCGGTCAGCCTTGTTGATCTGTCCCAACATAGCTCTGTACCTTGTACTTCCTCTTGGAATACCTACATGGGGCAGCTACCATTCCTATAAGGAGAATGGATCACAGAGTGACTGGGATGGAACGGGAATAGAGAAGCCATTCGCCGGTTCTTACAACAGTAGGCATCCACAGTAATCAAATCGTGTCTCCCGCTATGGCCAGTGGGTCCTGGGAACTGTGGATCTTCGAAACCTACTGGGCAGGGGCTAAAGAGGGGAAGTCCAACAAAAGGCTATGATCATCTCGGTCCGGCCGCATGCATTTAAGTTGCATGCATGTCAATCGCGTGGCACTAACGGCCGCAGATATCTTGTAGGTAAAGTTGAGCGGCTCTACAGAGTGATCTTGATAGTATTCGAATATGCCGTGCTTCCGGTTAATGAAGCTGAGTTAATCTGGGGTGATGCCTGTAACCGAGCTCATTAGTTTTCAACTTGAGGCTTGATATAAAGCTGAACATTATAAAAACCCCTTGATATTACCTGGTATTTGGTTTGTGCTTCAAAAGTAAATAAAATTGGAATATAAATTTTACATCCACAACATTTAAACCCGTGCCTACCCTTGTTATTCCCTGCATGTAATATTTAGAGTCTCCTATGTGGCTTGTTGAGTACTGTTGTGTACTCACCCTTGCTTCCTACCCCCCTCTTTGTAGATTTCCAAGAAGCCGACAACTTCTAGGAGATCGTAGATGGTGTCGGTATTTGGTTCTAGGTCTTAGTCTATTATTCGAGCTTTCATGTGGGAGTTTTTGTATTGTATCTGGTGCAAGTCACACCTTTTTTGTAAAACTCTCGCCATTAGGTCTTAATTCTCTATAAAGCAGTTAGATTTCGTTCTTATATCTGTCAATGATTACTTGGTTCCTGACAGCTAAAATCTTAGCTAGTTGTCGAGGTATTTAAACGCATCTCCTGAAAAGGACGGTCCGTTACAACATATTGATGACTATAGCTTATAAAATTGGGAGATTTAGATATTTGCTACTCTTTAATTTCAAACTTCAACGCCATGTACAAATCATGCCACTGGAGTGGCATTTTTTGTACATGGCGTCGAATTTTCACGTTGAAGGGTGGCAAATATCCAATTAATTCTATAAAATTTGACGGACAGCACATATCCCGAAACGTCACTCTTTTGTCACGGAAGGAGCACTGTTCACGATGGCAATCCTCCGGAGATAATATTGCTTTGGTTGCGTGGGCTGCAGGCTCGTGGTTGACGCGCCTAACTACATGCGTTAGAGCAAGTATAATAAGGTGAGATAAGCAGACTGCAAAGATTGTCACATCAGATTTATGGTGAGTTGGAGGAGAGAGGAGAGGAGAGAGGAGAGAAGCGGGTTTCAGATCTACGGTTGGCTACAGCACGGGCTCCAAGAAACTTGGTGAGAGAATGAGTGGATGAATGTGGGCTAAATATTAATGTTTTTGTATGTATGTATGGCTAACTATTATATAGGTGGGCTGTTAGGTTGGCTATATATGATATGGCAATAAAATAAAGTCTGCAGTTGGTTCTCTTATTAGCCTTGCTCTTAGGCAGATTGGCACCGCACAGATCCAAGTGTGTGTCGCGGTCGCTGCCTGTCGGGGTACGTTCTCTGTTCTTTCTTTGTAGCAACGACCTTGTATATATGTCTCTTCTCCAGCGAGCTCATTGCGCGCCAATCTTTTACTACAACAAAACAAGATTAGCACAGCAACAAAACAAGACGGATATCACGCAGCTCTGTACGTTAAGCTGGGTTACCTACTACTCACTAGCTCCATATACATGAGCAAGCTTGGCATTAGCCCTGTTGAGCTAGCTGCTAGCTAGCTCTAATAATAGATCTCTCTAATACATACTAGTGCTCGTGTGGTCATCTTTTTCTCTGATCCTACTTGCAGAAGCTGCAGCAGTGCCGGCGTAGCCATGCGCGGTTTGCTCCCTGTTCTGCTGCTGCTGCCTGTTTTGCTTCTGGCCGTCGGTGCCTCGGGGTGCACCGGGAAAGAACGGGACGCCCTCCTCGCCTTCAAGGACGGCCTCAAGGACCCTGATGGTCGACTAGCTTCATGGAGCGGCAGCTCAAACTGCTGCCGCTGGTACGGTGTGACGTGTAGCAACAAGACCGGAACCGTCGTCAAGCTCGACCTAAAGGAGTACAACCTTGGAGGTGCTTTTATACTTTTCTTTTTTAAAACTGCATAAATATTAAAGCTTGAACAAAGGGTATATGTTTATTACTTATCCCTTCGCTTGCATAAAGATTTATGCAACTTACATTGAAAGGAAAAGCATGAAAGCACTGCTCTTACAACCGTCTTGAATCTCTGTCAGGTGCCATCAATCCATCTCTGCTTTCTCTGCCTCATCTAGAGTACATTGATCTTGGATGGAACGCTTTCTATGGTGAAAGCATCCCAAGCTTCATTGGATCTCTCAAGAACTTGAGGCATCTAGACCTGTCGAACAATGGCTTTTGCGGGGAAATACCTCCTCAGCTAGGCAACTTGTCAAGGCTAAGTTATCTTGCAATCAGCTATAATTACGACAGTCCGAACCTTATTGATGACAATGTCTATGTCCCTGCTACCGACCTTCATTGGCTGTCTAGGCTTTCTTCATTGACACACCTTGACCTGTCAGCTTGCAACTTATCTGCCGCTTCGGGCGGGCTGGAGTTAGTGAGGATGCTTTCTTCCCTCCAAGTTCTTATCGTAATGGGTTGTGGTCTCCATGGACAGATATCTGAATCTTTGGGGAATCTAACTAGCCTCAATAGCCTAGATTTCTCTGGCAACAATTTGGTAGGAGAAATCCCTGAATCTTTGGGGAATTTAACTAGCCTCAATTTCCTAGGCTTGTCTAGCAACAATTTGGTAGGAGAAATCCCCGAATCTTTGTGGAATTTAACTAGCCTCAGTCGACCTTGGGTTTAACAGTCTAACTGGGAATCTATCTGGATGGTTTGAGTCATTCATGTACGTCCAGGCAGCTGCTCAACTTAGTAACGTCTCGTTGGCAGCTGGTCTCGCACATTCCAACAATAGTAGTAAGCTCTCATACTTGAGTCACTTATGTCTTTCTGCCAATTTGCTTTATGGCACCTTGACCGAGCAACACCTAGCCAATCTACCTAATATATATGCTTTATTTCTATCTGGTAAATCCTTGAGAATTTCCGTAGACATAAATTGGGTTCCTCCCTTCCAGCTTGATACCCTCCAACTACGTTCTTGCCAACTAAATTCACAATTTCCACATTGGCTCCGTACGCAAACTCAAATTGGGTTAATAGATTTGCACGATACGGGAATTGTAGGCCCGATACCTGACTGGCTTTGGACTTTTTCCACCTCTATCCATACTTGGATCTCTCGAATAACGTTCTCACCGGCAAGATGCCAACGTCTTTGGTGCATTTGAAAGATCTAGGTTCTTTGGTCCTCAACTCTAACCGATTGGAGGGTCAGATTCCTGATATGCCTGACAGAATTCGTGTGATATATCTCTCCAACAACTCTTTCTCGGGATCATTGCCCCGCAAATTAGGAAGCAGCAGCAGCATGGTATACATTCTTATACTATCGAGCAATCGTCTTAACGGAAGCATACCTTGGCAATTCTGTGACTTGATATATTTGTTTGTCGTAGACGTTTCAAACAACAGTTTATCAGGTGGACTCCCAGATTGTTGGAAGCAGAACTCGAGTCTACAACTGTTGGATTTCTCAAGCAACAACCTGGAGGGAGAAATACCTCCAAGTATAGGCTCTCTTACTCAACTTCGTTCGTTGCACTTAAACAAGAATAAGCTGTCTGGGGTGTTGTCCTCCTCTCTACAGTCAGGCAAGGCGTTGACTTTCCTTGACATTGGAGAGAATCATTTCACGGGTTCCATACCGGCATGGATAGGAAAGAGTCTAAAATCCCTTAGATTCCTTCGGCTGCGATCGAATCAATTTTCTGGAAACATTCCGGCCGATTTGTCACAACTTCAGCGGCTCCAAGTACTGGATCTAGGCAATAACAAATTATCAGGGACTCTGCCACACTTACTTGGAAATTTCACGGCAATGGCTTCACAACAATCATTGCAATTAGATCCCATACAATTTTATGAAGGCTTCGAAGGCCCTAATGGTAGCTATTTCAGCAGCCTATTAGACCTTACTATGAAAGGAGAAGAACGAATGTATTCAACGAATCTTTATCTGATGAAGAGCATTGACCTTTCAGACAACGAGCTGACAGGAGAGATCCCTACCGAAATTGGAGCCCTTGTGGCGCTCAAGAGCCTCAATCTGTCAAGAAATCAACTGAGCGGAAGTATTCCTGAGACAATTGGTAGGATGCTCCAGTTGGAATCGCTTGATCTCTCATGGAACAATTTGTCTGGTGTTATTCCCCAAACATTGACATCCCTGGACTCGCTGGGCAGCATCAACCTGTCGTACAACAATCTTTCTGGGAAGATACCCCAGGGTCTCAGCTCCAGACCCTTGGTGATCAAGATCCATACATATATGCAGGAAACAAGTATCTATGCAGCCCTATCACCTCTGAAAGCTGTTCTGAAGATAAGGGCGATCCACTTGATCACGGTGAGCGTAAGGATGGGCGTGATATATGGTTGTACGTGATTTCAGGGCTTGGATTCAGCTTCGGATTCGCGGCTGTTTGGTGGCTACTGGTATTCAGCAAAGCTGCGAGCAAAGTGTACTTCCAGCTCATCGACTTGACGTTTGAGAAAATCTGCGATTGGGTGGTCTTGCTGAAGATAAAGGTGAATATGAAATTGATGGAAGGAGTCGAACACTGAATTAGCTTGCAACAACAACTTGTAAGTACTGGCCAGAAGTACGTGCGTACGCTGGTGCTTGCTTTCAAGTACTGGCCAGAGGTACATTGCGTTGTAACGATATAATCGAGCTTGGTTGTAATCGTATCGTTTTTTTTTTGAAGAGCAGCAAGAGAATTGCTGCGAATTTTATTAAGAGGTGGGAAAGCAGTTTGTGGAAAAGCAGTTTGTGGGTCCCGGTTTGTGAGGTTGTAATCGTATCGTCATCCAGATGGAATAATCTAGCGGATAATGTGTCCATGTACCATTCTCCCTTTTTCTTTTTTACCTTGGATGTTTGTCATTAAGCTTGTCGATGTTAGTTTCTGTAATCAAAGAACAGACTGGTGTTCTGTCCGTTCTACGTGATAGTGAAGAAGCGTCACCAATAGATAGCAACAACAGTGTACTGTACTATCATATAAGCCAGTAAAGGGTTATGTTATCTAGCGCAGCAAGCTAGCATGTGAAATACTGCATAGAAAAGGGCACGAATGATAACAAATTCAATTCTCTGCATTGCGAATGGACTACTAGCGAGACGCTCTACTCGCGAATGGAGTCACCCCCTCCGCCGCCCCCACCCTCCGACCCAGATCCCATCCACCCATCACACAAATCAGCCAAAAAAACCACAGATCCGTCCCCCCAGCAAGCCGATCTACTATCTCCAAGTCGGGTTTCGCACCAAATCACTCGACATGAACCGGAATCTGGTGGCCCGGTGGTGCTCGGTGAGAAGGGCTGCACGGTGGATTTGGCGAAGGATCCTTCGTCTTCGACTATTCTACCTTCGCCGCCCGACCTACTTCTGCCGCACCTGCCTTCGCCCGGGTGTCCAGCCCTAGGCGAGTTGAAGGAGCGGCATTGGAATCTGGCGATGCAGGAAGCAAAGTCAAGGCTCCATGCAATAGGGAAAAAGGAAGCAGCGTCAACAAATCAAGTCAGCATTCAATCGACAAGCACAGAGAGCATTCAAATCCCAAGCTCAGGGCAACATTCATTGAGAGCAGATGAACTGGACATCCAGAAATTCAGGATTCCAGCCTCTCTCAAGGAGAAATGGGTACAAGATGAGGAGTTTGAGGCTCGAGGGTTCTGCTCGCCCCTCCTCACACGCAACAGGCCCCAGTCCGAAATCCAGCAGCTTTTGAAGGGTTCCGTCTCGACAAGCTCATCCGAGATTCAAAGCGGGAGCAGCAAAGACCAGGACGCCTTGAGATCCAGAGCGCCAATGGTAGATGAGGATGGATGGACCCAGGTCAAATCCCAATATTGGTGGCGGAAAAAGCGGAAGCATTCATTATCGATGAGACCATATGCACCAAAAGGCGACGACTCAACATCGAAGGCGACGATTCATCTCCTAAGGCAATTCAAGCAAAAATCCCAAGAATCGAGCATGCAGACTACTTCAAGCGTAAACCGAAAGGAAAGTGTTATAATTGCTTTTCATCAAAACATGTTGCCGGTGTCTGTGGTGAGCCGGTGAGGTGCTGGCGATACCTCCACTCTGGGCACAGAGCCATAAGTTGCCGAAGCAGTAAAAGGATCAGCCAAACCTCATATACAGCCACCCAGGGCTCACAGGGGATTGCTCAAGACTCATACAAACCAGAAGAGCTCTACAGGAAGAGCAACACTCTAAATCAAAAGACATCAGCCTGGTCCCCCACAAAGCCACCTAACTCCCTCAGCAAATCCTACTGCGACATTGTCCGCGGAGGAGGTGATATGGCGGCGAGATACCCTGGCGACCCTAGGGCCAGGCCAGCAAGGGCCTCTTGTACCATCTCGGCTACTGGCGCAATAAAACGCCATCGCGATGAGATCATTGACAGGGCGGCGGTGTGCTGGTTCGAAGGGAACAGCCATGAGGTCGACACCCATACTGTGGGCGATATGCTACGCGACAGATTCAACCTCCGCCACGGTGATTTTCAGCTTGTCAAACATTACCCGGAGCAATTCCTAGTCATCTTTGCTGAGGCGGCAGTCAGAAGGAGGGTGCTGGACATCGCAACAGTGCCATACCAGGACCGAAACTTCAAGTTTGCAGCATGGTCCGAGCAAAGATATGCCACAAATGTCAACTTTGAGTACCATGTCAAGGTTCGCGTCGAAGGCGTCCCGGTTCATTGCTGGAATGAGGAGGTGGCAGCACGGGCGTTGGGCCCGGCTTGTGCGATTCACTTTGTGCAGGAGAGCACAAGGCGTCAGGAGCGCACAAGATCTTTTGATCTTTGGGCTTGGTGCTCTGACCCTTGTGCGATCCCAAAGGAAGTCAGCTTGACGGTTTTGGAGCCCGACAGAGAGCTTCCCCCAACCGACATTCCTCTGTTTCAGATGCCGCCACATCATGACGACCCATCTGACATGAAGCGGGGACAAGTCTACAACCTGCGGAACCATCTGGAAATTGTGGAAGACCTCTCATTCCTCCGTGGACGCGGTGGTTTGGGCGACCCTCCGAACCGCAAGCAACGCCGTGAATTCGTCTGGGCTTATGGCACTCCTGACGAAGCGGGCGAGCGAAGGGAACGCGGGGAACCGGACTATGGCAGAAGCGGCGGTCGACAAAGGCACTACGACGACCACGACGACGACGACAACAACTACGGCGACCGCCACCGCAACACGCGAAGACATCGCAGCGTCTCCAGCTGGGTCCGCAGCTCTAGGTGCAGGGGAGGTGTGGCGGATTGCCACAGTTCCTCTTGGCGCAGCCCTGCAAGAGCACCTCCACGACGCTACCGAAAGTGGTCACCATCCAAACAGCAGTTGCAGAAAGCAGAAATCATCAACAGTCCCATGCAGAAGAAGTCTGAACAAGTGAAAACGAAGCAAGATAAGTCCACTCAAGAGCATAGAAGGAGGAGGGTGACTTTTGCCGATCCGCCCGTCACTGATTGGCACAGGAACCGCATAGGCGAGGGAGATCCTCGCATCTGCACGGTGTCCAAAGTTCAAATGGGAGTGCAGGTATGTCATATTGCGCATAAAGTAGACACTGTCCCAATAATTCAACTTCTGTCGCCACCACAAAATAGAGTGTCCTTATCTTCGGTTGAGTTTCCTGATAATTCTCTGCACGAACTAAGTGATAAAGAAGAGCCTACTGCCGCAAATGTACAAACTAAAAATGACGACCAGCAATTTGCCCTGCTTTCACAACCTTCCAACAATGTTCCTATAATCCAGCCGATGAGCCCAAATGCGCTGACACAGGAACAAAGGGATAGTGTGTCATTTAGCTATATCGCCTTTCCCACAGAACAAATTCAGAATGGAGAGTCCATGGCCCATACTGAGATAGATGCTGATCCTAGTATTGGTCGGATTGTACCACAGGAACCCCAAACAAATCAACCTCCTATGGGCAAGCACCAAATCACACATTCCACTGGGTCATCAGAGCCTATATGCCACTCCTCTACGCAGCCAAAGTAGAAAATCTCTCTAGTACCCAAATGATAGAGGATTACATCAATGAGATATCACATAACCCCAAACCCCTCTCTTACAAACTCCTCCTAGTCTCAATGCCACAGAGCCGCCTAATTGAGTAACACAACTCGCAAACCTTAATATCACCATCCAAAGGAAAAGTGCTAGGTCGGCGGCTAAAACCAAAGCCGTGTTAGGAGTCAACAGAGGCACTTTACAGTTAGCGCAAGACCTTCTTGCAACCAAGCTCAGGGAATTATCTCCACCACTTCAACATAATAACTCTCATACTGATTTATTTGAACAGTTTGCTTCACACTTTGAAAGACCTCTCAGCAAAGAAAAGGTGGAAGCGATACTTCAGTTGGTAAACCAGGGTATGATCAAGAACACCGGCATAAGCAAGAAGAGCAAAGGCAAGATCAACAAAGGAAACTCGATGGACCAGGAGGGGCAGGTTCTAAAGGGCTGACCGCAAGCGCCACACCAATATTCGAGTTAGTGGTCCTTTTGTTTGTTTTTATGTTTCCTGCAATGTCAGTTTGTTCTGAGGATCAACAATGGCAGTTTGTTAGTGGTCAGTGTGTTCGGCAGCAAGTTGTGGGCGGAGATCATTTTCTACACACGACTCCAACAGCCACAGCTTACTACAATCCCGAAGAAATGTTGGCAAGTTGGCCTTTGTGTCGTTGGGTATCAAGTCGAGTAGAGCTAAGACCCAGTGTCTCTGTAGTGTGTTCTAAGTGTTGTATCAAAGTTAGGCAGATCGCCGCCAGATATAAGGCAGAGGGAGTGCATCCTCGGTGCTTCTATAGAAGTGTTGGCTTCCATGTCATTGTATTGTTCTGGTTGGAAAGTGGAATATAGTTATTCTAATGTCAGCAAATTGCTTAATCCTTTCCTGGAATGTTAGAGGCTTAAATGATCCGGCAAAGAGAAATAGCATCAAACGTTTTATCCTTACTTGCGGGGCCACTATTGTGTGTCTACAGGAGACAAAAATCACTAATTGGACAGCAAGTTTGCTAAATGAGACGCTGGGAACGAGATTGGCTAACCAAACAGTCACTATTCCTTCCAATGGTGCTTCGAGGAATCCTCGTGGCGGCAGATGATGTCTATGATCTCCACAATTCCGTAAGCACTTCATATACGATCACGGCGACGTTAACTTCTCGTTACGATGGGTCCATTGGGACATTATCGGTGTATATGGGCATAAATGACGCCGATAAAAGAAGTTTTCTCGTTGAGTTAGAAGATCCGCAAGGATCGGTTCTCCTAGATGGCTCATATTAGGGGACTTCAATCTCATTAGACAAGCGAGCGAGAAGAACAGAGGTCCAATAAATAGGCGAATGATGCAACACTTCAATCACACGATAAATAGAATGCAGCTCCTGGAGCTTGATCTGCAGGGACGTCGATTCACCTGGACTAATGAACACGAACAACCAACCATGACGAGAATCGATCGTTTCCTTGCAACTACAGAATGGCACGAGGCATTCCCAAATGCGGACCTTACTGCAATGCCAACGATGACATCAGACCATTGCCCTCTTCTCATGCAAGGAAACACAACCTATGAGCACTATAGAGGGTTTCGGTTCGAAGCTTGCTGGATCAAGTTGCCGGGGTTCCAGGAGACGGTGATGCAAGCCTGGACGCAGCCAGTTTACACTTCGGATCCCATGCTAAAGCTGCATGTCAAAATGATCAGAACGGCTAAAGCATTAAAAAGATGGAGGAGAAAAACTTTTGCAAACTTAGCAAAGGCAAACAAAGATTGATTCAAGTCACAATTGCCATTCTCGAAAGCTCACAAGAAAGACGATTGCCAAGACGATGAAATAGAACTTCGGAAAGCTCTTAAAATCAAACTGCTAGGCCTAGCTGCCATACAAAAATCCAGGGCTAGACAACACTCAAGATTAACAAAAATACGACTAGGAGACTCCAATACCCGGTTTTTCCATCTAATAGCCACCTCAAGAAGGCGAAGAAACCTGATTCGGGTACTACAAAGAGGGGACAGATTGATGTTCACTCAACAAGAAAAAGTAGAAGAGGCTTACCAATTTTTCAAAAAGCGCTGGGAGAACACGGCATTAGGGAGAAAGCTCTCCTTTGGAGTTCTTTGGGCTACACGACAAGGATCTCGCAGATCCGAGACACCTATAACGGACGATGAAGTGTTCAACACCGCAGAGCTTCCAAATCAAAAGCTCCGTGTCCCGACGGATATATCGATATTCTACAAAACATGCCTTCACATAATCAAAAACGATCCGTGGAAGCAATAAGAGCATTCTTCGATCTTCGCCATGAAAAGTTGCACAAATTAAATGAAGCAAACATCGCCCCGCTTCCCAAAGATAGGCAATGCGGATAGATTGGAACAATTCAGCCAATCACCCTTATAAATAGTTTTATGAAGATTGTCACCAAGATAATGGCAAACAGTGCTTGCACCCAAACCGATGAGATGGTTTCCGCCTCACGTAACGCTTTCATTAAGAAGAGATGTATCCATGATAATTTTTATACGCTCAAAGAGTAATTCGCCAGCTTCACCGAGACAAGACACCTGCGCTTTTCATTAAGTTAGACATTTCCAAAGCCTTCGATTCACTCAACTGGACGTATCTTCTTGAGGTGCTTCAGGCCTTAGGTTTTGGTCTTAAATGGAGGGAATGGGTGGCCGCAATTCTAAGGACATCCTCTTCAAAGATTTTAATTAATGGACGTCCGACAGCGACGATACGGCACGCGCGGGGGGTAAGACAGGGGGATCCGTTATCCCCCCTTCTGTTCATCCTAGCAATAGACCCACTACAGAAATTGCTTCGTGCAGCAGAGAACCGAGGCATCCTAAAACCTGTACTGCCGGCAACGGCAAAACTTCGATGTTCACTTTATGCAGATGACGCTGGTATATTTTTAAACGCTGAGGCGACGGAGCTAGCGGCTCTCGGCCGAATATTGGATGTTTTTGGGAGATGCTCGGGGTTAAAAATCAACATTTCCAAAACAGAAATTTATCCAATCAGATGCCAAGATAGTCTTCTGCAAGATCTGTTGAACATCTTCCCAGGGAAACTCGCACACTTCCCAGGAAGATATATCGGCCTTCCTTTACAAATTAGGCAATTAAGAAGAATTGAAATTCAGCCATTGATTGATAAAATTGGCAACAGGCTGGCAGGGTGGAAAGGAAAATTGCTTTCCAAGGCCGGTAGAGAAACCCTTGTAAAGTCGGTATTAACTTCACAACCAATATATCACCCGACGGTCTTTACAATATAAAAGTGGCTCATTCAAGCATTGATAAACTTAGGCGAAGTTTTCGTGGAGAGGGAAAGAACCTCAAAATTGTAGTGGAGGAAAATGTTTGATCAATTGGCCAAGAACTCTGCTCGCCAAAAGCCAAAGGGGGTCAGATCCCGGATCTCGAACGATTTGCTCGTGCTTTAAGACTTCGATGGCTCGGTACAAGTGGAAGAACAATGAAAGGGCTTGGGCGGACTTGACTCGCCTCGCGATGCAACGGATGTGGCCCTTTTAATGCATCCACGGCCGCCACGGTGGGAAACGGAAGCTAGCAGACTTTTGGAGATCAAGTTGGGTGGATGGGAAAGCCCCAAAAATATGGCGCCTAACCTTTTCCAAACAAAGAAGAAGAAAAAAAATCTCATCCATCGTGCAATGAGGGACAATTCTTGGGTTCGTTTAGACACCGTGAACTCTCCTAATGCAATCCGTGAGTTTGTCACTCAGATGAAGCTATTCGATTTAATCGAGAGCAATGTAGAGATGGATGATCAAATAAGATGGCGCTGGACTCGGATGGCCAATATTCAACAAGGACGGCATATCTAATACAATTCGACACGGTTTATTGTAGAATGAAAATCAATCCCATTTGGAAAGCGAAAGCGTAACCTAAATGCCGCTTTTAGCATGGACTTTACTTCACAACAAGATTTTAACGGCAGATAATTTGCAAAAAGGGATGGCCATGTAATGCAAACCGCAGATCTTTGTAATGCATCTCCTAAACACCGACTATCGTGTAGAAGATTGCCCTTCGCTTCAGATGTTTGGGACATTCTTCTACTCTGGGGCAACCTCGATCGTTGGCGGAACCTTAGTCACAACGGTTCGGTGTATAAATGGTGGCAAAGACTAAGAGGTCAATATGAAAGAGCTAGAAGACGAGAGTTGGATGGTCTCATCATCTACTTCTGGTGGAACATTTGGCTTGAAAGAAACAGACGTATCTTTCAAGGAATAACTTCAACATCAGAACAAGTGGCCACATCGATCAAAGACATGGTTTTAAACCATGGTTTTGCTTGGTCGACATACCGTACGGACTAGATACGGATTAGATATTAGAGGGTTTTCCTGCGGGATTTTTTCTTCAGTGGTATGGGTGGAGTTTACATAAGTGAGTAGTGGAATGTGGGGTAGAATATGGTAAGCAATATTGTAAGGTTTTTTTGGGTCCGGTTTTTTCCTTAAAAAACTGGCCAATCTGTCTTTGTTTTCGTTTTTTCCTCCTAATAAAGTTTGCAGCAACTCTCTTGCTGCTCTTTCGAAAAAAAGGGCACGAATTGCATTACTAAGCAATACAGAGAGGTAGATGAAAAACTGAATCTGGACATTTTGAAGAACGATGGGTACAGAACAGACCTACTTTATGTGAAGCTTCGGAAGTTGTCAACTGCAGGTAATTCAAATCAAGTCCCTTCTGATTATTCTAATGACCTAGAAACATCATGACATCATACGACAAAAACGCTTCAAAATCATGCAAAAGTGTGCTCGAAATAACAATGGATGAAACAAAAAAATAGGCCACATTTCTCAAGCATTTATACCCAAAAAAGGAAAACTAAAATTATTTACGAATTAGCGTCTTAATGTTTTTGGGTGTGTCCTCCTGGGTCAGCGTGGTGTTTATTGCTCATGATAGTGGTATTAGGGAGTGTGAGTGATGGGTAGTTTGGCGTTTAACAATGTGAGTTGTAAGGTTTTTTCGGGACTGATTTTTTCCTTATAAAAAAAGGACCACCTCTCTTTTTTCTTCTTAATAAATTTTACGGCAACTCTCTTGCTGCTCTTTAAAAAAACTAAAATTATTGCTACAACGGTGGACGGAGGCCAACTGCATTTTATAGATAACAAAACACAGTCACCAGGTATGCTGCTTTTTCTATACACGTATCTTATGGAGATTTGCTGGATGTCTGCTAATTGTGTCCTTTGTACTGTGCAGGAGGAAATTGGTAGCACTTTTGGTGAAGTCCAATAGTACGTTCGATAAAAGCAAGCATGACAAATAGATACAGCCAAGTCTTGAGATCTTTAGATTTATGCAATGCTATAGTTTTTCCACCACAAAAGAGCAAACTCGTCATTAAAGTGTATTTTTTCCTGTTGGAAATTTTTTTACTGGTTGACAATTACTATGTAAGGTTTGATGGATCATATTGCTTTTATATGAAGTATCACGTGTGTAATACCCTGAAAATTAAAATAAAGTAAGAAAATAAATTTTATAATTTAATTATATTTATTGATGTTTTTTATGTATTTTCTGAATTTTTCTAGATTTTCCTTGATTTCTGCTCTAATGGAAAAATCTTTATAAGTAATAGATAAATAAAAATAACAAAAAATTATAACAATAAAATGCATAAAATTCTGCATAATATCAAGAAATCGCTATAACCTCAATTCTGAATTTTTAAATTCATATCAATGTAATTTAATATGAAATGAAAGACAATTCACTACTACAGCGAGGTTTATATCAAACGCATACGATCACGCACGGTTTTGAAAAACCGCTCTGTAATATGGAACATCACAGCGGTTATGTACTCAAACCGTCAAGGCGGATATCACAGATCGCTTTATATTACGGTACCGCTCATGATGTAAGAAATATCACGACGGTTTCTAAATATAACCATCTCGTGATGGATACAAGATTATTACGCATTTGCCAAGTAAAACCGCTCAGGATTTCACTGACGGTTATGTAAAACAACCGTCTGTAATATTTACATAGTCATTACAGACGGTTATATTTAGAAACCGCTCGTGTTATTTTTGCATCACGACATTTACCGTAATATACAACCGTCTCGTGATAAAACCGCTTCCGTAAAAACAGAGCCTCGATCCATCCACTTTGTTTATAGGGTTTCGGTTTCTATCCTAAGTGGCGGCTGTGGAAGTGAGGCGATTTTTTGAAAGAAAGCCATTGATTTCGAAGGGTGATATTAGATTCATTTGATTTTGGTGATCTAAGGTTAGTAATGAGTTCTCTAATTGCTTGCATCCAATTCTATATCTATGTTGGTTAGGAGAGAATTAATTTAAAGATTGTTTGATTAGATCTAGCTTAATTGTAGCTGGATCCATATGTTGTTTGTGATATTTGGTTAGTAATGTGTTTTAATTGCATTATATTCAACATCTATCTTGATAAGGAAGGAATTTGATGATTTTTTTAGATCTAGCTTGTAGAACCATGTGTTGGTTGTTTGATCTATAAGGTTAGCTAGTAATGGTTCTATTTGCATAATATAATATTCGATCATGATGTAGCTAGCTAGCTTGTTAAGGATAGAATTTAAAGATTGTTTAGATCTAGCTTATAGATCAATTCAAGTCTTTTGGTGATCTAAGGTTAGTAATGGGTTCTAATTTCATTATTATATTGAAGATTAATTTGAATTGTGTTAATTATTTCTTTGTGATGTAATTAAGGTATGTAATTGCATAATTAGTTTAAGAATGTGTGCATACGCACTACACCTGATGCACTTAATATTTAACACTAAGTGTTACATGTGTAGCGAGATGGATCGAAGTCGATGTATGTCTGAGAACCGCATTTAGTGTTGAGTACCTTAATGGCGCTCCACTTTCAAAAGAGCCGCAGAGGAGGATATGTTTAATAAGGGGTGCAATTCATGTCATGTCCGTGCATTGATTGCGAAAATCAAGATGTTTCAAACTCAAATAGCAGATCGGCTAACACTTGATTTGAAGGGGTTTCAAAAGGGCTATACATGTTGGACCACCATGGCGAAGAGCATAATATACTGAAGCAAAGAAGTAGTGTTAATATCGTCGACGAAGTCAATGATATGTCGGATGATCATATCGATTGTGCTTCCGATGAGGACAAAGTTGCACGATGACAATTTAGATCGATGCTACGCGATGCGTATGAAACCTTGATGACAGGAATATGGAAAGTTCCAAGGCTTAATGGAGGACTCGGAGAAACCTTTGTTCGCAGGTACAAGTTGAAATACACAAGGTTATCATCCGTGCTTCAACTACTCAAATTGAAGGCAAGCAACGGTTGGTCCGACAAGAGTTTCACAATAATAAGTTCGCCTATTGGCGACATGCTTCCAGAGGGGAACGAGTTGTCGACAACCACCTACAAAGCCAAGAAGGTTCTTTGTCCCTTGGGAATGGAAGTAGAAAGAATACATGCATGTCCAAACGATCAGATCCTCTGACCGCAAAGAGTACACAAACTTGCATATATGTCCGTGTGCAACGATCCCAGACAAGCGTAAGAGTCATTCAGATGATGATGGCGAGAGCATTGAGGTGAAAAAAGGTCCTCCGCTAAGTTGGCATGGTATCTGCTGAATTCCCCGCTTGAAGCGCTTTGTTTGCGAACCCAAAGGAGGCAAAACTGCTATGCTGGCACTTTGAGGAGCGAAGAATGATGGAATGCTAAGTCACCCCGCCGATTCCATCCAAAGGAGAAACATCGACAGAGCTTTGAAGAATTCGGTGCGGATCCGAGAAATATAAGGTTTGGATTGAGTACGATGGAATGAATCCTTTCGGTAACATGAGCAAATGCAAGATAGCACTTGGCCCAGAATCAGATTCACAACCTTCCTCCTTGGTTGTGTATGAAGCGAAGTACATTTTGTTATCTCAGGCTTATCCAAGGACCGAAACAACTGGGAACGATATTGATGTGTACCTAGCTCCATTGGTGGAAGATCTAAAACACTGTGGGTTACCGGGTACACGATGGGATGCGATAAACGAGAGAACTTTACTTTGCATCGCTTGTTGTTCTCGCACCATAAATGATTACCCCGCCCTTGCTAACTGTCGTGCCGAGTACAAAAGAAACCAAAGCCCGCACTCACCGCTAGATGATACCGAGAGTTTATGGTCAATCACTCCCGCAAAATCGTGTACATGCGTCATCGTAGGTTCCTTCTGAGGAATCACCCATATCGCAAGATGAAGCAACTTTTCACGGAAGGAACGAAATGGTTCAGCTCCAAGGCGCTTGAGCGGAGAGATGTTCATGACATTCTTAAGGATTTGATGTTGCGATGGAAAGGGACGAAATCAAGTACCCGTGAAAAGAGCATGTGGAAGAAGAGATCAATATTCGGGACCTACCTTCATCGAGCACTTAGAAGTTCGCCATCGCATCGATGTCATGCACGAGAGAAGAATGTCCGTGATGCGTGATTGGTCTCTTACTCAACATTAAGGGTAAAACAAAGGATGGTATCAACGCACGGCTTGACTTGGTCGATATGGGCATAAGACCCGAGTAAGCACCGAAAGAGACCGATAAAGGCCGACGCATTTGGAACTCGCTTGTTATACTCTGTCAAAGGCCGAAGAACTGAATCGTGCGGCTTGCATGGTGTGAAAGTTCCGTCCTGCACTCCTCCAACATGAAGAGACTTGTTTCGTTGGAAGATTTGAAATTAACCGCATGAAGTCTCATGATTGTCATGTGCCGATGACACGATGCTCCTCGTCGCAATTAGAAGTATTTTGCTTGGCCAAGGTCCGAGAGACAATCACTAGGTCAGGTTATTTCTTTAACACAATCGCCGAAGGTCATCGATCCCGGCGATTAGATGCTCGCAAGTCGAGGTGGTGATGACTCTATGTAATCTTGAGATGTATTTCCTCCATCATTTTTCGATATCATGGTCCATCTCATTGTTCACCTTGTGACAGAGATAAAGATATGCGGCCGTTGTTCCTACGTAGCATGTACCCGCTCGAGAGGTACATGGGAATTCTCAAGTCTTACGACGGAATCGATCTCGTCCGGAGGATAGCATTGTCGAAGGTTATGCAATGTAAGAGGCCGCCGAGTTCTGCGTCCGATTACATGGCCCGTGTCGAACCGATAGGTGTGCCTCGATCTCGCCATGAGGGAAGCTCCAGGTATCGGGACCATCGGAAGGAAAGCAATCACGCTTGATTCGGTTATGTATGCTCGAGCCCATTTCACGGTTTTGCAACACATGGTCAGTAGTGTCCGCCTATATCGCTGAGCACAAGCAATGGCTAAGGCAAGAGAATCCAAAGACGGCAGAGTCTTGGATCACGAGACAAGATAACCTTCAGCTCAACAAATGGTTGAAGGAGCGACCTATCACGGGAGCTCGCCGATGACACGCCGACATGGTTGGCAAAAGGACCAACTTTTACAGCTTGTCACATGGAAAGGATATGACTTAAATGGGTACACATTTTACACGAGAGATCGGGATATGAAGAGCACAAACCGTAACAGCGGTGTCCGTGATAGATGCATTCAATAATACCGCTTAGGTTGACGAGGAGCTCCTACTATGGGTTCATAGAGGAGATATGGGAGCTCGACCACGCACTTTTCAAGATTCCCTATTTCGGTGTCATGGGTCCACCTCCAAAGACGTGAAGGTTGACAAGAATGGCATCACTCATCAGGACCTCGAATGTGTCTGATACCAAGATGAACCATTCAGACTCGCTAACCAAGTTGTTCAAGTCTTCTATGTAACCAATTCGCCCAACAAGAAGCGCCACGTAGTTCTTCAGGAAAAAGGAGAATTGTCTGAGTTGAGAATGTAGTAGATGAGGAAGAGTACAATCAATTTGATGAGTTGCCACCTATCGAAAATGACATCCTAGTCCTAGAAGAACAACATGAGGAAGCAAGCTACACACGCCCGATCATCATGAAGGGCTAATTTTCATACAAAATAATAAGCATGTGGTGGCGTAGTTATGAGAAGGGTGCATTGTCATCATGCTTACTAATTTTCATGTGTAATAATATTACATTAATGCTATTGTAAAGATGATAATGACCCATCATGCTTTGTACATATGATTGTGATGATCTTTGTAAGTAGCTTCAGAAGCATCCTAATTATGTATATAGGATTGTGATGATCTTTGTAAGTAGCTTCAGAAGCATCCTAATTATGTATATAGGATTGTGATGATCTTTGTAAGTAGCTTCAGAAGCATCCGGATTGATGGAAAAGATGCAAGTATAAGAGCAAGTATTTATTCCTTAATATCAATATGATTCCAAATACATGATTCAAAGATGGCCATTTAGACATAATTGATGACAAGAAATAAATTATGTAGACTATGGCAAACAAGAATGTAATCATGTCTACTTTGGCAATATGGAAATAGTTGTATGTGATTGCTCTCAGATTTTAGGGTTTGAATTGAGGATTAGAATCGCACTTCAACCACAAGATAGCCTATATTCTCGTTAAAGACAACTTTCCCGTAAGATACATCAAAGTGGCATGTATAAGAGTCGATTGAACCGAATGCATAAGTGAATGTCAAGGAACAAAGATATATCACAAACGGTTCTTAACATAACAACAGGATAAAGATTTGTCACTGCACGGTTATGTTACCTAACCGCTCAGGATATCTCAATATCACGCATTTGCCCTATTATATAACCGCCCATGATATTTTAATATCACGCATCGTTTCTATTATAGAACCGTCCGTGATATCTCAACATCACGCATCGCTTCTATTATATAACCGTCTGTGATATTCAACATCACTGCATCGTTCTATTATAGAACCGCTCAGGATAATACATCATGCATCGCTATATTTTAGAACCGCTCGTGATGTGCTCTCTCTATATATCTCCCCTGCCAGGCTCATTCACAAGGCCCAAACCCTAACCCTTTGAGACGCTTTTGTCTCCCGCGGCGGCCTCCCCTCGGCGACGCGCTTCCTCGGCCCTCCTCCTCGGCGTCCTCCCCGATCGACGTGTTCCCCATCGCCGCCCTCCCTCGCAGCGACGTGCTCCCCTCTGCGTGCTCCCCTGTGTTTCTTGTGCATCTCGGCTTCAACCGTGATTCTCGCGCTTTGCCTCGCTTTGTTGGCTCGGATCCAACGCTACGTAAGCAAATACGATGCCCTCTCAGGATCCGAGGATCGCTGAACCGATTGAGTATTTCGGGGACTAGCCATCGAGCTAGAGGCCGCTTCGATCCGGAGGCACCGCTCGCCATTTGCTCTATTTTTCGGTGTTGCTCGCTAGTTAGTGAGTTATGGGACACTTTCGTGATTATTCTCGGCCTTGCAAAGGGCCACCGATCCATGCTTGGGGACCTTGCGTGTGGGCTTAATGTTCAAGGTTGATTTAGGGATGGAATAGACTAATTGTGACAACAAATCTTAGCAAATAATTTCACTTTCATATATATATATTTGATTAGCTCTATTGCAAACCTGTCTTTATATGCTTAGTTAGTGAATATTTCGCCATCGCTATTGTCATCTATCTTGCTACTGCTCGCAACATTTCACTATCTTGTTTCCTTAGCATTGCTTCGTAGTGTTCTGCTCAAATTAAAGTCGAGCATGTTATTTATCGCCCAAAGAAGCTTGCTTTGAATGATTCACTATTCTTGTGCATATAAGATAAGCAATTGAGTAGATTTATACTTAACCCGTCAAGTATTAAATCTGTTATTGAGATAAAGTTTTCAAAATCTAGTCTATTACTTGTCCATTGTGGCGAGGAGGGCCTTTAAGGCAACCCGACATCTCGAGAACATTCAAACAATCAATATGAGCTTTATGCTAATTGCTTTATTCGTAATATCGCATATGTTCATATGTGAGATCCCGAGCTTCGCTCTATTATTCTCGTTAATCGCCAAAGTTCAATCCATATGTATTCTTCGCTTGTCTCGCCGTGTGGATGTCCTAGTTTTAGGGAGGTGTCATTAAATTTTTATTAAGTTCGCAACCTCCTAGTTCGCTTCTTTTGCTAAAAGGCTAATAACAAGCCATTTAGGCTAGTTCTTTTAAAAGGCTAATAACAAGCCATGGTATCCACAAACTCATTCACTCTAATGTGATTTTATTTGTTCTTCTCTTTTAGTTCGCCTGAAACTATTTTAACTTGTAAAGAAGATGTCGCCCTCTAATCCATCATCTCAAGGACATGATGTGCCCTCAAAAGAAGAATCGACCACTACGCAAGAGGACCAAACAAAAGGCCAACAGACCGATATACCATTACGAGATCGATCCAAAGGATGGGGCCCTAGAAAGCCAAAAAGGCAAATAATGCATTTCGAGTATGTGCGGATAGTAGCACGGAACGGGTTCCGATCATGCTATCTTCCCGGAGGTTGGTGACTATTGAGGCTCGCAATGCCTTGTCGACGGAAATTCTTTCATCGCTCAACATTCCGAAGAATCCGCCCCCTAGTGCGACGGTATGCACTACTAGCGCAGAAAGGCATGGAAGACCTTCAAGCATACGCCAGAGACTACGCCAAGAAGGATCCGGTTCCATACTCTAAGTATGGGTTCATTGATGAGGACACGTGGGGCGTTTGTTGAGATGAAGACGACGCATTTAATTCGCAAGGCCAAAGTGAAGCAAACAAGGCCTTGCAGTAAGGAACACTCACCCCCACAGACTCGCAGACCGCTGCTACGCTGGGAAGAGAGCGCAATGGGACAGGAGGACGAGGAGGGTATCGCACCATTTCCATCGATCACGATCAACGTGCGAGATTGGCTAAGAGCGAGGTCACCGCCACGCCCTCCGCAACTGCCTCCTTTGTAAACCTCATGACGAGGAAGTCTCGCCAACGCTGTAACATATAAATCGAACTACCAATTTTACGTAATTAGTCCATGACTTCATAAGTGAAATAACTTGTCCGGATCTTGCAGGTAGCGTTGAGTACACAATCGGGCGATGGCTCTTTTTTCCCAGACAAGGAGAAAGATGCACTGTCCATGGCCTTGGGAAACAAGGAACACCCTGGTCGTACAAGAGGCAAAGGGGTTTTTGTTCCATGGAAAACTGGATTCCCAGATGACTTCCACATATACCGAAGTAAGAAGAGAACTAAAGCCGAGCGCGAGTCAAATCTTGTAAAGAATTTGGAGGACAAGTTGAGAGGAGAGTTGAGAGAAGAGTTGAGGGGAGAACTAAGAGAAGAATTTTATGAAAGGATAAGAATCCTCGAGGAAAGGCTCACCAATCAAGAAAGAAATACTGTACAAGCCCCAGAAGTATGTCCGCAAGTCAGCCCCACTACCCGTAAGAGCAACTGTGCATCCGTTCCTCCAAGTGACATAGGTGAACATAGCGGGACTTATTCTGTATGTGACATTAAGGTGGCCACGCGGTGCAATCTCCAAGTGAGAATTAACAATGTCACCGCTCCTCCGACGGCCGCTTGGGGCATGGCGATCCATCCACTAAGGGACCATGGTGCACGGTACCATGATAGCGCCGGTTTCACCAAGGTCAATGTGGACAGGTATTTGATAGTTTCAAAATTGTCGATCTACGTAGCCGCCAAACGACGAGATCGTGAAACTTGGGGATGCCATTGGCACATTCATCCAATGGCCTAGCAATGACATCTTCCTCGTCATCCTTCATTATGCAACAACCGCGACGATCCGATTCGCTTATTGTATCGTCTCCGATCACCATACCAAATCAGCAATGAGAGCGACTCCACTTGATGTACATGTGGGGCCTCAATTACTGTGCAAGCATTGTTTTATGGATGAGAGGTGAAACCGATTCAGTTACTCAGGGTTCAGGCGATGATGTCGAGCCTTAAATGATCATTACTTCTTGATGGGATATTTTTGATAATTTTTCTACGTGATGTTTGGATAATGATCTTCATACTGTGTAGATTTCAGATGAAAATACATTTTACAGAATTTATAAATATTCTGACAATGCACTGTGCTTCAAATTTTGATTTCTGTTATTAAATTTTCTGGAAGTTTATATCTTATCAAAAAAAAATTAAACTTTTTATAAGAGTTCCTAATGGCCATATAATCCTTCAGTAAACTTTCAAATTTAATATATTTTGTATTTAATTTATAAAAATTCTGACATTCTGATTTCCAGATTTTCAGCTTTTCAGTTTTTAAATTTTTAAATAAACAAAAATTAGTTATTTATTTTAATATTTTTAATTTAGATGTATTTATCTATCCAAAAGATAATATTAAATTTTGAGCTCGATATAAGGTTGAATTTTTTTTTTGAAATCTGAAAATTTACTATTGCTAGTCATGAATCATTAATCACTACTACAGAAATCATCATCACGCATTTGCTCAGAACGTTACGAGAGACGGTTTTGTGAACCGTCAAGAATAATAAATCTGTGATGAAGGAGATCATCGAGACGGTTTTCCACCCGCTCGAGAAAATATATCACGCACGGTTCTATTAATAAACCGCTCGTGAGATTTAATTATCACAGATGGTTCTCATTTGAAACCGCTCAGATAATTAAATATCATGCACGGTTTCAAATCATAACCGCTCAGGATACGAACTTATCACGCATTTGCTTCAAATAAGAACCGCTCAGGATGACCTTTTTTTTTCATGCATAAAACTCCATTATTTATGGTGTTGTTGAAATTTCCATCAATATTTCTACTTGATATTTACATGGCACACCAGTTTGTAGATGTTGTAATTGAATATCTGCACTTCCTAGATTGAACATTGAACCAAGCAAGCCGGCCTTCCGCCCATGGAAGACCCGACTTGCAATCACATTTGTTCAATCTTTAATTACCCTAACTAGAATAATCTATGAAGTACATCTACAAATTTTTCAAAGTACCATGTTCTCCCACCGTGGCACGATGGTGAAGATGCGTAAGAGCATGCCATCCGCACTCGCACCGCGGCACTAAGGTGATTCTCAAGGGCCACTTCGATGGCATGAAGCAAATCACACACCCAAAGGTGTCAGTTCGATCAAGCACTCTATAGTTGCCATCACCGCCATGTCAAGGTATGGTCTTGGTTGATTTATTAGTCGAGTTCCATCAACATTATCATAAGAAGGAGAAAAGCGCTACAAATGTTTATATTTTAAGTCTATCCCGACGGACAAACTGCTGCCTCAATGCATATAGGAAGTGTAGATATTCAATTACAACATCTATTACCGTCCGTGTCTCGTAAATATTGATGCAGAATACCTAAGTAGATGGAAATTTCAACAACAAACCATAAATAATGGAGGTTCTCACGAGGGTGTAGGAAAACAACTAGTTCCAACAAGCAAGACATTGTTAAGTTGTTGCATTCAAGATGAGCAAATATGTATTAAGGATAATATCATATGACAATACAATGAATCGCATAAACAAGAATAACCGCAAGTTTTTGACATATTTTCCGAATTAATGAATACCATTTGACAATTGTACAACTCCGTGGTTATCGTCGCGCGTGGAACGCGCTTTTTTATGTATTACTTGGTGAGCGTGAAGTAACAAACTCTCCTCTAATGTTGCTCAAATGGGCCTCGAACGCAGCTTTTAACCGTGATCGCTACTTTTTTTAGCTTATTTATGGTTTGCATGTTGTAGCAAACATAAAATCCACATAGGTTATTTCCCGACCTTACCGGGTGGCATCGCAAATAAAACCTACTGCTAGTTCTAGAGTCACTATTACGGGGTTTGATATAGGATTATTGTGTATAGAGGATACCAGAAAGTCCAAATCATGCTGTAGTTTAGTCCAATCTTTCACGTGTTTGAACGCCGATCTACAAGATTGCAAAAGGTTAGCCTAAGCCATTCCAATAGCAATATAAACCTGGAACAACTTACACGACCATGTACGTTATGTACGGAGGAAACGTGATTACCTACTAAGTAATTTTGCGATAGGTACCAAGTCGTGGTTTCCGCCACGTCCAGAATCAAGGTACTTAACCCGGTTTGTGGCTGGTTCAATTACAATTAGAACCCAGTGAAACCTACACAGGTATATCACAATGGACAATGAACGAAACAGAGTTGTGTGTACAGTACAGACCAAAGTATAGCATGTGGTAGCACTTACCCTGGGTTATGGGGTATAAGTATGAATTCTTTATCTTTTTGTGCTAGCAATGCCTCTAGCACGTATTTCTCGACCATGTTTATATCCTCATCCATTGTTTGCCTTGAGACTATATGTGGGTCGAGGAAACCGATCGATAGTTTCTGCCGTGTCGCTTCAAGTTGCATGTATCTATATATACAAAGGCGAATCATATATATATTGGAGGACATTTATCACTATTAGACGAATGTAGACCGTGATAGCACACACTTACAAGGTCCAAAGATCTTATGAGTGCGCGCCGAGGGCGCCGAGGTTGTAGAGATGGAACAAGTCCGTAAAATCGACCGCCAAGAAGCCCCCACGAGTCGTTGAATAGATGTTCATACTTGAACTTAACGCCGATACTTGTTGTAATGCTCACGCCTGCTTTCCAAATTGTTGGGTGTACCAATTATGCAATTGTTGGCAAGCTATACTAAGTGAAGTTATGCTGCCTTTCGTTAGTAACGGCTCTCCTAGCTTGTATTTTTTAGCCAACTCAGCAGATGGATAGTCGACTTGTTCTTGCCTGTCTTTCTTCTGTTTGTCCTTGCCTTTCTTTGTTTTGTATGAACCCTTCACGGGAGAGGAATGGGCAGGAAAGAGGTCACTGTAATCTTTCCTCTGTGAGTCGACATTGATCAAATAAAGTTACGAATCGCCGATTGTTTGATCATCATCGATTTCTTCAGGTTTGATTTATTCTGTCTTGTTGCGCATCGCTTTTCGTAATCAATCGCTTTTTACCCTCGGATTAGTCTTAATCGACTAATCTAGTTACCCTTCTAATCGGCTTCGGTCGATTCTTAATTTTAGCCGATTTGCCCCGAGGATCGCTTGATTGAATTTTACAACTCTCCCTTATCGATTGCAGGGTCAAATCGATTGGCACGCTCGCGCACACTTGAACCCGGTGTTCGTCCGGTGTGTTGTGGGCCAGAAACCCTCTTCATGTTTTTGGCGTCAACACATTTTTGGCACGCCCGGTGGGACCAGATCGGAAAGATGACTGCAGGAAAATCCACCGCACCAGCCGACGTCAATACCGACGCCATAATCGTCCCTACTTTGGACGATTTAACTCTAGAGCAACGCAAGGAAATCGAAGATCGGAAAGCTGCTTTGGAAGAGTTGATGTTGGGTTGCTACCAAAAAACCCGACGAGGAGTCACACAGAAGATGGCGCTCCCAACATTGAACCCGCTTGGAGAGGTTGGCGCCACGTCGACCCGAAGTCGATATATGCCACCAAGCCGAAGTTATCTACTATGATTGAACAATCTGTGCATCATGCATTAATTAATCAATCATCGGCTTTGGTCACGACATTGAAGCCGATGATTGAAAATAGCGTAAAGACAATTGCACAAGAGTTGGCAACATCCGGAGGATTGCTGGACCCATTACAGCCACTCCCAACATATCCCGCCAGATTCAGGGCACCAAACGCCAACACAATTAAAGCGCCGGCACCCACACCTCACTAATGCCGATCCAAATTTACGTTGTTGGCACCAAAGAAACCCTCGCCTAAACCCGCCATTACTCATTACCATGCACATACCGACGCCGCAAAGTTAGATCCATCGGCCGTGTTCCTAAGGCTCCATCGCTTCTCACCGATCAATTAGATAAAATTGTAAACCCCAAGGGCCATTCCAAGTTAGAAATCGCCCCGTGATAAAGTAGTTACATACATAGAGCCGCTTTGTTCCATTACGAGGGTACGGTGCCAGAGACAATAGGTACGAATCATGGCAACAACAAGATTCGCCTCTTAGGACAAGTTTAACCAAATGAGTTTGCACTCTAAAGCGTGATAATACCCATTATAATTGGCCAAACCCTAGCTGCTCCATCGGCTAACAACATCAATTGGGCTGATCAGATTTCCATGGTCTTGAGAGATCAATTTGGCTTACAGCCCAAAGGAAAGACAATCGGCTATAGAAAGCCGTACCCAGATTACATTGACCGCATGCCATATCCCCATAACTTTAGGATCCCCGATTTCGCGAAGTTTTCAGGGGATGATTCAGTTACCACTTTAGAGCATGTTGGAAGATTTATCGCTCAGTGTGGTGAAGCGGCTCAGTCCGATGGGTTAAAGATTAGGCTTTTTCCCTTGTCTTTATCGTGGACCGCCTTCACTTGGTTTACTAATTTGCCTCCAAATTCGGTCCATTTTTGGAACAATTTAGAAAGTCGATTTCATGAATACTTTTTCTCTGGTAGCTTGGAGTTGAGAATTTCAGACTTGAGTGCTGTCTGGCAAAAGTTTGGTGAGTCGGCTTCAGATTATATTAGAAGATTTAGAGAAGTGCGAAATCGCTGCTTCAGTGTAGTATTGCCCGATAACCAACTAGCCGATTTAGCCTTTCAAGGGTTAATTCCCCCACTTAAAGAAAAGCTTGCTGGATAGGAGTTCACTGATTTAAGTCACCGCTTCACTGCAGGCTCAAGACAGAAAGCCGATATTTAAGTAAAGAATTCAAAGATAAAATTAGACTAAATGGCAGTGGAAAGGACAAAGCAAAAATAAACATGGTTGAGTATAGTTCAAGTGAAACTTCCAAGATGAAGCAGATGTAAATATAGCTGAATGGATAAGGGTTCTAAAAACCACTTGTCCGTTTCAGGGCTCAAGCCGACTAAGGGTAAGTCGGAGGTTAAATATGCTTTTGACGATCCAAGTGTGATCGCATATTCGACATGTTGTTACAAGAAAAGCGATACGATTGCACGAGGGACATACCATACCATCACCGATGAGATCAAAAACGACGATATTGTAAGTGGCATCATTCGCTCTCTCATAACACTAATGATTGCAACATCTTTCGCAAAGAAATACAGTAAATTGTTGAAGACGGTCGGCTCAAGTTTGCAGAGGAGCCGCCATGGAAATCGACGTCAATCCCTTCCCTATCAACATGGTTCAATGCTCCGGCAAGGGAAAAAACATTGTCGATGAAAGACCCTTAGCAACGCGGCAAGTCGACATAGAGTCAAGCTCACAAGGAGAAACACTGAAGATAACGATCGGCTCACTTCAAATTGAAGCCGATCGAGATAGGAAGAATTCTAGGACTGTGAAGCCAAAAGGGGAATTGCAAGTCGGACGATGGTACAAAGCCGAAAGATCTCCGCCTTTAGCCAAGATTCAAACCCAAGCCGACTTTTTCACAGTTGCTTGAGAAATATGAAAGGGTAAGCCATCGGCAGGAACGGCAGACTCAACGATCTGGTGGGTCACATAGGCCTAACAATGTGTTTCGGTCAGACAATTTGTATCGGCTAGACATCGCAGAGAGAGCTCATCGAGATGTCCTTTCCGCAATTTCATGGGAGAGAGGTATGGCATTACCATCTTCGAGGACATGCCCCATGGAGCATTACCCTCAAAAAGATTGGCCAAGGCAAACGGTTAAAGAGCGGCTATTGGATACAGCGCCAGATCGGACGCAGTCATGGCATAAAAAGCCGATAAAGGAAAGGTTGGGTACACCAATGGAGATAAAAGGCCAAATTGCGTAAAATCTGGCCGTAAGATTCGCAAACCGATTGAGCCTAAACCTAGGTGGTGCCCAATCGACTCAAATTGATCACAACGCAGACGGCTTCAACGCCTAAGGACACAGGAGATCGAGAAGCCAAGAAGAAAACAGAGAGATCAAGCGCTTAATGAGCTACGCCGGTGAAACTTGTTACAAAAGAGTGGAGGAGAAAACAACAAGCCGATGATGAATCGATTCTCGATGATTTGTTTGTCACCAATGATTCGGGATGACACTCCTCCCATGGACATCAACATGGTGTTCATTCTACCAAACCGAAGTTCAGATTAAAACCTGAATCGCTAAAGACACGCTTGCTCATCTATGTTTAGGAGCACAAGATGTCAGATTTGAAAAGCCGAAGATCCTCATCGCATCTTAAGCCGCTGTACTTGAAAGGCTACATCAACGAAAGCCGATATCCGTGATGCTTGTGGATGGAGGGCTATCGTGAATTTGATGCCACTTTCTACTTGCAAGAAGCTGGGCAAAACTGACGAAGACCTGATTAAAACAAACATGGTGCTAAATGACTTCACGGGTGACCTCACTGAGGCAAAAGGGGTAATGGTCACAGAGCTAACCATCGGCAGTAAAACTTTGCCGACCGCGTTCTTTGTAATTGAAGCCAAAGGAAATTACAGTGTGCTTCTCGGACGAGATTGGATACATGCCAATTGCTGTATCCCCTCCACAATGCACCAACTTCTTGTACAATGGAACGGAGACGAAGTTGAAGTTGTATCAGCCGACACATCGGCTCATATTGCAATGGCTAGTTCAGATGCGAATTGGCCGCACGAAGAAGCAGAGTGCATATCAGGTAAAGCTCTAGACGATTGTGACTTCATATGCATTGGGAAGTCGGGTTTGATGCCGATCAGTGTGAAGCCAGGCACATTTGATCGGGCAAGTGAAGTTCTAAGGAGATGGGGTCAGAAATGATCCAAGCATTACAGGACAGGGTGAGGAGCTATCGGCATGGGATAAATTCTGCTGGTTATTGAAGATTTCCAAAGCGAAAAATTGGGTCAAGGTTTCACTTCGGCCGATATGCTTGAAGAGGTCGATATAGGAGAAGGTGATAGAAGAAGGCCAACTTTTGTAAGTGCAAATTTAGGTCTAGAATACAAAAATGAGTTGGTCAAAATACTTAGAGAATACAGGGATTGTTTCGCCTGGGAATACTATGAGATGATCAAGGTTAAGACGCTAGTGGAACATCGGCTACCTATCAAACCGGGTATCGCCATATAAACAACCTCCACTTGTTGTAATCCAGAGTGCATAATGTGATAAAAGAAGAAATTGAGAGGCTGTTGGAGGCCAAGTTCATAAGACCTTGCCGATACGCCGAATGGGTGTCTAACATTGTTCCCGTCATGAAAAAGAATGGTAAACTTCGTGTGTGTGTGGACTTTAGAGATTTGAATAAATCCACGCCAAAAGATGAATATCCGATGCCTATAGCCGATATGCTTATCGATGCGTGCATCGGAAATAAGATTATCGATTTTCTTGACGGAACGCCGGATATAACCAAATATTCATGGCGGTCGATGTCCCCAAGATCGCCTTCGATGTTCTCGCGCGATAGGGTTGTATGAATGGCCAGAATGACATTCGGTTTAAAAATGCAGCGCCACTTATCAACGCGCTATGAATTTGATTTTTCACGATCTAATCGGCCATATAGTTGAGATTTACATTGACGATGTGGTGGTCAAGTCTTAGGAAGACTGGCAGCATTTGGCCGATTTAGAAAGGGTATTTCAAAATACGAGAGCTCATGGGTTAAAAATGAATCCTTTGAAGTGCGCGTTTGGTGTATCGGCTGGTCAACTCCTAGGGTTTATGGTGCACCAAAGAGGAATTGAAGTTAACCAAGCAAGAGTTAAAGCCATAGCCGATACAAAATCGGCCATATGTAAAAACTAATTACAGAAACTGATTGGCAAAATTAATTACTTAAGACGATTCATCTCAAATCTGTCTGGTAGAATTCAAGCTTTTACGCCATTGCTAAAATTAAAGGACGATCAAAATTTTATATGGGGAACCGATCAGCAAAGAGCCTTCGATGATATAAAACAGTACCTAGCATCACCACCAGTCTTAGCCGCACCACAAAAAGGAATTCCCTTCAAGTTATATATATCGGTGGCAGAGACCATCGGCGTTAGATATGCAAGAAGTCGATGGCAAAGAGCGAGTAATATTTTACTTAAGCCGACGACTCCTGAAAGCTGAAACCAGGTACCCACCAATAGAAAAGTTGTGCTTATCCCTATATTTTGCTTGTACGAAATTGAGGCATTATATATTAGCATCGACTTGCATAGTAGTATGCAGAAACGATATCATCAAATATATGCTGTCTGCACCAATCCTGAGAGGACGACTTGGAAAATGGGCTTATGCTCTAACCGAAGTTCGATCTCTGATTTAATCGGCCAAAGCCATTAAAGGTCAAGCAAGAGCGATTTCATAACCGGATATGATACCGCAAGGAGAATAGTCAATGTAGCCCCATGGCAATCGTATTTTGATGGGTCGGTTTGTCAAGAGGGAGTGGAATAGGTATTGTACTAATTTCACCAAAAGGACATAATATCGAAGTTTGCATATCGACACAAGCCGATGCTCTAATAACCAGGCCGAATATGAGGCATTGCTCAAAGGGCTGCAGTTGATAGATAGTGTCGGGGCAAGTAATGTGGAAGCATATGGCGACTCATTGCTGGTGGTGCAACAAGCTAAAGGAGAGTTTAAATGCAACGACGAGGTGTCACAAAATATCTACAAGATTGTCTTGGTGTCATCAACACTTTTGGCCATTTTGTATCGACCATGTGCCCAGGGAAATAAACAGCAAAGCCAACGCATTGGCTCAAGCAGCTTCAGGCTACAAGGAATACAGCCGATACGAAGCGTTTGATTCGATCGACAAAGCAGTGTTGTGTGTCGCTAATGCCGATTGGAGAACGGAAATAAAAGCTTACCTAATGAACCCATCCAGCCTACTGCGAAAAGTCGCCGCAAGCATTGAAATATGTTATGCTGGAAGGAGAGCTATATTATCGGACAATGGAAGGTTTGCTGTTGAGATGCCTTGGGGACGAGGAAGCAAAGGTAGCTATAGGCGAAGTTCACGAAGGAATTTACGGAGCACATCAATCGGCTCACAAAATGAAATGGATCTTAAGACGAACCGGGTATTTTTGGCCGACAATGTTGGAAGATTGTTTCAAGTATTACAAAGGGTGTCAAACCTGTCAGAAGTTTGGAAATGTGCAACTTGCACCAGCATCGGCTTTACATCCGATTATTAAGCCATGGCCGTTTAGAGGATGGGGTATAGACGTAATCGGCCAAATATTCCCAGCATCAAGTAAGGGCCATAAGTTTATCCTCGCAGAATGACTATTTTTCAAAGTGGGTCGGCTGCCCGCTCAAAAAGGTCACCAAAGATAGAAGCCATCGGCTTTGTTAATGAACACATTATCCATCGATTCGGATCCCTCGACTATCACAACCGATCAAGGGACTGTGTTTATGTCTAATGATTTTAAGAATTTCGCAGAAAGCCTAGGTATCAAATTGCTTAACTCATCGTCGTATTACGCTCAGGCCAATGGACAAGCCGAGTCATCTAACAAAACTTTGATCAAGCTCATTAAGAGAAAAATTGATGAAAAGCCCCGAGCGTGGCACTCTACACTATCGGAGTCTTTGTGGGCTTATCGGCTAGCGTTCCACGGATCGACTAAATTATCACCATATCAGTTGGTATATGGCCAGGAAGCCGTGTTGCCCGTAGAAATAAATATTGAATCGATGCGAGTGGCGAGGCAGAACAATCTATCGGCCGATGAATACAAATAATTGATGCTACATAATTTGGATGACTTGGCGGAATTAAGGCTGATTACTTTAAATCGGTTTAAAAAGAATAAGGAAAAAGTGGCAAGGGCCTACAATAAGAAAGTCGTGCCCAAGTCCTTCAGTGAAGCCGATTTGGTTTGGAAAACAATACTGCCGATCGGTTCTAAAGATAATCGATTTGGCAAATGGTCACCTACCTGGGAAGGACCATATAAAGTAAATCGGCTTGTTGGCGGAAATGCGTATATACTCGAAACACTTGAAGGGTTGGTGTTACCAAAGGCAATTAATGGAAAGTACCTAAAGAAATACCACCCTAGTGTTTGGATCGGTGCGTAATCAAAGTACGGTACAAATAATTCAGAAATAAATCGGAAAAAACAGCCGATTAAATAAGACAAGAATAATCGATTAAACAGCCGATTAAAAGTGTGTTACAGAAACATAGCAAAAGCAACATTGTTTTACGACATACACCCACATCAATAAATTACATGCCTGACCCAGGGATTCTAGCCCCTAAAGCCGACAGTGCTGCAGCGGCCTTGGCCAGTGTTTCGATGACGCCGTAAACGATATCCTTATCGGCTTGGGCGGTGCCAGGCACTGGAACGAGTTTGGCCGATTGTTCTTTCACCTTCGCTACGGCCAGGCCAATGTCGGTCTTCGGCTTTTCAGGGACGTTGAAGTGGCGATACCAGACAAGATTGTTTGCAAGTTCTTCTTCCACTTTAGCCAATTCCTCCTCGAGCCGCTTCTTCATCAACTCTAATTTTTGCGCGAGGACTTGGCGGCCTTAAGGGTAGAAGAATCTTCATCGTATTTCTTTTTCTTGGCCTTTGTGTTCGCCACCAACTCGCCCAAAGCAAAGCGTTGGTCGACTTCTTGGGCTTCTCAGGTTAGTCTAGCTGCTGTCGCTTCAACTTCCGCCTCCTCTCATCTATATGACAGACGCCCGTAATAGCCTTCGGGCCTCAAAGGGAGATCGGCTTCAACAACAGCCATTGCATCCCGGATTGGCTGAGCATTGGCCAAGATGTCTGCCTCCGGCTGAGAAATCGCAGTTAAAAGCCGATTCAACTTCTCCTGCATGTTTGGGCCCGATTGAACAACCGCAGCAGATGCCTTCTGAGAGACAGTTATGATGTTGCGGATGTCCGCTACATAGTCGTCAGGGGCTATCACTTCTGGGTCGGCTAGCTCGTCCAAGGTAAAGCCGAGCAGGTCATCGGGGTCCGTTGACTCCTCCCGCAGCCTTCCTTGGTGATCGGTGAGAAGGCGAAGGAGCAGGAGCCGTCTTTGCCGAGGAGGCGATATCGAAGGGTCGGCAGGGCATCTCAAGATCGGCCAATATACCAACCGCTTGCGAAGACGTCATTGCTGAAAACGATAAAGAGCGCGTTAGGAATCGGTGTAAAAGAATCTCTCGACATAAAAAGAAGCAAAGAGATTTACCTCTACAAAGTCAGATGCACGGGGAGAGCTCTCGGCACTTTGTTCAGTACGTTTTTGGCGGCGGGCCGGAGCTTTCGTCGACTTAGGTTTTTCTGCAAAAATTAATCATACAACGTCAACAGCTAAGCAACAAGACAAGGGAGCGATTATCGGTTCCAAACACTTACTGGCAAGTGGCCTTTTTCGAGTTCCGAAAGTGACGGGCTTTGAATACGGAGGCTACCAGAAGAATAGCCAGTTAGGCCAGTAGCCTGATTGGGCCTTTTCCCTTTAGGCCCCGCAGCCGACGGAGCAACCGAAGGAGCGACGGTAGTTTGATCAGCCGTGGCATTCTGAAAGAAGACAAGGAAATCAGCAGTTAAAATCACGTAGGAAAGAAATTCAGGGACAAGGTATAGGAAAACAAGCCGATACCTCTACAGATACAGATGAGTTAGAATAACCCGACGAGCTGGAAGAAACCGAACTATCTTCGCTCGAACTGCTGCTAGAAGAAACTATCGTCGGCTCATAGAAATCCGGTAAGAATGTCTCTATAATGGCCGACGGTGTGCGATCCAAGTAAAGGGCTTCCGATATAGGCGCCCACCAAGCCGAGAACTGACTAGCGCGGCGGGAATTCAGGAAAAAGCGCGAAAGATCAATAACTTGAAATTCATCGGCTATTTCCAAAATAATTTCGACTGCAGTCGCATTGGTCACCCTGGCCCTTGGTTCAAGACGACTGAAGAGGGGCAGATTAGGCACCACCTGGCCGAAACCCAGCTGACGAGCATACACCGAGGGATGGTAGAACTCATATGACGGCTGAAACGTCCTATTGCGGGAGTTCAAGCCGACATGGAGGATGCAAGGAGAAATGAAAATTCGGTACAGCTCTAAAGTCAATGCTGGCATCAAAGAACTATCAGCATCCAGATGAAGGAAAGAAGGCCATTGGAAATCGGCCGCATTGCTGTAGGAAAAGAAGTCTTGTTGACCAAAGGATGCATTGTCCAAATGAAGGAAGAAGGACAAATACTTTTTAAAGTCGATCGGGGTAATCCTGGTGTCGCCACTGGAACACATCACCAATCTTTCTCCATGTGACCGACTGGCTCTGTACTGCGGAATGGTGCCTTCAGGATAATCCTCACGGGGGAAGGCCGAGTCTTCTAAGGGTTCAGAGATGAGTGATTGGCTAAATATGCTATAAAGCCAGAGCTGGACGAGCCATAACGGACCACCTAGGTTGCCAACAATAAACTGAGCGAAACCAGAAAAAAGCCGACTTTGGATAATATGCATCATCTGATATACAGCCCCAAGAAGCATCTTGCCAAGTGCCAGCCGACGGCCTTCAACCAGCTGCTCTGCCACATATTGATATACTTGGGTCGGTCCAAGAGAAGCTCCGCAGAAAAGAAACCGATCCAGCCACAGATTCAAAAAAGCTGCATGCTTCTCATCTGATACTAGTCCATTAACCTTGTTATTATGTTGAATATACTTGGACCATCCCTCGCCTTTTGATCGGATTAGTTTGTATCTTGGCTTGCCGCTAAAAGCCGATATCTGGTCTCCGTCCGGCCTAAGACAACAAAGCTCGGCTATGTCTAAGAGGGTTGGGCCGATGGGGCCAGTCCGGAAAAGAAAAGCATTAAGAGTGTCCGACCAAAAATAATAGGTCGTGGCCACCAAGGGCTCATTGGCTTCAGGATTTGCAAGACTCAACGGAAGACATTCAGCTATGCCCATGTTTTCCCATTCAGACCTCTTTTGGGCCGATACCCGGATATACCAGCTTCTCCAGCCTTTGAGAGCCGTCGGCCAAGCCCTAAAGCTTTTTCCCCATTCTGTTATGTTATATCCTTTAGCCGATAAAGGGAGTCTAGGAATTTCCTCGTCAATAATCAGATCGGCAATGAAGTTTCCTACCGTCCTAGGTAGTATTGATCTTCACTTTCAGGAATCGGGATCAGTACCTGTGAGGGATCCATTCAGCCGATGAGGGAGGTGGAAAACTTGATCACCAGCACAGAGAAGACGATTGAAGGAGGAAAGCCGATTGCAGAAGGTGCGAGAGCTGGAAAGCGTGAAAATGACCGTGGGGGTCCCGCATATATATAGCACGGTGAAAAGTGAAAAACGGCGGGAACAGTTATCAAAGCGACACGGGGAAGTTATGGTGCGTTAGGGTCTGTGCGGCGCAATTAATGCAGCAGTTACTGGAACAGTTCTTTAGCTAGTAAGGAAGAAGCCGATGGATGAAGAAGCCGATGGATGAAAAAGCCAACGGATTTTTGAAAGATAACGAGTTATCTTCCAAAAATGGGGGGCATATGTTTGCACCAGTTTTTGGAAACTACGAGAAGAATCGGCAGAAAAGCACGAGTTTGGATAAAGCACGAAGCACAGTTGGAAAGTTTGAATAACATACGGAAACAGAGTCCAAAAAGGAAACTATAGCCGATTCGGATTAAGTTGACGTATTGAACCAGGACTCGGATCGGCCAATAGGTATAAAAGGCGCACCAAGGCTGTTTGAGAAAACAACAATAATAAAAACACATCTGCTATTTTTCTTTCATAGTTTTTAGTCTTTAGTCTTTTTAGCACTGTAATCTTTCCTCTATGAGTCGACATTGATCAAATAAAGTTGCGAATCGCCGATTGTTTGATCATCATCGATTTCTTCAGGTTTGATTTATTCTGTCTTGTTGCGCATCGCCTTTTCAGAATCAATCTGCCTTTTACCCTCGGATTAGTCTTAATCGACTAATCTAGTTACCCTTCTAATCGGCTTTCTGGCTGATTCTTAATTTTAGCCGATTCGCCCCGAGGATCGGCTTGATTGAATTTTACAACTCTCCCTTATCGATTGCAGGGTCAAATCGATTGGCACGCTCGCGCACACTTGAACTCGGTGTTCGTCCGGTGTGTTGTGAGCCAGAAACCCTCTTCACGTTTTTGGCGTCAACACATGGCAATATCTGGACATATAGCAATCAACATAGCTTACAGAATGAGTTTGGATGTTTATACACGCGGAGGCGGCAAACCATAATGTAGTAAGATGAACTAATCAGGAGTGCACACAGGTCCATGCACTTGAGCAAGAAAGATAAGCAGAAGACAATGGAGCTAGCAATTCAAACTCCTCGCAAGTGATGGATACGTTTGGCGATCCATGAATGATTTGTCCCCTGCGCCATCCTCGTGCACCTTACATGGAGCATACACAACTGTTGCATGTAATTGTACAAACTGAATGATAGATAGTACAACATTCAGGCTAATTACCTGTTGTCTCCTCCGGCTCGATGTCCATGTCTCCATGAGGAGACCCTGCGACAGCCCGTCTCACCAGATGGCAACGGAGTTATTCCTCGAGGGGAATGCCCTTCCATCCCCACTAACTATTTAACATCAGGTCCGACTTCCCTTCTATCTCCGCAGCGGTGGTGCCTGAAGATTTAGACTAAGGGTATACTATTGACGTTTAGCAATATAGTACTATTACACAAATAGCAACCGCCAACTGTTGATAACAGTTAAAATTAGTACTGACTCATAACAGTCTATTATTTTTTTAATTTGGTACGGCTATTTATACATCATGAAAAAGTTTATATGAAGCCAAAATATTTATCACATATTTCTGAAGTGATAACAAATCATAACCTTGATAAATAAATTATTATAAATATATATTTGCTCAGTAGTATCTTATTATTCTAGCAAAAAAAATGTAAACCATCTTTTGTTATACGAATGCTTAGTACACAAGTATTGATAGTGTCGTTTCTATGAATTTTCATATAAAATATCTAATATTGGTCTTGATTCAATGCACTCATCGTGATGATCACAACAACATAAATCAATGGAGATTCAAAGACTCGATTTTTTAGTTACAAGCCAAAAATTTTATAAGTGATAAAAGAACAAAGTATTTTATCTATCAATTGTAAGGTGCCACATGGTTGATTGCTAAGTTGAGAAAAATGTTAGCAACCCTAAGGCATGGATGTAATTATTATCAAAATCCTTTAAGTACTATCAAATTACATTGAAGTTTAAATACGCTGTAATCAAGTTTCAGACCTTAGCACCAACCCATTCCAAAATCCAGAGACTGCAAGGGATTCAGCATCGAAAAAAACGCGAGTCCCTGTATGCATAGCTTAGCGCCATCAACTTCGCCATTGAGTACTTCCCATCAAAGACACGTTAATTTTTCGATAAAGGAAGCTTTTATTAATCTTAGTAAATTACATCAAGGTGATACAATTATACTAAGAAGACTCCCGGCCTCTACACAGCTAGGGTGTACACAGCCAAACACACACACACAAGAAAAGACTAAGGAACCGTCGCAGAAAACTACATCACGCAATATTGTCTTCAAGGCTATCCACCATCATAGCAACACTTGGACCGCGATAAAAGCTCTCCATTGACAACTCCTCCAAGAAGGACTCGATACGCACACGCATCGCCATTGCCATGATCCAACCAGTGAAGGCCAGACCAAAGGTTTTCACCTCGGAGAGTAAATCCTCAGACTACAAAACAATGCCTTCAACAAGGCCATTGCGAGCACAACCAACTAAGGTCGACCTAAGGATTTCTCCCAAGTCGGCATCAAGATCCCAAAGGTTGCAACCACCCTCATTCCAAACTAGTGCCGCCATACCACTTAATCTTAGCCAATAGCAACGGCCACCTTCTCAAGGCCGATAAACAATTTTAGATGTTCGACTCTCACGATGACAGATTCATGAGCTAGCCAATAGGCACACGATCATCAAGTCCATAGAGTGCATCTAAAAAATGAGTTGTGTCACCTAAGAAAGCGAATCCGCGAATCGATACTAAGTTGACATAGGTCAAAAGAAATGTATGAACAACGCTAGTAAGAGATGAAGACGCTGAAGCGAAGAGTAGTCACCTAGATCGCCAGACACGTTAATTACTGAACACTCAAGATGCAATCTAGAGAGAGAGAGGCAATGGGTCCGCCTCTCCGGACCGTCTCCCCTCCACACCTCTCACCCTCCATCCACAGATCCAGCCAAGATCTTGCCCATCCCCTCAACAAATCGGCCAATCCATCCTCAGATCCGAACCCCCTGCATCCGGATCTATCATCCCCGGGGCAAAAATCGACCCAAGTGTCGCAGGAAGAGCAAAACCAGAAAAAGTCCAGTCCGAAAGGGGGAGCAACTGATTCGAAGGAGGAGCCTTCTAGATCGCCATGTCCACTTTCGGCAGATCTGGAGCTGTAGGGCAAGGAGTGGTCTCGGCATCAAGAGCGTGGCAAGGACCAGGAGGAGTTAAGGTGCTTCCAATGCAATCCATCAGAGGCGACCGGGAAGCAAGAACCAGGGGGCATTAAGGTGCTTCGGATGAGCTTGGCGAAAGTGGAAAGGAGGCCTGACCTGGGCTGTTTGCATCAAGCGCAGAATGAAAGCATTGAAGACCACTGCGCAGGGCATCATTCATGGGATGAGACTGAAGGGAAGAACCTCAGACCTAGGCTCCCAGCCTCTCAAAAAGAGAAATGGATTCAAGATGATGAGTGCGGGGTTTGTCAACACAGCTCACCCCAGCGCGGACCCAGATGGCAATGGACGGAAATTCAACATCTTTTGACAAAGACCTGAATCACTCCGGGTGAATCAAGCCGAAGATAGAGCCTGCAACTACACAGCCAGAGCGCATTCATTCCAGTTGTTCCAAATGAAGAAGCTGATGGATGGACTCGGGTAAAGCCGCAGCACTGGTGGCGCAAAGGTCAGATTCATTCATCACCACAAGGCTACTCGGCACAACACTTTCATAGTCTCAGCGGCTCAGCATTCTTCAAACAGAAATTGAAACGAAGATGTTTTAATTGTCTTGCTCCGGACCACTTTCTTTGGATTCTCGCGAGGCTCGGCCAAATGCCGCATCGCCTCAGCTCGACACAGGCCGCTCAATGCTTAAGCGAGAAGAAGCGACTTCGTGATAAAGTTCCTGATAGCAAAAGAACTACTCTCCAAACACAAATCTCTCCAGAACCACTCCTCCGAGCATCTCAAACACAACACTCCTCATACCTCCTTCCAAAGAGCACACCAAGTGCCACCAAAACATATTGTCAAGTTGTCGTGAAGGTCGCGGATGGAGGCAAGATACCCCTACGACCCAGTGGCTAGGCCGCCAGGCTCATCAAGGCCATCTCGGCGACTGGTGCTATCAAACATCGACGCGACGAACTCATCGACCGGGCGGCGGTATGCTGGTTTGATGGCAATAGTCATGAAGTGGAGACCTTTGTGGTAGGTGACCTTCTCCGAGACCGGTTCAACCTCGGCCACGAAGATTTCCAACTGATCAAGCACTTTCCGGAGCAGTTTCTGGTAATCTTCTCAGAATCAGCGATAAGAAGGAGGGTGATCAATGCCGCGGCGGTTCCATACCGGGGCCACGTCTTCAGTTTCGCGGCTTGGTCTGAACAACGGTATGCAACGAACACCAACTTTGAGTTTCATGTTAAGGTTAGAGTGGAAGGTGTTCCTATTCACTACTAGTCTGAAGATGTCGTGGCAAGAGCATTGGGAAGCAGCTGTGTGGTCCACTACGTGCAAGAACGCACCAGACGCAGGGAGAGAACAAGATCTTTCGACCTCTGGGCATGGTGCTCAGACCCTTGTAATATTCTGAAGGAGGTCACCCTCACTGTGATGGAGCCAGACAGAGAGCTACCTCCCACCAATATCCCTCTCCCTCAAGTGGCTTTACACTATGATGAACCTACTGATTTGAAGCGTGGACAAGTATTCAATCTGTGCAATCATTTGGAGATAGTGGAAGACCTCTCCTTCCTCCGCGGCTGTGGCAGCTTAGGTGGCCTTCCGAACCGTAAGCACCGCCGGGAATTTGTTTGGACCTTGGGACTTCGGATGAAGTCGGGGAGAGACGGGATGGAGCGGCCCAGGATAGTGAAAGACCATGTGGAGGTCTATCCTTGTGTGTGATGAGTAATTGACAAGATTTGAGATTGGATTGATTTAAAATTGAGTTTGATTTGAATTGGATCTTCAAATTGAAGCAATTTGAGTGTTGGTTGCTTTTCCTAGTGCTACCGGCCTAGGGGCAGTAGCACCGGACCATTGAGCATAATTATGATTGATTAATGATTTTGTTTGATGCAATGCACTCATGTGAGTGGTTGCATGGATTGACTTTGAGTCAAGTCGTGGACTTGTGCTCGGATGCGTTGTTTGTTTATTCGTGTGCGTGTTGCTCGAGGGCTTAACCGGTCGATGACGGACCGAACTAGGTTCATGGAGGAACCGAGGTTTGGGACTAGGTTCGGGAGGAATCGAGGTCCCGTGGTCGAGGATGTCATGCGGGGCGTTCGGGCTAGAGAAGGTGCACACGAAGGTCGGTTAGTCACGTGAGTGCGGCAGACGGGCGTCTGGCGTGCATGTGTGAATTTTGGGTTGTATGCATATATTGGGCCATGTGTATTGGGCCAGGTGGATATGCATACATGTGTTAGGGTTTTGAGTTGTATAAAAGGACTTGAAACTTGATCAATGAATTAAGCTTTTTGGTTGGCGGTGTGGATGTACCGTTATTACACATCATTGTTTTACTACCGGAGAATTTCTTGCGTGTCTTTGGAGGATCACCCGCATCGGGCGCTTCTGGCGGGGATCGCTCTGGCGTCTGGAGGTTCCTTGCGCCGGTTTTCTTAAATCCTGAATTCTTCTTCTGCGTGAAGATTCGTTCTTGATTGCTTCCTCCGTATCGGGAGGTCTTGTGATTCATGCGCGCGACTAGATGCGCTCGAAACTTGCGACTAGATAATCCACGCCTCAGATGTTCTTGGGCGGATTGCATTGCTACCGACAACTTTTTCTAGCGGCCGGTGGCTGGGAAGCAAATCGATCTGCGCCTGGAGGTGGAAATTGAAGCTTCCTCTGGAGATTGATCTGTGATCAAGTTCTAATCTGGCGTTGCTACTCTTCGCATATTCGGTCCATCACTACTTCAATTCTCGTCATTTGTTGCATTAGTCGAATTGCAAAGCTAATATCTTTAGATCTGTTGCTCCGATCGGATTGATTCTTCTTGTGTTAGTTTTGGATTTGAATCTAGTTTATACAGTTAAAATTTTACATCAATCTGACGGTTGGATCTTTGGTAATTATAGTTTTAGTGAACGTCTATTAATCTATTTTTTGTTGAAACCGAGAGCAATATTTCATAATTAATTTAGGGGGTTTTGTGAATCAAGAAAATTTTGATTTTATCTTCCGCTCAATCATTCACCCCCCCTCTGATTGTCGCCATCCGATCCTACAAGTGGTATCAGAGCCGGTTTTGCTCTTCCATAGATCTTGACCGGTCTCGAGAGCCATGGCGACAGACAAGTATTCCACCAAGCCTCCAATTTTTTGTGGTGCTGATTTTCTTTTTGGAAATCCGGATGGAGTTATACATCATCGCCCAGGCTTCTGATATGGCGAAGGTGAAGCTCCCATATGAGGTTCTGCCGATGAGAACGCCACGGTACCGGCAATATGGTGACGTTGAGGCAAATGCTAAGGCGAGAACATTCTCATCTGAGGACTCACCAAGATGAGTATGATCGGATCTCTCACTGCGATCCGCTCACGAGATTTGGGTGACCCTCGATGCATACCATGAGGGCACTACCCAAATCAAGACCGTGAGGCAGATCAACACAAGCGTGAGTACAACAAGTTTGAACAACACGCCGGTGAGAGTCTTGACGAGTGTTTTGGTCGATTTACTAAAATTTTGAGCGATCTCCGGCAGCTTGGTTGCACATACCTCGACTCGGATAATGCTCGCCACTTCTTGACCGTTTTCGATCTTCGTGTTTGGGAAATGAAAGTGACCACCATCAAGAATACTACCAACTTGTCGACCTTGACTCTTGACGGGCTTTATTCCCGACTCAAGACTCATGAGATCGATGTCGTCTCTCGCAAGACGAAATCACAAATGATGGTCTTGGTCACCGATCCCATTGATCTTCTCTTGATTCTTACGTTGGTTTTTCCTCTCTCGCACTTTGCGAGCTAAGCGATGACCAATCGGACAAGTTTCAAACCGAGCTTGCTCTTTTAGCTCAAGTTTTCTCACGCCTACAAGAGGGTGAGAGAGAGGAAGAGAGGTGGTGGGATCACCGCTTGAATGTGGCGGCCCCAACCACATTCGAGCTTAATTGTCCTAAATCGGAGAAGGGCAAGAACGACTCGGCGGTTCCGGCAGAACGACTACACCGACAAGAACCGCAACAAGAAGCCTCCAGTTCATGAGCCGACGACGAGAAGAAGTACCGCAACTCCTCAAAGAACAAGAAGCTCTTCCACTGCGTCCTCGCCGCCTCGACGACATCACCTCTCCGACACGGAGACATGGAGCGACAAGGCGAGGATGATCCGCAAGAGAAGAAAGGCGGCGACGACTTCTCCCATGTGCTTCATGGCAAACACCAACGACATCGGTGACTCAGAGCTCTACAAATGACTCGGACGAGGTACCTTCCTATGACCAAATTTCAATGAAGCTTTTTGCAAATTAGAAAAATTTCATGCTAGAGCTAGAGCTAGGGTTACGGAGTTAGAGAAGGAAGTAGATACCTTGTCTCGGGAGTTAGCTTCACTTAAATCATGTTCCTCCCGAGACTCTGATAGTTGTACTCTCTGTGATGCTTTGCTTGTGGAGTTGGAGAACCTAAGAACCTGCATGATAGTGTGGTTTCGATCTTGAGGCTCTTAGGTCGAAGGATGCTAGCACATGTTCTATTGATCCTATTCCTATTGATGCTAGTTTTCTTCATACTCACACAATTGCATCTTGTGAAAATTGCCCTAAGCTACTTGTTGAAATTGATGCCATGAGTTGTCACCTTAGGAAGCTTTACGCTAGAAATGATGAACTTGAATTGCATGCTTCTAAGGACCCAATACTCATGTGAGGGTCAGAAGCAACTAAAACTTGATAATGAAGCTTTGAATGCCAAGTGTGATCAACTTGCTAAGGACTTACTAGTTAAGTCAAATAATGGTTGCTTGTTGTGTATTGGGGTTGAGGATGACGTGGATAAGGTCCACGCAGAGCTTAGGAAGAAGTTAGAGGCCCAAAGTTGGTAGAATTAGAGATGCTTCTTGTGCTTCTTGTGAGTCTCTTAAATTTGAGGCACTGTGTATAGGGAAAAATATGCACGCTACTGCTCGATCCTCTTCTTCTGCTCTTCTTCTACTCCTTCCCTTGCTCCTCATACGCCTCACTTTTCTCGAGAGTGTCAAGATCTTATGAGCACTCTTGAGAAATTTGTTGGAGGCAAGAAGAAACTCAATCTCATTCTAGACCACCCAAAATTAGCAGATTCAATCAAGGTCTAGGATTTGATTACTTGAGCACGCACGGCGCATCCGCCTTCAGCTTGTAATGTGCCTCCAAGAGTGGAGAGATAGTGGTAGCTCCTGGGTGAGTACCACTTGTGTTTAGGTCTCTTGGGGTTGTCCATGGGACTTCGAGCGTAAGGGTGCTTCTCTGTCACTACGCCTCTAGCAAGGCGGTATTCATGCACCTTCAGAAGAAGGATGGTCACCTAGTAGATTTCTGTTTTAGACGCGCCAAGATCACGGATGTGGCGTGTTGCTGCTCTTAGGGGTATTCGTGGTCATCCCGGACTCTGAGTGCTCCTAAGGCGCCATCGCTACTAGACAGTCGAGAGTCACTGCTTTTGGGCGCGTCCGGGACTCGGTTTTCATGTTTGTTCATCGAGTTTTAGTCCCGAGTTGCTCGTGGTCGATCTTTCCACCGTCCTCTTGATATTCCTCGTTTTTCCCATCGAGGTAGATATCGCGGCGTGAGGTGTTTTCGGGTAGGAGATTTGGGCGACCTCGTTGGGATGGTCGGCCTTTGCACCACGGCGGGCCAAACCAGTGATAGCTCCTACATCTTCTTCTAGAGTTGCTTCTTCTGATCTTGTGAGAGTCGAGCGTTAGAGAGACACTAGAGTCCAGTCTTCTTCCTCTGTGGCTGGTATTTTGAGACGTCGTGTGATTCAGTATTGGGTTCCTGTGTCCTCACTTTATCCCAAGATCGAGTCTTCTCTCTCTTTTGACTTGATCGGTTCGCTTCGGATGGGGAAGGAGATGTTTGGATTGTTGACTCGGTTGTTCTCGCCATATGACCGGAGACTCTCGTTGGTTCTCTTCCTAGTCCGAGCCCCTGTGATGAGTTGATCACTTTTGGGGATGCTTCTTCGTAGAGTCATTGCTAAAGGTACCGCCTCGCATTAATGAAAATTTTATTCTTAAGGACGTTGCCTTAGTGAGTAAGCTGCAATATAATTTGCTTTCCGTTTCTCAGCTTATCGATGACTCTTTCGAGGTAAGCTTTAAGAGCAATGCTTGTAGAATCCTCGATTCATCAGGAGAGTTAGTTTGCGGGATTTCTATATTTGGGAGGGTCTTTCGTGTTGATTTTTCTGTTTCTTCTGGAGACTCTCTTCGGTGTTTGATTGCTTCTGAGTCCCGTGATCTCTCCTTCTGGCATAGGAGACTTGGTCACATTGATATTAGATATCACTTCCTTAGAGACCATGTAGAGAAAGGAGACATAGTGCTTCAGTTTGTGGAGAGTGACCACCAGTTGGCCGATATCTTTACCAAGCCTTTGGATAGCTCTAGGTTTGTTGCCTTGAGGAGTGAGCTTGAGTTGTGTGCCCTACTACCTTCTATGAGGGGAGCTGATCTGTATATTATGTATTATATTTTATTTCAGTTTTTCCTTTTGTATTGCTCTGGGTGCTTATGGGTTTTATTCCTTAGAGTTATGAGTTCACATCACTTAGACTTCTGGCATGCTTTGCATGGACCTCTCATCTTGTGCTTTAGGTTGCTATCATGCTTAATTAGCTGTTCTCTCTTCTCTCTAGGTTGAGTTCCCTCACGCCTTATAAGTCTAGCAGTGTTGGGCCCCTGGTAGACAGGGTCTGTGTGCACTCCTTAGTTTGGGATCTAGAGGCAGCTTTCCTATGTTAGTCATTGGGGAAGATGAGAGCGAGTCTGAGCCATAGTGTTCTCTACCATCTTTTCTATACTCTATAGCCACCCAGTTCGCAGTTTCTTGACTTCTTCCCTCCATTCTGTGTTTCTGGCTTTAATTGAGTTCTTTTCGATCTTTCTTGAGCTTAATCTTGCTAATAACTCAATTTGAACCAGATTTGTGCTTAAAATGAAATCACATGTTGAGGGGGAGTTTAAAATCATCTCATACATTGCATATAGACTTGATTTTTCATTTTATGAGCTTTGTCTATTATGCACATGATCCATGTTTCATTTTATACACCATGCTATATTATGAAGAAAATTACTTGCTTAGATATGTCCAAGTTCATTTATCTTGCTAAGCTTACAAAAATTGAAAAATGAGCGTTAAAAGAAAAACTTGATAAAACATGTTGCGTTTACTTGCTAAGTTTCTTCTCTAGGTGTATTTGCCATGATTTGTGAAATTCTAGAATTCTTTAGAGTCCCTATAGCAACTTGGGTGAATCTTGTTTGATCCATACTTGAGTCCTTCACTAGCTTAACATGAAAATGCTAAAATAAAAGTGAAGCAAAATTGACTCTTTTTGTGCGCATTAGACTCAACACCTCACATTCATAAGACGGCTTCTCATTGCACTTGAGATGAACTTGGAATGTGTTGTGTATGACCAAGATCATTCTCTTAAGAGTCCCTCTTGAGATGATCGATTATGGCTTGAGTCAATTTCTTTAAAAATGCAAAAAAAAACATATGTGGGTAAAGAATGCAAATAATGTCAAACATTTGCACCCCGCTATGTCTTTCAAAGATTCAAAGAAAAATTTGCATACAATGAAAAAAAGGCTCGAAGGACCTTGTGTGCACTTCTAGATTCCCCAAAGTGTTGAGTAGGTTGAACTCTAGGTTTTCCATTTGATCCTTTGAATGTCTTTGCTTCTAGTTTTGAAACTAATGACAAGTGTTGCTCATGTTCAATCATGCTAAAAATGACATGGTTTTAATTAAATCTTGCTCGCAAAATGATTATTTGCACTTGGACATGCCTTAGCTTAGTCTATTTTTGCCATAACTTAGCTTGGTGTCATAACTTGTCTTGTTGGTCACATGGATAATCTTCAAAGCTTCCTTAGGCTGCATTACTTGCATAAAAACAACAAAAAAAAGGGAGAGAAAAGAAAATGTCACCTTGATGCCTATATTGCCAAAAGGGGGAGAAATCGTAGAAAAGGCATCATTTTGCACTTGATTCTTCTTTCTTATGATCTTTGTTAATCTTTGCTATCGTTCATAGATCATAAGCTGCCAATTTGGTCATGTTCTTCATTTCTATTTCTTTGATCAACTTTGGCTTTGCATTCAAATTGCTTTCTTCTCTTTATTCAAACTCAATAGTTATGCCTTTTCATGTGTTTGTCAATATACTCATCAAGGGGGAGATTGAAAGACCATGTGGAGGTCTATCCTTGTGTGTGATGAGTAATTGACAAGATTTGAGATTGGATTGATTTAAAATTGAGTTTGATTTGAATTGGATCTTCAAATTGAAGCAATTTGAGTGTTGGTTGCTTTTCTTAGTGCTACCGCCTAGAAGCGAGTAACCGGACCATTGAGCATAATTATGATTGATTAATGATTTTGTTTGATGCAATGCACTCATGTGAGCGGTTGCATGGATTGACTTTGAGTCAAGTCGTGGACTTGTGCTCGGATGCGTTGTTTGTTTATTCGTGTGCAGGTGTTGCTCGAGGGCGAACGTGGTCGATGACGGGACCGGAACTAGGTTCAGGGAGGAATCGAGGTCCTGGTGGTCGAGGATGTCATGCGGGACGTTCGGGCTAGAGAAGGTGCACACGAAGGCTGGTTAGTCACGTGAGTGTGGCAGACGGGCCGTACGCGTGCATGTGTGAATTTTGGGTTGTATGCATATATTGGGCCATGTGTATTGGGCCAGGTGGATATGCATACATGTGTTAGGGTTTTGAGTTGTATAAAAGGACTTGAAACTTGATCAATGAATTAAGCTTTTTGGTTGGCGGCTGTGACAGCCGTTTTTACACATCATTGTTTTACGGCCGAAGAATTTCTTGCGTGTGCTGGAGGATCACCTGGCATCGGCGCTTCCTGGCGGCGGGACTGCTCCTGGCGTCTGGAGGTTCCTTGCGCTTGGTTTTCCTTGCGTCCTGAATTCTTCTTTGCGGCTGAAGATTCGTTGCTGATTGCTTCCTCCGGCGACTGGGAGGTCTTGTGATTCATGCGTGCGACTAGATGCGTCAGAAACTTGCGACTAGATAATCCCTGGCTCCTGTATTTGCTGGCGGCGGATTGCATTGCGGCTGGACAACTTTTTCTAGCGGCCGGTGGCTGGGAAGCAAATCGATCTGCGCCTGGAGGTGGAAATTGAAGCTTCCTCTGGAGATTGATCTGTGATCAAGTTCTAATCTGGCGTTGCTACTCTTTGCATATTCGGTCCATCACTGCTTCAATTCTCGTCATTTGTTGCATTAGTCGAATTGCAAAGGTAATATCTTTAGATCTGTTGCTCCGATCGGATTGATTCTTCTTGTGTTAGTTTTGGATTTGAATCTAGTTTATACAGTTAAAATTTTACATCAATCCGACAGTTGGATCTTTAGTAATTACAGTTTTAGTGAACATCTGTTAATCTGTTTTTTGTTGAAACCGAGAGCAATATTTCATAATTAATTTAGGGGGTTTTGTGAATCAAGAAAATTTTGATTTTATCTTCCGCTCAATCATTCACCCCCCCTCTGATTGTCGCCATCCGATCCTACAGATAGGGACAGAGGAAGAGATCAACGCCATCGCTATGATGACCATGAAGATGACGACCGCAACCGCGAGGATCACCGACGCAGCACTCGTAGACATCGCAGCCTGTCCACCTGGGCTCGTGATTCCAGATGCAGAGGAGGAGTAGAAGACTGTCACAGCGCATCTTGGCGCGGCCCCAGGGGATTAGCATCACGGCGACACAGGCAAGATTACTCGTCAACTCAACAGACGTCGATGCAAATGCCCAAGTCCAGTAGCTTACCAAAGAAGACTGTGCAAGACAAAATCCAGAGAAAGGTCACCTTTGCAGAACCATTGGTGGCTATGCTGAGGAAAAACCAGAAAGGGGTCACAGCGAATAGCATCAGTCTGGAAAACAGCAGGAAGGAGCCATCTGCGAACACCTGTGCTCAGCTAGGACTACAGGTATGTCAAAACATTGTCGCACTCAATAATTCGCAATGTACCCTGAATGTTCATACAGAGGACTCGGTTATTGATCCAAAAACTGCATGCCTTGATACATGTGAAACTAATCTTTCGAGCTCTCCTACACTTCACACAAAATTGGGTAATCCTGCAAATCAGCCTGGAAACCGAGTTGAGCTAAACAATGAATGGGTTTCTGAAGTTAACCAAACAATTGGCCATGGAAAAAATATTGAAAACATATCAGCCGACATGGGGGTTCCGGAAAAATTACCTCTCCCTGAGCACACGAAAGAAACCTTAGCACCGGAGAATCCAGCACCTACAATCCCACCACACAGTCTACCGTTGCAAAGTGTGTCACAAAGTTTGTCACTAGCAACATCGCAAAGCCCACCAAAAATGCTACTAGAAGCACCTGAGATGCGACAGACTCCACTCTCAGAAGTATCAACACCCATCACAAGAAAGCCAGCCAACAACTGTTCTACCAGAACCATACACCTTCACAATCAGCCGACTATATCAACACCATTACAGAACCTGCCACCAGCAGACGAATCACCTCAAACCATGTCACCAGGAAGCATGCCTGAAACATCAACTGCACAAACTCAGCCGCCTACAGAGCAAAATGTAGAAGCCTTCATCAATGAGATTTCAAGCAATCCAGAATTTAGAAGCCTTCAGCCGCCTACTGCACAAACTGAACAAACATCAACATGCCTGAAATTAGAAGCCTTCATCAATGAGATTTCAAGCAATCCGGAAAGCCCTCTCATTCACATGCCTCCCTGCCTCAATAATAGTGAAATAGATCACTCTAAAGAAAAGTTCCACGCCGAAAATCAAGGTCTAACTTGTAAAGTACAACCGTTCACTACAAGGAAAAGCTCCAGGTTAGCAAAAAAGGCAAAAAACAGGCTAGGAAATAACATGAGCGCAATGCAGCTAGCACAAGAGCTATTAGCATCAAAACTAAAAGCTCTCTCTCCACCAGCTCAGCAATTTCACTCACAAAATGATCTTTTTGAACAGCTTGCAAAGCATTTCGAGAGACCACTAAGCAAAGAAAAGGTTGAAACCATTCTTGAGCTGGTCAACCAGGGAACACTCAAGAAGGGAAGCAGGAAAAAATTGAACAGGGGGACATTGCTGGCGAATGGGGGGATCGGCCTGAAGGACTGATTAGGGGCGCCATGCCAGATGAGGAGGTTGCATTTTGGTGCTTATGTCTCAGTTCAAATTAGCGCAATCTCCTGATGACCTGGAGGCCCCTAGTAGTGTTCAGGGTCCTAGCAAGGTTGTATCTAGCGTCACTACCACTACTGCTGTCTTAGTTAATGTCTGTTTAGTAGCCAAATGGCCCTTGTGTCGTTTTGATCATTTCCTGCTTCGGCTTGTGTTAGGATTCTCCGCTATTGCTGTTGTAGCTTATGTCTGTTTAGGGGCCAATAGGCCTTTGTGCCGTTCCTGGTATCTCCTGTTTTGGTTTGTGTCAAGAACTGACGATATGCTTGTCAGTGATGTTGTATTAGAGATTCTTAGTTCCTGTTGTACCTGGTTCTCCCAGTCCACTCTTGGGTGCAGAATCTGTGATGTTGTGTCAACTATGCTATATTCCTTATCTGATCGGCACCTAGTACCTGTACAAGCGGAGACACCAAATGATAATGTCAACAAATTGCACCATCCTGTCATGGAATGTTAGAGGTCTAAACAATCCAGCAAAAAGGAAAACACCAAGCGTTTAATTTTATCTATTGGTGCGACGGTGGTGTGTCTGCAGGAGACGAAAATTTCTAATTGGACGACAGGATTGTTGCATGAAACATTGGGGCCGAGATTAACTAATCAATCGGCCTATATTCCTTCCATTGGAACTGCGGGTGGAATCCTTCTTGCGGCCTTGGATGATATCTACAACCTCCAAAATCCTAGAACCACTCCCAACACGATTACTGCGACGTTATCTTCTCGGTGCGATGCGACGGCTTGGGACATCACCGGTGTATATGGGCCGCAATCAGACGACGATAAGAGAAATTTTCTTACCGAATTAGAAGCGTTGCAGGGAACGTTGCTACCTGCATGGCTTATCGTGGGTGATTTCAATCTCATCAGAAGAGCAGATGAGAAGAACAGAGGCCCGACAAATAGGAGAATGATGCAAGGATTCAATCAGAGTATAAACAGACTGCAACTCTTAGAGCTGGATCTTCAAGGCCGTCGATTCACATGGACAAATGAACAAGACCGACCCATCATGACGAGAATTGACCGCTTCTTAGCAACTACGGAATGGCATGAGACCTTCCCAAACGCGGACCTATGCACAATGGCAGCTATGACATCAGACCATTGCCCGCTTATCATGCAAGGAAATGCAACATTTGAATTCTTTAGGGGCTTTCGTTTCGAAGCATGCTGGACCTTGATGCCGGGCTTCAACGAGACCGTGACACAATCCTGGAATCAGCCAGTCCTCACATCAGATCCGATCCTTCGGTTGCATGTCAAGATGATCAGAACAGCTCAGGCACTAAAAACATGGAGGAGAAAAACATTTGCGATTATAACGCTTCAAACTACCTTGGTACAGGTCATGATCACTATGCTAGAAAGTGCTCAAGAAAAACGACCACTATCGCAAGATGAGTTAGAACTTCGGAAAATTCTCAAAGCCAAATTGCTTGGCCTTGCAGCAATACAGAAATCCAGAGCGAGACAACATTCAAGATTAACAAAAATCCGGCTGGGAGACTCCAACACGCGGTTCTTCCACCTGATGGCCAGCTCAAGACGAAAAAGAAATTTGATTCGGGTCCTATAGAATGAAGACAGTACCATGTTCAGACAGCAGGAGAAACTAAATGAAACTTACCTATATTTTATAAAGGTTCTGGGCGAGCAGGGAGTAAGGGACAAAGTGCTCCATTGGGATACATTGGGCTACGAAGGGAGGGACCTCGGCAACTTAGAGATTGACATCACGGAAGAAGAGGTAAATAACACCATACAGGATTTCCCAATCAAAAAGCACCAGGACCGGATGGATATATTGGCCTTTTCTACAAAACATGCCTCCACATTATCAAAGCAGATCTAATAGAAGCAACTAGAGCCTTCTTCAATTTTCGTCATAGAAATCTGCACAAGTTAAATGAGGCGAACATTGTGCTGCTTCCAAAAGTGGAGAACGTAGACATACTCGAGCGCTTCAGGCCGATTAGCTTAATAAATAGCTTCATGAAGATCATCACCAAAATATTAGCAAACAGGCTTGCGCCCAAACTTGATGAATTGGTTTCGATAGCGCAGAACGCTTTGATAAAAAAGAGATGTGTTTATGATAACTTCTTATATGTGCAAAGAGTAATCCGTAAACTTCACAGAGAAAGAACTCCGGCTCTATTCATAAAACTGGATATTTCAAAAGCATTCGACTCACTAAACTGGTCCTATATTCTGGAGGTCCTTCAGGCTCGGGCTTTGGTCATAAGTGGCGGGAATGGGTGGCTGCCATCCTCAGGACATCCTCCTCAAAGGTGTTGATCAACGGACAGAAGACGGGGACAATTAGACATGTGCGCGGGGTTCGACAGGGAGACCCCTTATCACCCCTCCTATTCATCCTAGCAATTGATCCCCTGCAAAATTTGCTTGAGCTGGCGGCGAGCCGTGGTATCCTCAAACCGGTGCTACCGGCAACAACAAGACTTAGATGCTCATTGTACGCTGATGATGCCGGAATATTCATAAATGCTGACACGACAGAGCTCACAGCCCTTAGCAGAATTCTGGATATTTTTGGAAGGTGCTCAGGGCTGAAAATCAACATTTCCAAAACTGAAATTTTCCCAATAAGATGCCAACATAATCTCTTGCAAGATTTGTTGAATGTTTTCCCCGGAAAAATTTCAACCTTCCCAGGGAAGTATCTCGGCCTCCCTCTACACGTCAGGAAATTAAGGAGAATCGAAATACAACCGTTGATTGACAAAATAGGCAACAGACTTGCAGGCTGGAAAGGTAAACTGCTGTCCAAGGTCGGCAGGGAGACCCTGGTTAATTCTGTGTTAACATCTCAGCCTATATATCATCTTACGGTCTTCCCAGCACAAAAGTGGCTAATCCGATGCATCGACAAACTCAGACGAAGCTTTCTTTGGAGAGGGAAAGAACCTGAAAACTGTAGTGGAGGGCACTGCTTGATCAAATGGTCTGTGACCTGCCTGCCAAAAAGCAAGGGAGGGCTCGGGATCATGGACCTAGAGCGCTTTGCCAAGGCTCTTAGACTTCGGTGGCTTTGGTTCAGATGGAAAAATAATGAACGAGCCTGGACGGGACTTGACCTACCTTGTGACAAAACAGATATTACCCTTTTCAATGCGTCAACCATTGTCACGATAGGAAACGGTAAATTGGCAGACTTTTGGCGATCAAGTTGGGTGGAGGGACGGGCACCGAAAAACATTGCACCGAACCTATTCCAAATCGCACGAAGAAAAAACATCTCGGTACATTAGGCCTTGTCAAATAACTACTGGATCCGTTTTTGCACACCGGTGAACTCGGAAAAAGAAATCAGGGAGCTAATAGCGCTATTTGAAGCGATCCGAAGAATCAATAGAGATGAAACGAGGGAAGACCAAATATCTTGGCGGTGGACCCCTGATGGACAATACTCAACAAAGACAGCCTACCTAGCGCAATTCCAATCTGTTTACTGTAAGATGAAGATCTGTTCGATATGGAAAGCACAAGCGGAACCTAAATGTCGTTTCTTTGCATGGATATTGCTTCACAACAAAATTTTAACTGCCGACAACATGCACAAGAAGGGATGGCCTTGCAATACCACCTGTTGTCTTTGTAATGCAGCAGCGGAAACAGCAAGCCATCTTTGCAAGGACTGTCCTTTCACTAGACAAGTATGGGATCGTCTTCTACACTAGGGGAACTTACAGAGGTGGCAGAATTTGAACCATAACGGCTCGGTGTACAATTGGTGGCGAATAATGAGATCTCAATACGACAAAGAGGGACGAAGGCGTTTGGATGGTCTGCTCATCTACTTCTGGTGGAATCTTTGGCAAGAGAGAAACCAGCGCATCTTCCAGGGGATAAACAGAACGCCGGAGCAGGTTGTAACAGCCCTCTATATTCAAAAATAAATAAAAATGAAGATTTTATATTTAAAAAAATGGAAATGAATTAAAAGTGTAATTAAATTCAAAATTTTGATTGTAAATAATATTCTTATCTCATTTCTTCCATTTCAATCTTAATCAAAAGGAAGATTTCAAAACTTAAAATCATTATGATCAAAACAAATGAAATACTAAAATGAGTTTGAAATGTGAAATTGATTTGAATTTCCATTTCTGAATCTTATTGCATTTTCCTGAGCTTTTACTTTTAAAAGAAAAGTCAAATACAATGAAATGATAAAATGGTAAATGCAAGAAAGTAAAAGTAAAATATCAATAAAAATAATATTAAAATTTCATAGCAGTCAATATATCTTCAGAATCACAATCAGGACAATTGAGATAATCTGAATAATTAAAATAAAAAGGAAACATGTGATAATTATGAGACAAGAAATCTGAATTGAAGCCATGTCAGATTTTTGTAGTAATCTCCAGACCTGTCCTCAAGCTGATATTTTTACCATGCTGACCTAAGACCCATATCTACCTCTGGTAAAAATATAATAAACAAAAACTTACATTTGAAGATTTTAAATATTCAAAAACAGAAAACAAATAAATCTGTAAATAGCAATGTCAGAATTTTTATAATTTAATTATTGAAGATAAAATTCTGAAAATTTTACATAAGTATTAATATCTTAAATTCATCTGAAAAACAAATTTTCAAAAATAAATAAAAGAATTTGAATACTTTAATAAATCTAAAACAGAATAATTAAAATTCAAATATCGCATTGTCAGAATTTTAATGAAATATCTACAAATAGTATTTAATTGAAAATTTGTCTAAGCCTGTATCTTTACCTGGCCAACCTTAGTAAAAATCCTCAAAAATTCTGGAGAAGAATTTCTACCCGAAGCATGTCGGTGAAACTTGAACTGTCCAGAACCTCTCTCACCTCAGGGACTGTCAGGTGGGCCCGAAGCTGCTGTGCAAGACCAGCTGTCCCCCTGCCGACTTCTCCCGGCCAGCAGCACCCCACACATCAGCTAGTCCAGCGTCTCCAACCTTCTTCCTTCTTCTCACTTCTTCTCTCTGCGTTCTCAGCAAGCCAAGCAAGCCGACTTCCCCGCTCTGCCAGAACCTTGCCACGGCAAGACTTCAGCCGTGCAAACGCTGCCACGGCACATGTTGGGCAACACCGACTTGATGCCTTTCCTGCCCATCTCTTGCCCTGGCAACCATTTCGGCTGTACATCCATGCCACGGCAAAGACCTCTCTCCCGATTGAATCCAGCGGCAACTAGCTCCCAGCCGAACCACCTCATCTACTGATTTAAGCTTCATAACCCCTTTTCCGGTTCATAACACTCCCCTTCACTTGCCCCTGAGCTCCTCTCGTGCAAGCAAACCTCATCTTCTTTCTCAAGTTCGGCAAAAGCAGCAAATGAGGGAAATCATCCCGCGAAGCTCCACACATCAAATTAACCCAAACCATCAACACCGAAGCTTCCTTGTGACCTCTAGAGCCCATCCCCATCGCCAATTTGAGTTCTTCTTCTCCGGCAAGCTGCTACCCCGTGCTCCTCCCTTCCGCCATGGGTGCTCTCGATGAGGACCCTTCTCCCCTTATTCTTCTTCTCGAATAGATGCTAAAATGGAACTAACAAAGCCTACTGATGCTCATACCAGTGAAATTTCATAGCGGAAACTCGGGTTCCAGCTTCTCCGCCGGTCGGCCATGGCTGCCGCCGCTCCCACATGGTGGCCCGCCAGCTCCGACCTCCACTGGCTTCTCCGGTACCACCATCATGTGCGAACAGACTTACTGATGCTTTCCTAGGAGTCATATCGCCGGATTCCGGTCTCCCCTCGCCGGCGTAGCCATCCTCCGCCGCCGCCGCCATGCACACCGTGGGCAGCCCACTTCCGGCCACCTCCGGCCAATCCAACGCCACCCTCAGATGCGGATGGACATGCTGGAGCTCATTCCGGAACCCATACCGCCTCTTCGGCGTTGCTTCGTCGCCGGCGAGCTTCGGAAGACCGGGCTCTGCTCTCTGTCGCCGACGAGCGGGACCCTTGTGTCATACACATACGCCAAGTCCCAGTCGCTCACCTCGGTCCACTGCCATGCGGGCCCGGCTGCGCCGTGTCACTGACCAGAGGACCCACCTGCCAGTACCTCATCCGGTCCAGCCCAAAGTTGGAAAGCGCATTTCCAGTGAGAATACGTAAATTCCTTTTATGGCAATATCCTATTTTCCAGTATTTTTAACACTATAACATATTCACTTGCTTATAACTTTTGAAGTAATAGTCAAAATGAAGTGAAATAAATTCTTAAATTCATATAAATTCATGTAGATTCAGAATATGCAAAAATATTTTGAAATTCAACTCTGTTTATAATTTAGATTTAAATTTAAAGAATGGGATTAAAAACATGCTATACAAAGAATTTCTGCAAATAAACTCTAAATTAAATAAAATAAATTTTTTTAGAATCCTCATAAAATTAGGAACCTGAATATGCAAAAATATTTAATTATCATGGTTGGTTTGATTTATTTGAAATAGAAATTTAAATAAACTCTATTATTGTCCCTTAATAAAATTGTGAATCATAAATTGTCGATTTACCGGGATCGCCGACCGCAGAAATAAACGGGGTTTAAGTGATTAGGGACCCGGATCGGGCTTAGCTCAAGCGAGGGGACAAGTCGTGTCGTCGAAGGTCGGCTAGGCGATAACGAGCACGAGATGGGGTTTATCTTGGTTCGAGCCCGTGCGAGGGTAATAGTCTATTCTCGATCGCCTTGCGGCGGTGTTCTTTTCTATTGATTGAGTACAGTGGGGTGTTTACAGCTTAAGCTCGACAATGGCTATGGCTAATGCTCAAGCTCTTAGGTGTCCCGTGAGTTCGTGGACTTCGTGTCTCTTTAAAGACTATGCTTCCATGGCCTTCACACCTCCCATGCACGCAACGGACGGGAGAGATTCCCGGGAAGTGGCCTTCATGCACGTTGAGGCGGCGAATCGCTCGGACTTGCAAAGACGTACTGCGCTTTGCCTCACGACCCGCTCCTTGAGCAACCGCCGGCCAAACGCTTGATCCGAAATCAAGGGCGGACAACGGCACCTGAAGCGAGAGCCCGCTCGAGCCCGAGGTCGAGCGGGGGCATGCTCGAGGCCAACGTGCTCTAGGTCGAGCGCCCCGGCGCGCACCAAGGTCATGGTCGAAGGCCGCCCGAGCTCGAGGTCAGCTGACCGTGTTCGGCCGGTCAAGGGCGCCCGACCCTCGTCAGCTAGCCCCCGAGGCTTAAGGTCGTGGCCGGAACGCTGGCCGACCTTGAGGCTCCATAGCCGGGACCGACTCCCGGAATTCACCTGAGGTCGAGGTCGGGCGGAAACGTAGCGCCAGGCCGTGGATGATCGACACTGGCGCCTCTTGATCTCCGGAACCACGATCGGATCACGAGCGGTTAGCGACACACGCTTGTCTTCGAAACCGCCGCCCGGGCCTTAATTGCGCTGTCAAATCGCGCCAAGACGCCCTTGAAGCGCCGCGGTTCGGACTCGATGTCGTGCGACCTATAAACCGGAGACCACGGCGTCTGTTGAAGGGTCCTCCGACGGCTTCCTTTGTCTCCTCAAACTTCCGAGCTCAAGCGAGAAAACTTCCTCTCTCCCCTCGACCGAAACCGCCGCGATTGCCATGGCCAAGCTTGGGAGGAGCACGCTGTCGCCCGCAAGGATGAAGGAGCTCGAAACCCTGGGGCTGCTCGATCCATTCACATGGCGGCTGCCGGGCAACGAGACCGAGCCATGCCCCAAGGAGGACGAGATCGTCTGCACCGAGCATTACGTCCTCTTCGGCCTGCGGACCCCGGAGAGCGAGTTCCTCTCCGTAGTCCTCACCAGCTGCGAGATAGAGCTCATAAACCTGGTGCCAAACTCAATTCTCACTCTCGCCATCTTTTCCCATACATGCGAGGGTTCACGAATCCTTCCCAACCCTCGCTCTTCTTCCTTCTTGAGCCTCTTCCGCTCCGGGAAGGACCCAGTGGTCGGGTGTCTCTACTTCCGCCAGCGGACGGGGCTCAAGTGGTCCTTCCCCAAGATCCAAGCTCGGGACTCCCTGGGGCCATGGTCCGAGCGGTGGTTTTACCTGAAGAAAGGGGAGCTCGGCACGCTGTCCTACGAGGGGAAGCCCGTCGGTGGGAAGAAAGAGACCCCGGACACGGACGACCCCGAGGCCGACGAAGAAGCCATTGCCGCCATCCACCTCTGCGCCGAGCGCGGCCTCACCGGGCAGGCGATCGCCGTCGACTTCCTGCGGAGCCGGGTGTCTCCCCTGCGGTGGCGGGAGCACCCGTTCTACGAGATCCAGGGACGCGACGACTCGACCCGCGAGGGTACGTCTGGTACGCCCCGTCCCCTGCCTTGAGGTCTTGCTCGAGTCCCGCCGTCGTGCTTCTCTGAGAATGGTTTCCTTCTTGCGGCTTGAAGAATCTTGGGTGGCCGCCAGGGATGAGCGAGATGTTCGGAAGCTGGCGCTAACTATTCCATGGACGACTCCGTCTTCAAGAACATGCTCCGCCGCAAGGCGAGGTAAGCCATCCCACCAATGGACCAGGCGAGCGACCCGTGGCCTGCAATGACATTTTCGCGCGAGGACCACGGTGAGCCGCTGACACACCAGCGGATGCTCCCATTGCCCGGATGGGCAAGAACAAGAAGGGAAGAAGAGGCCCCTTCGGAGCGGACCGCGGAGAGGCGAAAAACCCCACGTCGAGTGGGGGATCGTCTGCAGTAAGGATTCTCATGGCCAAGCCCCGAGTCCATGCTCGGGTCTTTTAGCCGTCTGACGTGTTTTCCCCTTCGCAACAGCAGAAGCGCGGCGGCCGCCGCTAGGTCTCCCCCACCAGCTCAGGGTGCCCGGACTCGGTCCTCGAGGGTTGCCGCTGCGGACATCGTGGGGCCCTCGGGCGCCCAGGACCCGGGGCGGGCTTATTGAACGCAAGTGCCCTCCGAGGTCGAGGCAACAAGACTGCTGACCCCCCCTCGGCGAGGCGAAGGTGGCGACCCACGTAAGTTTTTTCAACTTCGACTCATCCCGCCTCTTCGTGTCTTCTTAGCTTAGCGCTGCTCTTGATCGCGGGCCCGAGCACGCATGCTCGAGACTTGCCCAGATTGACGATGGTCGTTGTCCAGTATGCGAGTCCGAGTCCGAGGAGGACGCCGAGCCGGTGTCTGGCGCCCGACCTTCACGCCCGACCGGACCCCTCTGGGCCGCCAAGTCCGCCCCAGATGGTGAGTTCTACGGGGTCGACGACCCGACGAGGAGGAGGTCGAGCCGCGACAGCAAGCAGACTTCAAGACCGGCGAGGCATGACGAGCCGCCACGACGACCTTCCGGGCCACCATGGAGGAGGACGCCAGAGCCCATGGTCGCGCCGAGGCGACACCCAGCTCCCCGACCACGGGCGCTCCGGTCTTGAGGCCGCCGTTCCATGACCAAGATGGTCGAGCCGCGGGGCCCCGCAGCCTCGCTTCGAGATGCTGCGTCGAGACCGAGGCCGCAACCCCAGTCATGAAGGCCGGGATGCATGGTGATCCGCCCACCGTCCTTTGGCGCCGGAGACGGCGGGGTTCGGCCGTGAGGCGGGACTAGCATCGCCGCCACGCCTTCCCGTCGGACGAATGAACCCACCGGGGAGACAGAGACTGAAGCCGCCCGGCGGGGCCCAAATCTTGCCCCAAGTGCTAGCAAAGGCCGAGGCCGACCTCGACACCCGTGGCCGGTCGGCGAGGAGGAGGAGATCCCAAGAATCGTTGACGATCATGAGGAGTTCTCCGCGCCAAGACGCTGGAGGGTCACCTCTGAGGTAAGGGTCTTCCGCGCCTCTCGTGGTTTGAAGTCTGGTTTCTTCAGATCTCACCTTTGGGCCGCCCCTTTGTCGTGAAGGTGATCACCCATGCCTCTCAAGGGCTACAAGGCCTTCAAGAGCATGCCGGCGTGCTAAGGGGCTTCGAGCGCTTGAGAGGCGCGGGAGGTCAGCGGCCAGGCTCATCAGGGACCATTGAGGTCGGCGGGGGAGCTCGGCGAAGGCCCGGAGCTCGGCGACTGCGCCCGACGATGATGGCGCAGAGGTAGCCCACGCGGCCGAGCTCGAGGAGGCCAGGACCTCCGAGCGCGAGTACGGCTTCAAGGTCGTGGAGCAAGAGCGCTCTCGCTTGACCAAGGCGCTCGAGGCCGAGCGGGCCAAGGTTGAAGCCACGAGAAGGCCGCCGCGCCAGGACGCCGCCCCGCCGCGAAGGCGTCCTCCGAGCTTCGAGGCCAAGGTCAGCTCGAGGAGAGGCTTCAGCGTCTTGGCAAAGGCGGTTGAGGACGAGCGGGCCAAAGTCGAGGCGCTGGAGAAGGCCGCCGCGGGTCAATCGTCTTCCTCGGCGAGGGTGCCTACCGGGCTCGAGGCCAAGGTCTCGGAGCTCGAAGGGAGGCTTGAGCGCGCCAAAAACGGCGGCAGTGCCATGGCCCGGCTCCAAGGCGAACGCCGCCAAGCCGGGCGCCTCAAGGAAGCCCTTCAACTGCAGGGCGACCTCTCGACCCTGCGCGCCAAAATCGCCGAGCTCGAGCAGGAGAAGCTTGACCGCGAAATGGCCGACCTGTAAAGAAAGTGCCCAACGTAGAATTCTAGTGGGGTAAAATGTACATAGGGAGGACAAACCCTTTTTGCGTTATTCCATTTAGTCGAAGTTCCATGGCGTGTATCCGTTCTGCCTTTGGTCGCGCTCCTTAGGTTGTTTGCCGGCTACCTGCCCTTATCCAGCCCCCGTTGGGTCCAAGGTCGAGCAATGTCGGCCTTGGGCACAAGACTTAGACGTGAGCAAACGATCGCGACACGCAGAGTGAAGAAAATATCCAAAGAGAACATGACAAGCAAGAGACTTGCACAGGCGGCGTTCGCATTGCGACCTCGAGCCGTGTCTTGCCCCATGGTTACAACCCGCGACCTACGGCTCGAGCTCGAGTCGAGAAGAGCTGGGTTGCGAGGTGTGGGCTTACGGTTAGCCCGACCACCGGAGCGGCGTGGATCTCGTGATGTTAAGACCAAGAGAAGTACGTAAGCGTCTGAAGGTCGTGTTCGAAAGGCGTCGGGTAACAATGGCGATATTCATAAGCGAGAGAGCGAGCGAAATAGACTTTATTGAAATTGAGGTAAAGGGTTACACATAAAACTTTGAAGTTGATCTATGTTCCACGAGCTAGAGAGCTCTCTCGCCACCGGCATCGCTAGCCAGTAAGCCCGTCGCGATCTGTTGAAAGCGACTCTATAGGGGCCCTCCCACCGTGGGGATAACTTGTTGGTGTTGGGCAAGACTGAATCCGTCTCGGGGCTAAGTCCCCAACAAGGAGCTTCTAGGTCGTCATCGAAGAGATGCATGTCTGCGAAGAGCTTGCGGTAGTCGTTGATCGTGGCGATGCCTGACATCTTACTTCTTCGCTAGGGCAAGGTCGAGACCTCTCATGCTCGAAGTCGACACAGTCGACCAAGTGACTGGCAGAGCCAGTGACCTCGGGAGGCGGGGCGGCCATCTGATCAACACGAGCTGGAAAGGTGTGGACCCTATGGCTCGGCTTGCGGTGGTACGAATAAACCATAAGACGGTGGGGAGTTCGTCCACCCAGGTCTTGCCGAATCGTTCGAGCTCATCTTCAACTCGCTTCTTGACGCCCTGGACGATTTGCCCGTTGGCGCGTTCCGCTGCTCCGTTGCTCTGGGGGTGAGCCACCGAAGCGAAGCATATTTTGATGCCGAGTTCCTCGCAAAACTCCTGGAACAACTCACTGGTAAACTGTGTACCGTTGTCAGTGATAATCTTGCACGGAACCCCATACCTGGTGACCACAAACAAGCGGAAAAAACGAACTGCCGCTCGAGCCGTTATGGTCGAGACCGGTTCAGCTTCTATCCACTTGGTGAAGGTATCAATGGCGACGAACAGGAACCTCTTCCCCCCTGTTGCTTGGGGAAAAGGGCCGAGGATGTCAAGCCCCACGTCGAAAAGGCGGCGGCGGGATGGTGCGGAAGCGTAAGGCGGAGTTGATGCGACGTCCGGGCGTGGGCGGCATGCTCGGCGGTCGAGCGATGTCACGAGCATCTGAAGCGCCAAGGCGATAGCCCATGCGGAAAGCCTTGCCGACCATCGTCCTGTACGAAGAGTGTGCCCCACAGAGGCCTGAATGGATGTCATTTAGCAGGTACTTACCCTCCTCCGTAGAGACGCACCGCGTGAGAATGCCGGAGACATTCCGCCTGTATAGTGCCCCGTCGACGAGCGCGTACAAACTCGCCCGGCGTTTGATCCTGCTTCTCTCGGCGAAGTCGGGCGGTAGGTCACCCTTGGCGAGGAAATTATAGATGGGTTCAGCCCATGAAGGGGTACCTTCCACCAGGGCGAGTAGGACCTCTTGGTCGAAGATCGAGGGGGCCGCCAGTGTCTCCAGGATGACGTCGGGCGGGAGCTTGTCGTCGGAGGAACCGAGCTTGGAGAGGAGGTCCGCGCTGGAATTGTCCTTCCTGGGGATGTGCTTGAGCTCCAGGTTCTGGAACCATTTTTCCATCTTGCGTACCTCGGCTAGGTATTTTGACATAGAGTCTTCCGAGCACTGGTACTCCTTGTTGTACTGGTTGACGACGAGCTGAGAGTCGCCCTTGACGACCAACCTTTGTACACCCAATGCCTTGCAAGCCCGCAGACCCGCCAAGAGGGCTTCGTGATACGCCACATTGTTGGTCGCGGAAACCGAAGCGAATAACATACCTCAAGTGGTCGCTTGTGGGTGATGATGAGGATTCGGCCCCGGCGCTTGAAGGACCTTGAGCCGTCGAAGAACATGGTCGGGGCCTTTCTTCCTCGACCTCGGGTTGGTGCGGCTGGGTAGTCTGCTTTCGACCACGAAGTCGGCGCGCTTGTGATTTGATAGCCGTTCGCGCCACGACACGGGCGTCGACGCGCCGCCGCCATTCCATGGCCCACTTGGCGATCCGTCCGCCGCATATACGGATTCATAAGATGTCCCGGCGGAAAGTTGCTCGACCACCACCGAAGTCGCTGAAGTAATGGCGAAGCTTCTTGCGAGCCATGAGAAAAGCATCTGAAGGTTTACGTACTGCGGGTAGCGCTCCTTTGGGCCGTGCAAGACTTGACATAGTAAATTGGGTCTTCTTTGGGACCAGCGCCGCCACCAGAGCGGCCGACGGCTGAGAGGTGGCCGCAAGGTAGAGCAACAATTTCTCATTGCCGGCCGAGGGTCGTGGCGAGGTGGGGTGGACAAATATACCTTCAGGTCGTCGAAAGACCGCTGTGCTTCCGGGGTCCACTCAAAGTTCCCTTCCTTGATACTCGAAGAAGCAGGAGCCCCGCTCATGAGCCTCGAGATGAACCTACTGAGGGCGGCCATGCGGCCGGTGAGGCTTTGCACTTGCTTGACCGAGGTTGGAGGGGCCATCTTCTCGATCGCCTCGATCTTCTCTGGGTTCGGGCCAACCCCCGAGCCCCCGATCATGTAGCCGAGCACTTTTCCCGACGCAGCGCCGAACACGCACTTCTCGGGGTTGAGTTTAATCTCGTGCCTGGCCAAGTTGGCGAAAGTCTCCTCGAGGTCTCGAACGTGGACGCCTTCAGAGAGGCTTTTGATGATGATGTCGTCCACATAGACCTCAAGGTTTCTCCCGATCTGGGGGTCGAACGTCTTGGTCATCAAACGTTGAAAAGTGGCCCCGGCATTGAGCAGACTAAACGACATGGTCGTGTAGCAATAGGTGCCGAACGGCGTGATGAACGCCGTCTTGCTCTCGTCGCCCGTTGCTAGCTTGATCTGGTGGTACCCGGAATAGGCGTCCAGAAAGCTTAGCATCTTGGCGTTCGCGGTGGAGTCGACGATCGGTCGTCTTGGCGGAGGCGGAAGTTATCCTTCGGCGGCCGAGTTCAGCCCGTGTGGTCCACGACATCCTCCACTTACCGCCCTTCTTACGGGCGATGGTGGATTCGCCAACCATTGGAGTAGTCGACCTCACGAATGAAACCGGCCTTCAAGAGCTTGTCGAGGTTCTCCTTGATGATCGCCACCTTCTCCGGAGAGAAGCGGCGCAACTTCTGCCGTACGGAGCGGCAGTCTGGCCTGACTTGCAGTTTGTGCTCGATCACCTCCCTCGGGACGCCAGGCATGTCTGCGGGTTCCCAGGCAAAGATGCCCTTGTTGGCGCGGAGGAAGGCGACAAGCTCGAGTTCCTATTTGGAACTCAGCCCGGCTGAGACGTGGATGCACCTGTCGGTCGTCCTCCTCGGCAACCGGCTTTCTTCGTTGGCCGGCCGGATTACCGCCTGGGCGCGCTGCGGCTGCGCTGGCGGCGTCTTCTGGCGTCGGTGGCGGTGCGATGGCTGCCATCGCTTCTCGGTGTGGCTCGAAGGCCAGCCTGGTGCGGCGATAGCGCGGCCTCGGATGCACCCGTCGAGCTCTTGCCAACGCCCGGCCAAAGTTCGACCTCACCCTATCGGGTCGGCCATGACCCGGCGATAAGCGGCGCTCCCGAGAGAGCAGGGTTTCGGACGACAGCGCCGGCCTCTCTGTGCTCTCGCGGAGAGCGATTATTACTGTTGATGGCAACCTCCACCATTCGGCGGCGTCTTCCGGTCTGCGGATCACGGTCATCCGCAGCAACACCAGCGCCAGGCCGTCCGCCGCCAAGACGTCGGTTCGAGAGGCGGCGGTGAGGTGAAACGAGGGCGTGGAGTCGAGTCGCGTCCGTGTCGTGCCGTTGAGCGTGTGTTGATGAAGCGCGCCATGCTCCCAAGACCTAGTGATTTCCCTGCGAAAGAGCAAAGCCAATCGGGCCCCACGGTGGGCGCCATTGTCGGCAGCCGGGATCGCCGATCGCGAAATGAAACGGGGTTTAAGTGATTAGGGACGGATCGGGCTTGGCTCAAGCGAGGGGACAAGTCGTGTCGTCGAAGGTCGAAGCTAGGCGATAACGAACACGAGACGAGGTTTATCTTGGTTCGAGCCCGCGAGGTAATAGTCTACTCTCGATCGCCTTGCGGCGGTGTTCTTTTCTATTGATTGAGTACAGTGGGGTGTTTACAGCTTAAGCTCGACAATGGCTATGGCTAATGCTCAAGCTCTTAGGTGTCCCGTGAGTTCGTGGACTTCGTGTCTCTTTAAAGACTGTGCTTCCATGGCCTTCACACCTCCCCTGCACACAACGGACGGGAGAGATTCCTGGGAAGTGGCCTTCATGCACGTTGAGGGCAGGCAGTAACCGCTCCGGACTTGCAGCATGTACCTGCGCCTGCCTCACGACCCGCTCCTTGAGCAACCGCCGGTCAAACGCTTGATCCGAAATCCAAGGGCGGACAACGGCACCTAGACAGGAGCCCGCTCGAGCCCGAGGACGAGCGGGGGCGTGCTCGAGGCCAACGCGCTCTAGGTCGGCGCCCGCCAGCACCAGTGTCGTGGTCGAGCCGCCGAGCTCGAGGTCCGTTGACCGTGTTTCGACCGGTCAAAGGACGCCCAACCCTCGTCATAAATCCTAAAATGATAAAATAATTTATACATGCTCCTGAATTCATGAGAAACTCATTTGTGCAAAAATATTTAATATTCAAACTCATTTGATATTACATTTGAATTTAAAAGTACAAATAAACTCTAGCATGACACCGTTATAAATAAGAACCCAACTTTAAATCATGCATGCTTTCTATGATTTATTTATATTTGGATTTTATCTGATTTCTTTTTGTCCGTATTGAAACTTGTTATTTGTCATTTGTCATGTTCTTCGTTCGCAACGTGTAGAACCCGACGTAATTACCTTCCGTCAATGACTGCGACCTCAAATTCGTCGAAGACATCAATAAGCAAGGCAAGCACCCTCCTTTGACCATGTTGATCCCAATTTTATAAATATTTTCATTAAATGTTTTGATTGCATGCGTATATTCATTAAACTCTGTTATATTGTGGGTAATGGTAGTTATACCTGTTGATTCCTGAAACCTCCTTGATATAAATGAATTTGTGAACCTTGATACCTTAGAATCATGATTAGACAATATATAATGTCAATCTAGGTATACATGATGTTGCTTAGCTATGCTTTAGACTTAGTATACATCAAATAGGGACATTGATCAAATGATATTTGGATATGCTGAGGCATGATGATGATTTTTACACATGTTGAGACATGATAGTGATTTTTGGTTATTTTAATTAAAAATGAAAATAAAGTTATAATATTGATGCAGGCAATTATTGGCAATAGCCTGGTGTGCATGGATTTGCACGTAGATTAGGGGGAGATTGTTGCCCGTGTCGGATTAAGGACCGAACTATGGGTTGTTTTCAGGCCAAGATAACCGTACAACCACAAGTACTGGTATGGGACAGTCTTAACCTATTAGGTTACTTAAAACTGACTTTGCACATTGGTAGGCTGGAGTTTTACGAGCTTCTTCAGTGACTGGTTGCTCGTAGGTTACGCTATGCTATGGGATCACTATTTCACGTACAGCGAATGTACAAGCACCTTAATATTTCACGTACAGTGATTGTACAAATATCTTTCACCACCATAGCATATCGTCACCATGCTGGTGCAAAGCTAGGATTAAGTAATGTAACGGTTATGTCATGACTCTCTGCGGTACACCAAAGGAAGTGTACTAATAGCTTGCACAAGGAGTTAAGTCATGTCTTGTGGGTAAAGCTGTACAACTCTGCAGAGTAAAAACTAATCGATTAGCCGCGCCCGCGGTCATAGGCACTTGGTAAAGTCATCACATAGTTAGCTGTTTTATCTTACAAAATGTGGATTCTGATATATGCTGTCAAGCATCATAATTTGAATTGGATATCCTTGTTGGAAAGGAATTATTTCGGATTGACATGTATTGTCAATGATTGATTCATGGAGATGATCAAAGGAACTGAGGTTCGTGAAATTTACTATTTTTACTTGTAAATTAAACTGCTTTTATTTAAATTCCGTTTATGTTCTACAATTCAGTAAATTCTTTTGCAAACTAGCTTTCTGCCAATTAACCATTAAGCCTTTTCTTTGAAATGGCCTGCATGTATGATAGGATTTGAAAAAGTCTTGCTGAGTACGCAAGTACTCACCCTTGCTTATATGTTGTTTTTAGGGTGAAGAATCAGAATAGCTCGATGAAATTATTCGACGCAGGATTCGGGAATGTTAACGAGTTTTTCTAGGGATTATGTCTTGTCAGTTGCCTGAGGGATTGAATGGGCACACTACAAGACTCTGGATTCTTTCCGCTGTATTACTCTGAATTGTAAGACTCTATTGTATAAATTACCATTATTATTTTGTAATAAAGAGTATAGATGTGATATCAATTGTATAAATGTGCGTACTAGCTACTGATCCAGGGACTAGTACTGTGTGCACATGAGATTTCCATTTTTGCATTTTATGTAAAAATGAGGGTCACTACACAGGTGGCTACAGTGATCAAGGATGCAGTGCTCACCTGTGCTTTTGCCGTATCTCTATAATTCTCGAACAAGTTACCAGTTTTTTGTTTCTTTTCATTGCGTCTCTCTACTTGGATGTTTGGGTCTCTCTCATGTAGTGTTATTTCTCAGAGTCGTTGCGGATCTCTCTCATGTAGTGTTTCATGTGGGGTTGCGTTGTGAGGTTTTTTCCCGGTTTTCCCTAAAAAAACTGGGCCCAAAAATCTTTTTTTCCTTCTAAATAATATTTGCAGCAATCCTCTTGCTGCTCTTTCGAAAAAAAATACGCTGTAATCTCTACTAGTAAGGACATATCTAAAATTTTCAAAAATTTTGGCCTCCCTTCCCTGTCCCCTGCGAGGGAGGAGACACGGTAGTGGTGGAGGACAGCAGCCGGGTGCGGCGGAGGTGGCTCGTCGAGATCGCCCGCTGGCACCCCTCCACCGCACAATTCCAAGCCGCCGCTTCCCACCTCCCGCCGCACGAAGACCTCGCCATCGCCAGATACGTACACTCACACCCCCGCCACTCGTACACCGACGCTTGATTTCCAAATCTTGTTAAGATTGTCCCCTTCTTAACCTCTACAATCGATTTCACCTCATTCTTTATTGCTTTGCCCCCATTCATTTCGCGAATTGCTACTATTACTCTATTAGGTTCGATGAGAAGAAAAAAAATTGTAATAGCCAGGCTTGGGTGCAAATTAAACCCCTAGTAAAGTAGTAATTAATGTATGCCCTGTAGAGATCTTACAGGTAAATTTCAACTCACTAGTGCAGGTTTGTCATGGATGATGACAGGAAGCGAGCACTCGTCAGTCTGCTGCTCAAGTACTCCCTTGTGCACCATGTTCTCTCCATCCCATTTCACCAAATTGACATATGCCGCACAGTTGAAGGGAAACCGTACCTGGTGCTGAATTTCTACTTGTTCGGTTCCATTCTGCTACTCGTGCAATCATCCATCCCTATCGATTACGCCCGACAATTGATCACTCTTTGATTCATTTGCACCCTGTTGTTATCTTGCAGCAGAACAAGGATGTAACCTTCCCAAACTACAACTTTAACACGTCGCATCAGGGAGACTACGTTGGGATAGCATCTGAACCACTTTGCATTGTTGGCCTCGACGTTGTGTCCATCTCCAAGCCTCAGGGAGAAACTACCATGGAGTTCATCAAGAACTTCTCTTCATACCTCACAGTTCATGAGTGGAACTGCATTGTTCGTGCTGGCACTTGAGATGAAATGTTGACAGATTTCTACAGGTATAATGTTTCAGACATTGCTAATAGGGGATCGATATATGCATAATCAGCATTTCAGTCGTGATATGTTGCATCAATGTGTTTTTATGGGTATGTTTGAATGGCAAACACTGGATGTGCGATAGCATCTACTATAACAGGTGTATCAACGAACCCCATTCTTACGATTGCTCAGGATATGCCCTACCCTCTTTTAGCTGCCAGGGACTAAGAACTTGTTGTAGAACAACCAAGATTAGATACGGCAAGGGAGATTGTACACGTACACTAGTTTCTTGCTAAAGCTAATATGAAAGGGGGAAATTTTACAAGAATGTAGTACATGATTTATCTAAAGTTCTAAACATACCAACTTTTTGAATGTTATTGTAATTACACAGAACAACATCTTAATAACATTAGCTAACATTGAGCATGGCATAAACAAGGACATGTAAACATTGTACTAGATCCTCCATTAAAGACAATACCTAACTAGCTAGCCCTGTCCATTTTTCAGATAATGAAAACTGGGCAGTACGTGTTCCATTGTTTCTCACGGCTCACGGTACGCTCACGTCACGAGCTTACTTACTCTGAAACATAGCAAGAATCTCTATAGCTTTTTTTTGAAGAAATTTCTCTTCGTTTCAGAAATTAGGCATGTTAATTACTCCATGCATTTTTACCCCCATGCCGTAACTCTCTTGTTCACCATGAAAATATGGCGGTGTGAAGGGGCAACGTAGGGCCCACGTGCCAGCCTCTTGGACTGACACAATCAACCATGCTTCCCCGACTTGGCCTTCCTACCAATTTACCTTCCTAATGCAGCAAAACATTTAAAAAAAGGGAAAAAAACGGTAGGGAAAAGAAGAAGCAGTAACAGCTTCCCACTACGCCACCTCTGCTCTCCTTGTCAGCTCCCCCAGATCAACCTCACGCGCCCGGATCTAGTCCTACTGATGCAATCCTGTGGCGGAGCTATCGGAATGGCAAGGTACGACAGCGACAGCGGACAGCCACTCCATCGATTGATCGATCTCATTACGCAACCATGCATCCCATGAGCCATACCGATAGCTCTACCACGCATGCATGCGTGCTTGGATGCAGCCATGCACGTTGACAACTTGACAAGGAAATGAAGTAGTAGCCTAGCATATGTTGTGGCCGATGTGCACTAAGACTAACTAGTTGAGACTTGAGAGCTACGAGAGGACGCGGGCTAATTGGGCCAAGCCCATTGCACTGCATGAGACTCGTCAGCACTCAGCAGATCGAGAGGCGGAAGCGCGAGTGTCGTTTCGTGTCGCCGCCACCGCCGCGAGAACCAGAGGCGAGTGTTGATTACTTGATTGATTTGCTGTTGTCTCTCATCGGCTCATCGCCATAGGCCACACCGCCAAGGGCCACGGCCACCATCGAGCAGCAAGCAACAGGCGACAGCTACTAGCTAGCGGTAGCTGCGGCACGCTGGGTCGCCGGCTCGCCCCTCGGCGGCTCAACCCCCGCATCGCACAGGCAACAGCCTAGCCAACGCCCCACAGCAAACCAACAATGCTACCCAACAAGGGGAAGGGCAAGGAGAAGTAAAAAATAAAAGGTAAATTAATTGAAAACATTATTATAGATTTCATCTAATGTAATCATGTAGGCATGTAGTTGTGAAATTATTTGCCAAATTATTGAATTATTTTTCTCGTTGGTGATTTCATGTAGATTTGATAAATTATTTTAGCAAAGTGTCTAACGGATCAAGGGCAAATCAAAGTGCCGATGCAACCAGAAACAATGAGGTAGAAATACAAGAACAAGAGGCCCAAGATGATGTTCATGTTGATATTGGAATTGAAGGTGCAAGTGCAAGCAACAATGGCAGATGATCAAGGTACTAATGAGTTTAATCTAGACCACATTGTCGCTGATCCAAGTCTTCGTATTTCAATTGATAATTTTCATGCAAACATTAGAGATAATATTAGAAGGGCATATGTGGCTAATGGTTCGACTCAACCAATTGGTCATACTTATCCTCGTGATTCGAATGGAAGGACTTTTCGCGAAGAATGGTATAAAACATATAATTGGTTGGAATATAGTGTTGAGAAGGATGCGGCTTATTGCTTCTATTGCTTTCTTTTCAAACGACGTGGTTTGGATGAAAAATTTGGTTATGACACCTTTACAAAAAAGGGTTTTAACATATGGAAGAATGCATATAGACTACTTCCACACCATGTTGGTGGTGCTAATAGTGTTCACAATCGATCAAGGACGGCATATGAAGTTTTTAAAAATCAAAGAGCAAGTGTGGCAAATAAGGTTACAACTTATAGTAAGGAGTCACTTATTAAGTATGAGACTCGTTTAGAAACATCTTTAGGTATTGCACGCTATCTTCTAATGCAAGGTGAACCATTTCGTGGACATGATGAGTCTTCTTCTTCCTTTAATAAGAGTAATTTTTTAGAGTTGCTTGATTGGTATAAAGAAAGGAATGAGGAAGTGAAACATGCATTTGATAAGCTATGTCCTAAAAATGCCCGTATGACTTCTCCGACTATTCAAAAAGAAATTGCAAAATGCTACGCGGAAGAGGTCACCAAAGTAATAAAGCAAGAGATTGGGACTAGTCTCTTCTCCATTCTTATTGATGAATCTCGAGATATATCAATCAAAGAACAAATGGCTGTGGTTGTAAGGTAAAAGTGTGATTACGTCTTTTGTTTTACATTCTTTTATTCAACTTGTATTCAATTAAATTAATTGTTTCATTTATCTTGTAGGTTTGTGAACAATAAGGGAGAAGTTATTGAAAGATTTTTGGGTATCAAGCATGTCACAGAGATAACATCAAAAGCATTGAAACGTGCATTGGTTGAGATGCTTAGTGGGCATGGTTTGCTTATTGCTAGACTACGAGGACAAGGCTACGATGGGGCTTCTAATATGAGAGGAGAATTCAATGGTCTTCAAAAGTTAATTCGTAATAAGAACCCATATGCTTTCTATGTCCATTGTTTTGCTCACCAATTACAGTTGGTAGTTGTTGTTGTATCAAGATGTTGTTCATCTATCGAGGATTTCTTCGAATATGTGGGATTGATTGTGACCACCACTAGCGCTTCTTGCAAGAGGAAGGATGTATTGTTAGATAAGCATCGTAAAAATACTTTGGGTAAGTTGGAGAGTGGTGAGATTTTTTCAGGAAGAGGGCAACATCAAGAAACTTCCTTGGCTAGGCCTGGAGATACTAGATGGGGTTCTCATTACAAAACCTTGCTCCGCATTGAAACAATGTGGGATTCAGTAGTACAAGTACTACAGATTGTGCAAGAAGATGCACGTAATCCATGCACAGCGGGGGGATTGGTGCATATAATGAAATCTTTTAGCTTCGTATTCATCATGAAGATGATGTTGAAAATCCTTTGTATTACTAATGAGTTATCTCTTGTCTTGCAAAGGAAAGATCAAAATGTTGTTCAAACTATGTCATTGCTTATTGATGTGAAATCACGATTGAGCGACTTGAGAAACAATGGTTGGGAACCATTGTTTGCAGAAGCCAAAGCTTTTTGTGATACAAACGAGATCCCATTGTCAAATATGGAGGAACCAATTTCAAGATGGGGTAGATCAAGAAAAGGAGGAAGGAACATGGTCACTGAGGAACATCATTTCCGTGTTGATACCTTCTATGCTGCTATAGATGCTATTACCACAGAGTTTGATCATCGCTTCAATGAGGTATCTTCATAGTTGCTTACATGCTTTGCTTGTCTTGACCCAAGAGATAGTTTCTCTAAGTTCAATGTGGATAAGCTTGCTCGACTCAATGAAATCTATGATGAAGAATTTTCTTTCGTTGATCGTGCGGCTATAAAAGATCAACTTGATCTCTTCATTCGTCATGTACGAAGAGTTGATGATTTTATTGTCTGTCATGACCTTGCAAGTCTAGCAACAAAGATGGTTAAGCTTGAAAGCCATATTGTATTTCCATTGGTCTATCGTCTTATTGAGTTGGCATTGCTATTACCAGTGGCTACAGCATCAGTTGAAAGAGTCTTCTCAGCTATGAAGATTATCAAGACCGATTTGCGTAATAAGATATCTGATGATTGGCTTAATGACTTAATGGTATGCTACATCGAGCGAGAGATATTCAAAGGACTTCCTCTTGATGGAATTAAGAAGCATTTTCAACGGATGAAAACTCGGCAAATGCAATAGCCTTGTCTCCTAGACATAATTAGTATTTTGTCCGTACGTCTTTTGTCTTCTTGTGCATCTTTTATGGTATATAATTCTTTTTTTCACTTTATTTAGTGTCATGCACTTTTATTAATATGTGTATTATTTTGATTTTGTGTGATAGTACTTAATCTATAGTATAAATTTTGCCATACCTTAATTTTGTTCCGTCCTAGTCCTACTGACGCAATCAATGATTCAAAACCAGAAGCATTTCACGCGGATGATGCTTAGGAATCATGGCATGCTTGCATCATCATGATGGTGCTGTGGGGCTCAACGCCCCAGCGGTCGTTGCCGGGGTAGGGGACGAGGTCTTCCTTGGGCAGCAGCAGCGGCCGCTCCAGGGACCGCACGTCCTCCAGGCTGTAGTCCGCGGCGGCCTCCGCAAAGTAGGCGCCATCGGCGGTGCACTGGATGGCGCAAGCGGGTAGAATAACACCAACACCTTAGCCAGCGCGTCACGGATGATCCCGAGTACTGGGCCGGGCGTGCGTTTGGAATTTCCGATTACAATTATGGGAAAATTCCGTTCCGAGATTACAATTTGGCGTGGACGTGATGATGGGAGAGGAAGATGATTAAGCGGGGTGGGGACGCGCGAGTCCGCGTCCAGGGGCGCCGGGTACGACGCGGCAAGTTTCCTTCCGGTAGTCTCAACCTATCTGCTTAGGAATCATGGCGTGCTTACTTGCATCATCATGATGGTGTTGTGGGGCTCAACGCCCCAGCGGTCGTCGCCGGGGTAGGGGACTAGGTCCTCCATGGGCAGCAGCAGCGGCCGCTCCCGGAACGGCACGTCCTCCAGGCGACGCGGCAAGTTTCCGTCCTCCACGGCCGGTCGGAAGATTAGGCGGTAGTCTCAACCTATCTGCTTTTCCGTGCTAGCTAGCCCTCTTTAGCGTGCACTGGACTGGACTTGTGGCGGAATGATCATCTCCACTTATTAGATGACGAGCAATATCAGAATCGTGTGTGCATGATATATACATCATACATGGGCAGGCAGCAGCTTTCGTCGAATCATGCATGTACGTACATCCATCTCCCTTTTCTTTCAATTAATTTAAATTTGTCACAGTTAAAAACCCGTTTGAAAAGCGAGAAATAATTTTACGGTAAACAATTCAATTTTCATACGTATCACGAACCTTCCAATACCAGTGAGCTCAAAATGTTAATTCAGTTGGACGCGCGTTTCTTGCAATTTGCTCCAAGGCGTCTTGTCTGAACAACAGCTAACCAATCTATCCAAGCTATCTAGGCTAGTTGTATCTTATAACCTCTTGAGAATTCCTGTGGGCGCAAATTGGTTGCCACCCTTTCAGCTTTATGAACTGAAATTAGAATCGCAGTTCCCGCAGTGGCTCCAGGCAGAAATTGGAATGGCAACAATATATTTGCACTTCACGGGGACTACGGGACCTTTGCCTGATTGGTTTTGGACTTCGTTGACCTCTCTCACTAGCTAGGATCTCACCAACATCCTGCTCACAGGCATGCTGCATACTCTTGAAGTGCATATGAAGTCATTGCAATTCTTGGTGCTCGGTTCATTGAAGTCCCTTGATCTCTCATGGAACCAACCGTCTGGCGTTATTCCTGGAAGCATGACATCACTGGACTTGCTGAGCCACCTCAACATGTCCTACAACAATCTTTCCAGGAAGATACCCCAGCTCTTAGCTTCAAACCCTTGGTGACGAAGATCCAGGCATATACGCAGACGCAGACAACAAGTATCTGTGCAACCCACATGAACAGTAAATTAGTCGGAAGACATCAGAATTCAGAGGATTTGGATTCTCAGCTGTATTGTTGGCTACTTGTATTCAGCAAGGCAGTGAGCGAGGGCACTTCCAATTCACCGACTCCATACGTGAGGAAGTTTGTGAGTGAATGATCCTACTGAAGGTAAAGGTGAATAGTAAATTGGTGGGACGATATCAGAATTCAGAGGATTGAGCTTGCAAGAACTACCTGAGCCAAAAGTATAGTACACTGGTGCTTGCTTGTTATTTGCAGAGCCTATTCGTCTGCAATGTTTGGGCAAGAATGTGTGCAAGTGAAGAGTATCGAGGTATCGTTCTGTATCTCCGCTTTTTTAAAAAAAAAATTTGACCGAAAGCTCTGGCATTTCGTTAAAAAATGGAACTACACCCGGGCCGAACCAAGGTTCAAATCCGGGCGGGTGGCTGCGCTACGGCAAGCCCTGCCATCCGAGCTAAGGCTCGGTCTCGTATCTCTGCTTTTTGCTCGAAGTCTTGAACCTTGATGTGGCTCTTAATTTGCGTTGAAAGAATTTAAAAGTGGTGTATATTCTAACAATAGCAGCAATAGTAGTGTGTTGATGTGCGCTCCAGGGCCTCTGGCGATTGTGCCCTTTGCGCAAGAAAGTTCTTGTTAGTTTGTTTGATCTGAGGTGCGGACCTCCTGGGTGGAACCTACCTAATCCTGTTGGGCCTTCCTTGCCTGAAGAAGCGCTCAAACAAAGTAAAAGTTGTACTTTCTTTTGAAAAAGGTAATACTGAAACTTAAAGCCATATGCTCCTTAGAGGCATTGTAACCACAATAGCTAGTGATCCCTCTGGTCACAAAATGAGTAATGTTTTGAACATTAATACAGTCTCAAAATGCAATTTTGATCATTAATTCATATTATAATATATTTACAAAGAGAAAAACTACCTAACGTTGTCGCAATAAACAGAAATTGCCATTTGTGTCAGGCGCACTGTGCGGCAAGCGCAGATGCACGGATCCAGTCATCTTCCTCATCGGTAGTGACAAAATACCCCAGATCCTACGATCATCGCCTACCTCCTCATCTGGATCACAGTGATGTTCAACACCAACTATGCCTACATCGCTTTGGCTTCACCTTTTAAACGAGGAGGGGGAGGAGGCAGGTCTCAGGCCACCCAGGCCTGGGCCTAAGGCCTAGCAACAAAAGACCATGTCGGCCATACAAAAGCCCATACAAATGCCGACCGTACCTGTGGGCATGCAATGGCCTGGGCTCGAGGCTTTGGGCCCGGCTGGCTTCGCCCCTGGGAGAAGGCAGTAGTGCCGGCGGGTGGCAAGGGCGAGGTGGCAGCCTTAGGTAAGTATGCCACGAATTTATTGTTCTTTTTTTTATTTTCTGATGAAACTTGTTGAAATTTGATGAAACCTGTTAAGCTTACTAAAACTTTTTGAAACTTTTAGCTCGAAACTTGATGTGACCTGTTGAAGCTTTTAGGTCAAAACTTAATAAAATCGGAGTTTGAAAATCTAAAACTTATCGAAACTTGGTCTTGAAACTTTCTCAAAATCTTGTAGAAATACGGGAAACTCACTAAAACCTAAAACTTTTTCAAATGTTTCATAAACCATCTGGAAACGTCCGATCCAGCTGTGTAGTTTTGCCTTTTCCCTTGCTTTCTTTGTATATATACGTCTCTTCTCCATCGAGCTCATTACGCACAAATCTTTTACTACGTGTTCTCGAGAACAAAAGAAAATTAGCACACCAACACGGAGGGAGCGACACCTCTCTCCTTCTGCCAACAAGGCGGCGTTGGGGTTAATATCCAAACGAAGACGGATACATGGCGTCTCTAGTTGCCAGGTAATCATCCGTCTTCTAATTCCGGGGGAATTCCCAATCGGGCGTTCGTTTGAGCCGAGCCGCCCTCAAAAAAAAGTTTCACGTTTTGGTCCTTTTATAAATTATGAATAAGTCCTTCACGATTTTTTGTGAGAGAAATATATTTTTCTCTAAAATCGTGTTTGGGTCCTCGTGCGCCATTTTTCAGAAAAAAACTCCCGTTAAATTCAAATCACGAACAAATTCTTTTCTAATTTTTCAGGATAGCGGACAGGTCAAAAAACGTAACAAACAGGTCCTTGCTCCTTACGTCTAGGTCCTTTCTTCGTTTTTCCCGGGGAAAAAAGTTTTCGTCGCCAGAAATATTTGTGCAGCTCTATCTCTAGACTTTTTTCCCACCTCGATTTCCCATCTCGATCTCTGATATTTTTTAAAACATGTATTATTACTCGGTGAACGCGTAGAATGTTAGCTTCGATAAAAGAAGGTTGTCATCTCTAATAATTTTTCACCCTTTTCCCTCTAGACTTTTTCCCCACCGCCTCTAGACTTTTTCCCCACCGTGGTTTTCCAGCTCGGTCTCCAATATTTTCCAAATAATTCGTCGAAAGAGATATTTCTACAACTCTATCTCTCTATTTTTTCCCCCGTTTCGCTCATTATTTCGACGATTTAAAAAATAAAACGCCATAAAAAAAAATTTTTCTCTGAAAAAAGCGGCACGTCTTGGCGTGTTCTGCTGCAAAAAATTTGTGTTCTTTCAATTAGTTTAGCTCATTATTTGGGCGATTTAAAAATAAACGCCGAAAAAAAAATTTTTTCTATGAAAACTTGACATCTTGTGGCGTGTTACGCCGCGAAAAAAATTGTGTTCTTTCAGCCGTTTCGCTCATTATTTCGACGATTTAAAAAATAAAACACCGCCGAAAAAAAGAATTTTTTTATGAAAAAGTGGCACGCGCGGCGTGTTAAAAAAAACGTATTGACGTTTGGATCTTTCGTGAGAGGACCCTAAATAGATACAAAAAGACGTATTAACATTTGGATCATTCCCATTTGTTTTACGAAAAGGACCTTCGATTTAAGCATAAACGCAGATGCACTTTTGTTTTTCAATTTGTTTAGAGTTTCCTCGATTTTTTAAAAAACGCCGACGGAAAAAAAAACGAAAATTTTCTCGCGAAAAAAACAACGCACGCGACATATACGCCGCGCAAACTATCCTAGTTAATTCGATAGATGAGCAAGCTTGGCGTTAGCCTTGATAATACATACTAGTGCTTATGTGTTTTTCCCCCTTTGATCCTACGTGCAGAAGCTGCAGCAGTGTTCGCGGAGCCATGCACGGTTTGCTCCCTGTTCTGCTGCTGCTGCCTATTTTGCTTCTGGCCGTCGGTGCCTCGGGGTGCACCGGGAAAGAACGGGACGCCCTCCTCGCCTTCAAGGCCGGCCTCAAGGACCCTTATGGCCGATTAGCTTCATGGAGCGGCGGCCCAAACTGCTGCCGCTGGTACGGTGTGAAGTGCAGTAACAAGACTGGCCACGTCGTCAACCTCGACCTCAACAACAATTACTACCCTCCTCAACCCCTATCAGGTGCCATCTATCCATCACTGCTATCTCTGGCTCATCTAGAGTACATCGATCTCAATGGGAACGATTTCCAGGGTGCAAGCATCCCTGGCTTCATCGGATCTCTCAAGAACTTGAGGTATCTGGACCTGTCGGACGCTGGCTTTGGTGGGGAAATCCCTCCTCAGCTTGGTAACTTGTCAAGGCTGAGTTATCTTGCAATGGACTATACTGGGGCCAGTGTCAGTATCTCTGCTACCAACCTTCATTGGCTAACTAGGCTTTCTTCACTGACGGACCTTGACCTGTCACGTTGCAACTTATCTTCCGCTTCGGGCTGGCTAGAGTCAGTGAACATGCTTTCTTCCCTCGAATATCTTTTCTTACCGGACACTACTCTCCCGCCCACCGACTTGAATTCTCTATCCCAGGCCAACTTCACACATCTTGTTCAAATTGATCTCGCGTACAACTTCATCAACTCTCCTTTCCATACTGGTTAACCAACCTACGGTCTCTGTCATATGTCATCCTAACGGATTGTGGGCTCCATGGGTGGATCCCTGAATCTTTGGGGAATTTAACCAGCCTCAACAGCCTAGGCTTGGCCATCAACAATTTGGTAGGAGAAATCCCAGGATCAATAGGAGCCCTATGCAACTTGAATGCGCTATTCTTGGCTCAAAATAATCTCACCGGGGATGTCGCAAATGTAGGGAAGGCCATGTCGCGCTGCATGAATCAACTCATTGCAGTCGACTTTCGGTTTAATAGACTAACTGGGAGTCTATCTGGATGGTTTGAGTCATTCATGGACATCCAGGCAGCTGGTCTTGCCCATTCCAACAATAGTGGTAATCTCTCAAACTTAGTAGACTTAGGTTTTTCTGGCAATTCGCTTCATGGCACCTTGACTGAGCAACACCTAGCCAATCTACCCAATCTATATACTTTACTTCTATCTGGTAAATCCTTGAGAATTGCCTTGGACATAAATTGGGTGCCACCCCTCCAGTTTTATATGCTCCAACTACATTCTTGCCAACTAGAATCACAATTTCCACATTGGCTCCAGACGCAAACTAGAATTCAGGCAATAGATTTGCACGATACGGGAATTGTAGGCCCGATACCTGACTGGCTTTGGACTTTGTCCACCTCTCTTGCATACTTGGATCTCTCGAATAACGTTCTCACCAGCAAGCTGCCAGCATCTTTAGTGCATTTGAGAGAGCTGGATTCTTTGGTCATCAACTGTAACCGATTGGAGGGTAAGATTCCTGATATGCCAGACAGAATTCGTGTGATAGATCTCTCCAACAACTCTTTCTCAGGATCATTGCCCCACAGATTAGGAAGAAGCAGCAGCATGGAATACATTCTACTATCGAGTAATCGTCTTAATGGAAGCATACCTTGGCACTTCTGTGACTTGATAGAGTTGTTAGTAGTAGACATTTCAAACAACAGTTTATCTGGTGCACTCCCAGATTGTTGGAAGCAAAACTCGAGTCTACGTGTGTTGGATTTCTCTAGCAACAACCTAGAAGGAGAAATACCTCCAAGTATAGGCTCTCTTACTCTACTTCGTTGGTTGCACTTAAACAACAATGACTTATCTGGGGTGTTGTCCTCCTCTCTACAGTCATGCAAGGCGTTGACTTTCCTTGACATTGGAGAGAATCATTTCACGGGTTCCATACCAGCATGGATAGGAAAGAGTCTAAAATCCCTTAGATTCCTTCGGCTGCGATCAAATCAATTTTCTGGAAACATTCCAGCCGATTTGTCACAACTTCGATGGCTTCAAGTGTTGGATCTAGGCGATAACAAACTATCAGGGACCCTGCCACACTTTCTTGGAAATTTTACGGCAATGGCTTCACAACAATCGTTGCAATTGGATCCAATACTATTTAATCGGTACCTTGTTGGCTCTAATGTTAGCTATTTTAGCAGCCTATTAGACCTTACTATCAAAGGAGAAGAACGAATGTATTCAATGAATCTATATCTGATGAAAAGCATTGACCTTTCAGACAATGAATTGACTGGAGAGATTCCTACCGAAATTGGTGCCCTTGTGGCGCTCAAGAACCTCAATCTATCAAGAAATCACCTGAGTGGAAATATTCCTGAGACAATTGGCAGAATGCTCCAGTTGGAATCGCTTGATCTCTCGTGGAACAGTTTGTCTGGTGTTATTCCCCAAACCTTAGCGTCACTGGACTCGCTAGGGCACCTCAACCTGTCGTACAACAATCTTTCCGGGAAGATACCCCCGGGGTCTCAGCTCCAGACCCTTGGTGATCAAGATCCATACATATATGCAGGAAACAAGTATCTATGTAGCCCTATCACCTCTGAAAGCTGTTCTGAAGATAAGGGCGATCCACTTGATCACGGTGAGCGTAAGGATGGCCGTGATATATGGTTGTACGTGATTTCAGGGCTTGGATTCGGCTTTGGATTCGCAGCTGTTTGGTGGCTACTGGTATTCAGCAAAGCTGCGAGCAAAGTGTACTTCCAGCTCATCGACTCGACGTATGAGAAAATCTGCGATTGGGTGGTCCTGCTGAAGATAAATGTGAATATGAAATTGGTGGGAAAAAATCAGGACTCCGACGACTGAATTAGCTTGCAAGAACAACACGTAGGTACCGGCAGGAAGACGTACAAATGCTGGTACTTGCTTGCCATACACTTGCTGGTGCTTCCTTGCCATCTCATTTGCAGAACATACATGTTGTTGCGTCTGTAACGATATATTATCGAGCATGAATGTGTATTGTAATCGTATCGCCATCCATCTGGAATAATCTAGCGGACAATGTGTCCATGTACCATTTTTCTTTTTATCTTGGATGTTTGTCATATATGTGTGTTGATGTTTTTTTTTTTTTGATCAGATGTGTGTTGATGTTAGTTCCTGTAATGAAAGAACCGACTGGTGTTCTGTCCCCTCTACGTGAAGCCGTGAAGAAGGGGTCCCAACAGATAACATCAAGGGTGTACTATATACTTTCTGGTTATTGCTAGTGTAGCCAGAGCATAACACAGCGAAGTGCTCGTATGTATTTAGATGAAGAAACGTACTTGATATGTCCCAAGAGCTTACAGACGTATTATTGTTGCCCATTATATAGCACTACTACAGAACGGCACATCAGAATCGGATCTTTTTTAGCATTAGAATCGATTCTAGTGGCGATACCATGTCATCAGAATCACTTTTCTTAAAGAACCGATTCTGATGAGGGGGTCATCAGAATCACTTCCCTTAAAGAACCGATTCGATGAGGGGTCATCGAATCACTTAAGCAAGAACCGATTCCGATGACCCATTGGGGTGTGCCATTTTGCAAATTCTCCAAAAAAAGCCTGATTAAAACAGTATGCACAATATATATCATCACATTACAATACTGAAACACGGGATGCATATATCACATTCACGTAACGAAGCGCTTTAATTACAACACATATATATCATAGTCGTTCACAATATACAACACAAGCATGCTTGACAATCGATTACATGGACTTCCTCGATACATATCACATTGACATATATTATTAATATTGTTTACATATGGACTAGTAGGATGCATTAGGATCTCTAAACCTGCCATCCTCGATACAACTTCTAACCAAGCACCATCGCATAAGTGGTCTCGTAAATTGTTGAGTGCTTTCTTGTCTAAACTCTTACGGGGATATTGATCTTCGCAAAATGAAATGAGTGTATTAATTTCAGTTTCAAAATTTCTATGTAAAAGGCTAAGTATATCACATTGACATATATTATTAATATTGTATTGCTTGTTCGAGTTTTCACGGAGTAGTTGGCTAGGTCAGGCATTCGAGTTTGTCTAGGATGCCCAAATAAAAAATAATAATATTCCACTAGGGTTAATTCACTATTAATCTAGACTTCTTGGTGTCTTAATCTCCTCTAAATGACAGACAATGATGCAATCAATCTTAGTGCGTGAATCTCAATAGAAAGGAAATGTGGAGAAGGGTGGTGCAGCTGCACATAGGTTCAGCAGGTTTTAGCTAACCCAATGAGGACGAGAAGGACACAAAGAGCCTCATTCACAATGTCTGTACGAGGAAACTTCCCATCGAAAGAGCTTGTCATCCAGATGCCTCTCAAGCCTATTAACCTTTCGAAATATGCATAACTGATATCTATTTGTCAACTCAACACCATCAGAGAAGGAAAAACGAAAAACCCTCTACCCCCCCCCCCCCCACCTAACTCTTTTTCCTCCACCTCCTGCACGTACATATACCTTAGGGAAAAGTTATGAGTTGCCGACCACGATGAGCATGTGCTGCATGACATAGAAGTCGCAATGGTCACTGCTGCCCTGTTGATGGCACTGTGAAGAGAAAAAAAATTCAGTCCACGAAGATTAGATGTCAAAAAAATTAATCATATATATGCTAGGCACTTGTACCTTAAATCGCTTATACTGCAATGTCTTGCCCTTTTTGTCGTCATGCGGCCCTCCTTCATCGACATAGTCTGAGAAACCCCTACATACATTGGAGAGCACCATTGAGTCAAAAAAAAATAAATGTAGTTAAATTCCTCGGATGTGTTAGGTTACAATAATGTGCTTATTACGCAAGGAGGCTTGATCGCGTATGCCATCGGTCTCTTCTCGATCGAGTTAAATGTGTGGATCTGTGTTTTCACTCGGAGCGAGGATGAGTAGAACCCAATGGTTGCTTATTAAATAAAATGTAGTGCAAGGAAATAAGTTCACATACGCTTTTAAGTGCGTACAAGTAATTGAATCGAAAAGTACTACTTACTCCTCGTGACGGCAATACAATGAAGTCCTTATTCGACTCGGCATGCAATACCCCTTGATGTAGCTAGCAACGAACACGGTTGAAGCCTAGCCATGGTCGCAGAACACAAACTCGGGTCGACAAACCCAACCGTGTAGATCGTCACGGCTCGTTGTCTCATTATCCTGCAACTCGTGTTGAATGTGAGAAAACATAACGCAAAATCCTATAAAAGTCATGGCGCAAGCTATATGGTGTGATACTCACGGCGTCCATGATCGTAAAGTAGAAATATCGGCGGCTTTCATTTGGTACACACGGAATAGATCCTCAAAAGCGACGGGAATGTTCCATCCTCGTCACGGTGAAAATGTACCATTTTATACTTCACGTTGAAGTCAACTCGGCGCTCTTCCCCTTCACCTTATCAAGGTACCATCCATGGAGGATGCGAGTCCACCGCCTAGATCATTCGGTTAAGGCGATGCAATCGGGGCTTTCCATGCTCGTAGGCCTTATAATCATCTGAGGTGCACGTGGCTGTCTTGACTTTTTCTTTGGGCGAAGGAGTCTCCGAGATCGGGGCAGTGGGCTTTTCAGGTACCTTAAGGGGCGTTGTGGCCTCTGTCAACTTTGCCCTCTTGGCGGAAGGAGTCTCGGAGGCCTCCTGTGGTTCTACGGGTGTCGTGTTTGTCCTTTTACGTCAGTCTGCACTCTGTGTCATCACTGCGGTTGGAGGCAGTGGGAAGCGGGAGGGGAGGAGGCGCAGGCGCAGAGAAGGAGAAGGAGCAGAGGCGGGAGGCGGAGGAGGCGGGAGCAGGATCGGGAGGCGGGAGGCGCAAGGCGGAGGAGGCGGGAGTAGGATCGGAGGCGGGAGTAGGCGCAGGAGGAACCTCTGAAACGCGATATATTTAACTTCTGCGAGTAATCTTGGAATGGTAGAGAAGATGTGGAGGGACTTTTTACCTTGACCAAGATCGACACCGTCGTGGGCCACTTGATGAGCGACATGCGTGCTTGCCGAGAGTGGTGATATCTTCGTTGGAAATCGAGCACATGTGATAAGAAGTCTTCGTGGACGTAGTCCACCTGCACCCTCATGTAGCCCTTCCCCACAGGCTGACCATGCACAGTGTCGGTCTCGTTGCATGGAAATGCAACCCCGCGTGTCGCCACTAGGTAAATCTATCCTCCGTCAGGATGGTGAGCTGGCACTTCGCAGGCACCTGCAAGAAGTGTACAACTTGAGGAAAAACATTGCGGGAGTTACACTCGTAGCTTTAACTCAGGAAAAATTAATTATTACCTTCACCGGGACCGGTCTTATCATTTTGGAACCGCAATTGCTAGGTCGAGACCACAGACTTCTCCATGAGAGTCGAGGGCATCGCTCGACTCTGAAATCATCGCCATCATCTCGGCCCTCGGCGATCCTCACGTGCCATCATCTCCCTCTTATCTCCTCCTCACGTGCCATCATCTCCCCTCATCTCCTCCTTAATCTCCTCCCTCACCGCTCCCTTAGTGTGTCCTTGAGGCGCTCCGCGCGTGCGCCATGACCTTGATACGGCACTCGCGGCGTCATCTTGAAAGTAGGACTTCTTCGTGTGTCCCGCCCTCGGCAAGCACCCGCCCTTATGGTCGGACTTCCGATCGCAGACGACAGGATGTCCTCGACCCTTAGCTCGGGAAGGTCCCTGTTCTTTTATTTGGCTTACCTCTTCTGTAATAAGCGAGTCTGAATTAGATTTGAAATACAACAAGTTGGGTCAATTGTATTGTACTAAGTTAGATGTCTTACGATGGTAGAGACAACTTGGCGGTAGCGAGGTTTGCAACTACAAGCTGCCGTCGAGTTTTCTTTGTCTCGCTAATACCCGATTCGTGCCGCTCCTCGAGATATGTGGGAGTAAGGCATCACCGTCCCGGAGTGAGCGCACTCCTCGGCAAGTCGCGCCCACTCTGCCTTCTTCCCCTCAAAGCCGCCTGTACCGAGGTGGTGCGGGTGCGTGTTATGCCTCTGGACAGCGGTGTTCCTCTCTCTCAACTGCTCTGCCTCGGGCGTACCCTTCATCCTCGTGAACTCCGCCCAAACATCGGGGTCACAAATGGATACCTCTCGAATGGTGTCTGGCCTTTCAAAGACGCATTCTCCAGTGCATAAGGGCCTTGAAGTGCCTCAAGGCCACACCCATCCTCTTCAAGGCGTCTGTCTCGCTTTGGGTTCATCTTCCTCCTCTATAATCCATTTACCCTTAACCTCGTCCCACAACCGATTCTTACGCTTTCGTGACTTCCTTTCTCCAATCCTTAATTGTTATGGGCACTCTCCCTCACCAATTGGCCAAGAAATGACCGTATCGCCCCATGTACTTAGGAGGGCCCGTGCAGACCCCCATGGCATTGAAGCGGAGAACCTGCGGCGTTCTCCCAGTAGCCCCTTTGTTTGGTCCTCGGGCCTTCCTCACCTTACTCGGCCCTTTAGTAATTGGAACCATGCTCGGCCCCTCGAAGACACCTTCTACTGCTGGCGACGAGCGATGCTCTCTAGTTGCGACATTTTGAGTTTTCTTATCGATAAGGTCATATGTGTGACATGAGAGAAAGCAATTTGAAGCTTCTATATGCACTTGACAATAAATCTTGTAAAGGATCAGCAGATAATTCATAGTATGCAATTGTTAGAACAAAAGTCTATCTATTGACCAACTAAATAAGTTTGAATGATAACTCCTAATCTCTAAATTGAGCGGATACATGTGGGTTACGCAACTTAAACTCTAACCTATGCTCGGATAAAAAACAAAAGCCCATTCCATATGACAAGTGAATTTAGCACTAGCAGATGTTTACTTATACCAACAAGTTTGATTTCACAACATCAACAGAGAATTTGAGCATTAATGTACTAATGCAATGGCAATAATACTTGCAAGACAATGGGAACAATAGGTTGGTTTTTATACTTGCAAGAATAGCAACACAAGAAGGTCAAGTTAGTAGCGACATAACATGCAATATCTGTTGACCAACTAAATCGCACCAACGATAACCCTAATCTCTAAATAGGTTTGGTCCTAATCCCATTCGAGGATATGTGGTTGAGTAAGTTCTAAGCCGTTGTACAACCGGAGAAAATTTGGCGACATCTCCCATTGTTCTCCGGATACGTCTCGACAACGGGTCAAGAGGGTGTGTATCCGGAGAACACCGAAACGCTACGAAATCAACTCTGAAGTTGTACAACATAGCTCAGAACTTGCCCGAACCACATATCCTCAAATCGTCAAAAAACGGACAATTAAGGCGCTTGCTTATGAATATGCTGAAATGGCATATTCATAAACAAGTACTCTCGAGCAGGAGACGATGTTACGATTTTGAACTCTAACGTAGATAGAAATCTCACATATACATAGAAATCTCACACATACATAGAAATCTCACATATACATAAGCTGATCAATAAAAATAGAAATTTCAAAATTCACGGAAATTAGAATAATTCACAAGATACACTGTTAATTTTTGGTTTTAATTTTCTTCAAGTACACTTGCTTTAACCATGGAGCAGAATAGCTAGGAAAACACATTCTTAAACTTTGAAGCATGACAAAATATAAGGTCCTACACGGGATACCAAAAAGCAGTGGTAGGAACATGTATACGATCATGAAAATCAAAATATCGATACATCTAGCATAAATCAAATTAATCATTTATGTTGTTCTCGGATGTCGGGTTGCCTTAAAAGGCCGTCCTCGCCACTAGGGCAAGATATTGACAAGTTTGTGACAACCTTACCACAAATTGATAGATTCAATACTTGGCAGTTTTAGAACTTAATCAATTTGTCATTCTATAACAGTGAACTAGATATATATATGGACATTCAGATTTAGCAGCTTAATAAAAGAATCTGACTGCAGTTAGACTATGAGCTTAATAAGAATATCAGATTCCAATGGAAAATAGCTTACTGGACAATGAAACAGACTAAGGTATGGGCAAACAATAGCACAAATTGATACTGAATATTGACAGGAGGCTATCAGACCATCAAAACCTAATGACAGTAAGCAATCTATCATATACAATACAAATTCACATGTTATAGCCAACAACAAAATGATCTAACCAAGCATTGCAGCAGGTGAAAGATAATTTTGTTGTCACAAACTGTCAACCTTAACCCAAATCCTCACAGAACAATCAACCCCCACATGCAAGGTCCCCAAGCATGGATCGACTGGCCCTTTGCAAGCCTCGTACCGAGTATAATCACAAAAGATCTTTGCACAAGACCTCAAAGCAACCCTTGACCAAAAGAGTAGGGAGGCTTTACCGTAGGTGAGGAAGACGGAGGCGGGTCGTCGGGCGAGGCGAGGCACCGGCGACGGGTGGGGAGGCGAGGCAGGCACCCAAGCGCGAGGCGGGCATCGAGGCGGGCGAGGCACCGGCGACGGGCGGGAGGCGAGGCAGGCACCTGCGACGGGCGGGAGGCGAGGCGTCGGGGTGAGGCGAGGCACCGGACGGGCGGGAGGCGAGGCAGGCACCGGCAGCAGGCGGGCGGCGTCGGGCGGGCTAGCTAGGGTTAAGCGTGGAAGCGAGGCTGGCAGCCTTGAATAGCTATAGTCACGAGAATGGGCCGGTTTTTCTCAACGATGTAAACGCTTCATATCACTTTTGTTACAAACGCGACACTGATATCACTCTTTAGTATCACTTTTTCAAAGATAAGCGATACTGATGCTTTATCATTAGTATCACTCTTTTAAGAAAACCGATACTGATGCTTTATCATTAGTATCGCTTTTATAATAAAAACCGACACTGATGTTAGTTATCAGTATCACTTTTTTAGAGAAAAGCGATACTGATGCTTTATCATTAGTATCACTTTTTTAAGAAAACCGATACTGATGCTTTATTATTAGTATCGCTTTTATAATGAAAACCAACACTGATGTAGTTCATTGCACTATTGCCTTTCGGACAAACCATGCATGCGATACATTTTCGAATTAGATCAAAGAGTGTAAAACTTTTGCAAATATCATTGGAATTGTTTGAAATTATGCAAAAACATATTTTAGGATACTACAAAACTTTCCATAAAAGAATTTTTGGAAAAAGCGACTTCATTCAAGAAATATGCTAAAATTCATTTCGTAGACATGATTTGTGCGTAAAGCGTAGAAAAGTCAAAACTTTTTCAAATTAATCTGGAATTGTACGAAAATTTCCAGAAATGAGCTTTCAACTATTTACAAGCTTTCCCAAAAGTAATTTTGTCAAATGGAATTTTCTTTCACAACATATGGCACAAAGTGCAGGTTGCACTATTGCCTTTCCAGACAAACCATGCATGCAGTACATTTTCAGAATTAGATCAAAGAGTGTAAAACTTTTGCAAATATCATTGGAATTATTTGAAATTTTGCAAAAACATATTTCAGGATACTGCAAAACTTTCCATAAAAGAATTTTTGGAAAAAGCGACTTCATTCAAGAAATATGCTAAAATTCATTTCGTAGACATGATTTGTGCGTAAAGCGTAGAAAAATCAAAACTTTTTCAAATTAATCTAGAATTGTACAAAAATTTCCAGAAATGAGCTTTCAACTATTTACAAGCTTTCCCAAAAGTAATTTTGTCAAATGGAATTTTCTTTCACAACATATGGCACAAAGTGCAGGCATAAAGAGAAATTGCATGCATTTCAATCGAAGCCTCCAAGCGACAATTCATCACCTTGGTTTTTTACTTTGAAAGCGTTGCAAACTATTTTACATACATTATAATAGTCCATTTATTTACAATCGCCCTTCATGATGATCTACTCGCATGTAATTGGCTCCATGTGTGTCGTCATCCCCGCTAAGACAAGCCCCATCGCAAATGAAGGTATCTCATCGAATTGGTTATACTCTTCTTCATCTACAACATCTTCAACTCCTCGATCCGTCTCTTGCCATGAAGAACGGCGTGCAACCTCGGATTAGCGGATCGCGCCGCGTAAAAGACTTGAGTTGCTTGCCGCAGGACAAGCGGATCATCTTTGTAGGCGAGTCTCTGAGATCCACAATAGTAAAGCCTCTCTTGTCGACCTTCACTCCATGTGGAAGTCGTACCCACTTACATCGGAACAATGGAACTTGGTATATTCCGTGTCGAGCTCCCAAATTTCTTGATCAGCCCATAGTAGGAGTTCATTGTGGTTGGGAGACTGTTTTGAGTGATGATCATCGAGAAAGCATTTATACTCACACCACTTGTTTTGGGCAATACTCTTGGCATCTTGACTCTCGATGTAAAAGGTGTAACCATTAATATCGTACCCTACCATGTCTCGTACATTAAATCTTGGTCCGTCGACCAACCATTTTACATTCTCACTAAAGAGACCTCGCTTTTCTTTTGAACCATGTGAGGAATCGATCATTGTGTTCTTGTGTGATGGAAAGCTCATCCATTTGTGGATTCTCTTCCGTAATATTAACTTATGTTGCTCGATGTATGGGCGAACCTGCGCTATTACGCAAGGCGTGAAATCGCCTTGCAATACATATCAAACCTCGGACTCATTAGTTTGGACCGCGGTTCCTTTACCGACAAGTCTGCCCTCATGGCGAGATCTGGAACACCGATTGCTTGTCTTTTACTCGGGTAGTCCACGCAAAACTCAATAACCTCTTGGTCCCATAACCTTCAACAATACTACCCTTAGGCTTGACCGATTCCTCACGTCGACTTTAATATACCCATGTACCTCTCGAGCGGATACATGTAATGTAGGAAGCGGGTCCACATATCTTAATCTCTCGACAAGGTGAACAACAAGGTGGACCATTACGTCAAAGAACGGCGGTGGAAATGCATCTCAAGGTGACCAGAGTCGCACCACCTCACTCTGTAAGTTGTCTAGTACATCGGGTCAATAACTGCGAGGAGATCGCATTGAAGAAATAACACAACTTTGTGATTACCAACTGACATCCTCTGGGAGAATATTTGGGATTACTGGCCCAGGAGCATTTGGGTCATCAAGACATGGCGGTCATGGGACTTCATGCCCAACAACTTCAAATCATCCATAGACACAAGCTTCTTAATGTTCGCGGAATAGCGGATGGAACTTTAATACTTTGGAGACATTTGCAGAGATCTTCTTTCTCCTTCTTGGGCGAGGTGTAGCATGCGGCGAGGATGTACGGACCTTTTCCATCCTCCTCTATCACTACAAGTCAGGCTCGATTCCCATGTAGGCCATGTCGCGATGAGCATTGACACCATCATTGGTCTTCCTGTATGTTCAGCGAGGATGCCAACCAAGTTGTCGCAGACATTCTTCTCAACATGCATGACATCAATACAATGCGGACATCTAACTCCTTCGATGCGGTAAGTCCCGAATATTGACCTCTTCTTCCAAATGGTCCTAGGACAAAGCAGATTCTGACTCTTTCCGTCTTGAACATCGATATCCTCTACGTGAATATACTTGGCTTCCACTCATAGGCTGCGGTGCGAGCGGACTTCCCTCTTCCCATCAAATTTGTCATCCATCTTACGGTATCGATGACTTGAGGTAGAAACCTCGGTGACCCATATACGAGTTTTCTTGGAATTAATGACCATAAACTCTCGATCTCCTCTTCACAAATAGGACACCCTTTGGCTCCTTTAGATCAGAACACGCCAAATTACCAAGGGCGGGAAATCATTTATGGTGCAAAATACCATAGCAGTAGGGTGAAATGCTCTCTTTATGCGCATCCCACACGACAATCCCCTCATTCCACAATTTTACCAAATCCTCGATCAATGGTGCAAGGTACACATCAATATCTTTTCATTTGTTTGGGTCCCGAGATTAGTAATGACATCATGATATACTTCCGCTTCATGCCTGACCAAGGAGGAGGTTGTAGATACACAACAAAAGCGGCAGTCTTTGTGTGTTGCTCATGTTACCAAGCAATTCATTCCGTCGGTACTCAACCCAAATCTTATGTTCCTCATTTGGCACCAAACTCCTCATGTTTTCAATCGATGTTTCTCCATTGAGCCAAATCGGCGAGGTGTCTTAGCTTGCCATCTTCCTTCGAGACTCATAATGCCAGCATAACAATTTTGCCTCTCTCGGATTTGCAAACAACCGCTCGAGACGGGGAATGATGGGCAAGTACCACAATACCTTGGCGGTGCACCTTTAGTGACCTCTTCACCGTCGTTGCCCGGCTCTTCGCTTCTTGTCGTTCGCTTCTCCTTTTGTTTGTACAGGGCACACCGCATAAGCTGGACAAGCGTGCAGCTCTGATGTGCGTTACGGTACAAGATGCAATCATTCGGACATGCATGTATCCTTTCTATTTCCATTCCCATGGGACATAGTAGCTTCTTCGCTTCATAAATGCTTGTTGGCAACTCGTTTCCCTCAGGAAGCGATCCGATAGAAGAACTAGTAGTGCATTGAAACTTGTATCCGTCCAGCGGTGTTTTGCCTTGATTCGAACAATGCAAGGACCGAACCCAACTCGGTGTATTCCGCTTTGCAACCTGTGAACAGCGGTTTGTCATCGTCTTCTATCAAGCTTTTAAACTTTTCAAACTCTCTTTCCGTGTAATTACCCTCCACATCCCGCAACATTTGCTCCAAATTATCCTCCTCAAACATATCAGGCTGCAACTCGTCATCCGGTTCCACCGTATCTTCGTTGCATATCGGAAGGGTACTACCTGCCTCCTCGTGATGGATCCAACATGTGTAATTCCTCACGAAGCCACGTCGAATCAGGTGGTCCTCAATTTGAGATGAGTTGTTAAATCTCCTCAGATTGGTGCAATCAATGCAAGGATAATATATGAAGTTTACACCCCCTCCTCACCATGTCGTCTTCTGCTATTTTTTTGAACTCCTTAACACCCCTCTGAAATTCAGCACTCACACGGATTTTCTGATACATCCATTCCTCATGGTCCATCTGCAATTAAATTTCGCACAATAAATTAAGGAAAAACTTGAGCGACAACTAGCTATAGCTATTTTAAATATTGAGACATCATTTCAATTAATATTACCTTTGCAAAATAGTGGATAGGTTCCAAGATATATAAATGTACTCGATCGATACCTAGCTTCTTCCCCGGTTTAAAGCTTCCAATTCCCTACATAAGAGACATAAATTTTAACATCAACAATGATATCAAATAATCTAATTATATAGCTAGTGCATTAGCTTGCAAATCTTTCTACTACAACTAAACAAATCAAGGGTACCAACGATGACTCCTAATCTCTAAATAGGTTAGGTCCTAATCCCATTCGAGGATATATGGTTCGGCAAGTTCTAAGCCGTTGTACAACTCGAGAAAATTTGGCAAGACATCTCATTGTTCTCCGATATACGCCTCGACAACAGTCAAGAGGGTGTGTATCAGGAGAACACCGAGAAACGCTACGAAATCTACTCTGAAGTTGTACAACACTGACTTCGAACTTGCTCGAACCATATATCCTCAAACCGTCAAAAAACGTGGACAATTCGAGATCGCCGCTTATAAATATGCCTTTTAGTTCAGCATATTTATAAATAAGCACCCTCGAGCGGGAGGCGTGGGTTACGCCACCTAAACTCTAATAACAGATTACCACATGATAGCAATAATAATTCCATATAAGCAGTAAGATCGCACTACAAAATTAAATAGATATGTGCTTGTCAAATAAAGAGTGTGAAATCTGAAAGCACGTACACAATTCGATGCAACCTAAACTTTATTGACGACATATCGAAATTACGATTACAAAATTGAAGGGGTTTAAAAATTGCTGATCACATTTTGAAGAAAACCGCAAAAGCAGGGCAAAAAGCAGGGGAATCTCCTCAAGATAGGGTTTCAATTTTGCCTCTTAATACCCACCCATGAGGACTTCAAATTTTCTCACCCAAGTATTGCTTCCAACCACACAATATGAGCTATTTTCTCGGGTGGCGGTGGAGAAATCTCCTCTGGAGCAACAACAGAGAAGAGTTCGAGTCTTGAGTGGTATATATAACCTAGCGAGGCACATCGAGAATCGGTTCTTTTCAAAGCGATAGTGATGTGCACGCCATCACTTTAGTCATAAGCACGAGCACATCGTAATCGGTTCTTTTCAACAAGCGATAGTGATGTGCACGGTCATCACTATTGCTTCTATAAAAGAACCGATAGTGATAACCATATGCACATCGAATCGGTTCTCTACTAAAAGTGATAGTGATGTGTAGGTCATCACTATCGGTTCTTTTCATAGAAGTGATAGTGATGATCACGTGATCATCACTATCACTTCTATGAAAAGAACCGATAGTGATGACCGTATACATCACTATCACTTTTAGTAGAAAACCGATTCGGATGTGTCGATCTACATCACAATCACTTATAATCTCGTAACCGATAGTAATTATTACTAACACCCTCGAAGATACTTATCACAATCGTTTTTTGAAAAACTTAGGCAAACCACACGATCTGATGATAGTGATGTGTGGATTACGTAGTAGTGTAGTATACTAGGATAGTTTTCGCGGCGTGACACGCCGCGTTTGTTGTTTTTTTTACGAAAACGATTTCATTTTTTTTCCGCTGTTTTTGTTTTGAAATCATCAAGGAAACGCGCGAAACGGTTGAAAGAATACAAACGCATCCACGATTGCACCAAATCGAAAGGTCATTTTCATGAAAAATAGCTGGAATGATCCGAACACCACTACATTTTTTCGATATCTATTTTGGGTCCTTTCATGAAAGATTCGCAATTTTTCTGAACCAGAAGGTCCTCTTCGTAAAAAACCACGGGAAGGACCTACACGTAATTACATATTTTTTTGAGGGACCTACACGTGAAAAGATAAAATGAGCCGGCCGGCCGTGCGTTGTTTTTTTCACGGAAACAATTCCGTTTTCTTCGTCGTTTTTTTTAAATCGTAGAGGAAACACGAGAAACGGCTAAAAGGACACAAGTACACCTGCGATTCCGCTAAATTGAAAAATCCTTTTCGCGTGAAAAATAGCCTAAATGATCCAAACATCACTATTTTTTTCCTGTATCTATTTAGGGTCCTCTCACGAAAGATCTGTGATTTTTTTGAACCAGAAGGTCCTCTCTGTAAAAAACCGCGGGAATGACTACGTAATTACAGATTTTTGGAGGGACCGAAACGCGAAAAAAAATTTTGAGCCGAGCCGGCCGGCCAGCCAACCGAGCCGAGCCACGCGGCCGGCTCGGCTCAAACGCACGGGAGCAACAAAACTTTTGCCATATTAGTAGGGGTATTATACTAGAGCGGTTAGCGGCAACCGCCATCTTGGCGTATTATTATTCTGACCTATATATTATACTAGGAATATTTTCGCGGTGTAACACGCCGCGCGCGTTGGTTTTTCGAAGAAATAATTTTGTTTTTTTCGGTGGTGTTTTTTTTAAATCGTTAAGAAAACACGTGAAACGGTTGAAAGGATACGATAACTACGCTTTTTTTGGTATTTATTTAGGATTTTTTCATGAAAGATTCGCGATTTTTCTGAATTAAAGGTCTTTTTTCATAAAAAACCGCGAGAAGGACCTACATGTAATTACGTATTTTTTGAGGGACCCACACGCAAAAAAGAAATGAGCCAAGCCGGAGCGGCTCGCCTCAAAATGCTGAGGACGTGCGAATCCTTTGATTTTTATTTAAGGTATTTCGCGGCGTAATACGTCGCGTGCGTTCTTTTTCTCAAAGAAATAATTTTATTTTTTTTGGCGGCATTTTTTTAAATCGTCGAGAAAACATGCAAAATGGCTGAAAGGATACGAACGCGACCATGTTTTTTTGCATCTATCTGGGGTCATCCCACGAAGGATCCGCGGTTGCGCTAAATTGAAAGGTTCTTTTCGTGAAAAATAGCTGGAATGATCCAAACGTAACTACGCTCTTTTCTTGGTATTTATTTAGGATCCTTTCACGAAAGATTCATGATTTTTCTGAAACAGAAGGTCCTCTCACGAAGGATAAGCGTTTGCGCTAAATCAAAAGGTCATTTTCGCGAAAAATAGCTGGAATGATCCAAACGTAGCTACGTTCTTTTTCGGTATTTATTTAGGGTCCTTTCACAAAAGATTCACGATTTTTCTGAACCAAAAGGTCCTTTTCGTAAAAAACTGCAAGAAGAACCTATACGTAATAACATATTTTTTGAGGGACCTAAATGCGAAAAAACAAAAATGAGCCAAGCCGGCTCGGTGCAAAACGGCGAGGAGACCGGAACTCTGCAGACATAGTATAGGTACTAGGAATATTTTTGCGGCGTAACACACCGCGTGCGTTGTTTTTTCGAAGAAATAATTTCATTTTTTTTCGTGGTGTTTTTTTAAATCGTCGAGAAAACGCGTGAAACGATTGAAAAGATACAAACACAACCACGTTTCTTTTTGCATTTAGCTGGGTCCTGTCATGAAGGATCTGCAATTGTGCTAAATCGAAAGGTCCTTTTCATGAAAAATAGCTGGAATGATCCAAATGTAACTACGTTTTTTTCAATATTTATTTAGGGTCCTTTCATGAAAGATTCATGATTTTTCTGAACCAAAGGTCCTTTTTGTAAAAAATCGCGAGGAATACGCTGCGTGCATTGTTTTTTTCAAAGAAATAATTTTGTTTTTTTTGCGGTGTTTTTTTAAATCATCGAGAAAATGCGCGAAATGACTGAAAGGATACGAACACAACAACGTTTTTTTTTGCATCTATCTCGGGTCTTTTTATGAAGGATCCGCGTTTGCGCTAAATCAAAAGGTCCTTTTTGCGAAAAATAGCTAAAATGATCCAAATGTAACTACGCTCTTTTTTCGGCATTTATTTATGGTCCTTTCACGAAAGATTCGCGATTTTTCTGAATTAGAAGGTCCATTTTGTAAAAAAAAACATGGGAAGGACCTATACGTAATTACGCATTTTTTAGGAACCTAATGCGAAAAAAGAAAAATGAGCCGAGCCAGCTCACACGCGGCTGGCTCGACTCAAAGCGACGAGCATGCACAAAGTTTGCCAACATTAGTAATGGTATTATTATTAGATATGTACGCATGGCGCCACGCTATGTAAGCGTGCAATACCACGTGAGGGTGGTTTTACATGACAATTTTTTTGAAAAAGTGCAAGGTCTGAGTTTGTATGTAATTCTCTTAAACTACAAAGGATTTTTTTCAAAGGGCTCGAAAAGAAGCTTGATTTGAACTAGCGTAATCACAAGTTTTTGGGCAAAATAGTCGATGGAGGACCTAAATGCATTTTCAAAATTTTCGAAGAGACCTGTTGCGAAAGAGTCAGTGGGTGTGTGTAAATGTTTACCTATAAATATCGAAGAGAGGAGAAGATAAATGAGGGTAAGAAGGGGAGAAAATGTAATTAAAATCACATGCAGGATTTATGTTTTAAAACAAACCTAAAATATATATGCACTACATTTTAAAACAGCGGGCATCTATGATATACGAAGCACAGCCTCAAAAAAATTAAAATTTAAATCTTAATTTTAGCCTTGGTCTAAATTTTTAATGTTTTACGAATTTGTCATGTTTTTTGCTATCTAAAGAATAGCTTTTTATTGGTCAAAATAAGATATCTAAAATTTAAATTTTAAAATCAAATATACATAAAATCTAAAAAAATTAATTAAATCCTAAATAACCCTCATATCATCTTTAAAAAGTGTCAAGGAAATTTGAAGTCATTTGTTGCCTTGGGAAATAAAAAACTGAAATCTAAATGCATTAGTAGCATTGACAGAATTTTTAAAACTTGAACAAGTTTAATCATGATCTCGATTTTTTATAGTAGCTTAGGAATGCTCTCAGGGCGCTTCTAAAATAATTGATAAACTATACTGGTCGATAAACCATTCAAATTATTATAGTAGCTTATGAATTTGATAAACTATCATGATCTTGAATTTTTATAGTAACTTAGGAATACTCTTAGGGCCCTTCTAAAAAATTTGATAAACTATCGCCGGTCATGTGTTGGGTGCGTCCGCTATCCAACACCTAATACTATCCACCGGTTTTGTAGTTCACCAACAAAAGGAAATCAAAACTTTTTAGGTACCCAAATTTGTTTGGATCCTTGGAGGTTAGTAACCAAGGTTTTGGGCACCCAAATGGCTTTCTTTCTTTGGCCAATTATAGGGGTCCCAACAAATTTAGCAAATATTTTATTATTTTTATCTTTTTTAAGAACATAACAAGAATCATAAATATTATTTTTATATGCTTTGCTCAAAGGACAATCATTTGCTAAATGTCCCACATCATAATATTTATAACAAAACTTCCCATTTGATTTCACAAAGCGAGGAGCCTTGTTACTTAATTTCTTATTCTTTTTAGGAATATACCCAAGTCCTTCTTTATTATATGAACAATTTTGACTATTTCGAATTTTATTAAGAGTGTCATTACCCTTAAAGCATCTATCTAAACTTTTGTCAAGTTTATTCACTTGTTCTTTAAGCTTACTATTTTCAACAAGTAGATTTTCATGACATGAATTTGCACTAGAGCATGAAATAGATGAGATATCGATTGAATCATCACAAGAGGTGGATATACTAGATTTTGCTACACAATATGGATCAATTTCTAGTCTAGGCATATCATCAGCAATATTGCATTCAATACTAATATCTTTTAAGGACTTTGAATGATCCTTAGCAAGAAGAATCTCATGAGCTCCTTTTAACTTCTCATAAGAGTCTTTGAGAGAAAGAAATTCTTTTCTTAAGGCCTTATGTTTAGACTTCTCTTTGCCAAGATACTTATTTAAGTCCTCAAACATGTCCATTAGCTCGTCATATGAGGGTTCACCATCGTCATTTGATTTTTACCTTAATTTCTCCTCTTGCCATAAGACATAAGGGAGTGACGAATGGTGATAAAGCTTCCTTGATGACGACGCCAGCCAGGCCCTTCTTCTTTGAAGGTGTATCCTCCTCGGATGAGTCGAAATACAAATACTCCTCTTCAGAATCCCACTCTCCAAGTTGAGCTTCACCTTTGTCGTCCTTTTGAAGCTTCTTAAAGAGCTTCTTCTTCTCTCGAAAAACCTTCTTCTTCTTGGGCGATTTGTTCTTGTCATCCTTCATCTTGGAGCAATGAGAGGCGATGTGCCCCTTCTCATCGCACTCATAGCACCGGATATTTGCATAACGGTTTGTGCTAGAGTGTTGCCCTTTCGTAAACTTTTGAGGACCGCTCGAGCTTGAGTGCCTCCTCATAAACCTTTTCATTCTTCTTACGAGGAGTGCCATCTCCTCCTCAGTGGCTTCATCATCGGAGTCATAAGCGCCTCATCGCTTGACTCCACCTTCGCCTTGAGGGTGATATTCTTCTTCTTCGAGAGCTTTGCTCCAAAAGCACTTCATTGTCCTTCTTGTAAAGCTCATTTGTGATGAGATTTCTAAGAAGTCCAGTGGGTGTCATTATTGGCAACTCCGGTGAGTTAAGAAATAACGTCACCAAGGTCTCGTATTTCTTCGGGAGGGCCCTAAGTATCTTATGAACAATATCAAAATCGGTTAGTGATGCTCCAAGGCCCTTGAGCTCATTTACTATGTTATTGAGCCGTGAGTACATCTCATTTATGTTCTCATGGAGTAACATAATAAAGCTCTCATATTTGATCCGAAGCATATGCAATTTAATTTCTGAGAGGGTTGTCCATATCTCATGAGTAGTCTCGAGGTTGCTCACTCGATTGAACTCATCTGCATTCAAAACGCCAAAGAGAGCATTCATAGCTTGAGCATTGAGATGAGTGTTTCGCTCTTCTTGTTCTATTGTAAGTGTGGGATTGGCTCCCGGAGCGAAACCCTCAACTACAATTCTCCATATACTTGGGCTCATGGCCTTAGGATAGACGGTCATGCAAATTTTTCAATAAGTATAGTTTGCGCCATCGAAAAGTAGCGCATTGCCTATTGACACCGCATCACGAGCCATCCTTACTCTTTAAGAGATAAAACCCTAATAAAGAGTCCAAGCTCTGATACCACTTAAAGGATCAAGGATAACCGACTAGAGAGGGGTGAATAGGAGGTTTCTAAATTTCTCTATTCTAATTTCAATTTGCAAGATCACTAAGCAAGAGTTGCAAATTTAACAATTTAACACTAAGTATTTCTAGTGATCACTAAATTATCCCAACGATTCAAGTAGCCAAAATACAATTCTATATTAAATAAAATTCTCAAATCTCTTGAATTATAAATTTCACAAGAGAATAGGAAATGCAAACCACAATCAATGAATACAAGAATTTATCCCGTTGTCTCGGAGACTTGCTGGTCTCCCCTACTCCACGTTGAGGTGACTTGAACTTCTTCAAGCTGGCTCCACCCGCTTGAGCCTTCCTCGATCACTCGTGGTAGCTCTTCCCTACTCCGGGTAGGCGAGCTCATTGCCTTCACAACCGATCAGGCCTTCACACAAACTTTTTTGTGAAGATCACCGATGTCACTTGCCTTTAAGCCGTCTAAAAGGTGGCAACCTCTAAGAGTAACAAGTCTTAACGCTTGTTTGAGGTCGAAATTGAGTGTCTAAAACTCAACACTAAATGCATCACTCAATTTTTGCTCCTAGCACTCTCAAGGTGTGACTTTAATGTACAAGGAGTTTTGGAGACTTGCTAGAGCTCAAATGTGTTCAATGAGGTTCAATCACAGCTCTAAAATGCAGGTGGGGGGTATTTATAACCTCCACTAACCAAATCTAACCATTGGTCAAAAGTTGACCAAAATCATTCTAAGAGGCCGGTCATACTGCCCTTGGGCTGGTATGACCAGCCCTCAGGGCCCAATGGTCACTGAGGTGCATTTAATGCCCGGTTAATAACCATTGGTCATACAGCCAGTATGACCGGAGGGGGTCCAGTCATACCGCTTGTCGGTATGACCGGAGGCTCCCCAGTCATACTGCCCTCCCTAGTGGCAAAAAACCTGTTTTGGAAAAAATGCACCGGGAGGGGGTGGTCACATCGGAGGCCGATATGATCGGAGGGGGTCCGGTCAATACCGCCCCTTCCAGGCTCCAAAACACCTCTTTTGCGAAAAACGCACCACCCTTTGAACTCGGTCATACCGCTAGCCGGTATGACCGGAGGGGGCCCAGTCATACCGGTCCCACTAAAAAAATGCCAATATATCTTTTCTTTGATTTCTCTTTTGAATATTTTCATGTAAATGTTTAAATGCATATGATTTGAGCCTTGACACTTTTATCGACATCAAACACATGACAAAGACCCTTCTTAATAGTACGACACCTATTCTAGCAATTCAATCTTTTTCTCCAAACACCGAGATCGGCAAAAGCTATGAAAAAGGTCCTTAAATTTCATACCTTAGCCATCTTGTCTTGTTGTGTTGATTTTCTAGTCATCAAATTTATGCTCCCATGTTCGTCAAATTTTGAACTAACCTATTCTCAAATACTCAAATTGAAAATGTTAACCTTTTAAACTGTGATTGCTATCAATTACCAAAACCAAATTGAATTAGGGGCCTAAATGCTTTCACGCGGGAGAGGGAGAGAGAGCGCGAGGAGTGGAGAGGGAGCTCACTGTGGTGAGGGGCGAGGGAAAATGGGGCGGAGGGGGGTTTTATAGCCGGAGGGGAGGAGGGAGAGAGTGGGGCCGACAAGGGAGCGGCGGAGACGGCGAGGGGCACGGGCTGCGCAGGGAAGGGCGCGAGGGCGCGGGAGGGGCGGAGGGAGCAAGGGACGGCGCGGGGGGAGCACCATTGACATTTAGCAATATAGTAGTATTACATATAACTACCACCAGCTGTTGATAACAGTTAAAATTAGTACTCACTCATAACAATCCATTATTTTTATTAATTTGGTATAGCTATTTATACATCATGCAAAAGTTTATATGAAGCTAAAATATTTATCACATATTTCTGAAGTGATAAAAAATATAACCTTGATAAATAAATTATTATAAATATATATTTTCTCAGTAGTATCATATTATTCTAGTAAAAAAACCATAAACCATCTTTTACTACACGAATGCTTAGTACGCAAGTATTGATAGTCATACCATACAAATTTTCTTCTAAAATACCCAATATTGGTCTTGATTTAATGCACTCATCATGATGATCCCAACAACAAAAATGAATGGATATTCAAAGACATGATTTTTTAGTTGCAAGCCGAAAAAGTTTGTATAAGTGATAAAAGAATAAAATATTTTATCTATCAATTGTACGGTGCCATATGATTGGTAGCTAAGTTAGCAAATTAGGCATGGAATGTAATTATTATCTAAATCATTTAAGTATTATCAAATTACATTGAAGTTCAAATACACTGTAATCTCTACTAGTTAGGATATATCTAAAATTTTCAAAAATTTTGGCCTCCCCTCTCCTCACCACCCAGACCCCTACGAGGACAGCAGCGGAGTTCGGCGGAGGTGGCTCGTCAAGGTCGCCCGCTGCCACAGCCACCCTCGTCCCACCGCACGAAGGCCCCGCCATTGCCAAGTACATACACTCACACCCCCGCCACTCGTACACCGACGCTTGATTTCCAAATCTTGTTAAGATTGTCCCCTTCTTAACCACTGCAATCGATTTCACTTCATTCTTTATTGCTTTGCCCTCATTCATTTCGCAAATTGCTACTATTACTCTATTAGGTTGGACGAGAAGAAAAAAAATTGTAATAGCCAGGCTTGGGTGCAAATTAAACCCCTAGTAATTAATGTATGCCTTGTAGAGATCTTACAGGTAACTTTGAACTCACTAGGGTAGGATTGTCATGGATGATGACAGGAAGCGAGCACTCATCAATCGGCTGCTCCAGTACTTGCTTGTGCACCATGTTCTCGCCATCCTATTTCACCAAATTAACATATGCCGCACAGTCGAAGGGAAACCATATCTGGTGCTGAATTTCTACTTGTTCAGTTCCATTCTGCCTATAACAAATCAATCACAAAATAGCAACGAACACGAGACACAATATTTTACGTGGAAAATCCTTGAGGGAAAAAACCACAGGCACCAATCGGCAATCGATCACTATATCAGGAGGTGATTACAAAGGTGGCTAGGGTTGCAAATGACAGCAAACCCTAAATGCTATATACAGGGGGAATTTATAGACACGTGGAGAGACTCCAGTCTAAATGGGCCAGGCCGAACAAGGCTAAAGGCGTCCCTAAAGCCAAAACAGATGAATTCGGATCACAGCCCAACAAACTCCACCTTGAGACGAATTCCCTCTTATAGCAAAAGAAATACCACTGAACTCCTTTCAATAGAAATATCACCGGTACCAAAAGTGACTAGCACTTAAATCAGAACTCCAACTAAGCTTGAACATAGCTCAAACTTAGTAGTAGGAATAGACTTTGTCATCATATCAGCGGGATTGTCATGAGTACTTATCTTGGATATTTTGATGTCACCTTGAGCAATAATATCCCGAATATAATGATACCTCACATCAATGTGCTTTGTCTTCTCATGATACATCTGATCCTTTGTGAGGCAAATAGCACTTTGGCTGTCACAAAATAAGGTAACACAAGAAGTAATCCCGCTAAGCTCTCAGTACAAACCTCTCAACTAAGTAGCTTCTTTACATGCTTCAGAAATAACCATATATTCAGCTTCAGTTGTTGAAAGAGCAACTGTGGATTGCAAACATGCCTTCTATCGGGGATTGGATATTCGCCGCAGACGACCATTGTAGCTCGGTGGTCTCCGAGCATGCCCTTGCTCGGGAGGCGTCCCCCGGGCAGTCCGACCTCTGGGCCACTCCGATCTTCATCGAGCCTTTTCCCCCTCCCCCCGAGCAATCCTGCTCGGGGTCCGCGGACAGACGACGTAGCCCGCTGGAAATGCCTCGAAGTTCGCTCAGAAGCTGGGCACGGTCTACGAAGAAAATGCGGCATTAACTACGCGGCCGCCCGTGCTCTGCGCGCCCACAATCCACGCCCACTGTACCCACGTTGCGTGGTGCCCGGCGGGTGGCGCGGTAACAGCTCTGCGCACGTCTAGAACAGTAGAGCACCCCTGTAATAAATGTTTTGTCGCCTGTAATCCCCTATAAATACCCTCGTGCACGAAGGATTGCGGGTTCGGTTCGGTCAAGTCAGTTCAATTTTATCCCTCATCTCCACTTGTACGCAGCACTTGTAATCCACCCTCATATATTAGTACAACTACTGGACGTAGGGTTATTATATCCCCTGAGAGAGGCCCGAACCAGGTAAAAAACGATCCCTTGCTCTTTGCGATTGTCTTGGCCACCTCGATCCGTAGCTCGGTAGGACCTCGGACGCTATACCCCTCGCGGAAAAGGGGCCTTAGGTTGATCCCTCATTCAACAAGTAAGCTCTGCGGGGGCCGGTTCCCGAATCATCGACAGCTGGCGCCGTCCGTGGGGATCGACTGAAGTCCTTTCGCGAGGAATCCCTGAGGATGCCGAACTCACAAGACAATCAAGACCTCTGTGTCTTCGACGATGTAGAGGATGGTGACGAATACTACGCCAGTGATGGCGTGGGTGGTGCGGCCGACCCAGAAGGCCACACCGAAACCGAGAGTCTTTCCCCGGTGGCCGCAGCGCGAGAGCGTTTCCTCCGCTCGCGGCCAGATACCCTCGCTCGCGAGGAAGAATCTGGTGACCTCCGTGACGGTCGAGACGCTACCGACCGTCTCGAGTTCAGCCAAGGGACTGCGGTGTACGACACCACTTCGGCGTCGCCCACACAGTCCTGGTACTCCCGCAGCGTCAACATGGTGGGAAGGGACGAGATTCAAGAGGTGCGGTCTCTGGCAATTTCTCCTCGCCATCAGCATGGTGCCGACGAGGACCTCCCGGAGCTATCCCCGGGCAGGAACCCGGCGATCGTCCCCCTCCAACCCAGCGGCGAGGCGGGCGCTGGGGCTGGAGACCAGGCTCTCGAGGACCCCAGTGAGTACCATTCTCTGGAGCATGTGCGCGGCCGCCTCCCAAGGTCGCCCCCTAGAGCGTCGAGCGGTTGCGAGCCATGGCGACGATCGTGCGCAGTCTCCAGAACTTCTCCAACCAAGTGGACCTGGCGGCCATGGGAGCGGTCGTAGCTGAAAACTTGGAAAAACTCGCCGCTGACATAGGGCTCCCCGGGCCCCCTGGCGGAGGAAGGCCCCAGAGTGCTTCCCGGGACCATAAGCACCAGTCCCCGGCCAGCGCCTCCCGAAGTCCTGCTCAGGAGGGCCGCGGGAGGCAACACCGGCACCGTGAGGACGTTCGGAGCGTTTCCCGAACGGCCTCGCTGGCTCGCGGGCATGCCTCGTCCGCCCACGAGTGATCTGAGGGTTCCACTTCGAATCTGCCATTATCGCGCCAGCCTGGGGCCATATTCTCCCGTCTCACCCCGTGAGCAAAGGACCGTCTGGGCCCCGGCCGCCATGATCGCCACGCCCGGAGGGGTCGCCATGACGGCCCAGCATTCGGGTGCCGAGCCTTTTCGGCGTCCCTCCGCGACGTCTCATGGCCGAGCAAGTTCAAGTCCGGCCACATCGAGTGGTTCAATGGAACCCAGAATCCGGACGAGTTCCTCTCGATCTACTCCACCGCCGTCCTGACGGCCGGAGGGGATGAGGGGGTTATGGCGAATTACCTTCCCACCGTCCTCGACGGCTCCGCCAGGACATGGCTCTTCAACCAGAAGGAAGGGTCAATCCGCTCTTAGAGGCAGCTCTCTGAAGCCCTCCGGGCAAATTTTCAAAGCTGTTATACTCACCCGGGAAACGAGCGTGACCTCGAGCGGCTAATCCAGACGGACAAGGAGACTTTGCGGGAATTCGTCCAAAGATTCATCAAGGTAAGGAACTCCATCCCGAGCATTTCCGATGAAGCGGTCGTCCGGGCCTTCAAGTTCGGGGTCCGTGACGTCCGCCTCACACAAGACCTGGAGATCCACCCCGACCTGTCGGCCAACGAGCTATTCCGTATGGCCGTCCTCTATGCGAACGCCGGCGAAGCCGTGCAATGGAAGAAGATGATCGACGAGGGCAAGCTTCCACCCCAGCCAGGGCTGGAAGGCTCCTCGAGCAAGAAGCACGGGGGCTCCGCCGAAAAGAAGACCAAAAAGAAGAAGAGGTCACACGCGCCGGACGTGGTGGCCGCCGTTGATCGCAGCCCGCCGCGTGCTGGGCCTGCTCGGCAGCGCGAGGGTGGCCGAGGTCGGCCATGCTGGAGGCACGACGACCAAGATAACGACGACCAGGGCCGCAAGGACCAGGGTCGCAGCGGCCAGGATCGTGGCGAAAGGGCTGCCCCAGCGGGCGATCGTTTCTGCCCGTTCCACCAGGCGGTCGACCATGACCTCCGCAATTGCCGGACCTGGGCATACCGCCTGGAGAAATTTTACAATGGCAAAGGCTCCATGCCCACGCTGCCAGAAAAGGGAGACAGTGACAAGGGCAAGGGCCCCGCCCACGACGACGACGACAACATGAGTTACCAGGAGCCCCGCAATCACATAGCGGTCATATTCGGGGGCTCCTCGGCCTATAAATCTTGCAGGGATCTGAAGGAGGCGGCATGGGAGGTCAGCCATATCGCTCAGGGCAAGCCACCTGTGCAACAACTCAGGTGGTCCGAGCTGCCCCTCACTTTCTCCAAGGACGATTGTCCCCTTGGAATGACCAAACCCCAGAGGCTCCCGTTGGTCGTGAGCCCGACCATCAACAATGCCAAGGTCGGCCGGGTTCTCATCGACGGCGGAAGCTCTTTGGATCTCATATCCGCCATGATCCTGGACGAGATGCAAGTCCCTCGTTCCAAGATCAAGAGCATAGCCGTCCCGTTCTTCGGGATCGTCCCCGGCACCTCGATCAAGCCTCTTGGCCAGATCATTCTGCCCGTGACGTTCGGGGGCCTCGCAAACTTCCGAACCGAGCTAATCAACTTCAAGGTCGTTGACTTCAAGTCGGCCTACAATGCCATCTTGGGCAGGCCGTCCCTCTCCAAGTTCATGGCCGCCACGCACCACGCCTATCAGTGCCTGAAGGTTCCCGGACCAAAGGGCGCTATCACTGTTAAAGGCGACCATAGGGCGGCCCTGAACTGCGACGAGAAGTCGCTCGACATGGTTGGGCAGCTGCCTCAACGCAGCCCCGACCAAGCGCCGACGCACTCCCGGCCTAAAGTTACCCTCCAGCCCAGAGGAGAAACCAAGGCGGTCCCTCTGAACGAGGCCGACCCATCCAAGGTCTTCTATCTGGGATCTTCCCTAGATCCCAAATAGGAACTCGAGCTCGTCACTTTCCTCCGGAGGAGCGCGGACGTGTTCGCCTGGGAACCGTCCGACATGCCCGGAGTCCCAAGGGAAGTGATTGAGCACTGAGCTAGCTTGTTTACCGATAAAAGACACCGTCGTCGAAGCTTAGCGATTTTCCCCGGAGAAACAGGCAATCATCCGGGAGGAATTCGACAAACTCCTCAAAGCCGGCTTCATCAGGGAAGTCGAGCATTCGAAATGGCTGGCAAACCCGGTCATTGTCAAGAAGAAGGGTGGCAAGTGGCGCATGTGTGTCGACCACACTGGCCTAAATGCCACCTGCCCGAAGGACAACTTTCCGCTACCACGCATTGACCAGCTGGTCGACGCAACGGCAGAGTCTTAGGTGATGAGCTTCCTGGACGCCTATTCGGGCTATCACCAGATTAGCTTGTTCCCTGGAGACGAAGAGAAGACTTCCTTCATTACCCTGTTCAGCACGTTCTGCTACACGACCATGTCTTTCGGTCTGCGGAATGCCGGGGCGACCTTCCAGCGCTTGATGCAGAAAACCTTCCAGGACCAAATAGGTCGAAATCTAGAAGTATATGTAGATCATATTGTAGTTAAGAGTAAGCTCGTCTCAAGTCAAGTATCCGACCTCGAGGAGACCTTTTGTAACCTCAATAGACATCGAATAAAGCTTAACCCTGAGAAATGTGTTTTTGGGGTGAAAGCAGGTAAAGTGCTCGGGTACCTTATCGGGCCGCAGGGCATCGGTGCCAATCCGGAGAAAATTGAAGCCATCGAAAGAATGCGACCCCCGAGCTCTGTTAAGGAAATCCAGACCCTGATCAGACGCATGGCAGCCTTAAGCCGCTTCATTCCCCGGTCGGGCGAGCGCGGTTTGCCCTTCTTTAAGGCACTCCGCAGGCATGAGGGCTTCGTCTGGACAGAAGAAGCTAGTCGCTCCTTTGAGGAGCTAAAGCGGTACCTGTCCAGCCCTTCGATCTTGGCCACGCCACGGTCGGGTGAGCCACTCCTGCTGTACCTCACAGCGACCCCCCACGCAGTAAGCGCAGTGCTGGCGGTCGAGCGGGAAGGGGCGCAACGCCCGATCTACTACGTCAGCGAAGTTTTGCATGGGCCAAAGGAGCGTTACCCCGAGGTCCAAAAGCTTCTATACTCGCTGCTCGTAGTCTCTAGGAAGTTACGCCACTACTTCCAAGCCCACAAGGTCGTCATCCCGACCAGCTTCCTACTTAGGGAGATCCTAAGAAATCCAGACGCCAGCGGTCGGATAGCAAAGTAGGCCATGGAACTCGCAGAGTTCGACATCCACTTCTCTGCCCGCACGGCGATTAAGTCCCAGATCTTAGCAGACTTTGTAGCGGAATGGACGAACCCATGACTCTTGGCCGAGTCTCAAGAGTCTGGGCGCAGCCGACCATGTATTTGATGGCTCCGAGCTTTGAACGCCGGGTCAAGGCGTCATCTTGGTGTCCCCTCAAGGATCGGCTCAATCGCCATCCAATTACTTCGCGCGACCAACAACGCGGCGGAGTATGAGGGTTTTGGCGGGACTCTGGCGTGCAAGGCGCCGAGTCAGGCGCTAACTGTGAAGGGCGATTCACAGTTGGTCGTCAACCAAGTCAACAAGGAGTATCAGTGTTCCGATAACTCAATTGCGCTTTACTTGGTTGAGGTGAGGAAGATGGAGCGGTACTTTAGAAATTTCGAAGTACTCTACATCCCCAGGAAGGACAATTCCCTGGCCGACTAACTTTCCAAGGTCAGTTCCTCGTAGATGCTCGCCCCTCTGGGGGCGCTCGTTGAGCATCTGCACAAGCCCTCTATTCCCTCTGTAGAGGAGGCAACCCCCCAGATGCCCGCCCTGCCCGGGGCGCCAGTCGAGCATCTGCGAAAGCCCTCTATTCCCTCTGTAGAGGAGGCACAAGAGACGAATGGTAGCGTCTCCTTCCTCGAGCATGGTGCAAACTGGATGACGCCATTCGTTCAGTATCTTGCCCATGGGACACTGCCCGAGGAGGAAGCCGAGCGTTCCTGGCTTAAAAGGCGGTCCTCTGCTTACAAGCTAGTAGAGGGCGCCTTATACGCAAAAGGGGCACTTGGAGTCCTCTCCAAGTGTATATCTCGAGAAGAGGGCCATTTCCTTCTCAGAGACATCTATGAGGGAATGTGCGGCGCTCACTCGTCCTTTCGGACGCTCGTGAGCAAAGCATTCCGCTGAGATATTATTATTAACACTTTAGACGACGCCGGTGCTCGTGGCGACTTGCGGCGTGCGCCGCCCACGCCCGTAAATCCCACTGCCCAACAGACGCTACAGACCATCCCGCTCTCATGGCCATTCTCGATCTGGGGGGCTGACATTCTCGGGCCTTTCCCCCGTGGTCGAAAGGGTTGCAAATACCTGCTCGTCGCCATCGACACTTTCTCTAAGTAGATCGAGGCCGAGCCCGTATCAACCATTTCAGCTCAAGCAGCCAAGAAATTTTTCTGCAATAACGTGGTGACGCGCTTTGGGGTCCCCAATCACCTCATCACAGACAACGGCACCCAGTTCACTAGTGAACTGTTCCAGGCCTACTGCGAGGACATCGGAACGAAGGTCTGCTTCGCCTCTGTAGCTCATCCGCAGAGTAACGGAGCAGCCGAATGAGCAAATGGCCAAATCCTTCAAGGGATCAGGAAAAGGGTCTTCAAAGACCTCACCCAGCATGGCGGGTCATGGGTGGACGAGATTCCTTCCGTCCTCTGGTCTGTGCGCACCACAGCGAGCCGAGCTACGGGCGAGACGCCCTTCCAGCTTGTCTATGGCGCCGAGGCCATCCTACCCGCCGAGATTATGCTCGGATCCCCAAGAGTTCACCTGGCCGATAGCATCCACCAAGGACGCGAGCGCCGCCTTGACCTCGACCTCACCGAAGAGGTGCGACAAGGGGCGTTGCTCCGATCCGCCGTCTACCAACAAACCCTTCGCAGGCACGCGGCCAAGTCAATTCGGCCCCGAGCCCTGCAGGTCGAGGACCTCGTCCTGCGGCGCATTCAGGATACGTCGAAGGCCAATAAGCTCTCCCCAAATGGGAAGGTCCTTTCATGGTCGTTTCGATAGCACGCCCGGGGGCTGTCCGCCTGGCAAGGGAGGATGGTCGCATGCTCGCGAGCTCGTGGAACATTGACCAGCTGCGCAAGTTCTTTGTCTAAACTTACGCTCTATTTTGCATCTTATATATATTTCCGTCTTTTCCTTTCTTTTTAAGTGGCACTTCCGTTGCACTCACGCGCGCAATGTCTGTTTCCCCCAAGATGCTGTGAAAATATATATACAAGAGGTCACTGCCTTTTGGTAAGCCGGCTCAGTCTCGCGCAAGGGCACACTTTTCCTTTTTTTCACGGTCTTGGTGACGAGACAAGCGCGTCGGGCGCATTTAGTCGCTGCAAATTCTTTCTACTCTAAGTTCAGGCTGACGCACGCGAGATCATTCAAGGTGCCACGACCAACACCCCGCCACTAAAGCTCGCCACCTGGGCCCTAGTCTCAATAAGCCGACCTTGGTCCGCAGTAGCTCTTCGCTGCGCGATACAAGTCGCATACAGACAACCCCTTGTTCGGTCCGGAGACTTACTCTGGCGCGCGTGTGTTTGGTCGTCGCGCACCCTGTCGGATAAACGTTCATCTTTCCTCGCCTATGACCATACTCGCAACTCAGGGGTATGCGTCCCAAGCATTGAGGAAGTCTAGGCCTCGTTCTTCCCCCCAGACCAAAACCACATTCGCCGCTCGGAGGAAATGGTGCCTTGGTCGGGCGGGGGGAGGAGGGGCGCGTTCTTTTCCAAAACTCCTGCGAACGAGCCCGTGCTCGCAACTTAGGTGCACGACCTTCATTCGCAGCGGGGGCTTGGGGGAGCGAGTTGCCATGCTAGCATCATTTCAAAAAATCGCGGCCAAGTGCCTCGTTCTATCTTGCTAGCGTAACATTGCTTCTTTCTTAAGGACATGTTACCTTTGTGAAGTCATTCTTCGTGTATCTCGGGTTGTGTCGCCCACATTTCGTTCTAACTTACGATCGACCTACTTTTCGCTGTTTGCCTCGCGGTTATTATTTACAGGGAAAAGCCAAATAAGAGCAAAAGAAGCATTGCACCGGACGCAACCCTTAAGCAAAAGAAAGATACATGCTCCAACAGCATGGTCAAAAGTCAACTAGAAACATCGAAAGAGGAGAAAAGGGCACCCTAAGTGCCGCGGCGAAGCTTCTACCGCAGTTCATCAATCTTGGCCTCGAGGTCGAGCACCTTTCGCCGAGCTTCACGACCCTCGCGGGCCTCCCCGCGGAGTTGCTCTAGCTCTTCGTTGCCTTGGACGGCAAGGTCGACGGCCGTCTGCCTTGCCCACTCCAAGTCCGCCACCTTCGATTCAAGCTCAAGAATCTTCGACCGGCCTACGGCAAGATCCTTCCCCGCTTGGCAGGAGTTCTGCCTCTGCTGCTCGAGTTTTTCCTCAAGCGCAAGGACCTTCTCCTTGGCCCCGGTGGCGTCGTCCTTCGCCTGGCGGGAGCGCAGCTTTTCTTGCTCAAGCTCTTGCTCGAGGCCAAGGTTCTTCTCCTTATATGCTTGGGCATCCGCCTCCGCCTGGCGACCTATGCACGAGCAGGGTGTCCCGGGCTTTGAGGTCGCCTTCACGCTGCTCGAGCTTGGCTGTCCGTGCCTCGTGTTCCTCGAGCAGTCCGGCTACATCCTCGGGGATGGTCATCGCTGCGTCAAACTCCTCCAGGGTCCGCTGAAGAAGTTGCAGACAGGAAGGAACTCAGGCACCGCCCTTAAAACCCGAAAAGACGGAATTACTACGACAATAAAAAGAAGCATCCTCACCAGACTAAAGCCCGTGCTGACAACTTCCCGGAAGCGCTCGGCGACCTCATGCCCCTGAAGATCCTCGAGCTTACGCAGGGGGCTGAGGGCTTCCCCCGAGTCCTTCCAGGAAGGCGGGTTGATTGAAGACGTAGAATCATCCCCTTGGGCACGAAGTTCGCCCTGGGGCGCCACGCTCCTCTCCTGAGCAACCGGTTTGCTCAGGGTCCTCTCGCTACTCACCAGGACAGGTCGTTCGCTCGGTGGCAGCGAAGGATCACTCCGAGCATGCGGTCCGCTCGGGGCAAGCGCCGTCTCACCCCGAGCATGTTGTTCACCCGGGGGCTTCGCGCCTTCGTCCCGGGCAGGCGATGCACCCGGGGATCTCAAGCCTTCTGGCGCTCTTTCGCCCAAGGCTTGAGATCGATCCCATCCTCTCGTCGCCCTCCGTCTTTGGGAGGGCAAGCTTCGTCCCGGGATGCACTTCCTCCGGAGCGATGGGATCCACCCCGCCTTGGTCATCGGCGACGAGGGCATCCACCGCTGCCACGCCCTCCGCCATTATGATGTCATCAATGCGGGCGAACTCCACGTCTACGACAGAATCAACGATCTCGTAAGCCATTTTGCGGAAGTCCAGAGAAGACTTACGAGCTATATCGCCCACGTCAGCTGAGTGGGGCTAGCTCGGGTAAAGAGCACATGAAGTTAAGGCAAACAAGGCTCAAGACTCACCTTTGGCCGGGCCTTCGTCGCCACCTCCGGATGGGATCGCCGCCGCGACCACCATCTTGGCCTTCTTCTCCTTGGCTTGGGTGATCCTCGCCAGGAGAGGACTTACGTCCTCCATGTCGACTTCCACCAGCGCCCTCTCCGAGCCTCCGCCCTCCGCCACGGGGGGCTGCACGCCCTAGTTGACGATCGCAAGGGCCCGGGCTTTCTTAGCTCGCTCGACCTCGGCCCGTAAATCAGCGAGCTCTCTCCTCAGTGCCTCACGCTCGGCCTGCACCATCCCTTCGATCAGTCTTCCCTCTGCCTTGATCTGTTCCACTTGAACCCTCACACTATAGTTCTTCAGCCAGAGCCTCAGGCGGCTTACCTCCTCCTTCCGATTGGCATACTCCTTGTGGGGTGCCGGTGGACCCTTGGACGCAGCCGCCTGCCTTTTCGATGACCGAGTGGTCACCGGTGGCGGGGCGCTCCTCTTGCCTCTCGTGCTCTTGGCCCGGGAGGCTGGGATAAGAACTCCCTTGCCGCCCGCCAGGGGCACAAGCTCGGCCACCGCCAGGTCCAAGGTGATCCTCTCCTGCCCAAAGCAAAAAGACATCAGAAGGTGCTCAGGACGCTTTCCCTCGAGCATGAACTGTAAAGGAACTTACCACCTCGCCCCGCTCGAGCACGTTGCTCGGGACTTGCCACTTGCGCTCGAGCTCCTTACCCTTGGGGGCTCGGCCACCCTCTTCTCCGTCCAGTCGAAGCCCGGGGCTGTTGTGGACCAGTGAATGCAATCAGCACGGGCCCAGAACGGCGGAAGCAAAGCAAAGAATCTCCCAGGTCGTGGAACTTACCAGAGGTGCCCTCCCGGGTCATGTCCTCCCATCAGCCGACCTTAAAAAATGGGTGCTCCCTCCTCCTTAGAGGGGACACCCTGTTTCGGAGGAAGTCGCGGGCGATGTCTCGGCCGGTGAGCCCCATGTTTGTGAGCTCGCTGATCAGCATAAATGTCCGCTCCTCCTCGGGCGTGATGGGCGGTTGCGGAGTTTCGATGTGGCGCACCGCCGTCCCGGTGTAGCTCAAAGAACTCCCCTCCGCTTTCCGCAGGTAGGACCAATTTTCGGCCCATCCGGCCACCGAGTCCTTAAGGGAGAAGGGGGTACTCATCTGGCGCCTGCCAGAAGGCGGAAATCTGCCGAGCCGGGTGGGTGGCGCTCGATGACTGAACAAGGAATAGAAATGGAAGAAGAGGCTTGGCATAGGAAGGATGCCCACGAAGCCCTTGCAAAGATGGGCGAAGATTGTCAGGACGAGGATGGAGTTGGGGTTCAAATGGGTGAGCTCGCACTCACAGTGTACGAGTACGGCCTCCAGGAATTCGCTCTCAAGCATCCGAAGCCCGTTGGTGATGTATAGCTCACACGCGATTATCTCGTCGGTGCGCGGCGCCAGCTCCGCCTCGCCGGCCGGAAGCCGCCAGGTACCGATGCCAAGGTACCCGAAGTCCTGGAGCACCCGAAGTCTCTCCGCAGTGGCCTTGCTTGCGCCAAACTTTGCCATGGAAGGAGTTGGAGGAGAGGGCGTCGGAGCAACGAAAGGAAGTTTAAAGGACGAAGCGCTTTCTCGAGTTTAATTGCGAGTCGTAGGAGTGGAAAATTTGCAGAAATTGTTCCCACCTGATATTTATAGGCGGAGAAGTCGAGTGGGCGGAAAAACCGTCCCGTGTGTCGATGGCCAACGCGTGGCGGTCCAGTTCCCGAAACCGCCCTGCGCTGGCTCAGTCTTCAAAAAGCTGTCAGAGTCGTACCCGCAAGAGGCTTCGCTGAGAAGGAACCGACGCGGCTTCCCACCTTCGCTTTCAAGGCATTGCCCGGGTCGACCCTTGGGGGGCAAAGACGCCCGTCCCCGAGCACCGGGTGCTCGGATGCTGCGGTGGTTTTTCGCCACAAAGACCTCCGTCCCAGAGCACCGGGTGCTCGGATGCTGCGGTGGTTTTTCACCGCAAAGACCTCCGTCTCCAAGCACAGGTTGCTCGGATGTTGCGGCAGTCTTTTTTCGCCGCAAGTTTTCCATCCCTGAGCAAAGTGGCTCGGATGCTGCGGTAGTCTTTCACCGCGGGATTCCCGTCTCCGAGCGGGGACCCTCTGGAGTCTCGGTAGATCTTCACCGTGAGGCTCCAATCCCTTGGCAAGTGTGTGGAGGCTCAAGGGGGGTCCTCAGCGAGGCACCTTCCCCCCTTTAGCCTCGGGGGCTAGCTGTCGGGGATTGGATATTCGCCGCAGACGACCATCGTAGCTCGGTGGTCTCCGAGCATGCCCTTGCTCAGGAGGCGTCCCCCGGGCAGTCCGACCTCCGGGCCACTCCGATCTTCATCGAGCCTTTTCCCCCTCCCCCCGAGCAATCCTGCTCGGGGTCCGCATGCCTGACGACGAGCGTAGCCGAAATGCCTCGAGTTCGCTCGAGAGCCGGGCACGGTCTCTGAAGAAGACGCAGATTAATCTTGTGCCGCCCGTGGTCTGCGCGCCCGCAATCCACGCCCACTGTACCCACATCGCGTGGTGCCCGGCGGGTGGTGCGGTAACAGCTCTGCGCACGTCTAGAACAGTAGAGCGCCCCCTGTAATAAATGCTTTGTCGCTTGTAATCCCCTATAAATACCCTCGCGCACGAAGGATTGCGGGTTCGGTTCGGTCAAGTCAGTTCAATTTCATCCCTCATCTCCACTTGTACGCAGCACTTGTAATCCACCCTCATATATTAGTACAACTACTGGACGTAGGGTTATTATCTCCCCTGAGAGAGGCCCGAACCAGGTAAAAAACGATCCCTTGCTCTTTGCGATTGTCTTGGCCACCTCGATCCGTAGCTCGGTAGGACCTCGGACGCTATACCCCTCGCGGAAAAGGGGCCTTAGGTTGATCCCTCATTCAACAAGTAAGCTCGGTGGGGGACCGGTTCCCGAATCGTTGACACCTTCCAACTGACAGCACAGCCACCAATGGTGAAAACATAACCTGTGAGAAATCTCCTCTTATCTAAGTCACCAGCATAGTCAGAATCAACATAACCAACAAGCCCATCTCTAGATTTACCAAACTGCAAACAAGCATTAGAAGTACCATGCAAATATCTAAAAATCACTGAACAGCTTTCCAATGCTCTTTGCCAGGATTAGCCATGTATCTACTCACAACACTTAGTGCATAAGATAAATCAGGACGTGAACAAACCATGGCATACATAAGAGAACCAAGCGACCGAATATGGGACTCTAGACATGTATTCAATATCATCATCGATTCGGACATAAAGCTGAAGATAATCTGAATTGTGCAGCTAAAGGAGTACTCACTGGTTTTGCATCATGCATATTGAAGCGACGAAGGATCTTCTCAATATAACCCTGTTGGCTGAGATATAATTTGCCATGTTTCCTTGATCTAATGATCTCCATGCCAAGGATTTTCTTTGCTGCACCTAAATCCTTCATCTCAAATTCTTTACTCAATTGTGCCTTTAGTTTAGCTGTTTCTGATTTGTCTTTTGCAGCAATTAGCATATTATCAACATAAAGAAGCAAGTATATGGCAGAACCTTTTACAGTCTTCAAATAAATGCAGCTATCATAATTAGATCGTTTGAAACCATGAGAGAGTATAAATGAGTCAAATTTCTTATACCATTGTCTAGGGGATTGTTTCAAGCCATAAAGAGATTTCTTTAATCTGCAAACAAGGTTTTCTTTTCCAGGAACAAAACCTTCAGGTTGGTCCATATAAATGTCTTCCTCTAACTTTCCATGCAAAAATACAGTTTTAACATCTAGTTGCTCAAGTTCATAATCATGCATGGCAACAATACTGAGGAGAGTGCGAATTGAACTGTGTTTCACAACAGGAGAGAAGACATCATTGAAATCAATACCTGGAATTTGGTTGTAGCCTTTAGCAACCAACCTTGCTTTATACCTTGTTGGATCAGTAGAAGAAATGCTTTCTTTTCTTTTGAAGATCCATTTGCAGCAGATAGTCTTCTTGTCTTTAGGCAATTTCATTAAATCTCAAGTATAATTCTTTTCAAGAGACTCCATCTCATCTTGCATAGCGGTCATCCAATTCTTGCAATCAGCAGAAGTGATAGCCTCAACATAATTTGATGGTTCTGCATTATTCTCAATTTCTTCTGCAACATTTAAAGCATAAGAAGCAATATCACATTCTTCAATAAACCTTTTAGGTGGATGGATGGACCTCCGGTCTATCAACGACAATAGAATGTGTATGTTGAGGAGGTCAGCATAATCGGAGAAGAATGCTCAACAATATTTGAATCATCGATAATAGATGCATCTTGAACAAAGATGACGGATCATCCGGTGTATTATCGAAATCAATAATGTCTTTTTTGCACACTAGTTTTCTGTTGTTCCCCAATAGGAACAATAGGAACAGTTGTATCCAACTTATCATTTAGCATAACGGATTCATTAAAAATAACATTCCTACTGATAACAACCTTTTGAGTTTGAGGATTCCATAATTTATATCCTTTAACACCAAATTTGTAACCAAGAAAGATGCACTTAATAGCTCTAGGCTCCAATTTTCCATTATCAACATGAGCATAAGCAGTCAACCAAAAACTCTCAATTGTGAATAATCAGCTGGAGTACCAGACCATACCTCAATTGGAGTTTTCTTGTCAATAGCAATAGAGGGTGAACGATTAATAATATAACAAGCAGTGGAAGCAACTTTAGCCCAAACACGCCTATGCAAACCAGCATTAGACAACATACAACGGGCCTTTGAGATAATGGTTCTGTTCATACGCTCAGCTACACCGTTTTGTTGTGGAGTATAAGGAACAGTGTAGTGACGCACAATACCTTCAGACTTGCAATATGAATTAAATATATTAGAACAGAATTCCATCCCATTATCAGTGCGAAGTATCTTTAGCTTCTTTTCAGTTTGTCTTTCAATCATGACCTTCCACTCTTTAAATGCTGAAAATGCTTCTGATTTATGTTTCAAGAAATAAGACCAAACTTTTCTAGAATAATCATCAATAATAGTCAACATATAACGAGAACCTCCAAAAAAAAGTCTTACGAGATTGCCCCCATAAATCAGAATGCATATAATCAAGAATACCTTCTGTAGTATGAATAGAAGTATTGAATTTTACCCTCTTATGCTTACCAAAGATGCAATGCTCACAGAATTCTAGTTTGCCTTCATTGTATCCATCAAGAAGTCCCCTCTTGCCCAAAACTGCCAAACCCTGCTCACTCATATGTCCAAGACGCTTGTGCCACAGATTAATCATATCAGGTGATGAATGTGAAGAAACAAAAGCATCACCTGTAATTTTAGTGCCTTGGAGGCGATATAAATTGGCAGATTTCAAATCTCATTTCATGACAATGAGAGAACCTTTTGATACTTTCAGTATTCCATTTCCTCCAGAATATTTATATCCTTTAGAGTCAAGAGTGCTCAAAGAAATGAGATTTCTTGTCATACCTGGAACGTGCCTCACATCTGTCAAGGTTTTGATAATACCATCATGCATCTTTATTTGCACTGATCCAATGCCAACAATAGGACATGGCAAATCATCACCCATCCTAACAGAACCAGCATCTTTAATAGACTCATAAGTGATGAACCAATCTTTATTGATGTATATATGAAAAGAAGCAACAGAATCAATTATCCATTCATCACCACTACTAGCACATCCACCAAAAGCAACAAGAGTCTCACCATCAGAACTGCTATCACCAGAAGCAACAGAAGCTTTACCTTCCTCATCAGTTTTACCTTTCTGTTTGTAGGTATCGTGCCTTTTCTCTTTATTCTTTAACTTGTAGCATTCAGATATGTCATGATTATTTTTCTTGCAGTACCTACAAAATTTTTCTTTACCTCTTGACTTTGAGCGGCCTCTAAAATTGTTTGAGTTTCTGCCTCTATAGCCATTGTTCGCTTTCTTTTCTTTTGTCCGTCCACGAACAGACAAAGCTTCACTATGAGAGCTAGGACTTTCAGAAGATACCATTAGTTTTATCTTTTCTTTTGCATGTAAGGCCTTATAAACTTCATCAACTGTTAGTGTATCACGGCTATATAAAATAGTGTCTCTGAAATTTGAATATGATGGAGGCAAAGAGCACAAAAGAATGAGGCCTAAATCCTTGTCATCAAATTTTACCTCCATGAACTCAAGGTCTGACACAAATTCTTTAAAAATCGATAGATGATTCGACACGGAACCACCCTCTTGCAACTTGTGCGAAAACAATTTCATCTTCACATGCATTTTGCTAATGAGGTCTTTCGACATACAAATTGATTCCAATTTCAACCATAAAGCAGCTGCAGATTTCTCCTGCAAAACCTCTTGCAAAATATTATTTGATAAATGAAGATGAATTTGTGACAGGGCCTTACGATCTTTCCTCTTCTCTTCATCAGTCCATGACTTCTGGTCTTTGTTCCCGAATTTATCAAGCGCGTCATCGAGGTCAGTGTGCGCGAGAACAGCTCTCATTTTAACTTGCCATAGAGAAAACCTGGTATCACGGTCTAGCAGTGGAATGTCATACTTTAATGAGGCCATAATGCAAAGAAATATTTTAAGTGCATCAACAAAGAAAAAAATAGCTGAAAGAGGAGCTTCTGCAACGTGAGCTAGGTGCACTTAGCAGAAATTGCTGAAAATTGGAAGCCCTTGGAAAAACTGACTGGAGTCGAAGTGTTCTCGGTTCTGATGCAGAAAAAATCAATTCCCGGAGGCTGGAGCTTCTTCACGTGTTAAGAGCAAATAGCAAACAGCATAAACTAGATCTTCTAGTGACGGCCAAGCAGCAAACCAATTTTTCCACGTGCAAGCACTTCTAGTTGAGAGACTTCGATCTTCACGGTTCTTCACTTCTAGTCGAGAGACTTCCGTAGCTAGCTTTCTTCACGGGAGCGGCGCGCAGCTCGACGATGGGCGTCCGCGCACTGGAGGCGGACGCGGGTGTCACGGATGTGGGCTTCGGACGTGGGCTTTGGCTGGACTGGACGTGGGCCTGGCTGAACGAGGCAATATAAAACAACGAGAAGCAGCCACGGGGAAGGAGGAGCAGAACCAGACGTCTTCTTCATTTTTCCTTCTCTGTTCTTAGCTCTTGTCCCCTGTTCTTCTTCTTTTAGAACCTCCTCTGATCCTCCTTCAATCCTCTCAATAGCTTGTAATTGGTACTCTGCGATAGCAAGACCATAACATTTGGTATCAGAGCTACCAATTCCGGGTTTCGATCTTTCCGACTGAATTGCAAAATTCCAGACGAGGGTTGGAGGATTTGGGAATCGGCAATCGATCCTGAAAATTCCGCAAAAACCTTTGGGTTACCAAGTCTGGTTAATTCGGTTGGATTGATTCGACGAGCACTCTGGCACCGCGGAAGAAAGTATCGCAGTTTGAAGAGAGGATGTCGACATCCATGGCATCTATGGAGAGTAAATTCGAAGGTATTAACACCCTATTGAGGCAGATTTTGGAAGAAGTTCGTGGTGTGAAGTCGGATATCAAGGATGTTCGTTCGGCAATGGAAGGGGTGCGAGGAAGAGGAGAAGGCCATCACCTCGAGCACGAGGCGGTACCGGACGTTCCATTCCAGCTGCGCGCCGCCGCCGCCGCCGCGCTGGTGGAGCACTGCGCCGAGGCTGCCGTTCGCCATGGAGTCATACATGAGCAGCCGGTTGGTCTTGTTCTAGCAGCAGTCAAGGAATCGCACGAAGTTCTGGTGTCAAGGAATAACACTGGGGAGCAGTTGTATGACCACAACACAAACACTGTTTCTGTAGTGGATGAGGAATACAGAAACCAGCGTGCAGCTAACTCGCTGGGTTCCAAGGGCATGTTTCAGCTGATTCAAACAAAGGGGTCTTCGAGGAATCTGATGGCTCTCCTTAACACTGATGGTTCAGTCACCAAGACTTGGCATGTGGATACAAGCGACGGCAATGGGAATCTCAATTGTAGTACAAGCAGCGAGAAATCAGTTGGAAATTCTATGTCTGATCCTTTACAAATTGGGAAGGCAGAGGCAGTCAATCTGCAGTTTGGTTCTTTTGGGATCAGCGCGTGGCTGAATGATAAAGGTGGCACCAGCCATACTGGAAGTGTAGACGACTTGAGGGCTCATAGCAGGGAGACAAGCGATAGATACTTTTCCTCATTCGGCAATTCACCAAAGTTGTCGAATTACCCTTCCCAAGAGCTTATGGAGGATTCTGCAGTCTATGGTAGTGAAGAAGCTGATGAACCTCCCGATACGGAAACTGATGAAGATCTAACTGATGAGGAAAGGGACGTTCACGAGATAGAAGCAGGCTCTGTCGACGAGCAGGGACCGCGCCACGCCGGGGCCCGCGTCGCAGGACGGGTTGCCGACCAGGCTCCGGAGCTCGCCGGGGGTCGCCAGGGAGAGCCCCACGAAGACGGCCACCGTGAAGAGCAGCTTTGCGCACGGAAGGTGTTTGAAGAAATGCTTCTGAGGAGCGGCATTCTCATCGGCTTTGCTGATGGGCAGGGGAGATGTCCAGAAGTTGCCACTGTCTTTGCATCACGGAAAGCTGTACAGAAGCATTTTGAGGAGACGGGTGAAAATGATTCTGCCAAGACATGCTCTTCTTCTCAGGTGAATGAATTTCAGCGTTTGGCCTTGGCTTGTGACGATGGTTCTGTACGCTTGTATAATATACCTGAATCTGGAAGCAGTGATAGTTTGATCAGAGGCTGGGATTCAACATCTTTCCATAAAAAGTATCGTATTAACATTTGGTATCGTATCACTGCTGGACTGGGTGGTGCTAATAGTGGTGGTGAAATTTATATATGGTCATTGTTGTTTCTGAGGTGTGGAACACTTGTTAGTGGAGATAGTTTTGGGAGTGTCCAGTTTTGGAACAGCCGCCATGAAACTCATCTGCAAGCTCACACATATCATATAGGCGATGTGAATGCACTAGCTACTGTGCATAGTCAGAGCAAGGTATTTTCTGCAGGAGCTGATGGGCAGGTAATTTTGTACAAAGTATCGAAAGATGGGTTTGGTGCTGATAAAGAGGTGGTGACCAATGAGCAATTGTGCATGTGGGTCTATGTGGGATACGTAAGAGCTCAAACTCAAGAGGTAAGGGCATTGACAATGGCTGTACTGAATTGTAGAGAAGATGCTTTACCAGAGGAAAAGATGGTGAAGATTCGCTGGAGTGAGAAGTCTATTGAGTTCAGTTACCACAAATGGGCACATCTAGGTGTTCCAATGCTCATTTCTGGTGGCGGTGATACCAAGCTCTTTGCTTATTCTGCAAGGGAGTTCACTCAATTTGCACCTCATAACTTCTGTCCTGCACCTCAACGCCCTTTGATAAATCTGGCAAGAGATAGCACAGGCATTGGAGATTCTGTGATGCTTGTCCAGTTTACCAGCTGGTTGGATGTTTTACTTTTGACAGTTCAACAAACGAAAAGTAACAGAAGTAATGTCCGTGATGGGCTGCCAATGGCTCTGAGAGGAGAATTATGGCAAGTTTTTCTTGGCATGATAGTTCAAGTGATGGCTGATGCCAGGACCTCAGAGTTGGAAGAAACTGAATTATCTAGGTACCACTTTGATGTAAAGCGCTGTGATATTGCCGGTATATGTGGTTATCCAGGAAAAAACAATAAAGGAGAGCTCAGTGAATTTCCAAGGAAATCTGTTGTGCTCTCTTCATGTCTTCATATGATGCCCCGGCAGAAGAGTGAAGGAAGTGCAGTACCTACACTATGGGCTCCAGGAATGGATGGGAATATTGAGAAGTATGATTTCAGGGACCAGGAAACTCCAATGATGAACATGATTGCTGGTGGAGCAGCTGCAAGTTCTTTTGTCACACATCACAATGAACTAAACATGAAACTTTATATGCGCATTGCACCTGGGCTTTACCTGAAGGAATTGGTTGTTGGGGAATTGGACCGTGTTTATGAAATTTGGAAGCCATTCAGGAATGAAGGGATTGATTTAACGCACAATCCTGAATTCACAACATGTGAATTTTATATGGCTTATGCAGATTGCAATGTCTTGATGGAGCTTACAGAAATCATGTTATCTGGTATGGTTAAGGAGCTGCCTGGTGGCTACAAGACAAAATATCATGCACATGGAGTTGAGAAACCACCAATAGAGATTGATGCCTTCTACGACTGGAGATGCACACAGTTCTCTTCATCAGTACATTGTTTGCAGTCAACGGCTTGGGGGCAAGCCGCATTTCAACGGGAGGGGAATGTCACGGATGTGGGCTTTGAACGTGGGCTTTGGCTGGACTGGACGTGGGCCTGGCTGAACGAGGCAATATAAAACAACGAGAAGCAGCCACGGGGAAGGAGGAGCAGAACCAGACGTCTTCTTCATTTTCCCTTCTCTGTTCTTAGCTCTTGTCCCCTGTTCTTCTTCTTCTAGAACCTCCTCTGATCCTCCTTCAATCCTCTCAATAGCTTGTAATTGGTACTCTGCGATAGCAAGACCATAACAGCGGGCCAGAGAGGCAGCTAGCGCGAGCGGATCCGGCTGATGGCGACGCCGAGTGATGGCGAGACGGCGACGACCGAAGAAACGACGAGTCGGAGGCGCTGCGTTAGCGCCCGGCGGCGGCGCATGAAGGACGACGGCTGGGACGGCAACGGCCGGAGCGCAGGCGCAGATCGGAGGAGGACGAAACCGATCCGGAGAGACTGCGCGTGATGATCCGCGGAGCACGCGTCCAGCGGCGCGAATCGGCGGTGGTCACAGAAGTTGAAACGCCGGCGGCGCGCACCGGGAGTCAGCGGCGTGGTGGCGCACCGGCGATGCGGCGAGCCGGTGACGACGAAGATGGCCGAAACGATCCGGTGGAGGTCCGATCCGACGAAGAACGGACGAAGAACAGCCGAGAACGCGAAGAACGATCTGCTATTTTTTTCCTTTCTCGTTCGTGCAAAAAATGTGATTGATCTGCAAGATGCTCAGATACCACTTGTAACAAATCAATCATAAAATAGCAACGAACACGAGACACAATATTTTACATAGAAAATCTTTGCGAGAAAAAATCACAGGCGCCAATCGGCAATCGATCACTATATCACGAGATGATTACAAAGGTGGCTGGGGTTGCAAATGACGACAAACCCTAAACGCTGTATACAGGGGCAATTTATAGACACGTGGAGAGACTCGAGTCTAAATGGACCAGGCCGAACAAGGCTAAAAGCGTTCCTAAAGTCAAAACAGATGAATTCGGATCACAGCCCAACATTGCCACCCGTGCAGTCATCCATCTCTTTGGATTATGCCTGACAACTGATCACGGTTTGATTCATTTGTACTCTGTTGTTATCTTGCAGTAGAACAAGTTCATATAACCTTCCCAAACTTCAACACGTCGCATCAGGGAGACTACGTTGGGATAGCATCTGAATTCTGAACCACTTTGCATTGTTGGCCTCGACGTTGTGTCCCTCTCCAAGCCTCAGGGTGAAACTTCCACGGAGTTCATCAAGAACTTCTCTTCTTACCTCACAGTTCATGAGTGGAACTGTATTGTTCGTACTGGCACTTTAGATGAAATGTTAACAGTGTTTTACAGGTATAATGTTTTAGACATTGCTAATAGGGGATCGACACATGCAGAATCAACATTTCAGTGGTGACATATTGCATCAACGTGTTTTTATGGGTACGTTTGAATGGAAAAACACTGTATATGTGATAGCATCTGCTATAACAAGAATATTAACGAACCCCGTTCTTACGATTGCTCAGGAGTGCCCTACCCTCTTTTAGCTGCCAGGGACTAAGAACTTGTTGTAGAATAACCAAGATTAGATACGGCTAGGGAGATTGTACACGTACACTAGTTTCTTGCTAAAGCTAATTAATCAGCAACCTGAATTGCTAAGTTCCGCTGGAGCCTCGAAAGCATCAACCAGCTGGCACCTATACTGACCAAGTACCTGCCACCACATGAACGTTTCAGTGAGCAACAAACACTTTTCCAAGAAACTACGGGTACTTGGCTTGCCTCGGGACATTTTTTTGGCGCGGACGTGATGATGGGGGAGGAGGATAAGTCAAGTCGTCGCCCGGCCGCCGGGTACGACGCGGCAAGTTTCCTACCAACTCCAAACTAAAACTTATACATGGTTGGAAAACAATTCAATATCCATACATATCATGAACCTTCCAATACCAGTGAGCTCAAAAAGTTAATTCAGTTGGACGCGCGTTTCTTGCAATTTGCTCCAAGGCGTCTTGTCTGAACAACAGCTAACCAATCTATCCAAGCTATCTAGGCTATAATCTCTTGAGAATTCCTGTGGGCGCAAATTGGTTGCCACCCTTTCAGCTTTATGAACTGAAAATACATTATTGCCCACTGGAAGCACAGTTCCTGCGGTGGCTCCGGACACAAATTGGAATGGCAATAATATGGCCATGTTTGGTATAGCTCTAAATTCTCATTTTTCAGTTTTACTCGGAGAATCTGGAGTTACCTTAGGAAAACATTTGGCTAGCAGGTTGGCTTCAAGAAATATAAAGCTAAAGATTGGAGGCAAATAGGCCTTGCTACCTCTGATCATAACACTTATTACTCTTTTATTGTATCTGTGCACAAATTTATAGAGTTCTCTTTTTTCAAATTTTCTAAGACTATATCAATGTATATACATGATACGAGTATCATTTTGCCTTTCTTTTTGGGTAAATTAATGAGCTACACATGCAACTTTATAACTCTAACTACGTCGACGAGTTTGAATTTTGGACACCCTGCAAACAATGCATGCCTCACTTTTCCATACTTATCCATTCCGTTGTATGATACGATAAGCACCTATTCATGCCACGCCGGTACTTACTACAATATATTGTCATACATATTCAAGCATCCCATTTCTACCTACATTAATTCATGACTCAAAATTAAACAAGCCAATTTATATATGGTTTTGTTGAAGAATACCTGAAGAACTACTGGTAGTGCAACATACAGATCAAGAGATTGCAGCCATACCAGCCGAAGACGATATTACCCCTCACTTGTACTGATAGACTAGTTATCCTCATAAGGGGTATTTCAGTCATTTGTACCAAAAGACGACATTACCCTTCTTTTGTACTATAGTCTAGCCATTCTTGTAAGGTATTTTAGTCATTTGTATGGGCCAAGAGCCTATAAATACCCCTCCCCCTCTCATTTGTAAGGGAAAGCTCTCTTGAGCATTATAAAAGAAAATTCAAAACTGACGAGCGGCCTCAGAGCCTTGCCCTCCAAAGGCCGGCCCCTGTAGGCTCGTCGGCAGGAGTAGGGCGGTCCTCTCGGATCCCCGAACCTGTATAAATCATCCGTGTCTTCTACGCTCTCGTGGACGACGGCCTGTTAAACGGCCGATGTCCACCCCATACCTCGTGTTCAGTTCTCACACATACAACAGGTTTGAATTCCGTCTACTTACCTGCTGGACTGATTTACAAAATCTCTCACTTTACAAACGTACTAGCCCTGAATACACTACTAACAATACACAAATTAAGACCTTGTCGACACTAAAATAATTTTGGCTCCAACATCCATGCCCTCCACTCTCCACTACTCTGTAAATGTTTTCACCAAAAAACAAAAGGAGATCATGGCAGGTAAGTCTAGCACACTGTCCTTGACAAATAAATTGTTCCTATTTGGTCAAATTAAAGACTTAGAACCTTCCATACAACAATATTAACATGTACTGCATAATCTCATGGACAACATTTTTCTAGAAGCTTAATTTAGCTTATAAAATCATATTTCACGAAAATATGTATTTTTCTTACCATACAACAATATTAATATGTTTGCTCCAGGCCTCCGGTGATTGTGCCGTCTGTGCAAGAATGTTCTTGTTTGTAATTTTTTTTTCCGGAGAAGCTTGGTTTAACCTTAGAATTTTGATGTCATTCTGCAGTGTTGTTTGATTTTGAGGTGCGGACCTCCTGGGTGGAGCCCAAGGTTCAAAATCTCAGCAAAATTTTAGAAATCACGGCCGATATCTCGGATTTCGGCTCCCTCCAAGATCCTAAATCTCAGCCGGATAAATTTTTTGAAAAATTCAAAATGCTACCGTAATCTCAGAAATCTTGGCAATCCCAGTTAAAAAAACAGATTTGAGTTTTGCTTTTTAGATTTCGTCCGGATCATGTCCAAAATTTTGAGATCTCGTCCAAATTTTGGATTTCGGTCTCCTTTGAGATTTAATCCAAAATCGAGATTTAAAACCTTGGTGGGACCTACCTAATCCTGTTGGGCCTTCCTTGCCTGAAGACGCGCTCAAACAAAGTAAAAGTTGTACTGAAAACTTTATTTTAAAAAAAAGGTAATACTGAAACCTAAAGCCATACGCTCCTTAGAGTCATTGTAGCCACCATAGCTAGTAATCCATCTAGTCAGAAAAAGAGTAATGTTTTGAACATTATTATAGCTCAAAGAGCAATTTTGATCGTTAATTTCACTACTGCGGATCGGGCATGCACAAGCGGTTCAAAACCGCTTTCAGAAGCGGTTTTAGAACCGCTTGTAAGCAACCGCGAGTGATACCCCGTCGGGTATCACAAGCGGTTCCCCGAACCGCTTGTGGTTCCACACTTCACAAGCGGTCGGTAACTCCAACCGCTTGTGGAGAGCCTCTCCTGGCGGTTGGTGTTACCAACCGCTAGGAGAGGTCTCTCCACCAAGGTTAGAGTTACCGACCGCTTATGAAGAGACCGACAAAGACAAATGTTTTCATTATATTCAAGATAGAATATGTTTTCAAAGGGTTTTTGATATAGATTTTGATAATTAAAATAAATAGAACTACAAGAGTTTTTTGACACAATTAAATAAATATTATTCATGCGTACTCATTCAGATAATTACGTGTTCATTTACGTAAAAATACTGAACTTAATAGACTAAAAATGGTCAAGTTGATGAACACATGAAATAATAAGCCACTTTTACAAGTTTCAAAGAATAAAAGGCGAATCTTGAGCTCAATTCTTGCATCGTCGCTCTTTATATCCTTGGTCGACGTTGATGCACGATCACCAATTGCCCTTGATTATATTCAATATAGAATATGTTTTCAGAGGGTTTTATTTTTATATAGATTTTGACAATTAAAATATATAGAACTACAGGAGTTTTTTGACACAATAATTAAATATATATTATTCATGCGCAATCATTAAGATAATTACATGTTCTTTTACATGATACTGAACTTAATAGCTAGACTAAAAATGAACAAGGATGAACACATGAAATAATCGTCACTTTTACAAGTTTCAAAGAATAAAAGGGTGAATCTTGAGCTCATTTCTTGCATGCGTCGCTCTTTGTGCCCTTGGTCGACGTTGATGTCGTCGACCACTGTCCTTATTTGAGGACAAGGACTCCAACCATCTGCGTGGAACTCACCTTTGGGGATACAATCTAAATCAACAATAAAGCCGATGAGTTGTTCTTGGATTGCTTTAACTTCGGTGCGGCGGATCATGCCTGCTCATCGATGTTGGGGTGACAAAGTGGGAAGTAAATAAATCTCTGGACATGTAATTAAAGTGTAATTAAGTACTAAGAAATTGACATGTTCACACTACCTCGGCGTTGGTTGTCGGCACATCGCCGTGGGTAATAGTTTGCATATAGTGGCACACATAATAGCCACATAAGTTGTTTCCTTGTGTCTGTCGTAGAACCTGCGATGAAATTTGAGAAGAAAACAATTATTATTGGGATGAAAAACTATTACGGCATATTAATATTCTTTAATACGTACTCGAGTGCTTATTTGTACATCAAATTCGTTCTCGAAATCTCCTTGTTGCTTCTTTCGAACCTTGCGAATGCCCCTGTGTGATGCGTTATTATGAGTAGTAATTATCGAGTTGAATTAGCAAGGTATTTCAACATATATAATAAGGAATTAAAACTATCGTATATTGGTATATACCGCTTAGGGTGTCAATGATATATTGATATTGGTCCACCGAGTCCTTTTGAGTCTTGAACAACGATCCGGTCGCTATCAAGCTTGATGACAAGAAGGATCCAGTGATACCTATTCATATATGTATTGCAACATATATGTAACTAGCTAGTAGTATTATCAATGCCTTGGAAAATATAAGAACGAGAGGTTGTATATATACGTACCCGAAGTTGAAGGGCAGAAGTATGTACGGTTTGTAGTGCTGTCCCAAGAATGCATCGAGAATGTAATCTTCAACATCCTTTCGGCCATTTCTCAATCCAAAGACGTACTCGTTAACAATCTCTGGGTCGATGAAGCCTACGTTGAAGATGTTCTCTTTTCTACATCTTTGTATCTCCATTCTACATAGAAAGGTATAAGTTTAAGAGTTGCAATTTTATTGTACGAGGAAGCACACGGTAAAGGTATGAGCTTGGCACTTACAGCACCAAAGAACTCATGAGAGACACGTTGATGGAGTCGGCATGGTAAATATTGTAGAAGTCATCGAATTCAAGCCATATGTTTGTTGTTCCCGCGATAAAAATCATCTTGTTTGAAACGGAGGAACATCGCTCTTCCTCGAGCGGACTCATCATGTACCATTCGTGAAATTGCCGCATCTTGGTTGGCGATCCTTTATCTCATTAGGGTCAATCAGCTCCGACCCAACTTATATTGCCATTTGACCTTTGCCTTTGGGAGATCATCTGTTAATCCAAGAGCTACAATTGCGGGCCGATTCTGCATCCTTCATAAATTTCTCGAGGTTCTCCCGATCTTGGTCTCTCTTGTTCTTTCCGCCGCCGCTGACCACGCTTATTCTTCCGTAGCCTTTAGTATTGTCCGTTCATAGTTGGAAGGCACAGCAAAGGGTTTTGCACGGCATGTCGCGAAGTGTTCGCCGCTTTTGGATCAATTGGTTCCTTCTTTGGCTCGCTTCTTTTTGCAAAGTGTGCACCAATTCGATTTCGTTCTCACGTCGGTCTCCTCGGCGTCATATCATATGCCCTCTTTGTAGGTTCCTTTGTCTTTGTTGATCGGTGGAGGAGGCCTTCTTGGGAGCGGGTGGAGGACCCTTTCGCTATCGAGCTTCTTCCTTGGAGGAGATGGTGGAGGTGTGGTTTTCCTGGGGTTCGTTTTTGTTTGAGATGGTGGTGGCGGAGTAGGGCTTCTTCGTGGAGCGGTGGTGGAGGAGGCGTGCTCGCTTTTTCCCGAGGCATTGCGTGGAGGTGACGTTGGGCGTGGGTTGCCGTGGTGGAGATGACACCTCCACACCATCTGAAATATGATGTACCGCTTGCGCCAGAGGATGATATTGTGGAGGGCCCGTCCAAGCTTGTTCATGTCGCCGCCTCCGTAATATCGAGGTGAAGTTCTTCAAATCCGCCAAGACCTCCTCCACCGCGACCTTCGAGTAACCCGGGTATTTCGTTGCGATGGAACGTCTGCCTGCTCCACCGGATATGCCATGCCGTAAGCCACCTTGATGGACAGTTCTACGCGCATCGACGTGTAGCTCACATCGGCGGCGAACCCTTATGTCATCCACGGGTAACAGGCCAGCAAGTTCTCCGCTTCAGGGGCCCCAGTGGACGCGCAGCTACTCCACCGCTCGGAGGGGCTGATCCCGGCGTCCGGCTGATTGCTCGGACCTAGTCCCTCGAGCTTGCTGAGGGCAAGTTGTACTTGTTGCGCTATTTGCTCGCCAATGCTAGCCTGGGTTGCTCTGAGCTCTTGTTCCAATTGGTACACTTTATGTGATTCTCTTGTTTTGCTTCTCTGCCGGCTCTGACGCACCCATATCTTTGGCGAAACCGCATTTCCACGCCGTATGCTTGCCCATACCTCGTGTCCGTCCCGGTGCTCGTGGTTTTGAAGGGCATGTGTTAGCTCGTCATTCTCCCTATCCGCACGAACGCATTCGCCGAGATCTTTCGACAGTTTGTACAATCCTTTGACCACCTCTTGCACTCTGGTGTCATCACCAAGTCGCCATCATCCGAAAGGCTCCCCGTGACCCATAAACCAATTGCGCAGCGCGGATCCCACGAAGTGGTAGCCGGTGTGATGTCCTTCGCCAATAATTCTTCTTCCCGCTTCTCCCATTTCGGTACAGCCTTGAGGTAACCACCAGTGCCAAGATGGTGATGGTATTTCTTCTTCTGTGAATTGGCCTTATTCTTTTGACTCATGATGCGGCCTTGATTGACAAATTGTACTCCTGGAATGCTTCCCAGTGATCCGCCAGCTTAGGAAATTGGTTGAAGTCGGGTATTTCTCCCTTCTGCACATACTTGCGGGTGAGAGACGTCTTCCACGCCTGAAACATGGTGGCCATTTTCTTCAAAGTGAATTTCTTGGCCTTATCTTCCTTCCCTTCAGGAAATGTGAAATTTTCCTTAATATCTTTCCAGAGCATGTCCTTGGTAGCTTGAGGAACTGCGGGCCATTTTCTGATGCTAATTGGGACGTGATCCCTCACGTGATAACCGCAAGCGTTGTTGTACGGCCCAAGTGCTGAAAGAGGGGCAACCGGCATCCCTTCGTTGTTAACGTCCGTAAACACGTGCTTTGTGGATGGCTTCTTGTTAGGTCCCCGATGGTCGGGTTGGTTGCTCGATGTACGGGCTTGAAATACACAAACATATGTATAAACGTGTCGAGTGTATTATATTAATGAATTGCGATTGATTAACATGTCCACAGGATTATATTGTTCGCTATACCTCATCCTCGCCGAACCAAGGTGGCTCAGCGTCAATGGTTTCATCGGTTGCGGCTGAACGGCTTCACCGAACCAACATTAGCTTCATCATTTGAAGCCGCCACGGCCTCACCGAACCAACATTAGCTTCATCGGTTGCAACCGCCACGACCTCACCGAACCAACATTAGCCTCGGCAAAGCGGCCTTACCCAAATACGATGAAGTCCATCAAGAACTGTTCTCCCGATCGAAAGTAGGGTCACCACGTCTGGTTGCTCCATCTATCCTAATTCGGAAAAAATGTTGACATAAACAACCATATCACAGATTACAACACAAAACAAATATAATATTCGGAAAAAATGTTGACATTTCACATATACTTACACATTTCACATATACTTATACAATTTGACATTTCACATATACTTACACATTTCATATATACTTATATATACATTTCACACATACTTACATATTTCACATGATACATATACAATTGACATAGCGCCTGGAGACAGAACATCAACACCAAACAGCTGCTTCCAAAAACTGATACATATACAATTGATATATACGCACTCTAATTTATTTATATCTGCCTATATACGCACGATTTGCACACAAATTCAAACAGTAATTAGTCGATCACTCTCGAACGAACTATATATATGGCGCCGATGTACCACTTACTATACGGAAAGAAAAAGAGTTTAACGTACGTAATATTCCACAGATAGCATGCACATCAGCCGGCAACCCTTACTAAGTGGAGAGCATCATATCGTGTCGATCTCCGGCCATGGCACCCTCGGTATGTGTGCGGACATCGTGCTTGCGTATGTCACTACTAAAGGCAGACATCGTCTCACCGCCTAATGGCAACGGATGTGTTCGGACAAGCTAGCAATCCTAAGTGTATACATGCGATTTTGCAACAATATGCACTCACCTCACTCATGCAGATCGATCGATCGACATATAGTTAAAACAATTAACCATGCACAATTAACAATTCACCAAAACACTTAGCCATGCATCCACCAAGCCGGTAATATGGTCATTCTTCCCCCCTCGCCACTTAATTTCTTCCCAGACGACTCCTCGCATTTCACGAGATGACTCCTCGCATTTCACCGAACACCTTAAGGGCAAGTGGGATTAGAGAGGAGGACGAGGGCGTCTTGCAGCTATACCTCGTCCTCCGGTGGAATGGTGGAGCGGCGGCAGAGGAGACGCCATGGCGAGGTGGCGAGGAGTCGCCGGCGAGGTGGCATCGGCGAGGTGGGTGAGGAGAGGCGGCGACGAGGTCACGCGCCTGCTGCAGGAGGTCGAGTGGCGCCGGATGGTGGAGTGGCGCCGGTGGAGGGCGCCTGGAGTGGCGCCACGGATGGTGGTGTGGCGACGAGGGCGACGGGCGGCGGGGTCTCGGCGGAGGGGGCGGTGAGACAGAGAGAGCGCGGGACTTAGAAATTTTGTGGTCTCGAGAGGGGACTTAGAAAAATTGGTGTGTGGAGTACTTATATCGGATTTCTACAAGCGGTTGGTAATACCAACCGCTTGTATATAGATTTCTAGCGGTTGGTAATACCAACCGCTTGTACATAGACTTCTACAAGCGGTTGGTATTACTAACCGCTTGTAAATGTGCCTAACAAAAAAAGAATGGCTAGGGGCGCGAGTGGGGCTCGAACCTCGCGGGCTCGCCTCAAGACTCAAGCACCACGCGCTAGCCGGGAGAGGAGATCTTGTCAACTCAAGGGGCACCATATTTTTTGAATATTAGCTCGGAAGCACTACTACAAGCGGTTAGTATTACCAACCGCGTGTAGAGGTAATTTCCACAAGCGGTTTTTTATACCAGCCGCTTGTAGAATTCATAACAAAAATCTGAAAAAATCATAATAAAAACTTGAGGATTTGTAGGATTTGTAGAATTCATAACAAAAATCTGCAAAATTCACAATAAAAACTTGAGGATTTGTAGAATTCATAACAAAAATCTGAAAATATCATAATAAAAACTTGAGGATTTGTAGAATTCATAACAAAAATCTGAAAAAATCATAATAAAAACTTGAGGATTTGTAGAATTTGTAGAATTCATAACAAAAATCTGCAAAATTCACAATAAAAACTTGAGGATTTGTAGAATTCATAACAAAAATCAAAAAATCATAATAAAAACTTGAGGATTTGTAGAATTCATAACAAAAATCTGAAAAAATCATAATAAAAACTTGAGGATTTGTAGAATTTGTAGAATTCATAACAAAAATCTGCAAAATTCACAATAAAAACTTGAGGATTTGTAGAATTCATAACAAAAATCTGAAAAAATCATAATAAAAAGTTGAGGATTTGTAGAATTCATAACAAAAATCTAAAAAAATCATAATAAAAACTTGAGGATTTGTAGAATTTGTAGAATTCATAACAAAAATCTGCAAAATTCATAATAAAAACTTGAGGATTTGTAGAATTTGTAGAATTCATAACAAAAATCTGCCACTTTCCTAGTTACATTGCAAGGTCGCATTACACACCTCACCCCAACACTTTCCTAGTTACATTGCAAGGTCGCAAAGGCACACACCTCACCCCCAACACTTAAATCAGACATCTCAAGAAGTCACATACTTTGTCTTTACAAGTGTTCCTTCATTATGATCGCGACGTATGAAAGGAGCATCCACGTCTGTGGTCATTGAGGAGGCTTATGTCGACATCCACAATGAAAGGAGGAGCTCGTCGAATCGACTATACTCTTCCTCGCTCAGGACGCCCTCAACTCCAACAATCCTTCGCTTGCCTTGGAGAACCACGTGTCGCTTTGGCTTACTACTACAATCTTTCTTGTCCTTCTCTTCTTAGGTTTGCTTGACATGTCCATTACGTAGAAGACCTGTCTCACATCATTCGCGAGACTAACGGTTCACATCAGAGTCGACTTGCATGAGGTCCACGATTGTCATACCGTATTTGTCGACCTTCACGCCGCTTGAAGTCGGTTTGACCCATTGGCACTTAAATAGAGGGACCTTCAAAGGTCCATAGTCGAGCTCCCATATCTCTTCTATGAAACCATAATATGTATCCACCTTGCCTTTGTTGTCTTCGCATCTATACGGACACCGCTATTCGGTTGGTGCTCTTGTTATCCCGGCTCGTGTAGAATGTGTAACCATTTATCTCGCACTTTGAATGTCACGATTTCACTAGATGGTCCCCGAGCCAAGCGCTGTAACTGCTCATTGTCCGACCCTTTCAAAAGGATGTAGTTTTGTAACCAAGCGCCCAAAGAATCCATGTGCTTCGTGGTTATCCAATCCTCGACCTCCCGGAAATCGCGTAGAATACTCTTGTGCTCAAGGACATACGGGCCACTACAGCTTGATTGTATCAAAACCGTGAAATGTGCTTGCTTAAATGTAAGAAGATCATTGCATGCAATTGCTTTCCTTCCTAGTGTCCCTTTTCCGTAGCCTCCCCTCATGGCGTGATATAGGACGCCGATCGGGTTTAGATCATTAATGTAATCCACACAAAACTCAATCACCTCCTCCGTCCCATAACCCTCGGCAATGCATCCTTCCTGGACGAGAACGGTTACGGACATACTTCTTTAGCACACTCATGTACCTCTCGAAGGGAACATGTTGTGCGAGATACACGGTCCGAGAATACCTATCTCTTTGACAAGGTGAACAAAGGAGATGGACCATAATATCAAAGAATGCAGGAGGAAAGATCATCTCAAGACTAACCACACTTTGTACCACGCCATCCTGCAGCTTACTTAGTTTATCCGGTCGATGACCTTCGTGAAACCGCGTTGAAAAAAGAACACGCCTTTGTGATTGTTCCACGCACCCACTCGGGCAAGATGCCTCTCACGACCATCGAGCAATCGTGTCATTAACACAAGACAGTCATGGGATTTCATGTGTACGATTTTATTCTCTTCGTGTTTATGAGTCTCTTTACATTGGAGGAGTATCCGGAAGGACCTTCACAATGCTCAGAACTCTATCATGCTTTTTTTCTTCTTTGCTTAGAGTGTAGCTCGCAGGATGTAGGTAATGTTGTCCTTTCCTCTTTTTTCCGGATGTAAGTCGCTCCTCGGTTCCAAGAGTTTAAGGTCCTTCCGAGCTTGTAGTGTATCTTTCGATTTTCCATACATATCTAGGTAGCCTAGCGATTCAAGCGACATTCTTCGTGATGTGCATGAAGTCAACTCGAGTGATTTAACCTCCATGACTTCCCAATATGGCAAGTCCCAAAATATTGACTTCTTCTTCCACATGGGTGCTCGACCATCCTCATTCGCACATGTTTGCTTCCAGACCCTTTCCAAATACTACGCTCAAATCCTTTACCATAGCAAACACACGTGGCCCACTACGATGTTGAGGCCTTGCACGAAGGTCCAGTTGACCAGATTAAATTTCTGCCTTTCTTCCGCAACGGGTGACTCAGACGAAGAAACCTACGGTGACCCATGTACACAACCTTCCGAGAGTTTTTCGTACATGCCGTCTGTTTCATCTAAGCAATCGGATGCGTGCTCTATATCCTTTGATAGTTAGGCCGACAGTTACCGAGAGCAGCGGCCGTTGATTGTTACAAATAACAAAGCACGAGGGTGAAATACTCCTTTGTACTCATCCCATACCCTTGCACCATCCTCCCACAATGTCACAAGATCTTCAACCAATGGTTTCGTGAGACATCGATGTCATTTCCGTGTTGCTTGGGGCCTTGGATCAACAACGCATCATGATGTACTTTCGCTTCATGCATAGCCATGGAGGAATGTTATAGATACATAGTGTAACAGGCCGTGCTATGGTCTGCTGCTCAATTCTCCGAAAGGATTCATCCCATCGGTGCTCAACCCAAACCTTATATTTCTCACCTCATCTGCGAAGTCCGGGTACGTCCGGTCGACTTTCCTCCATTGTGAGCCATCTGTAGGGTGTCTAAGCATCCCGTCGTCCTTACGCTCTTCTTTGTGCCAACACATCATCTGGGCATGCGCTTTGTTAGCAAACATACGTTTCAATCGGGGGATCAGAAGGAAATACCACAACACTTTAGCTAGAGGTCTCTTCTTCTTACGCCCCCATCTATTTCACCGGATCGCCACGCTTCACCTTATACCGTGATTCTTTGCACATCGGACAAACATCCAAATCGGCATACTCATTACGATACAGATACAATCATTAGGACATGCGTGTATCTTCAGACTTCCAATCCCAAAGGATGCATTTACTTGCTTGGCTTCATATGTAGATTCGGGTAGAGTGTTATCTTCTGGAAGCAACTTCTTTACGAGTGATAACAACTCATCGAATCCCTTATCTGACACACCATTTGTAGCCTTCCATTGCATGAGTTCTAGTGTGGTACGCAGCTTTCTGTGTCCCTGCCCACAGTTTGGGTACAAAGGAGTTCTGTGGTCCTCTAACATGCGCTGAAACTTCTCAAACTGTCTTTCATCTGTAGTCTCCTCTCGCAAACGCAAAGATTTGGTCTAGCTCATCATCACCAAAGTCACCAATCGTTTTTCCACGGAACAAGATATGCGTGCCGTCCGGATATTGCTCAATCCATCTTCCTCTTCCTCGCCTTCTTCATCGCCTTCTGGCTAATCGCCTCAACTTCGCCATGGTTGGTCCAACAGTATAGTTTGGCATGAAACCTCTCATGATCAAGTGGTTCATAACTTGCCATCGCCGGGAGTGCTCCTTCTCGTTCTTGCAATCTACACACGGACAACATATGAAGTCGCTCGAGGCAAGAATGCAACGGCCAGATCGAGAAAAGCTCGAGACGCCATCAATGAACTCTCTCGAGCGACGGTCCGCATTGTACATCCATTGCCGATTCATCTACACCAAGTTATAATTTCATTAAAAATTATATCAAATTTAGTTACAAAAATTATAACCTAACTTATAGGTACATTTAAAATCTATAGCTCACAAGCTCTTAAATCTACCTTGGTAATTATTTTTTTCTTCTTGAGTCTACAATTAATGACCATATTAATTGTTCTTCTCCAACAAAAAAGGCTCCACCTACACCGTCATACAATTAAAAACATACCTTTCTAATTTTTTATCCCTTTCTACCTTTGTAATTATTCTTTTATAGTTCTACATTTTTTCTATTTTATTTCATACACCAATGATTACCTTCCTTGCAATGTACCTAGATCTCCCCAACTTATTGTGATATTTAAGATTCTAAAGGTAACAAGCACCTAGATCTACACCCTACATCTCCATACAACAACAAAAACAAGCATACAAAATAAATTTTGGGGAAGAACTCCAGAATTTGATCATGCATATTCTTGCTTAAAAGTTCAAAATTTCTCCACATCCATTGAAAAAATTGCAATATCTAGGTGAGAAGGATGTTGGCATGATGTCACTAACCTTGAAACACTTAATTTGGAGTTAATCACCCCAATTAAAAATTTGGACAGACACCTCCCCAAAAACAAAGGCTTGGCCCGCCTTTCTCTCGCTCGATGTACCTCTGCTGCAGCTCGTGGAGGAAGAAGAGTTTAAATGGGTCGGGAGGGCTCCAAAAGCGGTTTGAGACACGAACCGCTTCAGATAAGTTGCTTTAGAAGCGGTTCGTGTCTCAAACCGCCAGAAATCGAAGCGGTTTGAGACACGAACCGCTTCTAAAAACAACATCTGAAGCGGTTTGAGACACGAACCGCTTCAGATGTTACTAGAAGCGGTTCGTGTCTCAAACCGCTTCAGAATCAAGCGGTTTGAGACACGAACCGCTTCTAGAAATACATCTGAAGCGGTTCGTGTCTCAAACCGCTTCGAAGCTCTCCTGACCGTTGCTTTCACGAACCGCTTCTGGTGCGAACATCACAACGGGTTCGCACCAAACCACTTCAAATAGGCCGGTTGTGATGCCCAGTTCTATAGTAGTGTTTATATTGTAATATATTTACAAAGAGAAAAACCACCTAACACTACACCGTTCCGAGCAAAACCAATAGAACACCCGTTAGTCATCGGATTCACTCTAGTATTATCCATGCCAACCACACAGTCCTTATCCATTCAACTCCACGTATATCCACTTGTTTCTTCCCCACTCCTCTGGTTCTCTCTTTGCCTCTCTCTTTTCTCTCATCCTTTCCGTCGCCAGTGCAGACGAGCATGTACAGAGGTGATAGGCAAGTAGGAGTTGAGGAGGCAGGTGGCCGCAGGCTCCCGAGCGTTGCAAGCGAGCAGGCAGATCCCTCGTTGCGAACAAGCGCAAGCAACGAACTGCACATGCAATCGCAATGAACAGAAGCCGCCTTTGGTGTCAAGCGCGCAGCATGGCAAGCAGAAAGAGGTAGCCAGTGTTGCGTTGCGCGCGATGCAAGGATCCGGTCATCTTCCTCATCAACGGCAACAGGATCCGCCGGATCCTGCGATCATTGCGATGCGTGTCTAGGTATTACACAATTATACCTTTTTTAAAGGTATAGGACATACATAACACATACATACCATACTCATACACCACACGCACATTGCGCTTACCACCACAGCCTCCAGAGCGCGGGTACAACAATGCTTACCAGGCGAGGTACGGCCAGCTTAGTCCTCGTGCACGATTTTATCAGTCTGGCGATTAATTTGGCGAGCTTTGGTTAGCTCGGCACAGCAAAAGATGAGGGTACACGGCCCGCGACAGGTGCGCTGACGAGAGAGTCTGAGAAACCAGTGAGGCAGTGAATTGTTCAGTTATCTGGCCCTTTCCTCGTTTTTTTTGGCAAAAATAACCCGTTACCAAATTTTTTTGCAAAAATAGCCTCTTCTTCACTATGAAAGGATCAAGGGGTGACACTCGGCTCCTTCCATGCTAGGGCACTACAGGAGACCAAGAAACCGCGCTAGAGGACCGCGGGAAGTAGGCGACGCTGGAGGCTACACCAAGCGTGGCAAGCCACCTCCTGCCACCTACTCTGGAGCCGCGGAAGGCGACTAGCCGCGTTTTGGAGTTGCGAAAGGCATGGGAGGAAGACACGTCGTGTGCTACAGTACCTTTTGCACTACGGTAGATTTTTGTAAAATTTTTAAGGGGGCTTTTTTTAAAAAAAAGAGGCGAGCCAAATAAACGTACACTCCCCAGCGGCACATACCGAAGACGCGTTCCACCCTGCCTGTTCGACGGCGTCGACGCCCTCCGTGGACAGCCATATGGTCCCGCGCGGCGGCGGCATGGCGATCGTTGGGATTGGCTGGCACACTGCGGCCAGAGCGATCGTGCTACGTACTGGTCCCAAGTCCTGTAACAATGAAGGACTTACTTGAGAATCGACTTTTTCATATATTTTTTGTCCCCTAGGGTACTTTTTTTTACGTATCTGATCTTTTATCAAATAAATTTGCAAAAATAACACCATCCTCGCCTATAAAAGTCATGTTAGACGACACGTATCACCTACTATACTCCCGTATCGCGACAGCAACATGTTCGGGGCTCCTGCCGAACTAGTGAAACGACCCCCGTTTTCGCATTCTAGGCGAAGAATGCCAAAGCGGAAATCTAATGTGCTTTCCGTACTAGTCCCTGGATCAGTAGCTAGTACGCACATTGCAACAATTGGATTCACAACCATACATTATATTATTAATGCGGAAGCTATTATTACAATTTATTTTACAACTCAGAGTAAAAATTCATAGCACAGGAGAAGCAAATCTTGTAGTGTACCCATCCAACCCTCAGGCAACTGACAAGTTGCTAACCCCTAGAAAGATGGCTTATCTTGAAATTCACAGAACTCGCGACAAACAAGATTCTTCAAACTTCGCGATCACCTAAAAATAGTAAATAAGCAAGGTTGAGTACTTTCGTACTCCGCAAGACTTAAGGTGGTATTTGCAAATGCAATAAATGCAAGTCAAGTCAAAGGAGGTTTCTAGGTTAAGTTTGCATAAAGTAGAATTTATTTGGTAAATCAATTTTAAATTTTCAAACAGAATTTGTAAGAGCAAGACTGCTGATAAGAAATAATTAAAGCATAAATGATACTCACATCTGCTCCCAAGCATTGAATAATCCAAAGATCCAGTAGTCCAATAATCAAATCCATAACTCAATCATGAGGTCCATTATTCAATCATGAAGTCCATCAATTGTCAACCTATTGACATAATGATATAATCATTCATCCAATAATTCAATCAATATCAACCCATTGATATGAAATCATAACCAGTTGTAAAACAAGTTTCAACCCAAAACCCACTTTTAGAAAATATCTGTCGGCGTACTTTGCGCCAGGGTACCCTCTCCGCCACACAAAAACATGCGTGGCCCACGTGGCGGCTTTGGCGGCGGTGGGCGAAGACGCCGCCTCGCCAGAAGGTGGTCCACGTGGCGTCCGGGCGAGCAGCGGGCGAGACGCCTGCCGCCGCGGCTGCCCGGCCACGTGGCGGCTCGGCAGTGGTGGCGAACATGCCCTCGCCGCCGTGTCGGCCACGTGGCGCTTAGCGGCGCAGTGGGCGAGGCGCCTGCCGCCCGCCGCAAGGCAAAAAGGTGGTGCGGGTGGCTTCACCAAGTCTCCTTCCCTATCGCATCGCGTGCGAGGCATACCATGGTGTCAGTTTATTGATTGTGAGGAATTCTGCTGCAGGCCCAATCCTCTGGTGCCTGTCACTACCCGTCACAAAGGGGTCACATCCCGGGCGGACCGGGCGAAGCCATGCGTCGGCATTTAATAGGGCTGGAGGAACGGGACAGCACGGGAAGGAGTAATAAATGTATGGAGATCAGCATGATGACCCCCCTTTTACCTACCCCCATTAGCCTGGCCTATATAAGGGCACTCTGGTGCATGGGGAGGGGGGACGGACATTCGAGCAAGAAGAGAAAGAAGAACTTGTAACTTAGGAGCTCTGTACTAGCTTCAAACACTCAATAAAAGATCTAGCAGGACGTAAGGCTATTACCCTGGCTGAGGGGGCCTGAACCTAGGGAAAATCTTTGTGTCATCTTAGTTCATAGGCCCCGAAGTCCTTCGTGTGGGAGTCCTTAGGGTTTTCACTTGTTAGGGTTTGCCAGCCGCGAAGACGCCCTCCTACTGAACCAAACCCGGTCTGTAGACTCGGGCCTGTCAGGTGGAATACGCCGACAGGGGCACGCCAGGTAGGGGGGCTAGTGGTTGGTTCTCCCGGCCAACTCCCCGGCGGACTTCGGTGTTCTTTGTTCAGGAAGCAAGCCCGCGCATCTGGAGATGGCGGGTTCCCAAGGTCAAGGAGCGGCGGGGGCGAGCGTCGCCCGGGGCGCATCCCGGCAGTCTCGCCGGTCGAAGGATCGTCTCACCCCGCCCCTGTAGGGTGGCAGCGTTGCTCCCTTAGAAGAGACGGAGCACCCCATACGACGTCGGCTGGTCATGGAGGCAGCCACTCCTGCCCAAAACCTGCATGCGGTTCGCCTCCTCTTGGACCACCCTCCGATGGAACTCGCAGGAGACACCCCGGCCACTCCGTGGCTGCGGGACATCGCCGGTCTCGTGGATGCGCCCAACTCGGTAGGGCTCTCGACCGCCGTCATCTGCGTCGGTTGACGCCTGGGGTGCATGCTGAACGCACTCAGGCGTCTAGCCACCCTAATAGGAATGGTTTTGGTCAGGCGGGCCAGAGCCGAAGGAAGGGCGCGCGCGGCGCTGGTCCCGGTTCTGCGAGGGACTGTGGGGACCTTCGGTCGCACTTGGATGAAAGCCGCGGCCAGCGCGATGATGACCTCCGTGGTCGCCTGCCGCGCCACTCAGCCCAGGAGTGCTGCTGCGGGAAGCGGATATCCTCTGATGGTGAGAGTCCCTCCCATGGCTCTCACTCCCGAACCAAGGAGGAGGTTCACTCCTCCGATTCTATAGGGAGCCAGGCCCCGCGCTCCCGGGGACGGTCTCCGGACCGGGCCTCCAGTGGCTACTGGGCTCCCTTCTGGCGTCGTGTGCTGTGCTTTCTCCGAGCTCACGCCAAGGTGGCGTGGCCCGACAGGTTTCGCTCGGCGTCCATAGAAAAGTATGACGGCACCATCAACCCGGAGGAATTCCTGCAGATATATACCATGGTGGAGCGAGCAGCTGGCGGGTCTGAGAAGGCCATGGCCAACTACCTCCCAACGGCCTTGACGGGCTCTGCCCGTTCTTGGCTATTAAACCTCCCTCGAGGGTCGGTGCACTCATGGGAGGAGTTGTGCGGCCTCTTCGTCGCCAACATTCAAGGTTCTTTTGCGCAGCTAGGCGTGGAGGACGACCTCCACGCTCTGGAGCAGGAGAAGGGGGAGTCGTTGCGCGACTTCATCCGGCGGTTTTGCCACTGCCGCAACACGATCCCCCACATTTCGGAGCAATCAATCGTCATCGCCTTTCGAAGAGGCGTTCGTGACCTCAAGATGAAGGAGAAGATGGCCACCTGTACCATCAGTACCACCTCCGAGCTATTCTCCCTTGCACATAAGTGTGCGCGGGCCGCGGAGGCAAGGGGGCCATCGTCTGGCCCCAAGGGTGGCCGAGGCAAGGACGAAGCCGGAACCCCGAAGGGTTCCAGCTCTGCAAGTAAGAAGGCACGGAAGCGTGAGGCAGGAGAGACCAGGCGGGTCTTGGCCGCCAAGCGTGACTGCGAGGACCCAGCGCCGTGGAAGCGCAACCGCCGTGACCGGTGTGACGATCGCCGCGACCGGCGTGATGATCACCGTGACCGGCGCGATGACCATCGCGGTCGTAGGAACGACCGCCGCGAGCAAAAGGAGGGCGAGCTCTATTGCCCGATCCACCGGACCAACACTCATGACCTGGACAGCTGTCGGGTCGTGAGCAAAATGGTGGAGCAACGGCTCAAGGAGCGCCGCCCCGACGACGACCAAGACGAAGATCCTGCCCCGTTGGCCTTCCAGCAGGCGGATCACGCCGTGGCGTACATCCATGGTGGTTCATCCACCCTTCCCTCAAACGCCGCGTACAAACGGCTAAAGAGGGAAGTGTGCGCCACAGCGTCGAGCTCAGGGGCGGGTCGGATGCTGAAATGGTCAGAGGAGACGATCACTTTCAGTCAGGCCGACCACCCTGAAAGCACCACCGCCCTAGGGCATCTCCCGATTGTGGTATCGCCCACAATCCGGAATGTACTACCGAGTGTGTCTTTGGTGGGCGGAGGAGTTCCATCAACCTCCTGTCCTCTTCGGCATTCCTGGCGCTCCAGATCCCGCAGCAGGATCTACGTCCGGCTCTACCTTTCTTCGGGGTAGCCCCGGAGGCTGGTTTGATCCCCCTAGGTCAGGTGCGCCTCCCTGTCACCTTCGGGGAGAAAGACAACTACCGCACGGAGATGATGGACTTCGAGGTCACTGATTTCGACCTCCCCTACAATGCCTTGCTTGGCCGACCGACGTTGGTCAAGTTCATGGCGGCAACCCACTATGCCTACATGGTGGTGAAGATGCCGGGGCCGAACGGTCCCATTACGATTCAGGTGGACAGGTCAGAAGCCTTGCGCTGCCACAAGCAGGTGTGGGACCTGGCCGGTGCCACCTGCGTCGGGCACACTGACGCCGCCGGCTCGGGAGCCCCTCAAGCCCAGACCCGCGCCTCACCTGGCTCTGCCGGTGAGGTTAAGGTGGTCGCCCTGAGTGGGGGCGAGCCCCGGAAGACCATCAACATTGGCGCCAGCCTCAGCGCCAAATAGAAAGACGCGCTCGTCACCTTCCTCTAGTCTAACTCCGACGTGTTCGCCTGGCAACCGTCCGACATGACTGGGGTCCCCAGGGAGGTGATCGAGCACCGATTGGCAACACTCCCCGAAGCGCGCCCGGTCCGGCAAAAGGTCCGGAGGCAGGCGCCGGAGTGGCAAGATGCCATTCGGGAGGAGGTAGAAAAGCTGCTGCGCGCAGGGATTGTCAGGGAAGTCTCTCACCCCGAGTGGCTTGCCAACCCTGTGCTTGTCAAGAAGTCCAACATAATTCTACTGAAGTGCATCACTCGAGAAGAGGGGAGCAGCCTGCTCTCTGATATCCATGGAGGCATGTGCGGGAGCCATATGTCCAGCCGAACGCTAGTCGGCAAAGCATTTCGCCAAGGATTTTACTGGCCTACTACCCTCTAGGATGCTTGCGAGCTGGTGAGGAAATGCGAAGCTTGTCAGTTCTTCGCCAGGCAGATCCATCGACCAGCCCAAGCTCTGCAAACCATCCCGCTCTCTTGGCCGTTTGCGGTCTGGGGGCTGGATATCCTGAGCCCGTTCCCGCGAGCCACAGGGGGCTTCACCCATCTCTTCGTCATCGTCGACAAATTCACCCAGTGGGTTGAAACCGAGGCAGTGCGCGCCATCACGGCTGCTACCGCTATCAAGTTTATGCACGGGATCTTTACCCGTTTTGGAGTCGCCAACCGCATCATCACCGACAACGGAACTCAGTTCACCAGCGCGGCTTTTCTGGAGTTCTGCGACGAAATGGGCACCAAAGTATGTTTTGCTTCGGTGGCCCACTCCATGAGCAATGGCCAAGCAGAGCGCGCCAACGCGCTGGTGTTGAAAGGCCTCAAGACGAGGGCGTTTGATCGGCTCCACAAGCGGGGGGCGTGATGGACGGAGGAACTCTCTGCTGTGCTGTGGTCGCTTCGCACCACACCTAGTCGGGCCACTGGCAAGACACCTTTCTTCCTGGTGTACGGGGTGGAAACTGTTCTCCCCTCTAAGCTATCGCTCGGTTCTCTGCGCGTCTCGGTGTTCAACGAAGAAGGCCAAGAAGATCTCCGGTGAGAAGAAGTCAACCTTCTGGAGGAAGTGCATGATCGGGCCGCCCTTCGCGTCACCCGGTATCAGCAAAGCCTCAGGCGGTACCACGCCACCCGGGTCTCCGAGAGAACACTGGCAGTGGGCGACCTGGCCTTGCGCAGGATTCAGATGCATGCCGGGTTGCACAAGCTGTCTCCCCGGTGGGAGGGCCCCTTTAAGGTGGTTTCAGTATCTCAACCTAGGGTGGTCCGGTTGGCCACTGAGGACGGCCAAGAACTGGTGAATTCCCACAACATAGAGTTGTTGTGAAAATTCTATCCATGAAAGAATTGTAAGTACCTAGTAGTTTGCTTTGGTCAGCCTCGAGGTAAGTCTCTCCCCCAGCTGATCGACGGCTACTAGCGGTTAGTAAAGCTGTTGCCTAGAAGGCTTTTTGCTTTACCATTTTTGTCCCTTTCTGTGCCCTGTATGGCAATCTTTTGCATGAATGTCGCTGGTCCCGTATGTTTGCTAATTCCTTGGTGATCCGTGGCAACGCTCGGCGTCTGTGTCCGACAAAGACGGGCGACTGGGGGGCGAGTTGGGCGTGGCGCTCAAACGAGGCTTGCACGCCTTGGGTTGGCTCCCTGAAGCACCGCTGGTCGTCACCGCGAGCGTCGTTGGCCTAGTACCCCTCCTGGGAGCCCGCTGCTTTGACACACAGCACCGTGGTTCGATTCCTGGGAGGGTCACAAGGACTTAGAAACCAAAGAGAGCGGACCAGGACTATCCCATGCTGGGACTTACATTATCTGGGTCTACCTTGCGTATGCCTTGCCTAGCGTCTACTCATCCTTTTGGTAGTTATGTGCGCACGCAGGCTGGGCATAGAAGTGTCGACCTACTTTACAAAAAGCTCAAGCATCTCCACGTGTCACCCGGCGCTCAGGGCTGGTCGCCTAGATGCTTGGGGTCTGGTCGCCCAGCGGCATATCAGCAAGATAAGTGTTTCATGCCGCATTTTTAACCATTTCCTTATGTGTACGCACTAAGATGAATCAAGTTATGCGTGATTGTCACGGGCATCAGAAACCAACGGCCCCTTGATAATAAAAGGAAAAGTGCTAGGTGTTAGCGTCCGGCGAGGAAAAGTGACCAGAGTGCGAGTTAGGCACAGTACTCAAACACGGCTCGCACACCTCGGGTTGGCTCCTTGAAGCACCGCTGGTTGTCACCGATGAGTACCGCTGCCTAAAACACTCCGGAACTTGTTGTTTCACCACACAAGCAAAAGACGGCTCCAAGGATCATTGGGATCTAAGTTCCGAAGGGATTTGAACCATCGACAATCTCGCATAAAAACCTAAGGCTAAGGTTATTCTGCATTTCGCGCAAACAGCTAGGTTTAAAGTCATTTTCACCGAAGTTCTGCGTAACTTGCATGGTTTATGCTTGCGTTTGTAACCGGCTACGCGTGACCTAAAAAGGGATCCCGAAGTGTTGCCCTAAAATTAAAAGTCTGCTTGGCATTATGGCTAAGTTCAAGGTTGGTGCCTGGTAGCCCTAACAAACAAAGTCGATCAAGCAAAGTAAACAAACGCACAGATAAAACGCGTAGAACATCCCTTACGCTTTGTCCAGATGTTGGTGTATGCAGGAAGGTAGATCAACATAAGGCAAAAAGAAGAAGAAGCAAAAGATCTAAAGCGGCTGCCCAGCCCTTCACTCGTCGCCCAGGTCAAGGTCGCCGGCGCCCTCTCCTTCCTCCGCCAGCAGGGTGGAGACGTCCATGACCGGCTGCTCCGCCTGCAATAGCTCGGCCACGTGCTCGGCGGCTGCACGCACCTGCGCCTCTGCCTGCGTCGCGTCTCCCTCAACACCGGTCGTCACCACCGCCATTGGATCGAAGGCGGCGTCACGGCTGGCGTAGCGAGACAGCACGAAAGTCGCAGCCATGATCGCAACTTCCCGCCCCTCGCTGGCGGAGCGGGCGGCCAGGCGCGGTAGCCCGGCGCCTCTCGCGGCTGGTTGGTCGACGGCGAATCGCAGCGAGTCCTCCAGGGCGATTCGAGCCATCCCCAAGGGCTCCAGGCACCGCTTCGTGTGTTGGAAGGCCTTCTTGAATATGATGGCGAGATTGTGCCGCAGGCGGAAGGACTCATGCTCGAGTGCTTCAGTGCCGCTTCGGCCCTCTCCGCCCGCAACTGCATGGCGGCCGTGTTGGCCCTCCCCTGCGCCAACTCCGCCTCGCCTCTCTCGCACCACCAGCTGCTCATCGACGCCAACCGCTGGCCATCGAGCCTCGTGCTGGCGGCCAAGGGCGAGAATGGTGCCCAGCGAGGCGTGCATTTCGCCAAGCGCGGTGAAGTGCTTTCGGCGGTTGCCACAAGCGGGCAAAGGCGGTGCGGCGATATGGCGAAGGCACCGGCGCTTAGGTCGCCTCCTCGCCTCTCACGGGCGGCCGGAGGCACTGGCAGAGTTTCCACCGCCCGATGGCGCGGAGGTGGTGCGCCCTTAGGCGCTCTTGAGGGACCACCTTGGCGGCACCCTCAAATCAAGGCGATCTTGAGCGTGAGACCACCTGCCGGCGGTGGCATGGGCTCCGTGGTCGATGGCGTTGGCGCCAGAGTAGTCGGGCGGCCGCGGGCGATGGAGCCGGGCGCCGCGAGGCGCCTCCGTGATGAAGTTGTGGTTAGGCGGCTCGTGCGCCGCCGCTTCAGAAAGGAGCCGCCAGATCAAGGCTCATGGCGGCGGCGAGGTCCGCCCGTGGTGCGGGCCTTCTTGGTCCGCCCGTGGCGCCGTGGCGAGTGGCCGCTGCTCGCGGCCCGTCGGCGGCGGTGATCGCTCCCGATCACCGGCCGAACGCAGCCGGCACCACGGCGGGTCTAGTGGAGTCCATCGGCGGGAGCTGCCTGACGATTCGCAGGTGCTCCGCGGACTCCAAGTCGGCGAGCGGCCGGGCCGCTGCTGGAAAGTCCAAGCCGCTTGGAAATGGGGGCATCAATCCGGCAAGCCATCTATTAATGATTGACCCCTCCAAGTTTCCCGCACCTAGCAAAAGATAAAGAAAGACTGCTGGTTGGTAGGGAGCCGTAGGAAAAAGCGTGTATGCGAAAAAAGCCAAAGGAAAGTGAAGACTTACGGCCAGGGTACGTGCGCGTTATGTCGTCCTCGCACAATATCGCCATGCGAAGCGGTAGCGTCGGCGAAATGATTCTTGCCACAAAGTCCCGACCACCGCGCCGGTTAATCCGGCCCCCATGATCTGTTGATGCGGGCCGCCATTGCAAGGAGCTCTGTCGTCTCCTCGACTGGCGAATTCCAGCTTTCGGAAGCCTTCGTTGGCGGCACTTCCGTATGCCGACTCGGCTATCATCGCTGATGTCTGACCAATCGTTATGCCACACCTTCCAGCTTGGACTGGCCGAAGGCAATGTAGCGGGAGGCCAATCTGTCCCGGAGGCGGAAATAGCAAATCCCCACTACCTCGTCGTCATTAGAGCCACGGCAAAGGAAGAAATAGCGGAAAAGAGGAAGATTCAGCATCACCCCTATGAACATTTCACAGAGGTGTGCGAAGATGGAGAGGAAGACGATGGAGTTGGGGGTGAGATGAAGGTGGTGGATTTCATAAAAATGGAGGACGGTGAGAAAAAAATCAAAAAATCGCCCAAATGTGAATGGCGATCTCATCGGAAAGGCACCGCGGTGTGGGGGTCCCCGCCCGAAAGCGGAAGGTGCCCTCCGGTGCAATGTGGGAGATCTTCTTCACCGTGGCAGCGTCAGCGATGGAAGCGGGGAAGGAAGGCACCATGGGAGCAGTGAGGTGCTGAAGGTTTTGGGGAAGGAAGACGAAGAAGCGAAAGTTGAAGTGCACAAGAAAACAGAAGGCGTAAACCGCTTGGTACAGATGTATCTATATATACACGACACCCACACTGACGGTTCGCAAAGAGACAAGATCGTGCGCCGTTTCGGGTCCCAAGAAAAATCGACGGATGCAATGAAGCACAGGGATCGAGGCAGTCACATCCTCATGAATGGTGGCCCCATCCAAGAATGCACCGACATTTAATGAAGACCCTAAAAGGACCTGACGCGCGTTCCAGGACGGGCCCGGGGGCTACTGTCGGCGTACTTTGCGCCAGGGTACCCTCTCCGCCGCACAAAAGCGTGCGTGGCCCACGTGGTGGCCTGGCGGGCAGGTGGGCGAGCACGCCCTGCCCGCCAGGCAGCCACGTGGGGCTCGGCGGCAGTGGGCGAGGCGCCTACCGCCGCGCCGCCGCCAAATCCACGTGGCGGCTCGGCAAAGTGGCGGCGAAAGCATGCCTCACGCCAGTCTTGCCGCCCACGTGGCGCCGGGCGGCAGTGGCGAGGCACGCCTTTCGCCCGACCCACTCACGTGGCGGCTTTGGCGGTGGGCGGCGAGCATGCCCCACCGGCAGTGCCAAAGCCACCACATGGCGCCCGGCGAAAGAGTTGGCGAGGCGCCTGCTCGCCCATTGCAAGGCAAAAAGGTGGTGCGGGGTGGCTTCACCTCGAAGTCTCCTTCCCCTATCGTACCGTGCCAGAGGCATGCCTACGGTGTCAGGTTCATTGATTGTGAGGAATTCTGCTGCAGGCCCAATCCTCTAGCGCCTGTCACCTACCCGTCACAAAGGGGTCACATCCCGGGCGGACCGGGCGAAGCCATGCGTCGGCATTTAATGGGGCTAGAGGAACGGGACAGCATGAGAAGGAGTAATAAATGTATGGAGATCAGCATGATGACCCCCCCTTTTACCTACCCCCGTTAGCCTGGCCTATATAAGGGCACTCTAGTGCATGGGGAGGGGGACGGACATTCGAGCAAGAAGAGAAAGAAGAACTTGTAACTTAGGAGCTCTGTACTAGCTTCAAACACTCAATAAAAGATCTAGCAAGACGTAAGGCTATTACCCTGGCTGAGGGGGCCTGAACCTGGGGAAAATCTTTGTGTCATCTTAGTTCATAGGCCCTGAAATCCTTCGTGTGGGAGTCCTTAGGGTTTTCACTCGTTAGGGTTTGCTAGCCGCGAAGACGCCCTCCTACTGAACCAAACCCGGTCTGTAGACTCGGGCCTGTCAGGTGGAATACGCCAACAATATCAAAGTCTAACATTGGAATGACTTCACCAAGTGCCCATGACCGCGAGCGCGGCTAATCGATTAGGTTTAAACTCTGCAGAGGTGTACAGCTTTACCCACAAGACATGACCTTTTCTTTTTGCCACACGCTTCACATCCAATCGTAAGCGTGGTGGCTAGAATGTTCATGACAAAAACCTTTACATTACCTAGTTTAACTTTACACCAGCCCGTGACGTTAACCCTTGCCAGGGAGAAGAAACCTGAATAGCAGACATACCTCGTCTTTTAATTTGAAAATGGAAAAATGAGAGTACCCCTGTACTATTGGTTTCTCCCCTTAGCAAGGCCTACACCATTGCATTGGTAAGTAGAAACCCCTACAAACAGACTTTGAAAGGAATGCTTGTGCAATCTCCCGCCTTCCATAAATGCAAACTTAAACTGGATAACTTAATCAGTTTAAGGTTGCCCCATCCCAACACTTGTGGTTGCACGAATTTCTTGGATCTATAGCGTCCCATTGTTCGGTCCTTAATCTGACACGGGCAATACTCCACCCTACATTACGTACAAGCCCTCTTGTACTTCCGGCTATTGCCAATAATTGCCCGCATCCAAATCCATAGTTTTGTTTTGGGATTTTTATCAAAATATTAGTATCCAACAGAATCAAACCCAAACACATTTTCCATTTCTCAAGAAACAACTTTTGATTTGATCATCATCATTGATTCATCGATTCATTGTTGATTCTAAAGCATGACTAAGCATGGTTATTAAATCGCTTATACCCAAAATTAACATTATATATTGTCTAACCATTTTCTATGGTTATCAAGGTTCACATATTGTCTAACCATTTTCTATGGTTATCAAGGTTCATACTTATCAAGGAGGTTCCATGAATCAACAGGTATATAACTACCAGAACCACAAAATAGAAAATTTACTAAAAATAAACGCATGCATAAAATCATTTGATAAAACAAAAGAAAAATAAACTCTGGGATCAATATGATCAAAGGGGTGCTTGCCTTGCTTATTTGTCGCTTACGACAATGTCATGGTCGCAGCTGGCGTTGACGACGATGGAGGTAGTAACGTCGAGTTCTACACGTCGTACAACAGAAATAAAGCAAATAACTATCTCTAAAAAGAGCAAAAAGAAAATAGATAGCAAATCAAATAAAAACTTGCAATAAAGAGCAGGTGTGTTATAGGGTTGGATTGTATGATCTTACGTTCTTGCATTTTAGTTCATTAAGTGTTTGCATTTGAATAGTTATAAATTCAAGCGAGACAGGGTTTCTTTTATGTATTCTTTTATTTATAATATCGAATTCAAGATGCAAAAATTGTTTAGATTAATAGAATTAAGCATTAATCAATTTGTTGTATGATGTATATGTGAATAGTTTCATTTCTTAATTAACATTGCATAAGATTTAGTTTGAATATACTGGACCTATTATGATAGGTTACTGGTTATATCTTCGTACTTTTTAATAAGGTTCTGGTAATACAAACATCTTAATTATAGATTTCTTCATTGTTACCGAGTTCACTAACTCACATTACCAAGTTCGGCAATCATAATACTTTAGGTTATTCTGCTAACAGGATTAATATTTAAAGCATAACGGACTAAGATTATTTCTACATATTATGGTAGTCTATACTTTGGAGAACATTTCTAAATTGATTTTATAAATTTTAGGGTTTGGATGATTCATTATATTCATTTCTGAAAAGGCTTACATAGTATTATAAAGTTCACGTTATACGGGATCGGCGAGAATGGTGAAGCGAATGATTAACACTTAAGGGTTTTGCTTTATTAGGATTTAGGTTCAAAGCAAGTTAACATAAGAATATTTTTCTAGATTATTATAGATTATATCATAAAGATCATTTTTGAGTTATTCTTCATAAGATTCACATTTAGACAAGCTCTTTTATGAGCTATTGAAAAGGTTTAAGTGAACATATTATATTGTGAATGAATAGTGCTTGATCTTTGATTGATATTATGCAGAATTAGTTTTGCGTATGTCAGATCTATTGTTTAAGGTTACTAGTCTTGTTTTTACAATATTTCAGATGGTTCTAGTGATACAAATATTATAACCATTGATTTCGCATTCACAACTAACGTCCGACGATTCATTTTACGGATCACTGAAATGTGAATACTTAGACTTATTGAACCAACATGATTAATACACAAACTATGTTGAATTAAGATTCTTTCTCCAGATTATGGTAGAACAAACTTTGAAGAGTGTATTCAAACTACTTTTACAAATTTCAGGATTTAGACGTGTTATTTAATCTGCTGATGAAATAGTACAAATGATCACAATGTTAATATTAAATCGGCCATGATTCATTTTAAGTTTGCGACTATATTATACATGATTCTTTATTCATTTTTCTGGTATTAGCAGAGTACATTCCTAGAAATGTTTTAAAACTGTTTTTACATTATTTTGACTTTGATTGCAATAGATTTCCTATTTATTTACTATTGTCATTTGCATTTCCTTTCATCAAAAGAATGCAAGTTAAGTCTTATTCTAAATATTTTTACCTGCATGGGTTCCTATTGATTCTAGGAACTTAATAAGAATTATTTCATCATTTTATGAGCCATTATGCTTTTATTCTTATTAATGGCCATATCAAGTTTTACTAGTAATTATAAAGAAAATAATTTAAACTGAGTTCAAGAATTAAATGTTTCTATATATTTGAGTTTATTATTATTCCTGAGACACATTAAAATTTATTTAATTACTTTTATGGATTATATTTTCCATATGTGCAATAAAGTCCATAATAGGGTGTTTATCTTATTTCAAATTTTAATAATTGTTCTACGATTCAAACATTAAATGTTTTTGCAGATTTTAATTCATCTTGGTCTATTCATCATCTGAGTATTTATTTTATTATTTTATGACTTCTCGTGCACATATTTGCATTAAAGAATATATTAGTATTATAAACAAATTTAATCTAAATATTTATTCGCAACTCAAGAATTTAATATTTTTGCATATTTATATTCTTATTGATTTTAAATGAATATATAAATCTGTTTCACTCAAATTGGATTAAAATCGCAGAAGATATTCATGTTTGTATATTTAATCCGGTTGGAAAATGCATTAGAAATTCAGGAATACGTTTTCAATTGCAGGAGACGTCTTCAGTGACTCGATACAGAGTTCCTTTTTGCGCCACTGACAGAGGGGGTCCACTCATCAGTGACTCGATACAGAGGAGAGGCTTAGGGCTCGTCGGCGACTGGGCTCCGGCGGTTCTCCGGCGAAGGTGAGGTCACCATGAGGAAGAGATCGGTGAGAAGCTCCTGTTTCTGTAACCGATTCGACTGGGGATGAGCCGGAGTGAGCTGGCGCCGAGCTCCAGTGGCGGCGGCAATGGAGGAACGGCGGAGAGGAAGAATCCGTGCATGGGAGCTCGAATGGGTGGCATGATGAGCATCAGGGAGTCACGGGGATTCCATTTTGGTGGTTAGTTCGACCGGAGACTTACGGAATCAAGCTGCCACCGTGCACCGGATTTGGGGAGGAAGAGGCTACGGTGGCGGCGAGATTGCGCATGGAGAGATACAGATTTTATTGAGGGCTTTTGATCAGCAAAGCTTGGGAATAGTCTAGCTCAAAGGAATTTGGATATGGACGATCGTGTCATGAGAATTGTGATTGGGTTTTGAGCTCAGAAGCTTCGGCCATGGCGGAAGACAGGGGAAATTCTGGCGTCTCGGTAGGGGAGAAGATGGAAGAAGTGAAGGGGAGAGAAAGCGCTACTCAGGTGATCATATGGCGCCTTTTATAGCTGCGGGGTATGGATGAACTTGGCCGGATTGAGTTCAGCTCAGATGGAGGCTTCACCGAATGGGAAAGAGGAATTAATGGCTTGGTTGCGTGGATGGCAGGGGCGAAGCCGCGTGGAGAAGAAGATAAGGCTTGAAGCTTTGCTGGCTCGGCTAGGGGGCGAAGGGTGACGCGGCTACAGGAGGCTATGCGGGATTTTGCTCGGGAGCACCAGGCGCTGGAGGAAGAAGAAGGCCAGGCGGGGAGGCTGGCGAGTGGGGCAGCACAAGGATCGGGTCCCACATGGCAGCGAGAGGATCGTGGATGTCTAGCAAAATTTGAACTAGCTGCCAGCTGAACGAGATAAGGTTCAATGAATTGGTTTCATGTCTCATCAAGAATTTATGATAATTTTTCTGTGTGATGGTTTGGCAGTTATATTCATACTGTATAAATTTCAGAGCAAAATATTATCCACAGAATTTACAATAATTCTGACAAGGTACAGTGCACATATTTCTGATTTCGGATTTTGATTTATCAGATAATTCAAATATTTTTATAACTTTTTGAAATTTTGTTTTTCAAATTCATTTGAGCTAAATATTATTATGTAAAATTTTCAGCTCAAATTATTACTTCAGGAATTTATAAAAATTCTGACATTGAGTACTAGTTTTTATTTCTCTCGCTTTTGAATTTTTAAATATTTTAAATTAATTTATTAATTTCTGTAATTTTACTGTAGATGAATTTATTTCTGAGAAGATAATATAAAATTTTCAGATCGAAATGATTAAATAATATTTTTATTTAATTCTGAAATTGTTACTATTGCTAGTCAAGGTTCATTAAATGGCATTTAATTAGCCCATAAATGCTTGATATGACATTTTATCATTTAAAATTTGGTTTCCAGGTTATTCCAAGATTATCCATGATTTTGGAATTTTATTTACTTTAGATTTCATTTTTGCTATTCTTTTATTTCTTGATTACTCTTTTCCAATGAAGCAAAAATCAAGAAAAATCCAGAAAATTCAGAAAATGTAGGAAAGGCAACAATAATTATAATTTAATTCTGAATTTTAATTTCTTACTTTATTTTAAATTTTCAGGATGTCACAAATCTACCCCCCTTACAGAAATCTCGTCCTCGAGATTTGCAAGGACTAGATGGGTTCAAAGAATTCTTCTTCGGAGGCGATATTGTCGTATCTCCGTTACTTGGTCTTTAATGCAGTTGCTTCACTGGATCTCCTTCTTGCAATTCCGAGGTTACATGATAAGAATAAAGGACTTTATTTGGGATTTGCATCTGGAACGGAGCTAGTCTATTCTTGAGGGCCTATGGCTGAGGGCGGCTAGGGTTTCTCCCTAGCCGCCACAAGACCTCAGCCAAATCTCGCGCTTGCTCGGCGGCGCTGACCTCCGGATCTCGATCTCTCGCCGAGCCTCTCGTCGCGCTCCGAAGATAGCCGAGATTGTTCGGTCCGATTCCTCCGTCTGTCTTTGGTCGAGATGACGACCAAACATGCGAAAATTTCTCGTCTGCTTCGCGTTGGCTTCCGTGAGGCGTCTTGACCATCTTGCGCGACCGCGTCCGGAGGTGATTATCCTCGAGGGCGCGAGCGACGGATGCCGCTCTTCACCGGTGCGGTTCTTTTCGAATCGATGATTTGCGAGCTCGATCGTCCGCCTCCGTCGCCGCCGAGGCTGCTCCGTCGGCGTCTTCGATCCGGCCGGTCGCGCGACATATCCTCGGCGATCTTCTCGCCCATGGATCTGGTGGCCGATCGCAATGTACCGATCGGCGGCGGTGGATCTATCTTTCTCTCTATGGTAGCGCTGGTGGCAGGTTCGCCCGCCGTTCTGATGATACCGGTGGCGGCGGTGGCTCCTTGTTAGGCGGTCGTGCGGATCGGACAAGATCGAGATAGTTTCTTCCAATTGGGGAGAGGGAAGAATTGGATGAGGCGACGCCATGGCGGTCGCTTTCGTTCCTTCGGATGGCCTTCCTTGCGAATCTGTTTTGATGAAAGGAGGTGCAATTCGCAGGGTGAGTTGGATTGTGCAAGGTATTGTCTTTCTTCTTCAAATTTGGAGAAGATGCATTTGTCGCGGAGATTTTCGGCTCCTTTTGCCGGAGGCAAATTCCAGTCCTCTTGCAGCAATGCTGGCCTTGTTCCTGAGTCCAATCTCGGCGATGTGCAACCGGATGTGCAGGATATTGGGTGACGATGCTTTAAGAATCAATTTAAAGCAGTCATGACAGGTGGAACGGCGGCTGCTGGTGGCGATCGATTTAATGGTCGCAGCTATGGTGGTCCAATTTGTCTTGCTCGTGGTGGTCTTCGTCCCCCAAGATTTCAAGTTGGTGGTCATGGACGGTATGGAGTCCGTGATCGCGTTCAAGATTTTGGGGGCGAATGATTCAAATAGCCGCGGTGTTCTTGGTGGTGGCGCCAGAATGTTGGAAATCCAGGGGTTGCGGATTGTGGCACCTGAATGTTGGAAATCAGGTTTTGATTGCTTACGCGTTCTCTTTTTCCTTTTTGTTTTGTTTAAGGGTTGTGTGCTTCTTGTTAGCGGAGGCGGGAGAAATTTTAAGGACTTGTATCATCTTGATGTAATGTTCTTGAGATTAATAAAATCTTCCTTCATCTAAAAAAAATTTATATATTTCTTTTGATTGAATAACAAATTCATATTAAAGATTATTCGCGGTCGCTCGTTCCAGCTACGTAGCTTTGCCTTATCCCTTTCTCTCTCTCTGTAGCAACCAGCCAACGACCTTGTATATATGTCTCTTCTCCATCGAGCTCATTGCGAGCCAATCTTTTACTACCTGTTCTCTAAAACAAAACAAGATTAGCGACACCTCTAGTCGGGGTTAATTTCCAAACGAAGACGGATACATGGCGCCTCTAGTTGCCAGGTAATTAAGCATGAATGCATGATTCATGCAATCACTCAGCTCTGTACGTTAATTTCCAAACGAAGACAGGTACTACTCACTAGCACGATATATAGAAGAGCAAGCTTGGCATTGGCCCTGTTGAGCTGGCTCTCGTAATAGATCTCTCTAGTACATACTAGTGCTCATGTGCTTTCTTTCTTTCTTTTTTTCTGATCCTACTTGCAGAAGCTGCAGCGGTGCCCGCGGAGCCATGCTCCGTTTGCTGCCTGTTTTGCTTCTGGCCGTCGCTGCCTCAGGGTGCATCGGGAAAGAACGGGACGCGCTCCTCGCCTTCAAGGCCGGCCTCAAGGACCCTTATGGTCGACTAGCTTCATGGAGCGGTGGCCCAAACTGCTGCCGCTGGTACGGTGTGACGTGCAGCAACAAGACCGGCCGTGTCGTCAAGCTCGACCTCAACAACGTGTTTATCAACCCTGGATCCCTGTCGGGCGCCATGAATCCATCCCTGCTTTCTCTGGCTCATCTAAAGTACATCGATCTCAGAGGGAACGATTTCCAGGGTGCAAGCATCCCTGGCTTCATTGGTTCTCTCAAGAACTTGAGGCATCTGGACCTGTCGGACGCTGGCTTTTGCGGGGAAATGCCTCCTCAGCTTGGCAACTTGTCAAGGCTGAGTTATCTTGCAATGGATTATACTATTGATAGCAGTGTAGATGTCCGTGCTGCCGACCTTCATTGGCTGTCTAGGCTTTCTTCATTGACACACCTTGACATGTCAGGTTGCAACTTATCCGCCACTTCGGGCTGGTTGAAGTCAGTGAGCATGCTTTCTTCCCTCCAAGTTCTTAAGTTAGCGAATGCTAGTCTCCCGCCCACCGACCTAAATTCTCTATCCCAGGGCAACTTCACACATCTCGTTGAAATTGATCTGTCGTTCAACAACATCAGCTCTTCCTTTCCATATTGGTTAACAAACCTACATGCTCTGTCATCCATCAGCTTAGTGGATTGTGGGCTCCATGGACGGATCCCTGAATCTTTGGGGAATCTAACTAGCCTTAATAGCCTATACATCTCTGACAACAATTTGGTAGGAGAAATCCCTAAATCTTTGGGGAATTTAATTAGCCTCAGTATACTATCCTTGGGTAACAACAGTTTGGTTGGAGAAATCCCAGGATCAATAGGAGCCCTATGCAACTTGAACTTTCTATACCTGTATGAAAATAATCTCACCGGGGATGTCACAAATATAGGGAAGGCCATGGCGCGCTGCATGAATCAACTCAAGGTAGCCGACTTTGGGTTTAACCATCTAACTGGGAAGCTATCTGGATGGTTTGAGTCATTCACGTACGTCCAGGCAGCTGCTCAACTTAGTAACGTCTCGTTGGCAGCTGGTCTTGCACATCCCAACAATAGTGGTAAGCTCTCATACTTGACAGAGTTAAGTTTTTCTGGCAATTCGCTTCATGGCACCTTGACTGAGCAACACCTAGCCATTCTACCCAATCTATCTGTCTTACTTCTATCAGGTAAATCCTTGAGAATTTCCATAGACAAAAATTGGGTTCCTCCCTTCCAGCTTGATATCCTCAAACTATCTTCTTGCCAACTAGAATCACAATTTCCACATTGGCTCCGTACGCAAACTCAAATTAGGTTAATAAATTTGTATGACACGGGAATTGTAGGCCCTATACCTGACTGGCTTTGGACTTTGTCCACCTCTCTTGCATACTTGGATCTCTCGAATAACGTTCTCACCGGCAAGCTGCCAACGTCTTTGGTGCATTTGAAAGATCTAGTTTTTTGTTCCTCAACTCTAACCGACTGGAGGGTCAGATTCCTGATATGCCAGGCAAAATTTGTGAGATACATCTCTATAACAACACTTTCTCAGGATCTTTGCTAGACAGATTAGGAAGGAGCAGCAGCATGGAATACATCCTACTATCGAGCAATCGTCTTAATGGAAGCATACCTAGGTACTTCTGTGACTTGATTGCATTGTCAGTCATAGACGTTTCAAACAACAGTTTATCTGGTGGACTCCCTGATTGTTGGAAGCAGAACTCGAGTCTACAAATGTTGGATTTCTCGAGCAACAGCCTTGAGGGAGAAATACCTCCAAGTATAGGCTCTCTTACACTACTTCGTTGGTTGCACTTAAACAAGAATAAGCTATCTGGGGTGTTGCCCTCCTCTCTACAGTCATGCAAGGCTTTGACTTTTCTTGACATTGGAGAGAATCATTTCACGGGTTCCGTACCAGCATGGATAGGAAAGGGTCTAAAATCCTTGAGATCCTTCGGCTGCGATCAAATCAATTTTCTGGAAACATTCCAGCCGATTTGTCACAACTTCAGCGGCTCCAAGTGCTGGATCTAGGGAATAACAAACTATCAGGGACTCTGCCACACTTTCTTGGAAATTTCACGGCAATGGCTTCACAGCAATCAGTGCAATTAGATCATATAGTATTTCCTGGATTCATCATTTTCTATTATGTTAGCTATTTTAGCGACCTATTAGACATTACTACGAAAGGAGAAGAACAAATGTATTCAAAGACTCTTTATCTAATGAAGAGCATTGACCTTTCAAACAATGAGCTGACAGGAGAGATTCCTACCGAAATTGGAGCCATTGTGGCACTCAAGAGCCTCAATCTGTCAAGAAATCACCTGAGTGGAAGTATTCCTGAGACAATTGGCCGGATGCTCCAGTTGGAATCGCTTGATCTCTCATGGAACCATTTGTCTGGTGTTATTCCCCAAACCTTGGCATCACTGGACTTGCTGGGTAGCCTCAACCTGTCATACAACAATCTTTCTGGGAAGATACCCCTAGGGACTCAGCTCCAGACCCTTGGTTATCAAGATCCATACATATATGCAGGAAACAAGTATCTATGCAGCCTTATCACCTCTGAAAGCTGTTCTGAAGACAAGGGCGATCCACTTGATCATGGTGAGCGTAAGGATGGCCGTGATATATGGTTGTACGTGCTTTCAGGGCTCGGCTTTGGCTTCGGATTCGCAGCTGTGTGGTGGCTACTGGTATTCAGCAAAACTGTGAGCAAAGTGTACTTCCAGCTCATCGACTCGACATATGAGAAAATCTGCGATTGTATGGTCCTGCTGAAGATAAAGGTGAACATGAAATTGGTGGAAAGGAATCAGGACTCGAACGACTGAACAACACATAGATAATGGCTAGAAGTACGTACATGCGCTGGTGCTTGCTTACCATCTCATCTGTAGGAACATATACGTTGTGTCTGTAATTGTATCGTCATCGAGCTGGAATAATCTAGCGGACAATGTGTCCATGTACCATTTTTCTTTTTTTATGATGGATGTTTGCCATATAAATGCGTCGATGTTAGTTCCTGTAATGAAAGAACCGACTGGTGTTAATCCTGTCCGTTCTACGTGAAGTTGAAGAAGCGACATCAACAGATCAAACGTGAGCGCCCTCAATGGAAGCAAACGCGCTTGCAATTATACATGTGCATTGTACTAGCACTAGCGCACTCTTTCTCCCTTTGTTTCCTCGAGATTTGAGTCTCAGATTGCCTGCAATTATACATGTGCATTGTACTAGCACTAGCGCACTCTTTCTCCCTTTGTTTCCTCGAGATTTGAGTCTCAGATTGCCTGCATCCCATGTGATTAAAAGTTGCAAAACCGGCCACATTCTTAAAATGTACTAGTATTACGAAGGAAGATCACGTGAATCGATTCGATTAACCAAAACGACAGGGTAAAATGGTGCTCAGAATCAAAACAACAGGACAATCAGATGTAACAAATAAAGTTATTAAGTATTCATGACAAAAAAGTATCTGAATTGTACACATTTATAAATTCAATACCAAAGGATATTAATGTTCAAGCAAATATAGTATCATTGGTGTTTAAATCTTCAGATGATTGGTAAAAGCGACCAACTAGGACGCGCTGTTACATATATGTGAAATTATGGACTGCCTTGTTGTATTGCCATAGAATTAGATTAAAACACCCGATCTGTTGTTACGATAGTTATCATTGTGGCGGTGAAGAATGATAATATGCGCTGTGCTCACTAGTTTTGACGATGCCATCGGTGTTTTTGTCAATCCGGAACCTTGTATCATTGTGATCAATTTATGTTATGCTTACTGGAAAACTTTGCCTCCTTCAGGTGGATTTGCTGTGGTATCTTATTTATTTAGCAAAGCGTTGTTGCTTCTGTTTGAACCCAATGAAATCAATATTAACTTGTGTTTCCATAACATTCTGTTGCTTCTCTTTAGTAACCTTTTCTGCCTGGTCTTAATGCTTAGGAATGTATGTGGCGAACCGTCGTCCTGGATGTGTATGACAATGATTGTTAATGAATCTGAGAGTTGATGTATGGTTGCACTTGAAGTGTCATGGTTACGTTGAGTTGCTTGATTAAGTGAGTTGTTCTGACGATGTGTTAGGAATTGAACTTATTGTCAGTCTATTGTGTTCTACTGATTGTTGAGAGATCCTGAATGTAGTTACAGTTGTTGCAATATTCGTTTGATGTTGACTGGCTAGGTTGAGTGCAAGTGTTAAGTCTTTGTCTCATGGTCGGATTTCTCTATGCATGATGGCTGTTTGCTAAATGATGTTTGTGCTAATTGTTTGCAATGTAAATGCTTGAGTAATTTCAGTAGTAATGACTTGACAGTGTAATAGAGAGTTGTCAGTTTGAAATCATTGTGAGGATTGAGCTAATAGATGCTTTAGGTATCTATTGAATTGTTGATTGATTGCTTGAGGATGGTCCTGGTTTGTCTATCATGTTGTGCAGGTTGTTCAGATGTTCTTGGTTTTGATAGAATTGTTCGGGTCCGTGGTGTATGCAAATAGGATTGACCCCGGTGCTCTGTGATTTGAGGGTTTAGTTCGCTAGGATGTAGAGTTTTCACTGTTCTGTGTTTGTTCATGTATGTTGTGATCTTAATGTTTGTAGGCACTCTTGCTATTAGTCAAAGTCATTTGCGCATTATACTTAATATTTCTACAATCACAGTAGTTGTTGATTTCGTGTACACAAACAGACACTAGCACAGTAATTTGTTTTAGTTGCTGCACTTAACATCATTTTTTAGTTAATTTTATGCTCGATCTTTATCAGAAGTTTCGTGAGTTATTGACCACATCAGAGTTGGTCTTCTGCTTCCCCTTTATAGTCAGTTGGACTTAGTTCAGACAAGAATTATCCATGTAAAGTTCTATGTATCCATGAAATCATATGTTTGTTATTGTTTGTAGGCATGCTGAACACAATCATTTCGATTATGTCGTATTTTCATCACCACATAACGTACATTTGTTCTTATTTCATGCACGAACCTAACGTTTTTTCTATAATTAGTAGCGATTAGACAGCAATAGAATGCAATTTATATTCACTTTGAAATTGAGAACCATTGAATTCATTGATTCACATTCAATGCTGTAAGTTATCGAATTATTTGGGGTCATCAAAAACTGAGTGCTAATCCTCCCGTGCAGATTCAGCTTGGCATACAGCTGGAAATTTGCAGCACACTTAATTAGGTTGTTGCTATCAGAACAAGGTTGTTTGTGTACATTCTCTAAAATAGTTTGATTTTAATCGGTTCATTCACCTGTCATGACAGACATTCTTTCATATATCCAGTGTCAGAAGATGCTGCAAGCGGCATCGCATAGTTGGCGGTGGTACCCTTGGGGCATTTCTTGTTCACTGGTGACTTGCTAGAACAATTAATGCAAATTGTGAGGATTTGCCTTCCCAAAAACTCCTCGGATAAATCGCGAACTATTAGTGTTTTTGCGATCATCTAGCTATTTGGGTTTCATCAATACTAGAATCGCGTTGGTGCAACCGCATCCACTCATAAGATTTCTTATAATCTATGCTAGATGCAGAAACTTAAGCGTATGTTTAGAGGAACTTTGAATACATGAGTGTTTATAAATCTACTGGACTATAAGTCTGAAGAGCTGGGTTCATCAGTTTTACTGTATTGCTTGATATACTTGTTTGGGCATGACCCATTTATGAGTCTGAGTGACTTTTGGGCCCTTACAGGCATGTTTCCTATTTCTATAAAAGCAAACTTCAGAACGTAGAAATCTGACTTTTCCAATGGTCCTTACGTAGGAATTGAAGTTCCTTGCTGAATTATTTATTTGTCGACATTTTGCTGATTCAAGCTGCATTAATCTAAAGTTCATGTAGTCCAGCTTAAGATTGCTCCACATACATGTTTTTTTATCAGGTAATCTGAGCTGAACTGGGTTTTTTAGAAATCTTTTAGAATATGGAGGTGGTTTCATTACTATGCCGATGATGGTCAGTTAAGGGTAGTTCGAATTCTAAGCTTCTTACTTGAAATCATCTGCTTTGTTCCTTGGTTTTTACAAATACCATTATTTACTGATATTTAATGGATTTTAAACTAGAATTTTTCCCGCTATTTGTGCTTTGAAACTTATTGAAAATTGACCAAAATTTCGTTATTCAGTTCTTAGTAGCAAGTTGCAAGTTCTTCAAAACTGATGTATTTTGGTGACATTTGTTCTGATGGTGAGAAATGACTCATAACATAAAAATGTTGTCAGAATTTTTGAGTTCACTGATTTTTACTATCAGTTTTTTTTTGTATCAATCCATAAAGTATTTGTATGTTGCATTACCTTCAAGTTTGTGGAACTTTTTTTCAACAAATTGCTTATGTCCGTAAAACTCAGGAATGCAGGGTTGTTACAGTACAGTGTGAACTACATGCTAAAATCATTTTTTCACTTGGTTTTTACAGAATAACTGACTGATATTTCAATGATTCCCAAATCATTAAATTTTTTGGCCATGATTGCATAACGCTGTTTAAGAGAACTTTTAACCATGTGAAATGACAAAACTATCGTCATTGCAATAAAGCTGTAGCCCCAAATTCATTCTGAAAACTGTGTGGAACGCTGTCCATGTCGTGATTGCCTCACACTTTAATGTCAAATTATTTCTAATTTAACTGAATTGATCTATGCGACTTTTCTTCTATTTTATTTTAAATTTTCTTATCAAGCCTGTTATCGAAATTTTAGATAATGATTTCAGGACTTGACTGATTTGCTACCAATTCTTGTTTGTGACTGATTTACTTGCTAAATAAATTAGTCTGTATTGTACAAATCTAAAGTAATGCAGTATAAGGCAGTTTAGAATCTTTTTTCCAATTCAAAATTCTTATTTTCCAACTAGAAATGCTGTTTTGGTGAATTACGAATCCAAATCATTCAAAATTTAAATTTTGGAAGGTCATGTCACATAACCCGATGAATTTATAGAATTTTACCTGTGACTAATACAGTGATGAAGATGATCCCCAAAATCATTGCTTTGTCGATAAAATTTAGCATTTGACCAATAGAACCTGGAACACAAGTCGTGAAAATTTAAAATTTTTGCAGTCTCCATAGTATCTTTCCAAAATTTCAAACTATAAGTTCTGAAATTTTTAAAATTTTAACATGATAGAATTAGAAAGATTCCTAGCAATTAAGCCAAACCTGAAAATATTGTTCATGTATACCTTAAAAATTTTTATAAACTGGTTGTGGAATGTCTATGTATCGTTCGTAACGCTTGGAAAATGTTTGATAATTAGCTTCTGAATTTTTAAAGATGTTTAATCCAAATATCGTTCCAATTAAACTTATGACAAATCTAACATAACCAAATGGTTAAAATTTCAAATTTTAAATTTTTCGAGCAATTCTAAGCTTAAAATTTATATCCCAAAATCTTAATTAAATTTTTCAAGATTTATTGTTGTGATTTATTTTGTAAGAAAAATAAGTCTCAAAATCTAGTTTTTCAAAAAAAGTTTAAAATTTTTGAAATTGTCTGAAAGTCTAGAATTTACTCCAAAAATTTGTATGATGACTTTCAAGTTTACAATTTTTAAAAATTCATAAGTTGCCTTATGTCCTTGTTTATTTTAAAGAAACAAATAGCAATTATTTGACAAATAATATGAACAACAATTTGATAGAATAATTTCTAAAATTTTTGTGCATGATTATGCTATTACAATTTCATAAAAATTTTCAATTTTTACGCTCAAAATTTTAAAATTCTCAAAATTATACCGTTTAATAAACTTACCAATTAAATTATCAAGAAAATGTCTCAAACATGTAAAAATATTTTAAAATTTTTCTGGAGGTGACTTCTAAGTATACAGTATAAATGTAATTATAAAAGTATCAATTAGAATTTTCAGGAAAAAACTTAATTTGTAGTTTGTAACTTTTAAATTAAAATGCCTTATATTGAGTAAAATTAATTACGGATCAAAGGTTGATGGATTTCTGCAGGAACCTGTCTCAGACAATGGTCGAGCATTCTAAGCTCACTAACTTTCGGACACTGCTCCTACCTGGGTTTGCATCCGCTTATCCAATAATTGTCTTCCGCTGCCCTTTCGGGTCGATGGAACGATACGGATAGGGGCTTATGCCCATCCACAGATTTACCATTGATTGCAACAGAACGTTAATTTTTGGGATTCTCGGGGTATTGACTTAATCGGGTATTCGAGAGTCGGACTCCTAATTAGTCTTAAACAACCGTAGTCTTAGTATTATTCGGATTTGCGCAATTTTTCTTCAGTAATGATTTAAAAATAGGTAATTGGATCACCTTTGTTTATAGAGTTGACCTAAAGGACGCGCTGTTATGTAATTGGATGCCTGTTATGCTGAATAGCTTTAAACCGATAATTTCGATCGCTTCATTGCTAAAATTAGATATCCTATCACCTTTTCAAAGACTAATCAAACTTTCGCAAACTCTTTTCCGACAAATCCAAAACCCATTCCTTGAGCCCACAAGTGATCAACACATGATCAAACACCCTTGCAAAACACATTTGCACCAATTCAAACCATGCTCAAGGAATTAACCCAAATTGCGAAAACACATTTCGCAATCGACTCAAGAACTATTCGCAAATCGTATTGCGAATCAAACTCGAGTTTATGAGATTAATCCCCTAGCCATGTGAAGGTCAACACAAGACCCGATCAACTTGCCAACACCGTTGCAAGCCCCACTCACATGCTCTCGAATTCGGACTCATAAACCTCGGTTTATTCGCACAACGAACTTGCAAATAACGCAATAAACACATTTCATGCTTGAGCACTACTCTTTGCAACACATGCAAAAGTCTAGCTCGAAGCAACATCAAATCAAGATGCATGAACTCTCTAATTGCAACACATGCAATTCTCTAGTTCCATGCAACACCAAAATCGAACTAACACCAAAACCAAATCTCATATATGAGCTCTCTACTTGCAACACATGCAAGCCTCTAGCTCCATACAAACACACAAACACAAATTCGTGCTTGAGCTCTCCTTTTGCAACACATGCAAAACTTAGCTCCAAGCAACCACACGGTTTTAGGAAAGATAGTTTTGCGAACCAAAACTTGAAGCTTCAACTAATGCAACACATGCAAAAGTGAACTTCACACAAAAGCGAACGCACTAGCTTATCACTTCTTGCAACACATGCAAATCAAAGCATTATGCGAAAACCAAATGCATGTAAGTTCAACCTTCATTAATTATGGTTTTGGTGTTAATGACAAATCTAATCTTGTGTTAATGACAAATCCAATATTGAGTTAATCCCCTAATGCGATATTGTTATTAATGACAAATCTTATATCGAGACTAACATGTTTGTTTAGAATATCTTTTGATTAGTCTCATCGCATTGAAAAATGGAAAACCCATGGTATGTTTGCATATTCATCTTAATATTAGTTGCATACTTTGGAGTCAAGTTAAAATATGAATGTCCCTTATATTAACCACAAAACGTGCATCATGTTCCCAATCCATATATTACATGGATGCACACACTTAGGGGGAGTTCGTGGTTTAACTTGATAGTTTCATTGTATTGATCTATTCGTTATTGACACATAAAAGGATCAAGACAAAGAAACTAAATCCTTGAGTATATATTTGAATTGCCTAGTTATAAGTATACTCATGGTGATATAGGATATACTCCAATACGATCAATTTGAATATGTGCATATTATCTCCAAGTAAATCACATTGATGCACATATACATGTGGAGTTTATTCTATAGTTGATGATTTAGAGTAATGATCATTTCCATACAATTTACATAAAATGGATCATTACTTTTCATCAACATGAGTATATGAAAACTTGTGTAGTTGATATATACTCATATCAATTTAAATGATAATTTAAATTGAGTTCATTTGTCTTATTAATCATTAAAGAACACTTCATCATGTGTTGATGGTGTTCGTGATTAATTAAGGACAATGAATAGTTCTTAAGTATAATAAAGCATGAGTTGCATTATTGTACTTAAGACACAATTAAATCATTTCAATTGATTTAGGTTGTGCTCAATTGATCTAAAGGCATCCATTATGTGTTAATGGAGTGCAAGAGATAATTGAGACAACCATGCATCTTGGACTAACAAGCTTTATGAGTTATGTTTGAGTTAGGTCCAAAGATGAATGAGATGATGAGAACGGGACAATGACGGCATCATGAGTTGATGGGCGTCAAGAATGGATCCCGAAGATAAAGTCGAGTGATGATCCCGGGGGAATATCAAAGTGAAGATCATAAAGACCCCAAAGGGGATTGCTTGTGCGCGCGGCAAGTGCGGCGAAGGTATAATTAGATAGGCTAAGGACTTTTGTAGTCTTTGAGTCTAAGGTTTTAATCGCCGTGCTATTAAGAGGGGTTGTCTCTTTTGCTTGAGCTTCATCATGTGTTGGTGATCTCATTCCGCGTTCACTCAAGCTCAACCATTTGGATTTGGTTTTTGCATATGGGTTAACCATTTGGCATGTGTTGCGAATGGGTTAAACTTATGCTTGGTTGTATTTGGTTTTCGCATAATGCTTTGATTTGCATGTGTTGCAAGATGTGATAAGCTAGTGCGTTGGCTTTTGCGTGAAGTTCACTTTTGCATGTGTTGCATTAGTTGAAGCTTCATGTTTTGGTTTCGCTCAAAACAATCTTTCAAAATCTTGTGGTTGCTTGGAGCTAAGTTTTGCATGTGTTGCAAAAGGAGAGAGCTCAAGCATGATTCGTATTTGTGTGGTTGTATGGAGCTAGAGGCTTGCATGTGTTAAGTAGTAAAGAGCTCAAACGTGTGATTTGGTTTTAGTTGATGTTTGGTTTTGGTGTTGCATGGGACTAGAGAATTGCATGTGTTGCAATTAGAGAGTTCATGCACCTTGATTTGATGTTGCTTGGAGCTAGACTTTTGCATGTGTTGCAAAGAGTAGTGCTCAAGCATGAAATGTGTTTATTATGCGTTATTTGCAAGTTCACAGCGAATAAACCGAGGTTTATGAGTCCTAATTCCGAGAGCATGTGAGTGGGGCTTGCAACGGGTGTTGGCAAGTTGACCGGGTCTTGTGTTGACCTTCACATGGCTAGGGGAATTAATCTCATAAACTCGAGTTTGATTTGCTTAATACGTTTTGCAAATAGATTTGGAGTTGGTTGCAAAATGTGTTTTTGCAATTTGGTTTAAATTCTTTGAGCATGAGCTAAGTTGGTGCAAATGTGTTTTGCATAAGTATATGATCATGTGTTGATCATCTAATGGCTCAAAGAATGGCATTCGTTTTGGAGAAATGATTTTAGTGTGAAAAATCTTGTCTTCTCTGTGAGGGTGCCACCACTGGTGGGTAGTCCGGTTACTCGGTGGTGGTAGCACCGCCTCTGGCCGTGTGAAATTTCCAGAGGGATGTTCTTGTGCCTCGTGGTCTGTGCTACACCATGGTGGTCCGGTACTGGGAGGAGCGGTTGCACCGTACGGACCCCTGTGTGATTTTTCCAGAGGGGTGTGTTTTTGTGGTTTGTTGAGGTCCCGGTTATCGGGCTTATGGCCGTGCTAGGCGAAGAGCTGTAGCACCGCCTCCTAGTTGGTCTGGCATACCGGATTTTCTCGTAACTGCTAGTTTTGTAGTCATGGTTCAGAGGTCTGGGCTAACTGTTCTAGTAGGGCTAGAGTAATCGGGTTTCTCATGGTTTGCCCATTTCACCCCCAACGGCTAGTTTTGGCTTGGAGGCTATAAAAGGAGGCCTTGGGGTGTTGGGGCGAGGAAGTCGGAGTTATTGTGAGTGTGTGGGAGTTGTGTGCATGTGTTGCCCTCTTCCATTTGATTCTTGAGCTAAGAGTGAGCCCTAATTGCATGTGTTGCAATTAGGAAGTGGTTTGAGAGGCTCTTGTGCATGTGTTGCACTTGAGTGAGGTCCTTGTGCATGTGTTGCACTTGGTGATCACCGAGGAGCGATTCACAGTTGCCCAGGAGGTTCAAGCGAAGGAGCGGCTTATTGCTTTGAGGTTGCCGACTCCTAGACGGAGTAGGCGCGCTGCGCGGAGCTCTCAGGGTGTGAGAAGCCCCGCAAGTTTGTGAAGGTTCGGGTTGAGCCTACGCCAAGCGTGAAAACCACGACTAGTGGAAAGAGGCGGTGCTCGAGCGGAGCCGGTCCAAGTGTGGGCTTGCCTCAACGTGACTAGGGAGACCGCAAGTCTCTAACACCACGAAAAAACATCGGTTGTCTCTTGTCTCTTTACATTCAAGTATTTACTTTTTGCATATTTATCAATTGCTTGAATGTATTAGAATTGCTTAGTATTAATTAGTTGTTCAATATAGCAATTCTTGTGTAGAGACATAATTTAGTTAAGTGCACTAGTGAGCCTAGTTGATTTAGGCTTTAATTGTCAAAACCTATTTATCGCTCGCATATATATTTGATTAGGTTTTGACATAGGGGTTGATTAGAGCGAATTGTTTAGTGAGCGATCGAATTTTGTAAAACGCCTATTCACCCCTCTAGGCGCATCCTCGACCCTACAAGTGGTATCGAGCCACTACCACTCTCATTTTAGGCTTAACCGCCTAGAGAGTAAAAGGATGGCGCCTAGCGGTTTAGTGCACTCCACCGATTCACAAATATTTGATGGCTCTAATTATTCATCATGAAAATTATTTATGATTAATCATTTTAAATCCATGAGCCCACAAATATGGTGGATCGAGATGTCGCATTTCTTCTCCAATTAATGATATTGCTCCAACTAAAGGAGAGGAGAAATGTCTACATCTCGACGCCAAGCTACTAACGCTTTATTTAGTGTTGTGAGCGAGAAATTTTTAATCTCATATGCAACCTCTCGAAGGCCATGATATGTGGATCAAGCTTCAAGAAAAATTTGAATCTTCCACAACATCAATTGAGGTTTGCAATGAGGAGGAAGTGTCGGTTGAAGATTTTTCAACTTCAACATCAATTGATGAACCGACAACTCCGTCAACTCAACCTCCGCCAAGCGATTTACGATTGTTCAATTCCATCAAAAATTCGTTGCTTTATGGCTAAAGGTAAGAATGAGGTAAGTGATGACGAAGGTGAGCCCTCATATGATGAACTTATGAATTTATTAGAGGAGCTCAATGAATTTCTTGGGAAGGAGAAAAGAAATATAAGATTTTAAAATTAGAACATGAATCACTTCAAAATGATTATGATGTTCTAAAAGAAAATCATGAAAAGTCCTTCTCAAGGAATTCACTAAAGCTAGTATGGATATGTCTATTCAATGCAATTTAGAAGATGAATTGCCTCACTCAAATTCTATCACAAACAATTCATCAATTAAATGCATATCCACTTCTAGCGATGATTTACCTTGTAGCTCAAGTTCAATTGCTAGTACTTCCTCTATGCATGTTGAGATTAACCTTGTAGAGGAAAACAATGAGCTCAAGGCTCAAGTCATTAAGTTGGAAAATGACTTGAAGAGGTGCGTTAAAGGAAAAGCCCTCCTAGACGAAATCTTGAGCAAGCCAAGGGCGCCTCAAGACAAGCGAGGACTCTGCCACAACTCCAAGAGGAGAATAGCAAGACGAGGCACAATGCGCCGACACACGAAGACTATCAAGTGCTTCAGATGCAACAAGAAGGGCCACCTCGCCTCCGTGTGCCCTAATCAAGTGGATGTCAAGCCACAAGCATCAACCATGAGGCAAACCGCAAGGAGCAAGTCAAATCGGTCAAGAGAGGGCCAAATAGCGTGACATGCTTCAATTGTTTAAAAAGGACACTTCGTAAGGATTGTCCCAAAGGTATAACTCCTAAGCCTATTCAGATTAATGAAAATTATTTGTTTAGGAAGGACAAGAATGGCAATGTGTTTGCCAAGCTTGTCAAGTCCCCTATGCCGACTAAAAATGATATTCATTTGCATAGGAAGAACAATTCTAGAAATGTGTTTGCTCAAAGTGCTAAGTTTCCTAAGACTATGCAAAATCATGAAAATCATATGCTTAGGAAAAATATCTATAGCAAAACATTTGCTAGAAATGTTAAATCCTCTAAGCATTTTTATTATAATGATTATCATGTGCTTAGAAGGAATCAAACTAGGAATGGATTTGTTAAGAATGCCAATACTCCTAAACCTTCTCAATTCAATGCAAATAAATCGCTTAGGAGTAACAAAAATAGCAAATCCATTGCTAGTCGTGTTAGTCAATTCAATAATGTTAAAATTAGGACCATTTGGGTTCCTAAATCAATTGCGACTAACATTGTCGGACCCAACAAGGATTGGGTATCAAAGACCGCCTAAAAGATTTTTAGGCAATATGAGATGGATTGGACGCTTGCTCACTCAAGAGGAGAAGGATTATATTTATCTACAAGTGGTGTCAAGCATGAAGATAATCAAGTTCATCATGAGCCAATGCCATCTCGGGTAAAAGTATTTAAATTGATTACTATTATATCTTATAGCCTTGTGTAGGTTATATTGAAATATAAATGAAAAATCAATTTAGATTACTTGTTGTGAGAACTTGCTCGCCTCTTATCTATTCTCTTATTGCAAATCTTGAGCAAGTTATGGAGTGGCACATTTAGGGGAGTGTTAATTCATATTCATGTGTATCACATCCTTACGCAGCCCATATTAATATAAGTGCATATATATAATTTCAAAATCAAACCATTTAGTCAAAAATCAAAATTTTGTATACTATTACTAATCTTGTGAAAAACTAGTTGAAAAATGTATACAAATGCTTTTGAAATGTTTTCCAAAGGTTTTGGCTTCACAAAATCTATTTTGAAAAGAAAATGAGTTTTAGCCCAAAAACTAGTTACTAGTATCTTGTTTTGGATTTAAACTTATAATTTTCATAGAAATAAATGTAAAAGGATTTTGAAAATAATTCCAAAACGAAAATCCTAGAGTTGGTCATTCTTAATAATTTTTGTGTTCAAAAGATTTTCAAAAGACCAACTAGTCAAAAGATATTTGATTTTGAAACTCGATTTAAAACTATACTTGACCCATAACGGTCATATTCTTGCACTTAGTGAGTTTCTCCATTTGGATCCATTCTTGTGTAGAATTGTGATTCAAAATGGTATTTTAGACTCATACACAAAATTCAAAAATCTATATCTTACCCTTGCTTCATTTGAAGTTTTGTGTTAATTGGATTTGACTTTGCTTCTAAATTGGACTATTTAGGTCAAAAGTCAAAATACATTTTCAAAAGGTCCAAATTTGTAAAAAGCTTTGAAAAAGTATCCTATTAAGTATTCCAAAAGTTTTACAAGTTCTCAAAATGAAAACTCTATGTTAAAATCGAATTTTGCTCAAAAACGATTTGATTTGATCCAAAAGGCCTATTTAGGCATATAGCTCAAATCATGGCATTCAAGTTGATTTCATTATAAATCTTGGCTAGAAACATTCTTGATACACCTATCTAAGCCATGGAAAAAGAAATTGCATGAAATCCAAACCGAAGTGCATTTTGAGGCTTTTCGTGAAAATCGATTTTCGCTTATGCCTCAAAGCATATTGCCATATCTTTTGAAATAAATTTCATTTTATGGAAATTCTTTTTGCAAAACCTTCTAAATAGTCCAAAATTCATTTCTGGAAAGTTTCAAATCAATTGGACTTCATTTGAATTGTTTTTGCTATAATTTGCAAAAATATGAAAGTTTCAGTCGTCAGAGCTAGAGCACCGCCAAGATCATGCAGAAGAGTCGAGTCCCAGACTACCGGCCATATGAGAGCGGTAGCACCGGCCCAGACAGGTCTGCTCTGAATTTTCAGAGTTTAAAAATTGCTTTTGGGATATCTTTTGATTGGAACCTCCTTTTTCAAGAATTCTTTTTGTAAAAGTTTCTTGTAATCCCAAAGTTCATTTGTGCAAAATTTCAAAAGCTCTGAATTTATTTGAAAGAGTTTTCTTGTGGTATCAGCTTAAGAGCATTTAAATGACTTAAAGAGTGTTTTTCACTTGATCTTTCAAAAAGACAAAACTTGTGCAATTCAAATGCAAATAACTCCATAATTCATTCGTTGAATATCTTGGGGAGTTTATCTATTGCAAGTTTTGGGCACTTATTGGCTTCCAAGTGATATCATATCTTTATTTTGCTCTGATACTAAATCTTTGTGATTTTATTGATTCTTCTTGAGCCTTGCTCTATTTTGATACCCGTGAGTATATTGCTCTGAGTATATTGCTCTGATACCCATCGATATTACCGATAATTCTTTCAAGTGGTATCAATTCTGTGTGAGTTGATCCTAAGTGGTATCAAATCAAGCAGTTATTCATTCCATATGCTTACAAAGTGGTATCTTTGAGTTTCTCATTTCTCCAAGTGGTATCATGGTTATTATTGATCTTCTCTCATGTGATATCCTTGATTATGTGGATTTCTTTTAAGTGGTATCATTGAATTCAATTATTTCCTACAAGTGGTATTTCATTGCCTATTTGTAGTATTATTATGATACCCACACTCTTGATTAAGATTTTTTCCTCTCAAGCTAAAATTGTAAGTTCAACCACTTAAGAACTCTCTGTGAGATTCTTTATGAGTTGAAATACTTCAAAGAGGAAAACCTCATGTTGAGCATTGTTCTTCATGAAAATTTGAAAATGCTCATTTCTTTTGGATTTTCAAGCTATGCCCTTGAGATAGAATTAAAGTGATATCTAACTTCTCAAGTGGTATCTATTTCCTTTGGGTTCCTCGCTTGACCCTATTAGGCAATTTATTGGATTCTTCAAAAGAATCATATTGAAAAATTGCAAAGCCTAATAAATGAGGAGTGATTTATTTGAATGTGTTTCAAATAAACCATGTGATACCCTTACTTCATTTTTCATGCTTATCTTTACAAGTGGTATTTGTTTTACAAGTGGTATCCACAAACTCAAATATGGTCTCTTTTCGAGCTTTTCTTATTTTTAGACCATATTTTAAATAAAAACTTGTTTTACTTCTTGTTTGATCCTTCAAGTTTTTATTTGGCTTAAGTTCTTCAAATTCCACTCCAAGGTCATAAGTATGCATTCTAATTCTTGTATGACCTTCATTAAACTAGACCCCTAAAAGAAATTGATAAATGCCAAAAAGGGGAGAATAATGATAAATGTTTAAATGCCAAAAAGGGGAAGAATGTATTTCAAGTTAATCTTTTAGTTTTTCCATTTTTGGTGCTTAATGCCAAAAGGGGAGAATTAGGAAGCTTAATGTCATTTGGTTAAAAAGAGAACTTGTATAATGTCATTTGGTTAAAAGTAAGCTTAATATGATTAAGGGAGAATTAATATGCATATGTATTCAATTAGCTTAAATTCTCTCATTATGACACTTTTAACCAAAAAGGGGAGATGTAAGCTTCATTAATTATGCTTGGAATTTGTCATTAATCACCAAAAGGGGAGATTGTAAGTTCAACCTTCATTAATTATGGTTTTGGTGTTAATGACAAATCTAATCTTGTGTTAATGACAAATCCAATATTGAGTTAATCCCTAATGCGATATTGTTATTAATGACAAATCTTATATCGAGACTAACATGTTTGCTTAGAATATCTTTTGATTAGTCTCATCGCATTGAAAAATGGAAAACCCAAGGTATGTTTGTATATTCATCTTAATATTAGTTGCATACTTTGGAGTCAAGTTAAAATATGAATGTCCCTGCTATATTAACCACAAAACGTGCATCATGTTCCCAATCCATATATTACATGGATGCACACACTTAGGGGGAGTTCGTGGTTTAACTTGATAGTTTCATTGTATTGATCTATTCGTTATTGACACATAAAAGGATCAAGACAAAGAAACTAAATCCTTGAGTATATATTTGAATTGCCTAGTTATAAGTATACTCATGGTGATATAGGATATACTCCAATACGATCAATTTGAATATGTGCATATTATCTCCAAGTAAATCACATTGATGCACATATACATGTGGAGTTTATTCTATAGTTGATGATTTAGAGTAATGATCATTTCCATACAATTTACATAAAATGGATCATTACTTTTCATCAACATGAGTATATGAAAACTTGTGTAGTTGATATATACTCATATCAATTTAAATGATAATTTAAATTGAGTTCATTTGTCTTATTAATCATTAAAGAACACTTCATCATGTGTTGATGGTGTTCTGTGATTAATTAAGGACAAATGAATAGTTCTTAAGTATAATAAAGCATGAGTTGCATTATTGTACTTAAGACACAATTAAATCATTTCAATTGATTTAGGTTGTGCTCAATTGATCTAAAGGCATCCATTATGTGTTAATGGAGTGCAAGAGATAATTGAGACAACCATGCATCTTGGACTAACAAGCTTTATGAGTTATGTTTGAGTTAGGTCCAAAGATGAATGAGATGATGAAAACGGGACAATGACGGCATCATGAGTTGATGGGCGTCAAGAATGGATCCCAAGATAAAGTCGAGTGATGATCCCGGGAATATCAAAGTGAAGATCATAAAGACCCCAAAGGGATTGCTTGAGCGCTGCTAAGGTATAATTAGATAGGCTAAGGACTTTGTAGTCTTTGAGTCTAAGGTTTTAATCGCCGTGCTATTAAGAGGGGTTGTCTCTTTTGCTTGAGCTTCATCATGTGTTGGTGATCTCATTCCGCGTTCACTCAAGCTCAACCATTTGGATTTGGTTTTTGCATATGGGTTAACCATTTGGCATGTGTTGCTAATGGGTTAAACTTATGCTTGGTTGTATTTGGTTTTCGTGATAATGCTTTGATTTGCATGTGTTGCAAGATGTGATAAGCTAGTGCGTTGGCTTTTGCGTGAAGTTCACTTTTGCATGTGTTGCATTAGTTGAAGCTTCATGTTTTGGTTTCGCTCAAAACAATCTTTCAAAATCTTGTGGTTGCTTGGAGCTAAGTTTTGCATGTGTTGCAAAAGGAGAGAGCTCAAGCATGATTCGTATTTGTGTGGTTGTATGGAGCTAGAGGCTTGCATGTGTTAAGCAGTAAAGAGCTCAAACGTGTGATTTGGTTTTAGTTGATGTTTGGTTTTGGTGTTGCATGGGACTAGAGAATTGCATGTGTTGCAATTAGAGAGTTCATGCACCTTGATTTGATGTTGCTTGAGCTAGACTTTGCATGTGTTGCAAAGAGTAGTGCTCAAGCATGAAATGTGTTTATTATGCTATTTGCAAGTTCACAGCGAATAAACCGAGGTTTATGAGTCCGAATTCGAGAGCATGTGAGTGGGGCTTGCAACGGTGTTGGCAAGTTGACCGGTCTTGTGTTGACCTTCACATGGTTAGGGAATTAATCTCATAAACTCGAGTTTGATTTGCTTAATACGCTTTTGCAAATAGATTTGGAGTTGGTTGCAAAATGTGTTTTTGCAATTTGGTTTAAATTCTTTGAGCATGAGCTAAGTTGGTGCAAATGTGTTTTGTATAAGTATATGATCATGTGTTGATCATCTAATGGCTCAAAGAATGGCATTTCGTTTTTGGAGAAATGATTTTAGTGTGAAAAATCTTGTCTTCTCTGTGAGGGTGCCACACGGTGGTGGTAGTCCCACACGGTGGGTGGTAGCACCGCCCTCTGGCCGGTGTGAAATTTCCAGAGGGATGTTCTTGTGCCTCGTGGCTCGGTGCTACGGCCATGGTGGTCCGTGCTACACGGAGGAGGCGGCAGACCGGCCGGACCCGGTGTGATTTTTCCAGAGGGTGTGTTTTTGTGGTTTGTTGAGGTCCGTGGTTACGGGCTTATGGCCTATGTTAGTGGCAAGCGCGTGAGCACCGCCCTAGTTGGTCGGTGCTACGGATTTTCTCGGTAACTGCTAGTTTTGTAGCCGTTGGCTCAGAGGCCGTGCTACTCACGTTCTAGTAGGGCGGTAGCACCGGGTTTCTGCATGTTTGCCCATTTCGACCCCCAACGGCTAGTTTTGGCTTGGAGGCTATAAAAGGAGGCCTTGGGGTGTTGGGGGTAGTCGGAGTTATTGTGAGTGTGTGGAGTTGTGTGCATGTGTTGCCCTCTTCCATTTGATTCTTGAGCTAAGAGTGAGCCCTAATTGCATGTGTTGCAATTAGGAAGTGGTTTGAGAGGCTCTTGTGCATGTGTTGCACTTGAGTGAGGTCCTTGTGCATGTGTTGCACTTGGTGATCACCGAGGAGCGATTCGTTGTGCGGTGAGGTTCAAGCGAAGGAGCGGCTTATTGCTCTTGGAGGTTGCCGACTCTAGACGGCGAGATGTTGCTGGCTGGAGCTTCTCAAGGGTGTGAGAAGCCCCGCAAGTTTGTGAAGGTTCGGGTTGAGCCTACGCCAAGCGTGAAAAACCACGACTAGTGGAAAGAGGCGAGTGCTCGAGCGGAGCCGGTCCAAGTGTGGCTTGCCTCAACGTGGACTAGGAGACCGCAAGTCTCCTAACACCACGGAAAAACATCGGTTGTCTCTTGTCTCTTTACATTCAAGTATTTACTTTTTGCATATTTATCAATTGCTTGAATGTATTAGAATTGCTTAGTATTAATTAGTTGTTCAATATAGCAATTCTTATGTAGAGACATAATTTAGTTAAGTGCACTAGTGAGCCTAGTTGATTTAGGCTTTAATTGTCAAAACCTATTTATCGCTTCCGCATATATATTTGATTAGGTTTTGACATAGGGGTTGATTAGAGCGAATTGTTTAGTGAGCGATCGAATTTTGTAAAACGCCTATTCACCCCCCCTCTAGGCGCATCCTCGACCCTACAATGCAACCAAGCATAAGTTTAACCCATTCGCAACACATGCCAAATGGTTAACTTTATGCAAAAACCAAATCAAATAAGATTTGAGCTTGAGTGAACGCGGAATGAGATCACCAACACATGATGAAACTCAAACAAAGGGAACGACCCCTCTTAATAGCATGGCGATAAAACCTTAAACTCAAAGACTATAAAGTCCTTAGCCTATCTAATTATACCTTCGCCGCCGCGCGCAAGCAATCCCCTTTGGGGTCTTTATGATCATCACATTGATACTCTCCCGGGATATCCACTCGACTCCACTTCGGGATCCACTCTTGACGCCCATCAACTCATGATGCCGTCCTTGTCCCGTTCTCATCATCTCATCCATCTTTGGACCTAACTCAATCACAACTCATAAAAATAGTTAGTCCAAGATGCATGGTTGTCTCAATTATCTTTTGCACTCCATTAACACATAATGGATGCCTCTAGATCAATTGAGCATAACCTAAATAAATTGAAATGATTTAATTGTGTCTTAAGTACAATAATGCAACTCATGCTTTATTATACTTAAGAACTATTCATTTGTCCTCAATTAATCACAAAACACCATCAACACATGATGAAGTGTTCTTTAATGATTAATAAGACAAATGAACTCAATTTAAATTTTCATTTAAATTGATATGAGTATATATATTAACTACACAAATTTTCATATACTCATGTTGATGAAAAGTAATGATCCATTATATGTAAACTATATGGAAATGATCATTACTCTAAGTCATCAACTATAGAATTGACTTGGATATAATATGCACATATTCAATTTTATTGCATTGAGTATATCCCATATTATCATGAGTATACTATAACTAGGCAATTCAAATATGGGGTTATATTGATTTTAATATGAATTCAGTGCTAATTTGAAAATGAAAAAGATAAACTCAGCATGAATAGTACTTGTTACTGCTTTTGGCACTATTCTTTTGCTGTTTGTCTTTTTCATATCTTTCAAATGCGATTGAGTTTCATCTTCAAATTTTGCAGGGTTGTAGAGGTTCACCTCCCCTACATGTGGTAATTTTTTGAGAATTTTTCAAAACTTCTACATGCCATTAGCACGAAATTAGCACTGAATTCACCATTAGCACTGAATATTTCCCCTTCAAATATATACTCAAGAATTTAGTTTCTTTGTCTTGATTCTTATATGTGTCAATAAAGAATAGATCAATACAAAGAGACTTTCAAGTTAAACTACAACTCCCCTAAGTATGTGCATCCATGTAATGTGTGGATTAGGAAACATGATGCACATATTATGGTTAATATAATGGGGACATTCATATTTTAACTTGACTCCAAAGTATGCAACTAATATTAGAATGAATACACATACATACCTCGGTTTTCCATTTTTCAATGCGATGAGACTAATCAAAGATATTCTAAATAAACAAGTTAGTCTCGATATAAGATTTGTCATTAATAACAATATCGCATTAGGGGATAAAACTTAATATTAGATTTGTCATTAACACCAAAACCATAACTAATGAAGGTTAAACTTACAGACCCTGAATAGATACCGGAAAAAAACGTAGTGATGTTTCGATCGTTCCGGCTATTTTTTACGAAAAAGACCTTTTCGATTTAGCAAGATCGCAGATTCTTCGTGGGAGAACCCCAGATATATGCGAAAAACGTTATTTCTTTGTGTCCTTTCAGCCATTTCGCTTATTTCTTCGACGATTTTTTTTTACAAAAACACCACCGAAAAAAAAGAAATTTTTTTACAAAAAAAACACGCGCGGCGTGTAACGCCGCGAAAAATATTCTAGTATACCATGGAGTCAGTGGTAATGGCCGAATGTTACTGCGATGAGTTATTCATGTTGAGCATTTTTTTTTTTTGGTTCTCGTGGTCCATGTTCAAAGCTGTTTCTCAACCTCACGGTTGCATCTCCATCGTGTACACTGTACTAGGTACCGTCAAGCAACCAAACGTCCAGTACAACGTGTGCTCTGCACTGACGTATCGGTATTGCTCGTGCCAACCAACCATGGCTGTAAAATTGTTTTTTTTTTCTGCTTCTGACAAGCTTGACGATTATGATCGAAAATTTTTGGACAATGCGCGTTAGAATATGGTATCCTACTAGGCTACTATCCTATGATCCTATCATACGATACCTTCTGGAGATGAATAATTTGCCATGTATGCTTTATTTTCAAACTATATCTCAGAGGGACTAAAATTCAAAATTTCAGCAAGATTTGAAAATTTTGGACGAAATCCAGATAAAATTCAAATCCGTCTATTTACCAAGATTTTTGAGATCTCGCTGAGATTTGCCAAAATCTTGTTGATTTTTAACTAGATGAAAATTGGTCCCAAACGCATTAGAAATTTGTTTTGGATGGTTCTGACACATCACTAATGTTCCTATAAAATTTTTAGATGATAATCAAATCTGGGAATTTTTAAAATTGTGACAGTGCAAAATACTATAAAATGGTTTCCCGGACTAGAAAAAATGGAAAAAATTTCAAAAAAAATCATGAAAGAATTTATGTACATTCCCTATCTGGCACAAAAGGAATTGATTTGGGGCCTTCAAGGGTTTTCATGAAATTAACGTGCACATTTTTCACTTAAGTAAACTACTTTTATTTCCAAGTTCCAACCATATTGATGAATGTATTTGAAGCATAACTTGATAACGTAAGTCATAGAATTCTCATTTTTTAGTTGAAATACAGCATGCACATGCTCTTCATCGACAAAAGATCCATCACATCCGGCAAAATTTTTACATTTATTCCTCATAAATGGCATTGCAATTTCTACAAAAAAGTCCCAAATCTAACAAAAAACATAGCAATCTCGGCCAAAAACACAAAACCTCGCTGAGATTTCTGAAGTAGTGTAGCTTTTGAAATTTTTTATTTATTTTTATTTATCCAGGATTTGGAATCTATCTGCGGCCGAGATCCAAAATCTCACGAAATTTCGCCAAGATTTTATTCCATGGCTACGGTTACCTATAATCATAAGGGGAAAACAAAATATGCTCGTACCTGACACAACTTAGAAGTTCAAATTGGCTAATTCGAGCCTTACTGAACAGTGAGGAAGGGTGCCATCAGAAACACATTCGTTCGGTAGAGCATAGATGCCAAGACATTGACAATCTGACATCTGTGAGGTCGCCATTTTATTCATAAAATAACATTTCTCATTTCATCCATTACATTTGAACTTACAAGTTTAATGTATACTACATGAAGTTAGTGAAGCTTTTGTACAGTTTGAATTCCATTGCTTGCATTGTTGTCAGTTCTCTTCGCGCCAGTCAGTACTCAGTTCAATTGGGCCCGGCATGAAAAATGCATCAAATAAACACTGCATGTCCCATCCGCCCCTGTTTTCTGTTCTGTCATGGAATATAATACATTGGATTGGGAAGCTTGAAGGAGCGAGCACTCATGGAGAAGCCCAACAGATCGCTCCATTGATCGCCGGAATTGCCTAGGATCCTGTACCCCTCTGCTTCCATCTCCTTCCTCTTCTCCGATTTGTAGGTCGTCGCTATTTTCTGGCGATCAGCTGCTGCCCTGGACATTGCGAAGGACATGTGTGTCAGACTTCCAGTATGCAACAATGGAGAATAGCGAGGAATAGCTGGTAACACACTCCTCAGGAAGCCAATCTGATTCCAGGTGCTCAAATTCAATTGACACAATTGAGGTGATAAAACCAAGCTTAGCAGAAGTTAAATTCAGCACCCATGAAAAGGATTTTGATCCATAACTAACATTGACTATTCTATGATAGCGTTTTGAGGTGGACTATTCTATGATAGTGAGATGTAGTATGAACATTTCGGCAAAAGGACAGCACAATGGCGTTTAGATCTGAAGAACCTATTCGGTATTCAGTACAACATAATGAATAGATCAAAGATTGCCTGCATGATAATGCAAGAGCATTGCTGCAGCACGCCAGCACTGGACATTACGTAGGTTCTTCACCGCAGACTCAATTTGGCAATTTAGGCATTCTAGTGGATGTCTAATCCACAGATTCTAAAGAGCACCCAGAAACCACCTAAAGACGAATGAAATTCCAAACTAATGATGCATCGAGGGATAGATCTCTAGTTTCTTAGAAATGGCCATGGCTAATCAGGTTATGAAGATAATCATTACTAGTACCCAAGGCTTCTCCTTGAAGCGTGCATTTGGACATGGTGGCTAAGAAGTGCAATGTGCAATGCCGACAACAAAGGACGGTGAATTTTACCTCAGTATGAGCTTGTCCCACTCATGGAACCCCTGTTTTTTGAGATTATCTACCGTGATGCCCAGGTGCCCCTCGCTTCGCCCCGTGAGCAAGAAGGTCTTGAATCCCAGCTCGCGAACTTCCTTGTACAGCTTCAGGCTGGAGGGGATCGCCGGCGCCTCCCCTCTCTCCACCCACTTGTCGAACTCGTGGTGGTCGAACAATTCAAGCCTGCAATTAATTTCAAATCAAAGAACTCGTGTGTGCACCTCAATTGGCGAATCGAATGCACTCCTGAAAAATAAATTGCCGTTTCCTGGCTAAAATTTCGCCATTTTTTTATGTGTGAGGTGAGGAAATTGAGGGCTCACCCGTATCCGTGCTCAACGTAGTAGGGGAGGTTGGAGAGCAGCGTCTCGTCGACGTCGAACACCCAGGCGTCACGGCCGTCGTCCCCGACCGGCGCGGCGCGCGCGTATGCGGACGCCTCCCGCGCCACGGCCTCCAGGTCGGAGCGGTAGGCGACCCCCGTGACGTACTCCCGCACGTGGGCCGCGCACTCCTTCGGCACCGCCCTCCACGGCGCCAGGTTGTTGGCCTCCGCCGCCAGCCTCCAGCTCGCGCACCGCACCTCCGCCGCCACCTCCTCCCCCTCCTCGCGCTCGCCCCACTCCGTTCCACGCGAAACCGACGACGGCAGCTCGATGACGAGCGGGCGCGGCAGCAGGTGCCCCTCCTCGGACTCGCTCTGGGCCGAGCCGGAGGCCATCGTCTCCTCCGCCGCCGCCGCGGCGACAGAGAGGAGAAGCAGCAGCAGCAGCAGGCCGCCGTGGCGCGTCATGTCACCGCTTATTAGACCGGCCGCGCGGACCCGGCTGGGTTCGTGTGCGCGTCGTCGTCGAGCCCCCGGCGTCGAAGAGGAGAGGGGCAGGCGTGCGGTGGTGGGCGAACCGGCCTTTAAATACGCGGTATGCGTTGTGGGGTCGTGAGCCGCGTGGGGTCCCGGTGTCGGTGGGACAGGCTGGATATGGGTGCCTCCGGTGTCTTCGCCGCGAGGAGAGGAGAGAACAGAAAGAGAGCAAAAGGCGATGGAGGCGACGGGTTAAATAGAGAGGGAGACGTTTCGTTTTGGGAAACACACGGAGACCGGGAGACGTAGAGGGAGTTTTGGTTTTTCTTTTCTTTTTCTCTCTATTGACCTAATTTACTTAAGTGTGTATCTCATTCGAATTCGAATGAATTTGTAAATCTAACTTTCTTCTCGACCATAAAATGAGCCGAAGTTGACATGCGTCACCTGCAGTAAGTGAGCTGCCACGGTGTAGGAGTACAGCAAATGTTTGTTACGATTGAAAAGTAGTTGGATTTATAATTACTAAATTCGAAAAAAAATAAGCACAAGGCAAAAAAATCCAAAGTTCGTTCTCCCTAGAAAGGGGAAGAAAAGGAGGGTTGGGGAGTCGGATTCAAATGTAAGGGAGGAGGATTCATGTTGTTTAAAGCAAGTACAATAGCAAAACGCATTACTTACTCTATCTCTCATTTATGTCATCTAGAGTAATCGATAAATCTAGTTTATACAATAACTATCTCTAAAAATTGTCTCTAGCAAAACATTTTTAGCTATATCAATAAAATTTGTATAATATATAAATATCTCTCATCTATATTATTTAGAGTACTTTTAGACAATAAAATGACATTATTATACATGTACTTTTGGACGACGGAGTTGGTGTCTTCTCACGTGTTGGGTGGTGGCGTGCCGGCCATGGATTGGCCGGTTGGGCGCGGGTGGTATTGGCGCGCTCCGTGGTCTGCTGGTCGGCGCTGCGCGAAGATGTAAGCAGTGACGCGGCAAATCATCGACGGACTAGTAATTAACCGGCATTGAAAGGATTGATGGCGCCGTATCACGCGGTGCTAACTAATTCTACACTGCTTCCTTTTGTGTCGTTGTCATTGAATGCTCTTTTTTTTCACACGAGAAAACTCGGATTCCATTATCAAGATAACGGAACTACCATTACAATGGTATGTTTATAGTCAACCACTATTACCACTAAGATCAACACGCCAAGAATGGGACAGTAGGTAGGGATATGGTCATATGGGAATTGGACCAAGTGAGCAAAAGTACGAAAATACATTGTTTCTGCAAACATAGCTAAAAACACAAGCAAAATGCCAAGAGAAACCGGTGCTTTCTACAGGAAGTCTATGCTCCTCCTTTCAAATGCCATCCGTGCCCATGTCGCCTTCATTTGCCAAGATCTCCGCTTCATCGGCCTAAGTAGGCGGACCAATGCATTGCTTCGATCTTCTGCTTGATGATGGCCAAGAGCCACCTCCTGCGGTATCCCAGCTCCAGTTGAAACCGTCTCCTTGGCCTCTTCCTTTCGCAAACCTGCCCAGGCATAACAGGTGATCTCAGCAGTAGATATGATCAGCTTATGCTCAAATCAGGCTTTGTTTCTTAACTTCCACATGGCCCAACAGATTGCAGCCCAGCCAATAACTTGAATATTCATATCAGATGTCAGAAAATTTCTCATCCACCAAAAGTATTGAGCAAAGTTCCTTGTTCTATGATTAACCCCTATTACATTCCCTAGACATGAATCCTCTGCCTAAGGCAGAGAGAAGTTGAGTCACTGCGCGTGGAGCCTATGCGTAGTGACTCAATTTCTCTTTGCCGTACGGCAGAGGATCTAAATCCTACCTTCCCTACAATCCCCCACACATATCTAGCGGATACACATTCGAAGAAAAGATGTGTAACTCTTTCAAGTTAACTGCAAAAATAGCAAACAGGACTTTCTTCGCCTTTTCTCCCCAACAAGTTATATTTAGTGAGAATAGCATTTCTCCAAGTTAGCCATAAAAAGATTTTAACCTAAGGGAATTTTTTGCCTTCCAAATCACTTTAAAGTTCTTGTCAGGGAGACAATCATATATTTTTTCTATAGACAGAATTGGGAGTAAAGAGTGTAGATTTATTCCAATTCCATCTAGGCATATCTTCTTCATTGCTAAAATCAACCTTACAAAGCCACACTCTCTGTTCTCGAGGCCTAGGTAAGGATTATATTAGGGTGCGTTTGGTTCGCTGTATCATGGTGAACCGGATCATCCCATACGGGATTTGATTTCATTCTTGTGTTTGGTTGACTGAATGGAATCATTCGATACAGGACGAGGTGGTACAGATTCTTGAAATATTCCTTGAAGATGCTGTACCGTTCCATTCGGCAAATTTGGTTGAATCGACGATGCAGACCGCTGCTCACCCGAGGATTCTCGCCCACTCAAGACGCATCGCCTCCTCGCCCACTCGCTCACCCGAGGGATTCTCGCGCCTCGCCCCACTCACCGCCACCGAGAGATGGATTTCTTGCGCCGTCGCCTCACCCTTGCGCTTCTCCGATTGCGCCATCAATTCAGCTATCCGGCCGGTGGCGATGGACTTCGCCGCCGACGGCGAGCCCTTCGCCTTCCTGCTCCACTCTTGTCATGGTTTGGACGCTAATCTCCGCTGAAATCTAGTTTTTGGGTAGCTCGCTCGGTTTCGAACGCCGGTGATCGGCTTTCTCGCGCAGCTCTGCGCTCTTGATCGGGAACGGGGGCAGCTCGCCGTCGATCTGCTGGTGTCGCTGGCGAGGGCGAGGCGTGGCCTACCTAGACGAGCCCTCCGTCTTTGCCCTACGCCGCAACGACGCTTTCGCCCCGACGCTGCGGTGACCTCGGCCAAGGCTCGAAGGTTTGGTTCTTTATCCTGTGTTCCTCGCTACCGTGCTCACCGATCGCTCGATAGGTTGTGTCGGCCGCTTTTAGCTTTGCTTGTATTGTTGGCCCTTATTCTCGCACCACAACCGTTTGATGAAATGTGCTACTGCTTTGCGTGCACTCTTCTTCTCTACGCACCAACCGTTTGATGAAATGAAATACCTTGATATGTCTAAGAGAGAAAAGCACAATAGCAAATTAACTCGCTTTTTTAGAATTTGCATTACTTCTAAAGGCACTTACTGTCACCACCTCATCTTGCAAACCAAGAGGGCAATGGTATACTTGTGCAAATTATTTTCGAAAAATTCACTAATCAATTGAATTTTGTGCAAAATTATCTGATTGCATTGAAGTACAGTTCAGAAGCATGCTCCTGATAGCACATGCCAAATTGTATGTTACTACTGATTCTCTAGTCCTCGCAGAACATGCCATCTCTAGTCTAGTTACTACTGATTCTCGCAAAAGCAAATGTTGGCTGTTTGCTTTTTGCTTACTTTCAGATTTGTTATACTGTAATTTCGAGTCAATTCAGCCACTACTGCCGGCAAACAACAATTTTAGAATTTTTTTCAACTTTACCATAAAATGTAGATGTAAATGTAACTAAAATTTTCATATGAACTGTTTATCAATTACAAACCATTTAATCTGCTATATATGTTTTCCTGCAGGACATGCTTCTACAGATGGGACATTGTTAGCAGATATTGGACTTGTGGATCTTCCTAATACTGAGAATCTGTTCTATATGGTGCCATATTTTCATTGTATTATTCCTATCAGTTTGATATGGTGCCATATTAGGAATTTGTTATGGTTTCATTGGATTGGATTGTTCCTTAGGGCATATTTGAGGTAATCAGCCTATAGTTCAATTTATCTGATATTTGATCACAATATATGTTCCTTTTCTTTCATACAAAGCATTGGTAGTCTTCACAATTTTAGAGCTTACTTTCTAGACAGTAATTAGAATTTGAAGCTGGTTACTACAACAACATGAGATTATAGCTGTGTAGGCTCTTCTACAGTATAGCTGTGTATTCATCTGTTTTATTTTTCTGTTTGTTTTCAGATGTAATACTTTCTGCAATATTCAAATTACAGTTAATTGAGGCCTTGGAATACTATTCTGAACTGATAGAAAGGGTTTGGCTCTCAGTTAATTGAGGCCTTGGAATACTATTCTTGTCACGTCACTGGAACGTAACTTCGAGAGGATTATAAATTGTTGCAGTCTTGTAGAGAAAGAAACATCCTTACTGGCACTTGGGGTGTGGTTGTCACTTCTATAAGTTGGTGAACTTAGGTAAACAGACAATTTGATTTAATTTGTGTGTTGATGGCTGATGTTTCTGGTGCCTTTTTTAGTGTATATGCATGGGTAAGAATGAGACTTCTAGTCTGTTTGTAGTAAAGTAAGAGGATGAAAAGCATATATTGTTTGTAGTTGCAACCTTCTTCAGATTCTTCAGTTGTGAATCTGATATTACATATTCTTAGATATTTTTTTGTGGTTAGTTTTGAGTCTTTGACTATATGAAAACCCTGCTAACTTCTGTTCAGGTTTAAGCATCTATTACCAGACTTGTTCTTTCACTGTTGTTAGTTGCAACCTAACAGTTGTGAATGTTGCTCTTCAGATTCTTCAGTTTGACTAATCAATATGATTGTGATGGGCAGAAATTGGAAGAACTCAAGAGGCATTGAATTCTAGACTATGAGCAATATCTACAGAGGCGTTTAATTCTAGCAAAGCTTGAAGGCTTTGTGCATGGAGAGGCTAGAATGCAGAGGTGGAAGGGGATTTTTTTTTTTGATTTTTGCTAGAGGACTTGTAGTTCAGGTTTGGAGGACGTCTGTTTGGTTACTTGATTTGTACTGAATTTTTGGCTTAGAGGTTCTATCAGTCAGACGAGTAGTTTATATATATACGATGACATGGTTATGATTTAACCTCTGAATGATCACTATATGAGTAAATTGTTCGTTCAATCTCTTCTTGTTTTACCTTTGAATGATCACTATATGAGTAAATTGTTTTACCTCAATTGATCACCATGTTTGTGTTTGGATGGGAGTATGGTTTGCGCGCTGAAGTATTTAGTACCGCATAAGTAGTTTAAGTAATTTTATTGAACATTTCAATAAACTACACGCTTGTCGGTATTTGTCTAGTGTTATTGTGTGCAGTTGAGATCATGGTTAAGACTGCTCGTTGTATCGGTAGCCCGGTTAATCAAGCTTCATCCCTAAAACCAGCCTTATCCCTCAATCCAACTTCATCCCTCCAACCAAACATCATCTCGTACCATCCTGTACCATTCCATTCAAGCAACCAAACATCATCTCGTACCATTATGTACCATTCCATTCAAGCAACCAAACAAAATCTTGTACCATTCCATTCAGGCAACCAAACACCTCCCCTGTACCATCTCATCCAGGACCATCCCATTCATCATGTACCATCCCATCCCATTCACCCTCGTTCACCCAACCAAACGCACCCTTAGTGAACATGAAACCTTTTAAAACAATTGCTCCGTGAGCACTGCACAAGCCGACACACGCACCCCGTTCTATTCCCCACTCCTCAGTTCCGTACTCCCGTACTCCTCTCCAGCGATTCACAACGACGAGGAGTACGAGAGCTGCAGATCTGGGAGCATGTGGAGCTGCCTCAGATCCACGCAAAACCCACTCAGATTCGCAGCAACTGGTGACACTCGTTCTTGGTACCGATCCCGTGGATTTGTGTCCTTGTGTACTTGTTAGTTCTTGGGCGCAAGAGAGGGAACAGAGTGTGGAGGAGGAAGAAGGCCTCTTCGAATCAGATTCAAATAAGCACTCAAAACCATGTCAGAGAATTGTGCTTTAAAAGTGATGTCTTCTGTTCATAATCCCTTAGCTTTTTTTTCCCCACTTACACGCATTTTTTTTAAAAAAATCTTCCAATAAAATTACAAGAATAACCCTGATTGTAAAAAGCAGCAACAAATAAAATGTCACCTATCGTGTATATACACCACAGTAAGTACCCGAATTACTACCGTGATAGGACACCATAACAGATCCTACTGCCATGCCACCCGTCGCCTTAGAACATGTACAGTGTTATAAACGGTGGTTATCTATAATACATCTTCATATCATCTATAGACAGTATTAAAGATAATATATACAATAGACTGTCTATATAGTTATCTGTAATGATTTCTTATATAAGTAACAAACTGTCTATACAATGATATACATAATATAGAACTGTTTATAAAACCGTCTATTAAATAATAGATAATATCATTCTCTTTTCTCGTTCTCTTTTCACATCATCTAAAATCCACTATACACGCCTTTACCGAGCATGTCAACCTCGACAACTGCTCGCAGAACCGAAGGTGCGTGATAGGTCTGTTGCTGTCATCGATTTGTCCGCTGCAGCCGTGATCCACCGGGTACCACAGGGTTGGGCGTAGGTACAATGGGCTTTCCACATACAGTGGCTTCGGTGTGTTTGTTTCGTCGTGGGCCGCGGGGTGGAGTGGAGATGAAATGTGGGAATTTTTGCTGGGAAAACGTACGGATTTTGGCAGATCAGGGCATCAGGCCAGCCAAGGTAGTTCGGGCTTCGGGGTCGGCCGGCGTGGGTGGTGAGCGAGGGAATTTTTTTTTATTTAATATTTATTTTTAATCGTTTTTTCAGAACTAGTCGCCCGCGAAAATTTTTTTCAAAATACCCGCCTTCGCCTCTGAGATGGGCGATCGCTTGCACTCGGGCGACGGAGGCCAGCCCTAACGGTCGAACGGCGCCGCTTATTAAACGCCATGACATTACTGTCACTGCGTCGGCCGTCGTGATCGCCATGGTCAAGCGACGCCTGGCCCCAAGCACAGCGGTATTTTATACCTCAGCGACATCAGGCCCATTTGGTTGTTTGCCGAGAGCGAGAGCGAGAGCGAGGAGAAGAAGAGGAGAGAAGGAGAGGAAAAAGAGAGAGGAAGAAAAAGAGGGAAAAATATTCATCGCTTTTTGAAGGTAAGTCTGGTAAATTTATATGTAATTTTTTTTAAATTTTAGTATTTTGTAATATTTAGAAATATAGAAATGTAGTAATTTAGAAATTTAATGTAGTAGGATGGGGTAGTTCAAATATTATGCAATGTTTAGAGATTTAATGTAGTATTTAGAAATGTTGAGAATCAATATAGTTTTAGAAATTTAATTTAGTTAGGATTGATAGTAGAAATATTAGGCAATGTTTAGAGATTTAATATAGTATTTAGAAATATTAGGATTGTATTATTTAGAAATGTTGAGAATCAATATAGTATTTGGAAATTTAATTTAGTTAGGATTGGATAGTAGAAATATTAGGCAATGTTTACAGATTTAATATTTAGTATTTATGGTATGTAATATTTTAGAGATTTAATATTTAGTATTTATGTATTTAATATTTTAGATATGTAATATTTATGTATGTAATATAGGTAATCGAATTACTTATTTATAGTCAATGACCGTGTTACGTTAAAAATTAGTATATTTAAAAACATGGCAGTAGCCATACAAATCAAGAGGGTAAAATTTGACGACAATATATTGTGACATTTGTATAGCGATTAGGTGGAGAAATGATGATTTTTTCGGTTCGACGTTGTAGGCGAGATGTCGAGACATTGTATTTTCAGATATTCTATGGAGATGGGGAGATAGCAGGTACGAATGGAGTCGATTTGTCGGGATTTTCAGCGATCATCTGAGGCATATCTAGGCGAGAGATAGGACATCTGGGGTTTGATGGAGTTTATATTTCGGATGTTCGGTTTGGATGCCTAGAGTGTTCAATTTGGGGTTAGAGCAATGAGTGTCGTCGCAGACTTTTTTATGGAGAGTCGATTCCTATTAACGACCTCGGCATGGAGGAGCTATGTTGGATACTGTAGTAGCGGGGTTGGCGCTCATGTTGCTTTGTAGATTGGTACTGTGTACTCCATCGGTGTCGGAGGTGCGTGATGTCGGGTAGATATTACGGAGGAGGGAATACAGATATGCAACAACGCGATGATGAAGGTGGTGGCGAGGTTGGCGGTGGCGACAGGATCGAGGCGAGGAGCCACCGTGGAGGCGCGAGGTGGCCGACGAGGGGAGGAGGTGGAGCACATAGTTGAGTTGATGGAGGAGGAGGACTGTGCGGATGAGGAAGTCCTCGATGCGAACGCCGGACGAGGAGGACAATACTCTGAGGTGCTGTCCCGTGCGTGGACTAAATATAATTTCGAAGACCTGACAATGAATGAAGGGAACAGAGATGCATGGGAGTATCATGAGAACGAGGTCGCGCAGGGGGCCATATATAAAGACAAAGAGGCCGTGATGGATGCGGTGAAGTACTGGTCAATGTCTCTTCGGCGCCAATTCAGGGTAGTGAATTCCAGCAAAAAAGACTACGACGTGAAGTGCGTAGTTGATTCGTGCCCATGGCGGGTGCATGCATACAAGGGGAAGTGGAGGGACTATTGGAAATGTTCCATAGTGACGGAGCATAACTGCCAACTGGAGGAAGCGGAGCAGGAACACCGCAATCGTCAGTCCACTTGGGTGGCAAATGTGTTTTATGGTCGGATAAATCGACAATCCGCACTCGCAAAGATCGATCCATTATCGAGCCGTGGAGGAGAGGTTTGAAGACAAGATTAGCTACGGAAGGCTTGGAGAGCAAAAAAACGACTTTACCAAATACGGTTCGGGACATACGAGGCTTCTACGAGAATATTCCACACTTGCTCGTGGCAATATCAAGTAGGAATCCCTGCGGTTATCGACCTTGCGGAGTTTCCCACGGATGGTGCGTGCGCGAGTAAGTGGGTCTTGCAATGGCCTTCTTCGCCCTCGGCAAGATGCATTAATGCCTTCCCAAGATTGTCGCCTTGGTCATTTGCATGGACGGCACATTCCTCACAGGAAATATAAGGGCGATTCTAACAAAGAATCGCGGTGGACGCCAACAACTGTGTTCTACCGGCCGATTGGCCTTCGTGGAGGGGAAAACACGGAGAGTCGGTAATCGGTTTCTTGAAAGAGTCAAGATGGCGGTTGTGCAAGACCGCCCGATGTATGTGTCATCCATGACCGACATGCAGGTTGCCGAGGGCGATCGTGGATATGCAACAAGGGTCCGACGTCGTGGAGCAGCGAGAAAGTGGCCGACTCAAGAGCGGTGGTGCATGAGGCACATGGGTGCCAATTTTTTCCGTCACCAGAACAAGGAACTTATGAACATGTTCAAGCGGCCAGTGCAAACAGAACCCGGCGGAGGAAGTTCGAGTCATTTGTGGAAGACGTTGGATGAACTAACCAAGAAGCAATCATCGAATCCAAGGAATGGCGCTAGTTCGTCAAGGAACCATATGGTGTACCACGAGCAAGGAGATGACCCACACCTTTGTGTGCGCCCGACCGACGCGCCAAACATCCGGCGAGGCCGGGGCAAGCATAAAGAGTTTCACGGACTGGATACGACACGAGCCGCTGGAGAAATGGTCCATTCGATGACGAGGGCGGTTCCCGCTATGGAATAATGACAACCAACCCAAGGAGATTTACAACCGGTAATGAAAGCGCGAGATGCCTCCGTTGGTGGGCATTGTTGAGGGTGTGTTACTAGGCACCCAAAGATATTTCGCTGAGCGGTACAAGGCCTCCGCTGCATGTATGTCGGACAATCGCTCGTCAGACTTTCGGCGGTTGTCTCTACGCACATGGCAAACAAGACACGAAGGCACGCACACATCGCTGACATCGAGAGTGGCGTGGAACGGAGGTACCACGTGCCTTTGCGGTGACCGGGTCGAAGAGGTGCCCACCGGCAGAGGACTTCCCATCTGCGGCGACTCGAGCTGCCGATGCGAAAAGCTCTGCCGGCCACGCCGCTGCACTTGCCGTGCTTCGCATGTGATTGCCGCAGCAAAGAGACACACCAGTCATGTCGTCCGTGACATCTCCCACTACTACTACAAGCAAAGTGTTCTCAACACGCGGCATAACGAGGTGTACGGTACGGGTCGATGGATCGCTCACGGCAGCCCCCCTCCGTGGCATCGATGGGTACCGACATCCGAATGTTGAAGCGTATGGTCAAGCGCCGAAGGACACGGCGATAGGAACGATATGGACGAGTCTTAGGCGCGTAATTGTGGATAATGCAATTCTATGTACCGCTTATTTGTTGTCTCCGCCAATGTATTTTCGATTCTATGTACCGCTTAATTGTTTTCCCGTCAATGTATTTTCGATTCTATGTACCAATTATTTGTTGTCCCCGCCAATGTATTTTCGATTCTATGTACCAGCTTAATTGTTGTCCCTGCCAATGTATTTTCGATTCTATGTACCGCTTATTTGTTGTCCCCGTTAATGTAATATTTGAATATGGAACATTGCATTACTTTTCATTTAATTTTTAGTAGTTGCAACGTACCACTTAATTTGCTTTCTAACAATGAATTTGCTTTGTAACCACGCAGTACGGCGACGATGGCGAGAGTTACGCTTCGCCGACGCTACTCCCGAGCCGCTAGACCAAAGACGTGGACTTGACCCACCGGTCTAGGTTGTCCGCAGCTTGAGGGCGGGCGGCTAGGACACCGCGGTCTCGGTGCGAACGAGTTTCTTCGGATCGACCATAGCTGGTTCCACAAGAAGTCGCCGAAGTTTTCGCACTCTTTTACTTACCGCTAATGGAATTTTAACGACGCTACACACTACGCGCGAGTTACGAGCCGCCGCTTACTTCGCTCTGCCGGATGGTGGAGCAGACGATCGTGGAGGGCCCGCCGCCACACGGCTTCAGACGACCGGTCCTCGCCGACCGCTCTCGTGGACCGGTGGAGACCGGAGACACACACGCCCACTTGCCGTGGGAGAGATGGCTCCCACGCCGCAGACGGTCGCACCTCCTCGCCTCCCCGCACGGGTCCCGGTTGTGCCGCACGACGCCCGATTGGCGTGGCGATTGGACCAGCCGCCCAGTGGACCGACACCGCTGCGGCCCGTCGCCTCTTCAAAGAAGCGAAGTCCTCCGCCTCAATATCCGGATGCCAAGAGCGCCGACGCCATTCTGCCGAGTTGCCCGACCCAAATGCGATCGCAACCTACCGGCGAAGATGGAGCAATCTACCCATGGAGCGACGGCCGCCACTCATCACTGTGTTCGCACCACAAGGTAAACCTACTAGTGTCCACACAATACAGGTAACACTACTATCTCATGCATCGTTCTTTTCTTTTCTCAGACAAGGACCGTGTTGCTTCTTCCAATGGATCGACGGGCGGAACGACGCGACTACTTAATTTCTACAACCGCCACGACGCCAAACCCGCTTCGCCGAGAACTTCACCCGGAGAGAGGCCGCCAGATATGTCCTTTTCTAGATCGACCAGAGCTTAGGGCCTGTGCAAGGGGCCAACTGATCGGTGAGTTTCATGCACATACTCATGTTAAACTCACAAAGTAGTAGTGCTAAACCAGTTCATCGCACACAGAGTTCAAAAGGACACTTTCGAACATCAACAAGTCAAAGGAGGAACCTCCTCCGTGGCCACCCAAAGCCCCGACGCTTGCGAACATGGCTCGGAGGCAGTGGTTGATACCGCCACGGTGATCTAGCGGACCGAGATTCTACCTGTGCCTCTTGCCCGAGGATGAATCGTGCGGCTACTTCAACCGGGTGGACCCGAGACGCATTTCACCCACATCTCGTGCAACCCGCATGGGATAACCGGGGAGCAACCTTCCGTGGTGCCACTACCGCCCGTAAAAGCGACCGAAATACGCCTTACGGTGTTATGCAACCACCAAAGCGGCATACTGCATTGATCGCAGGCACGCTCCGGTTGTCCAAGCATAAGCCCAACACACACCTCCCGCACCATATAGTGGAGTCGCGAGCGAACAGAGAAAGCGCCTCGCATGTCTCCGCCTAACGCCAACACAAAGAGAGGTGCCGAGGGTTCTCTCCACTCAAGAAGAAGGGACAAGGGAAGCAATGCCGAGATCCGCACCACGCAACAAATCTCGACGTTACAGGCGGACCACCCGAACCCGTGGTATTAACATAGGGGCACGCCGAATCGGGATGACATGCCCATATGGGAGGCGAAATCCACATAAACAACAACCAAAATTTAAGTCTTATACACCGAGACGTCACGCAGATAGGCCACCCAATGGGCGGCATACTGGAGCATCTGAACCCCATGGAGTTCTTTCATAGTAGGGATTGAGCGGTGTCCGAGGACAAATCGCAAAATTAACACGGTCGTAATATGCGTAAAATGTAGGACATCATTCGGGTTGTACCCGGATAGGCGAACGATCATTTGTTCCACCCGATGAACAAGCTTTCCTTATTAACCTCGCCATCATTGTAATGCTCATGTAATATAATATAATCTAATCCATCGCTTATTTTATCATCTGAACTTTCGTGTATGTGCCCTTATATATGTATTGTTTGAATTTTAAAAAATCCTCATATATTAAAATCATTTGAAATTTTTATGGTAAAATCACTGATTTATCAGAACCTCCATAAAAGTTTCAAAATTTTCTCGACCTCGTAAAAGTTTTCGTGGTTTCGTGGCATGCGAGTGCCTTTTCCGATTTTCGCAACAAAATGTTTGGGCAACGTCCGCCATCTCGCCCAGACGAAAGTCGAGTCCGCTCGCTATGTGAGGCCGCCTTGATTTTTTCCCCAGATTTTTTACCGTGTCCGCCTGCACCATGGGCCACGAAAACCCTAAGTGGCCACGATTTTCGTGGTTTCGCGGGTCATGAAGTGCCTTCCGATTTTCGCAACAAAATGCGGGGCAACGTCCGCCATCTCGCCCGACGAAAGTCGAGGCTTCGCGTTCGTGAGGTCAGCCTTGATTTTTCCCAGATTTTTTCGGCCGATTCGCGGACCCTACGAGGCTACTAAAATACCTAAGTGAGATGTGTATTACTAACTAACTAAAACAATTTTTCCGGTTCATTACATGACAATAAGTTTTTTTCTAATTCGGCCCGATTCAATACAACAATTCTACAAACAATTTACAACAAAAATTTCAAAAAAATTATCTGATCATCAATACGCCAGTGGGCGATCGGTACATTTTTTATATTTTTTAGTTCCGCACGACGTTCGCGAAGTTTTGCCGTTAGGGCAGCCCGCCGCTCGCGTCAGAGGGGCGCCATCGCGGCGGCGACGGAGGGTATTTTTGAAATTTTTTCCCGCGGGCGACTAGTTCTGAAAAAACGATTAAAAATAAATATTAAATAAAAAAAAATTCGTGAGCGAGGTCGCGTCACGTGAAGTCTCGACCCGGGCGCCGAATCTGCCCGTGAAACGAGGGACGACGCGACGGCGGTCGGTTCCTTCCTTTTTCGCCGGTGGATCCGGGTCGCTTGGTTCAGTGTAATAAATCGATGGTTTCTTCTTCTGTAGGGTGAGACGATCTTCTGGGTTCTCATGTGCTTTGCCCTTCCCGCTGCTTTAGTTGAATCGACCGCCAATTATTATATAGCGTATGGATGAATTTACGGTGCATTTTCTTGTGGCCAAACATATGCATGAGCATGACATGGTCTAAGGGGCCAGTTTGTTTTTACTTTTAAATTCTCTAAAAGTTGATTCTGGATTTTAGCTGTAGCGAAATTGATTCTCCAAAAACTAGAATCTAAAAGTATACTAGTTCAATGTCCGTGCGTTACTACGAAAAATAAATTTGGTAACGAAGCATAAAGATCAAACAATAAAAGAAAATTATGCTATAAGATCAAACATTTATTTCTCCCGACACACAAGTTTTATGGTTTCTCCTCCGACATGAATTTAGACATTCATGATATTAAAACAAATTTAGAAATAATATTCTTTGTATACATTCCGAAAAATCTGAAAATAAACAGTTACATTACAACACGACTTGGATAACATTTTGATCAAAACCTTGTCTATGATATAAATACCACTTATCTAATGTGGCTTCCAACAGAATAACAAAAATGTGGTAAGTCAGTAGTAACAAACTGATTATCTGATAAGTGAGTTGAAACAAACCGCAATAATTATGGAGATTGTATCGGCCATGGTCGGTAGTGAGCTTCCGCGCCATGCCGTCAGCCAGATGCCGCAGTAGTAGCGCCTTGCGCTCGCCGCTGCCACAAGCATCTTCTTCGAGCCCTCCACCGCGAGGCCTTCCACACCACCCCCTCCTCTTTCTTCTCCTCTCTCTCCCTCAGATCTCGTTTTTTGGTTTTGCTCTCTTAGATCTTAGCCAGTGTAGCGACCAAAAGAAGGCACCGTTGGTTCGTGCTACGTTGCGAAGGTATGTGTTGATGTTCCTGTATGATTGCGAAGGTACCAGTCATGTAATCAATTGATAGACACAACAATTATTAATATGAAAGGCAAAATGAAAGCAGGTCAACAAAGTTACAGATTAATCTAAAACGACTCTACAAACATACAGATAATCATAATAGTGTATTACTGTTTTCCACCATTAAAATATGCTTAAAATTCACCCGTACCAACAAATACCTTAGAGATATCCAACTAATTGAGCTAAATAATAGATCAATATCGAAGCTTTAGGATGTAGCTCTCCAACTCCTCAGATAGATTAATATCCGCTGAGAACCAGCCAATGTTCAACGCTTTCAAGAAAATATAGTGTAAATTATTATATTTTATTTGATCACAAACTCGAAATATTATCCCAGAAACATCCGCCATTTGGAACCCTGCTTGCAAGTCACAACAGAGCACAAAAATTCGACATTGAAACTACTTTGCCTCAGCATGGACTGAACAAACGGCGAATACTAAACTTCCCACTCTACAACGACGACCACATCCGAACTAACTACTCGAAGATACAGAATCAAACAAAAATTACGAAATGTTACATGAGCAAATGCAACCAAACAAGCAACCATGGTAAGATCAAATGATACCTCTTCAACCACGACGTCTAATCTTGTAACCACTTCTCCAATCTGCAGCCTCTGCAAAAACCGAAACTGAATCAACAATCGAAAGAACACAACACATAAGAAATGAAATGAAGAGAAATGGTATTGAATTTGAATCGGAAACAGAATCACTCACTTCCCCAAAGCACTTCGCCAACTTGAGTCCCCAAAGCACCGAAAGACTTGGCCTCCATACGCTTCTTTTTAACTAAAACGACATGCAAGTAAAGTGTAACATGCAAGGAAATAACAAAAAATCATGCATCCCAGTAACATATATTCTTTTCTTAATTAAGGAAGGCATCCTGCAGAAAAGGAATGTGTCACAAAAGACTTACCCGTAGCTGCTGGGGTTGGCGGGGAGGGGCGATGGGCCATGGCGGTGCAGGAGAGGGGAGGCCGAGGAGTTGGAGGCCGCGGAAGGCTGTGAGGAAGGAGGGGAAGTCGCCGGAGAAGCGGATGGCGCCGAGGTCAAGGACACGGAGGTGGTCACGAGCGGTGTTGTGCCCCGCCCGCGAGAGTGTTGCCATGGAGGCGGAGGTCGGAGAGGCGGTCGCAGAGGATCCAGATGGAGGGCGGGAGTGCACCGGAGAGAGTGTTGGCGGCGAGATCGAGGTCAGAGAGCGCGGGCGCGTTGCTGAGCTCGAGGTGGATGGCGCCGGATGGTGAGGGACTCGAGGGCGGAGAAGGCACCCAGATCTGGCGGGAGGCGGCCGCGGGGAGGCGGATGGAGGCGAGGGCGAGGGTAGGGCTCCCCCGGATGGAGGTGAGTGTTGGGCCGCAGGGTAGGAATGCAAGATCCATCGAGAGAAGGGGATCCAAGGGGTTGGTGGTGGAGAACGGACCACCACCAACTCAAAATTAGAAGTAGTAGAGATATAGGGCCTGTTTGGTAGAGCTTCAGATTCCAGCTTCACTTGAGATCTGAAACTTGTAGGTTAAAATAAAGTGAATTAAGTTTATATTTTTGGTCTAAAATGTAAACAAGATGATCCATCTAAATACTCTTAATATACTCAGTACTCACAGCTCCAACTTCACGAATCTGGTGAAGCTAAAATTTCCAGCTTCATCAGATTCACGAATCTGAAGAAACTGAATCCCTGCCAAATAGGCCCATAAAGTGGATTGTGGATTCTAGTGTATATGGATAAGCTACATTATGATAATCGATTATTATAATCGGACTGTTTATTTTTTATTCAGCTTTTAAAGCTAGAATCTAGAATAAAAGGAAAAACAAAGACGCTAAAGTAAAGTATCGCCTTTAATCATTTCAAAGAAAGTGAAGGATAAACAAGCTCATTGTACTCCAATCCATCATACTTGAAATCGAAATCAGTCTTACTATTCTATGCAAAACAGAACCACCGCGACAAAGACAAATACGAAAGAGGCAGCGTCCGTATACATAGTTCATGCTAAAAGGATGTCCCACCTCACTATAAATGTATACCAAATTTTGAGCATACCGTATGTCGGGGATTGAATAATCTCCGTAAAAATCATTATACCCCGGCAGTCGTTATTTGACCGATCATACATACTCTTGGATGGTATCTCCAAGGAGAACCTTCAGAAAGTCTGTCTCGACCATACCCTAACTTGTTCCCGAACATAAAGCGCAAGTCCCTGAGCACCCATGCTCGGGGGTGCGCAGCGGTTGGTCGGGATTAAGGGGTAAATCCCGAGTATGATAGGAGGTCGTGCTCGGCCCACAACGACGACGTGGCGGAAATTGTGCTACGGTTCAAACCCACTTCACCACGATCTGGATCCATCATGTTCACGACATAGTATGGCAAAAATAAAGGGTGCCACCACGGTCACATTCGGGCGCGCTAATGGCGCGTTATTCGACTGTAGTTATACCATTCGCCTATAAATACCCTTGCGATAGATAGAGTAAGACGATCGACACAAGAAACACACACGCGGGCACGATATCAGCAAGCACTCTCACACCTTCCTGTAAGCATCCAGGCAATAGTAAGATCACTAGACGTAGGATTATTATCTCGATCAAGAGAGGCCCGAATCAGTATAAAATCTCTTGTCCACTGTCTTTTCGAGCTCTGTCCCCTTTACGGCATTTCTCGGATGCAAACCCTTCGCGGAAAAAGGGTCTGATTGATCCCTCATTAAATAAGTAAACTCGACGGGAGATCCGTTTCCCGAATGTCGACACCCTATTATTAGAGTTGAAAACGAAACGGAATTTCCGACCGTTCTAGAGCAAAACAGAAATGGAAGATTTTTTTTGGAAACGGAAAGGAAAACGAAAATAGGAGAGCCAGTTCCGACAAAAACAGAAATGGAAATTCCATATAAATGAAACCGAAAATTTCGTTTTCTAATTTAAATAATATCACAAATATATATTGCTTGGTAGAAAATATCAAATAGAGTTCAAAAATTCTCAAAAATATTTTAACATTTTGAACTTAGAAAAATTATTTGCAGGAAAATTTTGGTTTTGTTTTTGTCAAATAAATTATTTATTTAAAATCTTAAAATAGCAAAAATATTAACTAAATGCTAAAAATTTAGAAAAAAATTCATAAAATCTGAATTAAATGCTCAATTAAAGAATTTGCAAATTTTTAGGATGTTACAACTGGGAACATACATGGATGGAATTTTTCGCTTTCGTTTCCGTATCTGTTTCCATCACTATCCGTTTTCAGGGTTTCATATTTCGTTTCTGTTACCGATACAAAATGTGGAAACGGAAATAGAATAGCCATTTTCCGACCGTTTCTAATCTGTTTTCATCTCTACCTATTGTCCTAACCATTGTTTAGATATGACTAAGGTTGAGCCTTTTTTGTGCGAGGGACCAAAATCTAGCTTGCTTCACTGATTTGATAGCTTTTAGACTATGTTTAGAACACAGGCGTTTCGAAGAAGACCTATGAGAATTATGTTTGAACTCATCAAATTCTAATGAAATTCCAGCTGTCCAAAGAGACCCACAGCTTAATTCTTGCTAAGTAACTGACTAAACTAAGCGAGGTGCACGACCAGGTGCTAGACAGGTTCGAAAGCAACCCCGCAGTTCCAAAACCGACAACCATCCACCTCCGTTCAGCGGCCTCACTCCCCCAGCTCCCTCCCACTACTAAGCAAGCAATCAAGCAAAGCAAAAGGCAGAGCTGCCCACACGCGGACGGACGCGGCAAAACCGGACCCCGAGACCCCTCCCCGCCGCGCCGGCAAAATCCGCGAGTTTCCCTTGGCCGAGCGGGCAAATCCGCGTGTGTTTCCCCTGCGCGCGCGCGGCCGCGGCTCGGCGCGATGGGGTCGGTGTCCCTGAACGTGCCCCGCGGTGGCCGGCACGGCCGCGTCCTCTCCTGCCTCCGCTCCCCCGCGCTGCTCAACCTGCTCATGCTCCTCTCCCTCCTCTCCACCAACGTCCTCGCCCTCCTCGCCTTCTTCAACTCCCGCGACCCCACCGCCGCCATCACCGTCACCCCCTCCTCCACCCGCGCCGCCTCCAACGTCTCCGCCCACGTCGCCGCCATCGCGCGCGAGATCGACTCGTCCCACCTCCCCCACCGCCCGGATGGCCTGCCCCCGGAGCTGCTCCTATTCCTCTCCCCGCACGCGCTCCCGCTCGGCCGCGACGCGCGCACGGGGCTCACCCACATGCCGGCCTCCGTCGCGCACGCCTGCTTCAGGTCCCCCTCCACGCTCGCGCTCCTCTCGGCGTTCATGTCCTACGAGCCCCATGCCGCCTGCCCGCGCAACGCCACCCTCGCGCACCGCCTCGTCTCCAAGGGCTGCGAGCCGCTCCCCCGCCGCCGGTGCCTCTCCCGCGGGCCGCGCACCCCACTTCCGGCCTTCCAACATGGGCCTCGACCACCGCCGCTGGGTCAAGCCGCGCCACAACTACGAGTTCCTCATCGACGACGTGCTGCGATTGAGCGCATTTAAGATCCGGATTGGCTTCGATGTCGCCGGCGGCGCCGCCAATTTCGCCGCCCGGATGAGGGAGCGCGGCATCACCATCGTCACCTCGGTGCTCGACAACGCCGGGAAGCCGATGAACGAGTTCGTGGCGGCGAGGGGGCTGTTCCCGCTGCTGCTCTCGCCGGCGCACCGGTTCCCCTTCTACGACGGCGTGTTCGACCTGCTCCACGTTGGGACCACGGCATTGGACGAAGGTGGCGCGCCCGCAATGGGGCAGGCGGGGACAGAGGAGGCGCTGGAATTCTTCATGTTTGACGTCGACCGGGTGCTGCGCGTCGGGGGGCTGCTCTGGATTGACAGCTACCTGTGCCAGAGCGAGGAGAGGCGGGGGGTGGTAGTGAGGCTCATAGAGAGGTTTGGTTACAAGAAGCTCAAGTTTGTGGTCGGAGAGAAGGCCAGGACGGGGAGCACAAAGGCGGCAGTGTACCTCTCCGCGGTGCTGCAGAAGCCGGCGAGGGGTTGAAATTGATTCCATGGGCTGTTTGCTCCGGGCATCTTGATCCGAGGTACGAATGTACCTTCAAATTACTTGTAGTTCAGGGGTTTTGATGAGAGAAATGGGAATGCTGTTTAGGTGCCACGGATTAGCTTGATTCCATTGGTTGTTCAGGGTTAGCAACATAAAATAACTGCAGAAAGAGTACAATTCTTCCACTTTTGTTATTGTGTAATGGGCTGCTATTAGATGGGAAACATATATTGTAGGATTTGTTGCTCAACTGGGGGACTGCAAAGAGGGTGTCCAATGATGCGTTCTTCCATTTCTAGAAGAAAAGGAAAGTGATCGATGATCTTCTATTATATTTGCTATATTTGCTATGCGGTCCCTCTAAAGCTATTTTCTTGTGTGAGTATAGTGTGTTGCATAGCTCCTTTCAATTGATTTGTTCTTTTGGAAAGGTGAGGGTCTTGGTTCCACTCTTTATCTTTCTTCTAGTGCTAGCGCAACTGGAATCTTTTGACTTGTGCAAGTGTGAAACCATCTATAAAAAACCTGTTGAAGAAAAACACTACTACAAGTGCAATTGATCTTCTCCAATTGACTGCCAAAACATATTTTTAGAGCCTATGCTTGATTATTAAAAGTTTTCTTAAAACAAAATATGGTATGGGCTACTCTGGTATTGTGCAAAGAAGTTATGACTTATTTTGTTGATTTTCTCCTTGACAATCTGGCCTGTCATATGAATACCTTCAAATTAGTTCTACATGTATCATGAACTTCTGGAGAGCGAATTAAAGAGTTTCCATGTGCAAAGCTGTTGTGTAACTTACTCTTATCCAATTGTACTAATTATATCAACACCATATTAAATCAGGGATTGCAGTGCTTTCTTGTAAATACAATATGTTTACCTACAATATGTTGGACAGGGTGACAGTATCAACACTTCGGCGGCCTTTCCATTTGACTGTAAAACCATGAGCTTCCCCAGATAGATCTTTTATGATTTTGTTACAGAAGCATAGATTGAATAATTCCATGTTTTTTATTAGACTGGTAATAGCTATTTTTGCAAGTAGTTTTTGGTAGGCTGGTTATTTTGGCGCTGTAGGATACTTCAGTTGCTGGCTGTTGCGGATGGGTAACCGAGCCCCACCCCCATCGCGGAAGGCGACACATGTCCTCTGCCGCACCTGGGGAGTGTAGTAACCGGTTGGCGTCACGGCAGGGGGACCTAGCACGGCGGGAGGTCATTGCCGTGCCCGGGTAGCGCAAAAGCTACCCTATCGCTGTGGGCCGCGTTGCTCCCGCGGTTGGTTGAGCTCCACAGGCTTCCATGCTCCCTAGGCGCGGCAGGAAACACGTGTCCCTACCGCCTTCCGCAGTGGGGTAGGGGGACCAAATTTGCAAATCAACGCACGGAGGGGTTAGATTTGCAAAAACCAGGTGCCGAGGGGTAGATAATCAATGGTTTCTTGAATGCTAGCCAAATTCTCTCCCTCTGGTATGACCTTAGTAGCTCTGATGGAGTGATGGTGTAATGCCAGTGCGCGTGATCACTGACCTGCACCAGCTGATTAAAGCTCAGAAAATACTCTAATCTATGTTTCTTTTGGTGGTAGAAGACCGGCTGAGTCGTAAAAGTTCTTGCGTGGTTGCTGTCTGTTACATAGAGAAAAACCAGCTCTATATTAGTTACTCGACAGGCAAAATATATTCAAATTTCTTTATACATCGCTGTTACTGTTCTCGACAGTCATTTCTTGTACCATTGCAATGGTCTTCTTTGCTCCCGTCACTGGTAAAATTTGTTCAGATCATCGACCACGTACATTACGAAAAAATTTTGGTCTGACTGTGTATACATCTAAATCAGCTGTTAATTGTATGCTATGCTCTATTGTATTAGCGCTTCAGAGTTCAGATTGATCAAGAAACAGAGATAAAAGAACGCGATCAAGCACAGAATGCAAAACCAAGATAACTAACCATTTTCCTTCAAGTAGTAGTAATTGTTTGTACAGAAAGCCGTGCCGACCTAGGCCTACAGTGTTGGATAAATTAGCACTTTCAGGTATAAATCGAACAGAAGATAATTCATGAACACAAACTGATTGTGAAGCCTACGCATTAAACACAAGTATATTGCAGACATGCATGTAATCAATCTACACATATGTCTCTCTAATATACTACACAACAGTAGCAGCAAGATTGAAAATAACAGAGACATTGAAACGTACCGATCTGGTTGCACAGAACCGGAGATGTGGAGAGAAGCCGAGGACCCCGTTGCGACGACGTAGAAGATGATGCAGATCACGAACGGAGAGGAAGCAGATCGCGAGCAGTCACGCCGAGCGCTTCCCAAAAACCTTATTCGTCCTTTCCCGGCGCAAGAACTTGAGAACGGATGGTTTCGAAGACCTGCTCTCCCGTTCGCTGGTGCACGTCGGCGTTCGGGACAGACGATTCCGAGTAGCAAAAGAATAAACTGCAAAAGGAAGCTGTACCTGCGCAAGCCATCGGACTCGATTTCGCTGCACCATTCACGCGCATGTCGTGTACGCGCGCCGCCTGGCGTGGCGAGGCGAGCGAGTGTGCGCATGTGTTTCTCCTCTTCTCCCTTGTCATACTTTAGGAAGGTGGAGAGAACCCTCTTTTATAAATTGGTCATCCTCCACCTCCACTAGCAATATGGGACTAATGATAGTACACATGCCTCCTCATGAGGTGAGCTTTTGAGATTTTCTAGGATTATTTTCTCAATTAAATGGGTTTTGGCCCAAAACATCCAACATACAGCTCAACACTACACGAGCTCTTGTATCGCTCCGGCGTGCACGAGCACGTCGTCGTTCCTAAAGAACTGATCTACCATCGCCCGCAGTTCGTCGCAGGTGAGCAGGCTGTCTGAGCCGGCGTTGTGCACGCGGCCGGCGGCCCACTCCACGCCGAGCGCCGCTGCCACCTGCTCCAGGCCCCCACTCTCGCCGCAGAACCTGGCAATGTGTAGGTCATGTTTAGAAGAGCTTCAAATCCCAGCTCCACCTCACATCTATGATTTGTAGCCTAAAATAAAGTGAATTAAGTTTATATTTTTAGCTTAAAATATAAAAAGATGACACACCTAAACACTTTTAATGTACGTATAGCTCCAGCTCTATAAATTTCTAGAGTTAAGAATATGGAAGAGCAAACACTCCTATAGTTCCTGAATATGGAAGGGCTCCTGCAGGTTCACCGCCCACACGTCCCGAACTTCAACTCGGCACTCCTTGGGGTGGACCTGCACCGCCGGCGGCTGCAATGTTGGGCCGCCGGTGAACAGGGGGTGACCGTCGACGCTGGGGATCGGCTGCGTCTGCATGTTGTGGTTGCAACGGGCCAGTGGTTAAAGACTATGGTTGATTGTAATACACGCTTCATATCATCTGTAAAAGAGGATTGTAGATAATTTATACAATGAATTGTCTTTGGTTGTCTCTAATGACCTTATATAATCGTCGTATGTATAGCAGCACTCATATGGAAATTGTGTTGGCATGACTTTAAACTTGACATTCAGCTATACAATCAAATATCAAACCAATTGGGGTACTCGTTCCTCACCCTATTGTTCTTTCACGTGAATTTTTGTACTACCAGCCAGTGTACAACTAACCATGCCCATCAGTTAATTATTACTACTAATGTCTCCGCGGTATTACTGATTGTTTACTTGTATTGTCTATTCAACAAAGCAACAAGAGTAGAAAGTGATGTATGCAGTAAAGTGCTCAGCAGCTTAAGACAATCATATTTGTTGTTTTAATCGGAACAAGTGCGGGGATGTAGCTCAGATGGTAGAGCGCTCGCTTAGCATGCGAGAGGTACGGGGATCGATGCCCCGCATCTCCATAACGCACTTTTACCATTTTTCCGAAATTGACAACGCTTCTCTTTTTTTTCTTTTCCAAATGCCACGAATTAACGAGAACAGATACAAATTTATGGCCTATTTGGGGGAGCGGTAGCTGACGGCTGTGGTTTTTTTTGTTATACTGTTTGGCAAATTGACGATAGTTTTTAGAGGCTAACTGAACGGGAAAGTAACAACATAACGAAGTACAGCCGTATTCGAGTGAGGAAGTGATGTAAAGGCTGTGAGGCAGGGTGACGGAGGTCGAGAAGACAGAGCAATCGTGATGGAAGGTGATCAAATGAAACCACAGCTAAAAAACTCAGTAGCTTTACAGCCATACTGTCTGGAGGAAAAAAACTGAAGGACAGCCTTCCAAATAGGCCGTTAAAATCACACAGGCCACAAGCACAATTGCGCCGATGCAGAAGGAAATGGATTTCACACGGCATAGCCACAAAATCGAATCAAATTATTGAGTATTCATCAATCACCAATGCAGCATCCACATTAAGTCACAACTACAGTACTCCCAAACAACTCTTATGTACAGATGAGTAGGTCCCTGACTATCTTGCCGATAAATTTTGTCTCTAATTTCAATTCACACGTCTACTAAGAAAAGGTAAGTAATATCTTCTCATGTCGCCGTCATCGTAAAAATAGCTCCTGGAATGTACAGCTGAAGTATCCTTTCAGATATCAATCGAGCTTTCCAACAAGAAGTTCAAAGACTTTGAGTACAGACATTATTAGTACGGCTTTATTCATCCAGGTTTACCCTAGTCCTCCTTGGTTTGTTATAAATGGTCCGTATGCTTACACGAGGCTGGTCGACTGAGTGACCTGACTCATGGCTACCGATTGAAAGTGATTCCATGTCATCATTTATCATGCGGTTTATCATCGATATCTGTCTATGCTCCATTCGCTGCCTCCTTTCCCGAGATTCTGCACCGTGTTCAATGAAATGAGTGCCATTACCATACCTCCTCTCTTGTGCCCAATTTGCTCGCTCACTGATTTCATCCATTTGAGATTGCGTGCCGGGCGCATCCCATTGATATCTTGATTCTCTCGACCTCCCGAAAGAGTCCCTTTCTCTCTCTGCACCTGAACTAGAGATAGTAGGCCGACCATGCAAGCTTTGCTGTGGGGCTTGTGCATGTTGAGGAGGTCCATCTCCAAGAATGCCCGATCCAGCCTTCCCAGCATACGTTCTTCCTTTAGATCTCTTGCTTCTGGATGTTTTGCTCAGATTCCTAATGTGTACATCAGGCTGCTTGCCCTTGCCTTCATCTGAGGATCTGCCAGTTTCTTGTACAGCTGCTTCTAGAGGAGTAATGTTAAGCAGCTCAGGATCATCTTTAAAACTGAATGGGCGCTTTGCTGGATCCATTTTCCTGAAGGTAATCGATATCCTGCGTTTTAATAGTAAGTTGTGCATCAGAGTTCCAATGTCAGATAGGTGAAGGAATTGAATTTTGAAAAACAACACAATAGACTATTAAAACCTTTTGGATGGAACTGCAGGAACACAATGCTTTGCTACATCAGCACCATTGCCATTTAGCACAAGCACCGACCTGTGTATACATTTAGTAAGAATCAAACTGAATGATATTACCAGATATAAATACTAGTTTATAAATTGTACTACTGAACAATTATAGAGGCCACTGCACAACTTATGTAAAATTCATGAATCTATGGTGAGAAGAATGGAAACAAGATAGGAGTAACAAAAAAATGAAGCATTAGAAAATAGCCCATCTGAGCCAAAAAGGAAAGGAAAAAAAACTTTGGGTCAAAGGAGACAAATTTAGAAATCACTATATCATTTACAAAACTTACAAAATAAATAAATAAATGAGGCACTACAAAATATTAAATTACGAAATGAGAAGAAATAAAATCGATTCGCAAACTATCCACAATAGATAGCCGAGTAAACTAACTGCCAGTCTGCCACAGGTACTCTATTAGCATAGAGGAAATGCATGACAAGATAACCAACGTACCCGACAGGCAGAGGAATCGCAATTGAACCGATGAATTCTCCAGGGCCGGCGACTTTCAGACTAGATCCAAAAAGTATGTTGCACTCACTGAGGAATGAAACAGTACAAAATGGCCGAACAAAATCATGGCTGTCTATATGTGGTGGGATGCAATCTCCAGGGTCATATATATTGACAATGCAACTGTCAGGTATACAATCCGTAGGAAGAACATGCCACCGTACTAATCTCTTAATCATGACCTTAAATAGGTCAGGCATCGGATCAGAAGAAACAGTTTGAATAATGCCTGGTGGGTTTCCATTCTTATCCTGCCATGACAGATTTCACTTTGATAAAATTAACAGATGGGTTTCATCAATACTTCAATGCAATTTACAAGATGATGGAACTAAGAAGCTCAAACAAGGCAAGTACCGTAGCATAATTATAACAGCATCCAAATTGGATTGTTACCCGCCCTTTACCACGCATCCATTTTTGGGGTTCTGTGTATGTACGATCTGGCAAGATAAAAATTGTGCTCATATTTAGCCATATAAAAACACAAAAACTAATCATGACAGATCAACAAATGCGGCTAAGAGTCCGAGAACAGTTAAATGTAAATAACATTTGAATATCAACAGAAGAAATAAACTTCAATAGCATTGCATCCCTGTACAATTTAAAATATTTATGAGCAAAACAGTTAGACAGCTAATTGATATTTCTTCACATTTTCTTTCCTTAAATTAAAGTTGAAACTGCACTGATTTGATAAAAGGATAAACTCAATCAAGATATCCCCCACCCTATTAAGGAGCAATGAAATCAATATAAACTGATTCAGGAAAAGTTGCATTCATAACATACATTCTCAAGGTTCACTTAATATTAAGAAGCTAGTATGGTCGACTTCTCAAAGCTTGCAATACATATATTCAGCCTTTGGTTTTGGTAGCATGTTACATGGTTCATCATGGCACATGCATGTAAGTTACAAAACTTATCAACTTTGGTATGCAAGCAACTTTAATAGAAGTAAGCATGCCTGCCTTGTCAATACAGAGGACCTAAGGTGACTCACATAGAACTTCAAATTCAAGGGATAAGTTATACTATATTATGATCGGTTGCAACAAAACAATGGTGAGGAGAATCCATTCTACGATGCTTTTCCTTTTTATTTTAAGGGACCCATTCTACATATATGATACATTTATGGTCTCAATAAATAGAGCAATTTTTTATATATAAAAAGAAGAAAGTGGATTTAAAGATTATAAGAAACAATGGTGAGGACAACCCATTCTATATACCATGGTTCCTCATGTGATGCAGCACTGTAAGAAACAAAATAAGTCATGCATGTTTGTTATGTTATTCATGCTTGCAAATGTTCATGTAAATTATCACTGGTTAATGTAGAAACATAAAAACAAAGAAACCGAACAAATTTATGGAGAATACTATAAATGACTAATATATTGATACTAACATGCTAAGGTTTATACAGATGGATAAACATCATTATATCAGAAGCATATGTGCAAATTTAATAGATAAGTGGCAGAAGACATGTAAAATGTCTTGCACATTATTATCCACTAGGTTTCATCGTAATAACCAGGACTCTGGGAGATACTTCTGGTCCTCTAGAATCTATAGTTGACTTTCTATGGTAATATATAAATTGTGGTATTTCAATCCATGACTGCTTACGCCCATGATGACAATGCCTAAAATTTACCAAATACAAAATTTATCTTTGTCAACTTGATTGTTTACAATCATCAAAGCTGAACCTGCTACTTTTCACAGGTAGATCATAGTACAACAAAAATTCTCTCGCTTGGATGAAAATCACACAATATAACATAAATGCTAACCTGAAAGTCAAAACCCACAATAGACAAATGTTCTGCTCATTCTTTGGCCTGCGTTTCTTTGCATGCCAACATTAAGGAAAATGTTCTACATGAAAGTACTAACGTAGTCATATAGACCTTCCTAAATTGACCTGAAGACCTAATCAACAGTCACATATTTCAACTCAAACCAAGCACTCGCCTCCATAGTCCATACTCTCAATACTAACATAGCCTTAGTAGCATTTGTGATACTAAACTCGAAAAACTTCACATCCAATACAGCTAAAAACCTTCCCTCCTGACCTAGAGATGACCTTTATCTGCACCTAGAAGCAAAAATTTATCTAAACTCAAAGCATTATATGAAAATCTAGCTTATTCAATCATAAATTTCTGTTAGACACCACGCCAAAAGCCGGTATTGAATCTCCATGAAGTTAAGGCTCACCTCCAAGCTCCCCACGCTTGCCCATCTCCTGGAGGTCATACACACATTCGACAATGCGTCGCTGCTCGGCTGAGCTGAACACGCCTGTATGAAGCTCTAGTCCTGCGAGGATGTTGACGAGCCGACCATTGACCCTCTCGAAGCACATGAAATCTTTCTTCCGCAGCACGTTCCGGAATCGCCTCTGTTCCCGCTGCTCCCTCGTGAGCTGCGCCCTCGGCCTCTCGCTCCCCTCATCCCCGTCTTCGGCGGCAGCGGCCGCCGCGTCCTCCTCCGCCGCAGCGGCGAGTTCGTCCTCCTGCGCCATGTCCGCCCACGACATCCGCGGCTTCTCCGCCGGCTGCGGCTGAAACTGCTGCCGCGACGGAGGCGGCGGATCCGAGTCCCAACCGCTCGGCTCGAACGGCAGATGCTGCGGGGGAGCCGGATCCGAGTCCCACCCCGAGGGCTCAACCTGATCGATCCTCCGCTGCGGCGGCCGCGTCTGTGATTCTTCCGCTGCGAGAGATGGATGGATGTAAGACGCGAGTACTAAGAAACCCTAATACGGGTGTGCGCAGCACACTAGCCACGGCGATTACCTTGCGGGAGGAGGGAGGAGACGCGGCCGCGGAGGGACGCAACGCAGGACGGGCAGAGGCCGTCGGAGAGGAAGGGGAGCCAGGTGGTCAGGAACTCGCCGGCGATGGCGAGTTCCTCGGAGTTGTACCCCTGGACGAGCGCCATCGGGTCGGTGTCGCCGGAGCCCGAGGCGGAGGAGTTGGCCATGGCGGCGGCGAATCTGTACTTCTGTAGCTGGCGTGCCTGCCACTCTCCCTCTCTCCGCTGCTTCGGTTTCGTCCGACCTTTCCACCTTTTGGGGAAGGTTTGGTTGCTCTTTTGATAGCTTGCTAAGCGAAGCAAGCCAGCGCTGCGCGGGTCTTAACCGTCCATCGCAGGATCGGACGGTCAGGATCTCAAGCTTCCACGAAGGGACGAAACATAACGTGACTTCTCACCGTGTGCCGCACGAGGAGTCGCTTCGTCTTCTACTATGGTGGTAGCTTCGGCCGCGCTGCGCCGCCTCCTCTCGCCGCGGTTCCGCCTCGCTGCCACCGTCCATTACAGCACCGCCAATGCCTTCGTTTACGCCTCCCCGGCTGCGTTCAACCATTTCCAGGACCCGAACCGTCGCATCGCGGAGCTGGCGGCCGCCGGGCGCGTCTCGGACGCCCGCATGCTGTTCGACGGAACGCCGGACCGGGACGTGGTGTCCTGGACGGCGATGATCGCGGCGTACGCGCGCCACGGCATGCTCCGCGACGCGCGGGCGCTGTTCGACCGCCCCGACGCGCGCCGGAACGTAGTCACCTGGACGGCACTCCTTTCCGGCTACGCGCGCACGCGCCGCGTCGACGAGGCCGAGGCGTTGTTCGAGCGAATGCCGGAGAGGAACATCGTCTCTTGGAACACGATGCTGGAGGCGTATACCTCCGCGGGCCGCGTGGGCGATGCTTGCGCGCTGTTCAATAGCATGCCGGTGAGGGACGCCGGTTCTTGGAACATTCTTCTGGCTGCGCTGGTACGAGTAGGGAGCATGGATAAAGCGCGTAAGCTGTTTGAGAGAATGCCTGAGAGGGATGTAATGTCGTGGACGACAATGGTTGCCGGCATTGCTCGGAATGGAAGTGTCAATGAGGCTCGAGTGTTGTTTGATGGCATGCCAGAGAGGAATGTCGTTTCTTGGAATGCCATGATCTCTGGGTACGCACGAAACCACAGAATCGGTGAAGCGTTTGATTTGTTCATGAGGATGCCCATGAGGGATGTTGCTTCTTGGAACATTATGATCACTGGTTTTATCCAGAACAAAGATTTGAAGAGGGCACAGAAACTCTTCGATGAGATGCCTAAAAGGAATGTAGTCTCTTGGACTACTATGATGAATGGTTACTTACAAGGCATGCAGAGTGAAAGGGCACTAGGATTATTTAATGGTATGCTCATTGAGGGAATCAAACCAAATCAAGTGACTTTTTTGGGTGCTGTTGATGCATGCAGCAATCTCGCTGCACTCAGTGAAGGGCAGCAGGTGCATCAGATGATATGCAAAACATCATTTCAGTTTGATACTTTTGTCGAGTCCACCCTAATGAATTTGTATGCCAAGTGTGGCGAAATTAGATTGGCAAGAAAGGTGTTTGATCTCTCAAGAGAGAAGGACTTAATCTCTTGGAATGGGATGATTGCAGCATATGCACATCATGGGATTGGCATAGAAGCTATACGTTTGTATGAAAGGATGCAAGAAAATGGATATAAGCCTAATGATGTCACCTATGTGGGGTTGCTCTCAGCTTGTAGCCACTCTGGTTTGGTCGATGAAGGGCTTAAGATCTTTGAATCCATGGTAAAAGATAGGTATCTTGTAGTGCGGGATGAACATTACACTTGCTTGATTGATCTTTGTAGCCGAGCTGGACGACTTGATGATGCCAAAAGATTAATTCACTGGCTTAAGATTAAGCCTACATCAAGTACTGTTTGGAGTGCCCTTCTAGGTGGGTGTAATGCACATGGAAATGAAAGTATTGGTGATTTGGCAGCTAGAAATCTCTTAGAAGCAGAACCTGATAATGCTGGAACGTATACTCTCCTGTCCAACATTTATGCTTCTGCTGGTAAATGGAAAGAAGCAGCAAAGATTAGGTCAGAGATGAATGATCGAGGACTTAAGAAACAACCAGGATGTAGTTGGATCGAGGTGGCAAATAAGGTTCATGTATTTGTATCACTTGATAAGTCCCACAGTGAGTTTGGCTTGATCGATGTTTTGCTGCAAGATATCCTTCACATGATGAGGATGGCTGATACTGTTCCCAGGGACCATATGCTTATTGATGAGGAGCTAATGGCTATTTAATTATAATATGAAGTGTTCGATTAAATTTCCAGGATTTAGTCAAACAAAGTATCTTGCAGCACTGATTCTGAGAACTGACATGCCTTAAAGAGTCAAGACATATGGTGTTAGTGTTACCTTATGAGCTCCATGCCATGGCATTAGACCTCAGGCTAAAACGGCCCTCATTTTTTGGAGCATTACTAGCAAGTACCTGGGGTCTTCTCTGTTCAGATTATTCTTTACAATGTCAATATCTTATTCAGCTTGTATTAGTGAAGGACCTTGCAGAAGTCTTGACCTTTACCTCCGATTCTTGGGTCTGATTTCTCCGGTTCACTGGTTACATTCTTTCCCAGGGTATGTTCTTCACCAGTTTGAAGTGTACGCTGTCTACTCTATTAGTTCCTTTGTTTAGGTTTCTTTCATAGATGATGGATACCTTAAGTAATTGTTCATATGTGCCTTCCCTTTTCAGTTTCATAAGTTGCAGTAATTGTAGTACAATGTCAAGAGCTGTTGTAGAATAAAAAAAATAGGTCAAGCATACCTAGACCTCCTATATTTGCGCGTTTTGTAACTCCTTGACGAATCAAGTAACACGGATGATAATTTATCTAGGTTTTTATCATTAACTCCATATTAAAAGTACAGGTAACTTAAAAGGATAGAAGTAATAGAGAACTTACTGGTGTTGAATTATTGTTTCAGCTAACAGTGGTGCTCTGCTTCAGGTTGTCGTCAATCTCCTCTAATGAAATCTTTTTACCCCTGTTTAATTAATTTGTTCACGACTCAACTTTGCTATGAAGTACACGCAAACTTGCAAATATTTTGCTTCTTGGATGACTGGAAGTTCTGCTAAGTTGTTTGGCATATACTAATTACTATGCAAATCCTTCCTCAATCTGTAACTCAGCTTGCCCTTTCAGTTGCAAGCTCCAGTCGAATAGAGAACTTTGGAATTACTTCCAATAGGCATTCCTGCAGAAATCTGTGGCAACAATGAAATCGGCACTGGAGCTATCTTCAGCGAACGGCTATGTCAAGCAGGCAAGCAGGAGGGCTGGACTGGTCGGTCTGACATGCAGCAAGGAATTGTAAGTACTAGCCCTGGAGCTGTGGCTCAGAGGATGGTATTTTTGTGCTGGAATGAGAGGAACGAATGAAGCATATATTCCTCCAAGGAGCATTGCCTATGCCTATACGCACGAAAATTTCCATACAAAGTACGAATTTTGATTGTATGGTGTAGATTAAAAGGTTTATTGGTGTATTGAGTTTGCAGGTTTCGTTCAAAATTTCAAGTTATGAAGTAAGTACTTCCTTTTCTGCATGGGTTGGAGTGCTTTTACTGTCAATCACCATAGACCGCATACTACCGTAGTAGCACATCTCGTTACCACATGGTGCTACAGAAGCAGATCGAATGAAATATTACATGGGCAAAGTAAGCCCTGTGCGGCTAGGATATATATGACATACAAAGAAAGATTACGTCCGTTTGTGTAATCCGGCAAGACTGCAACAAGCCCATCACACCTCAATGAGTGGGAGTTGTTTGTGGTGTCGTTTTTGCCGTAGGTTGTCCGAGGAGCTTCAGCGCTGATAGCTTCCCATGGTACGGCGGAGGGCCTCACCGGCAGCGAGCTTCACTGATGGGGAGGAGGCTAGGGCGACCGTGCGGTAAGCTTTAGGAGATAGAGACTAGCGTGGTGACACAATTGGTGCAGACAGAAGAGGACAGGGGTGGTGGATCGATGTGTGTGGCGGCGTAGGTGCCGCCATGGACTTCATCTTGCGACAGTAGTCCGTGACGTTGAGGTTGCCTTGGGAGAAATTCCAGAACTCAGCGTCGAGGATGAGAGCACGGGTTTCCTTGTTACCAAGGAACTGCTGCTCGAGCGCAAGCCAAACGGTGCGCGCGCGAGGATGCGGCGTCATGATGATGTCAAGAATGTCGTTGGCGAGCGTGGCGTAGAGCCAAGATAGCACAGTGGCATCCATGCGCTTCTAGTCGACGTTGTCGGAGAAATCGTCGTTGGAGAGGACATGGTTGTCAAGTGCATACTTGCTGAGCGTGGTGAGGAAGAGTCCTCGCCATTTGCTGTAGTGCGGAGAATTGGTGTCGAGGACGTAGGGAACCAAGGCCTTGAAGTTGAGGACAGCTACGGCTTGCGCATGGAGAGCGGCCGTCGCTGCCTGCGCCTGGGCAAGGGCGTACGCGTCGACCTAGCGATGGCGTTCGGCCTCCTCGAGCTCGGCACGGCGGGCGGCTGCGGCGGCTTCATCGGCGGAAGGGTCCGTGGGAGCCATGCAACCGCACGAGAGAAACCCGCTAGGGGCAATGGAGAAGCGGAAGGATCGAACAAACTCGTGATACCATGATAGAAAGATTAATCTCAATGCATATCATCAATAAGAGAGATTACAAATATATAGCCCAACCTACCCTATGTGCCATGCGGTTTATAGAAACAGAACCCGCAGGAATAAGAGATCAGGGAGCCAGAATCAATCGCGCCAAAGGAGATAAGGAAGGTATATATCTAGTCTAAATATAGAGTCTAACAATTGACATGGTAGCCTCTGGCAAGGAAGAAGGAGAAGGAAGAAGGGGAAGGATAGTTTCGATGAAGCGAACCAGCTGCAAAGTACATCTACTAAATATAGACTTTTTCTATGATTCTTTTAATCACGACACTAAATGATATTTTCCGGTGAATTAGATAAATAGACTCCATAAGCCTTTTCATAGTACACTAACAAGGAAAAATCAAGGAGCACCGTACTTCTAACAGAATATTGTGCTTATCTAGCATTCCGTAGCTTTTTTTATACAAATCTAGCCCCAATCCACACGCACGAACGCATTTGCAAAAATAGCCTCCTCTCTCATTGCGGAAGGCACGATAGGAGATATCTGCCCCTACCACGGTCGAAGAGCGCAAAAGCTGACCGGGCCGTGGCACGGGGGAGAGCGTGATAGCGTGTGTAGGCAAGTGCTCGAGGCGGCCAGGGCGGTGGCCTAGCAGGAAGGGGCGGAGGGGCACGTGCGTGCGGCAGGCCTCCTACCGTGCCCGGGCAGCACACAAAGAGCTCTATCATGCCTAGATATCGTGCCCGGATAGCGTGGAAGGAGCCTTGCCGCAATGGGCCATGCGTTGTTCCCGTGTTGCCACATCTTGGGCACCTCCCATGCTCCCCGAGTGCAAACAAAGGACAAATGTCGACTAGCCGCACCTTTCATGATGCGAGAAATATCTATTTTTATAAACAAACCCATGAAGAGACTAGATTTGGAAAAAAATAAACTACATTGGCCAACGTTTTCTTCCCACATGCATCGATAGTTCAACCACCAAAGCTGGCTCGCTTGGCCCCACACTACCGCCGGCATGACACGACACTCAGGGCACTCTCAATGAATGATGTCTATAGTGGTGTCTATGACCCGCCACCTCATATTGACATTACCATGTAGAAAAGTAATTTCCCAATAGCAAGTTTCTATCAAATGTGTATTTGATACTCTCAATGCGAATATCCTCTCACAAGGCATACACTCTCTTAGCATGAAGCACAAGATAGTTGTTAGACACTACTTTTTATCCCAGTGGTAATTTTACCTGTTTCTAGTTGTTTTCAATGTATTGATCTAAGAGTTTAAGTGGTGTCTCATGCAAGACACTGCTTTCTTCTCTCACTATCTTTACTACTCCTCCAACTCATTTAAAATATGACATAGCAAGTTATTTAGGTAGCATTTGGTTAAGTGGATAAGAGTGGATGGGATATGGCGATCCCTGGATTTGAAGTCATCCTTTTGTTTGGTTGGATGGATGGATGGATATAGATATTCAGTTTTTTGAAATATTTCCTCAATATGCTGGATAAAGCTATCCCCAAAAAATGCTGGACGAGCTCATCCAGTTTATTGTATTAAGAGGTGAACTCGTTCAAATTCAAATTTCGCCAAAGTGTACTTAGTCAAATTCAATTTTTTTGGTCAAAATGTGGTCAAATTTTATTCAAAAATTCAAATTTTGGTCAAAATTTGTCCGAAAATTCAATTTTCACTGATATTTTGTTCAAAATTCAAATTTCGTTCAAAGATTCAAATTTTGTTCAAAAATTCAAATTTTGTCCAAAAATTTAAATTGTGATCAAATTTTATCCGAACATTTCAAAAAGTTCAAAATTTGTCCAAAAAATCAAATTTTGGTTAAATTTTGTCTAAAAATTTCAAACTGGAATTCAAAACCTTGATTACAACTAGCTCATCCATCCATCCACCCAATCAAACAAAAAATTGGCTCATCCCTATCCACCCAACCAAACAGCCACCTGAATGACTCCATTATTATCTATAACACAGCTGAAGTGTACCATTAGGTTAGAAGTGCCCTCGTACCGTCCCATTTGGTGTCCAAGGCCTATTTCTTTCTATTTTGAGGCCCAAACGTAGCTTTTCCAGCCTATCGAAGGCCTACTTATACGGGCCGCATGCCCACGTGGCCCATCCGACACGGCACTCCTCTCTTCCTCCCCGGTAATCATCATTCGCCTCGAATAGTCGCAGACTAACCAACCCACCGGTCGGTTGCCCTCCTCCGATCCCGATCTCCGCGGCGACTCCGACCGACGCGATGGCCCGCGGAGCATCCGCGGCCGCCTTCCTAGGGGTGCTCCTCCTCGTCGCGGTGGCCTCGGCAGCACGCCTGCCGGGCCGGGCCGGGGCGCAGCCGCAACGCGAGGGGCCGTCAGCCACGGCAGTGTTCGCGCTGGGCAGCTTCTGGCGGTCGGAGGCCGCGTTCGGGTGCCTCCACGGCGTGATCCGCACCTCCGTCGGCTACGCGGGCGGCTCCAAGGCCAACCCCGAGTACCGCAACCTCGCCGACCACGCCGAGTGCGTCAAGGTTGCACAAAAGCTCCTCCCACTCCTAGTAGTTTCTCCAGTTTTCCTTCCTTGATGCAACGGAAACCACGACGCGTTGTAATTCATTTTTAGTACTGTAGTACGATTCGTCATTACCACTTTATTTGTGAGTGAAACTATAGATTATTCGCTAGTTGAGCATCTTAAAACACTTGTCCGTATCCTGCTACGTTTGCTCGGTTCCAACTAGAATGTTTTAGTGTGATTAGATCCTGCCTGATTTGCTTACTATGTGTAGTTGTGTGCTTGAAGCAATTGGGCATGTTTTGGTCTCAGAATTCGTGATCGTGCTGCGTTTCTGCGCGATATAAATTTTGAAGTGGTATTGAGGACTTACGTATTTTCTGAGCTAGGATGACTGACATTGACTCCTGCTTGCTCTCGAACCATTTAGGTTGAATATGATCCCCGGTTGATTCATTACAAGCAGCTTTTGGATGTGTTTTGGGCAAGTCATGATCCGCGGGAGGTCTTCGGGCAAGGACCAGATGTTGGCAATCAGTATAGGTAATTGAATTTTCTATCAATTTCCTTTTCTTTGAGGTAAAGCAACTCGTTTTGCACATGGTTTGTGATGTCCGTTTTATCTAGTAAGACTGATGATCTTTTGTTTGCATCCAATACCCTCTCCATGCTAGATGAATTTTCTTTACAGTATTTAGCACATGAATTTTCCTTAGTTTCATGCCTTCATGGAATTGATTCTAGATTTGGGAGTGTGAGCTGTAGAGGAAGGTGTACATTTCATTTAGATGCCACGGGTTAATCTAATCCACTTTCCCTACTGTCTCAAACAAGAACCTCTGTGTGCATAGCGCAATGTTATATCATGGTGGTATTCTTTTTAAGCAAATAATCTTCTTGTGAACATCATGATCTTTAGTTGACTCACTTGTGTGGTCACAGATCCATCATTTTCACAAATGGATCCATCGAGGCTAGATTGGCTGCTCTTAGCAAAGAAAGAGAACAAGCTAAGGATCGCAGCAGTGTTATTACCACACAGATCAAACCAGTGGGGGCATTTTATCTGGCTGAACCAGAACATCAGGTAGCTCTAGCATTATACTTCTGAGAACTAGGATGCAAATGGTGTTTTTTCCCTTAAATTTATTGTTTTTGTATTTACGTGAAATCAATTCGATGCTAGAAATTTGAGCTGAAGCGCAAGCCATTCCTCCTGCAATTGATTGGGAACCTGCCAGAGGAGGAGCTCCTGTCATCAACACTAGCTGCAAAGCTGAATGCATATGCTGCTGAGCTCTGTCCTACAAACACCCAGAAGAGAATAAACTCCAAGATCGATGATGTTGCTAAGAAAGGATGGCCCATCCTAAGGGACATTTAGCTAATTCCGGTCCCGGTTTCTATCAGTTATTCCAACATTGACACAAAAGAGGTGCATGATTTTGCAGGGAAAATTCATAGGAATGTTTCAGCAGTTCAGTGTTGCCAGGATGACTGGTTGCAGTCAGCCGTTCTTCGCTTTGGTCATAAAGATCACAGTGTCCGTAGCATCTTCAATTCATTTTGAGATTTCCCCTGTAGAAGCAGCATGTATATCCAAATTTGTGACGTGAGTTAATGGCCCGGACTTACTGAACAGGTGGTGAAGTTGTAAGTTGTAACTTTGGTTGTTTCATCTGTGAAAATATACAGATGCATTCCTATTCAGATGTTGAAGAGCCTGCGCTCATGACCCGTGTGATCCATCCAACTTAAATATTTGCCCGCGTGATCGGGGAATGTTCAGAAATCACAATACAAATTAAACCACGAAATGCAGTGCCCATTACTTGCACAGAGCTCGATTATAACGCAATGAACTAGGGCTTCTGTGGCAGATCGTCGTGTCCGTATACACTTTTTTTTTTCCAGACGGGCTCGCCCGGATTCCATTACCACCCGACAACGGAGAGAATACCTCCAGCGTTTCAGAGTATCGTCTGATTACACGTCAGAGAAAAGAAACTCGTCATTCGATTGTTGCTTTTAAAAGAGCACCAACACCAAACCCTAAAAAATAACTCGAACGAAGAAGGCGCAACATGAATATCAAACTACGGCTATGATTTGTTTAGAAGTCCTATTACACAATGCTTTCCATTTTTCCTCCCCAGATTTTCTCCTTGGACTCGGGTTCTTTTTGCGTCTGTTATCTTCATCTGCTCCCAATCTTCAACTACTCCAGCAGGACTTCATCCCCTTGAATGCACAGCAGACCTCCTCCTTCATCCCGTCTGCCATTCCCCTGAGCAGTTTGTAAGATCGAGGAAGCTACTAGAGAGGGTGGATTGGCAGTTTTAAAATATCTTTGGTCAAATCCAAGGTTTATATGTAAAAACATAAATCAAAACGGTTTTACATAATCACGAAGCATATTGCTCCACAAGTTATTCTATCCTCAGGAACTCCAGAAAAGCTGTGTGATAAAGATTGTATAAACTAAGTCATATAAAAATCTTGTAGATTTGTTCACTAAGTTCTTGCCCAAATCCACATTTCAAATGTGTTAAAGGTATTGGAATGAGAAGATTTAGAGAGATGCAAAGTTCAGGAGGAGGAAACTCTTGAACCATAACCCTTATTATGATCCCGAAAATCCTAATATAAATTCTGAAGATTGTAAGTTGTACTCTTTTCTCCTTAGTGAGTTTTCCTGAATTTTTGTCACATGAAGGTTTTTAATGAGGCAACTAGTGCAACATAGAGTGCGAGTGCAATGTACTCTTTTCTCCATCTCCTTTTTCCCACTGGGTTTTTGAGTGGAGTTTTTAACGAGACATGTGCATTACGTGGTATTCGCCCAAGAGGGAGTGTTATGAAATAAGGAAGTCCAACCGTGTTTGGCTAGGATTTTATCTCTTATTTATGTGGGCGAATCCAAACTCTTCTCTCCTCTCCTATATATATTGGGTATGGCCCATTGTATTCAATGGAATCAAATAAAGAGAGAGAATACCACCCCCTACATTGTGTGTACATTGTCCTTACTCCTGTGATTGTCTCTACAAATCGTGTGATTGTTAGCGGCGAACGACAACGTTTTACAACAGATTGGCGGTTTTAAAATATCTTTGGTCAAATCCAAGGTTTGTATGCAAAAGCATAAATCAAAACGGTTTTACATAATTATGACTTAAATTTACTAGTCTTACTGGTGCGCAAACAACCTAGGTTAAGATCAAGGTTTGCAATTCTAGAATGACAAGGAAGTAATTCAATTCTAGGAATGCAAACTGTAATAATGTAAATGAGCCAAATGAAGCAAACCAAAATATGGCACATAGGGTATGTTTGGTAGAGCTCCAGATCCCAGTTTCAGCTGAGATCTGAAACTTGTAGGCTAAAATAAAGTGAATTAAATTTATATTTTTGGTCTAAAATATAAACAAGATGATCCATCTAAACACTCTTAATGCACTCACAGCTCCAGCTTTACGGATCTGGTGAAGCTAGGAATACCCAGCTCCACCAGATCTACGGATCTGGTGGAGCTGAAGCCCTACCAAACACACCCATAATCTTTTTACCGTGGTATTCGGGCAATGGCAGCCTCCTAATTCATATTGAGGTAAGCTCAAGCGAATTGGAACAGCTTCATGAATTAAGCTAAATATCCTGAATCCACTAGTGGTAGCTCTTTTCCTCTCTAGATAGGTGACCTCTAACCATCATAACATGCCGGGTATTCTCATAAGCTTCTTCAGAGCATCATTGGACCATGACACCTCTACGCTGTTTAGATGTCAGCAAGCATCGAGAGTAAGAAGCCAAGCCTCTTGCTTGCTCTCGCCAAGTGCTACGCAAGCACAAGAGGATACTCAATCTATCTCTAGAAAAAACACATGTAACTAGATATATTTCTTCTTGCTCACAGATGCAACACATGCATAATTGATAGGAGAAACTCACTATCTCAAGACAATGAAATGGAGTACCAACAAACTCTCCCAACTAGCCATAGGGGGCTATTTATAGTTCATACAAAAAAAAATCCAGCTGTTGGGACCAAAATCAGCCCAAAAAAAAAACATAGGACCGGACATGTCCTCCCTTTGGCCGAATATGACCTTCCTGAGTATAACAGCTAGAGCATTAAATGCAGTCAAGTGACCATTGGGCTGGAAATGAACTAGGGCACACATGTCCTCACCAGTACAGTTTTCATTCAAATGAAAGAAACTAAATCAAGAATTGATTCGTATCCCAAGTAGGGATGGCAACGGGTATATACCCGTCGGGTATCACCACCCCGTACCCGTACCCGTGTTAATAAAATTCACCCGCTAAAATACCCATACCCGCATGCGGGTACAAAATTTACCCGTTCCGTCGCAGTGCGGGTAATGGGACCCGACGGTAACCCGCACCGCATTAATGTGTAGCTAATTCAAGTTTTTCGGTTTTTTTAACATGTCAACTTGATGATATGTTTCTCATTAATGGTTGATGATTATGTACTTTTGTATCGTGTTGGAGAAATGAAGAAATTTGATGGATGCAAGATGAACAAGTTGAATTTGATAACACTCATCTCATCAAGCGAGCGGGTGGATCATACCCATGGGTGAACGGTACCCCGTGCTGCATTGCATACCCGACGGTGAAGGTTTTCCATTAAGGTACCCATGGGTATGATTATTGGACCAGATTTGTACCCTAATGGAGTAAATACCCATCGGGTATCGGGTTTCGGGTACCCATTGCCATCCCTAATCCCAAGGATCGCACGGCACGGCATACTGTTTTCTAGTCTTTCTCTATTATTAATCTATTATACAAGACCTCGCATGGTATATCGTTTAGCCTTTCTATTATCAATCCACTGTACAGGATTTGTGTACAAAGTGTGCACCCTCTTTGAAATTTTTCTAACTCTGCCGTTGCTCTTCTTCTCTTTCGGCTACTTGCAGGACCTATTTTTTGTGCAGCCCTCGAGCAACGGACCCTCAGGAGCCTCCCAAGTGATTTCTTCTGCAAGCAAGCTGGGTCATAAGAAAGATTGCCTGATCTACGAAGTGAAGCAGATTAACAGCAGTCACCTTAATGAGCTGATATCCATCACTGCATGAGTTGCAAGAAATGCAGCCCTGCTTTTTCGTCAGATTTTCTAGTTAATTATGGTTCTGTTCATCTGGCCATGCCAAGAGTAAGCTCGTATTTTTCTAGAAATTAAGAAATCCTGTATTTTTCTAGAATAAGATTTTTCAGAGTTCGTTTTCTGGCATAGGTGACATGATCCATAGGGAAAAGGCAGCAGAGTTGTTTTGTGCTAGCATACACAGGTTTTTCCGTAATGGGGTGAAACCGAGCAGCTACAAGGGAAAGGTGAGACCATTGTTGTAAGTTGTTACCAAGCGCGGCTTAGTACAAACTGCAAGCTTATCATGTCAATGAAAAAAAAAACTGCTAAGTTATATACACACACATTCCACAACCCCACAAAAGGAAAGAGATGGTTTCGTTTCACTGAGGCTATTTCTACAAAAACATTCTGGACAATCAAAACGGCACAGCTGACAGATATCACTAGCTAGGGTTGCTTCTTGATTCGTTTTGAATTAGTTTTGGCCAGAGCGTTGCAAATCTCCCTCTTTCTCTTTGCGTTTTCATCGGTCTTGTCAGAAGCAACGTTGGCCTGTCGTTCCAATGCTTCCCTTACAAAGAATTTCAGCCTCCAGAGGGTTGTCTCACTCTGCACCCGCACAGGAAGCATGGTTAAACTGACCCAGGAAAGAAAACCAAAAAGATACATGAATTGAGTGTAACGTAGCACATAGAAAATTACCTGAGCATCCATATCAAGGTCCACTTCTTCTGCTGTAGTTCGGAAACTAGGATTGTCTTGTGCAACCATGTCCAGTGCCTTGTTAAGATCTTCTGGAGATAAGTGGCAGAGACCTGCACCCAGTTTTCTCTTCTCATCTGTGGTCATTTTCCTACAATATCAAGATTTTAACGGACATATCACATGCAAAGGTTCGGCGCATTTGTAACATAGAGACTTATAGCAGACAGTCAAATCGATAGGAATGAGATGAGCATTTTGTAAGAGGTACCTGCATCTCTGGACCACCATGTTCCGAAGCTCCTCCAGCTGCTTGTTGATCTCATTCAGCTGGAAAAAAAGAAAGAGAAAGTACTGAATTTCTAACAAAACACCGTTCATTAGTAAAAGGGGGTTCAGGAGGGGCTGGCATTTTGTTTCCTTGAATTCTGAATAGAAGATCACTAAAGGACACATCTTATGACAGGCTATACAAGACTGTTCGGGTAAGGGTTTCAAATTTCGCCAAACTTTCACCGAAATTTGGTTCTCTCAATGGGCGGGCGGCCTGAGGTCAAAGGATTGAATCCCAGCTTTACCCATTTTTTTTTGCAAATTATACCTCTTAACATGCAGGGCCCACAGATAATTATGGGAAAATAATCAGAAATTGCATTATGTGGGGATCGAACCCATGCAAAACTATACCTCAAACATGCGAGGCCCACAGATAAATATGGCAAAATAAAAAATTACATTGTGTGGGGATCAAACCCAGTAACTGGGGCATACACAAGTAGCCTCTTTCCACTAGGCTAGGTGCATTTATCTTGTTTGCTTATTGGTGATGTCTCTTTTATCCTAAACTTTAAAGTTCACAATTAAATTCAAACCTTTTGAACAAAATTCAGTCCGGAATCACTGAAATTATCGAATCTTGGTTATTTTGGTGGATGGCGAAAAATTGAAAGCGAATTTCAAAACCCTGGTTCAGACTGGCCATCTGTTAGCCAAGAACTGAATTCATATTGTTACATCTATAGACAAACAGAAGTGAATGATAATAGAAACACATCTATATAGGACCTGAGAGTGATTCATTTGCAGAGCTTATATGAATGAGTCAAAGTCAGCACACATTGCTTGTGAAAACACCTATCATTAAAGCAACAATTAATATCCCGGCAATGACTGTCAAGGGCGTCGGGACCTAGGGTAGCTGGCCCTTGGCTACGGAGTTCGTAGTCACGGTCCGTCTTCGCCGGCGAGGTTTTGCCCCTCTGCTGTCGGCTTGTTGGGAGAGAGAGAGACGGGAGATTAGAGGTAATGATCTTGCTTAATCTTCTCAATGTGTGGTTACAGGAATATATGGCCAAGGGCCTTAACCAATCTCTCCTAGACTTAAGGAATAAAAATAGAAACTAATCTCTCTTTCCAAACTTAGCCACTCGCGGTGGCCTCCTCTAGCAGCCGCTGCTCTACGTATGGCGCTGGCAAGACGTCACGGCGGGCGCTCAGACGCGCGCCCACATGACATCTCTTCCTCGAGACCCAAATCGTCCTCGAGCCGAAAGTCGATACTTGATGCGAACTCGCCGAGGTCCTCCCAGAAGCAGACTCACGGCTCGCCGCAAATGACAAGCACTGACGAACCCCACGCCAAGCGAGCTTGTTCGACACGCAGCGACTCTGAATCACCCCGCCGCCAGGATGGCTTCGGCAGGTCAAGGCGAGGCCGAGGTGCGCCGATGAACTTCTTGAGCACGCCAACATGGAACACATCATGAAGTCGGGCACCGAGGCGCTTCCAGCGTAACAATGACATCGTTGATGATCTCGACGACGCGGTAGGGTCCCACAAATCGGGCTTCAGCTTCTTCCGTGGTCGCCCCTGGTAGCGAGGACGCGCGCGCCGCCGAGTCGAAGAAGTGCCCAATCGCCCACTCGATAAGAGACCGCCGATGTCGCCGGTCGAGAGGAGCTTCGGGGCGCTGTGCTCGCTTCCAGCAGTAGCGCGACATCACCCAGAAGGCCTCGCGAGCCTCCATGTCCTGGCGACGGCGGCCACCGCGTCTCCCCTCGCTCATAAGAGCGGATGGACGAGGGTCACGGCCATATACCACGCGAACGGCGTGTCCCGGAGCGAGGTCTGCACGCGTGTTGTAGGTGTACTCGCCCACGCAACCAAATAGCAATGCATCGGCGGGGCGATCTCCGTGAAGCGGCGCAGTACATCACGATGACGCGGTTGGCGGCCTCCGTCTGCCGTCCGATCAGGATGAAAAGCCGACGTCATGTGCGCTTGGTGCCCATAAGCCGCATGAGCTCGCGCGTAACGCCGGCGAACACCGGTCGCGATGGATACGATGGATCGCGAACGCCATGGAGGCGACAATGTCGGCGAAGAAGGCTCGCGCTTACGACTCCGCCGTGTACGGATGCGCGAGAGGATGAAGTGGCAAGATTTATTAACCGGTCGACGACGGAGAGAATGACCGTCTTCCGTTCACCCTTGGTAGTGCTTCCACGGTCGAGACCGATGTCGGCCAGATCACGACGCAGACGGCAGCAGATATAAAATTTCCCATTGGTGTAGATGTTCGACTTGTACCACGACAAGTAGAGCACGACCGCATCGAATTCTCGCACCAAACCACGCATGTTGGGAAAATGAAGGTCGCGGCGAGGCGGTGAAGCGCGCGATGGACGCCTCGTGCCCATCCTCATGGACGCCGCCATGATCTCCTGCAGCGGCGGTGAGGTGGGTGGGATGTAGAGACGCTTCGAGGCGACCATGTCGCCGACCATCGCCCAAGGCGCGCGTGGTACCGCGCGGACCTCATCGTGGATGGCCACCAAGCCGGATCCGTGGCTGCGGCGGCGGCGGCCGATGAAGTCGGCGAGGCGCCGAATAGCGAAGGCGCCTCCTCGTCACGGCGGAGAGAGGCGTCGACCACGGTGTTCGTGGACCGGACTTGTATTCGACGGTGAAGTCGAAGCCCAACAATTGCTTGACCCAATGGTGTTATGGATCGTGGCCGGCGCCGGTCGAGCAAGTACTTGAGGTCAGAGTGGTCCGTCTTGGCGCGTGAAGCGTCGCCTTCTACGTACGGCCGCCAATGTCATCACATTTTGGACAAGGCCGATGAGCTCCCGCCATATGCGGCGAAGCGAAGCGATGGCGCGGCGCCACCGGCCATGAAGAACGCGATGGGATGGCTATCTCGACCAGCACCGCTACCGGCCATAGGTCGACGCGTCGCGCTCGACAACGAATGGCTTGGCGGTCCGGCAGCAAAGATCGGGCCGACGCCACCGCCTTTGAGGGCGCTTAAAGCCGCCGCCGTCGCCGTTTAGTGAACCCTCCTTCTTCGTAAGAGCCGTGAGAGCGGCGATGGTGCCGTAGTTGTGGACGAACTTCTCAGTAGTACCCGCCAGCCGAGAAAGCTCGACCGCCGCGCCGAAGCGCGGTTGAGGCTGGGCCGTGGATGGCTCGACCTTGGCGGATCCATGGCCACACCCGCGGATATGGTGTGCCCGAGGTAGGCGGCAGCGGCTCGCGCGAACGAGCACTTGGAGCGCTTGACGAAGAGACGATGCTGTCGGAGCACCGTGAGGACAACGCGGAGGTGACGCAGGTGGTCCGCCCAGGAGGCGCTGTATATCAAAATATCGTCAAAGAAGACAAGCACAAACCGGCGGAGGTAGGCGCGCAGCATGTCGTTCATGAGCGACTGGAACGTGGCAGGGGCGTTGCATAGCCCGAACGGCATGACCAAGAACTCGAAGAAGGCGCTGCGCGTCCGAACGCGGTTTTGTCGATGTCCTCCGCTTCATACGACTGATGGTAGCCGATCGAGGTCGAAGTTTGGTGAAGAATCGGGCGCCATGGAGTTCATCCAGAGCTCATCGACGCACCGGAATGGGAAAGCGCCCTGACGGTGATGGCGTTCAATAGCCAGAAGTCGACGCAGAACCGCCAAGAGCCGCCCGCTTTCTTGACGAGGAGGACCGGGACGAAACGCCGAAGCCGCCGCCGAATAAGCCTCGTCAAGATGGACGCACATTGACGCCTCCGCCGCCCCAGTAAAGCGGGTATTTCGATGCGGCCGGACGGCCACCGGGTGGCGCCCGACACAAGGTGATGTTGTAGGTCACGGCCGCGATGGGGCAAGCAGCGTGCGTTTCGCCAAGACGCTGCCGAATCCGCCAAGAGCTCCTCGAGGAGCGAAGCCGCCGTCGGTCGTGTTTCACGGCCGCGCGACGAGGGCTCGCCACCGCCAGCAGAAAAGCGCTACTGGTATGTGAAAGAGACCGCGCGGTTCTTTGAAATCCCACACGACGGCCGAGCACGGCGAGCCACCGGGTGCCGAGGACGACATCGCATTTCGCCAAGGGCATGACATAGAGATCGGCCGGGGAACGAGGCGCCACCGATGGTTACGGCGTTGTCGCGATGACGCCGACGCGACGCGACGCTGTTCGCCGTTGCGACCATCGCCGTGAGACGCGGCCGGTGTTGTAGAGGCGATCGGTCCGGCGGCGCTGCCTCCGAGATGAAGTTAGGTGTCCACGAGTCCAAAGAAGGCGACGAGGATGCGGATCCGAGCCCGCCTCCAGCTTGCATCGTGTCGGAAGGCGACCGCTAGGGCCTCGGAGGAGAACACGGGCGCGGTCCGCAGCTCCCACGCCTCGGCGGTCTCGTGGCAGCCTGCCGCCCTCCTCCGCAAAACCATCGAGGAGGAACAACCGCCACACACACCTGCCAGGCCCCTAGTGAATTTGTCATCGCAATTGTAACAGAGCCCGAGACGGCGGCGCTTTTCTTGTTCCGCTGGGCGAGGCGTTTGATGGGTGGCCCTCGACGGTGATTGTCGCGGGTGGCTGCTGGCACCGGCGGACGCGGCAGAGCTGGCGGGCGGCGAGCGGCATAGAGGCCGGGCGGCGCTCTCGGCCGGCGCAGTTATCGCTTCCTCGCAGCTCGAATCGGCAGCGCTCATGGTCGCGCCGAGGACGGGGGTTCGATTCGGACGCCGATGCCGAAGCGGCCGAGACCACCGGTGAATACCGACCCTCTGCGCCTCGTCAGCGGGCAAGACGAGGAGGAGCGCTGAACCGATCTTGATACTCGGCGGCCGTGCGTTCGCGGCGCCGCAAGATTCTCGCCAATTCGGCCACGGGCGAGCGCAGCGGCCGCCCATAACGCAGTTCAACAGCTCTTGAAGCGACGCCAGACGGAGTGCCTCGTCCGTCTCGACTGGATGTACCACATCTGCGCGCCTCCTCCAAGTTGTAGGAGGCCATCCAAACCTTCTCCTCCATGATCCGTTCGGCGGAAATACGACTCACGCCGATTGATGAAGAGCGGCGGATCGGTTTTCCCGTCATAAGCGGGAAAATCCATCTTCCGAACTTTGGTGGTCGATCATGATGGTGCTGCCCATCGTGGCCCCGGAGCCGCCTCGATGAGGAGGCGGACTTCTCCTTCGAGCTCGGCCACGGACGTCTGCGCAGGACGCCACGATCGTGGTCGGTCGCGATCATGTTGGCAAGATCGGCGGTGGTCGGCCTGACATGGTCTGAAGTGATCGACGCAGCGGCCGATGGTGGCGAAGGGCATGGTCAGGTGGTAGCGCAATGGAGAGGATGTTGCGCCAGGAGCGGATGAAGACGAGGAACGCCGAAGCCGATACCGAGTTGTCAAGGCGTCGGGACCTAGGGTAGCCGGCCCTTGGCTACGGAGTTCGAGTCACGGTCGCCTTCGCCGGGAGGTTTTGCCCCTCTGCGCCGCTCGGCTTGTTGGGAGAGAGAGATGGAGATTAGAGGTAATGATCTTGCTTAATCTTCTCAATGTTTGGTTACAGGAATATATGGCCAAGGGCCTTAACCAATCTCTCCTAGACTTAAGGAATAAAAATAGAAACTAATCTCTCTTTCCAAACTTAGCCACTCATGGTGGCCTCCTCCCACACACTGCTGCTGCTCAGGTGGCCAAGACGCCACGTCCGCCAGACGTCGCGCCCCACATGACAATGACAACCAACCAACCAAGACTTTTGTCCCAAACAAATTGGGGTAAGCTATCCCGACAACGACAAATAACAATACATTAGAGGGTTGTACCTCATTATCAGTATCTTTTGCCAATTTTGCAATAGCTGCTTCTCGAGAAGTGTTCATGCTAGGAACATCGTTTGATTCCTCCTCCTTTTGTTTCCTTTCCTAAAACAAAAAAGTTCCAACTTGTATTGTCAAAGGCTAAGTCACACATCTCCATACCAAAACAAAAAAGGAAGCATGTATGACTAAAAGTATCCACCTCGTTCTCGACTCTAGGAAGAAGCTGGAGCCATTTCTCTTCAAATTTCTCAAGCAATGATTTGGCCATTATGTGAACATCATGTCGCTCATCATTGTACTCCATTGCATTGGCAAAAATTAATCTAACATCAGAATATATTTCTCGGACATTGTTGTACTTGGTACCGTCCTTCCCTTCCATTTTATTTCGGATGGTTGAAAAGTCCATAGGTTTGGCAATAATCTGTAAATGAGAAAAACTGAAGACGTGAAATCCCAAGAACAAGCTTCACGGAGTCATAATAAATAAATATTAAATGACCTAATCAAGACCGTTTGATAAGGACCCAATAATAATGACACCAATGAAGCAGCTCCGAACTCAGGTCGATCCAATCAGTTAGGAAGAATATACTAAATATAGAGAAATATATGTTGCCAAATCTCAATGGTTCAATCAATTTGAAGTACACAAAATAAGGCAAAGAATAAGTAATATAACCATGTAACAGCTAACAAAACAAACAGGTAGCCTAATAAGCGACACTTTCCTTCTATAGCTAGGGGAAAATTAGAGTATTTAAAGTTCCATGCAAATTTCCTTAACATTAACAAATTTCTGATTATGGACAACAATGAAGACAGAGGAACACAAATCATTGCATTAATTCCATTTGTTTAAAGGAAAGATCCCCTGCTACAGTGACTTGTCAGAAAGGTGACATGTACTCATGCTTGCCATTAAAAAAAACTGTGGTCAAATAGGGTCAAAGAAAGTGTACGTTTTCTAGGATTCGGATCACTTGCCAACATCAGGTAACACTCGCGTGTATTTATAATGAACTACAAATGTAAATCCCTTTGCAATCGAAATTGCTGTTGCACTAGAAACACAAGTCCAACAATCCTCGATAAAATGTATTAGCAGTGTTACCTTGTAATAGTCATCAAGTTCAAGGCCTACAACATCTACTGGCTCCAGAAATGGCTTGGCCCATTCATTAGACGTGATCTGCAAGAAAATGGAAATCAAGAAGAAGACTAAGTGTAAATTGCAAAACGATAACTGTGAGCTTTTCATACGGCAAACTGGTTGCACGTTTTGAGTTTTAAATACAATAACTCAATAAGAATTTGAAAGCAACCAGAGAAGAAAACCATAGACTTTATAAGTATCAGCAAACTAGAGATATCAGGTCTTCACAAAGAATGGATCTAATTGATGTTGAAGTATATTTGGCCAATGGAAAAGGTGCATCTGCACTTCAGTACAAGGCTGTTTAGTTGCCCAACCCATACAACTTTCAAAAGCTGCATATCACATATCTTAGGCTTATTTCATTCGCTACTCCATAACTAGAAAATGGACTTAGCAAGTTATAGCCATGCTTAAGGAAGCAAAAATTGATTTATGAGCTTTTCCAAACTACCAATAGAAATCAGAATTCGATTGTACACCTTTATCAACAGAAAGAACAGTAGCACTATGTTCAGGCAACCAGTGCTAGCAATCGAAAAAATATTGGTTGCCACATTTTTCAGTTGGATGATTGGATCTATCAGCAGGTATAAAATCCATAGTTATCAGAAACACGGTTCATCTGAGCAACAGTACAGGATTCGAGTTCACGGTTCACCACTTTTTCTTCCATTTCCATTACAAACATGAACCCTACACCCTAAATCATTTCGGGTTCAACGAATCTCATTCGCGATTCACGGGGATTAACAGCGAATCTGGTAGCTATGATAAAATCATTCTACTGTTGTAAGTTAACATGTAAATTAAAAACTTAAGCACCAAGCAGAAATAACTTCAATTGTGTTCTTTGTGATCAGAATACAGAAGAAACTTGGGATCATCTTTTCTTTTCCTGCCCCTTCAGTGTTGATTGTTGGAATGCTTTGTGCATATCCTGGGACCAAGATGCTGTTTTCCTTCAGAAGATCAATGATGCTTATCTGGCCAATGGCGACCCTTTCTTCCTTGATGTTTTCATGATTGCGTCCTGGGGTATTTGGAAAATTCGTAATGAATTCATTTTTAGATCTAGGCCTGCTAGCTTTCGTGTTTGGAAAGAGTGGTTTCTTGATGAAATTCACTTGCAATCTTTTAGGCATATTCCTTCCCGTAGACCCGGTTTGTTAGCTTGGAGCTCTAGATTAGTTTAACTTCTTGTTTTGTTTGTTTGGCGTCTTTTTTCCTCTCTTTTCCTTTTGTGTGGCTGGAGTCTCACCAGCCTTTTGTTGTCCTGTTTCTTTGTAGTTTCCTCTTGTTTTAATAAAATCTCGGCAGGGGCTTCCCTGTTGTCTTTCTGCTAAAAAAAAGCAGACTTGCTAAAGCATGCTCCAGGATGCAAAAATATATAATGACTAAGCCGCGAGAACAAACAACATAGATTAGTGTACACGAAATTTGGGTGAAGACACAGCTAAGAAGAATCACCTGGCGTATGATGGCGCCAAACTGGCGCATAAGGTCGGGCATCCCTTTGCATTGCCCGCCTTCCTTCCCACCGTACGCGCCATACCTGCTGCTACTGCCAACCTTCCGCCCACCACTGCCATGTTTCTTGACGTCGTAGAACCCCACCACCTCATTCACCCTCTTCTCCAGCTGCAACACACACATCCCAACAATCTCCAATCTGAGACCACTGTACCCCAATTCATGGGAAAAACAACACAAAATCACTAGAAGAAACGCAAGAACGGACGCCTAATCTGTGCACCGGCGAAAACCCCCCAAAATTGCACTCTACAGCGAGGCAAGAACGACGCTCCTCCCGCAGCAGAGCCGCATCGTCTACGCCGAAGAAGACGGAATTACAAACCAAGGCTAGGGAGTGTTACCACGTCGGTCCTGGATACAAGGTCGTTGACCCGGTGGCGGAACGCGTCCACCTCCGACTCTGCCTCCGCCACGGGGGGCTTCACCGCGGCGGCCGGCTCCAGCACAGCAAGGGGGGGACGCACTCCCTCCGCCGCCGCAGGAGCGGTGTCCTCCGGCACCATCTAGGGTTCTCAGCCTAGCGCGTCGTGCGAGCGTCGTCTCCGGCGACACCTCCGATCCTAAACTTTTTCCCCCTTCTTTTTACTGGTCCTTTCGAACCCTTGCGGCGGCATATGTGGGCTGTCGGGCGGCGTAATGGGCTTATTATCGGGCCATGCAAATACTATATGTCTGCATGCCTCCGCCGCGAGATGTTATTGGGCCGTACAAACCACTATATGGGCCCCTTCGGGCCGCGTGCTGGGACTTCCGTGCAATGCAGTGTCTGTTGATGTTTGCTACCGCCTACCGCTGCTGCTCCTCTAGTTGTCGGAGTCCAATGGTGAGTATGGTTAGGTGAACGATGAGGAACCTATACGAGATGATTCAAGATAGATTTTAATGTATATGTTTGGTTGAGATATGAAAGTATTTCGTACGAAATGGAGTGGTATAAATTCTAGAAATATTCTTCAAATATGTTATACCACCTCGTATCTCTAAGGGTGCGTTTGGTTGGGTGTACGAGGGTGAATCGAACCATCCCGTACATGATTTGATTATGTTTTTACGTTTGGTTTGTTGAACGGAACCATTTGATATAGGGTGAGATGGTACGGATTTTTAGAATATTCCAAAAAGATGTTGTACCATCCCGTACGGCCAGTTTGGCCGAACCAATCGGTCCAAAATAGGATCGTTCACTCGCACCATCCCTTAAACCAATCTTATCCCTCAATCCAATCTCATCCCTTCAACCAAACATCATCTCGTACCATTCTATATCATTTCATCAAAGCAACCAAATAAAATCTTGTATCATTCTATTTAGGCAACCAAACACATTTCATGTACTATCTCATTCAGTATCATCCCATCCATCATGTACCATCCTATCCCATTCATTCTCGTACATCCAACCAAACGCACCCTAAATTGGGTGAACCATCCTGTACCATCATGTACCACTAGTGATAAAGTTTACCATACTAACCTCATCCATCCAGCCAAACATCATCTCGTATCATCTTGTACCATTCCATCCAAGCAACCCAACAAAATCATGTATCATTCCATTCAGACAACAAAACACTCTCCCTACACCATCTTATCCAGGATCATACCATCCACCCTGTACCATCTCATCCCATTTATCCCCATTCATCCAACCAAACGCATCCTAATGTGTCGTCATCGGAAGAGCTGCATCGTAAGCGGCGAACCTGAACTAGACAAGTGTACCTGCTCGACGGTTTAGGGTGAAGATCTGTTAGGAAAAATTCTGATTTTATGGCGCCTACGGTAATATAAAGCTATTCTACACTTCATGGTTCGTGGTCGGAGAACCTATACAGCCGTCCGCCTTGTATAGGAGGTGGATCTGGCGTTGTGCGTCGGTCACAACGTGCACGACGTGAGGACTGAGGACGGTGGACTGGAGCCGATCGAGGCATTGATACACTACATATAATAGATTTATAGCTCAAAACGATCGAAAAACAAAATTGAAAATAGTAAGCAAGTCGGACGCGTACAGCCAATGAGCCAAATGGAAACATTTTTATGAACACACTAACACTTGCCCAAGGAATTGTATCTGCACGGTTTAGGAGGAAAAATTAGTGGCCCATGAAAATTATTGGACCTCAAGCTGAACTTCAATGCGCACCATTCAATGGAAAAGAAGTCAGACCTGAATTTCAATACGCACCATTCGATGGAAAAGAAGTCAGACTGCTGACAACAAAGGGATCTTCACTGGGAACGAAGTACGTTGATCACAAATGGAACACTTGGGCATCTTAATTTGACCTGAATGCAAATGATAAGAGTAGTATAATGTTACATGTCAGCTATTTTTAAAATGTCATATAAAATTTTAGGTGATGCGAAGAAGAGAGAAAACTGTTATCTACTATTTAAAAGATAATTTTATATATAGTTTTTTATTTTATGTACCATTGTATAGACAGACTGTTAATTGGATAAGAGACTATTACAGAGCATTATATAGACAATCCATTATATGAGCTATTTTTAGTGCTGTTTATAGATAATATAGTAATATATTATAGACAATGGCTATTTATATCACTGTACATGTTCTAACAGGATTGCAGTATTGCACATATATCTAAAACATAGTGCTACTGCTAGCTCAGTCCTTGTATCAGTCACACGGAGGCGCGAACTCGAGTAGTCCTCAGATGACAGCTTAGAATCACCGTGAAAATTTCAATTTTTCACAGGCAGCATGTTGAGAAATATGAAACGCATACTTGATGCTTCTATAATAGTTGAGAAACTTATATATATTATTTTAGAAAGTTTCTAAAATAAATTATTTTACCATGTTTTATAGTAAAATAGAGAAATACTTAAAAACTGCTCCCTCCATCCAAATTTATAAGATTTATTTTTTAACAATCTTACCCATAAATATAAAGCATATTTTATATTCCAATACAAAATTAGTATGATGTTCCTGTATACATCTAATAAATATTCATCTTTAATTTATAGTCTCTATATGCATGCATTGAATATAGTACTTCATGATAATAATTATGAGTAATATAGTCATTTTTTAATATCTTCTTGGTCTATGTGTCAAGAAGAAATAAGCCTTAGGGCATCTCCAATGGTACTAGCTATAAAAAATGTCCATATCATCTATAGATAGCATATAGACAACCTTTCCAATGGATTAGCTATAGCATTATCTATAATATTAAATATTGGCCCACATGTAATAGATAATAAGTGCTTTGGAATCAGTTATAGCCTGGCTATACATTAGTAGCCAGTCTATATCTCTCTCCTCATTTTATCTCTTCCACCTAAGCAAAATGCTGAGATGGCACCCTTATAGCTAGCTGAAGTGGCACCATTGGAGATGCCCTTATAAACTTGGATGGAGGAAGTAGATATTAGGGAGGAAGAATAACATAGAGACTTACATATTTTAAGAAGAGAATTCTAGATAGGAGATATTTATAGTTATAGGCTTTGGATTGTTGGTACTTAGCACCAATCCAGAGGCTATGTAATTCTATAAATAGAGGTGCCCTCCTTCCTAGAGATGACAACGGGTCGGGTCGGGTACAGGTTTTACAAAATCCGACCTGGCAGAAAACCCGAATTGAAAAATCCGACCCGAACCCGAATACTCTATTAGGTAAAAAACTATACCCGAACTTGGCGGGTACCCGAAATTCAACGGGTACCTGACGGATTTGTGTAGTACGAGTGGCAATAGGTCGGGTTGGGTGTGGATTTTACAAAACCTGATCCGACAAGAAACTCGAACCAAAAAATCCGAGTCGAACCCGACGGTACCCGAAACCCGACCCCAAACACAGCTGGTACCCGGAACCCAACGGGTACTCGATGGGTATGTGCGGTATTTCGGGTACCCGCGGGTGAAAATTAAACCGAACCCGACCCGAACCTATCTCTGGTACCCGATCCAAAGAACCCGCAGGTAAAAATTAGAACCCGAATCCGATCAGATACAAAACTCACAGGTACCCGAACCCACAAGTCTGATTGACATCCCTACTCCTTCCTTTTGAGTGTGCTATAGGGTGTGACATAGTAAACCACCATACGTCATTTGGAGAATAGTAGAAGTGAGTGTAGGATAATAGTAGGAGTGTAGGATAGCCATTAAAGGAGTGTGCGTACACTCTTCTGTAATAGTATCCGTGTTTTGTTTTAACAAAGTATTATTTTGCAATTGTAAATCTTTCGGTTATCAAAGGAGTGTGTGCACATTTTTGTGTAATAGTGTCTGTATTTTATTTTAATAAAGTATCATTTTGTAATTGTAAGTCTTCTCATTACACCGTCGTATTTCTAAGTACGTAATGCATTTGCCAAGTTATGATTCAACGTAAGCAACTCGGCTACCAAAAAATCACTAAATCCTAGCTTCAACGTAAGTGGCTCGGCCGTCCTGTAGCAGGATGGTCTTTGCTTCAACATAAGTGACTCATCGTCCAGAAGCCAATAATAAATAGTGCACTAAGTAAGTAAAAATTAAAAGTCTAACCAAATATAGATTCTCTTATAGTGGGTATTAGAGTCCCACTAGTTTCCAACAATCTAGCAATCCAGCAGACAGACCCTGCAAAATTTAAGAAAAAATAAGTTACAAATGTTGAACAACTATTCGAAGTATGATCTTATTCCCTTCATGTTCATAGGATCTTAACTTTTCTTTACATTTAATATGAATTTACGGCTTAGAATATAAATCATTTAGCACCATACTTTTAGATGAAAGATGCTTAGTTAGTCGTTACAACGATTAGCAGCCAAATATGATCAGAGTATAATTTAAGATTTCATCATTTTTTGCCACAGAAGGTACAATACCTACCTTCGGCCTGGGAGCAAACAATAATGCTTCCTGAAACCCATTTTGTTAGAACCACATAGGGTCACTATTGCCTTCATCGAAAAATTTGGAATTGCATACATTACTGACCTTATATCAGATCAATAATGATGCCAATTACACAATTCAGGAATAGTGAGCCCAATAACCGTACAAACAAGCTTAGGCCAAGATTCAAGATTCACCGTACAAACTGCCCAATAACCGCAGACGAGCCAATAACCACGGAGACGAACTTGGGTCCAGACCCAAGATTTCATATTGATGAGAGCGTGAGGCCAAGATTAGTTCAATTCATGCTCTCAAATTATTAATAATATGTACCAATAAATTTCACTTTTTTTTTAAAAAAAAAAACCCATCAAAATGCCAAGATGACTTATTTCGTACTTATTTAGATATCGCATTGTCAAGTGACATGATGATTGTTTTCCCACTCAAATTATAAAATGCTACTAAGATGATGCCTACGGTTCCAACTTAAACAGAGACTCACACTGTATCAATCCACGAACACAAGCTATCAGACACAGATAATTTCACTTCAAAATGGCATCCATTCATTCATTTGATAAAAGCGCATAACATAGTAAAACGTAATCGAACATGATGTAGGATCCAAACTGCAAGCCTCTCCTACGCCAAGAAAAATAGCAACTTCAGCCAACCTCTACCGCGACGGCCACAACTTATCTAGGCAACAATCCATCCAAATCGAAGCTCCAGTGAGCAAACCATTGCTACGAATTCTACGGCTGCTGCTTGGGATCGCGGTACCCGGCATCCACGAGGACCTTCTCCTTCTTGGCGAGCTCAATGTCGTGATCGACCATCATCTCGACGAGCTGCTGGAACCCGACCTTGGGCTTCCACCCGAGCACCCTCCTCGCCTTGGTTGAATCCCCCTTGAGGCTGTCCACCTCGGCCGGGCGGAAGTACTTCTTGTCGATGACCACATGGTCCTTCCAGTCCAGCCCGGCATACCCGAAGGCGGCCTGCAAGAACTCCTCCACGGTGTGGGACTCGTCGGTGGCGACGACGTAGTCACCGGGCTTGTCCTGCTGCAGCATGAGCCACATTGCCTCGACGTAGTCCCCGGCGAAGCCCCAGTCCCTGGCGGCCGAGAGGTTGCCGAGGAAGACCTTGGTCTGGAGGCCGATCTTGATGCGGCCGACGGCACGGGTGATCTTGCGGGTGACGAAGTTCTCGCCGCGGCGTGGGGACTCGTGGTTGAAGAGCACGCCGTTGCAGGCGAAGAGACCGTAGGCCTCGCGGTAGTTGACGGTGTACCAGTGCGCAGCGACCTTGGCGGCGGCGTAGGGGGAGCGGGGATGGAACGGCGTGTCCTCGCCCTGCGGCGGCGGCGTGGAGCCGAACATCTCGGAGGAGCCCGCCTGGTAGTAGCGGATAGGTTTGCGGGCGAGGCGGACGGCCTCGAGGAGGCGGAGCGCGCCGGTGGCGGTGACGTCGGCGGTGTAGTCCGGGATCTCGAAGGACACCGCGACGTGCGACTGGGCGGCGAGGTTGTAGACCTCGTCGGGGAGGATGTGGTCGAGCGCGCGGCGCAGCGACGACGAGTCGGAGAGGTCGGCGTAGTGGAGGCGCAACGGCGGGCGCGGCGTGGAGGGCAGCGAGTGCGGGTCGTGGTAGAGGTGGTCGAGCCGCTGCGTGTTGAAGTTGGAGGACCGGCGGATGAGGCCGTGCACCTCGTACCCCTTGGAGAGGAGCAGCTCCGTCAGGTAGCTCCCGTCCTGCCCCGTGATGCCCGTCACCAGCGCCACCTTCCGCGCCGGCGCCAGGGAGCGCGGCACCGAGGGGTCGTCGCCGGCGGCGGCGTCACCGTTGGAGTGCGGCGCGGAGGAGTCGGCCATTACTACTAGATCTAGGAGGAATGGGGAGTTTGGGGAAAGAATGCAGCGAGGGCCGGGAGTATTTGTAGGGCCGGAAGACTTGGGTTTGGGTCTTGTGGTGTTGGGAGGAAAATTGACGGACGAAGGTTACGTGCAGGGCCGGACTTTTTTTAGTCCAGTCTAAGGTAGGTACGATTTGAAATTCGGGTCGGTATGAAATGGGAAATTTTAGAATACAGTATAAATTACGGGCCGTAATTACAAATCGATACAATATATTTGCGTATTTACAAAAAACCCAGTCATACCCGGAATTTGAAAATCCGCTTACGATACCCGAAACTCAAATTCGGCTAACCCTTAATCGAATCAAATTCGGGTATGGGTTCCACCCCATACCGAATTTCAAATTCGCTATGCCATTACCGAATTTGAATTCGGTATGGGTGGGCCCCATACCCGAACGCCAATTTTTCGCTTCGCACCTTAAGACAAAGACGCTCACAGATAAAAATAAAAAGGACCGTAACGACGTCAAAAATTTTGAAATTTTTATGGAGATTCCTGATAAATCAGTGATATTACTATAAAATTTTCAAATGATTTTAAGATCTAAGGAATTTTTTAAAATTCAAACAATACAACTGTCCTGATAAAACGCTGGCCGACAAGTTTGAACCGAATGAAAGATGAAACAAACCACGTTAGAAAATTTTAAAATTTTGTCCATGGTTATGATGCATCACTAATGTTCCTATAAAACTTTCATATAATGATCAAGCTCTATGAATTTTTGAAACCGTTCAATTTTTAAAAATTTGTAAATCTTATCGAATATGGTAAAAAATGACGGAAAAAAGCACGCGCGCTCACGAACGTGGCATAGCACTTCAGTGTCAAGCGAGATGGTCGGACGTTGGTCGGCATTTTGTTACCAAAATAGGAAAAGGCACTCGCGCACAAAACGCAAGCGTGAATCGTGGCCACTTAGGGTTTTCGAGTCTCATGACGTGCCGACATGGTCCAAAAAATACGTAAAAATGAAGGGCGGCTCACGTAATGCGGGCTACCACTTACGTATGGGCGAGATAGCGGACGTTGCCTCGGCATTTTGTTGCTAAAATCTAAAAAGCACTTGCGCCACTTAAACCATGGAAACTTTTACGACGTCGAAAAATTTTGACACTCTTTATGGAGGTTCCCGATATATCGCTGATATTACCATAAAAATTTCAAATTATTTTAAGATATGAGGAATTTTTAAAATTCAAACAATACATATATAAGGGCACATACAATCAAAGTTCGATGATAAAATAAGCAATAGATTAGATGATATTACAAGGGCATTACAACAAGGACGAACTACCTAACGAAAAGCATCGTCGTCATGGTGGAACAAATGATCGTTCGCTTATCCGGTACAAACGAGAATGATGTCATACATTTTACGTGATATTACCCGACCTGCTCTAGTATTGCGACCAACCATCTGGACATCGCTCAATCCCTACTATGAAAGAACTCCATGGGGTTCCGTAGCTTCTCCCAATTGCCGCCAATTGGGTGGCCTATGCCGCACATCTCGTGTATAAGACTTAAATTTTGGTTGTTGTTTATGTGGATTTACGCCTCCCACATGGGCATGTCATCCCGATTCGCAGCTGGCCCCTATGTTAATACCACCCGTTCGCGGATGGTCTCATGAACGAGTCAAGGATTTGATGCGTGTTGGGACCTCGGCGGCCGCTTCCCTTGTCCCTTCTTCGAGAAGAGGAACCCTCCTGCACCTCTGCTGTTGTTGGCTGCTATGAGACATGCGAGACGCCGCCTGCTTTCGCTCGCTCCACTATATGGTGCAGGAGGTGTGTGTTGGGCTTATGCTTGGACAACCTAAGCGTGCCTGCAATCAATCAAGATGCCCGCCTTGGTGGTTGCATAACACCGTAGGCGCATTCTGGTCCGCTTTTACGGCGGTAGTGGCACCACGGAGAGGGTTGCTCCCCGCTTATCCCATGCAGTTGCTCGAGATGTGGGTGGTACGCCTCCGTCCACCCAGCTTGAAGTACCAAAGACTGCTCATCCTCGGCCAAGGGGCACCCAGAGAATCTCCTATCCGCTAGATCACCTTGGCGGTATCAACCATCGCCTGTGCCATGTACGCAAACGTCGGGGCTTTGGGTGGCCCCGGAGGAGGTTCCTCCGCTGACTTGAATGTCCTTTTGAACTCCCGTGTGCGATGAACTGCTTAGAACTACTAATTTGTGAGTTTAACAAGAGTATGACGATGAAACTCACCGATTGGTTGGCCCTTGCACACCGCCCTAAGCTCGCCGATCTAGAAAAGGACATATCCCGCGGCCTCCCACCGGTGAAGTTCTCGGCGAAGCGGGGTAGGCGTCGTGGCGCTTGTTGAGAAATTCAGAGTCACGCTGTTCCTACCGTCGATCCATTGGAAGAAGCAACACCGCCCTCGTCCGAGAAAAGAAAGAACGATGCATGAGATGGTAGTGTTACCTGTATTGTGTGGACGCCATGAGGTTTACCTCGTAGGTGCGACCACGCAGAGTGAGGCGGCGGCCGTGTTCCATGGGTAGATTGCATCATCTTCGCGGTAGGTTGCGATCGCATTTGGGTCGGGCAACTCCGCAGAATCGGGCGCCGACGCAACTCCCATCCGGATATTCGGGCGGGATGACTTCGCTGTCAAGAGGCGACATAGAATGACATTGTGCCCTAATTTGTGTAGATTCGGTGACGTTTATTGCTTTGGTTTGGCTGTGTTGGATGTCTACCCCTCGGACTGTTTTATAGTGGTGGTGAGGGTTACTCCACACAACTACAAAGACTTGTCCATTTTGCGGCCCGGCATCCTCTCGTGAAAAGTCGCACGACGTGTCACCCATCATCAAAGCCGCACGACTGCCGCCTGCGGAGATTCCCCGCCACCACCATCCAAATTACTTGCATGCGGCTTTGATGATGTGTGACAGTCATGCAATTTTGATGATGTGTAGTGGCACGTCCCCCCTCTAGACGAGGACGCCCCGTGCCCCCGCCCGATCCACCTCTGACGGGCACGTGTCCCCCTTTACACGGGGACGTGGCCAGGCCCCCCGCAGCACGAACGAGGACGTCCCCAGGGCCCCCGCCCGATCCACCTCTGACGGGCACGTGTCGCCCTTTACACGAGGACGTGGCGAGGCCCCCCGCAGCATGAACGAGGACGTCCCTGGGCCCCGCCCGATCCACCTCGACGGCACGCGTGTCGCCTTTACACGGGACTTGTCACTTTCTAAGAAAAGTCGCATGACTTGTCACCCATCATCAAAGCTGCACGACCTGTCACCCACTGTCGGCCTGAGATGGGTAGTGCTGTGTCGCTTGGTGGTCTGCAGAGTTTTGTCGAATCATTTTGAGAAAGCTGAAAGTAGCTCATTGTCACATCGACATTGAAGGTTGTGGTAAGGCTGCCTATTCGGCCCACTCGAGAAAGTGTGCGAGATTTAACAAGACATGGGTGATTTGACATTATCATGAGCTACAATTAAAAATGTCGACTGACTTAAGAGAAGCCGCATCATCAGACATTTAAGATGACAACACATGAGTGATTTGACAAGACTAGTAGATGCAATAAATTAAGAAAGACAACTTCAGAGAAAGTCGGCATCGATTTATTTCAAATTTGGCAACACAAGAGTGATTTGACATGATGGGGCGTAGAACATTTCACACATAATCAAAGCCAAATGACTACATATCAGGATTGGGGCACCTCCTACGATCGTGCCTGTGTTGTTTACATAATTTGCATTTTCGCAAACCGCCCACCGTGATCACCAAGGCCCATGTCACCTTGCAACTGTGCCCTTGGCCTCCCATGTTGTGTGCGCCTAGTCGCGGGATATGGTTTCTGTGTTGGGCCTTCCATAATCTTGTAGTTCGCCCGTTGTGAACGAACTCATCTTAGGACGCCATGTGTTCTTCAAAGCATGCGCGTGTAGTAAGGCGAGATGAACTGTGATGCATCGCTCCCACCCATGTCGCGACATGCGCGAGCACATGGGAGCACGGAATGTGTTGAAGCTTCGCTTGTTGCACGTGCACGCCACTTGCTCGCCTCTAGTTGACATTGTTGTACGGTGTCCCCGCGAGATACCCGGATGCATGTTCTGCTTGCACATGACCTCAAATTTATTCGTCCCCGTGTCATAAATCCTTGTGCGGTGGAAGTCGCCTTCTTCCTTCTCTCATGCGAGCACCTTCTCCACTCTCGGTGCGTCTGCGATGACGATGCCTCGGCCGCGCTATCGCGATCTCGAAGTAATCACCACCCAGAGAATGTGAGCTCAATGATTGAACACAACGGAAGAGCGCGACACCCTTCAAGATCGTTGTTGAACGCCCGCTATGTTCGTTGTCATCACGTTGTACCTATGATGGTGTCTCGCTACCAGGCGGAAATGAATACAAGAAGGTGAGATGATTTGCGTTAAGTTATGGTTCGTCCATACCTCGCTCCGTTCGTGTCGTGGAGTAGCGCCCACCGCTCCGCTGGTTTCCCCGCGATCCACTGGCTGAAGGTGGGCCGAGTCCGAGAAACCACGGTCTGGCCTCCCACCATTTGCGAACGGAGTTGCCGCTCCCGGATTGGTCGCCCTCCATCATCTTCGTGTGGTCTCGTGTAGGTGCGTCCATATCGCGTTGAACTTGTGTGTTTGGTTCTGCAGGCACATAGCTTTGAATCTCTTGACCAGGGCCTTGTTCTTGTACCTTGTGTACAGGTTCGCACCAAGGTGGCGCATGCACCATCTTCTCTCGACATCGGGCCAGCTAGTCTCGGAGGATGTGCTGTCGTGCATGACATCCAACGCGTGGAGGATGCCTTTGTTCCTGTCCGAGACAACGCATACGCGCTCTCGGGTACCGACGACCCGGCTCTTGAGTAGAGTCAGGAACCACAACCAACTGTCATTGTTCTCGCTCTCGACGAGAGCGAACGCCACTGGGAGGATTTGGTTATTTGCATCAGCAGCCGAAAGTGCAAAGTCGCGGCCCGTGGAACTTTCCACTAAGGAATGTCCCGCCCACGCATATGACCGGTCTCATAATACCGAAAGCTTCGATGCATTGACCGAATGACCGTAATATCTCGATGAGGTACCGGTCCGCCGAGCTGATGGACCCATCTTCTAGTATGATGGGCTCATCGGCCACTGCGAACTGAGTGCCCGGTTCGTCATGGCGATCTTCCGCAGCAACCTAGGGGCATAGTTGAAAGACTCCTCGAATCCCCGAACAACATCTTCAATGCCTTCGCCGCTCTCCATGCCGTATGGTACGTGATGACCATCCCAGCCTAGTCCGACCTCCTCGATAATTTTACGGAGTCATCCCTATGTCCGCTCCAACAATGGTCACGAGGAGCCGAGCTATGAACCTCGCGTCTACAAGTCGGTTCATGTTCCTTATGGACTCCTCCGCACGATGAGGCCTATTTCTACTTATGACAAAGTAGTCCTCGTGCTTGGGTCTGTGAACCCGTACATAGAAGGGACAATCCGGGAACTTCGTGCACCTCACCTCATACGAGGAGGGCTCCGACCAGAGACGAGTGTGCTCCCGTCTTGTCGTGACGGCATAATTGCTAAGAAAGTGAATGGCCTCCGCCTTGTTACGGAAGCGTTGGCGCTTTGGACATCGCTCGAGTACCCCAATGCGGATATGTTATCAGAATCCGTGAGGGTACAATCCAACCGACCGATGGCCCGTAAGTATTGTATAGACGGTGTTGGGTCATCATTGTCCGCCGCTTCTTCATCCCCGCTCGCCGCCTTCATCATCCATGCATTCCCCATCCACCTCCCGCCTCGGCTTCTTCTTCGCCTCCCCGATACCCTCCTCTACAATTGATGGTTCGGTGGTGCATGTGATATGTCATGTTCTCATCGCCGGAGGTAGAGGCCACCTCTCCTGCTCGTGCGTGGCAATATCTCCACGTATACTCCTACCTCAAAATTCTTCTTCACCGCTTATGACATACAAAGCCCACGCTTTCATTCCAGAACGGAAGAGCGTGTACACAACCATCGAGTTGTTGGGGACAAACCGTGGGCTAACCCCATCGAAACGAACTCAGGCGTCTCAAGGTTCACACGCAGAGAGCGATGACATGTGATTTGAGCCGCCAGAGTTCATTCGGGTGGCTATTGTGCTATCTACGTAGAGCAGCTATCAACGCCACGACTCTCCGTGCAAAACTACGGGCCGTTCTCCAAATAAATTTTAACAGCATGTCCATCTGCACCAAATATCGCACTATTAATGTACTAAATACCCTAATAACACAAAAATAATACACACTCATGACGATTTCTAACTAACCTTCTCAAAGTGCATCAAGTTCAATAAAGTCGAGCAATGTGCCAATAAATCTTCCTCAAGATTACCCGCAATATGAGAATCCCGAATGAAATAAATAAAAATTTTGAACTTTGTGAAAATTTCAACAAGCTATGAGTACCAACACACTAATATCTCGCCTCCGGTCTCTCTGCTTGCCTTGCCTTGCCAACACGCTCTCTTTGCAGAACGCTACAATGCCATCGCAAGGATTTATAGCAAGGGAAAGGAAGGACGCAACTCATACTGAATCCGCTCGACGGTGCTTTTCGGTAGCGATGATCGCTTCGTGAGATTCCCCGCCACCACCATCCAAATTACTTGCATGCAGCCTGTCGCCCAGCCTTTGCCGAAACGTGAAATTTCGGGTATGGGGACATAACAGGTCATGCAGCTTTGATGATGTGTAGTGGCAGGTCGTGCAGCTTTGATGACGGGTGACTGGTCGTGCAGGTTTGATGATGGGTGACAAGTCATCCAGCTTTCATGATGTGTAGTGGCAGGTCGTGCAGCTTTGATGATAGGTGACTGGTCAGAACCGCGGGCGCAGGGCACTTAAGTCTGCATCTAAGTGATTTTGTGACATAGAATGGGGGGCTTGGCCACGTCCCCGTGTAAAGGGGGACACGTGCCCGTCAGAGGTGGATCGGGCGGGGGCCTGGGGACGTCCTCGTTCGTGCTGCCAGGGGCCTTGCCACGTCCCCGGGTGAAGGGGACACGTGCCCGTCGGAGGTGGATCGGGGGGGCCCGGGACGTCCTCGTTCGTGCTGCTAGGGGCCTTGCCACGTCCCCGGGTAAAGGGGGACACGTGCCCGTCGGAGGTGGATCGGGCGGGGGGCCTGGGGACGTCCTCGTTCGTGCTACCAGGGGCCTTGCCACGTCCCCGGGTAAAGGGGGACACGTGCCCGTCGGAGGTGGATCGGGCGGGGGGCCTGGGGACGTGGCAAGGCACCACGCCGCCGCCGAGACGACAACATGCCGCATCCCGCCGGTCAAAAGGCAGGAAGGATTGACTGCATTTATAAATGCTGACAAATGACCACCGTATTTGATTTGGACCACCGGTAGTGGTTATCTGGAGTCCAAAAGTCAGTAATACCTAACTTTGGTACATCATCTGCTCTGTGATGTGTTTCATCTGTACCTATATACTACATCAGCTACTAGCTTTGTCACACACCTATTACCTTTATCAGACTGAGACGACACCACTCTGCACCACGCTGCTCGGGCTGAGACGACAACACGCTGCACCCCGCTTTTCAAACTGAAACGACAACACGCTGCATCCCGCTTTTCAGACTCAAACCATGCTAGGGTGGAGGCTGGGAGTCCATGACTCATTTGGGTTTGCAAGACAATGAGGGTTATGTTAGAGAGATTGCTCCTCGTGGTTCGAACTCGCTAGGATGGCGCTTGAGAACCCATCGATCGGATCTCTTCCGAGTTGCGGAACCAGATCGCGTTGAAGTTGATACTCTGTCCCAAGCAATGGCTCATGGTTTCCGAACCGGATACCTATTCGGATCAATAGTCCCGTCCGAGCAAATGATGTTATGGTGCGGGTTGGTAGCCCCGCCATTGTGTGCCATTTGGGTTGCATAACCATATGGAGATTGACAACCTAACCAAAGCAGATCATTCAGACACCTCCAACAAATGTTTCCACCCCAAGACTCATAAGGGATCTGTCAAGACGTGTTCAGCGAATACCCGTTCCCTCAGAAAGAAACAAATACACCATTATGGACACTATTGCTCATATAGACAATATAATTCTTAACATCATTAAGTAAATCTTTATGTGTCTCCGGGATCATAATAAACCCAAATATGTAAAATCATTTAATGTTGAACTCAATTTAACAGATTTGCTTTATGATCATTAATGAACCTTGTTATGGCTATTAACAAAATAATAGTATAATGGCTCAAAAAATGATAAATTAATTCATATTAGGTTCCTAAAACAAGAAGGACCCATGTGTGTAAAAATATGCAAAGTAAGATTTAATTTGCATGTTCTTAATGAAAGGAAATATTAATTTTGGCAATGAATAAATAGGTAATCTATTGCAATTAAAGTTAAAATAATGCCAAACCAACCATAAAACACTCCATGGGTTATTCCTCGCTAATACTTGGAAAATGAATCAAAGATCATGTATGGTGTAGTTAGAAACTTAAAACTAAACTTGGCCGATTTAAGGTTTGCAAGTGTGGTCATTTAGTCTGCTTCAACGATAGATAAAATAACTCATCCAAATACTAAAATCAAGAAAATCAGTTTAGAAACGCTGTACAAAGTTTATACTACCATGATCTGTAAAAGAATCATATTCCATTAAGGTTTGCCTATTAATCTCATTAGATCAAAACCCTTAAGTGATTAACCTTTTGATTCACTTTTGGCCGATTCCAATAACGTTAACTTTACAATATCACTTAAGTCTTTTCAACAATGAATATAATGTATCAGCCAAAGCCTAAAATTTATAGAAATAGCTTAGGATTGTTATACAAAGTATAAATCATGGTGTTATGAAGAAATAACCAAAATTCATCATGTTTTGCATATTAATCCTAATAGCTAAATAACCCTAAGTAATCACATTGCTTTAGGCCTTAATGCAAATGATGTTATCTTTAGGTAATAATGAAGGAATCCGTAGTTAAGTTATTTTTATCACCAGAACCTTCTCAAATGTACGAATGATCTGCTGGTTGGGGCTGTTAATCTCCATATGGTTATGCAACCCAAATGGCACACAATGGCTGTGGCTACCAACCCGCACCATAACATCATTTGCTCGGACGGACTATTGATCTGAACAGTATCCGGTTCGGAAACCGCGAGCCATTGCCGGGACAGAGTATCAACTTCAACGCATCTGGTTTCGCAACTCGGAAGAGATCCGATCGATGGGTTCTCAAGCGCCATCCTAGCTGTGTTCGAACCACAGAGCAATCTCTAACATAACCCTCATTGTCTTGCAAACCCAAATGAGTCATGGACTCCCACCTCCACCCTAGCATGGTTTGAGTCTGGCGGGATGCGCGTGTTGTCGCTTTGATCAAAAGCGGATGCAACGGTGTTGTCGCTTTCGATTTGAAAAGGGGTGCAGCGTGTTGTCATCTCAAACCGAGCAAAGGTGCGAGTGGTGTCGTCTCACCGATAAAGGTAATAGGTGTGTGACAAAGCTAGTAGTCGATGTAGTATATAGGTACAGATGAAACACATCACAGAAAGCGTATGATGTACCAAAGTTAGGTATTATCGACTTTTGACTCAGATAACCACTACGGTGGTCCAAATCAAATACGGTGGTCATTTGTCAAGATTTATAAATGCAATCAATCCTTCCCGCTTTTCTTTTGTGGCATGTGTTATAATCTCACTTTAATAGATTTGTTGATTATATGATTCACCGCCATGTCCGATGCTTGTCTGCTTATTCATGTAGATCTAGATGTCGGTGACTCTGAAAGGCTTCGATCTCAAAAAGATAACCAAAATTCATCATGTTTTGCCAATTCACGAGACAAAGCAAGACAGAGCGGTCACTTTTGCTGTTTTTCTGTCTCGATGCGCGGCGCGAATCGAATCGATTCTCTTCGACCGGCCCAGCGCAAAGCACCTAGCGAACGCACGCCAGACGAGACGCTGCGGCGACGTCAGCGGCCAGCTACGAAATCTCGAAGCGCGCAAACACCAGCGGACGTCAGGCAGACAGCATGGCGTTTTTCCACGCGTCGATTTTTTCATCCGGACCCCAGCCTGTCCTCTGCGCGTGCAAAGACCCCCCCATCCACCTCTGACGGGCACGTGTCCCCCTTTACACGGGGACGTGCCCAGGCCCCCCGCAGCACGAACGAGGACGACCCCAGGCCCCCCGCCCGATCCACCTATGACGGGCACGTGTCCCCCTTCACACGGGGACGTGGCAAGGCCCCCGGCAGCACGAACGAGGACGTCCCCCGGCCGCCACGTCCCCGTGGGCGCCGGGCGGCAGGCTTCGCCCCCTGCCGCCGGGCGCCACGGGTCGGCACTGCCCGGCGGGCGTGCTTTCGCCCGCTTCGCCGCTAAGCCGCCACGTGGGTCGTCGCCGGCGGCGTATGCGTCTCGCCGCTTTCTTGCCAAAGCCGCCACGGGGATCGGTCGCCAGCGAGGCGCCCTCGCCACTGCTTCCCGGCGCCACGTGGGTCGGCACTGGTCAGTAGGCTGTGCTTTCGCCGCCCAGATATAGATACATCTGCATTAAGCGGTTACGCTTCGCTTCCTTGCGCCCTTCAACTTTCACTTCTTCATCTTCTTCTCTAAGCCTTTTGCCTTCTTCGTCTCCATGGCGCCCTCCATCCGCCTCCACCGCGACTCATACACTGTGAAGAGGATGGCCATCATCGCTACCGAAGGGCACCTTCCGCTCGCCGGGACCTCCACGCCTTGTGCCTCTCCGACGAGATCGCCGCCCACACCTAGGCACTAATGGTGGCTCGGTCCCGCCTTTCTCCGACTTCTTTCTCACCATCCTCCATTTTTATGGGGTCCACCATCTTCACCTCACCCCAACTCCATCGCCTTCCTTTCCATCTTCGCATACCTCGTGAAATGTTCATGGGGGTGATGCCGAATCTTCCCTCTTCCGCTACTTCTTCATCTTGTCGCGCCCCACCGACAACGAGGTAGTGGGAGTCTATTTCCGTCTTCGACGGATGGCCTCCGCTACATTGCCTTCCACCAGATCCAATCGAAGGCATGGCGCAGCATCGGTCAGACATCAACGGCGACAATGAGTCGACGCTTATGCGGTGCTCACGAGCAATGAGGCCTCCGAGAAGCCCCAGAACTCGCGGTCAAGAGATGGCAGAGTTTCGCCATGGCGGCCCGCGTCAATAGATCGCGGACGCCGGATTAATCGGGCGTTGTGACCCGACTTCATGTCCCGAGAATCGGCTTTCGCCGCCGCGTCCGCCTGCATGGCAATATACGGCGACGACGACGAACGCGCGACGCGGGCTCGGGCGTAAGTCTTAATTTTCCTTTAGCTTTTTCTCGCGACATGCTTTTTTCGGGGTTTCGCATCAACCGGCAGCCACCCTTTGTCTTTTGCCAGCGCGGAAACCCGGAGGAGTCGATCCTCGGAGATGGGTCGCCGCTAATGCAAGCAGCCCTGGCAACAAGATTTTCGGCGGCGCGCGCCGCCCGACTTGGAGCACGCGAGCGCCGCAGTTGTCGTTGTTCCCGCCGATGGACTCCACAGGCTCGCCAGGTGCCACCCGCGTTCGCCGGTGATTAGGGATACGACCACCGCCAACGATCGGCCACGAGCAAGCGGCCATTGCCCCGGACGCCACGGGCTCGGACCCAAGAGGGTCCGGTCACGACCAAACTCTGCCACCGCCCCGACAGCATTCTTCATTAAGGGCGGCGGCAGAGACCGCCCACCATGACTTCACCTCCGGTCGACGCCTCCGCCAGCGCCAAAGACCGGTTCCTTCACCGACACTTTCTCCCGGCCGGTCCCAACGATCATGGCGCCAATATCTTCGACCACGGAACCTGTGCCACCGCCCATCGTGGTGGCCTCACGCTCCGATGGTCGCTTTAGCTTGAGGGCCGCCAAGGGCGCCCTCAAGACGCACCGAGGGCGCAGACGCCTAACGCCGCCGAGGCGCAGATGCCTCCGCCAGATGCCTCCCCGCCGCAGTGAGGGCCGAGGAGGACGCCCCAAAGACCAGCGCTCCGGGCGCTTTGCCCTCGCGCCGCCATTGCCCCGCCGAGCGCTTGGTCGAGCTCTTCACCGAAGTTTGGCGATATTCATGCCGCTCTGGCACCGCTATCGCTACCGCCACGAGCATGGGGCCCAGACGCCCAAAGAATTGGCGTCGATGGCGCGAGTTGGAGCGGAGCGAGAGAGCGCAGCAATGCTTTAAGCGCAGAGAGGGCCAACACGACCGCCATGCGGCGGACGTCGCGGAGAGAGTCAAGAGCGGCCCAGAGGGCCGAGGCGGCGCGAAGACTTCGAGCTCGAGTCCTTCCGCTGCGGCGCAACCTCGCCATCATGCTCAAGAAAGCCTTCCAGCATTTAAAAGGTGCTCGAACCTTGGGGTGGCGCCAATCGCCGCCGAGGACTCATGCTGCCGCAGCCGCCCACGCGACCAACCAGCCGCGGAGGCACTCGGGCTGCTGAAGCCCTTGCCGCCCGCTTCGCCAGAGAGGGCGGAGGTCGCGATCATGACCGCGACCTACGCGCCGCCGCGCCAGCGCGCGCCGCCGCCGATCCCATGGCGGTGGTGACGACCGACATCGAGGGAGACGCGGCGAAGAAGTGAGGCGCTGGCGCTGCCGCCGAACACGTGGCGGATCGCGCAAGTAGAGCGGCCGATCATGGACGCTCCACTCCGCTAGCCGTGGAAGGCGATGACGGCGGCGAGCTCGACTTCGGCAACGATGCGTGAAGGGCCTGGCAACCTTGTTGTTCTTTTTAGTTGTATTTCCTTTTGCTAACCTGCTCTGCGTGTACGACTACTTGGGCACAATTCAGCGAAATGTGGATATTTCTTAGTTAATGTTACCTGCAAGCTTATCTGTTTTGTATGCTCGAATTTGCCGGGTTAGATCGTTAGGCGACCAAACTTTACATAAAAAGCGTTCTTGCATGATCTTACGTTCTTGCATGATCTTACGTTCTTGCATTTTAGTTCATTAAGTGTTTGCAATTTAATAGTTATAATATCGAATTCAAGATGCAAAAATTATTTAGATTAATAGAATGAATCTAAACATCAATTTGTTGTATCATGTACATGTGAATAGTATTCATTTCTTAATTAACATTGCATAAGATTTAGTTTGAATACACTAGACCTATTATGATAGGTTACTGCTTATATCTTCGTGCTTTTTAATAAGGTTCTGGTAATACAAACATCTTAATTATAGATTTCTTCATTGTTATGGAGTCATTAACTCACATTACCAAGTTTGGCAATCATAATACTTTAGGTTATTCTGCTAACAGGATTAATATTTAAAGCATAACTAATAAGATTATTTGTACATATTATGGTAGTCTATACTTTGGAGGACGTTTCTAAATTGATTTTATAAATTTTAGGGCTTAGATGATTCATTATATTTATTTCTGAAAAGGCTTACGTGGTATTATTAAGTTCACGTTACACGAGATCGGCGAGAATGGAGAACCGAATGATTAACACTTAAGGGATTTTGCTCTAACGAATTTTATATGACAAGCAAATCGTAATTGAGATGTTTTTCTATGCTTTGGTTGCCCATATACCAGGGTATGTTTCTGGACTATTTTCCCCAAAATTTATGTTTAGTCCAGTAGTTTTACAAGCCACCGAAAAGGCTTAAGTATTTCGAATCGCATGGTTTGTGAACGCTACTGGTTCTTGCTTTAGTAGGATTCATAAAAAAGGCAATTTATAATTGACATATTATTCTGGAATATGGTATTATACGTACTAAACAGCTATTTTTTAACATTTACCTTCAAATTTACATTTAGACGACATACATTACATATTGTCGAAAAGGTTTAAGTAATATGGTTTTCGTGCAGTTTGTGCTCACCTAAGGTATTTATGCAACAAGTTTTATATGTGAAGAAGGTTATAAATGAAATGTTTCTCCAGATTATGGTAGTACATATATCATATAATGCTAGTGAACTATCTTTCACTATTTTTCCTTTATATAAGATATTTTACTGGTTGCCAAAAAGCTTATATGACCATTTTGGCTAGTTGTTGGTCTGCAAGTGAAGTCGTGAGTTCAATTGATTCAAAAGTGGTCTTAACAATTTCGAAATTTTGTAGAAATTTTTTGTTGACAAATTTTATTACAGCTTTTTAATTTTTGAGCTATGTAATAAATTGCAAAAATTTTGTAAAAATTATATTTATGCATCCTATGTGTCCTATTATTTTATAATATTATTTTCTTTAGTATGTTGTTTCATATTTGCATGTGTTTCTTTAATGTATTACTTTGGGTATTTAAAAGTCCTTAATTCAAAAATCAAACCCGCTTAAAAAATCAAATCACTTTATTCATATTTCTTGGATTTTGGGATGTTACTGATCTTGTAAAAAAATGTCATTGTCTCCTTGGCGCTGGCCCACCCCGCCTTCTAGTGAAGTCCTCTGGGGTGTATGAGTCTGGGCATGTGTCTCCTCCGATCCCATGACTTTGTGATGGCCCAGACTCCCGTGCTGCTGGTTGGTCGAAATGCTCGTCTTGTGGAAGGAGGCCCGGTTGGAATGTGTACTGTCCTCCGCTCGCATGGATCTGGTTGTACCATGCACTTGCATCCTCTGTCCCTAGGGGAGCCGTATAGAGTACGTCGGCTGCTCCATGTGAGGTCCCCGCCTCGTAGGGAGGAGGTCCATGCTGCTGCACACCAGCAAGTAGCCCAGCAGTGAAGGTAGGGGCGGACATGAAGTCAAACTCAAAATCTCCGGCTTCGCTCCAGTGTTGTGTGTGACTCATGTCTGTCCCGAACGAGTGTGATAAATGGGGCACCTCCGGTCGTGAGGAAGGACCGGGTCCTTCGTCATGGTGTGCGAAGGCCGCAGCTGGTACTTCAACGGGGGGGACAGAACGACGTCGCGATGAATGGCTCGGTGCATGGGACGTGGATGCACGACGTCCAGCGTCGTGCACGTCAGCACCGGAGGGACGACTCGTGCAGGACCGCCTGGCCTGTGAGTTACGAGCAGGGTCCATGGGAGCATCTTCATAGCTGCGGGCGGGAGGACGTGAAGATCCTCCAAGACGACGGATCGCCGAGAGGACTCGGGACCCCCTAGACGCGAGGTACCGTCTCATCTGATTTCCTGGTGACGAGGAGCTAGAGGTGCCTGCAGTTTGGGCCGCAAGTTGATCCGCTTGGGAATATAGCTCCGATGCCTCCTGGGTCTGCATGGTAGTATGGGGTATTAGAACTTGGGTAGAAAAATTTAACGAAAGGCATTAGTACGATATTGGGAGTACCAAAATATGGACTTGTCGAGTTCGGTCCTCTGGATAGTCCATGGCTCTTTCCTCGACCTCGACCTCCCCTTCGAAGAAGTGGGACGCGTGCGCACGGTACCATCTAAGGTAGTTGTCATATTCCGAGGGTCATATGGCCCGAGGGATGGACAACCTCTGGCGCCTCTGTCCATCCATCGTATAATATGCGGGCGTGGGCGACGGTCCAGCTTCATCATGCGGCGCACTTCCTTCGCTTCTCCTATAATCGCAAGGACGTAAGATTTTGAAATTTGCATATAGGGGCAAATATTTAAAATAATTAAATGCATACCCATGAGAGTCCCCGTCATGATCTTTGCCGAACAGGACTAGTTGCCGCCACCGAATCGCCTCTCGATCCGTTCGGCGAGTAGACCTCGACCACGCTCATGTACGTATGAAGCACGTAGTCATCCACGTGCCGTGGTCGATCCGTGCAACAAGAAGAGATACGGTCGTCGATCGCAAGCTCTTCGCTCGCTCCATGGTCCATGGATCCCGGTGACATGTTCTGCGGTCGGCAAGTCCAAGTCGGCGATAACACGCATGTAGCTCGGCGTGGTCACCAAACCGACAACCATCGTAGCTTGGCGTGAATCCAACGGTGCCCCATTGTAGGGCGAGTATTCTCCGGCATGTCATCTTGTACGACAACAGTAGTACCTCCCACGCACCTCTGCCGAGATCGGAGGTACTCCCAACTCCACATCTCAAGGAGTTGCGGGCATCCATAATAGTGCCCCCGTAAGTATGCCGCTTGCATGCATCGCACAAACCACGGTAGGTGTCCGCTAGATCACAGATCCCCAAATGGTCGATGTCATTAAGGTTGCCGCCTAATCGACGAAAGCAATCCACACGATGTCGCGGAAGATGATGTCTCCGTGATGCGTCGTGAACATGACACCACCCAAAGAAGTAGTACAGTACACTTCGTGAGTGGCGCCCACCAGTATCTTCGTCGGCATCGAGGGCATAGATTGTATTCCCAGTAATCCTCGTAGCCAAGTCATGGAGACACCATTTTCCTTCGTTAGTCAGAGGGACACCGAACCTGCATGAACTCCGGATTAAGAGAGTCCATAATATCGTGTACATTACAGACATGAAATAACGTTATGTCATGTAATACCTCTCCCCGATGTACTGCAGAAAATGCTGTTTGCTGGGTCGAGGAAGAACCAACGGCTGTCCCCTGATGGGCAGGCCGGTTAGCATGGCCACATCCTTCAAAGTGATAGACATCTCACCGAACGGTAAGTGAAAGGTGTGTGTCTCTGGCCGCCATCGGTCGACGAGACCGGTGAGAAGTGCACAATCGATGGCAGGCATGGGCGTGGTCAAGCCTCCTGCGAGCTGAGCCCCATCCATGAGGAGCGCAAATGGTAGTAGACCTGCACGAGCTAGTCGAATGTGGAATCGATAGTCCAGCTTTTTTATCTTGTGCAGTGATCGGCTTGCAAGAGGGTCCAACTGAAACATTAACGACAAAGTGGTTATGCATCTTCAAAAAAAGTGATGGCACGTAATTAGTAATGCGTCGGACCATAGTTCCTGCAGAAATTGGCCTCGCACGATGTCGGGCATCGACTGACTCACTGAGTAGCTCCGGGACTGCAATGGCCACCATCACGTGCTGCTCAAACGAAACGGCTCAGAACATACCGTGCAAAATAGCAGGCTACAACAACTACACAAAAATAAGTCGCTACAACAACTACACAAAAATAAGTCGCTACAACAAATAGATAAAATAATGTCGCTAATACAACTGCAAAAAAATTTGATCGGTACTAGAAGCGTCTACATATTATTATCACATTATAATTTTATGTCATGCTACTAGAACGCTTATTCTACATATTATTTTAGTACTACAAGAATATCATAGTAATGTTCCTACTGATTAAAAACTACCTGTGAAGTCGTGATGAAGACCGAAATTTCTTCGATCTCTTCTCTATGAACTCTCTCTTTTCTCAACGCTCTCGGAAATAATGCAAGAGCTCAGGATCGGTTGATCTCGCTCTGCGTCGTCATTTATAGAGAGGAAATGAGTCCGGCGTGTGACTCCGCTTCACCGGGGCGGATTTATGACGCCATGCGGTTCTCAACGCTGTGAAGATTCTCGACAACGCAAGACAAGACTCGATTTCTCTGCATGCGAGGCGTTGAATGGATCACTTTCTCGCATGAGAACGCATGCATGTGGGCGGACCTGTGTGTTTCTCCACACGTAACGCATGCATGCCACCAAAGCATGAGAATGTACAGACATAGCACAAAACCCAAGGGCGAAAGCATGATTGCGGTACCAGCAGATTGCACGGTTTGGGAATCGCTGGCATGCAACGATATTCGCCTGACGCGGGACCTGGACATTGCATGCAACGAATATTGCATCCGGCGTGAACATCGGCATGCGGTGGGGCCGAGCGGCTTTTAGCCGGAAAATGAGTTTCCGGGTATGGGGGCCCCACCCCATACCCGGAATTTGAGTTTCCGGTAATGGCATAGCCGGAATTTGAAATTCCGGGTATGGGGTGGGGCCCCCATACCCGGAATTTGATTTTCCGGTTAAGGGTTAGCCGGAATTTGGTTTTCCGGGTATGCGTAGACGGATTTTCAGGTTCCGGGTAAGACTGGGTTTTTTGTAAATACGCAAACATGTTGTATCGATTTGTAATTACGGACCGTAAGTTGTACTGTATTCCAAAATTTCCGTATGAAATGGGTTATGTTAGGTTGGTATAAAGTGGGTCGTATAAGACGGATCATGCTGGGTTCAAGAACTAGACATGATGGACGACATAGCTCGGTACGACACTATAGCACTAGTCGTATCGGGCCCGATAACCTATGATATGAGGAAAAAGCTTAGTATGAAGGTCACCGACCTACAGAGTATGAGTGTTATGGACGTACCCAACAGCATGAACATCACCCCTGCCGTCGACACTTGAGAGAAACGAGTTAGTTTTCTCTCTCACCCGTCTCTCTCAATTTCTCCCTCGCTCATCCGTCGCTTTCAATCTCGATTGCCTCTTTTCCTCACTCTCTCGTTGCCCTCGTGTTCAACACATCCCTCTCATTCTAAGAATAAATAAATTTTAGTTTTTTTCCATAATATTTGTGTTCATTGTCTTAACTCCATATGTCTCCGGTTTCTTTCCTCTCGTTACAATAATGCAAATGGGTTGGGTCTGGGCTGGCACGGCACAAAGCAAGCATGAAACGCAAATGAACCGTGATTGGACTCGCCGAATGTGAGCCGGCCCGGCCCGGCACGGCGGGCACGACGAGTCGTCGCAGACCGGCAAGGTTCAGGCACGAAGCATGATGGGCCCGTGCCAAGCCGACCTGGCCCGGCACGACGCCCACCTCTAGTTACAATGCATTCATGATCTTTTTACTTTCGAGGCAAAATTTTGTGTAAATTTCGCAGAACTGCACGTTATTTGTACAAACTATGGGAAAACAATATATTTTAGTTCCTATTTCATAAAACTATATATTTTAGAGAAATTTGTTTTACAAAACTACAAGTTTTTTTTATAAATTATCAGAAAACTACATAATTAAGTTTCTATTTCACAAAACTACAAATTTTAAGATAACTTGTATCACAAAATTATAGGTTTTAGAATTAATTATTTCTTGTAACGGGTCTGACAGTCTGCGTCTACATGACAGCCTTATGTGTGAGTGAAACAAAAAATAAGGGTGTGCGAGACCGCTATATAGGTCCACATTGTCATACTTGTTACAAGAAACGGCCAATTCTAAAATATGTACTTTTGTGAAACAAGTTTTTCTAAAATCTATAGTTTTATGAAATAGAAACTAAAATCTGTAGTTTTCTAATAGTTTGTAAAATAAATCTGTAGTTTTGTGAAACAAGTCATTCTAAAATTTGTAGTTTTAAAACATAGAAGCTAACATCTGTAGTTTTTTTATAGTTTGTATAAGAAACATGTAATTTCATGAAATTTACTCCAAAATTTTATTCTTTTTTATTCGATGAAATATCAAAGAAAAAAATTCCCTTTTTTTATTTGAGCATCTAAATTATATGGTTTTGTTTGATCCACGCCATTTTGTTAGTTTGATTGATGGTATTCTGGCGTGGCAATTAACTCTTGCCGTACGTCGGTGTCAACATGGGTGGTAACGAAGCCGATAGTTGTGAAAATACATGATGTGTTTGCGCTGGTATTATGAAAATAATGTTATATATAAAGTATTTTCTCTACTTCCAGAGTAGTTATATACGTGTGTAATGTATGATTGAGATGATTCGGAAGATCACAAAAATGGGATAAAGTTGCATGGGCTGAGATAGTATAGTAGGCTAGAGGAATTACACGATCTTAGTTAAGATGTAGAGGAGGTTACAATTACACGAGTTAAGAGCTTAAGATTAACGTGGAAGGGAAAAAAAATAAAGGAAACAGCGAAAATGGGAAATAGAGTGTTGTATGATCATGTGTTACACATGTTCCTTTTCCATTATACAGTGAAATCAGATCTGTTGTATGATCGAGAATGCACAGAGATCACAGTCAGGCAATTTATTTGAGATGTTTTGGTCATCATAAAATGGCAGGTCGTATCCTTAACGTTGTAGTCTTGTACGAATCCATAGGCAACTACTTCAACATCGATCTTACAAAATCTATATTTTTTTTGATAAAGGAAGATTTTATTAATCTCAAGAAACTTACATCGAGACAATTACAAAATCTATATGAGCCTTGCAGGCACGAACTGCCTTGATTTGACCGACTGCCTAGAGTGTGTGTAGCCGGCTTGGCCGGTTGGACCATAGGCTAAAGGCATGTACAATGGATATTAATTGCTGGCCCTAAAAATTGTCATATAGGCAGTAAAGCTGACGTGGAGGAGAGAGATGGGAAGGAGAGAGAAACAGCATGAAACAACGACTCTTGGTGCGAGGATCAAAAAACAACGACGCTAGAACCGTCTGTTGGAGAGCCAGCCGGCCCTAACATCTCCTACTGTAAGGGCAGTCCCAATGCATATAGTTTCTATAACTTCCATATCATCTAGACACTACATGTAGAAACTATGCTCCCAATGGATAGTTTCTTCAAAATAAACTCTCATCCAATCTCCTCTTTTCTCTTATTTTCTCACCCAATCCCCTTTTTCCCTTTCTTGGTACTTGTGTAGAAATGGTTTCTGCATGAGAAATGGTTTCCTTCTCTTTCATCATTAACTCTACCTCCACATCACCATTTTGCTTACATGGCAACCTAATTAATGCTATGGAAACTATCCTAATCATCCCATTGGGATTGCCCTAAAAGAGGTGTATGCAGAAAATTAATTATCAAGATTTAATGAAGAGACAGCTTTAGAGACTGCCCTTTGAATACGAACTGACTCTTACTGACGTGGACTGTCTAGAAAATTGAGTCGGACTCAATCTTTGTACATGCCCTAATTGTTCTTGAACTATGGTCTAATGAATCAGTTGGTTTTGGTCTATTTAAACTGATCTTTTGATTCTAGGCCTTCGGCCATGGCTCGAAAGGTATGAGGCCTAGCTCTGCTACTGGCTTACAGCAACAGTGTAGCTAGGTGTTGGCTTCTGCTCATCGTTGATCCGGAGCTAGTTGGTACTTTTCTACTTCTTGGAATTCTCCAAACCAGGCATGGATCCCTATACTTACATTAGTACCAACACAAAAGATTACTAATCTGATTCATTTATTGAGTCGATCAGATCTCGTAGCTAATGGTTTAACAAACCATACCCCCCCGATTCCACATGTAGGTTATTTTAGACTTAGGCACAAGGATTTAGGAGACAGGTGAAATGATAACTTTACCCTTAATCATTCTCATGTTGTGTGTGCAATCAATGTTGTGAATTCACTCTCCCCCTCTCGAGCTCATTTAGTGATAAAATTAAAGAAAGGTAAAACAGGAAAAAGGAGGCAAAAATGCCTCGAAATTATATTTAGGAAAAAGTAGAGAATGTTAAAACAACCTACGTTTGGAATCAGAGGGAGTAGAGTATAGGATTCTACAACCCATAGTTTCAGATCTCTATACTGCCGACGACTTCTTCGGTTTGCAGAAGGGAAATGAATGCCAGTTACAGAAACCAACAAAAGATTCGACTTGTTTTCCTTTTGACTTGTTTTTTTTCTTTTCTTTTCTTCTTCTCTGCAGAGGCAGCACAAGTTGCACAACAAGATCCAACTTTGACAGTAGGGTGAAGACAAGTGAAGCTAACATAATAACAAAGTGAAAAGTCGGTGCCCTCTGTCCTAGTACAAGTGTCGGTGCCATGCAAATGGAAAGATAACTCCTACACGAGTATTCATAAAACTTACAGAGTCATCATGGCTAAGAAGCTCATATGTGTGGACATTTTTTTCTGCATTGCAGAGGTAACTTTCAATCGCTTGTCATCTCTCTCGCCGTCGGCAACCCCTGAAAACGATAGGAAAGGAAGCAGAGTACGAAGCGACACTGTGAGTATACTAGTCAGAGATGCAAGTACTGTGTGCCTTAATCAGAATCGTAGTACGTATGGATGGTACGTGTGCAAGGCAAAGTCCCAAATCAAGAATCGGTTCAGTGTTGTTTGCAAGATGGGAAGCACACAGTAAGAACATGTTCATGTGATCGGCGTGAAAATGCCAGCCAGCTGCCCAGCTTGTTTCTGCACCTTAGCCAACGTTTCTTCAGAAGGAACACTTGCAACACAGAAGAAAACATTTGTGGCCTCGATGAGGCAAGAGTGCCGTTTACACCATAGCTCTTGCTACAGGGCCTTCGCTTTCTCTGCAATCGATAGAGGAAAAAAAATCATGGTCATCGTCACCAACTCACCCCGAACAATACAGGAGTGTGATTAAGGCAACACTAAAGCGCCATACGAGCAATGACTATCTTACCACTTTATTTGAACTATCAATTTGGTCCTTTGGGATTTCTAGGCCTTGCTAAAGCAACCTATCATTCCATTTCTGCTATCATCGTTATGCAGCAGTAGTGAGATTAGGGGTGGAAAAATAGCTCGAGGCTCGCGGCTCGGCTCGGGCTCGGCTCGGCTCGGTGCGGCTCGGCTCGGCTCGGTGCATCAACGAGCCGAGCTCGAGCCTACCGTCTGGCTCGGTACTACAATGAGCCGAGCCCGAGCCGACTCGCGAGCGGCTCGTTGGCTCGTTAGGCTCGGTAAAATTCAGATATTGAAATCACTTTCACTAATCACTAATCATTAATCGATCACTAATCATTAATCGATTATCCAAATTACATGAGGCTTAATTTTAATATAAAATTAGCCACAGCCCACAGACATTCAATCGGCTTGGCATTCATACAGTCATATTGAACAAGGAACATACTTGAGAGTTGACGCAATGAGGCGGACCCACATGCCAGGTGGCTCACGAGCCGGCTCGGCTCGGCTCGAGGCTCGACCGAGCCCGAGCCGAGCCCGGTTTTCAGCTCGATAAAGACAATGAGCCGAGCTCGGCTCGGCTCGGAAACTGACGAGCTCGGTCGAGCCGAGCCTGGCTCGGCTCGGCTCGGCTCGATTCCACCCCTAAGTGAGATGCATGAACTTGAGAGATGACAGATCGTCAGTGTCTTATTACTGGAACCACGAGCAGACTGGCATTACCATTCCGTGGAGTGGAGTTGTGCAAGAGATATGGGCATCCCCATGTGTAAGGACGGCATCTGCTTTCGACTCACGATGAGTAAGGACTCTTCTTTGGTTGGTTAATGGTTATCATGCATGTCTATGATCCTGCGTTGTGGAAAACTTTAACTGCCTTTACCTCTGGACGATTCTGTCGCTTCCTTGCAGCTTGGTTTGGGAATAATAAGACCCAATTTAGCTGCCAATACCGAGCTTGTTGTCTTTTTTGACGACCTAATTAGCCTAGGGTAATGACAATAACACTGTCATTATACCAAGATAATTATACGAATCTCAGTATAGTGGTTAATAAAATATCGGGAACTGTTCTTGCTATTTTTACTTTGTTTCTTCCCTGGCTCACGTGCACCGCATTGCAAGCGTTAGCCAAGCATTCAGCCTTTTGTTTTTTTTTTTATGAAGGAAGATTTTATTAATTTCAAGAATATTACATCGAGAAGATACAAGTCTTGAAATTTCTCCCAGCCTCATCAGCCTTTTGTGATGCAGATGTTTCATCAGCAGCAGGCTTTGCTTGGTCGCTGTTAAATTCGGTAATGTTAAAAGGTGAATCAAGTATCATTGTAGCTGTTTGATCCTCAGCGATTCTTTGAGCCTTCCCTTCTGCAACAGTAGCAGGGCTCACTAAACAGTTTTCTTCTGGAGAACAAGAAGTTTTAGGATCTTCATTGATTACTTCGGGCACTTCACTTTGCACAGCATTAGCATCTGATGCCAACTGATCTTTTTCTGACAAATAAGCAAAAGCAGGATTATTGGGTGGTTCTTCCAGTCATATCATAGTTATCTTCTTATAAGGGAGCAATGATCAAACATGACATATAAACATCTTCAGTGATTCTTCTGGGATTTTCTTGCACAACAGGGATCGGATCGAGTTGAGTGCACACTCCTCGGTGGACAAACATTCAGATTCTTCATCATTTGGTTTGGTAATTTCCTAAATGGGCTTTAGATCTCATTAATTCTCGCATGGCTAATTGCCTTTGAGATGACTATGAAGGACATAATAAACTTCATCTCGCCAGTTGGCATCTAGTGTGTATGGAGAAGGATTATGGTGGTCTTTGGTATTCCTAATATTAGAGATTTAAATATGTGTCTTCTTGCTTCTTGGGTAAGAAGATTCTGTAAAAACGAGAGTAAGCTTTGGATTGATTTGATCAAGTATAAATATCAAACTGAGAAGCCTAACATCTTTCTTTCAGATTCTAATCATGCTTCAGTTTTTTGGAAAGGGATTATTTGGGCTAGCAGGCTACCAAATTTGGTTATAAGTGGTTAGTTGGGAATGGTTCCAAGGTCAGGTTTTGGGAGGACATTTGGTTTGGTAATTCTTGTTTGGCTGTTCAATTTTGGGATCTCTATATGCTAGTTAACGAAAAAGGAGTTACAGTTGCTGAAATTTGGGATGGCTCTAATGTTAAATGTACTTTTTGGAGAACATTCTATGATACCATGTTAATCAAGTGGTTTGAGCTGGTTGAGGTAGCTAATACCCTTAGGCTTACTGATGAGGAGGATGCTTTAGTTTGGCAATATAACAGTAATGGGATCTATTCAGATTAAATCACTTTACGTTTTTCTAAACTTTAGGGGAGTGATTCCAATTTTCATTCTCGTAGTTTGGAGTTTGCATTTTCCTCACAAAATTCATTTCTTTCTTTGGCTTATTTCTTATAACAAAGTGATGACGAAAGATAATTTGTTAAAAAGAGGTTTGGATAAAGGTTTTTGCTGTAGCTTTTGTGATGATCCAGAATTTGTTATTCATCTTTTCTTTGAGTGTGTTGTGGCTAAGAGTATCTGGAACTTGATTGGTGATTTCTTTGGGCTAACTATTGGTTATAACTATGAATCTGTTGCCTGTTTTTGGATTAGTAATAATAAAAATGTTGTTTTGAACACTATTTGTGTTGCTGCACTTTGGAGCATTTGGAATGCTAGGAATGACATGATTTTTCGTTGTCAGGGTTGGATAAGTGTCAAAACAGTATGAAGTGAAGACATGTGTTATTGGAGGTAATCACAACTTGACTGATCTCATGGACGGATTACAAGTTATATAGGCCAGTCTTCACCCGGTTTATAGAAACAGATATCCGGGGAGACGGCCATGCGTCAGGCGCAAGTCAAGGAGATAAAATAGGAGATCCAACTGTCTAACACCCCCCCCCCCGCAGTAGGAACGTCGGTGGAACGGACGTTCATGCTGGACCGAAACTCCAAGAACACAGTGGACGGAAGTCCCTTGGTGAAGATGTCGGCAAACTGGGAAGAGGTAGGAACGTGGAGAACCCGAACAGCGCCGGCAGCTACGCGTTCCCGGACGAAGTGAAGATCGATCTCGATATGTTTGGTGCGTTGATGCTGCACCGGGTTCGTCGAGATAGACAACTAGGGTCAGAACAGCCGAGCTCGGCGAGCTGGCGGCCAGGCTCGAGCTCGAGAGAAGCTCGAGCCGAGCTCGAGCGAGCCGAGTTAGGGTTCGAGCTTCGGAGCCGGGCTCGAGCTCGGCTCGGCCGCTCGAATAAGCTCGAGCTCGGCTCGATGAAGCTCGAGAACAAGCAAACGCACATAAAGCTCGTCCGCGAGCTCGATTAAGCTCGATAACAAACATCGGGCATACAAGTCCAAAGATCTTAGCGATCAATGTGAAAATGAAATACTCTTGGCGACTATGCACCACTATGCACTATGCACCATCCATATGTGAAAATGAAATACTACACATCGCATACCACTACGACTACCGGTCATCATATGAATATCATATGAATATCATTCAACACGAAACTAAGTTGATGGAACCAAGTGCATCACGGTTGGGGATCAAATCGATAGCGGCTGGCAATGGCATCACAGTTCAACCCATCAAGAACTTTACTTTGAATATCTGGTAGGCCCTTTTGCGTGGTTCTTGCACTGATCTTAACTTAAGGTATACAAAAATTTAATTTGAACTTCAAATCAATAGATTCAGAGGCATATATCTTGCAGTAGGTATACAAAAGCTCAAAGAAATAGCTCACTATTGTCCAGGCTCCAGGGAGAACCGGCAACTCGGCAAGGCGACAAACCCTAGCGATCGCTTGGTCCCAAAGTCCTGCTCCCTTGATCCGGGCTCCCAGCGTCCTGCGATGGCTAGGTCCCGGCGTCCCGCCTCACGCGATGCGCCGGCCTAGCTCCCTTCCTCCAAACCCTAGAGCCGGATGCTTGAGCCGTCATTGCTTGGCCGGATGGTGGGTCGACGGGGCATTACTCGGTGAGGTAGAGACGGCGTCCGCATCACTGAGGGATTGATTTAGGGTTTGCCATTTTGGAATTGGGGATGGGGATTGGGGAGGAATCGCCGAATGACTCGGGTGGGGCTCGGGTTGGGTTGGGGAGATGTGTCGGTGGAAGTGTGGGCCGTGGAGGAAGTGGAAGCACGGAAGGGCAAGACCAAATGGGGAAGGGGCAAGGCCCATGGGAGACGGAGCAGAGTCGGTGTAAGATCATGGTACATGATATATTTGTGATGAACAATTGGTGAGATTTTGATGTGACGAATAAGTGGTAAAAAGAATTAATAAAGTTAATGTGGATCAAGTTGGGATGAACTTGTTTACGGAAGATGTTTTGCTTGATGCAATGCGCTTCGTGTGAGTGGTTGCATGGATTGACCGTGAGTCAAGTCGTGGACTTGTGCTTGGATTCGTTTGGTGTTTATTAGGTATGCGGTGTTGCTCGAGGCGTGGTCGATGATGGGACCGAACTAGGTTAGTGGAGGAGCCGAGGTTCGGGACTAGGTTCGAGGAGGAATCGAGGTCTGGTGGTCGAGGATGTCATGCGGGGCGTTCGGGCTGAGAACAAAGTGTACGAAGGTGGTTAGTCACGTGGAGTGCGGCAGTGGGCGTCTGGCGTGCATGTGTGAATTTTGGGTTGTATGCATATATTGGGCCAATGGATATGCATACATGTGTTTAATTAGAAATAAGAGGTTAGGGTTTTGAGTTGTATAAAAGGACTTGAAAACCTAATTAATGAATCAATGCTTTTGGTATTATTTGCCGTTTTTATCGCGTGGCGTCTGGCGGCGTGAGATTTTCTTGCATCCGAGTCTTGCGGCGAGAGCTTGAGGTGGTCTTGAGTTCAGCGATTTGAAGAGTTCAGCGACTAGAAAATTCGGAGGCTTCCATGCATGCGAGAACAATGACTAGATAATCTATTTGCTTGCGCCTTTGGTTCTCCGTGGCCGAGCATGCATGCATGATCTGACGAGTGCTTGCGTCTTTGATTTCTCCACTTGTGACTTATTAGTTCTTGCATGCACGAGACGTCTGGCCGATGACTAGAAGCTGCGCGAAGTTCTGTTGACGACGTAAGATTGGCGACTAAAGCTTTGATGCGTTTGCATGTGAAGTGCTCGGCGTCTTGTGTATTTGCTGCAGGTCTTTTCTTGGCGACGGTTTCTGGTTGGCTTGCTCTGGCGTTTTGGTCGATGTAGCTGCAGATCTTGGTTCGGCGTAGTTGATTTTCATCCAGAGTTCGGTCTGCTGCAAAAGCGTCATCTTGCGAAGGTAATATCTCCAGATCCGTAAATTCGATTGAGTTGATTATTGTTGCATTAGTTTTGGAATTGAGTCTAGTTTCTTCAGTTAAAATTTCACATCAATCTAACGGTGGGATCGTTGGTAATTTCTATTTTGGTGAACATATGTCAATCTGTTTTTTATTTGGTCCAGTATCTAATTCAGTAAAATTGCGAAGCAAATAACTTTAGATCCGTAAATTCGACCGAGTTGATTTTTATTGGGTTAGCTTGCAAATTGAGTCTAGTTTCTACAGTTAAAATTTCACATCAATCCAATGGTTGGATCTTTGGTAATTACTGTTTTAGTAAACATAGGTTAATCTGTTATTGTCAAAACCGAAGCAGTTTTTCCTTTGTTGTTTAGGGGGTTTAAAGAATCACTAAAATTTGTTTTAGTTTCCGTTCAATCATTCACCCCCTCGATTGGCGCCATCCGATCCTCTGATCGGGACGGCGAGCGGCTCACGATCTCGCGCCTAATGGCCTGGAGAGCTACCGAGCTTGCACGAATACTCGAGCTCGGCTCGTCAAGCTCGCGAGCTCGAAGATAGGCTCGAGCTCGGTTCGTTTGGACTCGAGCCGAGCTCGAATCGAGTCTGGAACGAGCCGAATTCGAAGCGTTTGCGAGCTTCGAGCTTTTTTTACAACCCTATAGACAGCACTCACGTTGTCACAATAGACGAGGCGGCCTTGGAGAGGCGGTGGAGCTCTGAAGAAGCCGAGGCCGGGAGGCTTGGCGACCCGATGGCGGCAACGCGGTACTCGGCCTCGGCACTGGAGCGGGAAACCGTCAATTGACGCTTGCTAGACCAAGAGACGAGGTTATCACCGAGAAACACAGCATAGCCCGAGATGGACCGGCGTGTATCGGGACAACCGGCCCAGTCAGCGTCGGTGTAGACGGTGAGTGTCGAGGGCGAGGCGGCAGGAAGAGGCCGAGGTCGGCGATGCCTGAAGGTAGCGAAGAATACGCTTGACAGCAGAAAGGTGAGGCTCCCGGGGATCATGCATATGTAGGCAGACCTGTTGAACCGCATAAGTGATGTCAGGACGGGTGAACGTCAAGTACTGGAGAGCACCAACCAGTCTGCGGTAGAGAGTGGAGTCAACAACAGGTGCCGCCGGAGGTAACAGCACGCATATCAAGCTGAGGGTCTTTGCAAAGGCTTCTGATCCCATCAGCCGCGCTCAAGTATGTCGGTGTGTCGACGCTGAGAGAGAAGCATCCCGGCGGAGGAGCGAGTCACAGCGATGCCCAAGAAGTGCTGAAGTGGGCCGAAGTCCTTCATAGGGAAGGAAGTCTACAGAGCAGAAATAAAGCGTCGAAGCAGGGCAGCAGAGGATGCAGTCAGAACAATGTCGTCCACGTAGAGGAGCAGGTAGGCCACATCAGATCCGTGGTGATAGATGAACAATGAGGTGTCAGACTTGGCCTCAAGAAACCCCAAGGTCTGCGGTGAGGCGCTTGCAATTGTACCCGAGCCGCGGAGCTTGCTTCAAACCATATAGTGACTTGTTGAGACGGCAAACATGGTCGGGATGAGCCAAGTTAACAAAACCGGAGGGCTGGGAGCAGTAGACTGTCTCAGATAGCGTGCCATGAAGAAAAGCATTATTGACGTCAAAGGCGATGGGCGGGCCGATCTTGTGAGATAGCGAGTTGAGAAACGATGCGGATCGTGGCGGGCTTCTAGCAACCGGATGAACGTCTCATCAAAGTCAATCGGGGCGTTAGGTGAAACCACGGAGGACCCACCGAGCCTTATGGCGGTCGAGGCGCGCCGGAGGTGAGCTTATGTTTGAATATCCATTTGCCGATGACGACGTTGGCGCCGGGCGGTCAAGGAACAAGAGTCCATGTGTTGTTGGCGACAAGAGCCTGGAACTCATCCTCCATGGCACTCACTTGATCTTGGGTCGTCGAGAGCGCGACGGTAGGACGTGGGCACAGGAGACACAGCGAGCGCTTGAAGATTCAAGCGTGGTGCTGGCCACCTCTTAACGCAGCGTCGCATGCCATGCGAGTTGCGGGGATGCAGAGGACGGCGCCGGTCGGGAACACGCCGTGGGGCTGGCGAGCAAAGCGGTGAGTGATGCCGCACGTGGCCGTCGGGTGAACACCAGACATACGGGTGGTCGGGATGGGGCGAGGATGTCGGTCGCCGTGGTGGTGGCAGCCCACCGGGGCCTTGAGGAGGCTCATGAGGAAGGCGAGGACGGCTCGGCGATGGGCACATCCGAGGAGCCAGCGTCGAGTGGCCCAGGTAGGAGGACGACGCCAAGCGCCCTGGCAGGGCGGTCCGGAGTGGTGTCAGGAGGCGGAGGCTGCAACTAGCGGCGTGGAGCGCCCGGAGTGGCGTGCCCCCCTGCTGCGTCCGCAGCGATGGGGGCCTGACGAGTTGTGGCATGGCGAGTCGGTGAGGAGGCGCACAAGTTCACGGAAATCATACTCATCCAAAAATTAAGGTTAGGGGCGGGCGGGCGTCCTCGGTGAAGGGAAACGAGGTCTCATCGAACACAACGTGGCGGGAGATGAGGACGCGGTTTGTGCAGAGGTCAAGACAATGGTAGCCCTTGTGATCAGATGAGTATCCGAGGAAGACACATAAGGTGGAGCGAGGAGCCAGCTTATGCGGAGTGGTGGCGGAGATGTTAGGGTAACATCGACAACCGAACACCCGAAGGTGATCATATGAGGGGGGCGACCATATAGGGCGTGGTGAGGAGTGGAGAAGCGCAAAGTCTTGGTAGGATGGCGGTTGAGAAGATAGGTGGCGGTGTGAAGGGCCTCCACCCAGTAGGGAGGTGGAAGGTGGGCTTGGAAAAGAAGGGAGCGAACAATGTTATTGACGGTGCGGAGAACACGTTCAGCTCGACCATTCTGTTGGGAGGTATAGGGACAAGACATGCGGAGAGTGACACCGTGTGTGAGTAAGAACGCACGGGTAGAGGAGTTGTCAAATTCGCGACCGTTGTCACATTGCACACTTTTGATGGTGGTGCCAAACTGGGTGGCAACAAACGAGAAAAAGTGAGCAAGGACAGAAAACATGTCGGATTTGAGACGTAAAGGAAAGGTCCATAAGTAGTGAGAGCAGTCATCGAGAATGGCCAAGTAATATTTGAAACCGAAACACGGGAATAGGGAAGTCCACAGTTGCGGTGTATGAGGTCAAAATTAAGGGAGGCACGAGAGCAGCGAGGTGGCAAAAGGAGGCGCACATGTCGACCAAGTTGGCGAGCATGACAAACATTTGTGGCGGGAGCGCCTTTATTACATGAAATGGCAGAAGAAGTAACTAAGCGGGACAGTGCGTCATGACCAATGTGGCCAAGGCGGCGATGCCATAACTACGAAGAAGTGCTGGTGAGGAGGGCGCTGGGTGGTGGCGTGGAGGACGGCGGGAGGCAGAGCGGATAGAGGGGACAAGAGCTATTGCACCTGGCCATCAAGCTCCGGGTCCTGAGGTCCTTCACAGAAAAACCAAAGGGGTCAAACTCGATGGAACAGTTGTTATCTGTGGTAAAACAACGGACGGAGACAAGGTTTTTGATAATATGAGGAGAAACAAGAACATTGCCTGAGCGAAGATTACGACAAGAGTGGACCCAATGGTAGTGATGGGTAGGTGGGACCCATCGCCATAGCGATGATAGAGGAAGGAGATGAAGAGGAAGGGGTTGGGAATGGTGCGATATACTAGGGGTTGGAAGCCATGTGCGAGGTCGCGCCGGAGTCCATGTACCATTCACCGGAGGCGAGCGAGGGCAAGCGTCATAGTGTTGAAAGCACTAGCGAGCGCTGTTGGTCCTAGGGCCCAAGTCCCCGCGACTTCTTTGTGGTAGTGGCCTTGAGGCTGAAAAAGGTGGTGGCGTCGGCCCACCGCGCGACCACGGGGGCGGCGGCGCACAACAACCTCTCGGCGCGAGCCAAGTAGGAGCGGCGGTGGACGAGATAGCCAGGGGCGGGCCAAGTTCGGCCGTGGCTGCACGAGATGGGGTGACCAGGCGAGCTTGAGCGACCTTGGACGGGCAGACCCACATCTGAATAGTCCGGTCCAAGGGTTATAGAGGCTCGGCCGAGCGCCATAGCCGGAGAGAGGCGGCCGAGCTGGGAGAAGGGTCTTGCGCCTTGATCTGGAGTCTTCTTAGGACGATGAGCCCTCTGCGGAGCCGTTCAGCCGGCGCCGAAGCATTGCCCCACCACGAGCGAGGGAGTGGAGCCGGAGGGAGCGGGCGGCGGAGGAGGCTGGCCGGCAGCGAGGCGTGGTTGGTCTGCGAAGGCAGCGGTGCCATGGAGAGTTCCTCGAGTTGGAGTTGGGCGGACCTCGGCGAAGGGCGGGAAGGCGCTGGCGCTTGAGGATGGGCGCATGTACTCGGCGCTCGTTGAGGCGCGGAGGGCGTTGATGGTGAGCATGCGGTCCGACACGGTTCGCCCGGTTCGATGAGAGAATCCGCGGGGCCTTCATCCGCCGCAATAATCGGCGATGGAAGAGCCCCCAGGTGAGTCGCGGAATCGGTGTCGACATGGAGAACGCGAGTCTCGCGATTGCCCACAAATTGCTGCTCGAGGCGATCAAGCGGTGCGGAGCGGAGAAGGCGTTGGTGATGATGTCGAAGAGGTCGGTTGTGATGGAGCCATATATCCACGAGAGGGCGTGGAGATCCATCCGCACCTGGGGAAACGGCGGGAAGGCGGCATCACGAGGACATGGTCGAAGCGCATACTTGCCAAGGGCAAGGAGGAAGCGGCGACGCCACTTGAGAAGGACGCGGCAATGCGGGTCGAGGCGGCGGAACAAGCGCCCGGACGTTGAGGATGCCAAGGGCTGGCGTGGAGGGCGAAGCGGCGTCATTGTCGGGGTGGCGAAGGCGTCAACGCCGCCGTCGTCGTAAATCGCGCACCGCCGCCCTCGCCATTGAGTGCCGTGGCGTCGGCCTCTGAAAGCGACAGCGGGCATCGGCCGAAGCGCTTCGTGGCGGCAGCGTCATCTGGCTGGCGGCGGCAACGTCGCTCGGCCTTAACTGGCGTTCGGCGTCGGCTGGCGGCAGCGGCAGCAGCAGTCGTGTCGGCAACATCGTCGAACATGGGCGGCGGTGCGAGATTGGAGCGAAAGCGGAAGGAAGAAACCTAAGCGATACCATGAAGAGCGTGTGTTATTGAGGTAATCACAACGATTGATCTCATGGACGGATTACAAGTTATATAGGCGATCTTCACCGGTTTATAGAAAGCAGATATCCGGGAGACGGCCATGCGTCGGCGCAAGTCAAGGAGATAAAATAGGAGATCAACTGTCTAACATGAAGAAGGATGCTCATTGCTTTAAAAGATTGGAGACCGTTGTACAGGGAGGACATGATGGTCAGGATGAACCAGTTTTGTAGGGAGTGGGAGATAAGGCTTCGGGCGCCGCTTTCTTTGGAGCCTAGGAGATCTCATCGCATGGTGGACTCTTGGTGAAGGAAGCTCAGGGAGTAGATAGTGGTTCAGAGTTGAAATGGTGCGCTTGTTATGTTAGTAATCTGGTGGATGGCAATATGTAGTTTGTGTTCTGTGTTTGGTTTAGTTGGTTGTGTTCTGCTTGGTTTCTTCTGAAGTGGCGTATGGTCTGGATGGTTTTTTGCCACAGTGCTACAATTTCAAGTTTATTGAATGGAACTGGGACATCAAGTTTTGATGTCCTTCTAATCTAAAAACATTCAGATTCCTCAGCACCTGGTTTATCCACTGAAAGTACGTTATCCACAGAGCATTCTGTATCCTTCTCGTGGTTAATTTGCATGATGGTGCCTCAATCTCAAGAATACGTACATCCTCGTAAGCTTTTGCACAAGAGGGAAGAACATTATCAGGGACATTTACTGAAAAATTATGCCCCACTTCTTCGGATGGACTGTCACATAGAGATTGTAATTTAGTATCAGCTGTCTTGGTGACTGTTCTTCCATTTGCACCTCCACTGTTTTGATTGTGATCTTGCTCCTGCAATTTTTTCACGTAAGAGTACAAGATGGCCACAGTCCACCTCTTTAACCATCTCCATGATGAATTGCAATTGAAATAACTACATTCTTTCTTAACTTGTTTGGTCTTTGGTGATCTCTCCAAAATCTTGTGTATTTTTTTTTAAAAAAGAATTTATACCTCATGAATGAAAAGTGCTTTATCATATAAAATTAGGCATAATTATTCTTATCATACCTGATGAGCAAACATATTTGTATCTAACTATTTTGTTGTAGAATTTGCCTTTTTAAGTTTTCTGTGGAGACTTTCTTCCACCTGAAACAAAATGTAGATGAAAAGGTAAAATTTAAGAGTATGTATAACATTGACTATATGTGACTTGTAAGGTAAATAAATGCAATCCACTCACAGTTAAAAGGGACATATGAAATCATTACATCTTAACAAAATAAACCTAGGTTAATATAAAATATTTTAATTTTGGATTTCAAGAAATGACAGAAAAACTGTGTCAGCAATTATACTGGTAACAAAGAAACCAGGAGAAGGGGAGAAAAATATGTTTGCCAGAATAATTTTAGTAGCAACAAATTTAGCATGACAAGGAGAAAGAGAGAAGTATAGAAAGAACAGCTAAATTTGTCAAGTATGAGAAGGAGAGCGGAGGGAAGCTCCTGATATCAGTAATAATCCCTAATTACAAAAATTAAGAAATTATCGCTCATACTGTAGAAGGGAAGTACAGAATAAGCTGATATTAACTTCACATGATAAGCCAATATAGAAAAAGAAAACAGCTCAGTTGAGTTACATGTGCCTACAACAGGCACCTCATCCTCTTTCATTGCTGTTCTTTCAGCTGATTGGTTTTCCAGATGGGCTCACCAGCCGTTGTGATTTCACAATAGCAAGTGTGCAGTTCAATGTTTGGAAAGCCAGTATCCTAACCATGTAAGCACATGCAAGTGACTGGATCACCACGATGCTCTTAAGCCTTTGCAGTTCTCTCCTGGCCCAATGAAAATGTTCAGTGAGAAAGATTAGAAACTGAAAAGAATCACTGTGTGCAGGACAGAAAGTGCTGAAAGGTTAAAAAGTGAACCATGCTTCTCCTGATGGTAGCCTGAATTGAACATAGCAGCACGCTCACGGCGGATCAGATCAAGTAAACTGCAATGCTCCTTAGTGACTGAAGGACTATTGTTTGACGGATGTAGCTCGGATGGAGGTACATTTGTAACTTTCTTTGTATTGTTTTATATGAGCTTTTCAGATGAGTATTTGTGCGAGGCGCAGCTATTTCTTGCCACATCCAAGCTGTCCTCATATAAACTATTGAGAGAACAGAAGAGAACACTGATCAGTATGAAGAAGATAGCTCATACTCACTACTACCGAACATATCATTACTGCCGGGTCCACATCGTCATCACTGCCGGATGTGGATCCGACCTAACTAAGTGGCGATGATAGTCAGGACTATCATCGCCGGATATAAACCGCATGATAATCATTATCACCGCCGGTTTATACTACCAACCGGCGATGATAATTATTATCATCGCCGGTTCATCTTATCAACCGGCGTGATAGTGTAAATCCAAAAATCACTCGGTAAAATAAAAAACAGATTTATTTACACTGGACGCCGATATTTACTTCTAAACACGATCGCGTCGCAAGTCACACGGTTTTCAGCGAAATACGGCGTCGTCTTGGTTGCTAGGATTGAACCTGTGACTCTTTAACTGGCGTGAGCACCCCTTACCATCTCACCTAACACTCACTTCTCAACTACTATAAGATATATGTTCCTTTTATCCCTTCGCATCCGAAAGTTTCAACGATTATTTGGACATCTAAATGACTTCAAATAAAAAAGTTGTCAACTACAAAGTTGTAGATCTCATCGAGAGCTACAATTTTCATATAAACTTTGTCTCCATTCGACTCCGTATGCAAAAGTTATGATTTTTTCAAAAATATTATCACTGCCGGTTCAAAATCCGAACCGGCAGTGATAAGAACCGGCAGTGATAATAGTCTCACCGACGGTTCGGATTCGAACAAATAGTGATAATATTTTAAAAATCATAACTTTTGCATACGAAGTCGGATGGAGACAAAATATATGAAAATTGTAGCTCTCGATGAGATCTAACTTTGTAGTTGACAATTTTATTTGAAGTCATTAGACATCAAAAGAATCATTGACAACTTTATTCCTTTGCATCCGAAAGTTTCAATGATTATTTGGACATCTAATGACTTCAAATAAAAAGTTGTCAACTAAAAGTTGTAGATCTCATCGAGAGCTACAATTTTCATATAAACTTTATCTCCATCCGACTCCGTATGCAAAAGTTATGATTTTTTCAAAAATATTATCACCGCTTGCTCGAAATCCGAACCGGCAGTGATATAAGATCACTCTCAACAAGAACCGGCAGTAATAGTCTCACCGCGGTTGGATTACAAAGAAGAGTAATAATATTTTAAAAAATCATAACTTTTACATACGAATCGAATGAAGACAAATTTATATGAAAATTGTAGCTCTTGATGAATCTAACTATGATTGAAATTTTTATTTGAAGTAATTAGACGTCAAATAATCGTTGACAACTTTATCCTTCATATCCAAAAGTTTCAACGATTATTTGAACATCTAAATGACTTCAAATAAAAAGTTGTCAACTACAAAGTTGTAGATCTCATCGAGAGCTACAATTTTCATATAAATTTGTCTCCATCCGACACCGTGTACAAAAGTTATGATTTTTTCAAAAAATTATCATCCTTGGGTTCAAAATCCGAACCGGCGGTGATACTTCCTCCATTATCACTGCGGTTGAAATTGAGAACCGGCAGTGATAATAAAATATCTTGCCGGTTCTTCTTAAGAACCGCAAGATAATATTATTGCCGATTTAACTTATGAACGGTAAAAATATTATCACTTCTTAGGTTCTAGGTGAACCGGCGATGATAGACCGTAAAGAAGAGACTTTTGTAGTAGTGACTGGTTATTGTAAGAACTCTATGCAGTTTCTTTTCTTGATGAAAATGGAACTAGGGCCTGTTCTCTTTCATTATGACTTGTCGTTATCATGAGAAATCAATGATTTCATGCCATAACTCAAATGAATCTTACTAGAAGTATTTATATCACTAAACATCACAAGACAAAACAAACAGATACCAACATATCTATCATTTGAATGTCTAGACACTTCGATGTTCAACAAAGCCTCCTTAGATATAATGCAATGTGTATATAGCTATACACAAGCCGAATTATACAACCAAGATGGTGAAAGAGAATAATGATGGCAGTATATACAGAGTATAGACAGTAGACACATCCTGATTCCGACATGTGGAATCCATCAAAGGAGGAGAATAACAGTAGCTGAAGAGAATTCACACCTCCTTGACCGGTGCAGTATACGGTCTCGCAACAGGACGGGTACGGAGCTGCCAGGGGTGGTGGTGCAAGTGAGGATCCTGAAGCAGGAACCACCCCATTTGCATCAGCACCATCACCAGGACAACAACTACGGATCTCCTGATCCTTTCTTCCTTTTATGGTTCTTTCGCGAACTCACAAATGTAAGTGAACACCAAGGAGGGAGGCAGAAGTGTTCCTCGTTTTCCCATTTGAATCTGTTAAACAGTTGGGTCAGGGTGCCCAGGCGGCCGCTAGCCGGCTCGCGCCGGCTTCAGGCGAGGCGTCGAGGCATGGCGACTCCTGCCGGCCGCCTAGACGACTAGTCGGCGTCTAGGCGACGCCGTAATAACAATGGTGATTCGTTTCTTCCGCTTGTATGCGACTCGGTCACCACACGTCCACCGCTCCTAGGGCTAACATGCATGGACGCAGCATCGCATGCATGCAGGCTTAGGCTAATTATCTTGATCCTAGTCTAATGCATGCAAGCTAAATAACCACCTAGTCTAGCTACGTGCAACACCATGCGTGCGACTAGATAACCGAAAACCAAAACTAAGGCCCTGGTTGGCAGAGCTCTGCTCCCAGCTTCTGCGGAGTGAATCTGTGGAGCCACCACAAGCAGCTAGATTTCGATAATCGCTCCTGGGTGATTCCGTGAAGTGATTCTCCGAAATGAATTAGGGGCTGGGAGCTGAAAAAAGCTGCTTCTCCTGATTCACTCCCAACAAAGAGTCAGTTTCTCCATAGAGTTTATCCTATGGATTCGTTAAAGAATCACTTTCAGCGACAGAATCACTTTTCTCGGAGAATCACTTCTAACAAAGAATCAGAATCAGATGGAGCTCTACCAAACAGGCCCTAACACATGCATGTACACAGTTCTAACATGTACAATTATTCTAACAACAAGATTAACACTAACAATCACCCCTTAATCTTGTTGTCCACTATGACCTCACTCACAGGAGCGCCGGTTCGTCATTCACGTTGGCGAAGTTCAGCTCCCCCCGCTCCTTCTTTTTGGGCTTAGTGCATTCTGATTTGAAGTGTCCTAACTCATTGCAATTAAAGCACCTCAATTTTGTCTTGTCAAACTTCTTATTACCATGACGCTTTGACGTGCCTTCTTTGCCATTGATGAGCAGCAAGTGTCCATCACCCTCCTCGCCATTGCACTTGCTAATCCTTCCTTCAAAGACTTTGAGGCGACCGATCATCTCCTCGATCGGCATGGTCTCTAAGTCCGCGAACTGCTCAATTGCAGCCACGACCTGTAGGAACTTGTCCAGGACAGACAAGAGCAATTTCTTGACAACGACCACATCCTCAAGTGTTTCACCTAATCCACGGATTTCATTCACGAGGGAAGTCAATTTCCCCATGAACTCATCCACGGACTCGGTCTCCTTCATGCGCATGGCCTGGAAGTCACACTTCAAGGACATCACCCGCGCTTTCTTGACACGGTCAGCGCCAAGGTACATGGTCTTCAAGGTGCTCCATGTCTCCTTCGTCGTCTTCTTCCCGGCAACCTGCAATAAAGTTTGTTCCGGAATCTCCTGGACGATGCCCACCATTGCCATCTTGTCCTTCTTCCTGTCCACGGTTGTTCCTTCTGCGGGATCAACAACATCCCATATACCTTGAGCCTCCATGAACACCTCCATCTTGATCGCCCACGTGGAGTAGTTGGTGCTTGACAACATCGGGTACTGGAGGGAGACGGATCACTGCGGGCCATGAAATGGTAGGAGCACAGCGGACCCTAACAATTGGTATCAGAGCCATGATCTGAAACCCGAAACGTCTCTAGAAGATCACATGGTGTAGAGACAAGAGTCCGATGTGTGATGGGGGAGATTGTTGGGTTTAGTCCCACATCGGATATTGGTGACGGAGGAGCACAGCTTAAAAGGTGGATGCATCTCTCACCTATTAGGCTAGTCTTTTGGACTGAGTTGGGCCAAAACCTTAGTTGTGGCTCCGGTTGGGCCAATGGATGTGGGAGACTTGGGCTGAGACCAGGTGTTGGTCCCTGGGGGAGCCGGATCACTGCGGGCCATGAGATGGCAGGAGCACATTGGACCCTATCATAGGTCTCTGCAAAGCTCTTCAAGCACTGAGATACTTTGGAGTGCTTTGCCAAGGAGGTGAGCAGTGAGTTCTCGTCCTCGTGGAAATAAGCTCCAAGAGAACTGCACATAAAAATAATGTCAATTAGAACATTTATAATACTTGATAAACTTGCTCACTTTTAAGAAAACGAAATGCTAGACTGAACGCATAACTCCACACAGAATCATCTATCATTTGTGCGATGATTTCAGATCATACTACTCCTCCATGACCAATGGTCACCGGATAGCGAACACAACTTCCATGCAGTCAGATAAAAAATATGTGGTGGAGACGAGCGATTCCACCATGCACATCTTCTAAAAGAAATGTGCACATAAGAAAAATTGAGCATGAGCAAAGAGGAGATACGTGTCTCATATGTTGCCACATAGCACATTTGTCACCAGTGGCAGAGTCAGAAAGTTTTAAAGAGAGGGCTTAAAAAAGAAACATCCAAAATCAACTACTATGACTATCGACATATTGTAAAATAAAGGGAGACGCCGAGACGCAGAAGATAAACTGACGCCGTGAGCCCGTGACGCGACGTCGCGATTTGGTTTGAAGACGAACCGACCTGCTTGCCTCTATACTACGCGGAAGAACTGACCTGCGTGACTATCTCTGTGCTACGCGTATGGGCTATAGGCCAATACCATCACAGAGGGGGTCTTTTGCTGAGCGCCTGACTAGGTGGGCTCCAGCCCCACCAGCCCCATGGGCAGCTCCGCCTCTGTTTGTCACAGTGTAGGTACCGACTAAACAGGCTAAAAAAGCTGAAGGCCAGAAATCTTGATCTTACTATAAATAACAAGAGAAAAGTTCAATATGCATGTAGCACTAGTATCATATGATGCGCTGCAGTGTATTACATTTCCAAAATGCCATTTTAATAAATACTGAGACCTTGTTGATCGAATCAAGATTTTCTTTAATAAAATTGGTTTACTTTTGGAATTTTGGATACCATTTGAGTTTTTTTTTTTTGCCAAGAGTTCCTCACAGCCTAGTTTTTCCTCCACGACTATTAGTAGTACACAGCAATACACCCCATTGCATTTGTGTATATGCATTGCAGCAGCTAGCCTTTGTTGTCCGACCATTTACAAACACTAAATAATACTGCAAACCCATCATACTTGAAGTGCTTCTTGAAGGCCTCAAATATATTTACAATTTATTGTCAGATAATTCTTGGAATTGTAGAAGCAAACCTGATGAGTTCTAAAGTTGAACAAATACTGGCCAAGGTGCAAGAAGACGTAACGACCTATTTCACATAAATATGTCCTCCTCATCTGGCTCATCCGCATCCCAGTCACCATCTTCTTCTGATAGATTTGAAGCTTCTGCATCATCTTCTCCATCTTTTCCTTCTAGCCGCTCCCTTTCCTCCTTTAGTTTGTCCAGTACAGCAAGAATCTGTAGAGGTGGCATCAATTAGACAAGATTTTCCCGGTAGCTAAAAGAAATCTGACAAAAATTGGTCCATGGGAAGATTGTTTATTTGGTAATATAGCTTACAAAGAAACAGACCACTGTCACAACTTGCAAGGGAAGAGAAACATGCACAAATAAAGGATAAATATTTCCTAGTAAGCTTCCCATCTGATCCATCCAATTTTTTTGAATGATCGCAAAAGGCAGATGCTTAAGACATATGAGTTTAGGACAATGCAGCGTCGACAACCCTGGCCTTCCACGGGAATAATGGTAACAAATAGCAGGGACGCAAATAACAAGTTACTCATAATAACTTGTAAGTAAAGGTGAACTGGTAGCAGCCTAAGAGACCAACAATCTCTCTATCAGCTGAAATTTCAGAAAATGACACTCAATTCGTGTGTCTCTACGGCTATGTGTATGATATATGGGTCTATCTGAGTCGCTGACTGTAGGTCAGAGTGTCAAATACCGAAACACGAATTTTAAAGGACGTCAAAAACTGAAATCTCTCCTCTATCAGAGACACCACAACTTCTGCCACCAACACTGGAGCTCGCAGTGATGGTGTAGCTAGATGTGTTTGCTTTGGTTAATTGGATATATGCCACCGTAGGAACCGCTTATTCGAGATTTACCATCGTTCCTTTGCTTTTTCGAACGATGCCATTATGAAACCGTACTTATTCAAAATATGCTACCGCTCGCGACACGTGTCCCGTCCGGTCAAACCGAGCGCACGACTCAGCCCATTCTTGACGATTTTGCCCCTCCGCCTAAAGCCTTGTCAGAATTTCGTAGAAATCTCCAAAGAAGATCTGAAGCTAAGATTTTTACCTTGGTGACCCGAGATCCTCATCTACCTCTGGTAAAAATATAAAAAATTGAAACTTTTGGAAATTCAAAATAGAAAACAAATAAAGTTGAAAATAGCAATGTCGAATTTTTAAATTAAAATATAAAAGATAAAAATTTTAAAACTTTATATAAGATTAATAATACTATTTCAGACCTTGATAAAAATTTTCATAAAATATTAATACCATTTTAGCCTTAAATTAAATATAAATAAAATAGACGGAGGGTAAAATCGTCCGAATAAATTTGAGTCGTCTTTTCGGTTTGACCGGACGGGACACGATCGCGACGGTGACATATTTCGAATAAGTATGGTTTCATAATGGCATCGTTCGAAAAAGCAAAGAAACGATGACAAATCTCGAATAAGTGGTTCCTACAGAGTGACATATATCCAATTAACTCTTTTAACACCACAAGAACAAACTTGATTCTCGAAACGCGCCAATGTCCAACGAAATCAGTAAATTTGAAGCGTACCCTGCTTCCACCTTCCATGGACTCATCTTTGATGAACCGTATCTCAGGCATGAGGCGCAGCTTCATCCGCTTGCCGATCTGGCTCCTGACGAACTTAGTCTTGGCCTTGAGCTCGGCAATGGCGACCTTCGTCCCCAAACACGGACACATACACCTTGCACACCTGCGCGCACCGGAATAGACAAGGAATGCAGCATCACTCGCGCAATTTACTAGCCCTAACTGGCAGCGCAGCATCATCATCCGAGCAAGCGGCCGTGACCTGGAGGTCGTTGGAGAGCTCGACGTCGGCGATGGTGGTGAGGGAGGAGAGGTAGCGGTCGGCGCCGAGAGCGGCCTCGGGGAGGACGGCGCTGCAGGACGGGGTCGCGGGTGAGCATGTCGGCGAGCTCGCGCTGCATCTGCTTCGCCACCATCCGCACCCGCCGCTCCTTCGCCATGCACCGCACACGCGCAGCGGGGAGGGAGCCGACGATGATGGCGGCCGCGCGGAGATGGACGGCGCGGCGGGGCGGGGCCGCCAAGGGGCGGCACGGGAACATCGCTGCCTGCTGATCGCTTGGATCGTGTTTGCGCCGCGCCCGCTTGGGTTTGCGCCGAAATCATCGCTTATCGAAGCAGTGGACGCTTAAACCCTCGCCGCACAGCACAGCGACCTCCCCCGAGACGACGGTGGCGATGGTGAAGGAGAAGAAGCGGAAGCAGGCCGCCGACACGCCGCCCCCGAATTGGCTGAGCATTAGGAGCTAGGAACACGCATCCGAGGATTTGCTTATGCTATGTTGGGTTTATGTGAAATTGTGAGGAACGAAATTGCATTGCTTCTTGATCTCGATCGCATCGATAATGAGGTACAGGTATGAACATGACATTGGGGATGACTGGTTTTTTTCCTTTGATTTGGTTGAGTGGCCATTAGGTGGCAATGGGCATGTCCTGCATTGTCAGTGTTAACGATGATGATCATTTATTGATTTGGCTGCTTTCTTGTGGAGTGTTTGGAAGCTCAAGTAGTTCAGCACTTCAATTTCATGGTGTTTACAACCAGTAGTGTCTGTTTATACTTGCTGACTTCTTGTCTCAATGTCTTGTACTCTCATGCAGTGACAACTCACTTTAAAAAAACATTTAGCATCTCAGTTGGGTCTGCTAGAATTTATTAGCATGATATATCTTGTTTCATAATTCTCTTTCTGGATGAATGCTTATTTAGATCATTATGTCAGCTTTACATGGTTTTAATACCTCTCAAATGATTCTTCCTGTGTGCAGCTGTTTGCAGGGAATGATGCTGATGAGTTCAATGCAATTCTGAAACAGCATGTAACCCCTAAAGTATTGATTACTACATGCCGCTTCAATTCAAATGTATGCCTTTTTCTTCACATCTTGTGCTAGACTTGTATTTTTCTCCATATCTTGTACTGGCTTTTCTGAATACGAAATCATTTGACAACTTGTATTCTTCGAACAAGACTGCAACATCAAACAGTGTACTTTCTGTTGCATATATCCACAGAGGGGGCCTGCCTTTGTTGAGGAGTTAATGCAAGTGATACCGAATTCTCATTATGTTAAAAGAGGAACTCATGAACTCAAGAAAGTATGATGCGTTCTCAAGTTACCTTCCGTTCATTTGGTTCACTTAGAAGCTTCTCCCTATGCACCGAAACACATTTTATTTTTTCAGATTGTGGAATATGCAGACAAAAGTGATTTTACTTCACTTGTTGTTGTACACACAAATCGAAGGAACCTCGTAAGAATTCATCTTTTTGTTGGTATCTTGTTCTTGTTTGTGACATGTTGTGTTGGTATTTATGTCACAGATGCGCTGCTGATCATCAATTTATCTGATGGCCCTACTGCACATTTGAAACTGTCCAGACTTGTTCTGCGGAAGGACATAAAGATAAAGGTACTTTATCTGTACTTTATTTATCATATTATTGGCTATTGTTTTCACTTGTCGAGGAGTCGCCTAGGCGGCGCCTAGGCGGCCAGTCGCTGGTGGCCAGCGGCCACGCCATGGCCCGTCGCCTCGCTTGGGCGGGGAAAGACGGTCGCCTGAACGTCCCAGGCGGGACTTGGGCGGGCGATTGGGCGGCGCCAAGACGAATAAGGGTGGGGACTAGGCACCGGTTCGGATTAAGAGCAAACCAAACCCTAGCGCGTGGCAGCCGCCACTGCGTCGCTGCTACTGTAGCGGCCGTTGCTGCCGCCGCAGAGCAGGGGAGCACCAGCTGTTGCCACCCATCTGCTGCCGCCGCTGCTTGTACGCCGCCCATTTGCTGCCGCCCATCTGATACTGCTGCTTGTGATGCTGCTGCTGCTAGCTGTGATAATGCTCATTCTGTTGCTGGCTGTTGCTCGTGCTGCTGGCTGCTGCTGCTGCTCATATTGCTGACTTTTTTTGGTCGTCTAATCCTCGCCTAGGCGTCTAGGCGCTCAGCTGGGCACCTCGTCTTGTCGCCTTGACAACCACTTTTCAGCAACTTCCATCATGGTAAGTCATTGCACATGCAGATTTTTTTATTTTTCTTTACTTATGTCTTCTTCTTTTTTTGACGAGAAACAACAGAGGAAACCCCTGCTGGAAATATATTAATAAGCACAGGAAAAACCGAAACAAAGAGAGAACATGGCCGGTGAGGAACCAGCCAAACAAAAAAACAGAAAATTAAGAAGAAGGAGAAGAAGGAGAGAGACGAGCTATGTCTTCTTGTATTCAATAATTCGTGAAAGGAACACGAGCTATTAGTCTCACCAAGATGTAGTCAATTAGTGATCATAACTCTGCAACTCATGCTTAGTCAGCTTAGATGAGCTGTTGAAGGTTTTGTTGGAAATAAGCACCCGTGTCTTAAATTTGGGAAAAACTTTCTGGATGGCTTTGGTGTTATTGACATCTAGTGATGCAGTAGTCAATACCGATGCTTTGGCTTGAGGTGTTCTCTCTACTTTTTTTTGCAATGAAAAATAAATGCTGGAATACTTTGTTTGGTTAAACATGCAAACCATCTTTGCACTAAACTGCCATCCTCTTTCTTTGTACCCAACAAGGGGCAGTGCAGTAATATTGTTCTCCATCCGCTGTGCTTTTGATAAATTTTTGAGTTGCAGCGTGAAGAGTAGGTCATATGATTTCCCTGCACTAATAGCTATTACGGACAAGGACAAACTGGTGCTAGTTGGTTGTTGAAAGTATATATAAGCATACAATCTTGATGTGTTCATGTTGTGAATTGCGATCTAATAAGCAAACCTCTGTGAAGTGTACAGAAGTACCTAAATGTTCTCCCTTGTTCTATATGGGTTTTACCGTTTTACCTGCGTAAGAACTGAGAAATTTCTGTGAACTGGCTTGATCTAGTCCGATTGATGTTTTACAGCAAGATATTAAGTGTTTTCTTTCTGTGTTTATGTGTAAAGGTGACTTAGACGCAACATATGGCTTACTTTCTGCTTACCCTAGGTTCTAATGAGGATCTTCGCCTTGTTAGCCGCAGATGAGAGCATTATTTTTATTTTTGAAATCCTTATACACACCAGACATGATTTTGAATAACAGTTATGTATTCTTCCCAATTTTATTAGAATGAAAGGCATAATACTGGTACGGTATGTGCGGGAAAAGAGGCTTGCTTTTATATAACAATCCTATGATGTTATCTATTCTCTCTGATTTTTTTTAGAGACTCCCTGTTTCGTTCCTAGTAAGGCAAACCAATGTTGAACTGAACTGTAAAATGGTTTATTCTACATAATGTAGTGCAAAAGGTAAAACTCCTTTTGAAGATCACATATAGCACAAAGATGGTGAAGATTATGGCATAAGTATAACCACACATACATCATTACACAGCTAACCTTTTAGACCAAAGGTGCATTGAAAGTGAACAAAACTCAAGTTGCCATCAATTGGTCATCCTACTTGTCTCTAGTCTTAGGCATCTGAGTTTTGTCCCCAAAAATCAAATATGCATATGGCAGTGTTCCGTGTCATATGGCATGTCTGCTAGAGGCTCTGGTCCATGTCTCTGTCTGACACAATCATGTCGTTGTTTTAATTTTGCCACACTTTACAGCATTGTATAAATTATTGGGTTGCAGACCATGTTGATGGTCTTCTAGATTGATGGAAAGCTGAAACTTTTATTATTAAGGAGGAGCATCTTTATCTCAGCTACTTCCGGACTTTATTAACTACTTATTTCAGTAGCGCTTCATATGTCCATATTTATCCTCTAATTTACCGTATTCAGTGTATTTGACACGCTCTTGTTAAATGACAATGTGACATAGGGTCTTTGCATATATATATATATATATATATATATATATATATATATATATATATATATATATATATAGCGTATTGGAAGTTAATTTGAGAATGTGTACCCTTTTTTTAGAAAATGTTGACCTTGTGCCCCTTTGCAGATTTTCTTTTAAAGAAGGCTATTATTTTTTACATGAATCATATCCATGTCTATTGTTTTCTTCACGTGTCTGCTTTCCTCTTTTGTTTCTTCAGGATGATACAATCCCTTTTTCCTCAAAACCCCAATTTCCATGGTCGCCGAGTTGTGACCTTACATAATCAGCCGGACTACATATTTTTCCGTCATCACAGGTGCACACACACACACAATTAGACAAAAGCATGTTGCTAACAATTTGAGATGTGGAAATTTTCCATGAGTGTACACAGTAGTTGTAACCTTTCTTGATCAACGAGGCTTGTATACTTCCACCATCACAAGTGCATATATCAAAATACAACTAGGAAAGTGTGTTGCGGACAATTCACATTTCTAAATTTTTTCCTTGTGTCTACCAACTGTTGTTTGTGTGGAGTTAGTCTGATGTATATTTTAATGAAGGTCATTAGATATGGTTGTTTTTAATAATCACTAGTTGGAACATTGCTTTACGTCATAGTTAAGGTGTGTTGTGGACGCTTTTGTTGGCAAAGTCTATGAGCGTCGGCGTAAGAGGGCCCAGAGGCTTCAGGGGGATGCGCCTGGCCGAGGCTCATGGAAGTGGACATGAAGGTTGCCGAAAACACTTCATCGCTTCCGTGCCTCCTTTTCGCATCCACATGCTTCCAAGTTGGTGCGGGAGTTTGTGCGTTCCCTGTGTCAACGCAATAAAACAGTAGGACTTGCATCCCATGCGGGCCTCTTGCAGCCGCTAGCTATACCCACTGGTGTTTGGCAAGACATTAGTATGGATTTTGTGGAGGGACTTCCTAAGGTTGGAGGGAAATCGGTTATCTTGTCCGTGGTGGATCGATTTTCGAAGTATGCTCATTTCATTGCCTTGGGGCATCCATATACTGCAAGCTCGGGTGCGCTGCATTCTTCATCGATATTGTTCGCTCATGGGATTCCGCCATCTATTGTCGCTGACCGAGACCCGCTTTTACTAGTGCTTTTTGGTCGGATTTATTCCGCTCTCCGTGTTAAGCTCCATCTCAAGACACTTTCATCCTCGTGAGTGATGGTCAAACCGAGGTGGTTAATCGTGATATTGTCATGTATCTGCTACGCCTCGTGTGACCGTCCAAGAAGCAAGGTCTAATGGCTTCCATGGCGTAATCGCATATAATTCTTCATTCCAGACTGTTGAAGACGACTCCTTCAGTCGCTTATGGTCGGATCCTCCCACATCGGTGTCTTATGAGCCGCAGACGCTCGGGTGGCTGCAGAGATCGCCGCCACAGGATCGCGACGAGTTCTTGACAGAAATCCGTGAGCGCTTCAAGAAGCCCAAGATCGATGAAGCATTATCGGATCGATCCAGCGTGATGTGCATTTCGCCGCTGGATTGGGTTTGGCTGCGGTTGCATCATCGCACGGCTTCTGGCGTCAAGGATACTACTTCTTCTAAATTGGCCCCGCGTTTCTATGGTCCATTTCTTGTTTTGGAGAGGATTGGCTCCGTTGCATATCGCCTTCGTCTTCCGGCCAAGGCTCGCATTCATAATGTCTTCCATGTGGCTTTATTGAAGAAGTATGAAGGCTCACCACCCTCTTCGGATGTTCCACTTCCAGATTTTGTGCATGGCAGAGTGATTCCTTCCCCCAGCAGCATTGTTCGTGCACGTCTCAACCGCGGTATTTGGGAGCTCTTGGTTCAGTGGAAAGGGTGTCCTGCGGAGGAGGCCACCTGGCTTCCTTTGGAGGTATTCATGAGCAATACTGGTAGCCCAACTCGAGGACGAGTTGTTTCGCCAGGCGGGTGGAAATGTTGTGGACGCTTTTGTTGGCAAAGTCTATGAGCGTCGGCGTAAGAGGGCCCAGAGGCTTCAGGGGGATGCGCCTGAGGCCCAAGGATGCTACTTTCAAAGGCCCAAATAGCAGTGGGGAGGTTGGTTAGGAAGCCGGGAGTCCTGAGGAGGAATATATCTTATCTTATCCCTTAAATTAGTTAAGTCTTTAGATTGGTTTGGATATGCTTATCCATATTTCCTATTTCAATTGTAGTTTGCATGGAATCATTAAGTCAGGCCTTCCTAGTATATAAAGGGATTGCCCTGCTTGTTTGGAAGCAATAAAGAAATCAGTTTCCTCTAACCTGAGCAGAGCCTCTTCGGCCAGGGAGAAACCCTAGGTTGAAGAGGGCGTTCAGCCCTTACCCTTCTTGTTCGCCAGCCATTGTCATCCACCAAACCCTAGCCACAACAAGGTGATTTCTGAAATTTGATTTAATCATGCTATCTTCCTGTTAGTCATAAAATGTGTAATTAAATTCTGTTTGTACATGCTATTTTATCATCAGCATTTGAATTTTTTACTACAATCCTGATAATAGGTACATCTTTGAGACGAAAGAAAACAAGGTTGCTTCAAAGGACAAGAAAGCTAAGATTTCTGAAAGCAAAGGTCAACCTGAGAAGCAAGTGATTTGTCGCCTGCAGGTACTTGAGCTACTACTCCCTATTTAAGTTCTCTATGTGGTAGCAAGAATTTCCACTCGCAATTAAGGAATTGACCAACCTCAAAAGGATCAAATGCTTGCAATTGTTCTCTGTTGCATGTTTAAGAGGGTGCTTCTGGTTTCCCAAAACATGTTAAAAGTTTCAACATTAAGTGAAAATGCGTATCAAATTTTGTAGCTTCACTCTCTTGCCAGTTAGATGTTACCAATGCTACCTTTACAACTGCTGATGGAAGTCACTTGAGATCTAATGCTCTGTATGATTGCTTCCTTGTTATCCATTAGCAGTAAGCCCAAACTGTTTTTAATGACATAGGATTGTGGTCCTCGCTTCACTCTCAAGCTGCTCACCTTGCAACATGGGACCTTCGACACAAAAAGCGGAGAGTATGAGTGGGTTCACAAGGTACTTTTATTCATTTACCATCTCACGCCTAGGCTACTAGTCTGCACAATATGTGATTCGGTGAAAGGTGTGTATAAAGTGAATTAATGTTATATTTTTAGTCTAAAATGTAAACAAAATAACCCATTTAAACACTCTTAATATACCCATAGCTCCAGCTCTATAAATATATGGAGTTAGAAATATTCTTCTCCACCAACCCTATGGATTTCGGTGGAGCTGAAGCTGTGCGAAACACCCCCTGAATTGCTCTGACATTATGCAAAATCTGTTGCAAATTGCAGCCGGACATGGATACAAGCAGGAGAAGATTTTTCTTGTAATGGAGCCTGGAAATCGTCATGCTGCACCGGGGGAAATTTTAGTGTTGTTCTTTGAAAATCCCTGTAGAGTATGCTTTGCACGTAGAGTCGATCGCCAATGTTAAACTTGAATGCACCTTTCAAGTAATTTTTGTGGATCCATCAAATGAGTTGAGCTTTTTTTTTTCCAACAAAAGTCACCCTTTGTTTTTTTCCCCAGCCATCCTCAACAAACGAAAGTTACCCTTTGTTTTTTTTTCCCAACCCCAATATATGATTCGGTGAAAGGTATGTATATCATCAATTCAACCTGTCATACAACGATACAAGGTCGTTATCACCCAACTGCTGCAGGATTACGCCTCATATTGTTCGTCACCATCTCCATCCAAGAACTTATCACTGCCGACCCCATGTTCTGCAAGGTTGCTATCAGCCCCAGCGGCGCCATGACAACTCAGTTGCTGCTGCCCAGGATCAAATTCTTGAGTCTACATCTCTACGAGTTTGAGCTATCAGGTAAAGTGCCCATTGCTACTAACTCTTGTCAGACTTTTAGTAGTTAGTACTAGCTGAGCTGAGATGCAGACTGGCAGATTACTTACACATGGGCCCCGGCAAGGCCATCGCTGCGCGTACGTCCGTGCAGGCCGAGGCGTACGGTTATGGGCAGAGGATGGCTGCACCTTGGAAGAAAGTCTCAAGCGAGCTATTGCCATCTGCATTTTCTGTTCCTGGGTTGGTCACGAGCAGCGGCAAATGAATGACGGGCTGGATGTCGAGCTTAACGAGCTATTATCGTGTTTCTTTCGAAATTGATATAGTTTGATGTAAAATCATTTTATGTATCATTTAAGTGATTACATTAAATTCGAGCTAACGAGCCATTATCGAGTCAAACCTTATTAACTTTTTTCGCTCGAAATTGTCTTATTTCAATTTTGAGTCAATCAGCTACTGTAATTGAAGAAATTTTAATTCGAGCTCTAACAAGCTTTTTTTTTTTCCAGCTTGACCGGTTCCTTCCCTGGCCCTCCTGCGATGGCAATATGGCATGTTGTCTGATCCAATTCGGTCCAATGGGCGGCTCTCATCTCTGCAGCTCCTCCGTACGTTGCAGCGGCAGACTGCTAGTGCTGCTTAGCTTGCTTTGCTTCTGTGTGAAAATTGATGCTTACGATGGCAACAGGTTACCGTGCTAAACAGTGTCATGGTGGCAAGAAGACATCATTCGCTGCCTTGTTTTTTTTTTTGACGGAGAAGCAACAGTGGAGGCCACTGTGCGCGCGCGAGCCAGCGTTCGAACGCTGGCCGGCGAGGCGAGTCTCGCCCTCGCTCACCAACCGGGCGTAGCCCGGTTCGCCATTCGCTGCCTTGTTGGTAGCATCTGGCATGGTTGATCGGCGCTTTGCTGAATCGACTGGAATAATGTGACATTTGATTTGCAACGGGCAAAGCTGTAGGTAAGGCTTCTTCGCACTGGAGTTGACTGAACCCTCCTATATATCTTTCACTGATCCAATTGTAGGGCCGTTTAATCGAATTGCCAGGCTACCAACAAATGCATGTGTGGTCTAACAGAGGCCGACCTTTCCACGGGCTGATACAGTGTCGTGCTTGGACTTCAGGCAACCAAGCTGAGAGCCGCAGCAGCTTTGCTTACCAGCGACTCTCCCTTTCCAAAGTTGTATTTTTTTTAATGGTCTTGTCTATAAATATAGAACATATTTTATATTACAATACAAAATTAGTGTGATGTTCTCTATACCCGTAATAAAAATCCATAAAAATTTTATATTCCTTATATGTATACTTTGAATATAGTGCTCAGTGATAATAATTAAAGGCAATTTAATGATTTTAAATATTTTTCTTGATTTATGTATAAGAAAAACTAATGTATAAACTTGGACGGAGGGATTACTCCGGCTTATTTGGTTACTAGATACGTTGGCACGGCGCACGCCGCGCCACGTCGTGTTGACCGCTGAAAAATTGAAAATCTATTTAAGAATTCTAGAGGCTTTTCTGCGCTAAAAACGGGTATTTTTTAGGGTCTTCCCCGTAAAAAAGGTGATCTAGATGCGATTTTCGCCGTGCCGACCGCCGAAAATTTGAAAATCTATTTGAGAATTCTAGAGGCTTTTCTACGAAAAAACGTGTATTTTTTAGGATCTTCCCTATAAAAAAGGTGACTTAGATGCGATTTTCGAAAGCTACAGGGGTTTCTCTGAAAAAAACAAATTTTCAAATTTCCTAAGGCCTTCTCTGCTAAAAAAGGGACCTAAATATAATTGTCAGCGTATTATACGCTAGGTACCCTCTCCATCGCGCATAAAGTGCGGTCCACGTGGCAGCCGGAGCTGCTCGGGCGGCGATCACGGCAGCGGACAAAGGTCGGTCCACGTGGCGCCCGACGAAAGGTGGGCGAAACGCGCCACCGCGGCCAAACCACGTGGCGGCCGGTGCCATCGGGCGGCGATCCGCGGCACGCCGGCCAGCGGCCGTGGTCACGTGGCGCCCAGCGGCGAAGCGGCGAAACGACGCTCGCCGGCGCCAGGCCCGTAAATTTCACGGTCGCCGGGCGACGGCGGCGATCACGGCCGCTGGCCAGCCGGTTGCCGCGTGGCGCCCGGCGCGAGTGGCGCGAAGCACGCCCGCTGCCCGCGCCCGACCCACGTGGCGGTGGCGGCGGTTGGCGAGGACATCTGCTGCGTCCGCCGCGAGGCAAAAGGTGGAGCACGGCGGCCGCCTCGAAGGCTCCTTCCACTACCGCATACTATGTCGAGCAGCAGGCTCGCCATAGCAGGCTTATCACCGCAGGGTTTCGCAATAAGCCCATTCTCTCGACGCCTCACCACCTACATGCAAAAGGGGTCCCATCCGTGACCGCAAGGGAACACGCATAAGCATTTAATGAGGCCGAGGAACAGGACAACACGAGAGGAAGCATTAAATGTATTTAGATCAAGATGATGACCCTCCTTGTACTCAATACCTGCTAGCTTTGGCCTATATAAGGGCCCTGCGGGTGCATGGGGAAGGGGATCGGATCCTAGATCACGACCATGCAATACTAGAGAAAGCCATGGATGCGCTTTGTAACTCGAGAACTCAGTCTTTGGTTCGATACACCCCATAAGAAATTTAGCAGATCGTAAGGTTATTACCCTTCTCACAAGGGGCTCAACTGGGTAAAAATCACTTGTTCTTCCTAGTTAATGGCGCCAAACCCTCGGCGCATGGAGTCCTCTAGGTTTTCGCCCCTCGATTAGCCGGACCACGAAGACGCCCTCCTCACAAGACAAAACCCGCCTCAGAGATCACGGGCTGTTGGTGGAATACGCCGATGTGGCGCGCCAGTAGGGGCTAGTGGTTGGTTTTTCCGGCTAACTCCGGCGGACTTGGTGTTCGCGTTGACGAGCTCACGCGCCGAAGATGGCGGATCCGCGACACCAGATCTCGCGGCGGCGACGACCAAGGCGCCTCATTGCCGTGTCGCCGATCGAGAACCGCCGTGCCGCTCGCAGAGCGGCGCCATTGCTCTCCGAGCGGTGGAGCAACCGTCGTCGTCGAAGGTAGCCATGGAGGCGGCTACCCCGCCCGGTAACTTGCACGCCGCCGCCCTTACAGACCACCACGGTGGGTTCGAGGACTCTCCGCCACTCTCGTGGGCTGCGAAGCATTGCCGGCCTCGTGGATGCGCCCAACCGGGTAGGGCTCCCGGCCAGCATCGAAGGCGTACCTCGGCGCCTAAGGCGCATCTGGCGCTCTCGAGCCTCGAAGTCGCCTAACGAAAGGCCTCGCCAGTGGGCGGGGAGTCAAAACGAAGCGTTAGCGCCATCCGGTCCCGGCTCTCGAGGAACCGTGAGGACCTTCGCTCATCATCGAAAGCCACGCCAGCTGCCGGTGATGACCTTTCGCGGCTGCGTCTGCCGCGCCATCCGGACCAGAGCCGCCATAGCAAGGTGTGGCGGCGACAATGAAGTCCCCTCGTGGCCCTCACCGCAGAGGAGGAGGTCCTCCTCAAACTCCTTGAAGCCAAGACCTCGCGCTCCCATGCGCGGTCCCCCGACCAAGCTTCGATGGCGGCTCGGCTCCCTCTACGGCGTCGGGTGCGAGCCTTCTCCGGCCAGGCTGCGCATGTGCTCGGCCGGAGCCGGAGTTTCGCCCGGCCATAGAAAATATGGCGGCACCACCAGCAGGAGGAGTTCCTCCAAATCTACCACGACGATGGTGCGGGCGGTGGCGGATCTGAAAAGGTCATGGCCAACTACCTCCCAACGCCTTGACGAAGTTACATCCGCTCTCAGTCTTTGAATCTCCCAGTCCGGATGCACTGTGGGGGCAGGTTGTCGCGACATTTTTGTCGCTAATTTTCGAGGCTCCTTAGCGCGGCCGGTGTGGAGGATGACCTCCACGCCGGAACAAGAAAAGGGAGTCGCCAGCGACTTCATCCGCAGCGATTCATCATTGCCGCAACACCATCCCCCACATCTCCAGAGCAATCGATCGTCGCCGCCCGAGGGGCGTCGCGACCGCGAAGATGAAGGAGAAGATGGCCACCCGTACCATCAGCTCAACCTCCGAAGCTTTTTCTCCTCGCTTTTATAAGTCTTGTGGCGGCCGCGAGGCGAGGCGCTACCGCCCCAAGGGTGGCAAAGGCAAGAGACGAGGGACATCGAAAGGTCCGGCCGTCTTGAGACAGAAGCCGAAGCGCGAGGCGGGAGCCCAGCGAGTCTTGGCCAAAGCGCGCATTGACGAAGAAGACCCCGCCTCTGAGCGCAACCGCCCATGACCGGCGTAATGATCGCCTGCGAAGCGCGGCGACGACTGTCGTGGACCGGGCGTAACGATCGCCGTGATCGGCGAAGGATGATGACCGCCGCGATCAGTAAAGCGATCAGCTGCGATCAAAAGGAGGGCGAGCCCTCTTGCCGATATATAAAACCAATACCCATGACCTAGACAAGCTGTCGGGTCGTGGGCGAGATGGTGGAGAAGCGGCTCAGGAGGCGCGCCGATGATGATCAAGATGAAGATCCCGCCCGGCGGCTTTTCAGGCGGATCACACGCGTAAGCGTACATCCACGGTGGTTCATCCACCATTCCTCAACGCCGCCATAAACGCTGAAAAGGGAGGTGTCGCCACGGCGGCCGAGCTCGAGGGGCCGGGTCGGACATCGAAATGGTCGAACAAGCGATCACCTTGATCGGGCGACCACCCCGAGGGCACCCTCACTGGGGCATCTCCCGATCGTGGTAGCACCCACGGTCCGGAATGTCTGGTGGCGGGTCTTGATGGACGGAGGCTCCATCAACCTCTTGTCTGCGTCGGCATTCATGGCGCCGCAGATCCGGCGCCAGACTCGCTACCGACCCTCGCCGTTCTTGGGGTGGCCCCAGATCTTGGCTTGTTCCTTGGGTCAAGTTTGCCTCCCCGTCACTTTTGGGGAGAAGGATAACTACCGCGACCGAGATGGTGGATTTCGAGTCGCAGATTTCGACCTCCCATACAACGCTTGGTTGGTCGGCGGCATACCGGTCAAGTTCATGGCGGCTACCCACTACGCTTACATGGTGGTGAAGATCTGCAGGGGCCAGCCGCCCCATTGTTATCAACGTGGATAGGTCTGGTAGCCTGCCGCCAGGCAAGCAAAGCTTGGGATCCGCCGGTGCCACTTGCGTCGGCCGCGGCCGCCACTCCTGGAGCCCCTCGGGCCGGACCCGTGCTTCACCGACTCGCCGTGAAGTAAAGGTGGTCGCATACAGTGAAGCGAACCCCGAAGACCGTCAAGATTGGCGCCAACCTCGCCGCCAAATAGGAAGACGCGCTCCACCTTCCTCCACCAACCAGACGTGTTCGCTGGCAACCGTCCGACATGACCGGGTCCCCAGGAGGTGATCGAGCACCGACAGTAACGCCCCAGCGTCGCCCGATCCGTGAAGGTCCGGAGGCAGCCGGAGCGGAGGATGCCATTCGAGAGGAGGTAGAAACTGCTGCCGAGCGGGAATAGTCAGGAGGTCTCACCGAGTGGCTTGCCAACCCTGCGCTCGCCAAGAAATCCAACGGGAAGTGGCGCGTAATGTGTCGATTTCACCGACCTCAACAAAGCCTGCCCGAAAGATCCTTATCCCTCGCCACGAAGTCGACCTCATCGAGACTCCACTCACGGTGTGAATTGTCAGCTTTTTGGATGCATACCGTACCACCAGATTAGCATGGCGCTTGAAGACGAAGAAAAGATCTTTTGTAACCCCAACCGTGTATAATCGTTATGTAAGGATGGCTTTTGGTTTAAAGAATGCGTGTTCTACTTACCAACGTGCTATGATATTACCTTCCGCCCCAGGATAGGGCGGAACCTTGAAGTTTATGTTGATGACTTGGTGGTGAAAATCAAAAAGAGTGAAGAAATGATCCAAGATCCGAGGAGACCTTTGCTAACCTCCTGATGAATCACCAAGCTCAACCCGGAAAAATGCGAGTTCGGTGTGCCCTCAAGTAGTCAAGGGTTTCGGTATCCAGGGGCATTGAGGCCAATCTCGACAAGATATCGGCCATCAAGCACATGAAGCCGCCATACGACTCAAGCAAGTCCAATGTTTGGCTTGTCGCCTGCCCTCCTAGGGCGGTTCATTGTCTGATTGGGAGAAAAAGCTTGCCTCTGCTCAAGCCGAAAAAGACTAATTACTTCGAGTGGACTGACGAGGCGCAGAAGGCATTTGAAGATTTGAAGCAGTACCTCTCCTCTCCCCGGTCTTTGGTTTCTGCGTCTTGGAAGTGAGCCTTGCTTCAGATATTGTCGCCACCCCGAGGTGGTGAGCGCGTGTTGATCGCAGAGAGGGAAGGCGTTCAGAGGCCGCCTACTACATCAAGAAAGTATTGTATGAAGCAGAGACCCGGTATCCGCAGCTCAAAAGATGTTGTATGTAGTCCTAGTGGCGCCCAGAAGTCATGCATTATTTCAAGGGCGGAAATTACCGTGGTCACAGCCTTACCCTTTTGCGCGAGATTCTCCATAACCGAAGTGAAGCGAGAGGCGAATTGCTAAATGGTCGGTGGAGCCGGGGAATTTAACATCAAGTTTGTGCCCCGACCGCCATCAAGAGTCAAAAGTTGGCGGATTACCGCCGAGTGGACTCCGCCACTACTGGGCCGCCGAAGCGCCGCGGCCTTCCTCGACGTTATTCTTGATGGGTCTTTCAGCCGAAGGCGCTGGGCCGGTTGTCCTGTCTCCCCGACCGTGACACTCTCAAGACGTGTGGTCGCCCTCGAATTCAAGGCCACCAACAATATTGCCGTATGAAGGTTCATCGCGGGCCGCGATCGCTTTGTATTTGGGCATTAGGCGCTCTAAGTCAAGGGAGATTCCCTACCGGGTCATTAATCAAGCTCGGAAGGAGTTCCAATGTTCCGACCCCACCATGGCGGCGCGCACAAGGCGGAGGTCCGAAGAATGGAGCGCTATTTTGAAGGTTTGGGGTATATTCATATCCCTCTGCGTGACAATCACCTTTGGCGGACGGGCCGTCTAGCTTGCATCCTCAAGGGCTCCTGCTCCGGCGGGTCTTCGAGGAAAGACTACCGCGACCGCCCATCGCAGCCCACAATCTGTGGGATGATGGTGTCATTGTCGCCCACGGTCCAGTGGGACGACGGCAAGGTGTCATGCTGCCTCCCGCTCGGAGTGGGAAGGCGATGCACCATCACGGCCTCCAATCCAGGAGGGAAGGCCGCGCCACCTCGGTCCGGGAGGAAGACGGTGTCAGCCGAGGCAAGACCAGGAAAAGCTCGACCCAGCGAGTACCCAGGCGAGCACCGAGTGGTCGCCACCCTTGGGCAGGAAGATCGATGGATGGACCCTATCCTGGCCTTCCTGCGTGACCAAGTGATCCCCGACGATGATGCCTCAGCTGAGAAGATTGCACGAAGGCCAAGTGCTATACTCTGGTAGGTGGGGACCTATATCGCCAGAGCAGAAATGGAGTTCTCACGGGTGCATCACTCGGGAAGAGGGAGCAACCGCTCTCGACATCCATGGAGGTGCAGCGGGAGCCATATGTCCCACCGACTCTAGTCGGCAAGGCGTTTCGCCAAGATTTTATTGGCCTATCGCCCTCCAGACGCTTCTTGCTGGCCGGTGAGGCGTCTTGGCTTGTCGGCTTCACCAGTAAACCCACCGACCAAATTTGCTCAGCAAACCATCCCGCTTATCTTGGCCGTTCATGGTCGGGGCCGATATCCTCGGTCCGTTTCGCTGCCCAGGGGCTTCACCCACCTCTTCGCCGCCATCGACAAGTTCACCAAGTGGGTCGGCCGAGGCAATGCGGGCTATCACGCCGCCGCCACGTAAGTTCATGCGCGATTTTCACCCGCTGGAGTCGCCAACCGCATCATCACCGCACAACGCACCCAATTTACCAGCCGCTTTTTCGAGTTCTCAGAAGAAATGGGCACCAAGGTATGTTTCGCTTTGCGCCCATCCCATGAGCAATGGTCAGCGAACGCGCCAATGCGCTTAGTGCCAAGGGCCTCAAGACAAGGGCGTTGATCGACTCAAGCGGGTGCAAGATGGACGGAAGAACTCCCTACCGTGGTCGCGGTCGCCAGACCACGCCCACCGCGGCAACCCGCGAGACACCCTTCTTCTTGGTGTATGGCGCCGAGGTCGTTTTCCCTCCGCCGCCGCTTCCGCTCGCCATGTAACGCTCGCTTTCAATGAAGAAGACCAAGAAGGTCTCCGGCGAGAAGAGGTAAACCTCCCCGAGGAGGTGCGGATCGGCGCCTTGCGTAAGCCGCCTGCTATCAAGAAAACCTCAGCGGTACCACGCCACCCGGTCTCTGAGAGAACACCGGCGGGTGACCCGGTCTTGCGCAGACCAGACGATGCCGTTACATAAGTCGCTCTCGGGAGGGCTCTTCAAGGTGGTCTCAGATTCTACCGGGCGGACGGTTAGCCATCGAGGACGGCGAGGAGTCGATTTAACTCCTACAACATCGAGTCCGCCCTAAGTTCTACCCTTAAGGGAATTGAGGTACCAAAGCTTTGTTCCAAACCGCCTCGGTACGCCCTCTCCCGCCGGTCGGCGGCCGGGCGATCAAGAAGGTCATGTGTTCGAAAAACTCTTGCTTCGCCATTATTATTCTCTTCGATTGTGCCTTGAGTGGCGAATATGCGCATGAATGTCAGCTGTTCTGCGGCGCTTGCTAATTTTTGTGGAGTCCATGACGATCCTCGACGCCAGGTATACTTAGCTCAGCGATCGGGGGCGGCAGGTGCAGTGCTCGGGACGCTGCTCAGACGCCTCGGGTTGGCTCTGAAGCACCGCTGAGTCGTCACTGCTTAGCGCCGCCTAATGCCACCCCTCAGAAACTCGCTTGAGCACATGGCGCCACCGGATCGAATTCTTGGTATTTCACAAGGACTTAGGATCCAAACAAGGCGAGCCAGACACTTCATGTCGGGGCTTAGAATGTTTTTAAAGCTTACCTTATGATACCTCTCCGTGATGCTCACTCACCTTCTCAGAGTCAGTCTCCAGACGCAGCAGGTAAGCATAACGATGCCGGCTTACTCTCGAAGGCCTCAAGGTCTTCGCTGGTCGCCCTGCTGGCTTGGGGTCGCCGCCTACGAAGGTCCCCGAAGCTGCTCGCCAGCCTTCCGTCACTCTCGCCCGGCTACCGGTTTGTCGGTCGCCCGGCTCAAGGCTGGTCGCCAGTTGGTTTCGGGCGTTTCGCCCAGTGCTGTTCGAAGCCGCCAAATAGCCGTCGTCTTTCGCCCGGCGCCCCGGTTGTCGGTCGCCGGCTACCGAAGCTGTCGCCTAAATGGCTCGGCCGCCGCCAGTTGCCATTCTCGCCGCCAGCTTTCCGTCAGGTTCGCCAATACACAAGTCGCTTCATCCCGCGCATATGGCGAAGATAAGCGCTTTATACCGCGTTCTTTGGCCATTTCCTTGCGATCATATCCCGAGATAGGTCAAGATGCTGCGTGGTTATCGCAAATGTTGGAAACCAACGGCTCATGATAAGAGAAGATGTGCTAAGTGTTAACGCCCGGCGAGACCAAGTCATCTGAGTGTCGCTTAGACACAAGATCTCTACACGGCTCAGACGCTTCGGGTTGGCTCCTCAAGCACCGCGGTCGCCTCCGCTGAGTGTTTCGCCTAAGAGCACTTCCGAGAACTTGTTGTTTCGCCGCATACCGTAGAGCATATTTTTTAAGCGATCATCGGGTATAAGTTCCGGAAGGTTGAAACTGCGATAATCTCGCTGAAACTTCGACGCTTCAAGGCCTTGTCAGTGTCTTGCGCCTTGTTCGATGGGACATTTTTCACCTACATTTTATGTGGTCCGCGATAATCTATGCTCGCGATCACAAATGCACATGAAATCACTTAGCGGAGACTTAAAACGCTACCCTAAATTAGGTGTTTCTAAAAGCGCCTTGGCTAAGTCGAATGACTACCGCCTAACAAGCAAATGTGGTGAATTCAAGCATGCAAAAATGAGCAAACGCATGAATAACGATTAAACATCTAACATTCATCCAAAAGTTGTCCAAGGTTTTTACGACGCAGTTCATCAACAAAAGCAACAAAAAGGGGGAACAGAAGAAAGCCCGCTTTCACTCGCCCTCGCCAAGTCGAAGTTCTTCGCTTACGCCGATACCTGGGGGTGGAGACGCCCATGACCGGTTGCTCCACTCCGCAGATTCCAAATGCCCACGATTCGGCAACTCAAGCACTCGCCTCCGCCGGAAGCCGCCGCTTCCGCGTCTCCCGACATCGCCGCTACCACCGCCATGGGATCAAGGCGCGGCTCAAGGCCGGGCGCAAAGAAAGCCGTAGGTTATGCCATGATCGCGACCGCGGCCCTTCCGTGGCGGAGCGAGCGGCTAGGGCGCGGAGAGTCTCAGATTACGCTCCGCGCCTCGGGTTGGTCGATGGGGCGAATTGAGCGCCGAGTCCTCCAGGGCGCTCACCACGCCTAAGGGTTCCAGCACCTCTTGGTGCGCTGAACGCTTTCTTCAAGATGGTCGCGAGATTGCGCCGCAATTAAGGATTCAAGTGTCGAGGTCTTACCGCCGCCCTTCCGCCTCTCCATTGCTCGGCCTGGCCGCACATTGGGCTGCGCGTCGTGTTGGCCTCTCTGCGCCGCCTGCTGCCGCCTTCTCCGCCTCCGGCTCGCTTCGCCGCCACCGAGGCAAGTCTGGGTCGTCTGGGCACTATGCCCGAGGCGGCGAAGAACGGTGCCTAGTGCCGCTGCGATCTCGCACTCGGTGAAGAGTTCGACGGCGGTCAGCGGCAAGGCGCATGGCGCGCGAGCAAGAACTCGGCGGCGCTGGTGCTGTGCATGTCTCCGCCCTGGCGGCGGTGGCGGCGGAGGCGCCGCAGCAGGCCTCCGCCGCCTCGGTGGGCGCCGGGTGTTGGCACCTTGGCGCGTTCGAGGGGCCGCTTGGTGGCGCCCTGCTCAAGCTGGCCGTCGGGAGCGTGAGGCCGCCTGGCTGAAGGGTGGCTCGAGCCCCGCGCTGAGGTTGTCGCCCATGCTGCCGGCGCACGGAGGAGAAGGCGCCACTGTGAAGGCTCCGGAGCCGTCTTTGCGGCGGCGGCGGGCGGAGGTGAAAGTCGCGGCGGGGCGCCCCTGCGCCGCCTTTGAGGGGTACCGCCACGGCCGGGCCGTGGTGGCGGTGTTTGGTCTTGCCCGCCCTCTTAGGGTCCGAGCCCATGGTGCGGCGGCGACCGCCGCCTGTTCGCGACCCGATCACGGCGGCGGCGCACGCCCCGATCACCGAGGGGGTCAGGGCGGGATCACGGCCGTCCTGGGAGTCCATCGACGAGAGTAGCCTGACGACCAGGAGCTCACAGCCTCAGTCGTGGCGAAGGCCGGGCCTCCGCCGAAAAGGTGTGTGGCCATGGGGACCCAAGATCGCGCAGCAAGCCACCGCCCAGTTTGGCTCCTCAAAGTTGCCCTCACCGTCAGAAGAAAGGGAAAAAGATGGCGGTCGGTTGGTAGGAAGCCGCAGGAGAAACATGTGCGTAAGGAAACTAGAAGAAGACAAGGGCTTACGTCCGCCACCGCGCTTGTCAGTCGTTGTCACCGTGTATCGCCACGGCGTCGGACGCGGCGAAGAGGCTGATCCTCCGGGCCGTAGTCCTGCCACCGCCTCCGCTCACCGGCGTCCCCGCAACCCGCCGATGCGGCCGCCATTGCGCGGAGCTCGCTGTCTCTTCGACCGTGAAGCTCCATTCTTCGATATCGCTGGTCCTGGGCACCCCAGTATGCCGATTCCATTGGTCATCCCGATGTCTGACCAAATCATTACGCCATGCCCTCCGCTTGACTCTGGTGGAAGGGAATGTAGCGGAGGCCATCCCGGCCCCGGCGGAAATAGCAACTCCCCACTACTGGCTGCGCTGGTGGCGCGCAGAATGAAGAAATGGCGAAGAGAGGAGAAGGTTGGCATCACCCCATGAACATTTCACGAGGTGTGCGAAGATGGCGAGAAGATGATAGAATTGGGGTGAGATGAAGATGGTGGATTTCAGAGAAATGGAGGACTATGGAGAAAAAAAATTTAAAAGGGCGGAAGAAGGCCCGCCATCATGGCCTGTGTGCAGCCACGATCTCGCTGAGAGGCACACAAGCGGGCGATCCCCTGACGATATCGAAGAGTGCCTTCCATAAGACCATCCCCATTCGCTTTACGTAGCGGCAACGATGAGGCTGGAATGGAGTTCACCATGGTGGCTCGAAGAAGACAAAGAGCTTTGGGAAAAGAGGCGAAGGAACAAGAAAGCAAAGTCGCTAAGAAAATGTATATGGAACCGCTCAATACTGATGCATCTATATATGCGCATTCTACATCGACCTGTTCACGGCGGACAAAGTTATGCCGCTTTGGGTCCTAAGGAAAACCGCAGATACGCCATGGGACCGGCGGCAGATCTCATGAGTGGTGGCCTCGCCAAGAGCGCACTAAGCATTGAAGTGCATTAAGTGAAGGTTCTAAAAAAGTCGAGAGGCTGCGGCTCTAGGGCAGGCCCGGCTATTGCCAACAGATATACGCTAGGGTACCTTCTCACCGCGCATAAAGTCACGGTCCACGCGTGTGGCCGGGCCATCGGCGGCGATCACGCCACGGACAGCGGCGTCGGTCCACGGGCGCCTGGCGAGCAGGTGGCGAAAGCCGCTGCCGGCCGCCAACCGGCCGGCGCGGCGGCCATCGGCGGCGATCGTCGCCGCCAGCCGGCGCTCGTTCCACGTGGCGCCGGCGAGCAAGTGGCGAAACACGCCACTCACGGCGCCACCCGCGTGGGTTGCTCAGCGACGGGCGGGCGATCACGTTCGCCCGGCCAGCGCCGGTTAACGTGGCGCCAAAGGTGTGGGCGAAAGCACGCTCGCCGCCCGGCCGCCACCCACGTGGCGTGGCGGCGAAGCTTAGCGAGGACGTCCCGCTTGTCCCGCGGGAGGCAAAAGGTGGAGCACGGTGGTCGCCTCGGCTCCTTCCACTACCGCACCATGTCGAATCGGCAGTTCGCCGCGAGCTTTATCACCGCAAGGGTTTTCGCAAGCCCATTCTCTAACGCCTCACCTACCGTCGCAAAGGGGTCCTATCCGTGAATCGCAAGGGCACGCGCGTAAGCATTTAATGAGGCCGAGGAACGGACAACACGAAGGAAGCATTAAATGTATTTAGATCGAAGATGATGACCCTCCTTGTACCTACCCCTGCTAGCTTTGCCTATATAAGGGCCCTCGGGTGCATGGGGAAGGATCGATCCTAGATCACGACCAAGCAATACTAGAGAAAGCCAATGGATGCGCTTGTAACTCGAGAACTCAGTCTTGGTTCGACACACCCTATAAGAAATTTAGCAGATCGTAAGGTTATTACCCTTCTCACAAGGGGCTCGAACTCTGGTAAAAATCACTTGTTCTTCCTAGTTCAGAGGCGCCAAACCTCCGCCAGGAGTCCTCTAGGGTTTTCCCCCGATTAGCTACCCACGAAGACGCCTCCTCTGCGAACAAAACCCCTATCAGAGATCACGGGCACATGCGTGGAATACGCCGACAATAATTTTGAAACTATCTAGGGGCTCAGAAAAAAACCGAATTTTCAGATTTTTCAGGGTTTTTCCCGAAAAAAAGGGGACTTAAATGTGCTTTTTGAAATTTTGGTGGGTTTCTTTGCAAAAAAATCACGTGGGAGCTGCGGGGCAACAAAAATGTTAACGAACTAACAGGATTTTTTAGTGTCTTTCCTGCAAGAAAAAGTGACTTAGATGTGATTTTTGAAACCTCTAAGGGCTTCTTCGCAAAAAGAACGAGCGGTATCTAGAGCCTCGGGGAAAAATGAATTTTCGGATTTTTCAGAGCCTTTCCCATAAAAAAAGGACCTAAATGTGATTTTCGAAACTATCCAGGGGCCCTTGGCAAAAAAATCGGAATTCCGGATTTTCCAGGGCCTTTTCTGTAAATAAAAAAGATGATCTAGATGTGATTTTTGAAACCTCTAAGGGCCTCTTCGAAAAAAAATAGGCGGTATGCAGAGCCCCTGGGAAAAAATGAATTTTCAAGGCTTTTCATGTAAAAAAAAGGACCCAAATGCGATCTCCGGAACTATTTAGGGTCACTGGCAAAGACCAAATTTCGGACTTTTCAGGGCCTTTCCCATAAAAAAAATGGATTTAAACGCGATTTCCAAAACTTCGGAGGGCTTTTCCGCAAAAAATCAGGCCCGGGACGCCACGGGCACGCGCTAGCTCCCGCGCGCCCAAGCCACGCGTCACGCGGAAAAAAAACTAAAGACGACGCCACGGAATCGAACTCGAGACCGAACAGCTAAAGCGAGACGCTCCATCATTGCATGGCCGCGAAAGCTTACGACGAGAAACGGCGGTAAGATATTTAAGCCAAACAAGACGTTGAGCAACGCGGCGACGTGGCTTAACGCTCGCGCGCCGTACACACGGCAGAGCGTTCTACTGTAGCAAAACGGTGACGTGGGCACAGCGAGGAGCCCGGAAACCTTCGAAGTTTATATACGGTAGTATACAGATATGATGCAGCAAAGCGACAACCTGAACAACGTTGGGCGCAGTGTCTGGTCTCTGGACCCTCTTGTCGAACCAGATGCACGTACTTGGCACCTACTCTCGTACAATTGAGATGCGTGTGCACGCATGACGTGTCCGCTAGTAAAAGATCATCATGCTGATTGCTGATCGATCGTTTCGTTCGCTACTGCATGCACGCAAGCCCTCTGTACTTAGCCAAGTCTATGGATATACTTGTATATCCTTGAGAAATTTCACGGTAGATAACGTTGGTTATAAGTAGTGGTAATAGAAATTAAATATATCTATCTATTTCTTAAAGTTATTTTAGACTTTTTCTATCTATTTATTGGCAACATATCCTGTGTACACACCGTGTACACCAACTAACAAAAGTCGTGAAAAATTCTGAAAAAAATTGTAGATGTACTTCATAGATTACTCTACCTATGTATGAATTTAAACTTGTCAGAATTTTCTCTTTTTTGTAACTCTTGATATATAATGAATTTGATCTTGAAACTTCATACATAGGTAGAGTAATTTATGAAGTGCATCTACAATTTTTTTAAATTTTTCATGACTTTCGTTAGTTGGTGTGCACAATGTGTACACGGAAAGCCTGTGTGCACAGGATACGTTGCCCTATTTATTATGGGTATTTTAGACTTTTCCTAATTCGTTCACAGTTTTGGATTCACCGAATACCTGTTGATCTTCCGAGGCTTCTTATCTATTCTTCCGCCATTCATCAGGATCACATGATGTATTTTACCGTACAAAATAAATAGTATACCAGAATTTTTTACCCTTTACCCTTTTCTGAATTTTACTATCAATACTATAAGTGGTAGTATAACTAGATCTAAATTGATTTCAACCATTAGATTTGTTCTCGTGCAATTGAAACGAGTCCGAGCTGGGCGAAAGCGATTGCCAGCTTTGTAACCATCTACTAGACTACGGCAACTACCGGTATACAACTATATACAACCGTACTACCTACGTACAGTTGCCGGCCTCCACTTAGGACATTTCCAATGGATCATTTCTTTGATCGTTTCTTAGAGGAGAGATAGTGTATTAATTGATGTTTAGAAACAATGGCTCTCAATGCATAGTTTCTACCTACTGTTTCTAATATTAATTACCATGCAGTTTTCTTAAAGGAGAGATAGTGTATTAATTGATGTTTAGAAACGATGAGGAGAGCACAATGCAGTTTTTTTGCGTTTCTACAGTTTTGGAAGCAGTGTAGAAATCATTTCACAAACAAGAAACGATCCTCTTCTCTCTCTATATTAATTTCCTGCCACATCACTTTTTTATCTGAGTTGGCATGTTAAGAAATGAATTATGAATCGCCATTGCAAATGCCCTTACAAGCTTAGTTTCGGTAAATGGTTCTATACTTTTGAAAGTATATATACTTTCACTTTCGTAATACCGTTTAAATAATATTGTTATATCTTTTTATTTTTTGAATATACTATAATACTGATTATACCATACTATAAAAACATTGGTACAAGCACGCATGCACATTTGCGAAAAATCTCCCAAGTGGATATATAGTAATCGCTAATTAATCAGAAATAATGGCTGCAGCCAGCTTAGCCATCAAATACTATCGCTCCCTTCATCTCCTCCTATAATCCATCTAGCAATGTCATTATCTCCCCGTACCTCTGTCATCTCCTCTCTCTCTCTCTCTTCTCGCTCTCCTCCACATCTGCTTCCTCCCCATATTGCCACCTCAATCCACCCGTTGTCCTACACCATCCTCTCTTCACCATCCCTATAGCCTTGGTGCCAAATCCAACAGCATTCGGTCACGTCGTCGTCAAATACGATCTTGCGGCACTACTGCACCAACTTTGCTGACTGCCCTGAGGAAGAAGACTGTGATGATCGAAGAGGAATAAGATGACGACTGCGCTAGATCTCAATGATTCTCACTACCTAAGAGCCAGATTTAGCAGTTTTTTTGCCCGATTAAAAAAGTAAAATTTAGTTCTTTTTTCCCAAATAATTATGTGTACTGGATTCTCATTGGCAGTCGACGCTCGCTCTTTATCCTTAGTACCATCCACAGCGACAGAGTGACGACACTCATGACGTCTATAACTCCACACATCTAACAGAACAAGGCATCTATGATCTATCCAGGCGTTCAGCCACCACACATCCAGTACTGATGTTCCGTCATGGCTGGAGGGCTTGCGTGCGTGCACTTGTGACTGTGTGCATATGGCTCAGGCCAGAGAGACAAGGGCATAGGATATTGTTCTTAATGACAATCTTATATCAAGACTAACTTGTTTATTTAGAATATCTTTGATTAGTCTCATCGCATTGAAAAATGGAAAACCCGAGGTATGTATGCATACTCATTATAGTATTAATTGCATACTTTGGATTCAAGTTAAAGTATGAACATTCCCATTGAAATAACCACAAAAGTATGCATCATGTTTCCCAATCTATATATTATATGGATGCACATATTTAGGGGGAGTTCACACTCTAACTTGAAGAGTCAATTTAAATGATAAATGATAATTTAAATTGAGTTCATTTGTCCTGTTATTCGTTAAAGAACACTTCATCATGTGTTGATGGTGTTTTGTGATTAATTAGGACAAATGAATAGTTCTTAAGTATAATAAAGCATGAGTTGTATTATTGTACTTAAGACACAATTAAATCATTTCAATTGATTTAGGTTGTGCTCAATTGATCTAAAGGCATCCATTATGTGTTAATGGAGTGCAAGAGATAATTGAGACAACCATGCATCTTGGACTAACGGTTTTCATGAGTTATGTTTGAGTTAGGTCCAAAGATGAATGAGATGATGAGAACGGGACAAGGACGGCATCATGAGTTGATGGGCGTCAAGAGTGGATCCCGAAGAAGAGTCGAGTAGAGATCCCGGGGGAGAAATCAAGTGATGATTATAAAGACCCCAAAGGGGATTGCTTGTGCGCGGCGGCAAAGGTATAATTAGATAGGCTAAGGACTTTATAGTCTTTGAGTCTAAGGTTTTATCGCTGCTATTAAGAGGGGTCGCTCTCAGCTTGAGCTTTATCATGCGTTGGTGATCTCATTCCGCTGCTCACTCGAGCTCAAACCATTTGGATTTGGTTTTTGCATGAGGGTTAACCATTTGGCATGTGTTGCTAATGGGTTAAACTTATGCTTGGTTGTATTTGGTTTTCGATTATACTTTGATTTGCATGTGTTGCAAATAGGATAAGCTAGCGTTGGCTTTTACGTGAAGTTCACTTTTGCATGTGTTGCATTAGTTGACGCTTCATGTTTTGGTTCGAAACAAATCTTTATAAAACCGTGTTGTTGCTTGGAGTTAAGTTTTGCATGTGTTGCAAAAGGAGAGAGCTCAAGCATGATTTGTGTTTATGTGTTTGTATGGAGCTAGAGGCTTGCATGTGTTGCAAGTAAAGAGCTCATACTTGCTGATTTGGTTTAAGTTGAAGTTTGTTTGGTGTTGCATGGAACTAGAGAATTGCATGTGTTGCAATTAAAGAGTTCATGCACCTTAAATTTATGTTGCTTGAGCTAGACTTTTGCATGTGTTGCAAAGAGTAGTGCTCAAGCATGAAATGTGTTTATTGTGTTATTTGCAAGTTCACAGCGAATAAACCGAGGTTTATGAGTTCGAATCCCGAGAGCATGTGAGTGGGGCTTGCAACGGAGTTGGCAAGTTGACCGGTCTTGTGTTGACCTTCACATGGCTAGGGGATTAATCTCATAAACTTCGAGTTTGATTTGCTTAATACGCTTTTGCAAATAGTTCTTGAGTTGTTGGCTAAATGTGTTTTCATTATTCGGAGTTAGTTGCGATTGTGCAAATGTGTTTTGCAAATGAGCGCTGAAGTTATGTGTTTCGATCTTAGAGCATGTGTTGGTATTTGCAAATGTGTTTTGCAAAGTGTCGGGTCACGTGGTTGATCCTTACATGGCTAGAGGATTGATCGCATAAGTTCGGTGTTGATTTATGAAATGTGTTTTTCGCAATTGCTGTTGAATTCTTTGAGCATGAGCTAATTTGGTGCAAATGTGTTTTGCACGGTGTGTGATCATGTGTTGATCATTTATGGGCTCAAGGAATAGTTTTTGATCTTGTCGTAAAAAGATTGCGAAAGAATCAAAAATCCTGAGTCGTTCGTGTGGGCTGCAACCAGCCCATGGGTGGTTGGACCGCCTTATGAGTGGTTGACCACCCATGAGTGGTGTGACCAACCTTAGGGCTTCGTGGTGTGACCAACCCATGAGTGGTGTGACCAACCTTAGGGCTTCTGGTGTGACCAATCTTCGAGTGGTGTGACCAATGGTTGGGTGGTGCAACCGGTGGTGTGACCAACCTTGAGTGGTGTGACCAATCTTCGAGTGGTGTGACCAATGGTTGGGTGGTGCAACCCGCTATGGAGAGGTGCAACCAACCTTAGGGTTTCAGCAGTATTTTCCAGAGCTGCTGCTTTTAGTCGGGCGGTGATCTGCCCGCGGTTCACACCGGGGTCCAATGACCTGCTTTTTGCCGATTTAGCACTGCTCTCCCCCAAACGGCTAGTTTTCTTGTGGGGCTATAACACCCCTTGGGGGCTTAAGGCAATTGGTTGGTCATGAGGAGTGTTTTGCATGTGTTGCTCTTTCTCCCTTGCCTCTTGAGCTTAAGAGTGAACTAATTGCATGTGTTGCAATTAGGAGTGGTTTGAGTGAGCTCTTGTGCATGTGTTGCACTTGAGTGAGGTCCTTGTGCATGTGTTGCACTTGTCAACGTGGACTAGGGGACCAGAGAGACAAGGGCATAGCCAACATGGGAGCTTCGTCGACATGGTAATTCTATATAGGTATCTTTATTGTATTTTTTTATTTCTCTTCTATTTATATATATGAATTTAGATTGTATAGCACTCGATTTGATTTGTTTATCCTAATTTAATTTAATCCTCTTTGATTTTTGTTTAAAATATGAGCACTGCTTAAATGCTTTCTCTTCCAATACAAGTTATACAAATCTTAAAACAAACAAATGAGTAAGCAACCATCATCTACCATTCATTCATGCTTTAAAATTTATGCAACTGTTAAAAAGAAAAGTACAAAAGCATCTCTGTTAAAATATATCTTAATCATTCGAATCCCTCCTCCATTCGTGTCTTGGCTTAATCTCGCTTTGCTGTTTCACGCCATGAGCTAAGATCTGCTCAAGGGTTTCCTTACCTCATTCCTTCCCAAATCTCGAAGGATTCCTTCCCGCTTTTCATTCCTTTCCCAAGTCAGAGGGTCGAGGATGCGCCTAGAGGGGGGTGAATAAGCATTTTACAAAATTTGATCACTCACTAAATAATTCGCCTAATCAACCCCTATGTCAAAACCTAATCAAATATATATGCGAAGTTTATAAATAGGTTTTGACAATTAAAACCTAAATCAACTAGGCTCACTAGTGCACTAACTAAATTATGTCTCTAAACTAGAATTGCTAAATTGATCAATCAATTAATACTAAGCAATTCTATTACAATCAAGCAATTGAACAATATACTAGAAATGTAAATACTTGAAAGTAAAGGAGACAAGAGGCAAACGATGTTTTTCCGTGGTGTTCGGAGACTTGCTTGGTCTCCCTAGTCCACGTTGAGGCAAGCCCAACCACTTGGACCGACTCCGCCGAGCATCCGCCTCTTTCCACTAGTCGTGGTTTTTCACGCTATGCGTAGGCTCAACCCGAACCTTCACAAACTTGTCGGGCTTTCACACCTTGAGAGCTCACAAGACGACGCCCACGCTGCCTAGGAGTCGGTAACCTCCAAGAGTAACAAGCCGCCCTTCACTTGAACTTTACCGAGCACAACTAATGCGCCCCGGTGATCACCAAGTGCAACACATGCACAAGGACCTCCTCAAGTGCAACACATGCACAAGAGGTTCTCAAACCACTTCCTAATTGCAACACATGCAATTAGTCTCACTCTTAAGCTCAAGAGGCAAATGGAGAAGAGCAACACATGCACACAACTCCTACACACAAAGAACCAAGCCAAGAACAATCGCCTCTAAGCCCCCAAGGGGTATTTATAGCCCCAACAAGAAAACTAGCCGCTTGGGGGCAAACGGCGAATCAGTTTTTGCGTACTACCGCCTCTAAGGGCAGTAGTACCGCCAGAGTCTCAACGGTCGGCTAACGGACACATTTATGTACTACCGCCTCTAATGCGCTGTAGTACCGACTTGGCACTACTACCGCCCCACCGAGCCAGAGCGCCTCCCGCAACCCGTAAAACATTTCAAGATCAGAAAGAGCTACCGGTGGCTTAGCCCTAGAGTATCAAGACTTATGTACTATCATAAGCAAGGCCTGTAGTACCGCCGCAGAAAAAACAGATTTCAACTCCAAAATCATTTCTCCGAAACCAAAACCCATTCTTTGAGCCTCTAGATGATCAACACATGATCATACACACGCAAAACACATTTGCACCAACTTAGCTCATGCTCAAAGAATTCAACCACAATTGCAAAAACACATTTTGCAATCAACTCAAAATCTATTTGCAAAACGATAAGCAAATCAAAACCGAAGTTTATGAGATTAATTCCTCTAGCCATGTGAAGGTCAACACAAGACCGGCCAACTTGCCAACACCGCTGCAAGCCCCACTCACATGCTCTCGAATTCCGGACTCATAAACCTCGCTTTATTCGCACAACGAACTTGCAAATAACACAATAAACATATTTCATGCGTGAGCACTACTTTTGCAACACATGCAAAAGTCTAGCTCCAAGCAACACTAATCAATGTGCATGAACTCTAATTGCAACACATGCAATTCTCTAGTTCCATGCAACACCAAAACCAAACTTCAATTTCACACCAAAACCATTTCAACCATATGAGCTCTCTACTCGCAACACATGCAAGCCTCTAGCTCCATACAACCACACAAACACCAAATCATGCTTGAGCTCTCTCCTTTTGCAACACATGCAAAACTTAGCTCCAAGCAACCACAAGATTTTGAAAGATTGTTTTGAACAAAACCAAAACATGAAGCTTCAACATTTGCAACACATGCAAAAGTGAACTTCACGCAAAAGCCAACGCATTAGCTTATCCTATTTGCAACACATGCAAATCAAAGCATTATGCGAAAACCAAATGCATATACTCTTCCTCTTTGCAACACATGCAAATCAGAGCTTAAACCAAACACAACCAAGCATAAGTTTAACACATTTGCAACACATGCCAAATGGTTAACCCATATGCAAAAACCAAATCAAATAAGATTTGAGCTTTGAGTGAACGCGGAATGAGATCATCAACACATGATGAAGCTCAAACTAGGAGACAACCCCTCTTAATAGAACGGCGATAAAAACCTTAGACTCAAAGACTACAAAAGTCCTTAGCCTATCTAGTTATACCTTTGCCACAAGACGCAAGCAATCCCTTTGGGGTCTTTATGATCATCACATATTCCCCGGATCATCACTCGACTTCTCTTTATCTTCGGATCTTCTCTGACGCCATCACCTCATGATGCCGCCCTTGTCCTGCTTTCATCATCTCATTCATCTTTGGACCTAACTCAAACATAACTCATGAAACTTATTAGTCCAAGATGCATGGTTGTCTCAATTATCTCTTGCACTCCATTAACACATAATGGATGCCTCTAGATCAATTGAGCACAACCCTAAATCAATAGAAATGATTTAAGTGTGTCTTAAGTACAATAATGCAACTCATGTTTTATTATACTTAAGAACTATTCATTTGTCCTCAATTTATCACGGAACACCATCAACACGTGATGAAGTGTTCTTTAATGATTAATGAGACAAATGAACTCAATTTAAATTATCATTTAAATTGATATGAGTATACATTAACTTACACAAGTTTTCATATACTCATGTTGATGAAAAGTAATGATCCATTATGTGTAAACTATATGGAAATGATCATTACTCTAAGTCATCAACTATAGAATACACCCCACATGTATATGTGCATAAATATGATTGATTTGGATATAATATGCACATATTTACTTGATCATATTGGAGTATATCCTATATTACCATGAGTATACTTATAACTAGGCAATTCAAATATATACTCAATGATTTAGTTTCTTTGTCTTGATCCTTATGTGTATCAATAAAGAATCGATCAATACAAAGAGACTTTCAAGTTAAACTACAAACTCCCCCTAAGTATGTGCATCCATGTAATATATGGATTGGGAACATGATGCACATTTGTGGTTAATATAATGGGGACATTCATATTTTAACTTGACTCCAAAGTATGCAACTAATACTAGAAAGAATATGCAAACGTACCTTGGGTTTTCCATTTTTCAATGCGATGAGACTAATCAAAGATATTCTAAATAAACAAGTTAGTCTCGATATAAGATTTGTCATTAATAACAATATCGCATTAAGGGATAAACTTAATATTAGATTTGTCATTAACACCAAAACCACAACTAATGAAGGTTGAACTTACACCAGCAAAGCACTGCAACAGATTCCTTTCCCCCATTCCCTTCCCTTCCCAAAAGTACCTAACTTTACCTCATCCTCTCTCATCCCAGCCAGCAATTCTATATATTGAGGGGTTCCATTCATCATGTTACTCACTCACACCCCATTGCCAATCTCAGGAACCCACCCTTAGACAGTCTAACCATGAGTTCTTTGAATCCATTGAGTCATGAGTACTTTTCGTCGTCAAGTGATGACGACGATGTCCTCGCTCTCATGGCAGCAGCAGCGGAGGAGGAGGAGGCAGAATCTACAATCCGTCGAACGGGGTCGGTTCCGGGGCATGCAGTTACGAACAGAGGTCACCGTGAAGGAGCGGCTAGGCTCTATGTCGACATTTCGCGACTCCACTGTATGGGCACACATTGTTCAAAGTGAGGTACTAAACCCAACATCTCACAAAAATGGATGATGCATAGGTCATGTTTGTTGTTTTTTGAATTTGTATGATATTGTGTTACGCAGGTTTATGATGAGCCGATCCCTGTTTTTACGCATAGCCGAAGCGGTCGAGGGCCACGACGATTGGTTCACGCAAACAAGGGATGCCACCGGGAAGCTCGGCTTGAACCCTCTGCAGAAGATGACGGCCGCTACTCGGCAGCTAGCGTACGGTGTCCCTGCTGACGGTGTGGACGAGTACCGCGATCGGGAAAGTATCGCGCCCTAGCTCAAGAAGTTCAGACGGGCAAAGGGTGGAGGTGTTCGGCGAAGCAAGACTTTCGTTCTCCGAGCTCGACACAGACTCCTACAAGTTGGGGAGCAGAGAGGTTTCCGGATGCTTGGTAGCATCGATTATATGCACCGGACTTGGAGGAACGCCTAAGGCATGGCAGGGGCCTTCACAGCCATACCCTAAGCCTTCCATAGTCCCGAGGCGGTGGCTTCAGACGACCTATGGATATGGCACGCTTCTTCGGATGCTCGGTAGCTTGAACGATATTAATGTGCTACATCGTTCTAATATATTTTCCAGGATAACGATGCGCCAACTCCGAGGTCACGTATTACGCCAACGGAAACCAAGACAACATGGGGTACTACCTCGCCGACGGATATATCCCGAGTGGGCCTCTTCGTGAAGGCCATTGCTGCCTAATGGGAAACAAGAGGATCCACTTCTCCACAATGCAAGCCGCAGCGAGGAAGGATGTCGAGAGCTTTTGGAGTGCCGCAAGCCGTGTTTGCCATTGTACGAGGTCCCGGCCTTGCCGGGATCGACGACACTTTGGTACATTATGACCGCATGCATCATTTTACATAACATGATTATCGAGGACGAGGGGGATGGTCCAGCTCAGGACGAGTCCTTTGACTATATGGGTACCCCGGCTGTGACAAGGACGTCACCCGCAGGGTCGGTCTTGCACTGCATCGAAGCAACTCAAAGACGAAGAGACCGCGAGCTGCACCATCGGTTGCAGTCGGACCTTGTCGAACACCTCTGGGCACGCCACGGCCAGTAGTACTATCGTCTAAGCGTGATGTCGTTGCTTGGTCCTGATTGTGTAATGCACCCTTTTATGTGAGCTTGTCATGTGTTGTTTTGAACCCTCTTGTGTGAGTGTGTCATGTACGCATGTAAGGTTTAATAATAAATTCAGCGTGTCAGCTATGCTGACCTTGTCTCATGACATATCACACAGCAAGTAGATAAGTACGATACATGAACCGACAAGGACCGAGCAAACACAACATCTCATAACAAAACATCTAATAAGTTAACCGAACATGTCATAAAACAAAGTGTCATGACATAATAGATCATAACAAAAGGTCCATACACAAAATAACATCATCCATGAAACAACAAGGCACCACATCTGTAGCGAAGTCCATGCACATAATCATCATAGTCACCAGGTTACCAAACACACACAGAGATAAGCAATCAATCAAGGAAGGTCGGTCTACACCCTCCTCAATATCTCGTCCTGGCGCTTCTGATAATACTCACGAAGCGCACCTGTCAGGTTGTTCAAATCAATGCTCATAATCCTCTCGTCCTCCGCCTTCTCCATCAAGTGTACTTGTCGACGCTTTACTTCCACCATTTCGTGTTTGGCTTGGCTGATCTTGTCGAATCGCCGGTGTAGACACTCCATCAAGACGACCGCCGGTATCGCCCTCTTCCTCGCCGCCTTGGCTGCATCCCGGCCTATGGGTCTTGTGGACTCGTCACATGAACCAACAGGGTCGAGCTGGTCTGGAATGCTGTTGGACCCCCCTGGAGCGTCACCACCGGGTCCGTCCCGCATTGTCCTTTGCCTTTTGTTGCCCATGTGCGCAGCCCACTTTGGGTGATCGGCTAGAATCACCCAACAGTGCTGAAATGCGAAGGCCTTCCCCTCAACGTCCTGGTACATCCTCGCCGCATGGGCCATCTGTCCATGCAATTTATAAGGACATTTGTTCAACAGTGCGTTAGTACATTGTAGTGCGACATTATTAAAAGTAATGAAGCGTGCACAATGCTTACCCTGTCACGCTCGGTGGTACCACTCTGGTTCAAACCATCAACCTGACTGAGAAACCCAGAGTACTTGCTGACAGACTCATTGATCAACGCCCAGTGGTTCACCATAGCCTTTGTGGATCGTTCGGTGCCATTCTTTGTGTTATGCATTTTGAAATATTCCGCAATCCGAGTCCAGTAGGTTTCAGATGATTGGTCCTTGCCCACAATGGGGTCCTGGCTCACATTCAACCAAGCGCTGACTAGAACCTCATCCTCGTCAGCACTCCATTTCGTCCTGTCGGTCTTGGACATTTGATGCTTACCCTTCTTCCTGACGGGCGGCCTAGCTTGCGGGGCAGCCATGGTAGGTGAATGCCCCGTAGTATCAGCTGGCCGAGGGGGGACACTGCCATCATCATTGATGTTCAGCTCGGGAATCGATGGCGAAGGCCAAGTTATCTGATCGGACTCATCCCGCATGTAATCCGTGAAGAATGGTTCCATAACTTCTTCCCTGTTATGGTCACAAACCAAATAGGTCACATACCAAACTATTGATAGTAACATTAGTAAGAAAGAAGTGACATATATGTGGAGGGCAATTCGAACCAGGCAGTGCTTATTACTGGTCAGTGTACTGTGTTTGCTACTAGTTCTGTGTTTACTAGTTAGTGTTCTGTGAAGATGCAGCAAAGGCAGTGGTCAAAAAAGAAATGCTCTTCTGGTAAACCAAGTGAGCATCCAATACTGCTATAGTACACAATTGTGACTGACAATAGGTACCTACATAAGATTAATCAGAAACCAACATATGCAGGAACTTACACATTGTGTGGGCAATTCGAACCAAGGAGTAGTGTGTGTACTAGTTAGTGTTCTGTGAAGATGAAGCCAAGACAGTGGTCACAAAAGAAATGCTCTTCTGGTAAACCAAATGAGCAGTCAGTACTGCTATACTACACAACACTGGTCACATAGCGTTTACCACCATCAACCACCAAGACCACTGTCTGTCCCAGGTAATCTGAACACAAGAACTAAATTGAAACTATCACCTGGCAACTTCGATAACCAAACTAAATCACCAGAATCATCTGTCAACTGAAATAAGGACACATACTTGACCAACAGCCTTTTTGCATTTAAAGACTGGTACCGAAAACACCACAACGCCAGAAGGGCCTTTCCCAACTCCTGGTAGAAACACAACCGAACTGAAAGTAAACAGGACACAATATTGCAAACAAGTAGTGCCTTATAACGCAATACACAATAAGAATGCTCCAAAGGTGTCCATCCCTCAAGCATAAAGTTGATCTTTTCAACTTGTAGCCAGAACAACTAAAAAGAAAAACATAGCCTATTGGACAGGAAGCTATCTCCACAGAAAACAGCCGCAGGGTTCCACATCTCTCAGCCATCACCTTCCCTTCATTTGTGTTCGTAACTAGTTCCCGGTTACCAGAATGTGTTTTTGGAAAAATGCAATATAATGGATGTTGTAGTGAGAAATATCATAGACACATTTGTACCCGGTTACCAGAATGTGTTTTTGCAATGTGAAGATATTCTGTCACAACTTAGCAATAAGAAAGTAGTTTTTACTTGGCAACACAGAAATAATGAATACACCTTCAGTACTGACTGCTGAGAATGATGAAAGCATTCAACCCAAATTCATTATCCATCATATACTGAAACCAACTGCCCCTTGTACTTGGAGGTGATGAACTGCACTAAAAGTTTGGAAGTTGTTTGGCATAAGTATCTGCGTTTGACCATAAAAAACCTTGCCCCCAGACCTATCAAGTTGGCAGGAGAGCTGTGGAAAAAACCCTGCATTTCACTGATTATAAAAGGATGCCTGAATTTCGTAATTGAAAACCGTGCATCATAAAATCACAGAACCAGACACGAAGATAGCACAGCATGATCACATCCAAAAATCAATTCTAAACTAAGCAACAGAACAAGTAGCCTAGCAACAATTACTTGGATAGCAGTTCAACAAACGTCACAGAACCAGACACGAAGACAATGAAGTTCATAAAAATACATTGCATAACCGAGTTCATAGGATAGCTTAGTCCATCTAAATACCCAAAGTCCTTAAGAGCGGACTCATTCCGACAACACTGATGGTTCGACACACCAACTTCCAAAATAGCAGTACAAAACACAAGATCATCCTCCAGTTAGTACTGCACGTAGTGAAGATGCCATGACCGATCGGACTCGACAGACCAGTCGCTACCGCCACCGGACTCGGGGCTGTCCACAACAGACTGAACAAGGTTAGGGGCATCCCCGTACTGTCCTGGGTGCAGATCGGAATCATCGGCGTCGACGTCATCCTCCTTAGCGTCCTCACTCTGACCAGGGACATCCCCGTATTGTACGGTGTCCAACGACATTTGCATCAAGCTCTCCGCTATCGCCTCCACCTCTAGGAGCATCCGGTTCATGTCGTTGCAGTAAGTGGCATAGCCTGCACTGAAGTTCTCTCGCACAACCTTTCTCAGCTCCTCGGCCTTATCCTCTATCATCTCTCGCAGCTTCGAGATGACTTTGCATAGCCTGCGTGCCTCCATCTAGAAACCACAAGAACACACAACCACCATGCTTCAATCTAAATGTTCATCTGACCACGACAGCACACAACCACCATGGTTGAACCATCTCATAGTTTGGACTCAGCAGCCATACAAAGACTTCAAAAAACTTGAAGATCAATGATTCCAAACACAAAAAACCGAATTGACAACAACCTGAAGAACTACACTGAAGCTAACTACAAAAAATCTTCACTGATGCTAGCTGCTCCAGCACTAATCAAAATAAGTGCTCTTCACTTATACGCTGATGCTAGCTGCTGATACCCTGGTGACATATTAGGTAGTGTTTTGTTGGACACTAATTGTTAAATTAATGGATATGGAAATACACTGCAAACGGGAAGGGAATGGGCAAAATACGAAATATGTTGAGTGTTTGACTAGGTTACGGTATGAAATTAGTTGCCTCGTATGTGACAAGATTAAATTATTTTGGAATCTTTGTTTTTGGTCATGTATCTAGTTTTTACAAGATATGATACAAGGTATCTGGTATCATTGTCATAAGGTATCTCATGCCACTGATTTTTTTGCTCCTTAATGTGATCTAAGATTTTGCTTTTGTTTAAATAAACTGCTGTGGGCATTTCTTCTCAACCATGGAGGATCGTGTCCCCACCCTGCTGTTTTGCTTTGATTATCAGCAGCAAACCGGCAAAAGGGAAGACGAAGAAAATGTATAGGATACGCAAAATGTACCAAACGACATTAAGTTTCACTGGTGAGTGCTCTTCAGTACTTCAGTTGCTCTTCTACTAGGAATCGCATGAACTGAAGGTCATGAAACACAATGCACAAGACTCAACGCGCCCAGGGATCACGGGAACTAGTATTCACCGGAATGTTCTACTTTCAATAGCAACCATGTATATATGACAACCAAATGTACATGCCCTAATGTCCAAAAATTTCGGGTTCTAGTTTTGATTCCTACCAAATCCCCCAAATCCTAGGTTTTCCCCATCTCTACCACTTCGCCAAATCCAAATCGAACCCAGATCTACGGTGCTCCCAGGGGAATACCTCAGCCAGTGCAAACCGAAGTCGTGGACCTCCGCTCCGGTGGGTGCGCCGGATCTGCGTCGTCGCCGGAAATGTCGCAGTCCGGGTCTTGCACTCGCCACTTCCCAGCCGACGCGGGAGAGGGAGTTTGTTGGTCTCCCGAGATGCGCGAGGCGACGAAGGGAATGCACAGAGACGCCGGCCGCGGGGGGTTCCTCTCTCCAATCCCGATCGATTCCCTTCTGAGACGGGACGCCGTTGCAGCCGCGCAATCCCTTCCCCCGCCTTCGTTTTCCCATGCGGAAGGGAACGGGAACGAGCATGGGACACCCTTGCAGACAGTCTAATGACCGATGAAGATCGCCGCGCCGTGCCCATGCAGCGGGGCCGCCTCGGCTCGAGCGCCCGGGTCCTGGCCGCACGTCGCGAGTGGATCGGCCCGCCCGGCCGGTTGGTATTGGTACTATCCGTCGTCATGCATCCACCGCGCGTCCGTCCGGATTAATTCCTGGCCGCGCGTACGTGCTCAGCCGGAGGTGTACCGGCCGGCATGTATGCGAAGTTCGCTAGCTGTCCCTACCAAAAGTGAAAGTGGCATCAACACGTTTCACATGGAAACACCAGAGGATCCACCCGGTCCACGGCGACGAGCCGTGAAGTGCAGCGCAGCTCCGCTGTCACAGACGTCATAAAAACTAAGCTTTCTCAAACAAGCTTTCGTTGTAGTCTGTCATACCGTTAGTTTTACAGAATGACTTGGGTTCGAACGTTCAATCTACTGTTTATTTTGTCGGATGCTTGTACATTTTTTTTCTTACGTGTGCAATATTTTCCTTCGATAACAGTAGAAATGTCAGCGCGAAAAAATATTGCACATGTTGAAAAAAATATTGAACACGTAGAAAAAAATTATTGCATGCAGCGTCCGATGAAATGAACAGTGATCGGATGTCCGATTGCTAGTAATCGTCTTAGTTTTATCCAAACTCTTTTTTTTAGCTCCGTGCTTTATGAACATAGGAAGATAGGATATTGATCCATGTGACCTCGATCGATCGAGCCGTTCGGTCAAGATCATCGATCCCGGCCTCAGGTGATAGCAATTTTAGAAGGGAACAGAATTAACATACGTGCGGATCGTATCCTTACGGAGCATTATATTCTTGTACGGTTCAAGATCATCCGCTGGCCCACTGTAGTATTGCTACGTACTGCATGTGTTGACTAGCTCGTCGCTGGACGGCATGCATTTTTATAGGGAGTTGACTTATAAAGAATATACAAGGACAACTTTACCTGGAAAGCTAGAAATGTTTCAAAAGAATAAAATAAAAGACGAGCAATGCAACGCCGCGTGCATGCGACCAATGTAGATACACGGAGAGACAATCCCAAAGAACAGAAAAATGTCACTAGCTAGCATAAAGACGCCAAGGTTTGAAGTTTCCGTTTGCATCTTGGAGGTGGGAGAAATTCAAAATTTCGGTGAAATTTTGGGATTTCAAATGAAATCTGATAAAAAAATCAAAAAGAAAATTTGAAATTTGGAATTCTTGAACAAAATTTCGGTCGAAATTATCGAAAGTACTGTAGCATTTTATTTTTTAACTTTTTTTTGTCCAGTTGAAATTTACATCTCATTCCCGACCGACATTTAAGATCTCGACATGAAACTCCAAAATTTCGCCGGTTTTTGAAGAGGCTAGCAACGTACACCCTGCAGAGTAGTACTAACAAGTAACAACTAACAACCAGCTGCTGCCCATAGATATATCGTGGTTAGTAGAAGCACGCGAGACAATCGCCAAAACGGACAGAAATTTTAGACAGAGACACTGCCCACATATAGTGTCTCTTAATTAATAAAAAAATTTATAGTGCATTATATTATTGTAATAAAAATTAAATTTAGCTATTGATTTGTTAAGAGTATTCATGTTACTATGCTACCAGAGAAAAAAATAAATAAATACTATTAATTTAATCTATCGAAAAGAATAAGCCATCCACGTTAGATTTAGCGTACCGTAGCAGAGTTCCGATTAATATCCACGTTCTTCTTTAACCTCTTAGACAAATAAGCCGGAAAGCTGCACATTACTGATCAAAACACATACTATCAGTACGTACGTGGCACGTACTCTGAAATATATTAACATTCTTAAAGGAGTTATTATTATTTTTCAAAGGAATAAGGAGATCGAGGAACACATAGGCAGTAGTCTACTAGTATATATCTGGGTTGCTAGCTAGCTTGCTTGCTTAGCCGGCCAATATATTTGCATGTACAGAGAAAAAAAGATAATTAATGATGTTTCACCTCGCCTAATTAAGCTCTCCGTGTAGTACGAAGAGAGAAGGCTAAGGAGTCGAACTCATCACAAACAACGCACACGAAACAATGGCCAGTTACTAGCTCAGCTAGCTCTAAATCTTCTTCTCCTACTTATTTCTCTCTCTCTCCTCCGATCTTCTTCTTCTTCTCCACATGCACACTGGCTCCAAGGGCGCGCGCTGATCCGCGCATGCACCACTTCGAATCGATCGATCTCCATTTCCATATTTACACACACAATTAATCAGCTCGCCATGGCGAAAGCTAGGCCAAATCAATGAATCGAACAAATAGCCACATGCCCGTGCATGTGTATAGAGTACGTGCGCCGGCGGCGGCGTGGTTCACCGGGCGGTGCAGGCCAGGGAGGAGGTGAGGGAGCGGAAGACGACCTCCTCGCAGGGGAGCACGAGGAGGCCTCCCGCCCCGGCGCCGCCGAAGCCGAACTCCTCCTCGGCCCGGCGGAGCAGGGAGCGGAACTCGGGCCGGTCGAGCAGCGCGATGGGCACGACGAACCGCCGCCGCCGCTCCCCGACGTACACCGCGAAGTGGCCCCTCGGCACGTCCGACGGCAGCCCGGCCGTCTCCTCCACCTCCTCGTCGTGCTCCACCCCACCGTTCTGCTGCTGCCGCCGCCCCAGGCTCGAGCACCGCTTCAGAATCTGCCTCAGCCCCGCCGCGCCGCCCTTCTTGATCGTCATTGCAGCAAGCTGGGTCGAGAAATCCTTGCGAGCGCCAGTGGGTAAGATCGATGACTTGGTGGTTGGTGATGAGGAGGCGGCGAGGAGGAGGAGAGGGGTATATATAGGGGAGGTGGTGGTGACTCTTGACTTGTCTCGTGAGTTAGCCATGGTTGGTGGTGCCGTGGTGCGGAGACGTACGAGCCAGCGGAGGGCCGGGTGGGCCCGTGGAGCCCGTGGGCTTGCCGGGCCTGGGCCGGGACAGCGTTCTCCGTGTTTTCACCGGGAAACGGTAACGGATGGAGCTGATAAGATTCGTTTGGGTACCGTAGCTATACAGGACTGGCACGTAGAAAAATACTGTGTATATGGCACTGTAGCTGTTGATTTAGACCATCCGATCTGCAGATAGACGGCTAGGATTGCGTGCAGTCGTTATTGTGCAGTCACAATAATCACTGCAGGTGATCTGGATTGTTTTCACTGTACGGACGTGTGTATATATACTGTACTACGTACGTACTTCTCAGCTAGGGGACTTCTCTGCGTTCTTTGCTTGTCTGCAGGAGGTTGTTTAAAGCCATAAATCTCTGGATTTGTTTTTGAGACCATGATCAAAATATACCTTTGGATGTTAATTTGGAACGGTTTGATTTTATGTTGTAGTGACAAGCTAGATTTTCCTCCTTGGAGAAGAGATGGTATAGTGGTAGCATTAGGCTCCGTTTAGAACACGAGAACTTATCTCGATTCATGCTAGAATCAGATTGTTTCATATGAAATTTTCACGTTCTAAACGAAGCCTAACAAACTCACGGTTGTAATGTGAGTTTCTAAGGGTGGAAGTGTTCGAGACTTCAGTTATGGGAGCCGCTATCTCGGTAGTTCCTGAGTGGGAGAGAGAGTGAAAAACACCCTTTTTGCCAGATTTTTTTAGAGCGGGTGAAAAGCACGTGTGTTAAAACAAAAATATCTCCTAGGTTGAGGCGAGCGAGATGGCTGATAAAGTTAGAATCTACTCTTTTGATCATAAATAGTTATCGTTTTCAGCTAGGAAAAAATCATCGGTGTCATCGAGGTCATTATAAACTTATAACACTAAATTATAACATATAACAAGAGGATCATATGTTTATATACTAAAGGAACCATGTGTGTTGACTTGGAGAGAATCGGTGTCACTTGACCTTGGTCCATCGCTGTAGATCCGTCTCTGATCGTTTTGAACATCAACATAGTCTATAAAACACATGTTTGGCTACTAATTTATATTATAATATATTTATAAAATCGAATAAAATTATAATATTACGAAAGTATTTTTTGAGACAAATCTACATACATGATTTTTTATGTAACCAATTTAAAAAATTTAGAAGTTATTAATAATCAAAGTTTTAAAAATTTAACTGCACATATATCCAAAACATAATTGTTTATGATCAAAGGAGTAGCACACGTTCATCTCTGGCCGTCGAATCATGATTAAGACAGCTTTAGCCTCAGAGCCCATGATAGCCATGCCTGTGAAAACATCACAATTAACTTCGGTTATTTTTACTTGGTTGATGTGCATGACATGGTGAGGTGACGTCATGGTGAGTTGATGTCAGAGACAAGGTCAAGCTGCAAGTGGAAGGAAGGGACCAGAAAAGCTGCAGTAGTGGGGAAGGAACAGCTGAACAAAGGGGTTGACATTTGACAAAGGGAAACGAGAGTGGGAAATGGGAAATCTCAAATCAAATCGTCGATCCTTCGGCTTCAAGTGCTTTACAGTACAGAAAGGGAGAACAATACAGCGAGAGAGACATGCTTTTCAATGCAGCCAGTGTTGTTGCAACGCGTTCAACCATGATCCCTGTCTCCATGAACCGTATCTCCCTGCCCTGGAAGCGTATCTCTGGCCACTGTATCCATGACCACTCGATCGACCAGAAGTCCGAACAAACATGGTGAGGAAATAAAGATGCATGCATGTATTCCTCTGTCAGAGTAAAAGGTAATTGTTCACATCTTTTGAGAGCATTGTTCAGAAAACACTAAACACTGTTGAAGACTAAAGGTTTCTTAAGTTGTAGCTCTGTTGAGTTTGTACAAATACCCTTTCCGTATTTCCACTCACCATTCACTTCTACTTCAACCATTGACTTCCTGCAGCCAGGTCTCGGGTAATACTACTATGTACACTGCAATCCATTATCTTAGACTTGGCTTTTTCAGAACTAAATGTAGCATCTGCTTTCCTGAACCTTGATGGATGATCAGTCACACAAGTGCACACCAGATGTACAATACATCTTCTGGTCGATCTCCAGGACAAAAATAAATGAAGAGCCGGCACTTGGCGACCTATGACAGGTGATGGATGCTGTTCTAAATTGATGGCCATGCTTTTAGCTTGGACCATCGAAGATGGGGCACTAATTGGCACACACTGAGTGGAGAAAAGGAAAATTTTACACTGCTTAGCCTGTAGGAAGAACACACCGCAACCATCGCTTCCTCACTCCCATTTCCACAGCTTGCTTTTGCTGCGTATCATCCGTTGAAATTTGCACATTTGGCCTGATGCTACCCGTCACTTCACTTATTTTAAGCCTTGCGTTGTGCAGGACCGCACTAAACCTTGTTTGTTCTTGTTCATGCATCTTTCCATTAATTAATCGTTCGAGAAGACTCCTCCGTTAGCACATGATAAGCTTTGATTTTTGTCACTATGTTAATGTTAGTTAATAGAGTTTTTACTGTCCTTGGGAGTTAGGAGGTACCACTAAATTACTTTTTAAACTCTTTTATCTTTTGGTATCTTCACCCTTTATATGTTTGATACCAATTGATACTAATTAATATTTTGATACCTTCCAAAAATGATAAAAGGTCTCGCTAATTAAAATCATGAATGCATTTTTTAAGACAAATCTGCTACTCATATTATTTTCACACGACCAATCCAAATATTCATAAAGATATTGTTGGTTAAGGATAAAATAGCTCGATCGCACACATTGTATATTGTAGGACGAACACTTGTGGAAGGAGTAATTTCTGCTTGTGAAGACTCGATCACCTTATGTATTAAAAGACTAGACCACCCCCGCAAATATCATAGAGCTCGATAATATATTCGGATTGCGCCTTGGATTTTTTTTTTGACGTACCGGCATATATGTGGTGATACAGCAAGTCAGCACCCAGCAAGTCAGCATGCATACAGCGCCTCCCTATGTGCGCCTGTCTTTCAATTGGTCAACTGGCCTGTATGGACACTCAAACCAACTTTGCAACATTATGCTGGCACTTATCACAAACGATCATACTAACACGTGTAAATTTCATAAAACTATAAGTTTTTTTTACAAACTATCAGAAAATCACAGATTTTAGCTTCTATGTTACAAAACTACAGATTTTAGAAGAATTTATTTCACAAAACTACAGAATTTTTGTACAAACTATCAGAAAACCATAGATTTTAGCTTCTAAAACTATAGATTCTAAAATAATTTATATCACAAAACTACAGGTTTTAGAAGAACTTATTTCACAAAACTACATATTTTACAATTGGCTATTTCTTGTAATAGGTCTTACAGTATAGGCCCACATGACTGTCACCGTCCTCATTTCTCGTTTCACTCACGTATGTGGTTGTTATGTGGGTCCAGACTATCAGATCTGTTACAAGAAACGATTAATTCTAAAACCTATAGTTTTATGATACAATTTTTTTCTAAAATCTGTAGTTTTGTGAAATAGAAGGTAAAATTTGTAGTTTTCTGATAACTTATACAAGAAATCTGTAGTTTTGTAGAACAAGTTCTTCTAAAATCTGTAGTTTTGTTAAATAGAAGCTAAAATTTGAAGTTTTCTGATAGTTTGGGGGTGTTTGGCACAACTTCAGCTTCACCAAAATCCGTGAAGTTGGTGGAGCAGGGTATTCCTAATTTCAAAAATTTATGAAACTGGAGCTATGGGTACATTAAAAGTGTTTACGTGGGTTATCTTGTTTACATTTTAGACTAAAAATATAAACTTAATTCACTTTATTTTAGGCTACAAGATCCAGATCTGAAGTGGGTTGGAATTTGAAGCTCTGCCAAATAGGGCTTTTGTATAAGAAATCTGTAGTTTTGTAAAATTTACTCTACTAATATATTGTGAATTGGACCCAATAATGCCCATTCACGCACGACCCATGTATGTGCAATTTAATTATCATAAGAGCTGCCGGCCCATGTACTGCTAGATTATCATCCCTTATTATGAAACTTATCTCATGTGGCGACCCGCGTAATCAACCTAAGGTAACGACAATAACACCACCATTATTCTGAGGTAATTACACTGATATTGATATATTAGCTAACAAAATATCGAGAGCATCCGACACTTTATCAATTAATACATCGTGTCCAAAGTGTTGCAGTAGAACAATAATTAGAGACTGAAATAAAAACTTATTACAAGCCATTATCACATAGGGCTATAAGTTCATTATTACATGGTCATACATAATATTTTGTACAACAAAAATTAATATACATAAATACTAAAGTACCTAGTGGATCGACGATCACTATTGTACGGTCCACTACTCCACCCCATCTTGCTTGTTGTTCTCCACCTCCTCATAAACCTGATCCTGTAGGTGACCTTCACCGCACGCCTCGTAGGAGAGTCAATAAGGGTTGAGTTCTAAGTAAAGAGGAATTAAGTAAGAGTGAGTACAACGTACTCAGTAAGCATTAACAATAAAATACATTATACAAACTTTCCCTTATTTATCTCATCAACCTCCTCTCTCAAATTCATTTTCAGAAAATAGGGTTTTATTAAGGAGTGTGTTTCTGATTTTTAATTATTGAAAGTGCTACTAGCACTCATATATAAGGTAGATTTAGCTTCCGTAGCTTTCAATTCAGGAGACAGGCATAAATTCATGATTTGACCATGCGCAAGTTTGTACCACTTTATCTTGATCCCAACAACTGTTGAGAACCCAGAATATTTATCGCTACTCTAGTATTAGATCTCCAACCCTGGTAGCTGACGAGCCGTAGTATCCTTCACCAATGTTCCCACTCACTCATAGCATACTGGTTATACCCCGACTTCAATGCACACCGATGCTACACATCTCATGGCGTTTAGATATAGTGCCCCGAAACACTTCAACCGCAGTTGAGTTCCAAATTCGCGTACCTCTTCGGGCCTTCTAGCCTGCTCAGATTTACGCTCTTAGTTATCTACTCATAACCAATACAGAGATCATAACACCTTCATACGATAACTTTTTCTGATCGATTTCACACACTATGGCTGATACTATAAATACGACTCATTGCTCGAATGCAGTGATTTATCCTTATATGCTAGCCTATATAGAGGGCCCACAGGTGATACCTTTCTCAAAGGTACCCTCTACCCACCATATATAGATACGTCGCCAGCTCCCTTCATTGGATAAGCCATTCCCAATCACACCAATAATCAATTACTACCTCAACAGTTTGTCATCACTCCATATTTTCCAACAACATCCGATTTAGGGTTTTCTTTAAAGATATTTTCCAATGCATTGATGATATCATGTATAACCAAATATATTTGATTGAAAATATTTAAATATGATAAAGAGATTGCTTGCCTGAAACTGAGTTTAAATAATCGTCCTCACGCAGATTCTGGAGGCGACTTCCTATCGGATCTAATTCAATTCCTGAAACCACTATTAGTTTTACCCATCTACTGCCTCTCCTGGTTCTCTCCTGACTTCAGTTGGCTTGGGGCCTCCTGGCTGCTGACTTTCTGGATCCTGGACCTTTTCTCCTGGATCCTTTGCTCTTGGTCTTATTGCTCCCGGCTCCCTGGTTCTGATCTTCTGTTCTCTGGCTTTGTGGTGGTTTCAGTGGATGGGTTTGGCTTGGGGAGAATGGCTTGAGGGAGGCTCTGGCTCCTTTGCTTCCTTTTCACATGTGGATTTTATCTTTTTACTGTAGATATTTTGGCACTATTCCTAAATTGCTATGGTTATTCAATGAAATAGGTTTGTATACGTCGAATGATAAAGCCATAACTAGCGAGAAGTGTTGACTGGTCCCGGAGAGTCTAGTATCTCGATGGGCGATAACAATCACATACGAGTCTGACAACACTTAATTATCTTTCAATTTCCCCTTTGTTATCTTTCATTTATGTGCACGTGAACTAACAATTTCAGGTGATCGAAGCTAGAGGTCGTCTGAAGATTAGATTGTAGGTCATTTGTAATCTTTTTGTGTACTCCATTTGTTGTAATTAGTGATTGTAAATATTCTGATGTATGACATTTTGTTAATTAATGGAAATGTGATTTCTTTTGAATTCCTATTTTAATTAAGTGTGTCATTATACTATTTATGATTCCTGTTGTGTGTTGGCTAATCTTTTGGGTTGTTTCATCTCATCTTTTACACAGTGCTAAGGCATGTTGTAAAATCTGAGTGCAGATCTGCATTTGGCTCATCAAACTTGCAGCCTGCCTGCCCGAGTGCATCAGCAAACAAAGGCGAGCCAAATGCAGGAGATAACAAGCAAGCAAACAGACAGACAGACGAACGGCGCACCAAACTGATTGAGCCAGCCAAACGAAATCTGCATGCATTCGTCCCTCCCATCGGCAATCAGTCTTGGCAGGAATGAATGCATGCAGAGCTACGTTGCAGACTGACCATATCACTGAAATGCTAGCTTACCAGCAGTTAGACAAGCAGTTCATTACTCTTTTCAGACAGCACACAGGCAAGGAAGGTTAAGGTGTACAAATCAAACTCGACCGATCGAACAAACTGTCAGAATGCGAATGTTTGAGGTGAACAGCGAATGCGGTAGAGTTGTCGTCGTCGTCGTGGCGAAAGACGGTAGCTGCATGCTGAGACAATGACATGCAGCTTGATGGATATGAACGTCGTTCAAATCAATCAAACGGTAAGAGTACCAAGAATTAAAGAGGCTAATAGAGCCTGCATCGCATGCGAGATGCTCCGAACATGTCAGTGTTTGCACCAGTTGAGAAGCTATACCTGATCGAACTCTTAGAGAGCGAGTAGTGTAAGCAACAACCTGAAGATTCTGAAGACATGTACCTGAACCCTGACGACTCGTCCATCCGAGTACGTTGTACCAGCTTCGATCTCCATCGACCGGCCGGCAGTGGGCTCACCGATCGATGATGCCCCAAGCGACGTCGGTGATGGCCGGTCTCACCGTGGAGGTGACCGACAGCGACGCCTGAGCTTCCACATGGCGAACTCGGCCGGTGGTTCGTCGCTGATGTTGACACGAATCGTACGGGGTTGGGGGGCAGCGCCCAAACAACAAGCTACAAATGTCCTACAAGGACGCCCTCGTGTGCATGCAACCGCAAGTACGCACGTCCTCCTCCTATCTACTTAGGCTTGTTTGATAGAGCTTCAGATTCTAGCTTCATTTGAAATATGAAACTTATAGGCTAAAATAAAGTGAATTAAGTTTATATTTTTGATCTAAAATATAAACAAGATGATCTATCTAAACACTCTTAATGTACTCACAGTTTCAGCTCTACGAATCTGGAGAAGCTAAAATTTTCAGCTTCACTAGATTCACGAATCTGGAGAACCTGAATCCCTGCCAAACACACCCTTATTATATTATCCATCCATGAACTTGCTAAACAAGCCTTAATCGATGCCATGCATGCATATGCATCAACGGACAGGATCAGGGTCTCAAATCCAGGCTTAAGAAGGTAATGAATCGAACCAGTTGCATTATGCGTGCGCTAATCGTGAGGGTTGTGTCAGCTAGCTTCCATATATGAAAGTTGACTTGTAAAACGGCATTTACGATGTTGTAATGCCAGCACTATATAAAGTTTACCATGTAAGATTTTAACTGACATATGAGAGAAAGAGAAATAGGAGAGAAAGTGTAGATGTCTGCGTGAAGAGACGACCCGCAGATAGATAGCACAAAACACTAATATATGAATTATTGTCCATAGCAAATATTTTTTCATGTCATAACTAAAAGATTGTAGGATCGCATAAAGACAACATTAAAATATTACCTATTAAAGAAGCTGCCTTTAATTTTATATTTAGATGATCTGCAGAAATATATAGACAGTAGTTGCATCTATTGTATTAGATGCTCTGGTATGATTGAAGAAAGAAGGGACAGAGAGAAATCTTGTGAAGGCTCGTCTCGTCCTCGCAGCCAGCCTGTATGATTTGGAGCATCGATCGATCGCTAGCTAGCCAAGTTGTCTAGCTTAACACAAGAGCAAGTTCGGCAGAGTCCCACATCATGCACGATCGATATATCCGTCATAGGCTGGTGGTTGACGCCTGTAAAGCAATCCCATTAATCTACTCACTGTTGCAATTGCCAATGTTAAACAGTAGAAAGATAGTCCTCCCTCTGGTCACAATTAGTTGTCGTTTTGGATATCGTCACGGTCACTAAAACCCAACTTTGACCACTAATTTCTATTGTAATATATATATAAATTTAATACAATTATAATATTACGAAAGCACGTTTAGAGGTGAATCTACATGTATGATTTCGATGTATCCAATCTAAATATTTAAAAAAGATATCAATAGATAAAGTTTTAAAAACTTGAGAGCATGTATCCCGTACGGCCAAGTTTTTGTGTACCGGATGAAGCACTAACTCTATTTCAGCAGTCAGTCCGGCTACACACAACTGCACAGGTCATTTAGGTATACTTTGTTTTTTTCAGGCGAACTTGCATTAGATTTCTTTGTTCAAGTACTATACTATACTATTTTGGAAGGATCTATGGAATCACAATGTGCTTTGCCACAAATATCATCGATTGTTCTCATTTGCCAAGAATCATGACATTTTTGGAGCCTCCCTTTAAAAACATAGGGAGCCTTCCTCTTTCAGTGTAGGCCTACGTCGAATATTTGGAGCTATAAGAAACAACTGCTAATGTTTATGTTCAACATAATGTGAATGACATTTGGGAACTTCCCAGTACTCTTCGTATAAATGCTATAGGCACCGATTCATGGCTCTAGCTTGGATCATTCCGATTCCTCTGAAATGGATTTGGAAAGCATGGTTGTCTTCAAACTCAAGGTCTTTGCATGGCTTATGCTTAGAGACCATCTCAACATAGAGACTACGCTTAAAAGAAGGCATCTATACAATGGTAGTGATGAAGCAATGTGTACCGTTTCTGTTAGGGTTAGCATGGCAAAAATGGGAGACAATATTTTAACGTGGAAAAACATCACGGACGAGGGGAAAAAAACATACGAGATAATCTACTATAATCTCTCAAGTTACATTTACATGGGGATGGCTTATATAGCCAAAAGAGAGTCCGGGTTATTGAAGATTTGGACTAACAACCTCTTATTTGGATAATGGATATTGAGTTACCTCTAGCTAACAAATCTCTCCTTAACTCAAAATCCATAATGAAATTTTCTCTAGAAAACTCTGAAGGGTAAGAAAGCACTGAAAGTCCAATGGAATTATTGAGCGGAAAAACCACTTGTAGTGTGAAAGACTGGAATGGTCTTATACAAACTGAAGTTGATGAAACTGTATTGCATCTTTTCTTCAATTGTAATTTCAGCCGAGTCTGTTGGCAAATTTTGGGAATCCATTGGAGTAACTCCCTTGACATAATGGATATGATATTACAAGCTAAACAGTCACTTGGTGCTGATTATTTCATAGAAATCTTTATTATTGCCGCTTGGCACATATGGAAGAAACGCAACGGGAAAAATCTTTGAGCAACGAACCCCTTCGATTGCAAATTGGAAAAAGAATTTTGTTCAGGATGTAGCTCTACATTTGTATAGAGTGAAGGACGAGCTTAAACCCTTAATTATTTCTCGGCTAAATTCTCTTTGATGATGTGTATTTATCTTCCTTTCGTACACATGCAATCTCTTCTTTGTAAAGTATTATTTTAGATTTGTGCAATTTAGTTTTTGGGAGAGCGTAGACCGATAGAAAGCACTGCTATTATAAGAAAATGTTATTGTTTAGAAGCCCTACGCTTGCAAGAAAAATTAATTGCTATACTGTTAGGGCATATGCAATGGTGCCACTTCAGCTAGCTATAAGGGTGCTATCTCAGCATTTTGCTTAGGTGGAAGAGAGAAATGAGGAGAGAGATATAGACCAGCTACTAATGTATAGTCAGATTATAACTGATTCCAAGGTATTTATTATCTATTACATGTGGACTAATATTTAATTTTATAGACAATACTATAGCTAATCTATTGAAAAGGTTGTTGCTATGCTATCTATAGATGATATAGATATTTTTTATAGCTAGTACCATTACACATGCCTTTACAGTACATGCATGGGTTTGCGAGGAGTAAATAGGCAATCGGAAATACAAGGGCGACTAGTTACGCACACATTGTTTGTGGCAGCAGCTGCCAAGTGAAATGTCAAAATTTTGTCGGCAGCTTCAACTTTACACTCTCAGCATTGCTCATGGCCAGCCGCAGTGCACAGACGCGCAACAAATCTTGCACAGTTGCACCACCAGTCGTACCGCATAGAGCCCAAAGACTATTGTATAGCAACTTGTTATGCGTTGGTCCTGAATACGTATGTATATTATACTAGTTTGTGATCGTGCTAATGTACAGACTTAATATAAATGAATATCATAATCATACACAACGGAAACATAATAAAAGACACAGTTTATAGAAAATACGTGTTGACTGACCTTATGGTCGACTTTACAGGACTTTGTCACACGGTGTTTAACTTTAATTAACAAATTAAATTGCAGTGGAAAGAAAGCGTAGATAACTCCTCAGTATACTACAGGTAATTAACAAGGCTCACATCCTAGATGTTCGTTTCGTCGTAATGCTTCCCCTCTAAAGCTGGTGTAGACTCCTCTTCAACTGATGATTTTGTTGTTGGTAAGGGTGAGTACTTAAAATACTCAACAAGTTGTGTGCAGAATGTAATTTTAATATAACTATATGCAAGACTTATGCCAATGTAATAGCTGATATGGTTGTTTTGTAATATAACAATATTTACAAATGAATACATTAAATAGATTAAAATGATAATAAAACAAATAATAGTATTAATAACTTTCAAGTATTTTCTCAAAAGTAACCGGCTTATAGCCCTAAATCATATTCCAACTTTCCATAACACGTTGCCTCCCATTCCAAATTTTTATTTATAAAATCTAATCTTTGACTGTAATTCCCGAACATTGTCCAATACCATAGACACAGTTATCCGAATAAATTTTACACTTTGTAGAGGTTATACACTTTACCCACACGACATGACCAATCTCTTATTGCCAAGTTATTAACATACTTTTTTTTAGTGTGTCGGTAGAGAGATCATGACAAAACCTTTACAATACTCTGTCTTAACCCAATACTACTTGCCAAGGTTTCAACATTGATTGGACTTGTTACCACACTTAGAGCCCCCACTTGCACTATGTGAGTTTAACCGTATAGTCGGGGTTCATACCACCATTGGTAGCACCAAAACTAAGATATTGCAAATTAATCAGTTAGATTCGTCTTATTCTAGATATGTGGTTGTATGTTTGGCTTAATTCAAAGGTTTGTAAAGTTAAGTTCTTAATTGACCAAGACAAAACTTTCACAACTCAATTACCATACTGGCTCACCTTAGCACACGACCCCTTGCCACTTGTCTCAATCTAAATTATTTCCCAGTTGTTTATCATGCACAACATACCATCAACAAGTCAACATCGTTTTGTAACACATGTCACTATAACTCAACATTATTATGGGACAACACCTGACACACCTTCTCATAAACATGTTCTATATTCCACTAATCAAAACTGATTTTGATGTTTCGAAATATATGAGTTGCACGTGGCATGGCTAAACAGACTATTCACGATCTAACCAACTTACATCGATATCTGTTAGCAAACAACTAATAATTAACCATCATAGGGTGATAAATAATCATAGCATATAAATAACAAGATAGATATATTCTAATTCTAATTGGGTTTAATAACTAGATTTCATACTAATTTAAAATCAATTATACATATGAAATAATATATAATAATTTAAATCAACATAGCAATTTGGTAAAATTAGGCTCAACATGATCAATGCCCAATTTGCCTTGGCAAAGTTCGTGTTTTTACTCCAGACCTTGCTCTTGAGTTAATGCTTCACCCTTGGATGCTCCAAGCACTTCGACATCTACGCTAATCAAGAGAAAACACCAAATAAATACCAAAATAAAGCAAACAAACTTTAAAAATCAAATAAAATTCACCATTAAATAGATCTTAATTTTACAATTTTTTAGAAATTTGAATTGCCTACTAGGACAAAAACGGGTGGTGGCTCACGGGGATTCTCAAGGCGGAAATAGCCCCCTCTATGTTAGGGATGGCAATGGGGACCCGTTCCCCGATCCCCGACGGGGAATTCCTCTATTAGAGGACGGGTATGGGAAGAAATCGTCCCCTGCGGGGATGGAAACGGGAAAATTATTCCCCCGTCGGGGATGGCGGGGACGAGGACAGGGAATTTTTTTCCCCGCGGAGACCCGGTTGGGGATCCAAATTTAGTTTAGTCCAATTTAGTTATTAGATTGCAAACATATTCTCTAGCCCATCATATTCAAATTTTCATAAACGGGACAACATAATCTTCAATGAATACATACATTCTTTTTTTTCCTTATCTATTGACATGATTTTAAAGTTAAAATAGCTATAAGAGCTCTTCTCTTGTGTGAAATTTTCGCGGGGATGGATCCCCGATACCCGAACGGGGATAGGAGACGGGGGGATTTTCTCCTCCAAAACGGGGAACGGGGACGAGGAAAATTTTGGATCACGGGGACGGGGAGGCACTCCCTGGCGGGGAATAGCCCCGTTGCCACCCCTACTCTATGTTCGTGTATACGAATCAATGAAGACGATCTGCTACTTTCGTGGAACTAAGCCGAGCGAAAAAACGGGCTGGGCTTCAACGGCAAATCGGGCCGACTTGGGTTGAACCAACGGGCTTTCAACCCAAACACTATTCCCCTAATTTTTAAAATATTTCCCATTTAAAAATAATTTCAAAAAATAATTTAGGGCAAATAAAATAGTAAAACTACCAGAAAAATTCTGGAAAATTCCTACACATTTTTTTTGAGACATTTGGAACCCAAATAAAAATTTTTAGCAAAATTTTATTTAATCTTTACTCATAATTAAATTATTTCTATATTAAACATAATTAAAAAATATAGAATAAGTTCCAAATAAATCCTAGAAAATTCTAAAAATTCATAAAAGGCATAAATAACAACAATAAAATATTTTGAGCTAAAAATTGGGATGTTACATTATACTAGTTCTAATGCCCACAACTTTACATTCTTCTGTGTAATAAATAGCTTGAGATGAGAAAATATGGAACATACAAATATACTTTTAGACAAAAATGCACAGGAAGGAAAATAAACATGTGAATGAACATAAAACTTTGACCAACTTATTACAGGTATCACAAATATGCCGCATTTCATCGACAAGACGACCCCAGCAGAAACTTTGTGCCATTCATTCCATCCAGGAAAATGGCTGGCAGCCAAAACACCAGCAAGATAAGATAGCTTGGCTGCCAGATGTCATCACACTTTATTAGGATAAGTGTATGGGAACAAAAGGATCCCAGAAGGAAGTGAATCGGTCATTCAGCACAGTCTTTAACTGTTACCCACGCTAGGCGCGTTAATGGATGCTCCCTGTCACAGAATCAAGAAGCATGGCACGTTTCTTAGTCAAGAAAGTCAACATTCAACACTATTTGCTGAGCTAAAAGAGTTAGAACAAGAAAATATAATTGTCCTAACTTTCTTTACTACAACATACCCATCAATCCATCATGATGTAACAAAAAGGACAAAAACGACGAAACTAACAGCTTAGATAAGCCAGTTTGGTATGGAGGGGGGGAAGGAAATGGAGACAGAAGAGCAGGAGAGGCAAGTACTGTTCCCTTAAGATGCACAAAGGCAGTACAATTCGTAGAATATGCACACTGACAAGGACATTAATTGCAAGCCTAAGACAACTACTTCAATGCAGATACAGCGATATACTCATCACATTTTGTTAGAGAGTTGTTAACAGGTTTCGACATCTTCCTTACAACAGCGAATGCTACATTAGCTTTGCCCAAACTGTTGGCCAATAACTGAACAAAGAAGATAGTGAAGTTCATCATTAGTTCGAACCCCTCAGCATAATTTACATATACAACCACTGCTAATCAGAAAAGGAGTAACTTTACTGACCAGGAACAGCTTTGGATTGTGGGGGCATTCCATCTATCATGCTTAACTGCCTTCTCAGCTTGGCTATGTGAGCCTGCACCTGGAGGAAGAAAAGAATAACAATGTCAAATAAATGACATTGTTTTTTTTTTCAATCAACTATTCATATTTAAACATACCCTATCAAGTCTATGTGCGAACCATTCTATGCAATATTGCAAAACTAAACAAGTAAAATGAAATAAAAGCTACTGGCACACTGTGTGGGTGATATCGGTCAGTCTAGGTCAGTGACACCCTGTGCAAAATTTTACAATCGTGTTGCCCACAAAAGTTTGGTATGGATTAGAACTTAGAAGGAATAAATGGTCCTCTACCAGACACTTGAGTTTTCTACCATTGTGAGATGTAGAACTTTGTCTGAAACACATTTACCAACTGAAATTGATATGCAAAAACTCTCTCAACAAAAAGGGATAATTACCTAAGTCTATACATCTTGCCTGCATGGCTATGGATAGACTATATGCATGGGAAAGTAAGAAGGCCTTCTAGCACGAGCAGTATTGCCAACTATAGTTATACTGTTATACATCTCAGAGAATAAGGACAATTGTTGCTAGATGTAAATCTCACCTGTTGACGAGCAGCAGACAGTCTTAATAGTTCATCTGCTTCAGAGAAATTCGAGAACCACTGGCTCAAAGGATGATCCTTAGTGTCACCACTCTTCTTATCATGTGGCACAGGCTCCACAGGGCCTAAATGATTGATAGTTTCAGATTGGTACTTATCATTTCCCACTATGAAATATAAGAAGTACACGCCAAGTACAGAGGAGTACCTGGAGGAGGCAAGGTTATACCAGGAGGTAGCCTGGGTACAGTAGCAGCTGGATGATTTTGCACTCGTTGAAAGAAAGCCTCCGTGGGCTCTGGGAAGACAATTTCATCGTATGACTCCACAACAACAGGTTTTTTGGTTGACTGAGGTCCAGTGTTCTCTTCCGGATACAACTTAAGTTGATGAAACCTGCATCACCTGTACAGTCTAACTATCTGCTTGCCCAAAAGAAAACCACTACTCAAACAAGAACTATGCAACTTACAGATCTAAGCGTTTTTCACAGACATCACTGTGGAAATAAAGAGTTATTGCTATTTCAAACTCTCCCCATCCAGATTCAGACAACTCAAAAGGCGGTTGCTCTACAACTCTTGTAGGATTAGTGAAACTTGGGTGAAGTTGAAACACTGCACGCTTAACTATGACACTCAAATCCTCATTTGTTGCAGAACGGATGTACACAGTCCATTTGTGAGAGTTGTACCTAGAGAGGGATAAAACATATCCATGATCTTCAGACAATATTCAATACAGGTAAGAGTACAAAAATTGACATAGTATTTACAGTTCAAAGTAGCAACAATTTAAGTATTTTATGGAATTTAAACAAAAATCTGTGAAGCAAATGCTTACTCGCTTGCTTTTTTACCAAGCCAGAAAGAAATGGTTCCATAAACAATTGGAAAACTGATCTCCACATCCTTGAGCCTTTTATTCTGTTGAAAGAATTTTGTCAACAGTTCTTGTCAAGCAAAAAAAATCATTACAACTTACTAATCAATAAGCTCTAGCAACTAATTACTATGAAGCACAATGCACCAAAACCACTCTAGATGAAATAGTTTGCCAGAATCGAATCCTATGGGGTGATTACTGATTAGTCATACTGAAGTTTTAAGACAAATGGAAGATGAACTTTGGTGAATGCTTAGTTCTTACCTTGTTTTTCATATTCAGAAAGTGGGTGACTTATTTATGGTTACCATCATATGTTAAACAAAGCTGTTGTTCTATGAGAAGACATGGTACCATCATGTGAAGAAGAGTTACATGACTAGACATTCGGGTCCATTCTCTCTCAAATCTTCTGACCAGCTACTCATTGATTTAGTTACGTACATGGAGCAGAATAAATCAAAATGCAAATCGATATCAGTTGACAAATGACAATGCTGCATAGATTTAACAAGCACGACTCCAAAAATGATAAATGATGCAGCTCAATGCAACTTAGGCCCTGTTTGCTGTAAAGCTAATTTTGGCTGGCTGGGCTACAAAGCAGCTATAACTGGCAGCTGTAGCTTTTCTTGATAGGCCGTTTGACAAACTGGCTAATTGTTGGCTGTTGCAGATGTAGCCGGTGTTTAAATGACTGAAATAACCTTGAGAGTTATGAATGCTTGTTTGTATGCTGATTTAACTTAAATATTAATGTTTTGGATTATATTTGTGAAAATATTAAGTGATGAATAACTGAGCATTAGTTATATTTTATTTTTTATCACAATATTACACATATTTTGTTTATTTTTCTTCATCAACCTTTTGTCTATCTTGTTTGATGCAAGTACATGGTAACATACAAGACCATCAATTTCCCCCATATATGCATAAATTCCAGTTGTCCAATCAAAACGCAAACACAATCATACAAATTAAGTGATGAATAACTGAGCAATAGCCACAAAAGGTGTGATATTCACTATCACATAGCAAAACACATTCGTACTCTCTATCGCTAAGCAAAAAAAAAAAGGTGCAACATCCACTATCACATAGCAAAACACATTTCTACTCTCTAGTAGTGATCAAGGAGCTAGCAATTAAATCACGAAGAGCAACCATGTCCCTATCGTCCACTAACATGTCGTTTTCACTAACCGTTGCAGATGATGCTTCTTGAGCAACCGGTGGCATGTAGACCTCATCCTCATCACACCTCCGGAATAGGCGATCATGTATGAAACTTTCCCGAATTAAGTTATATAGTGCCATACATGCCATTATGATCTTCTTTTGGCTCTCCACTTTAAAAAGGAAACCAACTACCAAATCTGAATCGAATACTACACTGCACTTGAAATCTCTCCAAAGTACAAGAACAAGATTTGGGGTGGCTTTGGGGAAGCGGAACGGCAGGAAGCAGAGCGGAGTCGTCCTCACCCTGGTTCTTGCAGTTACCGCTTTAGTTCCTGTGACGTGATCAGGAGAAGGGGGAAGCGGCCGCCGGGCACCGGGAGGAGGACGAGCCGACGGCGCTGTGCCGATCAAGGGAGGACGACGACGTGCTGACCAGGGAGGAGGAGGAGGTGCCAATCTGGATGAGGGGGAGCAACGGAAGGGGCTGGATCGGGAGAACGACCTGATCGGGGAGGAAGCACAGCGGTGAAACACCTCGGCCTGTGCTACGGCTTTTGCTGCCGCTTTTGCTACGGCTTGACTCTGCAGCAGCTGTGAAGTTGGTCTGTTTGGGTGGGCTGCAAGCCCAAAGCTGAAGCACAGCTGAAGCAAAGCTCCGCCAAACAGCCCCTAGCTGGGCAGTTTAGTAGAGCTTGGTTGAACTCTATTCTAGACGTTTGTCAATTGCAGAAATGAAAATTCTAACAACCTTGGATCTTTGCAATTTACTTCTTACTGACGCATATAAAGGACAGGATGCCTAATTCCTTCGCTCCACTGAGCTTAGCTACCGGCACAGACTACTAGAGCTACGCACCCCAAAACCCTAGCTCCCCAACCCGCAATGCAAAACAGTCACAAGAGGATCACTCATAAAAGCTATACCGTCGATGGGACACACGAAGGGGCGGAGGGGGAACCGAACCTTCTTGTCGGGGTCCTCCGGCGGGCGCGCCGGCTTGGAGCGGAGCGCCTTCTGGGGGGCGGTCAGCACAGTCTCCGGTGGCGCCGCCTGCGGAGGCGGCTCCGAGGCAGAAGCTGGCGAAGCGGCAGCCGCAGGCGGTTGCGGCGGCGAGGAGGTCTGCGGCATCGGCGGGGGACCGGGGGGCCAACGGTTTGGGGTCAGGCCACCGCGGAGGGAGACGAGACGAAGACGAGGCGAGGATGGTTCACGGTCGGTTCGGGTCCGGTCGGTTCGATGGGTCAGACTGGTCGGTAGGGTCGGGTCGTACTCGTAGTAGACTACTGGTGGGTTCGGCGCGTTGTCCCGGTCCAGGAATTGTACGGCTGGGCTGTAAAGGGCGGGGGTGGAGTGGGCTGGCAAGGGCCTGCCCAATGAATGATGGGCTCGTGGGAAGGGGTAGTCTTGGCGGGCCCATTAACCGGCTATAGCCGTGGAATATGGGTGAGTCCATGATCTACATGATTGAGACTCCCTCTGGCACTGCGAGTCATTATGATAATTTCATTTGGTTGAAATGCTTTATATTTAGTTGTTTAGCTAACTGCTCATGTTATAATCAAGTTCGAACGGATAATTTTGTTCCAAACATGTGAGATGAAATGTGAGACGATAACCATTGAATAAAAAAATATAACTTTAATCCTGTTTACCAAACAGATTAATAGACTTCTCATAATTTGCTTTTGACGGGAGCTTAAAAAGAAGCACAGCACGAAGAGCTGCAAAGTAAGCCTGGGCTTAGGCTCTTTTTTTTAAAAAAAAATTGAGCTTAGAAAAGGTGTAGCTTACGATAATAAGTACAACATACCACCAAAACGTACGGGGTATTTATATATAATTGGGTTTTGATAAACATTATCCGGATGTTTTCTTACCAAAAATCAACCAAATTGTGAACCGTTGGATTTTGCTGTGATTAGTGCGATTAAGTGGGCCGATTGTGATTAGTGCGATTAAGTGGGGTGATTGTGATTAGTGCGATTAAGTGGGCTTTGATTTTCTTTGTGATTAGTGCGATTAAGTGGGCCTAATTAGTGCAGAACTTAAGCGTTTTGATCCAACGGTTCACAATTTGATTGATCAAAATCCAACGGTCCAAAATTTGGATGTTTTCTTACACAAAAACATCCGAGAGATATTATAATTAACCTCTCGAAACCATTGAATAAGCAAATTAGCAGAAAGTCAACTGAACACCCTTAACTATAATCCCAAGTATTTAATCTCCTAAACTTATAAAACCAATTAATTTATACTATAAGACGGTTTTAAAGGGCAATTTTGATGACATGATCCTACTAAAGACGGTTTTTGTGGTATATATTGACAGACATATTGTTAGAACACGATCCTTCTAAAGCTGCCGTATCCGGCTTGGTCACGTTGCCATAGGGGTGGAAACGAGCCGAGCCAGCCATTTCGGCTCGGCTTGGGGGCTCGATAAGGAGCGAGCGAGCCAGCTCGGCTCGGTTATTCAGCGAGCTGAAGAGCTGGCTCGGCTCGGCTCGCTCATGAAGGCTCGTTAGCTCACCGAGCCGAGATTCAACAAGAATAAAAATTTGCAATTCGCTATCTCTGTGGAACTTCCTCATCAAGTTGTTATTGCTTAAATCTAGTATCTCCAACATTGCAAGGCCACTCATTTCCTTAGGCATTGGTTTATTTTTGTTATTAAGGATTGAAATCAATAATTGTCGGTTGGTTAGATATACACACTTTAGATGTCGTAACTAATAATGGTAATGACATTAGACAAATCATCAACCACATAGAATCATCTACTTATCTAGTACTATTTAGCACATTGCAAGAAAATCAATTATCAAACTACCAATATAATGTTATGCATGCATCATCAAGGGTTCAAGAATTCAAAATTCGAAGGTATTGCTTAAGGTTTTGCTCATATAGGCTAATTGGGCTGAGCCAACGAGCCGGCTCGCAAGCCGAGGCGAGCCGAGCCGAGCCGGCTCGCTAAAAAACCGAGCCACAAAAATCGGCTCGGCTCGAGCTCGCTCCGAGCCGCGAGCCTGACCGAGCCGAGTCGAGCCTGGCCGAGCCCGAGCCGAGCTGCGAGCCGCGAGCCAAATTTCCAGCCCTACGTTGCCATGCCTTATCGTGAACGGTCCTGGCTAATAGTTTCTAGCTTGAATTAATTTCTGGCTTGTATTCTTCTTAATTCCGTTTCCGTAATGTACACGATGTATTTTACCTATTTAACTCAGTCAATACAACACTGATGAGAGCAAGCGTTTTGGCTGCATGCCTTGCTTTCACGTATCATTAGATTTTGCTAATCAGGATATAACTTAAAGATGTTTTTTTGAAAACGGCAGCCGTCGTGAGTATATTAGACGAGGATATAACTTAAAGATGTTAACATCCACATTGTCGATCTCTTTTGTCTTACTCCTCTCTCTACCCGGCCGATTCTCTTTCTCCTTGTCATCCATCATCCTCTCATTTAGATCTTTGTCACAAAAACCGATGAGTTTGCCAACAGGATAAAAACTACCCAGAGTTAAATCTCCATCAACAAAACCACCGCAGCTAGGGGTGAAGTATTCTTGGTTTAGTAAGTCTAGGGAGCCAAATATATACCTGGCTTTGCAGTTCACGAGGTCAAATGTAGTTCTCGTGAAGTTGAAAAGTGTAAATGAACTTATTCCAAATGCCGCGGACTTCAGTTTAGCTCGCCATGGCCCGCTTCGCTGCAACGTGCCAACGCAAAACGCAAGCCGGACATCTGAGCCCTGAGGTAAGCTCACCATGCATGTACGTACGTCGACTTCAGCACGTACATGAGCAGGCGAGCGCGCGCGGCCACGTCTAAGGGTGTGTTTGGTTGGATGTACGAGGATGAATGGGATAGGATGGTACAGAATGGATGGAATGATCCTGGATGAGATGATACAGGGAAGGTGTTTGGTTGTTTGAATGGAATGATACAAAATTTTGTTTGGTTGCTTGGATGAAATGATACAGGATGGTATGGGATGATGTTTAGTTGAAGGGATAAGATTAGATTAAGGGATGAGGTTGGTTTGAGAGATGGTGTGAGAGTGAACGATCTTGTCCTAGACCGATTGCAGGTTCGGCCAAATTTCCTGTACGGGATGGTGCAACATTTTTTTGGAATATTCTAAGAATCTGTATCATCTCATCCTGTACTAGATAGTTTCGTTCAACCAACAAAACGCAAAAACAGAACACTTAACCAAACGCACTCTAAATCAGCCGGTTCCGATATTCTCGCCGGCGAAAACAAACCGCTAGCTCTTCCGTCCGGCACGTCGATCGGCCAGCGCGACGACCCACCACATGTGCACAGGCTAGCTGCACCAAAAGTCGTCGTCGGTCGTGGGCGTAGTACTCCAATAATACCACGCACAGCGTCGAGTTGCGTAGCTGCAGCTGCAGCTGCACGATCGATCCGCTCGTCCCATGCCATCGGCCCGGAAAAGGACGTACCGATCCGTCGGCCACTCCGTACGTACGACGTTGTGATTTCTGCAGACGGTTCCAAAACGGTCTGATTTTCTCTTCTGCGTGTGGTAGTGGCAGCTGTACTGCACGATATATATATACATCCACTCATCCGTCCGCCCTGGAAAAGGACCGATCCGTCGGCCACTAACCGCTGTGCCCGCGCCGCCCCGACATGCCATGCTCCACGCAGCGTGGTGCTGTCCCGCCGTGGGAGGAGGAGGAGATCGACTAGCTTCTCTTTACTTATTGCTTTTCAGAGCTGAGTAGTCCAACACGGACACCCCCCTATTGAGTTGCATGCACCAGCTAGTTCACCCAAAAGCTTAAGCTGATGAGGAAAGGTGGACAATTCACTTATACTTCAACACTCACTCACGCGCAGCGCTCCTCGCGTGCAGAACGTGGAATAGAAGTGGACTGCAATTATTTTTTTTAATTGCGTCAACCGGGTCTTGAACTCGAGACCTCTTGGCTCTGATACCATATTGAGTTGCATGCACCAACCAGTTCACCAAAAAACTTAAGCTGATGAGGAAAGGTGGACAATTCACTTATACTTCAACACCCCCCCTCCTCGGGGATCCGATTAAGCGAAAACACGAGAGATCAGACAGCGAAGATAGCTAGGTAGATTGTGTTAATAATAATAAGTGGGTTGGTGCCTGTTGGTAGGGCTGAAATTAAACTCGAGGCTCGGTGCGGCTCGGTTCGGCTCGATGCAACAGTGAGCCGAGCCTATTACTTAGTTCGCTCAGCCACTCGTTAGGCTCGTTACCAGTAATCTGTTTCTCGAGCTTGACTCACGAGCCTCAACTTAAAAGGTTTGGTCCACTTAAAAGGTTTGAGCTGTTTCTCGAGTCAGCTCACGAGTCTCAACTTAAAAGACTTGGCCTACTTAAAAAGCTTGGCTCACGAGTCTCAACGAGCCGGCTCGAGCCTCGATCGAGCCCGAGCCGAGCTTAATTTCTAGCTCGATTCATACTCCGAGCCGAGCCGATTTTTGACGAGCTCAAACGAGCCGAGCCGAGCTCAATTCCACCCCTATGCCTTGGTGGTGACAGCTGCTGGCTTCTACCCGCAATGCACTCACCGCCAAGCTAGAACAGTGGCCGGCGGAGTCTGCACGATCGAGCATTCGGTGATTAAGTTCGTCTTCAGGTCTTTTCTCTTCAGAGTCGTTAATCAGCTTCTGGCTAGATATAAAGTGTGTGATCGATCACACACTCACTCACTAGCTTCTGTTTGGATCGAACAAGAGATATAAAAAAAAAAATTGGCACATGATTTCATGTAAACAGATCAAAGAAGCCGTCTCATTCTCGCCACTTGACAGTTTCCTGGCCGGTTGCGTTGCGCTCATGGCACGACAGTGTTGATGCCTGCAAACAGGCCACTGCTATACTTGGAGAGTTCTTTTCCGGTGGACCAGGGCATCCGATGTTATCTGATCAGATTGGGAGATGGCTATCAACATATGGGTTGATCGATCTCTTCTGACTACAGGTTGTAACGGATCGATCAGAAGCGGCCAGGGAATGTCATGCTCGTAGATCTAGTTCAATGTGTGCTAACTGCTAATAGAGGCCCACATAATTGTGGCCGTTTGTTTGTGTGACTTTATGTGCCAGAGGGCAAGCACCTGCTCTCCTGATCTACCCTAATGTCATGCAAATGTAAAAACATTTTTATGATAATGCTGTTGCTGCTGACTCATGTGACCAACTCAAGAACACGCACACCTTTTACTGTACATGTATGAAAATAATGGAACACTACTGGCTAAAAACAGCATTGATCTGGGTTCATGCATGGGGCACTTCTTTCTTTTTATATATTGAAATCAGCCGGCCGGATAGATAGATCTTGCTCTCGCACCTTTTAATATTTTATAAATATGACTGGTGAAGTGTTTTATTATATCTCGAAAAGCATTGGCCTTTCTGGATTCCAGAAGCATGAGAGTGGCTTCTTGTGTCATCTTCCTTCTACTGTTGCATTGCTGAACTTACGGCCGTAATCTCAAGAGACAGAGTTGCATTACAAGCCTGGTCTCGATCCTAGAAATTACGTACTCAAGAGCACTTTCAGACTTTCAGGTATACCATTTTCATAAAACATTAGAATGAATTGATCCAATTTGAAACTGCCAGATTGGGTCAATCTTGCTCTGTGCGAGCTAGATGACATGTTACATGCATCGACCAATGGGCCAGGAAGAATCCAAAGAGAAAAGGATAATCACAGCGCTGCTGGTGCTCAGCTCATCACGTCCTTGTAGATTCGGTGACGAGTACTGCCACTTTGTTAAATTAGTGGAAACTTACTGAATATATGCAGTCGGAGGGAGGAACAAGATGACACAGAACGGTGACTTGTACTATTTAAACAACAACCAAAAAAAAAAGGATAGAGAAGAAGTGTCATGTTTTCTCTGTTTCCTTGAACAGTTCATCTCTTGTTTCATGCAGGCCAATAAGATCATCAGATTGGCCTGAAAACCTGTCAGGGTGTTATGGCCAGCACAAACCAGTCAGCCTGTGACTGTGATGCTAATGGAAGAGAACTACAGGAGGAAAGTATGTTCGTCATTGGCTTGGAAAGACCTGCCTAGGCCTTTTCTTTCAGGGAAAAAGAAATATAGTTCTTTACTTCTTGCAGAAAAATCCGTGAAATAATTGGTCCATGACAAGAAAGCAAGCAGGTACTCGATCATTCGATTTCAAGCCCCTTTTGCCTTTCTGCTCAGGGCTCCAACTACCAGCAGACACCAGCTAATTTTGCTGTCATGAGTACTACTCACAAGCTCAGCTAAAATGGGCTACAAAAGTCCCCTTATTTCTTGGCAGAAGTTGCTAGCTGTAACAGCAAAGATGATATTCCGACTACTAGCCTGCTTGAATTACTTTGTACATAGCATATCTGAATTTGCTAAGTTTTTCAGATACACTAATGTTCATGAGCATTACTTCAAAGTTAATCTACATCGTGTGATGGATCAAAAAGAGCTTGTCGTGCCTTCAGGAGGGGTTAATCTATATACTACATGTATAAAATGATACAGCCTAGTTAATCCTTAGGTTGTTTAGATAAACATTTAAGGGCAATCCCAACCCATAGTATCCATGAGTGGTTTCTAGAGGAGAGAGAGTGCAATAAATATTCACTTAGATCTAGTCTCTCCAATGCATAGTTTTCATAGTAGTTTCTATGTAGAGAAAAATTTAATGATTTTATACATGCATCGGATCAGGATGAAGGGGATGGAAACCACAATTCTGCTCCCAATGCAAATTGTTTAGTTTCTTTGCACATCGGTCTACGTGAGGACTTAGTTTCCTGCATGAGAAACTATTTCCCTCTCTCACCTCAATAACTCTATTGTCATATCATCAATTTGCTTATATGGCAGTCTCATTAATACTATGGAAACTAACTGACATGGAGCATTGGGACTGCACGGAGTGAAAGCATTTGTAGGAGTAAGAACCATGATCTTGGTGTGAACACAGGCAAAATGATGTGTGCACGGTAAACATAATCATTAAAGGTTGAGACCGGCGAACTTAAATTAAGGCAAGAGGGATGTACTGTAGTGTTGAACATCTGAAGATTCTCTCTTTCCTAAGAGGAAATAAAGTCAGATGGTGTAATAAGTTGTACCAACCGACGGATAAAATCTCAAATGTGACGGTAGACAGCAATAGGTTATAGCTCGAACTAAATTGCAAGGCAAGCAAAGGCAATTCCAAGTCCAAGCCTACCCGTCTTTCTTGCTCCAAAATTTACAGAAGCAAATTTGTTTAGGAACACCTGAAGTTTGAGAGCAATTCTGGTATAAAGCAGCAGTACATTTTAAGGTGATTAAAATTGCATAAACTTGTTATTCTTTTCAAGGATTTTATGTCACCATTGAGAAGCTCCTGCAGACCATCAGAATTCAGGGTTGTTCTGAATGAATAGAAAGGATCGATGTGTCCTTGCTTGTGAACTCCCACACGAAACCAGTAGATCGATGGAACCATGGCACCAACTAGATTTAATGTGTACTGAATGTAACATTGACAGTGACACGATTTTGCTATTTATCTTTTGACAAGGTTAGCAAGAATTCAAAGAACGATAAGTATGGGGCGAAAAAATACAGATTGCATGCTGTGCTCACAGTGAGACACTGATACTGCATATAGCAACTGATGATAAGGTAGCATTTGCAAGTGCTGTAATTTTTGCACAGTGCTACTACCACATTAGTCCCTCCGGTCACAAATAGTTGTTATTTTGAGTCCCTAAAACTCAAATTTGACCATGAATTTCTATTATAATATATTTACATAATCTAATAAAATTATAATATTATGAAGTATGTTTCGAGACGAATTTACACAACGAATTTACATATATGATTTTCATGCATCCAATCTAAATATTCAAAAAGATATCAATAATTAAAGTTTCAAAAGTTTGAATGCATATATCTCAAACCGATAAGTTTTTGTGAATCGGATGAGTAACTTTTTTTTGAGAGAGGCGGTGCTGAATGCATCACTCTTGCAATACAAGTTTTACAAATCTTGAAATAAACAAAAGGATAAAGTAATCACCATCTACCTTTAATTCATACACTTTAACATTTGTGCAACTTTTAAATATTGATATATAAAAACACCTCATGTCAATGCAACGAAGAATTGCAAATATGCAAAGAATCGAGATCTCAAAAGTTGCACCAATTTTTGAACCATTTGCCCTCCACGGGATCATGCCAGGTTAAACTGATCAAAATCCCAGGAAAAAGAGAGAGGCCCAAACGCACATAAAGAAGCAACAGTGACCACAGCTTTTGACAGCTCTTTTTCCCCACTCCCAAACCCGGAGGCAACCGGATTCAAATCAAAATTCCCACTCGTACTCCCCCGGCCCCACTTTCATTCACAGCCAGCTACACGGGTGCGCACGGCAGGAATACGGAGCAGGCTCGCGTGGACGCACGTGACCCGCGACCGCCCACCCATCCACTGCCCCGTGGGCCCAGCAGATAGCTGGCCCACCGAAAAGTGACTGGGCCGGAGAAACCAGAGGCGCAGCCCGCAACACGACACGTTCTCCGCCTCCGCCTTCTTGTTTAGCGGCTTGGCTTCCACCACCAATCCGGCTCTCTCTCCTCTCCGTTTCGCTTCCTTCCCCCCTCCTCGCCGGCCCTCCTCTCTCGCTGTCGGTGGGCCCCGCATTCCCCTCCCCTCCCCTCGCCGCATTTATTCCCCGGCCTGCGTTTCCCTCTCCTCTCAGCTCACCAGCTTCTCGTGATCTCTCTCCCTCTCTCTCTCTCCGCATCGCGGAGGGTGGTGGTATGGCGAGTGGAGTCAGGAATGGGGGCGGGGGAGGCGGGGCGGGGGCCAGGATGAGCGGGAAGCTGGACAGGCAGAGCTCCACGGCGACGCCCAAGGCGGCGGGGAAGCCTCGGCTTTCGGCTGCGGGTGGTGGCGGTGGCAGCGCGTACAGGCGAACGAGCTCCGGGCCGCTTCCCGCGGCGGGGGCGGCGGTGGCCGCTCGTCGTCGGAGTCTGGAGGTGGGTGCGGCTCCGATCGATGGGAGTGCGATCTGGGTTTGGATTTGCTGCGGTGGGATTTTGGGGTTTGGGGATTTAGTATTTGGGTTGATCTGCATTTGGCTAAGTCTGCTTCATTTGCTTGCTTGCGTGTTTCCGCTGAATCTGCCGCTTGATCTCTTAAGATTATGGGGATTTTGATTCATTGACGCAAGTATACATAGCTGCAGAACAGTCACGCCATTTGGATGGTGTGATAGTTCGATCGATTTGTTGAATCTCTTCAGATTTTGGACTTGCTTGATTAGTAATGGGGTTGCGTACTTGCTTGGATGCAAGTGTGTAATGTAGCTGCAGAACACTTGCACCATCTGCATCAGGAAACTGCAGTAGCTACTGCGCTCCGTTTGATGAATGGATAATATCCTTAGATCGTGTCATTTGGAAACTGTAGTACTAGATACTTTGCGCTGCACTAATGCTTGGGATCTTCAGATTAGAAAGGTGGTTTCCTGTACAAGAGCATATTGATGGTATAGTTTGGTTGTGCCAGGACCATGTGTTCGTCCTCTTGTTGCATCGTGCATCGTGATGATGATCGTGCGCCCCTTGCACCCAACCACCACCTGCCTTTCCAATTTACCCTACGAATTTAACATAACCGCAGAGCATTCAGAAGAACACCAGTTAGTAGATGTGCATTTAAATGATTGGATACTGGAGTGCATCTTACGGTGTGTAGAATTACGATTTACATTGAGATGCCGTGTGGACCGTGTGGTTCCTTTGTCTAGGAGATTGCCAGAAGTCCTTATGACATCATCACATCAATAACACTTATAATTCTGCTGCTCATTAGCATTGCTAACCTGATATTGTGAAGTATATGCCGCAAATGGAAACAACTATTCTTTTTATGCTACTGGTTAAATATGGTTGGGACCATGTTTAGTTGCCTTTTAGCATCATAAGTTCAAACATTCTGCTACTGGGACTTTGTGTGGGCATTTTTTTTGGGGTACAAAACTTAAGTTTTGCACAGAACCTTCTCCTTGCAACATTCTGTTGTGCATGGCAGGCCAAGTATACAACTCACCAAGTTACCATGCCTGGAAAGTGCGCTGTGATTGCAGTGAATATTGAGTTGTATGCACCAACCAGTTCACCCAAAAGCTTAAGCTTATGAGGAAAGGTGGGCAATTCACTTATACTTCAACACTCCCCCTCACATGCAGGCTCCCTCAGGCTTAGAACGTGGAATAGAAGTGGGTTGCAATTATTTTATTAAATTGCGACAACCGGGTCTTGAACTCGAGACCTCTTGGCTCTGATACCATATTGGGTTGTATGCACCAACTAATTCACCCAAAAGCTTAAACTGATGAGGAAAGGTGGGCAATTCACTTATACTTCAACAGTGAAATCGCTTCATGGTGATTGGTTTTGCACTAGTTTGACATTTCAGAAGAATTACTTGGTGGACATGATGAACATAATTTTTCTATTGAATAGGGGATTAAAATGCCTCATTTGCTAGATTTTTTTTAGTATACATTGCATTTAAATGTGGCCTGACATGATTGTTCCAAATTCATAAGTTAACCTTGTATATTATGCTGATAATCCGAAGCATTCTTTGTGTTATTTTTTATTTAGAAATTTTGATTTGACTCATATATATATTTATCAATTTAAGTATCTTATTTCCCCCCTGTTCCTAGCAGTTTCTAGTAGAGTTAGAGTTGCTGTAAGGCTTAGGCCTCAGAATGCAGAAGAGTTGGAGGCAGATGCTGACTTTGCTGATTGTGTTGAACTCCAGCCGGAGGTTTGGCCTGTTTTTTAGCGTACTATGCAAAAAAGAATACCTATTTTTCTTATGGTCTCACTGGAGGAAAATTTGTTCTGAAGCTCAAAAGATTAAAGCTCCGTAAAAACAATTGGGAGTCAGAAACATATGAATTCGATGAAGTGCTTACAGAGTTTGCTTCACAGAAGAGAGTGTACGAAGTTGTCGCAAAACCAGTTGTGGAGGTATATGAAGCTCTAAACTTTCTTGTATTTACCTTTTGGAGTAAAACTTTTCCATCCTTTCTGCCGTTTATGGTATTCATATTAGCTTATGAGTTTTTTAGGGAAACCTTTTAGTAAGCAACATAAATTTGCATGTTGCATGCTTGGTGCTTTTGACTTCCTGTTTTTCGTGGATAGACATTCTTAGCAAAACTGAAAATGACTTTTTGTGTGAGTGTTGGACATGGAAAGGAATCTGGAACTTACTTGTAGCTGACATATTAGAACGAAGCATGAAGTTCAACCCTAGGAACCTTTTTTCTGCCCATGGCTGTCAGTTTGACTCCTGTTGTTTGTTGCTTTCTTACCAATGGCTGTATCAATGCCAATTTAGTGTTCTCTGTGTTTTGCAGTGTGTAATGGAGGGTTACAATGGTACAGTTATGGCATATGGGCAGACTGGTACCGGGAAGACTTTTACGCTTGGAAGACTTGGTGAAGAAGATACTGCCGCGCGGGGAATCATGGTCCGTGCAATGGAGGACATTCTAGCTGATATAACACCTGGGACTGATACAATTTCAGTATCTTATCTACAGGTTTGTGATGCTGGGCTTCTGTATGATTATATCTATTTTGTCCAATTTTAACTTGTACCTTTCAAATATATATTGTTCTCACATCATAAATGTTTATTGGTGGTGGCTGTTGCAGTTGTATATGGAAATGATACAAGACCTCCTTGATCCTGTAAATGACAATATAGCGATTGTAGAAGACCCAAGAACAGGGGATGTTTCACTGCCTGGTGCCACAGTAGTTGAAGTTAGAGACCAGAAGAGCTTTGTGGACCTTCTAAGGGTTGGCGAGGCTCATCGTGTTGCTGCAAACACGAAGTTAAATACAGAGTCATCTCGTAGTCATGCAATTCTCATGGTATACCCATGTTCCTTGATATTGGTTCCTATAAGCACATCATTATGATAGTGGTGGTAATTTTTGTGATATCGCTGGTGAAGGTAAATGTCAAAAGGGCTGTGAAAGGTAGGCATGAAATGGATGTTGGTATTTCTAGTGAAAATGGGCATTCATCTTCCATGGTGGGGTCTTTCCGACCACCTATTGTCAGGAAAAGCAAGCTTGTAGTTGTAGACTTGGCAGGATCAGAGCGAATACACAAGTCAGGTGAGTGCATTCTCATGAAGAAATGATAACTCATCTTTTTCTTGATAATTCCATGCCTTGTTACATTTCCATAACTTTGTTGAGATAATAGTCTTTCCCGTAATTTGCAACCCTGACCTTGTAATGTTGAAAATTAATGTTTGCAGGAAGTGAGGGTCATATGTTAGAAGAGGCAAAGTCTATCAACTTGTCCCTAAGTGCATTGGGAAAATGCATCAATGCACTTGCTGAAAGCAGCCCACATGTACCTGTTCGTGATTCAAAGCTAACAAGATTGCTTAAAGATTCATTTGGAGGTAAATACTAGTCATTTGGTCAAAGCAAAAAGGGCATTGTGGCATAGCTAGGAAAGCCATGTCCATATTTTTTGAGAAGCTAGGAAAGACATGTCCTGGTGCACCTTGTTGCCCGTCCCAGTAATTTGTTCTGACTGAGGTGCTTCTGTTGTTGAATTTCATAGGCACGGCAAGAACATCATTGGTTGTGACAATTGGTCCATCTCCAAGACATCGGGGGGAGACTACAAGTACAATAATGTTTGGACAAAGAGTAAGTTCTTACACTAAGATATATTTTATGGTTTTAGATTGTTTCACCTTAACTTGTGAAATAGAACTGACCATCTCATGATTTCATGGAAGTGTTGGAAAATAATTCTAAGTTGTTTTTGTATGGAGCGATTAACATTTACTTTGTTGTTTCATGTCTAGGCAATGAAGGTTGAGAACATGGTGAAATTGAAGGAAGAATTTGACTACAAAAGCTTATGTAGGAGACTTGATATTGAATTGGATAAGTTAATAGCAGAAAATGAAAGGCAACGGAAATATTTTGATGATGAAGTTGAAAGAATAACAGCAGAAGCCCAATGCCGTATTTCTGAGGTCGAAAGGGAATGCAAAACTGCTCTAGAGGTTTGCTTTCCATCATAATGTTGTATGTATTTGCTTCCATTGTAACATTCTATATATCTTACTGTTTTGTATAGAGTAATTACCCTTTTTACTTTTGTCTTGTGTATTGGTGCAAGCAAATACTCTTAGGGGTGTGTTGAGCTTCATGAAGTCACATTTTCTAGGAATTGAGTCATTGACAGTGTGCTGACTGAATATTTGAACTTGGCTTCTAATATATATTTTTTAATTTTACTTAGAGAATATTAGTTCTGGGTCCCAGAAGTTTAAATTTTGAGAAAAGCCATTGCAAAACTGGGTGTTAGATCTGCACCATAAAGTAGTTTTCGATTTTAAAATGCCTGAATTAACTGTTAGTTAATACCTTTGCTGTTTCTTGGTTTCTCAAATATCGCACCTCTATCACCATCTGTAGCTCAAAGCCTCAAACCCTCTCGAGCATCTCCAGGTGCTATCCAGTCCTAAAGGCCAACTTCACAGTGTTAGCGGCATAAAGGCCAACTTCACAGTGTAGCGGCAACTACAGTGAACATCATAGGTGATGCTACAGCACCATGACATGGCAATAGCGGCTAGAGCATCAATGCATGCATTCTCTGCCCATATTGTGGAAAGAACATGCCAAACATGAAGTGTAATTTGGAAAGCCTTCTATAAATTTGTCAAAAATAGTCAATTAGGTACTTGCCTCCAATTAAACTAGCAGGGAGTGGCATGTATTTTACAGTAAAATCTTTTACGGAGTGTGGCTAAAATGGCTTTGGACTGGTGGTTTTTCAATTTAGCTGTTTGTGTTTCTTGGAGCTAATTTTCTTGTTAACTTTATGTTCTCTGTGCTAATATGAATGCCATAATGCTATTTTTTTTTCATCTTGCCAATAAAGTCCCATATTTTTACATTCTTTCATTGGTTCTTTTACTGCAATAACTATGTATATGCCTTGCCTGCCATTATTGTTTTAAAGCCACCTCAGTGTTTCTCTGTCTAGAATAAGTACCATAACACAGTGAATCCTATGTCTAATTTACAAATTGTTTGATTAGGATTAGAGAATAGGGTGTAACTTTCTTCATCTTAAAGGCTAAATAATTACCATGGATTGAAGCTATCTTTTTTGGTATTAATTTTAGCTGTGTGCTTTCTTAATGCAGAATGAGAAAATGAAGTACCATCAGGAATACTTGGACTCTATAAAGATACTGGAGGAGAAGTGGAGAGTGCAGCAACAATCACCCAAGAAGGAGGTACATATTTAATTCAGCCTTAAGCATTGGTTGTTTCATTAGTTAGATCTAATGTTATCTTTTTGTCGTTGGCCTGGGAAAGAATTTTGTGACTTCATATTTTTAAAAATCAGTCATAACTTACATAGCATTTAATATTTTTTAGTTTCTAACTAAGGACAAGGTGCTGCAAATTTTTTTGTAAATTCTAAATACAATTACTCATGCATTTTTTACATGTAGATTAAAGAGACCGAGTCTACATCAAATGAGGTGGGAGAAGCACAGAACTTACTACAGAATGAAAAAATGTTACGCCAATCTGCCGAAGATGAGGCCAATGACCTTAAGAATCAAGTATCCCACTGGAAAAAGATGGAGGTGCTGTCAGTATATATTTTTTATTAACTGTGAATAAATTCTGCCTGAATGTCCAGACAGCATACTAACTAACCTTGTTCTCATATTGTAGGTTACAGCTACTGCTGAGGTTGTAAGACTCAGGAAAATGCTGGATAATGAAGCTAGCCAAAAAGAGAAACTTGAAGAACAAATCGCTGTTTTGAAAAGTCAGTTATTGCAGTTAAGTTTGGAAGCTGATGAGGTAGGAGTTACTGGCGATGCTAGCTTTTATGTGTTAATGATTATTCTGAATTGCTAGATTTTGAGGTGAAATAATTATGTTTTATTTGATTAATTTTATAAGTGTTATACCCATAGATTTTATGTTTTCTCTGGTTATCGCCTTTTGGCATTATAATACATAGCTAATGAAAGCATTGCAATCATATAAAAATGAATGTTTCAGATCCTCATCAAATGACTAGCTTAATCTTTGGCTGGCAAATATTTTAATTAAAATCATTTGTATTATTTGACTTGTAGCCTTCCATGTTTCTTTGAATTGTACCACCTTTATTGAATGTGGTTAAACTTTTTTGGAATATTTCTTTCTTTCTTTTTTACTTCTAGCATGGTGCTACCCTAAGGTCCCTAACTCTTCTTCCGTTTCAATTTCTTTTTGTTAGACAAGGAGGAGCCTTGACAGAGGAGATGGATCAGGGAAAATATTTCCTGGGTTAGATTCTTTGATGTCTCATACCCGGAGTTCACAGCCTAGAGAGCAGAGCAATGGACCTAAGCAACCAATTGCTAAACTCTTTGAACAAGGTATATAGTACTTATTTGCTATTTCTTGAGGAGTGAAATATGGCCTATAATCCAGTAAGTTTCACATAGTCCAATTTTCCTGCGCACTCGTTTTGGTTCTACACCTTTGATTACCTCATGCTTGTCTTCCCGATTCTGCTTCGTTTGACCCTCTAGTTGATGTAAGCTATCTCCAAATTGTAAAACTTTTATTCTGTTATAGTGACGTCCCTTGTTATAAAAAATGGCGTGAAAAATTCCGTTTTTTCTGTTGTTCCAGCACTACAAAGTAAATGATAATGAGTTGTGCTTTCTGTTTCCTCAAAAGCTCAAAGATAATAGGAGACAACAGATGACACACTTTGAAGAAATGCTTTTGTAGTGTACTTGGATGCCAGGATACTTATATAGTTAGGCTGATGATAATAAAATGGAGATAGTGAATGGGATATTGGGATTAGTAAAACTATTGGGGACTAAGATGAAATCATGAGAAGATTGATTTAAACCTTATAGATAAAACTTCCTAAAATGTCGTGTGCCTTATGTTTAGTCTTAACAATTAAAAAGCCATTCCAACTATGTAAAATCTCTGTGATACATATGGTGATTAAAGTTTTTCCTCAAAACTGTTTCAGTCGGGTTACAGAAGATATTGTCACTGCTTGATTCGGAAGAACCCGATGTTCGTGTTCATGCAGTGAAAGTTGTCGCGAATCTGGCAGCTGAAGGTGAGTTTGGCATCTTCATAATTTCTGTAATTAGATAGAGAGGAGTTGCTGTCTGTTCTTTTATGTCTCCACAGAGTTGCATTTGCTGTATGAGTATGTTTTCCAGTTACATATGTGAAGATTTTTAAGCATCAGCATATGCCGCATGCCTAGGTATACAGTCTGCATTTCATATGCCTCGGCTATACATGGCTATGTATGCAGAGCTATTTAGATGTGTGCAGATGAAGTGATGTGTTTCTCTATATGCATGTAATGGACTGCTTAATTGCCTCCCTGTCAGATAATAGAAATATAGATTTGTACTTTGAAGCACATTGCTACAATACTTCTGTAGCATATTCCATATTTAACCATGTCATTAAATCTCACTGATTAATGTGATATGTAATGCTTGCTTGCTCATGCAATGTTTGCATGCAACTTGCAATCTGAACTGTGTATGGTTTTTATGCTAATTTCATACAATCATGGATTAACTATGTTTGACCTTGTGTACTTTCAGAGGCAAATCAGGAAAAGATTGTAGAAGCAGGTGGCCTTACTTCCCTCCTAGTGCTGCTTAGGAGCTCCGAGGATGAGACCATATGCAGAGTAGCAGCAGGAGCAATTGCTAACCTTGCAATGAATGGTTAGTGAGGGAATAGTATTTCGTAATTCATGAAAGCGAGTATTAGATAGTGAGCTGTTTTCTGTGATAGAATGTCTTCTTATATTATTGTGAATTGTGATAATCTATATATGCAGAAACAAATCAAGATCTTATCATGGCTCAAGGTGGTGTAACCTTGTTGTCAATGACAGCATCTGATGCGGAGGACCCGCAAACTCTAAGAATGGTGGCTGGAGCTATCGCCAACCTGTGTGGCAATGGTAACTCTATAGTTCTGCTAGTTTGCTGATGCAAGAGTTGGTCTGCCCTATGAAATTAATGTACTGAAAAAAAAATGCCTCAGAAAATTGGTATGCTGGACACACTAAATGGCTATATAAAACACAAGAACCATCCAATTTACGACTTTAATTACCTGTAATTCGGTATCATACTTACTTGCATGTTGCTCTAAGTTCTATCGAAAGGAAAAATTGTTGAAGACTTGAAGTACAGATTTTGGTCAATGATCAGCAACAATTTGTTGGGAGCACACTTGAAAACTAGATTACTTCAAGTCTCATGTAGCCTACATATTCTACAAATAATTTCTTAATTTCTTGGACAAGAAATAGGAAGCTATTCCCATCCATGTGGCTATGTCCTTAATCTCACCTTTTTCTTTAACCAGATAAACTGCAAACACGGTTGAGAGGAGAAGGTGGCATCAAAGCATTGTTGGGAATGGTTAAGTGCGGGCACCCTGATGTCCTTGCTCAAGTTGCACGTGGCATAGCAAACTTCGCAAAATGTGAATCTAGAGCAGCTACTCAAGGTATTTGTACCAATCTATCCACTCTTCATTTGTTTTCCCTTAATAATGAGATAACAGATACTTTGGTTTGATCGGGTAGAGCATATTCCACGATTCAAAGATGCCATTTAAGGGATACTTTCCAGTTTTGGGGTCCTAATTGCGCTTAACCAACACTTTTAGTATCCATCCCATCTATTACTGTGAAAGTTTCTGATTCCTTTTTTAGGTGGAAATTGATGATACTCTGAGATTAGCTCTTGTGCAGTTCTCAACAGTACAATCTTTGATTTGAAATTCTATCAATTAAATATGCTTTCAAGTCTGATCTAACTTTGAACAATATGCCTGCATTCTATGGAGAAGCATGATGGCTATATCCTTAATGCAATCCCAGTCTCATATAATTCCCGTTTGAGATCTACTTTTTATGTATATTCATTGATCCCATCCCATCCCTTAGATAATGATCATGTTGTACCAATGTAATTCTAACTAAGACGTGCATAACTTTGTTCTATCAGGAAACAAGGTGGGAAAATCTTTATTGATAGATGATGGAGCGCTTCCTTGGATCGTAAAAAATGCCAATAACGAAGCTGCTCCAATTAGGCGGCACATTGAGCTTGCGCTGTGCCATTTGGCACAACATGGTCTCTCTCTCTCTCTCTCACACACACACACACACACACAAATCAACTTGTAATAGTAATTGCATTATTGTGCATATATACTTAGGTTGTTAATTTGGTCTTTTGCAGAAGTAAATGCAAAGGATATTATCAGTGAAGGTGCATTATGGGAACTTGTACGTATTTCAAGGGATTGTTCTCGAGAAGATATAAGGATGTTAGCATACCGTACATTGACATCCAGCCCCACGCTTCAATCAGAGATGAGAAGATTACGAATAGAATGTTGTTAAAATAACCAAAGGCGCAACTGGGTCTCACGCGGTGCGGAGTTACATTCCTCGTGCAACTAGAGGTGCCACTGTGCCACTGCGCCAAGTGCTGGTAATCAAGCATATGCACCCTTGATTTACCCAGTTTTTTCAAGCGTACATGGGCACCATACTAAATTGCCTGAACAAGCAAGGGTTTGTACTTTCTTTCTCCACAAGGGCCCATTTTTGTTGTACTGAGGGGCAGTTGAAACTCTTGGTAGCAATTCATTTATTCTAATCCTAGTATGTGAGAGGTTTCCTATCTGTATGTAGTTTGTAAAATTATTGTTGTAAAAATATAATCAAGGCCAAAATGCGTTCTGTTACAATTTGGGAGAGCCTGCAGATCAGATAGGTAGACTTGGCCATGAATTATACTTGTATTCATTGTACAGTAGCTGATCTTTCGACTGTTAACTTGTTACTGCAAACAAGTGTTGTTAGTTGCTTTCTGATTATCTCTGTCTGGCGCGAAGTGTGGTACAATCTGCACGTAATGTACTGCACGTTGTGTGTGCCTCGCGCCGGTTCCTGTGCAGTTTTTTATGGGACTGCAACTTAGCTCTGTTTGTTTCGGCCTGTGCAGTTTTTATGGAACTGTACCTTAGCTCTGTTTGTTTCGGTTTATTCTTTTTTGATTTAAGGTTAGCTTTTTGGCTTAATGAGCTTATATGCGGTTTGCTTTTATGCCAATATAGACTGTTTGGTATTATGTCTTTTTAATGGGTTGAATGAAGTAGTTTATTGTTAGAAAGTTCGAAATATCCTTCAGGGTTGTGAGGACTTTTCTTTGGTGGCATGGCTGGGCGGTAGGCACGGCTGTCGTTTGGTCGCCAACAGCAATAGAACCATGTACAGGAATGAATTAGCATAGCAATGGACAGATTTTGACAAGCTGTCTGTAGGCGCTTGTCGGTAGGCACGGCTGCATGCGCAGGAATGGATCAGAATAGCAATGGACAAATTTTGACAAGCCCAGGATGGAATGCAAGCAAGCATGATCACAACTTGCGCAAACAAGTTCTTGGACGTTTTTCACGAGCTTCTCGTTTGTTGTTTGCTACATTATACTTCCAACAATGTATGATACGACGATAGCGTGGAGAACTCCTGTAAAAAAAAGTACGAAGAATCCAGAGTACCAGATGAACCATTTCCATTGCAGTACCTTGAACCTTCACATCTCAAGCCAGTCAGATAGTGCAATTAACATTTTCAAGTTCGACAGCTAGTTTCAATAGAACCTGACAGATCGATCATAAGGCACAGACCGAGCAGAGGACAGAGGGGATGAAAACATATTCTGCTATTTCATAATCTGATCCCAAAAATTCAGGTATGGTTTTAAAAAGAAAGATACATTCAGCTATGCTATTACAAAACTGATAAGGTAATGGATCTATCACTTTATGCAAATGAGGACTAGATACAAGTTTCACCTCAGTTCAGCTTTTCAATTAGTTTGTTGATTTCATCCCCCACAGTTGCCCGAGTCACCACCATTCTTGTAGGGTTTCTTCTTCATTTGAAGCTTCCTCTCCAAAATAAATTATATTAGCGGAAGTAGACGAGATAAAACCGACACACACATATGTAGCTATGCCTTACTAATATTCCACATTTATTGTGCAACAAATAGACTATGGTAAACAAATTTACTATCTTTACAAGATGTTACAAAAGAATACCTTCTCAATTAGATCATTGCTGGTAAGAGGGAAAGGATCCTAGTCCAAGAACCCACGGCAAGCAACATGGACCAACTTCCGAAAACATGAGGAAGGGCAATCTAATTAAATTCAAATGCACATTATCTTAAGAAATCAGATATCCGTTGCCCTACTTTAGTGACATCTAGGAACACGCACAGAGTTGGAATTAAGATTAGTAAAGAAAAGCACTGTTTGTGGTGGGGATTCCCATTTTAGTAAGATCTGAATCCAAAGTATTCATTGTCATGGAAAGACACACATGCACAGGAGTGATAATTTTTTTGTTAAGAAACTGCAGCCACTGGAATTAAAAAATCAGTGTTCCTGACTATTTTAAAATGAATCAAACAGAACCTGAATACATATTGCAAATTAGAAAATAAACTTCCAATGTAAGCCTAACACCTGGTACTCTTATGTTTCATCACCTGGTTTACTTTAAACAGAAGACAAACTTGAACTACCTAATCGAAAATATAAGTGCACAAGACTAAATGAAGGGGTTTCTTGATATTTGTTCTGGAAAAGAGCACACACACACACACAAAAGCATAACATGAGAACTCTGAGCCTCCAAGACATAGCAAGATTCAGTGTGTCCATGCACTATTTTTTGCCATTTGGGTTAGTCTAGCCCGACTGCATATAAGTGAGACTGACTGGATGATTATTATGACATGACACAAAAAATTGGCAAAGGCAATGGAGTGTGAAAAATTCAGTACAGTTTGTCATACCCACACCTCATGGAATTAATGTAAACTGATTTTTTTAAAGAGGAACAGGGGAAGCTCTCCCAGTTTCTAATTGAAAGTTCAGTGCAGAGCATACAGGTTAAAATGAAAAACAAATCCCGGAACATAAGTGTGACAACCTTCACTCACTAGCACATTGCGGGACAGGTTCTGAAAGCTAACTATCCAAGGTTTGCAATACCCAAACCATCAAAACAGAATTATCAGGCATACCAGCTCCCATTAGGTAGATGGTATTCACGCTTATTTTTCTCATCACTGCAGAACAAACTAATCCTAGGTTTATCTAGTTCTGCTACCCAAGGAAAAGGGGCCCAACCAGGTAAAATCCGTGTGTCATCCATAGTTCATAGAGGCCGCGTTTGTCACGTGGGAGTCTCTAGGTTTCTTGCTAGGTTTAGCTACCGCGAAGACGCCTCCTTCCGAACAAAACCCGGCTCTGTCGATTCGGGCTCGTCTGTGGAATACGCCGGCAGGGCGCGCTGTAGGGGCTAGTGGTTGGTTTTTCCGCTAACTCCCCATGACTTGGCGTTCGCGACATAGCAAGCCTGCATCGGGGATGGCGGGTTTCAAGACTGAATGTCGCAGAGGCGAAGCGGCGATCAAGGCGCCCCCGCCATCGCCGGCCGAGGAGTTGCCGGACCCGCCAGCAGGCGCGCCACCGCCTCCCCGAAGCGGTGGAGCAGCCCGCGCGCGCAGTCGCCATGGAGGCGCCACCCCGCCTGTAACTTGCACGCCGCCGTGTTTCTCTCGACGACCACCCGCCGGTGGAGCTCGCGGACTTCCCGGCCACTCCGTGGTCGCTGGCATTGCTGCCTCGTGGATGCGCCCAACTCGGGTAGGGCTCCCGGCCAACAGTACCGAGCGCATTTTGGCACCTAAGGCGCATGCAGGCGCTCAGCCTCCACCGCCTAACGAGAAGGCCCGCCAGGTGGCCGGGTCAAGGAAAGGGCGCGCCATCCGGTCCGGCTCGAGAACCGTGGGGACCTCCGCTCATCTGACGAGAGCGCCGGCAATGGTGGCGACCTCCGTGGTCGCCGCTTGCGCCACCGGACCAAGAGCGCCGCCATGGCAAGGTGTGGCTACGACAATGAGAGTCCCCTCGTGGTTTCACCCGCAGGCCGAGGAGGTCCACTCCTCGGCTCTACGGCGAGCCGCCTCGCGCCCCATGCACGGTCTCCGGACCGGGCCTCCGACGAGCGGCTCGGCTCCCTCTATGGCGTTGGGTGCCAGGCCTTCTCCCGGCGACTGCGACGCGTAACATGGCCGGATAGGTTCGCCTGCAGCCATCGAAAAATACGACGGCACCACTCAACCCAGAGGAGTTCCTCCAAATTTACACGACAATGGTGCGGCACCGGCGGATCCGAAAAGGTCATGGCTAACTACCTCCCAACAGCCTTTGACAGCTCGCCCGCCTCGTCAAGCTGAATCTCCCGAGGGTTTGCACTCGTGGGGAAGTCAGCGACCTTTTGTCGCCAATTTCGTGGCTCCTTCCTCAGACCGGCGTGGAGGACGACCTCCACGCTCTCGAACAGAGAAGGGGAGTCACTTCGACTTCATTCGCGGTTTCGCCATCGCCGCAACACAATCCCCACATTTCGGCAAGCGGTCGCCATCGCCAGAGAGGCGACGCGATCGCAAGATGAAGGAGAAGATGGCCACCCGCACCATCGCTCCACCTCCAGCTTTTTCCTCGCACATAAGTGTACGCGGCCGCAGGCAAGGGGGCCGCGCCGACCCAAGGGTGGCTATGGCAAGGATGAGGCCGGACCTCGAAGGGTTCCGCCGCTCAAAGAAGGCGCGAAGCGCGAGACGGGAGACCCGACAGTGTCTTAAAGCCGAGCGCGACGAAAGCGACGATGAGGACGATCCCGCCCGAAGAAGCGCAACCGCCGTGATCGGCGGGATGATCGCCGTGATCGGCGTGATGGCCGCCGAGACCGGCGCTGATGACCGCCAGCGTCACGAGATGACCGCCGCGAGCAAAAGAGGGCGAGCCGTATTGTTCTATCCATCAAGACAACACCCACGACCGACAACTGCCGGGTCGTGGACAAGATGGTGGAAAACGGCTCAAGGAACGCCGCCCGGCGATGATCAAGATGAAGATCCGCCCCGCCGCCTTCCAACAAAGCCGATCACGCGGTGGCCTACATCCATGGTGGATCTTCCACCTTCCCCAACGCCGCTATAAACGGCGGAAGAGGGAGGTCTCGCGCCGCGCATCAAGCTCGGGCGGTCGGATGTCGGTGGTCGAGCAAACGCCACCTTCGCCAGTCGATTGATCCCGAGGGCGCCAACGGCTGGATATCTCCGTCCGTAGTGTCGCCCATCGTTTGAATGTGCGGCTAAGCTGCGTGTTGGTGGACGGAGGAAGTTCTATCAACCTCCGTCCTCCTCAAAGATTCTTGGCGCCCAGATCCCGCGGCCGGATCTGCGTCCGGCTCAGCCCTTCTTCTGGGGTAGCCCAGTGGTATGTTCCCCAGGGCCAAGTCGCCTCCCGTCACCTTTGGGGGAGGGACAACTATCGCACCGACCAGGACTTCGAGGTCGCCGACTCGACCTCCCCTACAATGCCTCGCCACTGACCGCTGGCCCGGGCTCATGGCGGCCACCCACTATGCGTACATGGTGGTGAAGATGCCAGGCGGGCCGCCCCATTACGATCGTGGTGGACAAAGCCGAGGCCTTGCGCCGCTTCAAAGCACGCAAGACTGGCCGGCGCCACTCTGGCCGGGCGCCAGACGCCACTTCCTGGGAGCCCTCAGTTCGGACCGCCCTCACCTGCTCACGGTGAGGTCAAGGTGGTCGCCTGAGTGAGGGCGAGCCCCAAAGACGTCAATATTGGCGCCAACCTCGGCCAAATAGGAAGACGCTGTCACCTTCCTCCATCCAACTCCGACGTGTTCGCTGGCAACCGTCCGACATGACTGGGTCCCTAGGGAGGTGATTGAGCACCGACAGCAACACTCCCGAGGCGCGTCCCATCCGGCGAAAGTCCGGAGACAGCGCCCGAGCGACAAGATGCCATTCGAGAGGAGGTAGAGAAGCTGCCGAGCGCAGGGTTATCAGGAGGTCTCTCATCCCGAGTGGCTCGCTAACCACATGCTCGCCAAAGAAGTCCAACGGAAAGTGGCGCATGTGTGTCGATTTTACCGACCTCAACAAAGCTCGTCCGGCGATCCTTATCCTCGCCGCGAAGTCGATCTCATCGCGGCTCCACGGCCGGTCTTGAATCTTGTGCTTCCCGGATCGTGCATCGGGTACCACCAGATCGAAGATGGCGCTTGAAGATGAAGAGAAGACTGCGTAATTTCTTCGTGTATATTGTTATGTAAGAATGGCTTTTGGTTTAAAGAATGCCGTTCAACTTACCAACAGTACCATGCATATCACCTTCCGCCTCACTAGGGCGAAATCTTGAAGTTTATGTCGATGACTTGGTTGTGAAGATTAAGAAGAGCGATGAATTGATCCAAGACCTGGAGGAAACCTTTGCTAACCTCCTGAAGAATTGCTTGAAGCTCAACCCGGAAAAATGCGTGTTCGGTGTGCCCTCTCCAAGAAGTTGGGTTTTCGTGTCAAGCCGGGCATCGGCCAACCTCGACAAGATATCGCCAACGAGCACATGAAGCCGCCAACGCGCTTAAGCAAGTCCAATGCTTGGCTTCGCCGCTCGCCTCCTGGGCGGTTCATTGTCTTGCTGGGAGAAAAAGCTTGCCCTGCTTAAGCCGGCCAAGAAGACGAACCACTTCGAGTGGATCAAGAAGCCTGCATATGCGTTTGAAGAATTGAAGCGGTACCTCTCCTCCTCCCGGTTTGGTTTCTCAAAGACCGGTGAGCTATTGTCTTGTACATTGCTGCCACCCCGGAGGTGGTGGAGCGCGTCGGTTAATTCTTGAGAGAGAAGGCGCCCAAAGGCCGGGTACTACATCGCAAGGTGTCTGCACGAAGAAGAGACCCGCAGACCAAGAGCTCGAAGATGTCAGATGTCATCTGGTGGCGCCCGTAAATCGCGCCATTACTTCCAAGGGCGGGAAATTACCGTGGTCACGGCTTACCCGCTGCGAGAGATCCTCCACAACCGAGAAGCTGAGGGCCGAATTGCGAAATGGGCGGTGGAGCTGGGGGAATTCAACCTCAAGTTTGTACCCGACCGCCATCAAAAGTCAAAGTCATGGGAGTTCGCCGCCGAGTGGACCCCGCCGCCGAAATCGCTGAGAAACCCCGCGCCTCTCCTGGACCTTATTCTTCGATGGCTCCTTCAGGCTGGAAGGCGCGGGGGCTGGGGTTGTCCTGGTCTCTCCGACCGGGGACATCCTCCAGTATGTGGTCGCCCTCGAGTTCAAGGCCACAAACAACATAGCTGAATACGAGGGCCTGTTGGCAGGGCTGCGCATCGCTTCGGCATTGGGCATCCGGCGCCTCCAAGTCAAGGGAGACTCCTGCGGGTCATCAATCAAGCGAAAAGGAGTTCCAATGCTCGACCCCACCATGGCGGCGCATCATGGAGGTCCCAAAAATGGAGCGCCATTTTGAAGGTTTGGGATATATCCATGTCCCCAAGACGACAATCACCTTGTTGACGGGCTTTCGCACTCGCGCCATCAAGGGCTCCTGCTCCGGCCGGAGTCTTCAAGAAAGGCTATCGCGACCGCCCATCGCAGCTCACAATCCCGGTGGGGATGATGGTGTCGCCGTCGCGCACCCCGGCGTGGGGAAGACAGTAAGGCCGCCGCGCCTCCGGCCAAAGCGGAAGGCAAAGAGCTTGCCTCAAACCGGTCCGGAGGGAAGATGGCGGCGCCGCTAAGGCGGTGCCGGAAAAGCTCACCAATGAGTACCCAGCGAAAGCACGAGTGGTCGCCGCCGCAACAGTGAAGATCGGTGGATGGATCCTATCCTAGCTTTCTGCGTGACCAAGTGATCCCCGACGATGATGCCTCAGCTGAGAAGATTGCACGTAAGGCCAAGTGCTATACCCTGGTAGGTGGGGACCTATATCGCCAGGCGTAAACGGAGTTCTCCGAAGTGCATCACTCGGAAGAGGGAGCAACCCGCTTCGATATCCATGGAGGCGCAAAGGAGCCATATGTCCCAAACTCTAGCTCGGCAAGGCGTTTCGCCAAGGATTTTATTGGCCTACCGCCTCCGTGATGCTTATGAGCCGGTAAGGACGTGCGAGGCTTGTCAGTTCTTCGCCAGGCAAACCCACCGGCCAGCCCAAGCTCTGCAAACCATCCCACTCTCCCGCCGTCATGCGTGGGGCCGGATATCTCTGGTCCGTTTCAAGGGCCACAGGGGCTTCACCCACCTCTTTGTCGCCGCCGATAAATTTACAAAGTGGGTCGAGGCCGAGGCGGTGCGCCATCACACTTCCGCCGCCGTCAAGTTTATGCGCGGATCTTCACCCGCTTGAGTCGCCAATCGCATCATCACCGACAACGGAACCCAATTCACCAAGGCGCCTTCCTAGAGTTCTCGTGATGAAATGGGCACCAAGGTATGTTTTGCTTTGTGGCCCATCCCATGAGCAACGGCAGCGAACGCGCCAACGCTACTGGTGTTGAAGGGCCTCAAGACAAGGGCGCTTGATCGGCTTCATAAAGGGCGCGGTGGGACGGAAGAGCTCCTGGCCGTGCTATGGTCGCCCAGTACCACACCCACCAGTAACCAGGCGAGACGCCTTTCTTCCCGGTATACGGGCGGTAGGTCGCCTCCCCTCCGAAGTCGCCGCCGGTTCTCGCTCTCGGTGCTCAACGAAGAAGACCAAGAGGATCTTCGGCGAGAAGATGTCAACCTTTTGGAGGAGGTGCGGGATCGTGCTGCTCTCCGCGTCACCCGCTACCAGCAAGGTCTCAGGCGGTACCACGCCACCCGGGTCTCTGAGAGGACACTGGCAGTAGGCGACCTGGTCTTGCGCAGAGTCCAGACGCATGCCGGGTTGAACAAACTGTCTCCCCGATGGGAGGGCCCCTTCAAGGTGGTCTTCAGATCTCGGCCGGGCGGTCCTATGGTTATCGAGGACGGCGAGGAACCCATTTAATTCCTATAACATAGAGTTGTTATGAAATTCTATCCTTGAAGGAATTGTAAGGACCTCGCTGCTCGCCCCGGTCAGCCATGAGGTAAGGGCCTCCCTTGGCTGGTTGGTGGCCCGGGGCGGTTAGTAAAGTTGTTACCTAAAAGGTTTTCAATTTACCATTGCTGTCCCATTCTGCGCCCCTAGTGGCAAGTTTATCTTTGCATGGATGTTGCTAGTTCCGTATGTTTGCTAATTCCTTGGTGATCTATAAGAGTCACCTGGTGCCTGTGTCCGACAAGGACGGGCGACAAGGGGGCGGGCTAGATACGGTGCTCAAGACGCGGCCCGTACGCCTCGGGTTGGCTCCCTGAAGCACCGCTGGTCGTCACCGCGAGCATCGTTAGTCTAGTACCCCTCCTGGGAGCCCGCCGCTTTGACGCATGACACCATGGATCGATCTCCAAAAAATCGCGAGGACTTAGAAATCAAAAAGGGACCAGGACTCACTCCATGCGGGGACCTATATCATTCGGTTTTTTCTTGCGTATGCCTACTCATTCTCATTAGTAGTCAGGCTCGAAGCTTCTCCTCGCCGCCTAAGAGCTCGGGGTTTGGTCGCCTAAGCTCCTTCGTGGTCGCCCAAAGCTTCGTGGTCGCCTAGCCCTTGGGGGCCGCCGCCCGAGTATCTCCGTGGGCCGCCAGACACTTGGGGCCGATCGCCTGTGATATAAAAAGCAAGATAAGTGCTCCTTGTCGCATTTTGACCATTTCACGCATATGCGCTAAGATGGGTCAAGTTATGCGTGATTGTCACAAGTGCCAAAATTAACGGCCCTCACGATTGAAGGGGTGCGCTAAAAGCGTTAACGTCGCCGCGCGCCAAGCCGGTGCAAGTTAGACGTGGTGCTCAAACACGGCTCAGACGCTCGGGTTGGTTCTCTCGGTTAATCACCGGTTGTCACCGCCGAGTGCACCTGGTCTAAATACACTTCCGAAGCTTGTTGCCTTGCCACGCTGATACCGCAGCCCTTTCGGCGGTCATCGTGGTCCAAGTTCCGAAGAGTTTGAACCAAGTGACAATCCCAAGAAAACCAAACGCCGAGACCAAGCTACGCCTAGCATCTCCTACCGGACTCGGGGCCGTCACCGAGTTCAGATGACTTGTGTGATCCTTACTTGTGTTTGCAGCAAACACATTTAATCACTGGCGAAACTCAGGAACGCCACCCTAACCTAAGCATTCCTCGAGCATTTCCGCTAAGCTAGAAGATTGGCCGCCTGGCGATTTAGCCCAGGGAAACTGATCATGCGAAATAAGCGAAGCATGCAGGTAATTTTGACTAAGAAATATTCAAAGTTCGCTGGTGCGCGCAGAACAGGTGAAAACCAAATGAAGATAAAACAAAAGGGCAACAAGGCACCCGGCTCATCGATCGTCATCGCCAAGGTCGAGCTCGCCGTCGCCCTCGCCTTCCGCCGATGGGGTGGAGACGCCCATGATCGGCCGGTCACTTGCGAGTCCGGCCATGTGTTCGGCGGTCATACAAGACTGCTCCCGCCGAAAGCAAAGATCCTCAACGCCGTTTGTCACCACCGCCATGGGATCGAAGGCGCTGCCGGGTGAGGTGCAATGGCTAGAATGTGGGTCGCGGTCATGATCGCGACCTCACGCCCTTCTAGCGAGCGAGCGGCGGGCTTCGGCCCGGAGTGCCTCTGCGGCTCCGGTTGGTCGCGGGCTTAACCGCAATACGGAGTCCTCCAATGGCGTGTTCGCCACACTTCAAGGGTTCCAGCACCTCTTGGTGCGCTGAACGCCTTGAGCATGATGGATGTTGCGCCAGCAGCGAAGGACTCGACTCAGGTCTTCGCCGCCGCTCGCCCTCTCCGCCGTTCTTCGCCCTCTCAACGCGCTGCATGGCGGCCGCTGTCGATCTCTCTCGCGCCAGCCGCCCGCTCACCCGCCACGCAGCACCGCCTCACCGACGCCAGTGCCTGGTAGTCTCGGCTCCGTGCCTGGCGGCTTCGACGAGGGTGTTGCCAAATGCGTCCTGAAGATCGCCGAGCCGGGTGAAGATTTCGACGTGGCGTGTGGCGGGGGGAATAGCGGCGTGGGAGGCTTGGAGCCCGGAGGCGCTGCCTCGGGGTCGGCCTCTGCAGCTTCTCCCGGGCCGCCGGGGCGCTAGGGCAGGGCTTCTCCCGTTCGGCGGCGTTAGGGCGCCCTTGGCATGTCTCGAGGGCCGCTTTGGCGGCACCAGCGAGCCCGCCATCGAAGCGCTGCACCACCATGGAGAGTGGTGGCCGGGGGTCCCGTGGCCGGAGGTGTTGGCGCCGCGATCGACGAGGCGGGCGCCGGAGGAGTTGGCGCCGGTGCAGGCGCCGCGGGAGGCGGTGGCATCGGGGACGAAGTCGTAGCCGGGGCGGTCTGCATTGCCACCCCTTGCGAAGACGCCGCCGCAGCAGGCCGGGCGGCGAGAGGTTTGTCGCGGGCCTGACCCTCTTAGGTCCGAGCCCGTGACATCCGGCAATCCGCTGCTTCGCGGGTCTGATCGCTGATCGGCGAGCGTCGAGCCAGTAGCCGGGAAAGATGAATCGCCCACGGATAGCGGCATCAAGACGGAGAGCCATCTGCCGATGACTATATCTTCCAAGTTTCGCGCCGCGAAAAGACAAAAAAATGGTGCCGGTTGGTAGAGAGCCACAGGAAAAGAACATGTGCGCAGAAAAAGACTAAGAAAGGATGAAGACTTACTCCCGGGCCACGTGCGTGTACCGTCGTCGTCGCCCGAGTACTGCCATGCTGGGCGGTGGCGGCGGCGCAGGGGGCTGATTCTCCGGATGCGAAGTCCTGTGCCACCATCGCTCGGTCGGTCCGCGCCCATGACTGTTGATGCGGGCCGCCATGGCGAGGAGTTCCGCCGTCTCCTCGACCGGCGAATTCCAGTTCTCGGAGGCCTCCGCTCGCCCGGCACTCCTGCTAAGCGTCGACCACCATTATCGCGGACGACTGACCCGGTCATTGCGCCATGCCTTCCAGCTGGATTTGGTCGAAGGCGATGTAGTGGAGGCCATCCTGCCTCGAGACGAAAGTAGCAACTCCCCACTACCTCATTATCGGTGGAGGCGTGACAGAGGAAGAAGTAACGGAAGAGAGGAAGATTCGGCATCACCCCCACGAACATCTCACAAAGGTATGCGAAGATAGAGAGAAAGACGATGGAGTTGGGGGTAAGGTGAAGATGGTGGATCCGTGAGAAATGGAGTACGGTGAGGAAAAATCGAAAAGGGCGGGACCGGACCGCCATCGCGTCAAGTGTGTATAATAATCTCGTTCGAAAGGCACCGTGGCGTGGCGGTCCCCACCCGGAAGCGGAAGGTGCCCTCCGGCGCTATGACGGCCATCCTCTTTACCGCGAGAGTATCCGCGGTCGAAGCAGGGATGGGGTGCGCCATGGAGGCCAAGAAGACGAAGGCTTTTCGAGCAAAGAGTTGAAGGAAGTAAAGGTTGGAATGCGCAAGGAAGAAGAAGGCGTAAAACCACCTAATACAGATGAACCAGACTATATATGCGCCCCTGCGCCGACGGTTCGCGAAGGGGCAAGATCGCGGCCGCCGGGTCCCGAGAAAATCCGCAGATACGCGGGAGGGAACCGAGGCGGTCGTATCCTCATGAGTGGTGGCCCCACCCAGGAACGCACTCAGCATTTAATGAAGGTTCTAAAAGAGGCTTTGGCGCGTGTTCCAGGGCGGGCCCGGCTCTTGTCACAACAGATTGCTGTTGGGTACCTTCCGCCGCTTCGCAAAAGCAACCAAGCGATCAACATCCTCGTCCACGGGCGCCGGCGGTGTGGGCGAAAGCACGCCGCCGCCGGGCGATCCACGTGGCGCCCGGCGAGCAGTGGGCGAAAGCACGCCGCCGCCGGCGGCGGCCCACGGGCGCCCGGCGAGTAGGTGGGCGCGACGCTTCGCCGCCGGCGGCGCGATCCACGTGGCGCCCGGCGAGTAGGTGGGCGCGCCGCTACCGCCCGGCGAGTAGTCCACGTGGCGCCCGGCGAGCGAAGGGCGGCACGCCGCCGCCGCGCCGCAAGGCAAAGGTGGAGCGAGGTGGCTTCACCTCGGCTCCTTCCTGTCGCTGCATCGCTTCGGGCCACGGACGGCGGTGTCGAACCGTCCACGCAAGGGTTTTCGCCATAAGCCCATTCTCCGACGCCTCACCAACTCACAAGAAAGGGTCAAATCACGGGCGGACCAAGCGAAGGCACGCGAGGCATTTAATGAGGATGGAGGAACGCGACAAGACAGAAGGCGATAAATGTGTAAGGATCAAGATGATGACCCCTTTACCTACTCCCTGCTAGCTTTGGCCTATATAAGGGCCCTCGGATGCATAGGAAAAGGGGGCCAGAGGTGGAAGACAACAAACCACAGTATAGCAGTAGAGCCTAAGGAAGAACTTGTAATTCCCAAGCTTTGTACGGCACCAGTTCAAAACACTCTTTGAAAGCAATCCAGCAGGAAGTAAGGCTATTACCCAAGGAAAAGGGGGCCTGAACCTGGGTAAAATCCGTGTGTCATCCATAGTTCATAGAGGCCAGCGTTTGCCGCGTGGGAGTCTCTAGGGTTTCCCCTTGCTAGGTTTAGCCAGCTGCGAAGACGCCCTCCTTCCGAACAAAACCCGGTCTGTCGATTCCGGGCCTGTCAGGTGGAATACGCCGACACTAGTTCTGCTACTATTCAATTCCCATATAAGATCAACCAACAAATGAACCTTGAACAAACTAATCCTAGGTTTATCTAGCTCTGCTACTATTCAATTCCCATATAATATCAACCAACAAATGAAACCTTGATCAGACAGACATGTGTTTTTTGGAAGAAGATATGGATGTTCTAGAAATTCTGGAGGAGATTATTGACTTACTGTTGATAATTAATGAAATCCAGAACATGGCAAAATCCATAACCCATATCCGTAGTTTTTTTTTCTTACTGCGTGTTTACTTTTTTTGACTGCACAATCAAACAAATAGGGGATCTAGGGATGCAAGGGAAATCACATATCTTGATGTCGGGAGCACTAGTTGGCTCGACAGCGGCGGAGATCTGGGGAGGAGGATGGCGGCACCGAAGATCGCGGGAGGAGGATGGCGGTACAGGAGATCACGGGAGTCTGAAAGAGGTCGCCGGTGGCCGGCCGAGGTCGCGGCGCCCAGCTATCCCGGTGCCCTAATCGCCCAGCACAAGTCAGGGGAAAGGGAATTTGACCGTATGCCCTATTTTAATTGGTGCAATTGATAAAATATCTGATATGTGGCTCTAGGACTTACACGTCAGTGAGGCATCACAGAGAATTTTATTAATGGTACAAGTAAGTGAGGGTATTTTATTAATGGTACAAGTGAGGGTATTTTATTAATGATACAAGTAAGTGAGGGTATTTTATCAATTATTTCAAAAATTGACGATGGAGTCGGGGCCGAGCCTTTTATACCTGGTACGTGCGGGTAGTTTCTTCGAAGTTCAGGCGCAAAGAGTCATTTTCATCCCGCAAAAGTCCCAAAAAGCACATCTTAACTGGTTTTTAGTTTTTAGTTATACCAAGGCTTTTGGCCTTTCAAAGACTGGCTGATGAGTCGAATATTTGTTTTGGCCTCAACTTTTTTTTGCTTTTAAGACAGTGAAAAAGACAAAATAAATAGGGCCTTAAAGCGGTTCATAGTTGTCAAGATTGTCCTATCAAGACAACAAACGGTTCGAGATCACGCAATAGTGTTCAGCTATAGTGTTAGGTTTGCTACAATGTTAGTATTTTTTGAAGGTGTTATAAAAAATCTAGACGATTATTTGTTAATCTAATAATTCACACATGGTTACACCCATTATAGCGGGAGACATTGGCGAGAGACTAGGGGGACCACGTGCCCCCCAAGCCAATTTGCAAAAAAAATCCTTCATTTCTTTGAAATTACGAATAGGTCTTTCCAAATTACAAATAAGTCCTTCGCGATTTTTTGTGAGACAAAGATATATTTTTTCCCTTCGCGTTTGGGTCCCTGGCGCGGTATTTGACGAAAAAACCTCCCGTTAATTTCAAATCGCGAACAAGCCCTTTTCTAATTTTTCAGGATAGCGAACAGGTCCAAAAAAATAACAAACAGGTCCCTGGTTCTTACGTTCGGATCCTTTCTCCGTTTTTCTCGGAAAAAATGTTTTCGTCACCAAAAAAACCCGGAATTTTTTTTTTCGTCACCCAAAAAACCCGGAAAAAATGTTTTCGTCACAAAAAAAAACACAGATTCGTCGAAGGTTTATAGCAACTTATGGATTTACCAACGGGTCATAAACATGGGTTTTTTTAAAACAAATGTAGATTCGTCTAAAGATTTATAGCGACCCACAGATTCGCCGGCGGATCCTAACAACCCATTTTTTTAACAAATACAAAAAACCAAAAAACGAAAAAAATGTAAGGTTTATAGCGGTTCATGGATTCATTTACGTCCGAAAGCAAATTTTTAAAAAGGAAATACATAGAAAAAACGGCCGCACTTTTCTTTTTTAAAAAAAAAAACACAGATTCAGACCGCAATTTTCTAAATAAATAAAACACGCATTGACAAAAAAAAACACGGATTCGTCGAAGGTTTATAACAATTTATGGATTTGCCAACGGGTCATAGCCATGTGTTTTTTTAAAAAAAAACGTAGATTCGTCTAGAGATTTATAGCGACCCATATATTCGTTGGCGAGTCCTAACGACCCATTTTTTTAACAAACACAAAAAACAAAAAAACGATCAAATATCCTGAAATACGTAAAAAAACAACCACGGTTTTTTAGAAAAAAACACAAATTCGTCGAAGATTTATAGTAACCCGTAGATTAAACGCGGATTCGTCGAAGGTTTGTGATAGCCTATGGATTCGCCAGCGGGTCCTACCGACCCATTTTATTTAAAAATTATGGAAATCAAAAATTCGACAAAATTTATCAGTTTTTTTCGAAAAAAAACCGGACTAAAATTTGCGCGGCGCAGCGTAGCGCGCTATACGTGTGCGCTATACGTGTTAAGGTTTTCCACCTAGAGCTGTAGCCATAGGAAGACTGCATTGGATCTCATTCCAGAGCTTCTTTCCGCTTCCGGGTGTTCCACCTAGAGGAGTTACGCAGTACCGCAGCTTATACGTGTTAAGGTGCTCGATGTGGAACTTTGTCAAGTGCACAGACACAACCCTCTACCTCTCTCTGCTAATTTAGAAAAAATTGATTTAGGGGTATAATAGGTTGAAGTAAATGTACATCTTTCCTTTTTCTTCCTCTCAGAAAAATGGTTGAAAAATTGCACGGTATTAATCCATAGTAATCGAGCACGACTTGGTGTGTGGTCTGTTCCCACGCACGCTCACTGCGATGGATCACCGACGGTGTAGGGGGTGGCGAGAGACGTGTGTTGGGGGCCTCGAGGCAGAGGGCAGTAATGTCATGGCCCTAAATTCGAATTCAGCTCATGCGACTGACATTAGCGCCAACCAAGTTTTCGGCCGCATTTGAGAATCCACTGCTAATTTCAGAGTCTATCCCTAACTACCATTTAAGAAATTCCAAACTTAACCAAATTAAGAGTTAGAAATTTCAGTGCAAAATGCGGTTTTCATTAAAGTTCAGAGTCTCGCTAAGTACTAACTCAGGCTTGCTAAGCGGGGCCAAGTGAACTCAAATGTACCAAAGAAATTGGGGGGCAGCAAAAAAACCAAACCAGCCCAAACCGACAGGCCCTCCTTCTCATTCTTCTCCTCAACCGGCCAACACTTCCTTTTCTCCTGGCTCTTCTTCTCCCTAGTGCCTCCCTTGCTCCTGGGCGCTCCCTCAGCTCCTCCTGCAGCAAGCAAGCCTCCAAGCAGCAGCACTTCCACAGTGGTCGCCCCTCCATTGCAGCTCCTCCTCCCGGCCAGCCTCCTTCCCCTTGTGCAGCCTCTTCTCTCCTCCTCCACTCCATGAGGTAAGGCTCCCTAGGGTTTAGGTTTTGATGGGTTATTTCCTGGTCTTGGGTGCTGCCATGATGTATTGGGGGCTTAGATGAGTGGAGAATAAAGGTTTGAATGGGGAATAACCAATCTAGGGTTTGGAGCAAGTTCTGAATTTTCGAGCAGAATTTTTAGCTACTGTTTCGGGCTGATTTGAGAAAATTCTGAGCATGTCCTGCTAGGTTGGCTGTAGAGAAAGTTGTGGGTAATCAAATTATCTTTCATTTCCAACTGGAATCACCTCATTTCATTAATCCAGCTGAAAGTTATGTCTATTTTAGTGCATGCTGCTCTGAAAGTGCTGATATTGTGTAGCTGAAACTTGTGGTGCGAATTAAAAATTGTTAGAGGCTGAATTAGAAATTAATTTTTCCTGAGAAGTTTTAGGAAATTTCATGTAGATTATAAAAATGTCATCCTTTACTCAATTCCATTAAGTATAGCCATTTATATGATGAAATTTGTGCATGCTGTTCTGAAACACTGAAATTTCTGAAACTCTGAAACTGTTCTCTGTTCCTGGCCGAACTGGGAATTCTCTGAGCAGAATCTGGGTGATTGGCCAAATCCAGGTTGTAGGCCTATATCTTGTGGTCGTTTCGAGTATAAGTTTGCTCAATTTGATCAAACGGTTCAAAAGTTATGGCCATTATATCAACGCTGCTCTGAAATCAGTTTGTGCTGAAAATTTCAGACTTTGGGACTAAAGTTCAGAGTTTAATTGCAAACTTTAAATTTGTATTCTGAATGTTATGATGCATGGTAATGTTAGATCACCCTCTTGTGGTCTTTTCCGAGTCCAAGAAGTCATTTTTGGGTTAGCCAAATAAAAGTTATACTTGTTTAGAGGAATGTGCTTGTTATTTTCAGATTTATGCTATAGAATAGAAATAGAGAGTAGCATTGTAGTTTTGTTCTTGAATTGAAATGAATGCTTGCACTTTTGGATTGGTCATGAGGATGCATTTAGTATTTCATCTCATATGCATTGCATGCATCTCATTTTCTTTTCCATACATTGTGATCGTAGAGAATCTAACCCTTGATGGTTAACGCAAGCGGTGACCGAGAGGGTTACTGGAGAGCCAACCATTATCGAAAAATCCAGCAGAAGCTCAAGGCAAGCACCTAAGCATGTTTAACCTTATACGATTGTATTTTAGCTTAATAATTTGCTTATTGGATGATTACGCCTTGCATTAGGAATTGAAATATGGGATAGGACTAGAACCTAATTGCTGCACTTTCACCCATTGATAATTGTTGAATACCTTCCTTGGAACTAGTACATGGGTATTTATATTGTGTCCATACTTAGTTTGCTTAGATGTCGGGTATGGGCTAAGTGGTGAAAGGTTCCATCACTTGAGTTTAATTATTTCACACTATTGGGTTGTAAATGGAAATTGTTATGTTTGAAATGTAAATTTGAGACCGGGCGAGAGGGTTGGATCATTTGGGGTATGGAGACTCAAATGTCGTAGTCTCGCCTGTGTTGGTTGAGGACCGATCCGTTGTTTGCCATGTTGATCGAGCACACTTTGTTGATCGCATGCCCGATATAATGGTACGGTAAGCCACCCTTTCATGGCATACTACTCGATGGGTCATGCCCTCATGCGATTGGACGTGGTTGAGGGCGAGGCCTAGGTCTACTCTTGAGGGCTAAGCGAGGCTTGAGCCGCTCGAGGTAGGTTGCTAGGTGCTCGGGCCGCATGAGGATGGTTCAACGAGTAGATATGGATGGGAGGAGGGTTGACATGAGGTTCCTTGTGGCACATGTCGTGCGATTGATGATCCCCTGCAGGGTGAATAAGCGATTCGAGTTGCCGCGCTCTCGGATATGAGCACGCTTGTATCATCCGACATTTCAACGTAGTAACAACTTAAACTTGAAACTAGTTGGTATATTTGATGTTGATGCTTGCTTCATGTTATTATTTACTCTCTTTAATGCTTAAATTCAGATTTCACTCTAGTAGTAGGGGCTGTCCATAAATGCTATAAAACTTGTAAATTGAGTAGTTGAATGTGATTATGCAACAAAGTTAAGCTTTTATGCACTTTTACCTTAAGCTTATTCCTTGCTACATCCAAATGCATATCCTTTCGAGTCGGTCATATATGGACCACGGGTAAGTCTTGAGTACCTTTTCAGACTCATGCTTCGCTTTGTGGTTTTCAGTGAGGACCCGACGGTGTGAGTTCTGCCTGCTTTTGCTTCTCGGTGGTTGGGCGACACGAATGAGGCTAAACCCGACGTTAGAACGCCTGGAAGTGTTCCAGTAAGGTGACACTTCCGGAGATGTCTTACTTTTGGTTTAATGTGATGGTTGGGTGTCCATTTTGTTGTATAGTTAGTCTTCAAATTTATGTTATGGCTTGTTTAAATACTTGGCTATTTCTGTTGTTGAACCTTGTTGTATTATCATGCTTAACTCATGTCTAGTTGTTACTTCTACATGCTAATCCTTATGCTATGGTTGTTGTTGTTATGCTATACTTGATTAATTGTTTCTTCTGCCTGCTGAGTGGATGTCCGTATTTCTAGGGGCGTCATGCCGAAATTTCGAACTTTTATCTTGCTGTCTAGTCATGTTATGTATGCTTCTAGTATGCTAGATGAGTTGTTTTAGTCATGTGGTTGTTTGGTTTGTCTTTGTGCTTTGGTTTTTAGTCGTTGTTGTGCATACGCATTGCGTGTCTGTAGTAAAGTTTTGGGTTCGTTGCCCCCTTTATGTGCATTGAATTGATATGGCAATGGAAACCGGTATGCGGGGCGATCCTGGGCGAGCTTCGGGTCGCATACCGGGGGAATACCGGGATTGTTATCGAGTTATTCGAATGGGATACTTGTTGTCCTAATTGGGCTTGGGTGTTAGCACCGTGAACACCTCCGTGATCCGTTGCTAGCCTCCAAACCGATGAGGGCAATCGGTCATTCAAATAACCCGAGGACGGTCCGGTGGCTCCTCACAAGTAAGAGCATCTCCAACAGTTCCTAATATTTAGACTCTCAATATTCTTAAATTAGGATCTTCCTAAAAGTTTTTGGGTCTACAAAATACCTCAATCTCCAATAGTTTCCATATTTTCTCAACAAAAACCTTTGAATTGGTCACGGCAGCTAGTACGTGATGGATTCGAACTCAGCTTTCATAAGAAAAAGTAGCATATATAGATTGGTCGTCCTTGACGGAACGGCACCAAGGCAGCCGACCAATTTTCAAAGCGTACATACGTTTCGTGATTACCGGACCAATTCAAAGGTATCATCGTCCATCCCTGTGGCTATGATCTTCCAATTCAAAAGTAGCAAATATTCACCTCCCTGTGGCTATCATCTTCAGCCGCACAATCGATCAGGAGGCATACTGTAGCATGAGTCATCGTCCATCCCTCTTCCAAAGGCTTTTGGACGAATCGTCGTCGGACGATGATGACGAATTTATTTTTGCCGCTGCTCAAATCTCTCAACGTTATTCACAGCCTGCACGAAAACATGGTGGTTCTGTCCCTGGACATCAAGTCAAGTATCGGGACAGAGAAGAAGGGCACTTAAGAATGTATCAAGATTACTTAGCGGATGATCCTACGTACGGCCTATCTGATTTCAGGCGAAGGTTCATATGTATTCGTTTGGTTCCTTTAATTTATATTATACATTATAAATTTGGTCTCTTATTGTTCTTGGTTGTGCAGGTATAGAATGAGCCGTGATCTATTTTTACGCATAATGCATGCAGTAGAAGATCATGATGATTACTTCGCATGCGAAAGAGAAATGCAGCCAATACACCGGATTAAGTTGCTTCTGAAGGTCATCGCAGATTCCGTATGCTAACTTATGGAGTACCAGCAGATGCTACTGGATGAGTATGTTCAGTATTGGAGAAAGTACTTGCCATACGTAGTCCGAGAAGGTTCGCCAAGACGTGGTTGAACTTTTTGAAGATGAGTATTTGAGATTCCCTAATGAGAATGATACAGCTCGATTACTTGCAATTGGGGAGGAAAGAGGTTTTTCTGGTATGCTAGGTTCCATAAATTGTATGCATTGGAGGTGGAAGAACTGCCCTTCAACATGGCAAGGTATATACTCGGGCCATGTGCACGAGCCTACAATAATTTTAGAGGTAGTTGCTTCCAAGGATCTTTGGATTTGGCATGTTTTTTTTGGTTTACCTGGATCTCACAATGATATTAATGTTCTTCATCGGTCTCCACTATTTGCGAAGCTAGCTGAAGGCCAAGCTCCACAAGTGCACTACAACATAAATGGTCACGATTATAGGATGGGGTACTACCTTGCCGATGGTATATACCCATCGTGGGCAACATTTGTGAAGACTATACCAGAACCACATGGCAATAAGAGGAAATATTTTGCCAAAGCACAGGAAGCAGTAAGGAAGGATGTGGAATGTGCTTTTGGAGTTCTACAATCCCGTTTTGCCATTGTTCGTGGTCCAGCTCGATTTTGGGATGAAGAGACACTAGGTGACATCATGAAAGTCTGTGTTATTATGCATAACATGATTATAGAAGACGAGAGAGAAGTGGACCCTGACGAACGTTTCAACTATGGTGGAGAAAATGTGAAATGATGATGTGCATTCTTAAACCATCAATTTGTTTAATCATTTTTACTGGCTAAAATTTCCAGCACCGGATGAAATGTCTTCATTAGGCGAAGATTTCCGGCTAACATTGAATTAAATTTAACTCACCAGGCGAAGATTTCAACACCGGAGGAAAATTTCAGCACTTGATGAAACATGCCCTACGCGAAGCCAACCAATCCCACCACAAATCGCAGAGAGAAGGGGAGAAATCAACAGAGAATAGTGGTAAAATTCCACACGGCGGCACGTACACCAATTAAGAGCAATGCAAGCTGGAGAAGCAAGTGAGGAAGGGAGGGAGGGAGGAAGGGAGGAGGCCTTGAGACCTTGGCGAGGAGCTGCTGCGGTTGGAGATCTAGGTCGGCGAGCGAGCGCAGGCGCATGCCGGAGCTCCTCGGCGGCCTCGCCGCTGCACTGCTTTCACTGCAGACGACCGAGCTAGGGAGGCGAAGGGGAGAAGGAGTAGCGGTGGGGAAGAGCTGGAATGATGCGAAGAAAGCCCGCGCAGGCGATTTAGCCGCGGGAGGGGCGAGAAATTCCGATTGGGAGCGCGGTCGCAACGCGGAAAATTGAGGCCGCCGGGTTCGTGTTTAGAGCGTGCGGAAATGTGGGGAGGAAGAACGAGGAACTGTTGGAGTATATTTTTTTCAATCAAACCCTAAATCAGATTTTGGGAATGGATTTAGGGCACTCTTGGAGATGCTCTAAGGCAGAGAGGTAGTCGGGGACGAAGTATAAGTGAATTACTTATCTTTCTTTATTAATTTAAGTTTTTGGATGAATTGGTTGGTGCATGTAACTCAATATGAGATCAAAACCAAGATGTCTCGAATTGAAGACCCGGTTGGCGGCTTGACGCAATTAAAAATAATAATTGTAGCCCACTTCTATTCCATATCCTAGGGCTGAGAGAGCCTATAAGTGAAATGAAGCTTTTGGGTGAAATGTGAATAATTGGAGGAAAACCTACCTCAAAACAAAGATTGTCTCATTAAGGGATATACAATAACTTATCTATAAATATATGTCACATATGATTTTAATTGATGTGAAGAAGAGAGAAGCAAGAGAGAAAGATATTGTCTACTATTTAATACAGGTGATCTTATATACAACTTTATACCATATATATCATTGTATAGATAATCTATTAATTGTATGAAGCCATTACAGACAACTATATATATAGAAAATCCATCGCATGAGTTATCTTTAGTTTTGTCTATAGATGATACAGAGATGTATTGTAGATAACCACTGTCTATACCTCTGTACAACACAGGCCACATCAGTGAAGCTGGGTGTGACAGTGGTTGTCGCGTAGCGGCTCTAGCATTGACGCACCATCCACTGATTATCCATACTTTAATACTTATTCTCTTCGGTCATAAATAGTTATCGTTTTAGACGTAGCTGCAGTCAAACTTTTAAAATTTTGGTATGAATATCCTTTAAATATTTAAGTTGGATAAATGAAAATTATATCTATAAATTTTTTTCGAAAAGTGTTTTCACAATACTGTAAATTTATTGGGTTTTATAAATATATTATAACAGAAATTAGTGGCCAAATTTATGTTTTGGAAACCGTATATATCAATATCTAAAACGACAACTATTTATGACCGTAGGAGTATATAATTTTGAAACAGTGATGCATCAAAATACCTCGCCAGCTGCCAATGTACCACGACTGGGCTTCCTTCGCGTGCGTTCGATCGAGTGGAAGAAGATGCAGTGCGCCCCCGAGGGCATGAATTGATGATATTATCATGATATACATCCTAATATAATGACATTTACGGACGATGAATTGATGGTATTATCATGATATACATGCTGATATAATGACATATTTAATTACTGACATGTGGCTCTCGTGCCTCGCATCCCACCTTGCATGTATCACTATCAGCGCATCACTGTTTCTGCGCAACAGTCAACATGATTCGCCTGCATTTTGCTGTGCACCTTGATAGATACAGCATGATTAATGGCTAGTCAACGGCAGGCACGCACCGCGAGAGATGAACGATTAGCATAGCTAGATATTCGTCGAAACATTTTAAAGTTTCCTGGTAAGTTTGTGATAATATCAGTAATTGTATAGACAATCTATTAATTGTATAAAGCCATTACAGACAACTATATATATATATAGAAAATCCATCGCATGAGTTGTCTTTAGTTCTATCTATACATGAGTTGTCTTTAGTTCTATCTATTAATTTTCTCCTATTTCTTTGTTTTTAACTTATAAATATCTATTACCTCATTATTTTTTATGTCCATGTTTTATGTTTTTTTGTATTATCGACTGTGATTTTGAGTTGCAGCAAAAGATTTAGCGGACATGTTTCTTTTCGCGTCACTTTATTAAGGGTGTGTTTGGCAGGATTCAAGTTCTCCAGATTCATGAATCTGATGGAGCTGGGTATTCTTAACTCCACTAGATCCGTAGAGCTGGAGTTTTAATGTACTAAAATTAATTCACTTTATTTTGGCTGACAAGTTTTAAATCTCAGATGAAGTTGGGATCTAGAACTCTACCAAACAAGCCCTAAGGAAGAACTTGTACCCAATTCCAGTCGGGCATGTTCTAGACCACATGATACATCAATAAGAAAAATTGGACGATTGTGATGCTTTTTTTCCCCCAAAGAAGCCTCCGATTAGTAAAGGTAAAATAAATAAGCTATAGAGGAAGACACTATTTATGCCTAGCTAGCTCGCGGCTGGCTGCATGCACATATGCGCGCGCACCGGCCGGCCGTCCGGCCGGCAGCAGCGAGAGGAGAGGACTGCACTGCAGGAGACGACTCGCGGATGGATCCATCGATCACTATTCACAAAGCATCTGCAGGCGCCGGGCGTGCGTGCAGACATGCTGAAGCTGCTGACGACGCTCCCTGACCGGCCTGTTCCGCTCCCTGATGACGACGCTCATCTCATCGACCGACGCCGTGTTATCGATCACTCAGGAACGACATTTAATTTGCTGCATGCGCGCCTCGAACTAATCTTTAGCTAGCTACGCCTAGCTCTGTACGTGCACTGGTCGATGGATCGATGGGTGCACGCAGATGCAGATGCAGATGCAGCGATCTGTCGTCGTCTATGCCTCTAGCTATTACCTCGTACGTACGCTCCCCGGCCGGCCTGAAAGTTGGAACTGTAGTCTGTCTGTACTTGCTGGATCACTCTGCATCCTGCAACTGCGATGTAGATATGATGACTGATGAGCACGCGCGTGGGTAGGGGTCCGGGCCGCCGAGGGGTTGGAGGCTAGCAGCTGTTCATCGATCTCACTGATCGATCGATCAGTATTCATCGTGGGGTCGACGCCCTGCCCCGCGCACGCCTTCCCAAGCTGGTGCCCATCAGAACGCTAGTATAGTGCAAGGCGAAGATAGTAAGTACGTACGGTGCAGTGGCATGCAGCACGTACGTACGTACGTATATGCCTAGCTTTCTTTTGCGTTAGGAACTCAGGATTCGGTTTCACTATTTCTGGGCCGGCGCATTCGTCATGTCGCCGCCGCGATCTGCTGATGTATACCCCGTGTACGTGTATGTTTCTTGAATATAATTCCTGTGCGTTGCATGCAACAGGATATCTATCTCCTTGCTCTCCCAACTCCCACGTACTACCGTATATATAGCCTGAGGAGTTCCCGGCCGTTCCGTACGCCACGTGAGCGTTTGGGCCATGTGTATGTGCCTCGAGTGCCGCATGGTGCGTCTAAACAGCGAAACGCTCGTCCGTGCGTACGGCTGCCTTAGCGTTGAGTCATGTCGCTAGCGTGGCTCAGTCTTTTGCTCGGCTTATGTAATTTATCGCGGTTGATTTTCACGACTGGACACGCGGCGCAACGGTTTGTTCGCTCGCGTCAGGCCTTCGCAGCCCGCGTTGAGCCCCAGGCGTGCACGCGTTAGCGCTGATTTTTCTTGCAGGCGTGTGGCGTGGACACACGTCGTTCGCATGCGCCTGGCGACGTTTTTTGCGGAAACACCCCCAAAGATTTAGAAAATGTTTTTCACGGTTTTATGCGAAAAGGCCCCCATGAAAAAAAATTGCGTAGAGGCCCCTGAAAATTGCTTTTTTCCCTGCAAAAAACACCTTTGAAAAAACTTAAAAAAACTGGGGTTTCAAAAAGACTTGGAAAAAAATTGTAAAAGCTAGCTAGGATTTCAAAGAGACTCATGGAAATTCCCTTTTTTTAAAAAAAAACGCCTCCGAAACTAGGATTTCAGATAGGCTTCCGGAAATTCCTCCTCTTTTTTTTTCAAAAACACCTTTTGCAAAATCTATAGGTTATTTATTTCGCTGTTTTATGCGGAAAGGCTTCAAAAAACATCTACAATTTATTTATTTCACTGTTTTACGTGAGCGGACCGCCGCCTTACAAGAATCTTTTTTTCGCAAAAAATAATGAGAAATATAGAAAATGTGCCATAGCCCACAAAAAATATTCTATTGATGCGTGGAAGCTCGATCGAGACGACCAAGAGCGAACCCCGATTGGATACCCAGATATGATGGCAGAAAATACACGAATTACCAGCTACTGATGCAGATGGGCATGCAGTTGACCTTAACTACCAGCTAAATGCGAAAAATTATTTGCTGTCAACGTCTGATCATGCTTATTGTTGCCGCAACGGCGCGCTTGTGCGTACGTGTTCTCTGAATTTTAAAGGTTTGGGTTAATTACATGCTCAAACCAATATGTGTTAATGTGTTGCTTCTTAATTTCATGCTGAAATTTACTACGGATTACAGAACATTTACTGCAAATGATTTTGATGTTTTGTGCATAAATATTTGCAGTTGGCTAGCTGCATGCGTACGCGTGCTTTAATTCTGTATCTCATCATATGTCTATATCTGCACCTTAATTTGTGGCAGTGGTCGGTCGATCAGTACGATTTGTCCGGCGTAGCAGGTTCTATCAGCATATAGGACAGGGAAGCAATTTAATTATCATATAGTGTGGAAACAAGAGGAAAAGTATCAGCATGCCCAACGAATCGAACGAACGAGGGGAAAATATACCTCTATATTATTGTAAGAATAGATTACTGTATTATTATTATCTCTTGTTGTGGCGTCACATGCAAGATCGATGAACAGTGGTCCAGTGCTAGATTTGATTCCTGATCATTCAGTTTTAGTTTATATCTCTTGACAGTATGTACACAATGTTGATTTTAGCTTTGGATCATAAACACATACACATAAACGTGAGAAAGAATATAACTGCATGCACATATAAAGATTTTTTTTGACATCGTCACAACTTGACATCTTTTCTTTCTTTTTTTCTCTTGCCTCTTTCTATTGTTTTTGTTTGTGGTTTATGTTTTGTGCTGTTTGCAAACTCACAGGATATATGTCCTTTTATAATAAATGGGCCGTCTAATCAACTTGCTAATCAAAACAACGACTAAGCTCTTGAAAAGTCTAACTAAGGAAATAAACTAACTAATTTGATCCGACTGTTGATTGCACCGTGATCTTTACTTACACAACATGACAAGTTGGTAGTATTGGCAATTCTTGATTAGTACAGAATTATGGTGTAGCAAGGTACGATAAGTCATAGTAGCTATATATATAAAGAACATTTCACTACTGCTAGCAAATGGACGCATGGTGACACCAAAGGGAAGGGAATGAGAGTGATGTAAATAGCTAACGGATAGTCACGTCGAAATACAGTAATTGTAATAGAACATACGAAATATAATGTGAAGAATGGTGCCCAAGGGTCAACAGATGATGTATAACATGCATGTTCTATCAGCGACATGACACGTGTACAGTGTTTCCCTACGTATATCAACACCAGAGTATCCACGTCAAGATAGAATGACATCCATATGAGTCATTTTCTTATGCAAACGCTGCTGATTTGAATGGCCGATTTAAAAGCCAGTAGGTAGTCAACTTCAAGATTTTCTTCCATCACACGCATAGCATCTTGAAAATCTTATATTGGCTATGATATAAGTATATGCACTCAAATGCACATATGCATATGATGAAGTAAAGATTAGCTTTTAAATGACTAGGAATCTAATTAAATATTGCTTTGAATCTGAATCCTGATTAAAGGAAGGAAATTGCTTTATGTTCAAGTGATAGTCATTGTCGGTGTTTCGTAAACCGGCAAGTAAATTTGTAAGTATAGGGGCCGCGCGCTCCCTCTCCTTGAATGGTTAGACAAAGGGAGTCCAAAATATATACTGGTTCGGGCCGAATATCCCTACGTCCAGTTTGCGGTAGTGGTTTGTATTGCTCGGGGTGTAGTGGATTACAGAGCGTTACAAGCGAGGGCTAAGGCTTGGCCTTTGGCGCTCGTCCGAGTAGAGGAGCTCGGGAGCTCGAAGAAGCTAAGGGCTTAAGGGTGTTCGTCTGTATGTTTGACCGATTGGATCGGGTGGGTCGGATCGGATGTGAGTGTGAATTGAATCGAATGCCCTTCCTTGAGGGCCCTGCCTCCCTTTATATAGGCGGAGGGGGCAGGTTACACGGGAGTTTGGAGAAAAAAGGTAGGGGTATGCTACGCCCGAAAGTCCCGGTCCTCGGTCCTGATGACTGGCGACTAACGGGTCCCTGCTCATCCCACGCCTAGGTTGGTAGACACAGCGAGCGCCGTTCCGTCGGGAAGGGGCGCACCGCCTCTCTCAGGCGCTGCCGATGCCGACGCCGTCTATCTGCGGCGCTCTGGTGTCGTCTCGGGAGGGAGCGCGTCTCTCCACTGTGCCTGACGGGGTGAGGGGACAGGCGCTTGACTTAGGTGGCCTCCTGGCCACCTTGGGAAGGTGCCACCTGCACCAGCATGGCCGTCGTGTCCACGGGGCAGGTGACCTGCTTGAAGTCGACTGATGGCGTGGCGAAGGTCGTTAAGTCGGAGCCTGCGGGCGTGTCCGACCTGTGGCTAGGTCGGAGCCCGCGGGAGCGTCCGACCTGTGGCCAGGTCGGAGCCTGCGGGAGCGTTCAACCTGAGGCCAGGTCGGACCGCCCCTGGTGGGCCTGAACGAGGCCGAGGATCCTTTGTGGCCCCCACGAGGCCTAGAGCTGGGCCCAGGACGGATCATTTGGTGTTCCTGCCAATATTCAGTGATAATCCCATCTGTGAGGGGTGGAGACTTTGGCAATACCCTCCCCAGCATTCTGCACCGCTGCCAATCTGGGCCCCGCGCCTAGGTGACTGAGAGAAGAACGATCTTGAAATAGATGTATACTTTGCTGTGGGGTACCCCTGGTATGAGTATTCGTCAGTCATATTATTATAATCTTAAATAATTTTTGCATCTTGAATTCGAAAATGGAAAAGTAAGAATACGTAATTTTAGCTTCTTGAATTCATGTAATGAAACAAATTAATTCGCAAAATCAGCCCCTGTTCCTTATGGAGAGTTTTTGCTTGATTTACTATCTATTTTCTTTTTGCCCTTTTTGAGTTGCTAATTGCTGTTTATTCCCTGTTACGCGACTTGTAGACACCGATGTTCCCGAGGAGGAAGAAGATCTTATCGCTGATCCAGACTTTGATGCTGACAACGAGCAGCAAGACAAGCACCTCTTTGATTATGTTGAACCCGATAATTTATCTACAATATGTTGCTTTTGTCAATGTATTACGCATGCGTGTAATTCCCCATAAAACTACTATTTTGGATATAGCATTAGTAGTTACATCTGTAAATTGTGGATTTCCTTAATATGTACGAATAAGTGAACCTTGTAAACCCTAGTATGGATTAGACATAGATGATGCCATTTTGGGGTATACTCGCTAGAATAATTTAATTACTTAGCCCTGCTTAAGAAAAAAATGGATTTCGACATTTTCCATTGTTTAAACCGAATGGCTATCATTTAGAAAGGTTGCTAGTATTTCATTAAAAACTCAAAATAAAATTTTGGTTTTGACGTGGGTGATTATTGGCAATAGCCAAGTGTGCAAAGAGAAATGCACGTAGAATAGGGTGAAGTATCTTCTGTGTCAAATTAAGGACCGAGCAATAGGGCGCTATTGATCTAAGAATTTCGTGCAATCACGAGGGCTGGTATGGGACGGCCTTAACCTATTAAGTTGCTTAGATATGACTTTGCACTTTGGAAGGCGGGAGCTAGCAGAAGCATTCTGTTCAGGTTTGCTTGTGAGGGGCTTCCACATCTTGGTGTGGGTAAATGCATACCGGTGCAACGGTGCACACCTTGCCATAAACAGAAACGGTGTGTTGGGTGTTACGTGAAAGGAACCTCGTCTTGGGTGAATGTTTCTGTTTCTATAGCGAGGGCTTAACTTCCCGGGCTGGTTCAAAGTCAAGTTTAGATAATGTAACGGTTACGTATGATCTCCTTACCGACACACCAAAGAAAGTGTGTTAATTGGCCTGGCGAAAAAGGTTGATCATTTCTTGTGGGTAAAGTTGTATACCTTTGCAGAGTAAAAATCTAATCGATTAGCCATGCCCGCGGTTATGGGCACTTGGTGAAGTCATTCCAATGTTAGATTTTTGTATTTCCTAAAAATGGGTTTTGGTTTGGAACTGTTTAGCAACCATAATTTTGTGTCAAAGGATTGGTATTTATGGGCCTCGTAGTTGGGTAGACTATGTCGGAAATTGGATACTTACTTTTAATTACAAGAATCCTTAGCAATTGTATAAATTTTGGTTTGCAATCTATTTAGTCATATGTTTATATTTCTTTATGCAACTGCAAAATAAGCTAGAGTCTGTTCTTGTTTAAACTTGCATACTTAATTATATGCATTTGTGAACCACTATAAGTCTTACTGAGTACCAATGTACTCAACCTTACTATCTACGTTGTCTCAGAAGGCGAAGCTTGCGACATGCCAGATGATTCGTACTTCCAAGCAGGTCACGAGGACTTTAACGACGATTTCATCTAGGGTTGGCCTAGTCAGTTGCCTGGGGGTTAGATAGGCATACCGCGTGGCTTTTGAATTTTCTTTATGACTCTTTTCCGTTGTATATTGTTATGTAATGAATTCTGTATAATTAATTTCCGTTTCAGGCTATGTATATCTTGTGTGTGGTTGTGATATTAATGTTGTAAATATATGAGTACTAACCACTAATCATGAAATTAATACAATAATCACGTGGAGATCCCTATTCCTTGGTACGGGGTCTCACACAAACCAACACGTTTCAGCGACATTTGTGCCCTTTTGTCAACAAAGCTCTTCCGCCAAGCCTCCCCCAGAACCAAACAGCATATCATAACGGACAACATCTTACTACCTCTTGTGATCCAACACATATATCTCCCGCACGCAAAGATCATATCCCAAAAAAAAAATTAGTGTCCACCTCGAAAGATAGCTAATTTAGAGAATTTCAGAGTACATTCCTATCCGTGTGATCCGTCCAGTACCACGGTGCAGCGAGGTACGTTAAGTCGTAGTAGTTATGGAAAACATTAATTTTTACCAGCACCAACAAGTTGACCCGGGTGACGCCGAAGGGGAGGGAAGCGAAGAGCGCGCGCGCGCGCAATGAGACATGTCAGCGAGAGACGCGCCCAGCACCAGCACCCGCCGGCCGGCCGGCCAGCGCAGCAGTCGCGATCAGCATCAGACGACAGACAGCGACGACGACCCCCGCGCCCGAGCCGAACCCTCGCGGGCCCCACCCCCACCCTTCGTGGGCCCCGCGTCCCCCCAATCTACGCGCTTAACACCCGGCCCGGCCCTCCCCGCCCTCTTCCTCCTTTGACCACCACCGCTCGTCGTCTCGTTCGCAGCAGCGCCCTCCAAGAACTTACTCGAAGACGAAGAGCAGCCGGCCAAGGACCGCACGAATCCGTTGATCGATCGATGGATCCCGTGGCGGCGCACGGAGGAGGGCAGCACTTCGCGCCGCCGATGGCGTTCCACCCGTTCCATGGCCACTACCTGGGGCAGAACCCGGCGTTCGAGCATTTCCAGGAGCAGCAGCTAGTTGGGGTCGGGGGCGGTGGGATGAAGGCGAAGCAGGAGCTCGTGGACGAGAGCAACACCATCAACAGCGGCGGGAGCAACGGGAGCGGCGACGGCGGGGGCTTGGGCGTGGAACAGGCGGGCGCCGAGGAGCAGCAGGCGGCCGTGGTGGTGCGGCGGCCCAGGGGCCGCCCAGCGGGGTCCAAGAACAAGCCCAAGCCGCCGGTCATCATCACGCGGGACAGCGCCAGCGCCCTGCGCGCGCACGTCCTGGAGGTCGCCTCGGGCTTCGACGTCGTCGACAGCGTCGCCACGTTCGCGCGCCGCCGCCAGGTCGGCGTCTGCGTGCTTAGCGGCACCGGCGCCGTCGCCAACGTCTCCATCCGGCAGCCCGGGGTGGGGTCCGGCGCCGTTGTCAGCCTCGCCGGCCGCTTCGACATCCTCTCGCTCTCCGGGTCCTTCCTCCCTCCGCCGGCCCCTCCGTCCGCCACCGGGCTCACGGTCTACGTCTCCGGCGGCCAGGGGCAGGTCGTGGGCGGCACTGTGGCTGGCGCTCTCATGGCCTCCGGGCCCGTGGTCATCATGGCCGCCTCGTTCGGCAACACCTCCTATGAGCGCCTCCCTCTCGACGACGAAGAACCTCCGCAGGGCCTGACGGCGCAGTCCTCACCGCCGCCTCCACCACTCCCATTGCCAGCACACCAGCAGCCGTCTCTGGCGCCCGATCAGCTCCCCCACAACCTGATGAACGGCATCCAGCTTTCCGGCGACGCCTACGGGTGGGGCAGCGCCGGAGGAGGAGGAGGCGGCGGCCGCGTGGCGCCTTACTGATGGACATGGAAGGAATGGAAGGAAGGATCGCATGAAACCATGCATGGACATGGAACGGAATGGAACCAAAGAGCTAATCAATTTCTTCCTTTGCTAATTATGCTCTTCTTGTGTTTGTTTAATCCGTGGTTATCTGCTTGCAAGTTGCAAGGGATCGATGGCTAAAACTAGTGTCCCGTTAGTGCTTGGTGTTAATTAATTCGTGTCTAGCTTACTTTTAACTTGTTTACTTAAGTAATGCATCAGCATGTAGGAGAGGAAGGACGACTTTGTGGTAATTAATCAATTAAACAGCTTTATATATTAATTAATCTGTCTCTATCTATCTTTTCTCCTTGTCTCGACTCTCGAGCTGGAGAAGTAGGCTACATGACTTGCTAGCTTTGTACAAACCATGCGTATTATTTGGAGAATGATGGTGATGAGTTTGTGGTTGTTTGTCTTGGGTTGGTGCCACACATATTTAGATAGCTAAAATAGATGGACAGAGAGATGGTATCACATGAGCAACCACTTCACCAACGAACGACCAGCTAGCTTAGCTCTCCTTCTCTGTTCCTTTCCTTTTTGGTTGCGACCTGGCTGCAGCACTACACATACAAGCTAGCTAGCCCAACTACTTTGACACGTACATATATGACACACAACTCTTGTTATATTTTATGTCTCGACCAGATGTTCACAGGTGTGTTTAATTATTAAAGTAAGATGGCATTTGCTAATTAACTTTTGTTGCATGCATGCATGGCATTTAGACATTTATGTCCTGTTTGGAATGCATGAATGTTTCCAAGTTAATTTGTTCGGCAATTAAGGGTTTGTTTGGAAAGCAGGAATTTCAAAGAAATCTCATAGCAATCAATTTCATGTGTAATTAAGGGCTTGTTTGACATGATCAACTGCTTCATGTGTAATTCCTTTGTTCCAAGCATGGTGCGATTGTGCAAAGAAAGGTTAAGAATTGAAGGTAGTGGAGCAATGATGAATGGGATGGGAGCACTGGAGCAGTGACTGGTGTACTGCAGGCTCGATCATTTGATCATTTCAGCTGATCGGGTGCATGTGTACTTGCATCCGAGCATTTGCTTCTCCTGCAGCAGTCTGTGTATGCTGCTTTGGAAGCACACGGCACTGTGGCATGCCTACTGGCCTGCATCTGCATGTATCATATGTGTATCCATATGCAACTGGATGCGTGGTTTGTTAACCAAAGAGGCGAAGGTAGCTGCACGCAGGCTCTATCTTATTGCAGCAGCAGCAGCAGCAGCAGCAGCATGCATGGATGGATGGATCGATGCAGTGAAAAGGGGCAAATGATTCTGGAGGCTGCATGCGTGCGTGAGAGCTAGCAATATATGCAGCTTTGCGAGCGCGAAGTTTGAGGCCGATGCAAGTAACAGTAGCAGCATGCACTGCCGCAGCCAGCAGCTGCCTAGCCATCTCCAGTGCGGTGAGTAGCGGCGGTGGTAATTTAACAGGCATGGACGACATGGATGCAACGCAGAAGGTAGTAAGGTATGGGTCGCCTGAAGAAATTGAATGGTGGCTCGCTAGCTTGTAGAGATTAGAGGGGGCGGGACAGAGAGAGAGATGAGGTGATGTGTGATGTGTGTGGGCGTGATGTATGTGATGTGAGAGGAGAGAGAGACGTGGTCAGGGCACACGTGCAGGTGGCGCCTTTTCGAGGCAGCAACAGTTGGGAGGTATGGCGCGCAACAGCTAGAGATGGGACGGGCAGACGACGAGCTTGGCCAGTAGCGACTAGCGAGAGCCTTGCGCTGCCGCTCATCACTCTGCGTCTGCATGCGTCAATGGTGCTGCCGCATGACGTGGACAACAAAACCTTTTACTTTTCTTTGATCAACTTTTTTAAAAATATAATTAGTCTACCGTGAATAATTTGCAAAACTAGTCGTCCTACCCTACCTAACAGTAAAAGAAGCGACAGGTGATAGATAACACATATCACTCTGCTTCTGCATGCATCCATGGTGCTGCCGCATGCTGTGGACAACAAAACCTTTTGTTTTTCCCTGATTAACTTTTTCAAAAAGCAAAATTGGTCTACCGCGAACAATTTGCAAAACTAGTCACCCTACCTAACACTGAAAGAAGCAGCAGGTGACAGATAACACATATCATCTACCATGCTCCTGTACCGTAGCAAGACGCTAGTAACACAGTAACACATTCCCACCAGCCTACCGAGCCCCCTTTGCCCTGCACCGCATTCAATGGACTACTCAACATCACCACACTTACTTACTATTCACTTCATTAGTCACTTAAATAATTAACCATTTACTTAATTCATCACTTTATTTAATTAATCAATCACCCAATTAATCACATCTAATTAATCACATGTGATAGCCTACCAGGCATGGCTGCTCGTCTACCGTGGCCCCGGCGAGGTGTTGCGCGGTACAGAAGCGTGGTAATATGATACTTCTCCGATCGAATGAAATCTTGTACTGTTCTTTCCGCGATTTCATGTGGTTTGGACTTTGGACAATACGAATGTTTGTGTAGGCCTGTAGGGCCGGGGCTTAATTAATTAACTAAATAAGAACACCGCTTGATGTAATTAAGGCCTCTCTAGCATTACAGCGCGCGCATTTCAGAATGCTCTGTGTCATGATCGGAACTATTTATTAATTAAATCGATGTTTGCATAAAAATGATACCTTACATAGCAGAGTATTCCGTAGTCGTTGTCTTTAATTAGCATGTGACGAAACAAAGGATCGCAATTCCAGGAGAGTACGTATAACAAGCACTGTTCCAAGCTAATTGGCAGTACTAGTGATCAAGAATTACGCGGTTTGCAAATGGAAGTGCGTGTAACAAGGATATATAACTAAATTTCTATTCATGAATTTAGTCATTGGACCGATCAACGAGTGAAATAGCTAGGCACACTGCTATAGACTGTTACACACGGTTTGAAAACGTCATTACAAACGGTTCTGAACCGTCTGTAAGTACGTGTTAGTAATATTACAACGCATATCTATTACTATAGAAATCATCATCACAGACGGTTAAGTAGCGTCATCGAGGCGGTTTTGTGAACCGTCGGTAACAATAAGTCTGTGATGAAGGAGATCATCGAGACGGTTTTCCACCGTCGAGAAAATATATATCACGAGACGGTTCTATTAATAAACCGTCAGTGATATTTAGTTATCACGAGCGGTTTCAAATGAAACCGTCTGTGATAACTAAATATCATGAGCGGTTTCAAATCATAACCGTCGTGATATTTAACTTATCACTGACGGTTTCAAATAAGAACCGTCTGTGATGACCTTTTTCCACCCCGGAAGAACCTCCATTATTTATGGTGTTGTTGAAATTTCCATCAATATTTCTACTTGATATTTACAAGGCACAACCAGTTATAGATATTGTAATTGAATATCGCACTTCCTATATGCATTGTGTGACAGTTTGTCCGTCGGGATAGACTTAAAATATAAACATTTGTAGCGCTTTTCTCCCTTCTTATGATAATGTTGATGGAACTCGACTAATAAAACAACCAAGACCCTTGACTGACAAGCGAGTCTCGGCAACCATAGTATGTTTGATCGAACGACACCTTTGGAGTGTGTGATTTGCTTCATGCCATATGAAGTGGCCTTCTTGTGAAGTCACGTCGTGCCCGCGGTCTGATGCGAGACGACATACTCTTACTAGGAAAAATATCTAGTTCCAACAAGCAAGACATTGTTAAGTTGTTGCATTTAAGATGAGCAAATATGTATTAAGGATAATATCATGTGACAATACAATGAATCGTATAATCAAGAATAACCGCAAGTTTTTGACATATTTTCGAATTAATAAATACCATTTGACAATTGTACAACTCGAAGTTATCGTCGTGGAACAGCGCCTTTTTATGTATTACTTCGATGAGCAGGAAGTAACAAACTCTCCCTCTAATGTTGCTCAAATGGGCCTTAGTCAACACAGTTTTAACTGTACTGCTATTTTTTTTAGCAACGATGGTTTGCATGTTGTAACAAACATAAAATCCACATAGGTTATTTCCCTGACCTTACTGGTGGCACTGCAAATAAAATCTACAGTTAGTTCTAGAGTCACTATTACGGGGTTTGATATAGAATTGTTGTATATAGCGGATACTGGAAAGTTGAAATCATGTTGTAGTTTAGTCCAATCTTTCACGTGTTTGAACGCTCTACAAGATTGCAAAAGGTTAGCCTAAGCCATTCCAATAGCAATATAAACACGGAACAACTTACACGACCATGTGCGTAGGAAACGTGATTACGGTGAGTAATTTTGCGATAGGTGTCAAGTCGTGGTTTCATACGTCCCGGAATCAAGGTACTTAACCCGGTTTGTGGGTGGTTCAATTACAATTAGAACCCAGTGAAACCTACACATATATATCACAATGGACAATGAACGAAACAGAGTTGTGTGCACAGTACAGACCAAAGTATAGCATGTGGTAGCACTTACCCTGGGTTATGGGGTATAAGTATGAATTCTTTATCTTTTTGTGCTAGCAATGCTTCTATCACGTATTTCTCAACCATGTTTATATCTTCATCCATTGTTTGCTTTGAGACTATATGTGGGTCGAGGAAACCGATCGATAGTTTCTGCCGTGTCGCTTCAAGTTGCATGTATCTATATATACAAAGGCGAATTATATATATATTGGAGGACATTTATCACTATTAGACGAATGTAGACTGTGATAGCACACACTTACAAGGTCCAGCATCTTATGAGTGCGGCGTCGAGGGCGTCGAGGTTGTAGAGATGGAACAAGTCCAGAAAATCGACCGCGAAGAAGCCCCCCGCTGAGTCGTTGAATAGATGTTCATACTTGAAATTAACGCTGATACTTGTTGTACGTTCACGCTCTGGCTTTCCAGCTTGTTGGGTGTACCAATTATGCAATTGTTGGCAAGGTATACTAAGTGAAGTTACGCTGCCTTTCGTTAGTAACGGCTCCCCTAGCTTGTATTTTTTAGCCAACTCAGCAGATGGATAGTCGACTTTTTCTTGCCTGTCTTTCTTCTGTTTGTCCTTGCCTTTCTTTGTTTTGTATGAACCCTTCACGGGAGAGGAATGGGCAGGAAAGAGGTCAACATTATGTACATCAAGTGGAGTCTGCTCTACGACTGCTGATTTGGTAGCCAACTGATCAGACGATACAATAGGCGAATCAGATCGTCGCGGTTGTTGCATGACGAAGGGCGACCAGGAGATGTCATTTGCTAGGCCATTGGATGAATGTGCCAATGGCATCCCCAAGTTTCACGATCTCGCTGCTTTGGCGGCTTCAGAGATCGACAATTTTGAAACTATCAAATACCCCGCCCACATTGACCTTGGTGAAACCGGCGCTATCATGGTACCGTGCACCATGGTCCCCTTAGTGGATGGATACGCCATGCCCCAAGCAGCCGTCAGAGGAACGGTGCCATTGCTAATTCTCACTTGGAGATTGCACCGTGGTCACCTTAATGTCACATCTGAGATAAGTCCGCTATGTTCATCTATGTCACTTGGAGGAACGAATGCACAATTGCTCTTACGGGCGAAGGGGCTGACTTCGGGACATACTTACGGGCTTGTACAAGATTTCTTTCTTGATTGGTGAGCCTTTCCTCGAGGATTCGTATCCTTTCATAAAATTCTTCTCTCAGTTCTTCCCTCAACTCTTCTCTCAACTCTCCTCTCAACTTGTCCTCCAAATTCTTTATAAGATTTGACTCGCGCTCGGCTTTAGTTCTCTTCTTATTTCGGTATATGTGGAAGTCGTCTGGGAATCCAGTTTTCCATGGAACAAAAACCCCTTTGCCTCTTGTACGACCAGGGTGTTCCTTGTTTCCCAAGGCTATGGACAGTGCATCTTTCTCCCTGTCTAGGAGAAAAGAGCCATCGCTCGATTGTGTACTCAACGCTACCTACAAGATCCGGACAAGTTATTTCACTTATGAAGTCATGGACTAATTACGTAAAATTGGTAGTTCGATTTATATATTACCAGGCGTTGGCAGACTTCCTCGTCCGCGGGGTTTACAAAGGAGACGGTTCGGAGGACGTGGCAGCTGACCTCGCTCTTAGCCAGTCTCTAGCACGTTGATCTGTGATCAATGGAAATGGTGCGATACCCTCCTCGTCCTCCTTGTCCCATTGCGCTCTCTTCCCGCGTAGCGCAGCGGTCTGAGAGTCGTGGGGTGAGTTTTCCTTGCTGCAAGGCCTTGTTTGCTTCACTTTGGCCTTGCGAATTAAATCTGTCGTCTTCATCCCAACAAAACGCTCCCACGTGTCCTCATCAATGAACCCATACTTAGAGTATAGAACCAGATCCTTCTTGACGTAGTCTACGAAAAGCGTATGCTTGAAGGTCTTCCATGCCTTTCCTGCCGCTAGCAGTGCATACCGTCACACTAGGGGAGCGGATTCTTCTGGAATATTGAACGATGAAAGAATTTCCGTCAGCAAGGCATTGCGAGCCTCAATAGTCACCAACCTCTAGGAAGATAGCGTGATCGGAACCCGTTCCCGTGCTACTATCCCGCACATACTCCGAAATGCATTCGCTGCCTTTTTTGGCTTTCTAGGGGCCCCATCCTTTGGATCGATCTCTGTAATGGTATATCGGTCTGTTGGCCTTTTGTTTGATCCTCTTGCAGCGCGGGTCGATTCTTCTTTTGAGGGCACATCATGTCCTTCAGGCGATGGATTAGAGGACGACATCTTTTTTACAAGTTAAAATAGTTTCAGGCGAACTAAAAGAGAAGAACAAATAAAATCACATTAGAGTGAATGAGTTTATGGATACTATGGCTTGTTATTAGCCTTTTAAAACAACTAGCCTAAATGGCTTGTTATTAGCCTTTTAAAAGAACTAGCCTAAATGGCTTGTTATTAGCCTTTTAGCAAAAGAAGCGAACTAGGAGGTCGCCGAACTTAATAAAAATTTCGGCAGCACCTCCCCTAAAACTAGGACATCCACACAGCAGACAAGCAGAAGAATACATATGGATTGAACTTTGACAGCTAATGTAATAATAGAACGAAACTCGGGATCTCACATATGAACATGTACAAGATTACGAATAAAGCAATTAGCATAAAGCTCATATTGATTGTTTGAATGTTCTCGGATGTCGAGTTGCCTTAAAAGGCCCTCCTCGCCACAATGGATAAGTAATAGACTAGATTGTGACAACTTTATCTCAATAATGATTTAATACTTGACGGGTTAAGTATAAATCTACTCAATTGCTTATCTTATATGCACAAGAATAGTGAATCATTCAAAGCAAGCTTCTCGACAAGAAATAACATGCTCAAAGCAATGCTAAGAAAACAAGATAGTGAAATGTTACCGTAATGTACCGCAAGATAGATGACAATAGCGATGCGTAAATATTCACTAACTAAGCATATAAAGACAGTTTGCAATAGAGCTAATCAAATATATATATATGAAAGTGAAATTGATCGCTAAGATTTGTTGTCACAATTAGTCTATTCCATCCCTAAATCATCATCGAACATTAAGCCCACATGCAAGGTCCCCAAGTCAGCAGACGACCGCCCTTTGCAAGACCGAGAATAATCACGAAAGTGCCCGAACTCACTAACTAGCGAGCAACACCGAAAAATAGAGCAAATGGCCAGCAAAGGCCTCCAGATCGAGAAACGGCCTCTAGCTCGATGGCTAGTCCCCGAGAAATACTCAATCGGTTCATCGATCCTCGATCCACAGAGAGGGCACCGATTTGCTTACGTAGCGTTGATCCGAGCCAACAAAGCCGAGGCAAAGCGCGAGAATCACGGTTGAATCCCGAGATGCACAAGAACACAGCCGAGGGGGAGCACGCCGCTGCAGGGAAGGATGACGATGGGGAGCACGTCGATGCCGGGGAGGACGCCGAGGGGGAGGACGCCGGGAGGGGGAGTGAAAGTGCATCTAGGCACTTATGTTATTTTGGTGATTAATGACAAACGCATATAATGACAATCTATATAAGTGTGTAAATGCTTAACTTAGTGATTAACAAATGACAAACCTCTAATATGATTATATTACTATGAGACTAACATGTTTACTGCCGAGTTGAATATTAGTCTCATCTATTTAGAGGAAAATCAAATGGATGGTTAGGCAAAGATAAGGTATGCAATCTCGGTATCCTTCCATATTTGTTATTGCATTCCTTTTGTGCAAATGTATAGTGAACTCCAAGTAACATGTTGATTATATTTATGCACATTGGTTCATGTCATATTTATTTGTGCATATATATTCACTTGAGTTCATTATGTGCTTTGCTTTTAGTATGCATGTATTAACTAAAGTTAAAATTCACATTGCTATAGATTGAATTGGTGCATGCATGTTTTAGTTGCGTATCTTCTCATGCACTTCTCTTAGTGAAGTTTAACTTTAGTGTAGGATCACATATTTGCTCTTATTCCAAATATTAGTTGCACATGTACAATTCAGATATATTCTATCATGTGCTTCATTTAAGTAAAGACCGTGATCCATGCCATGATTTAATTAATTCATCATATTGGCAATTATCTCTCTAGTGCATATAGATCAATTACATATTAATCATCATAATGCACTTAGAAGAGAACATTTCTTATGTCAAGTGTTTCCATTTATATTGTGCTTCGTTATGTGAAACACTTGTGGTAATCAATCGCTCTCAAATATCAATTTATTCATATCTATTGAGCTTTTGGGACTAATATCTTTCATGAGTGGTTTGGAAAGAATTAGGTCTCGTGTGTGTATGATGACCAAGATATCTTGGAGGATGATCGTTAAGCTGAGGTCAACAAGACGCGGTGTCACCAAGAGTTGAGCACTAAGTCAAGATCGACTTGGCGTGGAGATCGTCGGAGAGGATGATCAAGTCAAGGTCGATGGGACGAGAGTCTCATGAGGTGAATCGAGTCAAGTTGGACAAAGGCGAAGACGTCATCAATCATTTGGTAAAGACATCATGCACATTGCATCCACGGAGAAGATGGCATGCGGATTGAATGTAAGACTTAGATTTCTCGTTTGAATTTGAGTCTAAGGATTGCCGTACTATTAAGAGGGATACTCCATTGAATGACTTTTAGATGTGTCAAGTGCTCAAGTGATCCATCCTTGTGAAATTTAGAGAGAAAGTGGTGTTGGTGGTGCCGGAAAGTGAGGGTTGTAGGTCTCCCTTGAATTCTTTGTGAAATATGAATTTATCCTTTGAGATTTGGGTAGTGAGACCTTGTTAGTTGTGTAGCCCTTGTTCTTAGCTTTCAATAGAGTCCAAGTTCACTGAAATCGAGTCCGAGTCAAAAGTTATGCTTTCGTTTGGTCGAAGTTGTCAGTCGCATCTCGGATAGTCCGATGTTGACATCGAAAGTCCGATGTGGACTTAGAAAATTTTGTGAAACATCTTTGAAAATGGGTTCTCTCTGGAAATATCGGATAGTCCGATGTTGATATCGAGATAGTCCGATGTTCCAATATCGGATAGTCCGATGTCGATATCGGATAGTCCGATGTTCACTTGGAAATCTGGAATTTACACATCGGATAGTCCGATGTTCCATATCGAAAAGTCCGATCGTGCTTTTTATTCACAAAATTTGAATTTCGAGTGGAGTCGATCTGGAGTTTACACACATCGGATAGTCCGATGTTCAACATCGAATAGTCCGATGTGGGTCGACGAGGCATAACGGCTAGTTTTTGGAGCCTCTATTTAAAGCCCTCCTCTCCATTTCAAGTAGCAGTCATTCCATTGATTTGAGGGTTATCCTCTTGTTTTGAGCCCCTAAAATACCTCTTTGCCCTTAGATCTTAGTGATCCCTTTTGTGTGAAGGGTTGGGAAGAGTTTGGGGAGTGAGGTGTTAGGTTGAGTGTGATTTGAGTTGTTTGAGCACTTGATTTCATCTACAAGCTTGTTCTTCGTGAGCATTTGTTACTCTTGGAGGTTGAGGACTCCTAGGCGGCTAGGAGGTCGCCTCTGAGCCACCAAGCTTGGTTGGCCGTGGGAAGTTTGTGAAGGCAGTTCCGCCTCATGAGAAGGAATCAAGTGAAGAACCGGTGAGTGCATTTGTGCAACACCGGAGGAAGAGGGTTGAAAGAGACCCGGCTCAAGCGTCAAGGAGTTGAAACCGGCGAGTGCATTTGTGCAACACCGGAGTAAGAGGGTTGAAAGAGACCCCGACTCAAGTGTGACCGAAGCCGCCTCAGCGGAGACGTAGGATCCCTCAAGGATCCGAACTTGGTGAAAAATCATCGTCTCCAAGTTTGCTTCTTACTTTTGCTTTAGTATTTGTTTTTGAATTTTGAAATTGCACGATCTACTTTTCTAGTGAGTTTTCCGCAGCTAACTAGCTTAATTTGGTATACAAAATTGTTATAGCGCTTACTACTCCTTTTGTTGTTAGGCTTAGCTCTAACTTGTGATAAATCGATTATTATCGCTCGATGGATAATCCGATTGTGCATATCGGATAGTCCGATACATATCGGATAGTCCGATATCCAAACACATAGTCCGATTCTTTTCATTGTGAATTAAGATTTAAAATATATTCACCCCCTCTGGCGACATCCCTGTCCTTTTTCGGATACTGTATCAGGCGCCCAGGAGACAAAACGTCTATAATAGAACATGGCCTTGTGATGTTGAGATATCACATCACGAGCGGTTATATAATAGAACCGCGGTTCTATAATAGACGATGATGTTGAGATATCACGACGGTTATATAATAGAACCGCTCGTGATGTTGAGATATCGCTGAGCGGTTAGGTAACATAACCGTCAGGACAAATAACATCCTGCATCGTTATGTTAAAGAACCGCTCATGATATATACTGCTCATCGACATTCACTTGTCGGTTCGGCTCAGTCGACTCTTGTTTGTGCCACTTTGTTGTATCTTCTGGGAAAGTTGTCTTTAACAAAATATAGACTGTACTGTGGTTGAAGTGGAGATTCTAATCCTCAATTCAAACCCTAAAATCTAAGAGCAATCACATACAACTATTTCCATATTGCCAAAGTAGACATGATTCTGTTCTTGTTTGCCATAGTCTACATAATTTATTTCTTGTCATCAATTATGTCTAAATGGCCATCTTTGAATCATGTATTTGGAATCATATTGATATTAAGGAATAAATACTTGCTCTTATACTTGCATCTTTTCCATCAATCCAGATGCTTCACAAGCTACTTACAAAGATCATTACAATCCTATATACATAATTCAGATGCTTCCCAAGCTACTTACAAAGATCATCACAATCATATGTACAAAGCATGATGGGTCATATCATCTTTACAATAGCCAGGGGCGGAGCACCCGGTATGGCGAGGTGTGGCGCTCGCCATACCTCGATTCCGCGGTGAAAAACCCCAGCGACGAATTGTTTTTTGTCCCGTCGGTGGCCGCCATCCCGCTGCGTCCGTTGTTGAGAGTCGAGACCGTATCTCAAAGCATCTAGCCTGGGTGCTTGTATTGTACAGACGCATCCGCATCTACTATTCAGCTTGCTGCAGCGGCGAGACGCGAAACGGCGAGAGACGAACCGTTGTTGTCGAATCGAAGTCAACCAAGGGCGCTGACGTCAAGTCGTCATTGGCGATCCGCGATCCGGTAGGTACCGAGCAACAAATAAGTGTCTCTCATGCACCCTACGTAAGTGGCCCAAGCATGGCGACGCGCCCACCGTCTTTGCATTTGGCCATTAAGTTATTCTGATTAGTATTAGCACATGCCACATTCACATGGCACAGTTGTTTACGATTTACTCAATTGCTTGTTTATTATTTTTTTTAGTTGTTTTCCCACTCAATTGATTAGTAAATGGTTGGACAGTTAAAAAACAAGAGTGAAGTAATTAAGTAAAAATAGATTGAAAGGGAAAGGGCAAGGCCAATGCCCAAACGACAGGTACACAACGCAATCTGGAGTTTATTTACAGGATAAAGTCGGTATAAAATCATTTTCTATTTCTGTTCTCGTAAGTTTTGGTGATATGATGGTACTAAGCGTTTCTTTTTTCTCCGGTTGCAGCAGCTAGGAACTCAAATGTTGCATTAGAGGTTGAATCTTACGTTTTCAAACTCGCCATACCTTAAGTTTATTCCGTCCTCCGCCACTGACAATAGCATTAATGTAATATTATTACACATGAAAATTAGTAAGCATGATGACAATGCACCCTTCTCATAACTACGCCACCAGATGCTTATTCTTCTGTATGAAAATTATCCCTTCATGATGATCGACGTGTGTAGCTTGCTTCCTCATGTTGTTCTTCTGGGACCAGGATGTCATTTCCGATAGGTGGCAACTCATCAAATTGATTGTACTCTTCCTCATCTACTACATTCTCAACTCCGACAATTCTCCTTTTCCCTCAAGAACTACGTGGCGCTTCTTGTTGGACGAATTGGTTACATAGAAGACTTGAACAACTTGGTTAGCGAGTACGAATGGTTCATCTTGATATCCGACACGTTCGAGGTCCACAGTAGTGATGCCATTCTTGTCAACCTTCACGTGCTGGAGGTGGACCCAACGGCACCGAAATAGGGGAATCTTGAAAAGTACGTAGTCGAGCTCCCATATCTCCTCTATGAACCCATAGTAGGAGCTCCTTGTCAACCCAGCGGTATTATTGAATGCATCTATGCGGACACCGCTGTTCTGTTTTGTGCTCTTCATATCCTGATCTCTCGTGTAAAATGTGTACCCATTTAAGTCATATCCATTCCATGTGACAACTGTAAAAGTTGGTCCTTTTGCCAACCATGTCAGCGTGTCATCTGACGAGCTCCCAGTGATAGGTCGCTCCTTCAACCATTTGTTGAACTGAAGGTTATGTTGTCTCGTGATCCAAGACTCTGCCGTCTTTGGATTCTCTTGCCTTAACCATTGCTTGTGCTCGACGATATAGGCGGACACTACAGCCATGTGTTGCAAAACCGTGAAATGGGCTCGAGCATACGCAACCGAATCAGGTGTGATTGCTTTCCTTCCGATGGTCCCGATACCCTGGAGCCTCCTCTCATGGCGAGATCGAGGCACACCTATCGGTTCGACCTGGGCCATGTAATCGACGCAGAACTCAACGGCCTCTTCTGTTGCATAACCTTCGACAAAGCTACCCTCCGGACGAGATCGATTCCGTACGTAAGACTTGAGAATTCCCATGTACCTCTCGAACGGGTACATGCTACGTAGGAATACTGGCCCGCATATCTTTATCTCTATCACAAGGTGAACAATGAGATGGACCATGATATCGAAAAATGATGGAGGGAAATACATCTCAAGATTACATAGAGTCATCACCACCTCAGCTTGCAGAGCATCTAGTCCTTCGATCGATGACCTTCGAGCGATTGTGTTAAAGAAATAACACGGCCTAGTGATTATCTCTCGGACCTTGACCGCAAAATACTTCTAATTGCGATAGGAGCATCTGTGTCATCGAGACATGACAATCATGAGACTTCATGCGGTTAATTTCAAATCTTTCAACGAAACAAGTCTCTTCATGTTGGAGGAGTAACCGGACGGAACTTTCACACCATGCAAGCACCGCACGCTTCAGTTCTTTTCGACCTTTGACAGAGTATAACAAGCGTGTTCCAAGTACGTCGGCCTTTATCGCCTCTTTGGTGCTAACTCGTGTCTTATGCCCATATCGACCAAGTCAAGCCGCATGTTGATACCATCCTTTGTTTTACCCTTAATGTTGAGTAAGAGACCAATTACGCTGTCACAGACATTCTTCTCTACGTGCATGACATCGATGCAGTGGCGAACTTCTAGGTGCTCCCAGTAAGGTAGGTCCCAGAATATTGATCTCTTCTTCCACATGCTCTTTTCACGGGTACTTGATTTACGTTCCTTTTCATACGCAACATCCAAATCCTTAAGAATGTCATGAACATCTCTCCCGCTCAAACGCCTTGGAGCTGAACCATTTTTGTTCCTTCCGTCGAAAAGTTGCTTCATCTTGCGATATGGGTGATTCCTCCGAAGGAACCTACGGTGACGCATGTACACGGTTTTGCGGGAGTGATTCACCATAAACTCTCGATCATCTAAGCAAAGTGAGTGCGGGCTTTGGTTCCTTTTGTACTCGCCCGACAGTTAGCAAGGGCGGTATTCATTTATGGTGCGTAACAACAACAAGCGATTGCAAGTAAAGTTCTCTCGCTTATAATGATCCCATACGTGTACCGGTAACCCATAGTGTTTTTAGATCTTCCACCAATGGAGCTAGGTACACATCAATATCGTTCCCAGGTTGTTTCGGTCCTTGGATAAGCACAGATAACAAAATGTACTTTCGCTTCATACACAACCAAGGAGTAAGGTTGTAGATACAGAGATTTACAGGCCAAGTGCTATGCCGGCTGCTCATGTTACCGAAAGGATTCATTCCATCTGTACTCAATCCAAACCTTATATTTCTCGAATCCGCACCGAATTCGTGAAAACTCCTGTCGATGTTTCTCCACGGGATGGAATCAGCAGGGTGCCTTAGCATTCCATCATTCTTACGCTCCTCAAAGTGCCAACGCAACAGTTTTGCCTCCTTTGGGTTCGCAAACAAACACTTCAAACGGAGAATTACAGGCAGATACCATGCCACCTTAGCAGGAGGACCTTTTTTCACCTCAATGCTCTCGCCATCATCATCTGAATGACTCTTACGCTTGTACCGGATGCGTTGCACATCGGACATATATGCAAGTTTGTGTACCCTTTGCGGTGCAGGATATACTGCTTGGACATGCATGTATTCTTTCTACTTCCATTCCCAAGGACAAAGAACCTTCTTGGCTTTGTAGGTGGTTGTCGGCAACTCGCTTCCCTCTGGAAGCATGTCCGCCAATAGACGTAAATGTTGTGAAACTCTTGTCGGACCAACCGTTGCTTGCCTTCAATTTGAGTAGTTGAAGCACGGATGATAACCTTATGTATTTCAACTTGCACCCTGCGAACAAAGGTTTCTCCGAGCCCTCCATTAAGCCCCGAACTTTCCATATTCCCCGTCATCAAGGTTTCTTCGCATCGCGTAGCATCTGATCCAAATTGTCATCGTGGTAACTTTGTCCTCATCTAAGCACAATCGATATGATCATCCGACAAATCATTGACTTCGTCGACGATATTAACACTACTTGTCGCTTCTCAGATATTATGCTCTTCACCATGACCGGTCCAACATGTATAGCCCTTTTGAAACCCCTTCGAATCAAGTGTGCTTCGATCTGCGCTGAGTTTCGAAACATCTTCAGATTTTCGCAATCAATGCACGGACATGACATGAATTGCACCCCCTTATTAAACATATCCTCCTCTGCAGCTCTTTTGAAAGTAGAGACGCCATTAAGGTACTCAACACTCGTACGGTTCTCAGCGTACATCCAGCTTCGATCCATCTACGCTACACATGTAACACTTAGTGTTAAATATTATGCACTGTGTAGTGCGATGCACACATTCTTAAACTAATTATGCAATTACATACCTTAATTACATCACAAAGAAATAATTAACACAATTCAAATTAATCTTCAATATAATAATGAAATTAGAACCCATTACTAACCTTAGATCACCAAAAGACTTGAATTAGTCTATAAGCTAGATCTAAACAATCTTTAAATTCTATCCTTAACAAGCTAGCTAGCTACATCATGATCGAATATTATATTATGCAAATAGAACCATTACTAGCTAACCTTATAGATCAAACAACCAACACATGGTTCTACAAGCTAGATCTAAAAAATCATCAAATTAGCTTCCTTATGAAGATAGATGTTGAATATAATGCAATTAAAACACATTACTAACCAAATATCACAAACAACATATGGATCCAGCTACAATTAAGCTAGATCTAAACAAACAATCTTTAAATTAATTCTCTCCTAACCAACCTAGATATTGAATTGGATGCATGCAATTAGAGAACTCATTACTAACCTTAGATCACCAAAATCAAATGAATCTAATATCACCCTTCGAAATCAATGGCTTTCTTTCAAAAAATCGCCTCACTTCCACAACCGCCACTTAGGATAGAAACCAAAACCCTATAAACGAAGTGGATGGATCGAGGCTCTGGTTTTACGGGAGACGGTTTTATCACAGACGGTTTTATATTACAGCCGTCTGTGATGCAAGAAATAGCACAGACGGTTTCTAAATATAACCGTCTGTAATGACTACTGTAGATATTAAAACGGTTGTTTTACATAACCGTCTGTGAAATCACAGACGGTTTTACTTCGAAACTGTCTGTAATGAGTATTGTAGCCATCACAGACGGTTATATTTAGAAACCGTCTGTGATATTTCTTACATCATAGACGGCTGTAATATAAAATACGATCAGGATATCCGTGACCGACGGTTTGAGTACATAACCGTCTGTGATGTTTCATATTACAGACGGTTTTTCAAAACCGTTTGTGATCGTGCGTCTGATATAAGCCTCGCTGTAGTAGTGATCACAGATGGTTTCCCTACCGACCGTTAAAACACATATCACAGACGGTTTTTAACTAGAATTGTCTGTGATATATGTTGACCATAGACGGTTTTTAATAGAACCGCCTGTGATATGTTTTTTTTCCAACCTTCTTGGCAGAACTTTCATAATTAGTATATGTTATTCGAGAGAGTAGGATAGATAGGATGACATGTATTCAGCCATTCAGGAATGGATTGAGGGAGTAGGATTTAACATCCATTGTCTCGTACATGTGGCCCTTGGACCTACACGTTAATGAGACATCAAGCGGCAAAGTCTGAAGTGACAATGAATAGAGTGACAAATCATGAATTCCCTTTTCTTATGTCAGCCGAAATTTTCCACCCTTGGATGTAGATCTGAAGCTTCTGATTTATCCATCGCTCCCCTTGCTGCAAACCCTGGTTTCCACTAACCCTAATGGCCTAACCATGCTGACGCTGGTACCCCTACCTCTAGATCCCCAACCCCATCGGCCGCTGGTACTTGCACTTATCCGGTAGCCATACCCTCAGCTGAATACAGAGGAAGAAGAAATAAAGGAACAAGAAGGCCTTTGATGGAGCCCACATGGCCCAACTATGGCATAACAAGTAATGTCTAGATCCAATCGAACCCGCGTCCCATAAATCCCCAAATCCACAGATCCATTCGAACAAAAGTAGATAGCTAAGAGCTTGAGAGCGCACGTAACGTACGGGAGGCGCCGTAGAATGACGAGGAGGAGCTGGGTCGAGAGCGTGGGTGCACGGCCGAGTGAGTTGGCAAAGAAGGGAAGGCATGGGACCAAGTTTCAAGGTGATCGAACTGCTTGAACGACCGCACAAGGAGGTGCGACGAGGAGCCAACCGGCCTAGTAGCCAACAGGGGCCTAGGGTGCTGACAAGTCAGGGAGGGGGGGCGCTCGCCAGTGTTAGAGCCAATGAGTCGAGACCTGGGTTGCTAGGGTGGTCCGCTGGCTACCGAGGAAGATATGGTAGCTGGAGCCTGGAGGAGGATGTCGATTGGGCGACTGGCCGAGCGACTAAATGAGTGAGCAGGTGAGCAGTAGCGATTGACGACTTAAAACTTGTTGATAGCTACTATGATGTTGGTAAGGTAAGGTAATGTACATAAATATATTATATATAAATTATTGTTATTAATTTCATTGTTTGCTCTTTAATTTCACTGCAATTTAGTATGGAATATATATTGTCTAGCTAGTAATTTCAGTGGGGAGAGTGATTTCGGTGGTGGAGAGGGTGATTACTGCAGCTTGGAGTTTGAATCCATCTAGATGGAGGCAGAATCGAGGTGGGGAAGAGGTAGTGATGTCAATACGGCTAGTGGTGTGGGGTAGAGGAGAAATCAGTGGTGGCTGTCCAACCCTAGCTTCCATGTCTAGCGCCATCGCCGCTTCCTTCTCCTCCACCTCTGCCTCCCCTTCCTCCTTCCTTCTTTCTGGCTTGCTCCAACTCACCATCCAGTTGAACGTCTAGCTTGCTAAGTCGGCCGCCCAATCCACTATGCCTAGCTCCACCTTGTAGCCTAGACACCGATTCGGACTGCCTATGATCGCCTAGGCTGGTCAGCAGCGTAGGCCACCGATTATAGCCAAATCCCAGCGATATGTCTGTATCTAACTCCTCGGCGACCATGACACTTTTTGAGTTTAAGCCCACTTTCTATTTTCATTCTAACTTTGCTACCGCGTCCCATCACCACCTCCTCCCTTGCTTCTCCCCTCTGTTGCACCACTGTTGCCGAAAGCGCTGGAGACAAGATGATCTATGTCTCAAGACAATTCAAGTCAATGGCCGCACAAGGCACTAGCTTCACTAGAGATGGAGGTACAACGGTGACGCACGGATCTCAAAGCATACCTAAAAAGTTAAGACTTCTAATCGATGGCGCAAAGCTTTCATTCGGATACCAAATCTCATGCTTGTTTCCTGTACCAGCTACGCGATGCAGTGTCCTAGAGATGATCATACGAACGTAGAGACATACAGGCGAGAGGACGAAGTGTCCCTTTTCTAAGCTCATTAAAATTTGTTTTTGATAAATTTAGCTTTATTTTATTCAAATTTGCGAAACCAGTTCTCTTAGTGAGCTTAAAAGGTGCGGTAGACCACACAAACCATCTGCCGTGCCAAGGAAGCTCGACAGGAAGCTCTCCCGCTTGGTAGTCACCTACCGAGCCCCGTTGACTCAATAGGACACGTTGTTCACTAGTTAATCAAGGGATTAAATAAGAATGTTGATTAATTATCTGTTTAATTAAGTGATTAATTAGGTAGCATGGTTAAATTAGTGATTAATTTGTGGATTTGATCCGTGCCAAGGAACGGGAGCTCGAAAGGAATTTTGGTGTGACAAGCGATCTACCGAGCTCCTCGAGTACAGGAAGTGACTTATGGAGGCCAAATTTGTGAATATTGCTTATCAAGCCCCGTGAATTTTTTTTTCAAATCTAGCTCCCCGCACATGCATTTACAAATTTGGCACCCTCTTTCTCCCCTGCTGCGTTCGGGTAGCGCGGAAGCTCCTTGCCACACCCAGTGAGCATGGAAACTTGATGGCGCCGTGGTTGCTCATGCCCGTGCGGGAGCAGCCTGTGCCCCCATGGTAGGAGAGCTTCTACGCTCCCTGGCCGTGGTATCGGTGCTTGCCAACCTTGTGCCCGTGTGCCACCCGTGCCCTCCCGCGGCCGACGGCTGTTCCCTCACCCGTTCTCGCTACTAGGGCAGTCGGCATGCTCCTCTGCTCGCTATGCACGGTAAGGACTTTTCGTGCTTCCTAGACATGGCAGGGGCACATATCACTTACCACACCTTCTGTGGTAGACGCGAGGGTAATTTACAAATTGGTGCACGATAAAACTAGATTTATAAATAAAAAATGAATCCAGATAAAAGATGAATTCCAAATCTATAAATGATCTCGTGACCAAGCGATATTTTAAAAAAGTTTAAAAAAAAAAAATATATTCCGAGAGTACGAGGGGAGATTTGGTCTGAGTCTCTGAGATATATATCCCCCTCGCTTCTCTCTTTAGGAAAGGACACGAGTGACTGCCACACGGGACGATAACTTTTTGGCGACGGTGACATTTGCTTTCGCTCTTGGCCGGTCGATCGATCGGTTTATACACCTGCGTGCATGTGTCCGACAAGATCGCCTGCTTGCATGTATTTCTGGGGTCTTTCTAAATCAAGCTGAAAGGTCTGAGTTAACACATCGGCCGGTCAGTCGGTCAACAATGTGCTGGCACACGGTCACCGGCCTGAAATCGCAGTGTCTGGTCTGTCTCTCTCTCTCAAAAAAAAAAAACCCTGAATTGTCAGTGCTCAGCACGTATACGCTATATATATACGGCATACGTGTTATATGAACAGTACAAATGTGGGCTCACCATGAGACTTGAAACATGCACCAGCGAAGTATCGGTGTGATGTAACGGGAACATATTTTTAAACTAAATAATAAAATTATGCCATATATTTATAAAAATAAAATAACACTTTTGAGTTACCGTGGGAAGATAGAAGTAGGGAATGGTACCGCCGAGTAGAGCTGGTGTGGATAGAAAGAGAGATATAGTTAATTTCCTTTTTATTGACGAGAGGTGGAGAGAGCATATCACGACTTGTGCTCTATATGTAACGTACTGCTTTTCTTAGATAGAACAAGAGGAGGAACAGACGATCACTACTATCTCGTATTTATATATTAGTAAAGATAATGTGAGTATGAGTCATTCTTGAAGCTTTTGCTTTTGTAGCCCCTTGTCAACTTTTTTGGCAAAATAGCCCTAATACGAGGAAAACTCATTTTCACCTCATGTCGGTGTATGGAAGACCTGACAGGTGATGCATGTTACCTACCACGGCTTGGACGGAGGTACCAAGCTCGACATGCTCGTGGGACATCACGTTCGGTAGGTCACCACTTTCCACAATGTAGGTGCTTAGAAGTAATCAGGCGTGGTGCTACCACAACAGCAACCTTCTAAGCTGCCATTGCTTGGAAGGAATCGGCCAGTGGCTCTCTCCCTCGCCATACACTGCCTTGCCGCATTAGGATCCTACCACACTACCCTGCCATGGCAGATTGCTGCCTCCCATGCCCTACCGACCGCTGCCATGCTCGCTTAATGTACCGCACTGCAGCCCACATTCTGAGCATCCCTGGTGTAGCAGGAGACATATGTCGCTGTCGCGCCTTCAGAGCTTACTAAGGGATCAATTTTGCAATTACTATCGAAAGAGGACCATTTTTTTTATCAAAAATACAGTTTAGAGGCTAGAAAATCGAACACTTCGATGTTCCCATGCAGATATGTGAAAGTGTAATGTAATACTAGGCATTAAGTGTTACTGCAATTTTACGGGCACATCTCATCATTCTATAGAGAAGAGAAGTGGCTCTGGTCTAGGGATGAAAACGGGCGGGTATTTTTTATCCGATTCAGAGATAGGTTCGGTTGGGGTCGGATTTGGAACGGGATTTGACTATCCAATCGGATCTAGGATGAGATACGGATACTTGAGTTCGGATTCGGGATTAGATTCGGAGCGGTCAATATCCGATAAATATGGGACATGATCTGGATATTGAGTTTTTTCTATCCGGATACCAATCGAGGCCCAACCCATTTATTATATATTTTCCATGGCAATTCATTTACTTTGACAATTATTTGGTCCTATTGATTCTTAAGTAGTATATTCTTTCTATGATATCTATTAGGTTTTGTTGATATATAACTTGTTATTATGGTCATATACTCATATGATTTGATTCAACATATATTATCTCTATATATACGTATATTATCCGTTTTCGATTTGAATCCGTTACGTACCTATATCATTTTTTCGATAAAGGAAGTTTTTATTAATCTTAGTAAATTATATCAAGGTGATACAATTAAACTAAGAAGACTCCCAGCCTCTACACAACTAGGGTGTACACACCAAACACACACACACACAAGAAAAGACAAAGGAACCGTCATGCAAACTACATCACGCAATATTGTCTTCAAGGCTATCCACCATCGAGCAACACTTAGACCGCGATAAAAGCTCTCCAATGATAACACCTCCAAGAAGGACTCGACACGCACACGCACCGCCATTGCCATGATCCAACCAAAGGAAGGCCGACTAAAGATTTTCACCTCGAGAGTAAATCCTCGACTACAAAACAATGCCTTCAACAAGGCCATTGCCAGCACAACCAACTAAGGTCGACCTAGGATTTCTCCCTGAAGTCGGCACCGGAGATCCCAAAGGTTGCAACCACCCTCATTCCAAGCTAGTGCCACCATACCACTTAATCTTAGCCAATAGCAACGGCCACCTTCTCAAGGTCGGACAAACAATTTTAGATGTTCGACTCTCACGATGACAGATTCGCGAGCTAGCCAATAGGCACACGATCATCAAGTCCATAGAGTGCATCTAAAAATGAGTTGTGTCGCCTAAGAAAAGCGAATCCATGAATCGATGCTAAGATGACATAGGTCAAAAGAAATGTATGAACAACGCTAGTAAGAGATGAAGACACCGGCGAAGAGTAATCACCTAGATCGCCCATCATCCACAAGTTGCGGGCCGACCACGGCACGACCAAGTTGGCAACAACAAGTGAGGGATCCAACCTAAACCACCATAAGGCACCGAGGGGCCAAGAATGCCACCACCGGGCCACCCACCATTGCTACATCAGGAAGGACCAGACGTCGACCCACAAGCCGATGCAGAGGTGGGCGCCAGACTCGAACAATGACCGACATCCGTGCAAGCAAGGCTCCCACCAAAAACAGCTAAAACCAGGGGCTGAGAGCTCGGATCCAGAGATGGGCACCAAAGATCCGGCCATCAGGCCACCGGAGCTCCACCTGCCGAAGAGGAGAGTGCAACCACAGAGGAATTGAGGGGTGGGGGAAGGGAGCCCCCTCCACCAAGCGCCCAGGCCGTTCTAGCCACCACCGGCGGAAGAGGTGGTGAATCTGGCTGCGGGGCGCCAGATCCGGCCCCCGCCAGCCCGGCAGCACTGGATCCCGAGCCTTGACTCCAATCGGCGGACGCAGACTCCTCCGTGACGAGCCGAGCGCGGCCCCCTCTCCTTGGCCGCCCCCGTCGCAAGGAGGGGACGCCATGGCACCCTCCCGTCGACCCCTCGCGGATTTGGGCACTCGTGTCCATGGGGCGTGATTGGCCCCGCCGCCGCTTTCCTCGGAAGCTGTACGTACCTATATCATATATTCGTATCCGAATAATCTGGTTACATTTCTGTATTCAGCTAGCCATTTTAAATAAAAAATATATATGAAACGAAAATAGCTATATCCGTCGTTGTCTCACCCGTTTTCACCCGTGCTCTGGTCTGTCTCTGTCTGAATTGACAAGGGTAGTTACCGTGCATAAACCAGCCAGTAAGTTAGCGGGGGTTACGAATATTTAGGAGCAGAAATGTTCTCTTCTCAATCTGACTGAAGCAGACAAGGACTACGATGTAAAATATAATCCAAAGATGAAAGTGTAACAGACCAGCAGAGGTAGATCGATAGATAGCCTAGCTAGCTGAGTTAGCGGTCTAGGAGTACATCCTAGGACTGGATAGCCATCACATTGTCACTGCAAAGAAAACTGAGTGATTAGTGAATTAGGTTGGTAGCTGCCATCTGCAGAGAGAGAGAGAGAGAGGAGATGCATCCAGGCAGAGCCAGTGCAGTGCAGGCGCTAGGCAGGACCGGCTGGAGTGGCTCAAGGCTGATTCTTTCTTGCTTGCTTGCTTGTCCCTCTCTCTGTAGTATGTGCTTGCATAGTTGCATGCTCTGCACTCTGCAGGCTCTCTCTCTCTCTCTCTCAACTGCTCTGAAGAATGCTCGCGGACCCTCACCAAAATGGCCCCTCTTCGTGTACACACTCAATTTCTAAACGGATATCATTTTAAGTTCTTTTACTTTTGTGGAGACATATTTATAAAATATTGTATTATATCTTTTATTATATCTTAAAATGATGTGCTTTATTTTAGTCCATAGTAGTAAATTATATTAGAAATAGCTAAGAGGAGTATAGAAGGAAAAATTGTAAAAAATAAGGAAAAATTGTAAAAAATTATCTCAAAATTGTATAATGACATGTACTTAGGAGCAAAATTTTAAAGCTACTCTCTCCTTTCACAAATAGTTATTGTTTTAGACATAGGTGCAATCAAACTTTTAAAACTTTGCTACTAATATCTTTTAAATATTTAAATTAGACATATAAAAATTATATATGTAGATTTGTCTTCAAAGATTCTTTTATGTTTTAGAGGTCGTGGAGACATCTAAAACACCTATGATTTATGATCAAAGAGGGTAGAATGACGTGCATTCGGAAATGGCAACAGATGGAGCAATTATTTCCATAGTCTCTCTCTGCTTTCTTGAAGTTGGTGTGGTGAAAGGCCCTACTGGGTGTCATTATCACATAACAAACTTTGCTCTTACCCGCTGCTGTTTTTTGCAGATGTAGATATCCACCCACAATTCAGCCGGATTTGAAGGGCCAGGGTTGCAACCAAACAATCTTCTCTTTAGCCCCTAAATTTTGGGCGCCGGCCGGCTCTTGGAGCTGAAAAGGCTCCAATTCATACTTCGAAAAAAAATACAGTTGGACCTCGATCAAACAGGATCTTTATTCATATATGGTGAAATCCGAGGCCGCCTGTAATATTCAAACATGATTTTGTACAATGTAATGCAAGAAACTGAGAGAAGGTTGGTTGGCACTAATTTGGTGAGCGGTAAACAGCCATGTCTACAGGACTGTCAATTTTGGAGTTGTTTCACATTTTTATTTGTTTTGTCGATGTAATCTGCAGCATCTGTGAGAGACAATTAGAGAGAGAGAGAGAGAGAGAGGTGAATATGAGCTAAATAAAATTATTCTTTAAATATTCAAGCCTTTTTTCTAAAAGGGTCAACTAAAAGGCTCAGTCAGTCCAGCACTGAATAAAAGGGTAGAAGTACCAAAGCCTTCTTTTTATAAAAGAGCCAACTAAAGCTCAGCCAGTCCAGCACTGGACAAAAAAGCAGAACTTCAGAATGAACAATAAAATCGGGATGAACATTAAATTCAACATGACCTCAAAATCAAGAATCATTTTAACTTTTGATCGGTTGATCCAAATCCCATGAAACTTTACGTGCACCTTCTTATGGATGTCGGAAACTTATCTCAACCATCAATCGGAAGGATTGTATCAAAGTTCTTACCTTTCAGTTTGAAGGAATGTTGTGCCAAAATCGAGACAAACTCACGACCTATGCCCTGAGTTTACTCGTGAGGATTTGATAATTAAGAAGATCTTAAATGATCTCCCATATGTCACAGCAAGTAAAAACTCCAAAGGCACGTCCTTGAAACGAGCAAGAAAAGATCTACTGGTTTATTGAGAGGAATCTTAGAGATCTTGTTCAAAGCTTGCCTAGATAATTGAGACATGATCTGCAAAAGATTCATCCATCAATCATTCATCCTTGGCAGCACAAGATCAAGGACTCAAAAAGAAGAGAGACAAAAAACTTAAGTAAAGGTAAGTTCTAGTGGATCTTATTAGGTTGGAATATACTTTAGATGAGTTCCTCAATATCTTATGCGTCCTAAATCCAATAGAAACAGGGCAAGTAGAAGGAGGTGAAGCATAGCTCAAGTTATAAGAAAAAACCAAGCAAAAATGTAAGAACAGAAATAGACTTCAGAATATAGATGAACTTGGATCTTTCATTACTTAAAGAAGGATTGTTACAAAGTCACACCTCTAGGTGGGCAAAGCTTAATATAGTATAAAGAAATCAAATAACCCTTCTCTAAGACTTGGTTCTGACTTTAGTTCTAACTAGGGTGTAGAGACATCCTCCACCCCTAAATTTATAGTACACTAGAAGTAATCTCCACTCTTAGATGACCTTCTTGATCCTTAAGAAACCTTATCGAGGGTTGAGATTTACTCCGTCACACATACATAGGCTAACCCGCAACCCAATAACATAACAGGTTTTGACCACATTAACTTAACCACTACTCTAATTGCGAACACTTGTTCCAACGATCTTTCTTCGCTTGAGTAGAGCTCCAGTTAACATCACATCCATTCACTTGAAGTATCGTCCATACTTCGACACCTTTTATGTGGCCTTAATGACTTGCCACCAAGCCACTCACACGTCTAGACTCTTCCAAACCGTCTCCGCTTGCAAACAGGCCCAAATCACTAGGCATGTCACAAGTCCTTGTACGCTTCACCATGACAACATTGGCTTACTTGACCGTTGGGTACCTCAACTTCTCCCTGAACCTAGTTCGGTCCACCTTACCATAACCGGACATGTTCATCACTAATGCTTCACGCTCCAGCTCCTTATCTTGTCGGCTCACAACGGCTTTCTAGGCTCAATCATCTTTCGATGTTTCTTGACTATTCTGGACCTCAGCTCCCCTAGCCTAGGCTCAGTCTTCTCCGCCTCACCATGACCTAGCATCGAAGTTCGCAACCAACGTAGACAAGCAAACCATCACATAGTATTATTTCAAAATAACATGCAACAATAATCAAGCAAGGATCGGTAATTAGTCGAACATCAAAATATCTCACCTGAGATCAATTAGACGATAACTACCTTGATCCACAACCACTCTTCAAAACATGAATGCCCTAGGCTGTGACCCCTCAAAGCCATAGGTCACTCTTGGCTGTGACCACTTTAATGCATGATCACTCTGGTTCATAATCACTCTTGGCTATGATCTTGTAAAGCCAAAGACCACTCTTAGTTGTAACCACACAAAGCCACTCTTGATTGTGACAACTCTTACAAAGGTCATGACCACTCTCTAAGTGGTCCTTAGATGTCAAGAGCACTCCCGTAGTGGTTTAAATACTCCATCAAATGCCACCACTTCCCAAGTGGTTCTTAGAGATCAAGACCACTCCCACAGTTGTCCAAACTACTCCATCAGAGGTCATGATCATTTCCAAGCAGTCCTTATAGGTCATAACCGCTCCTCAAGAAGTCACGACCGCCCTCTCAGTGCTCAGTACCACTTCCCAAGAAGTCCTTAGAGGTCAAGACCACTCTCATAGTGATCTAGACCAGTCCATCAAGGATCACGACCACTCTTATAGAGGTCACAGACACTCCTATGGAGGTTAGGATCACTCCTATAGAGTTCACGACCACTCTCTAACAAGTCACGACCACTCAAAGACCACTCTCTAACAAGTCATGACCACTTCTTTATAGGTTACGATCACTCCCCAAGGGGTCACGACTAGGGATGAAGATGGATTGGATTGTTTTCGACCGATCTGAATAATTTTTGGATACAGATTTTGTTGGATCAAATATATATCGGATAGTATTGGATCGGATACGGATTTTTTTGTCGAATACGAAGATGGATTCAATAGTACACTCTCCGTTGGATATGGATACGGATTCGGATAATCCAGATATTAATGGGCCGGATATCCGCATATGCACGTGGGTTGGGCCAAGGCTACTCTTTTGGCTCTAAAGGTTTATGAATTTCAAAACCGTTTTCTAATTTAATTAATCTATAAATCAAGTTTTAATTATTAAAATTGGCAAACTAGCTCCAAAAATTATGAAATTTGTTGTAAAAGTTCCCGACACAATCTAACATTTTAAAAAATATTTTCAATATTTTATCTATTTATAATTTTATTCTAAAATTCAAAAGTGATGTCCTTAATAGGAAAATATTTTAAATAAGTACCTAGAATGCATACAGACTCATAAATACATAATTTATTATTTTAAACATAGTTCAACAAAAAATACAAATATTGGGTCATTAGATGTTCTTCATGAATGTTTTGATCATAAACTAGTTTTACTTGTTTGTTCATTTTGTGTGTACATTATAAGGGGTTATTATGTTCTCGATAACTATCCATGATCGTATCCATTTTGATCCGTATTCGCTCTATATATGTATTTAATATTATTTATATTCGTATTCATATCTGGACTATCTGTATTTATATCTAAAATTAAATATAGTAAAGCTATTAGCCGTCCATATCCAATCTGTTTTTATCCTAGTCACGACTACTTCTATAGAGACCACGACCACTCAAGACCGCTCTCTAAGAAGTCACGACCATTCTCCAAGTGTTCATAATCACTCATTTAGAGGTCATGACACTACTAGGAAACAATCGCTAGCCACAACCACTCTAGGAAGAGCCATTCTAGGAAACGATCTTTTTAGAGAACGGCTACTCTAGAGGTCACAAAGACTATGACTACTTTATTAAAGACCACCTTAGGGGTCACAAAGGTCACGACCACTCTAGAACATGACCACTTTTTAAGCATCATAACCATTTAGTAGTGAAGCCACAACTACTCAAGACAACGTCATGACCACTCTGAACAAGACCATGATCACTCTAAACAAGGCCATGACCACTCAAGGCAATTTGCTCAAGACAAAGCAAGCTCATATCAAATTCAAACCTAAGCACCATATGTTTACACACAATCAATTACTTATCACAAATATGGATTGACCACCATATGATCTCTCAGCAATGTATTTGGGCTTCCGGTAATATTCTTCGCCTACCAATCATCATCCTTCTCAAAGCATTTAGTTTTGTCTGAAGAAATGTTCTAAATATTTTTGTATAGGAAGTAAGGTAGCTTGTCACCACCAGCGTTGCTCCATTGAAAGCTACTCTAACTTCTTGCCCCAATAACCCTTCAAACTATTCTGAAGATAGGACAAACATGAGCACTGATATATATAATTATTGAAACGATTATGCATCCTAGATTTCTCCCCTTTTGATCTTTTGCTCTGTGCTCACTAAACGAACTTAGTCAGCAATATGTGTGGTGATACTGTCACTCGGCTGTTAGTATATTGCAGATCATAACAACCTTTCTGCAAATTTTCAGATAGCCATTGCTCCAACAAGACCATTCTCACATGGTTGTCCTGGCATACTTGGCGACCACAGCACAGCAATGAGACGCCATGCATCCAGAGGGTGCCATGGCGCCCTCCAGGCAAGATACGGTGAGCTAAAGGGGTTGATTAAAGGGGTGTCTGGCACAGCTCTAACTCCACTAAAATCTGTGGAGTTGATGAAACAGGGTAATTCTAGTTTTAGAAATTTATAGAGCTAGAGCTGTGGGTACATTAAGAGTATTTATGTGAGTGATCTTGTTTACATATTAGACTAAAAATATAAACTTCACTTTATTATAGCCTACAAGCTCCAGATCTGAGATGGAGCTAGGATTTAGAGCTCTGCCAAATAGGATCTAAAACCGCACACTAGAGAAGATCATAACATAGTCAGTTGTATTTCTACACACTACACACTAGAAAAGGGAACAACATATTACAGTGCAGAGGGCAGCAGAGCAGAGTACATCAGCAACAGGGCAGATCAGGGTGACCACGAGCGTTATTAGAGCAACAAGGAGGAGCAGATCCGGGAGCACATGAAGAGGAACAAAGAAACAACGAAGGAGAGGCATGGGGCAAAGCACTTGCGGCTGCAAATCTAGAGACTAGCCGTTCAGGGAGGGAAGGAGCCGAGGGAGAAAGGGAGGAAAGCTTGCCAAAGGTATCTTGGATGACGGCGGCGGCGGCGGCGGCTAGGTTTCCATCCCAAGTCGCCTCTGTCTCCCTCTCCCCTATCCCATGTGTCTCTCATTCTCACTTATCGACTCTTATCTCTCTCTCACCTGACAAGATAAGTCACCTAGAAACTTGCCATGGACGACTAGCCAAGTCGAGGCAAATCCCCGTGTCGTCCACCCAAGAGCGACTTTCCGATTAGGTGACAACCATGCATTCTCGCATAAAATTAAAAAATGTATGCTTCATTTCTCAATATGTGTGATGAAATGGAAGAACAACCGCTACATTTCACTTCTGTCTGCCATTGTTTTGACTTTTGAGTCCAAGAACACAGGAGACAACAAAGTAAATCTCATATCTCCACAATCCACATGAACTTCTGCTGCTGACGAAAGAAAGTACTAAGATTTCAAAGCAGGAGCAAAGGTGGAAAATAACGCAGACACGTATAACTCTGATACAATAGCATCCGTTAGCCAAGCCCCAGATTTCGCAGATCCTTCTTTTGACCAGTGGATCCCTCTTTCTTGATCCGAGAAGGCCTAATAATACGGTCAATAATCCCGTATTCCAGAGCTCCTTCAGCATCAAAGCGCTTCACCCTAGATAGGTCCTCATGAATCTGCAAATTGGTAAATGCTTGAGACGAGAGGAATGCTTCTGAATCATGAGAATGTTGCACATATAGGGAAAGTAGCAACACATGGTATCCTACATCAGATTTTTTTACTTAGAAAGGTATACGAAAAAACAGTACAAATAAAAACCCTTAGGCATCGTGGAAGGGCACAGGACACACTAAAAGCTGTTATTTAGAGTAACCGAAAGCTTGTTGTAGCACATTAAACTATAATAGGATATGACAAGAAACAGAGTAACAGCAGCATGCAACGAAAATGCTTACCTTTTCGACAGGGTGACCTGTGTGCTCCGATAACTTGCCATAAAGATAGTTCTTGATTCGAACAAGTTCATTCGCTTCATTTTCTATATCATCAGCCTGTTGGGAAAAATAAGTGTACAGTAAAGCACTTTTATAAGAAATATAAAACGTAGGCATTTTTAATAGTAAACCAATTAGCAGGCATCTGTGAAGATCCCCAAACCTGGCCTCGAGCTGCTCCTGCAGGTGACTGAAGTGAAATCCGGCAAAGAGGCATACCGGTACGTGAACCCTTGATAGTATAAAACAGCAGAGAAAATAAGTACTATAGTTGAGCATACTCAAGCCAGAGAAATTCCAAAAGGAAATTGGTATTAGAGTAGTCATACCTTTTCACCAGCTGCAAGAATAAATCCAGCCAAGTTGAATGCAAAGCCCAGACAATGAGTACCAATAGGACTTTTTAGGCTTAGCATGGTATCATATAATGCCATGCATGGTGTAAGCTGCAACATCATTGATGAATACAAATATTAGAAAGCCTCTCCCCAAAAGGATTAAAAGTGACACGAATTAATTTGGTTGGATACTTCTGTTAGTGCTAGCTATTTTGGAACATCAAAACAAACATATATTCATACCATAAGGTACGATGAAAAACAAGGATTTTAAAGTACTCGTGTTGCAGTTATTAATTGCACTCTTTACCAATAAAATGGAGCCCACACTAAGTTCCAATAGACTTTAAATTCCAGTGAGCTTTCTAAACGATCAAAGCAACTATATTTGAAAGTAGTCCTATTGGGTTCACTTAAGTTTGACTCCAAGATGGTCGCCACTAGAATAACATCCTCTCTTTCCAAGATGAGTATTTCCGTTTCATAGATATATAAGTTTTTACGGTAGTTTTATCCCTTAAGAAGAGGACAGCATATACAACTCAGCAAACAAGATCACAAAGTTCAGACAAACCCCACACTTAGTCTAACATATGGGGTAGCATTGGCATCCCTTCATCAGGCAATGCTTGTGACATAAGCAATGTATGTTGTGTTACTTACGTCCGATAAGCTCATCCCAATTTTATGTTTTTATGGAAAACTCTTGGAACAACACCTTGGTTTTTGAATTCTTACGATGGTAACACCATGGTTTCTCATTTTCTAATGAAAATCTGGAACCGGGGCCTAGGCTCTCTGGTTCTAAAAATGATAATACCACTTGCAAAGCGCAAAATCATGGCCATGAGAATATAAAACGTAAATGACATAAAAGAAGGCCGTCAAGTTCTTACATCTCCTCCTGGGCCATTAATGTATAGAAGAATCTTTTTTGTGTTATCAATGCTGTCAAGATACAACATGCTTGCCAATACTTGGTTACTAAATTCTTCATCTATGTTGTCCCCAATGAAGATAATCCGTTCACGATACTGCACATGGACAATTCAAATTAGTTACCCATGCACAGGAAGAAACATAGAATTACTTGAGTGCAAAGAAGCACAACATTAGGTTTGTGAAGTCTTACTAATGCATTCCATATGTCAAGCCATTGCCAGGTTCCTTCACCAGGTGTTCTGTAAGGCACACGTGGTGTACCGACAGGCATCATCGAAATGCGTGCCCTGGTAGCCCTCTTGTTTGATAACCTAGTAAGTGTAAAATTGAAATAGACTGAGACATATTAAGGGAACAAATGTGTCCAACAAACCACATCAACATTATTCTGATATGTTTGGCTGCCTAAAATGTTAACAGATCTGTGGATTCTTGCTAAAACAAAAACAAAGAGTTTATTTGATCCTTGACTGATACAACCTCCCATCTTAGTCTGTTTTACAAAATAAGAGTTTTTTCAAAAAAAAAAAATCATCCATCAGCATGGGACTTTTAAAGGTCACCATCGTCCACAGCGAATTGAAACAACAACAACAAATAGTAGTAGTGTAAAATTGAAATAGACTGAGACATATTAAGGGAACAAATGTGTCCAACAAACCACATCAACATTATTCCGATATGTTTGGCTGCCTAAAATGTTAACAGATCAGTGGATTCTTGCTAAAACAAAAACAAACAAAGAGTTTCTTTGATCCTTGACTGATACAACCTCCCATCTTAGTCTGTTTTACAAAATAAGAGTTTTTTCAAAAAAAAAAAAAAATCATCCATCAGCATGGGACTTTTAAAGGTCACCATCGTCCACAGCGAGTTGAAACAACAACAACAAATAGTAGTAGTGTAAAATTGAAATAGACTGAGACATATTAAGGGAACAAATGTGTCCAACAAACCACATCAACATTATTCCGATATGTTTGGCTGCCTAAAATGTTAACAGATCAGTGGATTCTTGCTAAAACAAAAACAAACAAAGAGTTTCTTTGATCCTTGACTGATACAACCTCCCATCTTAGTCTGTTTTACAAAATAAGAGTTTTTTCAAAAAAAAAATCATCCATCGGCATGGGACTTAAATGTCACCATCGTCCACAGCGAGTTGAAACAACAACAACAAATAGTAGTAGTGTAAAATTGAAATAGACTGAGACATATTAAGGGAACAAATGTGTCCAACAAACCACATCAACATTATTCTGATATGTTTGGCTGCCTAAAATGTTAACAGATCAGTGGATTCTTGCTAAAACAAAAACAAACAAAGAATTTCTTTGATCCTTGACTGATACAACCTCCCATCTTAGTCAGTTTTACAGAATAAGAGTTTTTTCAAAAAAAAAAAAAAAAATCATCCGTCAGCATGGGACTTAAATGGTCACCATCGTCCACAGCGAGTTGAAACAACAACAACAAATAGTATAACCTACAAGTATTTCCATGCAAACCGCAATGCCTGAAAATGAACTGAACTAGCCCAAAACGGCAACAAGCATAACTACCACCAAAGATGGAGAGTGCAGCTAACTCTGACGATTCTGCAGCATCACATCCAATGGTGTTACAACTTGCAATTTGTAAGCACACAATCATACACCAAGCAACGGAAGGCGGCGCATAGGGATCAGCGCACACGTACCCCAGAGAGATCCTCCGGTTGACGGCTGTGTAGAACCCGGCGCTGACATTCGGGCACGACGACCCCGACGAGCCTGCTCAGCATTTCCAAACCCAAACCAAAATCAACAACCGGAGAAGAGGAAACATAAACCCCGGCATTAATCCGATTGTAAGGTTTCGCTGTTTGCTCACCGAGCTTGGTCTGGGGCTTCAACCCGACGAAGACCTTGGTGCCCACGCTGTAAAAGGGGAAGAAGAAAGGAGAGGGGAAAGTTGAGGCCAGGTTAGGGTTTGGGGATCAGAGAAACGAGGAGGATATGGAGGAGGTGGCCGACCTGAGAGAGGAGGGTGGGCCGGCGGCGACGCGGGGGTGGAAGCAGGAGGAGTTGGCGGGCGCCGTCGGGGACAGCGCCATTGAAGCAGCGGAGATTGGTCGGGTCGGACGCCAAGCTCAGTGGGTAGTGATGAAATGGATAACGAAGGGACGAGCCGAGACGAAGGCGCGGTGTGCGCTGAGATTCGTGCACCGCGCCTTCCCCGTAGTGGCAAGGGCGGAGGTGTCACCTGCGGGTGCAGTTCCGAATCGGGAGAGTCGCATAAAAACTGTGACGAGGGAATGGAGACTCAATTCAGTTTCAGGTAGAATTGGAATTGGGCTGCAATTTAGTGTTTTTGTTTGGTTGGCAAAGAAATTGTTCTATGGAAATCGGATCAATAGTTAATTCCAAATTATGTATGGTTGCAATAGAAAATGGTGTTGAAATCGGTGTCGATACCACACACCTGGACGAGTGGCTTAACCGTGTTGGCTCACTTCTAGCGGTACTGAAGGTCCCTAAGAGCTCACACTCAGTGCAACCGCCGTACATTTGGCCAGAGCCAACGGCGACGGTGGTGCGATATGGCAAACTCCTGCCACCTGAGTCGAGGTCGGAGGAAGAAGTGGTTGGTACATGCAAAGGATACTCATTAGTAGGCAACAATGAGAAGGCATTGTACTATGAGACAACATGTGCCGTGTACGACACTCCTCTACCGTGACAGGTCGTCGACACTGGATCCACCACGGCAGACAAGCTACCGCAGTACTTGAGCTTAGTAGAAAAGTGCGGTAGATGATTTATATTGTTTCTGATGCTTCCACGGTTGAAAAGTATATTAATTTGCAATTTCGTTGAGAAGAATAAAAGTGTGTAATGGTGCCAATTATATACATATGCTTCGTTCCCCTATTGATTGGCAGCCAGCCGTATCAGCTCGAGTGGCAATACAGAAACCGCTACACAAACACGGGAGAGTACAAATTCGTACGCACACGCACTCGAGGTCTTGAGATGAGGAGATAGCACGCTGCGACAGCGGAGTAGAGATGGTGGTGATGATCCAGTCCACGAAGGAGCGATAAATCCTCGACAGCCGCGGCAACCCCATTGTCAAGCTCCTCAAATGAGGCAAGTGATTCGTGTCGTCCGCCATACCTTCTAAGCTTATCAAGAGCTAGTCTTATAAATTCGAATGAAAAGATGCTAAATTTGTTATAAACGAATTTTAAGTGACTAACAAGGTCGCCTGATTGAACGTCCGAATGCCGGTTGAGGTGGGAGATGTTGGCGTTGGCCAGTGGGCATGGCCTACATGCGCGGTGGCGGCAAGACAGATTTCGTGGGTGCAAAAAGAGATGCCTGGCTGGAGCAGAACGTTAGGATGTAGGCCCTGTTTAGAAGCAATGTATTTTAAAATTATAGTTTTAGTATACTATGGTTTGCAATTGTTTTATTATGAATACCAAGGTTTTACCAAACTCCTTTAAAACTATGGTATTTCTTGGAATTACCAACTGTTTGGATGCAACATCACAAACCATGGTATTTGAGTGGAAATAGACAAGAAGCTAGCCAAAATCATGAAAACTTTGGGTTGGAGTGGAGTTTCAAATACTCCAAAAATACCATGGTATCTACCAAACAATAGTTTTTAATACAGAGTTTTTAGCATGGTAACCAAACACCTCATGGTATTCTTAGAAACCATGGTATTGCTTAGAAACTATAAAAATACATTGCTTTCAAACAGGACCGTAGAGTCGTTAAGCCGTGCTTAATAGAACAAGTAGAGAACGCAGGAGTACATAACCGTGAATGAGACTTGTGCTAGTATAAACTAAAAGTTATATATAACTACCAAAAATTAAAAGTTAGAAGCAGGTTTATACAGCTTATCGCTAAAAGAAATTAGGTATTTATCAAATATTCTCTTTTAAAAGCTATAACCGCTTTTCAGTCATGAAAACTAAAAAAAAATAGCTTTTCAGAAAAGCTATATCTCCCAGACAAGCACCGAATTTGACTACCAAACAAGGGGGCATATCCAGTGCAATCAGGCTTTTGGTGTAATCACCGTGCAATCCAACTAAGAAAAGTTTCAAAAAAATTCTGAAAAAATCATGGATGTACATCTCATATTACCCCATCTACATATAAAATTTCATGATCAAATTCGTCCTATACTAGAAGTTACAAAAAAGACAAATTTAGGGTGCATTTGAACTATTCAAGTTTGTTAGAAATTTATCTTTTTTATTATTCTTAACATAGGACGAATTTGATCATGAAATTTTATATGAAGATGGGGTAAGATGAGATGTACATTTATGATTTTTTTTCAGAATTTTTTGAAACTTTTCTTAGTTGATTGCACGCGATTGCACTCAAAGTTCTATCAGACCTGGATATGCCGCCACCAAACAAACACGCACGCCGTGCGATTTAACAAGTTTTTTTTTTTGTTGGGGTTGAGGGTGGGTCGTTCACGAGTGATGAACAGCAACCGCGCCCAGAGAGGCTTTTGCACTCGCGTACCGAGAGCCCAGCAACAAAACCACCGTCAAATGCATTGTGTGGATCAATCAGTTCCACACTGGACACAGGAGACCCAGGCTGGCTGATAATCCCCCGTCCAAATTTACAGGAGTATTTTTTTAATAGTCTTATTTTAAATATAGAGTGTATTTTATATTCCAATACAAAATTAATACGATATTCCTTATATGCCCTAACAAATATCTATCTTTACTCTATATTCTCTACATACATGCATTAAATATAGTGCTTAGTGATAGTAATTAAAGGTAATCTAATCATTTTTAATATCTTTTTATTCTCTGCGTCAAGAAGAGATACACCTTACAAACTTAGACGAGGGAGTACTTCACAGACACTGCCTTGCATGTTTTTTTTTTTTTGTATACTTCTGACGACTAGCGATGAGAACAATAAAATCCAGAGGAAATGCTCCAGCAAAAACAAAAATTAATCCTCACAAAATCAAACATAATCACCGGCGTCCCTCAGTGCAAGATGACTCATGCAACAACTCAATGGAACTATCTTTGCCGGTTTGCTCCATGAGAACCGAGGCACAATTCAGCAAATTAGTGGGAGGCTGGGAGTGGCCCCTAATTTACATGTTACACGCTACAACAGCAGGAGCTTTCGCTAAATCGAAACGACAAACAGCTCCACACGCCAATCGTACTTTTTGGGGGCATGATGTCTTTCAGCCTGCCTCACTGCTCCAGATGACCTACATTTAACCAAAAGATTTCGATGTCAATTGATATAGTATTGGGATATGGTGTTCAGCAGGCCATGATGGCAATGCCGTATACCCAACTAATGGCTGAAAGACCAGAATGAACTACCGTAGAGTTTTTGTCATTCTACTCGTCCTCCTCCAATAATACACTCCAAATCATCCTGAACGCACGCACAAACAACAAACAGGTTGTAATTATTTTTCTTCATTGCTTGTTGCAGACTTGCAGTAAATAGCAAAGAATGTAGGTATCCCAATATATATTATTTTTACCAGAACAAGGACAAGAATAGGAGGACAATGAGACCAATTATCTTAAAAAGACGGCGCTTCTTCTCCCGACCAAGTTGATTAAATATCTCTGTCACATCTACAAGATGCTGCCGCCGTTGGTACCTACAAACACCACAAAAATGTATGCTAATTCATGACATGCTCTGGAAGCAAACTAGGTTGTTCGATGTTTCAAGTAGTTTAATGCCCAATGCATGGTTACAGTCTCAACAACAGCTGGTTCTTTGAAAACTCGCCAGTTTTATGAACAATTCAATTCAAAGTATTGGTTTTCATGGAGAAAATTACAGCAACTAAATCAATGTCCCGGTACTCTTTAGGGAAAAAGCGAAAACAAAATCCGCAAAAACTTGCAAGGCTTACCCTAAGCTGCCAAAAACAAGATAGGCATCCGACCAGTTACCAAGTCAAGTTGCCAACCGATCTTTTTCATCATCACCATTATTATTATTATTATTATTATTATTATTATTATTATTATTATTATTTTGTTACACACAGGTTAACTTCAAGCATCAGCAACAGAAACCTAGAAACCTAGTGGTATGGGATGGTATCAGTTTTGGCAACCTTATGTCGTGTGTGCCGCTCTTTCTTATTGTTTCTTTCTTACTCCCCAAAAAAAAAAAGACAAGGGATGTTCGAGTAAAGTTTTGATGGGAGAATAATACACTGACAAAAGTGTAACTCCCAGAAAGTTGTATTTTTCTGACACAGCCATTTCTTGATATAATTCTGATATTGGCAAACATCAACATGTGTACATATGTGCCATTAATATGGTGATTCGTTGAACAAAATTAGGGATTAGCATTCACGGATAATTTACATTGTAGATAACCACCAAAGTCACATGATATATATTCTGCCAGGACAAGAACCATTTATCATTTCTATACTATTCTAACACCTCATTCAACTTAAAACCACCCTAACCCTGATTTCACATACTATGCTAACCTGCTTACTGGCAAATTATAGTAAGCTCATTACTCAATTGCTTCCCTGACATGATTAAATTTGGGTATATACTGTTATAGTCCAGGCATCAGGTAAGATATCTGGGCACACGTAGTGAAAGTTTTCGAGGGTACAGCCACAGGTTGTGTTCTTAGATTAACTGTAGGGTATAATTTGCACATTCTTATTAGGCATTCCTATAAAAACAATTACCATACATAGAAGTATCAATATTATTACCTAGTCTGTTCAACTAAACACCGCCAAGCACCAAACTAAAAGTTCAGAATTTGTCAACTATGTAAAACCATGGTTCTACGTAAGTGTTGCAGATAAGATAAGATGCATGTTCAGAATTTATCAAATATGTAAAACCATGTTCCTGCACCTAAATAACATGTATATTGAAATGCATACGCTGCTTTACTCAATGCTGATAAGAGTGTATATACGTATATATATGTATACTATATATGTGTATATATATACTAGTTAACCCGATCCGACCGAGCCATGCACCCCACTAATCAGTACAACATAACTGCCTTAGTTGACTAAGCCCACCAATTACATGGCTAAACCAACTAGTAAATGCGTTTCTTGTTTGTATTAGAAGCTATTTTTTTTTTGATTTAGCTATAACTTTTTACTGACAGCACTGATTCATGAACGATTTTCACCAATAGCTTACTGACGACGAAAGCAACATATTGATATAAGTCTCACCAATAAAGGCCGCATGAATGATATTTTACTGCGAACTTACCGAATATGTCATAAGATTTTACTATTGCACAGACTGCTATACTATCTTACATGATAGCAAATCTATGCATACTGATAGTAAAATCTGATTCATACGGCATTTATTGGCAAAACTTATATCAATATGTTGCTCTCATCAGTAATAAGCTACTAATGAAAACCGTTCGTGAATCGAAGCTGTCAATAAAAAGTTATGGTTAAAACAAAGAAAAACATATCCATATACAAACAAGAAACGCATTTACTAGTAGGTCATGAGTTGTAAATTAGTAATGTGTTTCCATGTTTAAACTAGAATCTTTTTTCTTTGATTTAACCACAACTTTTTATTGACAGCTCCGATTCACGAACAGTTTTTACCAATGGGTTACCGATGATGAGAGCAACATAATGATATGTCTCGCTAATAAACGCCGCAAGAGTGAGATTTTACTACTAATTTACCGAATGTGTCGTCAAATTTTACTACCGCACAGGCTGCTGGACCCTCTAGCATAATAGTTAAATCTATATATACAGATAGCAAAATCTTATTCATGTGTCGTTTATTGGTGAGACTCATGGCTATCAAGGCGAAAAGGCTAGGCGAGGCCCTAGCCTAGCACCTAGACGCCTTGCCTTGTCACCTAGGCGGGCGCCTAGGCAAGGATTAGGCGAAGGTTAGTAATATGCCAATATTAGTAATATCACAAATACATATATAACATATATACCTTGTATGGATGCAAATAAATAGCATCATAGAAACATCACAACAGCATCATAATTCATAGCACAAGCATCAGAGCAGCACAGGCATCAGAGCAGCACAAGCATCAAGCATCAGAGCAGTAGAAGCATTAGAGTTAGAGCATCAAACTATTAGAGCACAAGCATCATTGCATCAAAGCATAAGCGGCACACAGCACAAGCATCAGACCACAAGCATTAGGTAACAGGCTCACAACAACAAGCATCAGTGCATCACAGGCTCACAGCATGAGGCAGGGGCAGAGGCGGTGGAGGGAAGATGAGGCAGGGCCACAATCAAGGAAGCAACGCGTCATCATCATCATCATCAATCAATCAAGTGCCGCAAGGAAAGATGAGGCAGGGCCGCAAGGGAAGTCCAGGCGTCACTGCAGGGGCAGAGGCGGTGCGGGTGACGGACAAAGGTGGGGGAGGGCCTGGAGGCAAAGGGATTTGGATCTTACCGGAGCGGTAGCAGCGCCAGCGGTGGAGGCAACAGCGAGACATTGGCAGCGACGGTGGCGGATCTCCCAGCCTCCTACGCACTAGGGTTAGCCTTTTTCTCTCTTCACCCGCTTCAACCCGTGCACACTGCTTGCCTTATCCCTCCTTTGCTTTGTCCCCACCCTGATCCAAGCTGGTGCCACCGAGACGGTCCGACCAACTCCGCCTTGCGTCGCCTGGATGCCCAACAGCAACACTTGGAGCTGCAGGCAGATGCCTTTCCTCAGCCAGGCGAGGTGCCGAGCCTTAGCGTGGACACCTAAGCGGCGCTAGGCAACGCCTTGAAAACAATGGCGAGACTTATATCAATATATTGCTCTCGTTAACAGTAAGCTACTGGTGAAAACCGTTCGTTTATCGAAGTTGTCAAAAAAAGTTATGGCTAAAATAAAGAAAAAACATATGAGAGGTGCTTCCATGCTTTTCTTTTTAACAGTTGCACAAATATTAAAGCATAAATGAATGATAAATAGTGATTACTTACCCATTCGCTTACTTTAAGATTTGTGTAACTTGTATTGGGAGGGAAAGCATTGAAGCACTTCTCAAAACGTATTCATGTACAAACAAGAAACGGATTTACTAGTCGGTCATGCAGCGTGAACTAGTAATATGTTTCCATGTTACAACTAGAATCTTTTTTTCTTTAATTTAGCAATAACTTTTTATTGACAGCTCCAATTCGCGAACGATTTTTACCGTAGCTTGCGAACGACGAGAGCAACATAATGATATGTCTCGCTAATAAATGTTGCATGAATGAGATTTTATTTCAAATATACCAAATGTGTTGTAAGATTTTAGTACCGCACAGGCTGCTGAAACCTCTGGCATGATAGTAAAATCTATATATACCAATAGTTATATATATACATACATACATACATATATACATACATACATACATATATACATATACACACACATACATATACATACATATATATACGTATATGTATATATGTACGTATATGTATGTATATATACGTACATACATATGTATGTATAATGTACGTATATGTATGTATATATACGTACATACATATACACATACATATACATGATAGTAAAATCTAATTCATGCGGCGTTTATTGGCGAGACTTATATTAATATGTTGCTCTCGTCAGTAGTAAACTACTAGTGAAAACTGTTTCTGAATCGAAGCTGTCACTAAAAAGTTGGCTAAATAAAAAAAACATATTTATGTACAAACAAGAAACGATTTACTAGTTGGTTTGGCTACGTAGGTGATTGGCTTAGTTAATACGCGGGCATATGTGGGATGGTTTGCATGCGCTTGTCCGACCAAAGCTCATAATAACTAACCCGAGCGCAAGCATAGATTAGCGCTATATATATGTAGGCGCAGATTAGGCTATTCCACGTGCTGGCCGAAATGTGCAATGAAACGGTCGACAAATATGGCCCAAAGCTACCACGTTCCGCAAAACCGCCTGAAAAAAGTCACGAATCCCGTAATAATAAAAAAAATTTACCATCAGACTGTGTTCAACATAACTTATGTTTGTTAGATTATGATTTTTTTTAATTAACTGTCTCTGTCATGTAGCATTACTAATGCAACTTATGTTTTTTACAATGTTAGAAATAACTCATGTACAGATTAGACTATTCCATGTGCTGGCCGAAACGTGCAATGAAACGGTCGACAACGTATGGCCCAAAACTACCACGTTCCACAAGACCGCCAGAAAAAAGTCACGAATCCCGTAATAATAATAAAAAATTACCATCAGACTGTGTTCAACATAACTTATGTTTGTTAGATTATGATTTTTTTAATTAACTGTTTCTGTCATGTAGCATTACTAATGCAACTTATGTTTTTTACAATGTTAGAAATAACTCATGTACAGGGCTCAGTCAATGGCTAATAAACATCACCTAAATCAAAATTTACTACCAAATGAACATCAATTTACTATTGTATAAACATCAATTTACTACCGAAACGCATTGCTACTAAAACCAGAACGTGGCCAACTAACGAATAAAAGTGTTTACTGGTTTGTACACGAATCTGTTTTTCTTTCTTTTAGAGATAACTTTTTATTCACCCTCAGATTGATGAACGAATTTCACTAGTAGATTAATGATAACGAGAGGAACAATATGATATAAGTCTCGCTAATAAACGTCGCATAAATCAAATTTTACAACCAAATGAACATTAATTTACTACTATATGAACATCAATTTAATACTGAAACGCATTACTACTGGAATCAGAACTGTGGCCATATAACTAACAAACGCGTATACTAGTTTGTACATGAATCTGTTTTTCCTTTTTTTTTAGCCATAACTTCGTATTCGCAGCTCAGATTGACAAACAAATTTCACCATCAGATTACTCACGATGAGAGGAACAACATGATATAAGTCTTACTAATGAACGTCGTATAAATCAAATTTTACGACCAAATGAACGTCAATTTACTACTGTGTGAACATCAATGTACTATTGAAATGCATTACTACTGAAATCAGAATCGTGGCCAACTAACTAACAAATACGTGTACTAGTTTGTACACAAATTTGTTTTCTTTCTTTTAGCCATAACTTTTTATTCGTAGCTTCGATTAACAAACAAATTTCACTAGTATATTGCTGACGACGAGAGGAACAATATGATATAAGTCTCACTAATAAACCTCGCACAAATCAAATTTTACTACTGTATGAACATCAATTTACTGCTGAAACGCTTTACTAGTTGGTTTCGGTGCGTTAAGTACAGGGTGTGGTCAGTGGCTAGCGTGTAGACTACGCGCAACTATATAATAGCATGTCTATATATGTATATATATAGTATATACTCCCACCTCCAATATACCACTTAAACGAACGTGTTATACCCTTTTTAACACTTTCGGTATACTTCAATAATAATTCTAAGATGCTCCGATGCGACATGGTTGAAACAAATTTCATTTGAGCCCTTTATTTTTGCTATATATCTTTTTTTCATATGTAAAATGAGTATATACACAAATTATGCTCTAAAAAGTGGACTATCATGAAATTTTCGTGGAACTCACTTTAGAGTATTTTATAATCATTATTAGAGTATGCTCAAAGGATAGAACTATAAATTTTTTGTGTAAGCGGTATATGCAAGGTGGGAATACGTACTCCCAGGAGTATGGAACCATTTTCATATACAGAAAGCCTTTTCCATACTTCCATTTTCAATATACCACTTAAACGAACATGTTATACCTCTTTATCACGTTCGGTATACTTAAATACTAATTCACAATGCAACATGGTTGAAAAAAATTCATCAAAGCCCTTTGTTTTTGCTATACACCCTTTTTCATATGTAAAAGGAGTATATTGCAGTAAATTAAGCAATAAAAAGTGACTAGGCGAGAAAAATAAAAATGTAAGGTTAGAGAAGTGCCGCTAGTCCCACAGTGATGGTACCGCTCATCGAGGTACCTGACCTGTCTGGGGGCCAAACAGGCATCGCTAGTCCGGAGTTCATCATTCGGCATCGTATAGCTTACTTGGTACAGTTACGGGTACTGTTAGTAAAATAAGTGAGATATGCCCAAAGTGCCCTTAGAGCCAATAGGGTGTAGTACAGGTCCAAGGGCGGGAGAGGTAAAGGGGCAGCAATAAGGTGAATAAAGCCAGCCTTTAAACGGCCGAGAGAGCCAGTGCATAGCAAGAGCCAGCTCATTTCCTTTTGCCTCACACCCACATCACAAGAACCAACAAGAGCACAAGCCTCCAGCTGCAGGAAGCCAGAAGAGGAGGTGAAGGCTTCCAGAAGAGGAGGTGAAGATAACCAGAAGGAGGGGAGATCCCAGAAGCCAGAAGGGAGGAGGTCCAGAAGGCATCCAGAAGTAGGAAGCCAGCATCACCTCATCAACCATTAGTGTGTAGCACCCCAACCAAACCCTACGTGCACATAGCTAGCAGCAGCAATAGTAGTAGCTACAGTGCAATGTAGCATGTCCAGAGGATAGAACGGGGCAATAGTGAGCCAATGAGGTAGGGGTCTCAGTAGTTGGGTTAGCCCTCAGGGCAGTGAAGGGCGCCCTAGCCCCACCCCGCACTCCCCCGGCGTGTGGGTAGTGCTAGTTCTGCCTCCTTCCATGAGCTAGATTAACTCCCAACGTTCATCATAGACCTCATTAACTAAAGCATCAACAAGTAAAATGTGCAGAGCAAGAATCATCAAAATCGAAAAGGGGTAGAAAAACCTAGCTTAGCTTCCAGTAGAGCCATGGGAGGAGTCGAGTCGGGTTGCAGCCAGGCCGGAGCAAGGCCAAGGCCGTGCACAACAGGCACGGTGAGGCAAACCGTGCGGGAGTCGGCCGGTCTAAGGAGAGTGACGTGGGGGGGCGGTAGTCGTGGAGCCATGGCCGAGCTAGGCTAGTGTCGAGAGGAAGAGGCGTAGAGGGGCTCATCGAGCTCGAGATGCGGTCCGAAGGGAGAAGCCAGCAGGAGTCAGCGGTGGGCAGTGGAGAAGGGAGCTCGGCCGGGAGAAGAGGAAGAGCAGCAGTAGAAGCCGGCCATGGGAAGGGGGAGAAGATGAGATACAATAGAGAGGCGTCGGGTAGGAGTAGCAGAGGGCAGTGAGGCGCTCAGCCAAGAGGAGAAAAGGGCAAGGCGATCACAGAATCGAGAGAAGAGAGGCTTCGGCCAAAGACCAGAGAAAGAAAAAGAGAAGCAGAGAAAAAGAAAGGTAAAGGAAAAGAAGAAGAGAAGAAAAAGGAAAGAAGAAATGGGGAGAGAAAAAATAAGAGGTAGAAAAATAATCCATGTCGCAGACCACGTTGATTTTGTTGATCAACTTGCGGATCATGTAAAAATCACCAACCTGTATTAAAATTTGCTCAGATAAAATTTAACAATAGATCAGAATCGGTTGGATGCCAAATAAAATAATTCACTTTAATGGCCTTAGCAATATCTTCTGGTTTCAGGGCTCGACCTGAATCTGCTAGCCAACCAGATCCAACCTTTGAGCGAGGTCGAACCTTCAATTTTATTCCAGGCAAGAATATCATGATCATCTTTATAAATGTTTTCCAATGCTTTTTGATACATATATATCATCCATGCATTGAAAATCTTATATTGGAATCGAAAAACTTTAAATCGGAGTTGGATAGAAGAAGTGATGTGTTGAAATGAGAAAATGATGAGTTGGTGAATGGAATGGTTGAATGATGTTTAGTTGTCCATGAATGAAATCGTGGATAATATATTAGAAATAACTATGGTGGGTAGAGGGTGCAAGAGAAGATGGCATGGTTATGCGGGCATGGTGATGCCCATACAGTGGACCCTCTATATAGGCTATAATATAAGGTCAAACACCTACACTCGGGCAATAAGCCGTATTTTTAGAATAAACCATAGCGAGATAAATCACTGCCAGAAAAGGTAGTCCTCAATAGTTGTTATGATCTCCACAGTAGGTAAGAGTAGTTACAAGAGCCAAAGTTTGAGTATGCCGCAAGGCCCAGATGAGAAAGCTGGTTGAAGTGGAAATATATATAAGCCACAGGTTGAGTAACTCTAACTGGATATGTGAGTACAACTGTATTTGCGAGTGGAATGGCCTGGGGTAGGATTCCCTCGAATACAAGGTTGGAGATCTAATTACCGAATTAGCGATAAACGTTCTGGAGCTTCATAGGATGGGGCCATTATGGGTAAAATGATACAAACCTGCGCAGAGTCAAAATCTTGAATTCAAGCATGTCTCTTAAATTAGAGGTTACGGAAGCTAAGGGGGTGTTTAGCACAACTCCAGTTCCACCAAAATCCGTGAAATTGGTGGAGCAAGGTATTCCTAGCTCTAGAAATTTATAGAGCTGGAGCTGTGAGTACATTAAGAGTGTTTAGATGGGTCATTATGTTTACATTTTAGACTAAAAATATAAACTTAATTCACTTTATTTTAGCCTACAAGTTCTAAATTTGAGGTGGAGCTCTGCCAAACAGAGCCTAAATCTGCCTCATATACGAATGCTAGTAGTCAATTTTCAATATTTAAAATTTCCAACTCTTAAAGAAAACCAAAAACCTAATTGTTGTAAAAATGGATTTGGAGGGAAGGAATTGGTTTGTTGGAGAGACAAATGCATGCTGCATGTTGTTATCTAATGTTTGCTAAGTACTCTGTACTCTTGTTATTCCCTCTTTCTAGAAGGTGAACCTGATGGATCGGCGTATGAGGCCTAGGATGAGGCCTATTCCCAAGATCAATACCAGGGCTATTAGGAGGATCCCTCCGAGGGCTACTACTACTCCGACTACTACTAGGAGGGCTAGGAGCTCTTATAGGCCATATTATCGGCATAGGAGGTATTTAGGCTAATATAGCTAGTAGTGATGTCTTTTGCTATACAGAGGTTAAATGTAATATTATGTAATGGACATATAGCCCTACGTGGCTTAAATTAAATATATTTTCATTCAGTCTCTAGTTATTATTCTGCTGTAACACCCTAAACACGGCATAGTAGCTGATAAAGCATCGGACCTCACAATGTTTTGCTAGTGGCTGTGCCGAAATTCGTGTAATTATCTTAGGGTGATGACAGTGCTACTATCACTACCCTAGGCTAATTATACGGGTCGCTACATATATACATACATTATGCTATAAAAAGTGGACTTTGAAGAATTTTTTACATGAAACTTACTTTGGAGTATCTTATAATCATTATTAGAGTATGCTCATGTTTGTTTAAGTGTTATACAAGAAGTGGAAGTATGTACATCAAAATATTGCAAAAAAAAAATCATATACCTTGAATCGTGAACCATCTGCAGTACAGTGTACGTAAAGTACAAAGTTTATAGTTAGAAGCAGGAGACCCAAGCCCTTAATATTAATAATTTAATCTAAAAACTTGAGATCTAACAGTCTAACTGCACAAAAAAAAGGGTCTATCGATCTTGAGCACCCATTTCCGCATTTTCTTTTGGTTCTCATGTATGAGACATGGAGGGCAGTACCAATTTCCACTTCCAGTTAATCTGTTCACACTAGGCATGGTAGGTTGATAATTTAGATGCTAATGTTTAATCAACAAGACACTGGCAGACTTCTCATTCATTCCAGCCTGCAGGATTACATCAATTGTTTTAATAGATCAAAGGCAGATAGAAGACATGAAGCACTTACAGTGTAAAATTATAGTAGACCATTGGGGCAGAAAGTAAGAACATTGCCCAATGCCCAGATATGAGGAACAATGCACTTAGGAGTGCTTGTAATACAAATTCTGGCATAACCACTTTATTTATTCGAGAAGATGAATCAAATGGGTTGATATAGTCAAACTCCAGATCTGCCAAGCACATGAGCTGCAAGGAAAATGGTAGAACTAAATCATCAGAAATAATTTTTGGCTAAATTTGCTTTTTGGTTAAAACATGAGAAAAAAAAACCATGGAAATTCCTCCTGAAGCTAAAATGAGCAAGGATGAATTATCCAGTTCACGCAAAATAAAATCAGTCCAATTAAACATTTAAGAAAGAACATTAGGAAATTTGAAATGCCAAAAGAACTCTACAAGTAAAATTAATGCATATACACCAAGAATTTTTCCTTTCCCCTGCAAAAGCGTTAAAAACTAATTTGACAATCAAAGCATAAGAGTATATTTGAAAAATGTTTCATCTTCCAAGAATGGTGCATCTAAGCAAGCACTAAAGAATTAGGGAAGGTGCAGCTAGAACCAACAGATTTCTAGAAAACACAAAATAAAGTTGGGAAAGGTTATGACAAGCTTGATACTTCATCCAATCTAAGGATAAAGTTCAGGAACCATTAACCAACATTTAAGCAATGAATATTCGTGCAAAACAAACTGCAAAAATATTCTAGCCTTCCACTATGGAGCTCAGTTTGTTGCATTATAGACTAACAAATAGAAAATAAGGAGGATTTCGTATAGCATTGCATCTCATAGCTCTACCCATTACCCAATAGCAATGAGTGTTTTTATACTAATAGCAATAAGAGTTTGATCGAACATTTGGTAAATAAATAGCAACACAACAGAACATTCCATAACTTACAAAGATTGAAGTTTTAACTGAACACACTCTGCACAAAATATTTAACAGGGCATCTAAGGTGTCTATGAACAAAAAAAGGAGGAAAAAAAGCTACTACTCTATGAAGAAATTGTAGGGCAAGTCATGTATATATGAACTGAAACTAACTACCACAACAACAAGGCAAGAAAAGGGCCGAATGTGACTTTGGAGTAAAATTCCATCAAAGGCCGCAACTTTACAACGTAACCAACGCAAAAACCGGAAAAAGAATTGGACATCTCGATACAGATATCGCACATTAACCAGTACCAACACTAGAACGCAACATTTCAAGCAACCGATTCCTTAACCCTTTTCCACTGGCCAAATAGACGCTCCAAAACTCACAAATTTGGAATTACGAGCCGCTCTAAACCCTGAATTATTGCAAAATTCGACTCAAACGACACACAAATTTGCAACCCTCTCCTCACAAAGAGTCGCCTAAATTTCGTAGGAAAGAAGACCAGGGCAAGATCGCATCGAGAGCCAGGCGCGGCTGGAGGGCCCGAGCAGATCACGAGCGGCGATGCGGGGGGCGGGCGCGGCGGCGCTCACCTGGTAGATGACGAGCACGATGAGCGCGACGACGAGGAAGAACGCGGTGAGCCACACGAACACCATCTCCCCGACGTGCGCAGCTCTCTCGCTAGGGGGGGGGCGTCGCCGGAACCCTAACCGAACACCGTGGCGCCGCCGGCGAGGTGGTCGGTGCTTTTTATGCGAGGAAAATGGGATGGAAAGCGTGGCCTCCTCCTCTGTGAGACTAGTGTCTGTGAAGGTGGTGTAGTGTAGCTGACCGTCCGAGAAGAGACTCTGACATGTGGGTCCTGGCATCAGAAATAGATTTTTTTTTGCCCTTTTCCAACGCTTTCCTTTTTGTTTCTTGTGAGGTTTTCCCATGCTTTCGGTTTGTGTTCTTGGTTTTTCCTACATTTCTTACTTTTTTTATCAAGTCCTTCGTGCAACCAGTGGTGACCCACCTAGGGTTAAGGGGATCTAAGGCATACCTGACTCCTAACGAGCAGACAGGTGGCCAATCGAGGGCAGAGCAAAAAGGCGGCCGACCAAGGGCAGAAAGGGTGGCGGTGCGACGAGGCTGAAAGCGGATGATCATCCCCTAAGATTTGGATCTAGATCCGCCACTGCATACAACTAAAGACCAAAAACATCTGACTACATGATGTTATGTTGCCTCTTGTAAATTTTAGCATTACAACCTTTTGCGCGGTGACTATGATAAAAATATATGTTTGTATTGTCATTATAGGGTGATATTTAGGAGGTGCTTCTAAGCATTTCTGAAAGTTACACAAATATTAAAGTATGAATGAATGATAAATAGTTGTTTACCTTTTCGATTGTTTTAAAATTTATACTAACTCCAAACGAAAGAAACATTTTAATTGAACATGGAATCCGATACTTACATTTCTAATACTCCTATTTGTGGTTGCGCTATGATGTGTTCAGCTCTCGCAAGAATACAAGATCACAATAGGTACATCAAGTTAGAGCTGAGAGTAGCACCATATTAATCATGCAATCATTTATTTACATTTTCTATCTATTTGAATGCAAAATAGTAAGTACTTGCACATAAAAATACCCTAAATTTAGAAATTTTGACATTATTTCACTTAATTTTTGAATTCTAATATTTCAATTTGGTAACAATCAATATATACTACTCCTTCAAAACTCCTGATCCTACCCCTCACCTTTTCGGCTTCAGCACACACCCAATTCCAGATTCATAGATAAATTGAGTATGTTCTGCCTCAAATAGCGAGCTTCGCCTCTAATCCACATTACCATCTTATACCGCGGAGAATACCGGTGAGTAAACACCAATGCTAGTTTGGTCTTATCAATACTAAGGGCCTGTTTGGTAGAGCTCAGGATCCCAAATTTCTCCCGAGATCTGAAACTTGTAGGCTAAAATAAAGTAAATTAAGTTTATATTTTTGGCCTAAAATATAAACAAAATGATCCATCTAAACATTCTTAATGTACTCACAGCTCCAAATTTCACGGATCTGTGAGTAGAAAACCCAGCTCCACCAGATCCACGGATCTGGTGGAGCTGGAGCCGTACCAAACAGGGCTTAAAGATCCATTGATGCAGACCAGACTAGCACCATCGTAGCCCTTACTGTTACACCGAAACCTTGACCTCTTATGCTTTGGCCTCTGCTTCTGAAGGCTTCGCCCTTTACCTAGTGACGACTCAATCGTCGGATGATCCAGGCCTCCAATGTCGGCTCCTTGCACTTGCGCAATCAACTTCTTAGATATCCATCATAGATCCAAAGAACATTACTCTAAATTTATAGAGTAGTCTTTTTATGAAGAAATTATTATCCTATCTTTTTCTGTATTAACTAAAATCTTATATAGTAAATATTATAGATAGTTGACATCGTATATACTCCATATATTATATCCGAAGGTTTCCGGCGTAGACTTGCGACCACGTCAATTCCGAGCCGACGTGCTCGCTCCGCACACGGCCACGTCACCCGTTTTTGTGCGCATTTTAATACGGCTTAACTAAATAATCCCCGTGCCGTGCTCAACGCAAACGCCCCGCGGCCGGCCAAATCCGCCATTAGAATCGGCGAGGGAAGGAAGGAAGCGAGAGGAAAATTGGGAGATGGTGACCGCTTTCTTCCTCTTCTGCGGATGCGTGGACCAGGCGAGCGTCGCGGTGGTCGAGAAGTGGGGCCGCTTCCTCCGCCTCGCCGAGCCGGGCCTTCACTTCTTCAATCCCTTCTCCGGCGAGTGCGTCGCCGGCACCCTCTCCACCCGCGTCCAGTCCCTCGACGTCCGCGTCGAGACCAAGACCAAGGTTTCTTCCGCCCCCCTCTTGATCACGCTATTTTTGCACCCCTATCTGTGTTTGATTCACTACGAGGGTTCAATCCCGGCGGCAGTCCTACCCAGATGATAGACAACTTCGTAATTCCGGGCACCTGAGCTCGGTGAGGAATTTGCCCCACCGTGTTCGATCGGTTCTTCCGGTGCTAGATTAATAGCTAATTGTTAGAACCATACGGGATTGCATCATGTGGGGATGCTGGTTATGGTTGTTAAACTTTCCATAACGCTGTAAATGTTCTTTCTTTGAATTGACCGCGGCCTATACTTCCACAAACTTTGCTGTGGAAAAGAATTAACTGTGGGTTACTGGGAGAACAATGGTAGCAGTCTTGAAGGATGTAAGTTGATCGGCGTTATTTGGGCTGCCCGATGTGTTTTTTTCGTCACAGTGGGTTAGGTGTGGATTAAACATTTTTTTATCGGTTATGTCTGATGTGAGATGCTTTGACCTAATGGCCATAAAACCCTATCAATCATTTTATTGTGCTAGTTCCTATTTCAGTCTCCTGCAAGAGTTCAAGCCTTAGATTGTGGAGAACTCCACAATTCCCACCTAAGCTCAAAAAGGAAATTGTTTCAATTTGTCCAATCAGTTTCTGCTTCATGCTGGATGCTAGTTATGGTTACTAAGTCTTAGTAGCAGTGAAAAGATCTGTGCTTTGATTGCGGCCTATACTTTCATGAAATTTATTGCAAAAGGAAGGGTATTGCTTTGTGTGGCCTGCGGAATGGTGATAGTAGAATGGTAACTTGAGAAGTTAGGTTCCAGTGCCATAATGGAAGAAAATTAGGTTGGTGTTGAACTGTTGTGGAGATGATGTCGTCGTGTCATTGCTTGTGATGTCTTCACCAGGATTTTACTTAACAATGTGAAAGGTATCGTGCCAGTGGTTCTATCATTTAGATAGAGAGTGATCTTTCCTTCTTGTCGATGAAAGATATGACGTTGGGAAGGGAAAGGGACTAGAAACGTTATTATTTGGGCAGCGAACTGGGGGCTTTTCTGTAGTCTTGGGTTAGCAGTGGAGTAAACCTTTTCTTGCTTCTGATGGGAGATGCTTTGGCAGCATGGCCATAACAACCCTATTAATCACACATTCTAACCATGTGATGAGCCAGCTATAGTGCTTATGAATGAAGTGAAATGGTTGCCAGTGAAGGACCATTTTCCTTACTGCTATTGCTTGCTTATTTCTAGTAACAGTTGATGATCTCTTTTTTTCCTTGAAGGATAATGTCTTTGTTCAGCTGATCTGCACAATCCAATATCGAGTTGTTAAGGAACATGCTGATGATGCATTTTATGAGTTGCAGAATCCCCAACAGCAAATTCAGTCCTATGTCTTTGACGGTAAATTAGTAATACTGAAATATGTTGTTTATATACTGTTTCTCTAAAGTCTAAGTGGGTCCTTTTCTGAAAATTAGTTGTTCGAGCCCTAGTTCCAAGAATAAATCTTGACGATCTTTTTGAGCAAAAGAATGATGTGGCGAAAGCTGTACTTGAGGAGCTTGAAAAGGTAACCCATAGGCCTGTTTTTACTGGGAGTCTGGGATTAACTCAAATTCATTATTTTGCATGCATATAACTCCAGTGATACATCTGATCGTTATTATTTTTTTCTTATTTACATGTATTGCTTACTGGCATGGTGCATCATTTCATGAAGTTTAAGAGATTCTGCCAGGATTCTATTTTTAGTCAGTAATCTGTTTTTGAGACCGCTGCAGCATACTTTTGGGCTTATGCGTATGCTTACAGTTGGGCTTTTGGTTTGCATCCTAAACATGCTATTTTGTTGCCCAAGGTTCTTATTATTTTTTCAATATGGGTTTAACATGTCTATTTTTTAAAAAGGATAGTTCCAGACTACTATTTGGTGGAACCTGGGTGTATCACAAGGAAATTTGACAATGTATTGTATGGTACAATGAATCTTGTTCAGAAAACTAATGCTTACCAAAATTATAACACTGTGTTTGTTTCTTCCTCAGATGATTGATATTATCATATTATGTTTCTGATAAAATCTTGTCTGGTTTGATACAATGCTATCTATTGCTTACCCTTAGTTTTATGGCTTATGTCTAGTACTCTAGTTTGGTTCCCAAAACATATTTCCTTTGCATTTTTGGTAATTTTAAGTAGTTCTTATTTATACCATCTCTTGATAAAGTAATCCAATGTTCTGTACATCTTCTTTTCTTGGATGTCTGCTGCATACTGCTGTTTTCTGTCTTGCCTGGCAATTGGATTAATCCTAGCTGTTGTTCAGGTGATGGCAGATTATGGCTACAGCATTGAGCACATTCTCATGGTTGATATCATCCCTGATGCTGCTGTGCGCCGAGCAATGAATGACATAAATGCAGGTATTTTGCTGCTTTGTACGTATGTATAGTACTGTTTTCAGGTTATACAGCCCGGGTAATGTTTATTTAACGATGTAGCGATTTCCTCAAGTCAAAATATACTTCTTTCAGGTTATACAGCTTGAGTATTGTTTATTTGACAGTCTAGCGCTTTCTTCAAGTTGAAATCTGTTACAATTCTTATATTGGTCTGACACTTTTCATCTTTCTACTCACCTTTGATTTTTTGGTTTTCTTGTAATGTTTGGAATAGCATTGTCTGGTACCAATTAACCATTTGTGTTATTTACATGTGTGCTCACTTAACTTGTCAACTCCTGTCACAGCCCAAAGGCTTCAGCTTGCAAGTGTCTACAAAGGAGAAGCAGAGAAGATTCTTTTGGTGAAGAAAGCTGAAGCAGAAGCAGAGGCGAAATACCTTTCTGGTGTGGGCATTGCCAAACAGCGGCAGGCGATAACTGATGGCCTCAGAGAAAACATCCTGAACTTCTCACACACAGTTTCCGGCACCACCGCGAAAGAAGTCATGGATCTGATCATGGTCACGCAGTACTTCGACACCATCAAGGAACTCGGGGATGGCTCCAAGAACACCACCGTGTTCATACCTCACGGCCCAGGCCACGTGAAGGATATCAGCGAGCAAATCCGGAACGGTGTGATGGAAGCATCAAGCAGCAACGTGTAAATTGCTGTTCTTTCCAGTATACGGTTCGAGACATTTCAGAGTGAAAAGGGCGTGTGTTCATATTAGATTATTAGGGCATGTTTGTTTTTACTTTAGGGCTGTTTACTTTAGGTTTGGTAGAGCTCCAGATTCCAGCTTCTCCTGAAATCTGAAACTTGTAGGCTAAAATAAAGTGAATTAAGTTTATATTTTTGTCTAAAATGTAAACAAGATGATCTATCTAAACACTCTTAATGTACTCACAACTTCAGCTTCACGAATCTGGTGAAACTAGAATTTTCAGCTTCACCAGATTCACGAATCTAGAGAAGCTAAATCCCTGTCAAACACACCCACTACACCATGACACAATTTCGACAACAGCCTATCTGTCGGCAAAGACCATATATAGCGACGTATTATCTGTCGGCAAAAGTTTTCCGAGTGGTAGAAGTCCCGCTGGCAAAAACATTTACCGACAGATATATTTTTTTGCCGATGATGATCCGACATTATTATAGTACATTTACCGGCAGATATATCTTTTCCGACAGATATACTTTTGCCGGATGATCGCCTGCTAAGTAACTTTGCCGACAGATAGTTTGTTGGTGGTTACTGATTATTTTCGACAGCCATCTGACGGTAATATTGTGTCATGGTGTAGTGACCCTTAGATTCTCTAAAAGCTGATTCTGGGTTGTGGTTGTAGAGAAGCTGATTCTGTATAGGCTGGAATCCAAAAGCATATATGAAGTGAATTGTGGATTCTAGTGTATATGGGTGGGTTGGATTGTGAGAATCGATTTCTAGAATCAGGTTGTTTATTTTTAATTCTGCTTTTGGGACTAGAATCTATAATCAAAAGCAAAAACAAACACGCGCTTAGACTAGTAGTAAACAATAATATTGGTGCTAGGACTCGGTTGCACATCCGTGGAGCTGTATGCGTTCATAAAAGAATGATGAATTTTGATATATATAGTCATATCATGTTGAGTTCGTAGGCACGGCACAACATGTGCTAAAAAAGTTTTAGTCGATCTTACTTCAGTTGGGATGTGATGGATGTATATGTACGTGTTTTGACAGCAGAATACAGATTAACTAAAATATAATTCACTATTTTTTCCCCTGAAGGGTAATTCAGGTCATGTAGTTTTGTACGCCTGATGCTAGCTGAAGCACAGAAAAGACCGAACACACTGCAAGCATAGGGTGAGAGAAGTTCATTATAGCATCATGAACTATGAAATCAGATGTTTAACCCTTTGAACTTTCCAGTCCGGCTCAAATAACGGCATGATCTGATTTCAGAGGATTTATTATATAAGATTACACTGTCCAAGTTAGATCTCTAGCTCCCACTATCTCTATTTTAATTTTGGAAGAGAAGGTCATGTAAGCTCTATCTGTTGTTTCTCTAAACTTGCTCAACATGTTATCTTGTGTCACAAAACTGCTCACTTATCATGCCATACAGATAATACCGCTATGTGAAACCAAATCAGGGTGTTATTTGAACCGGATTGTAAAGTTTAGGATTTCATAGTTCGAGATGACATGTGAATTTTCAATCAAAGTTTAGAGCGTTATACGCACTTCTTCCGATCCAGAATAAAGCACTGCAACTACAAGTATGGGATTAGAGTTGAGAACAAAACATTGCAGTTGCGGGCTTTCGCTTCAGTGTAGACTGGAAGTCCATAAATTAATGCTTAAGAGCAGTGCTTTAATATTTATGTAACTATAAAAGAAAAAAGTACAAAAACATCTCCCTTTGCTCAATCGTCTGTACGTGCATGCAACGGCAAGAAATCCTCCCCAGCGAGAGAGAGAGACGGAGAGTCCCATATCGTGTGTGCCCATGGCCTCTCCTTGCCTTCCTCTCCACCCCGCGGGGATCGTGACCCGGTTCATCCTACGGGCCCCACGCTTAAGTTTAATCATGGTCCAATTTTTTTATGGTAGCTTATGCATGCTCTCAAGACTCTTATAAAAAAGTTTCAAATATTTCAACATAATTTATTATCTCAATTAAATCAGTGGATTTGCTCTGAATGCATTAGTACCATTGTCAGAATTTTAAAAATTGTACAAGTTTGATCATGATCCAAATTTTTTATGGTATCTTAGGCATGCTCTGACTACCCTTATCAAAAATTTTCTAACATTATTTGACAGCTCAATTAAATCAGCAACAAAATTACCTCAATCGATGAAAAGACCTAAATGTAATTATGCATTTTTAGGGGCTTTTATGGAGGGAGGACACGTAGGGGTCTCCTTGGCCAGTAACTCTATGGAGTATAATAAAGGTAGTATATAAAATGTGTACACACACACACACACACATATATATATATATATATATATATATATAAATATATTGATACCTCTTTAAGCTAAGAGCACATGACATTATCTTCTAGCACACAAACAACTTTGCATTTTTTAGAGTATACACTTGTATATTTAGGTTTTTATCACATGACATTATCTTCAAGTTTTGCATTTTTTCAAAAGCTAAAAAAACTAAAGGATAAACAAATAAATAGTTTTTTAATTGGTTTTTTCAAAAAACCATAAGCCTCCTTATAACTAGAAACCAAAAACAACTACAGTGGTGTTTTTTCTACTTATTGAGGGTTGATTTTAGACTAATGCCACTGAAATTAGGATAAAATTATCCCTCTTATCATAAATAAAAATAAATTGCTTTTAAGATACTCAAGCTAAAAAGACTAGCTTTTAAACTGCAAGCCAAAAGAACTGCATATATAAACAAACATAGCCAAAATGTGTAAAGTGCAAAAGGAGGTGCAAGATGGCTTACTCGTCCAAGATGTCCAACTTTCTAGAGGAGGTGCAAAAGGCTTGGTAGATGCCAGTGCAAACAAGAGTCCCCCTGTGCAGGCTACACATGAAACAAGCCGCAACAACTAAGGCTCTCACGGTGTGGGACCATCGCCAGAACCTAAGGTTGCAGTTCGCCATAGCTAGTGAAATTATCTGGCAACTGGATAAGGCGCAAGAGGACAGACAGATTTCAGAGGATGAGAGAATTTTGTGAAGCAAGCTAGAAAACAAAATACTTGGACTGGCTACTGTTGAAAGGATATGCATGCGACAACGCCACGCATGGCCTTTTATCAAAGAGGGTGATGTGAATATAAAGTTTTTCCACTTAAAGATCAACGCACACAAGAGGAAAAATCACATCTAGTCGCTTCTATAAGATGCAGTGGCAGTCCACTCATAGGTTGACAAATACAATTAAATCTTCCAATACTTCCAACATCAGTTGGGAATAAAACAACAAAGGGATCATACTCTAAGTTGGGATAATTTAGGTCTACAACCACATGACTTAAGCATCCTCGAGGAACCATTTCAGGAGGAAGAGCTCGAGCCATCCGATGTATGCTGTTGGAGAAAGCTCTGGGAACGGATGGATACACAGGATTGTTTTATAAACAATGCTGGCACATCATCAAGGATAACCTTTTGGCAGAGATAAATTGCATGTTGAAAGGACAGGGATGTCGCCTAGAGGGGGGGTGAATAGACGTTTATAAAATTAAATCTTAATTCGCAGCGAAAAAGAATCGGACTACCTAACTTTGAATATCGGACTATCCGTTAATATCGGACTATCCGATATGCACAATCGGACTATCCGATCAAAGCGAGAGCAATCAGGTTTATCACAAGTTAAAGCTAGACTAGGGTAAGCAACAAATGAGTAGAAGGCTAGCTATAACAATTACTTCAAGGTAAATTTAATTAAAGCAACAAGAAAAGACCAAACCAAAGATTTGATGCACGATTGGTTTTTCCCGAAGTTCGGATCCTTAAGGGGATCCTACGTCTCCGTTGAGGCGGCTCGGTCACACTTGAGTCGGGGTCTCTTTCAACCCTCTTACTCCCGGTGTTGCACAAATGCACTCGCCGGTTTCAACTCCTTTGACGCTTGAGCCGGGGTCTCTTTCAACCCTCTTCCTCCCGGTGTTGCACAAATGCACTCCCCGGTCTTCACTTCTTTAATTCCTTCCCTTGCGGAGGCGGAATCCGGCCTTCACAAACTTCCTACGGCCAACCACACACAACGCTCCGGTGGCTCGTAGGCGACCTCCTAGCCGTCTAGGAGTCCTCGACCTCCAAGAGTAACAAATGCTCACGAAGAACAAGCTTGGAGATGAAATCAAGTGCTCAACAACTCAAATCCACTCAATCTAACACCTCACTCCTCAAACTCTTCCCTACCCTTCTCACAAAGGGGATCACTTAGATCTAAGGGTAAAGTGGTGTTTAGGGGGCTCAAGAACAAGAGGAGAACACCTCAAAGCTGCAAGATAACGACCACCTCTTAAATAGGAAGGAGGGGGCTTTAAATAGAGGCTCCAAAAAACTAGCCGTTATGCCCTGGTCAGACACATATCGGACTATCTGATATTGAACATCGGACTATCTGATGTGTGTAAAACTCCAGATCGACTCCACTCGAAATTCAAATTCTTTTGAATAAAAAGCACGATCGGACTTTCCGATATGGAACATCTGACCGTCCGATGTGTAAATTTCAGATTTCAAGAGAACATCGGACTGTCTGATATCAAACATCGGACTATCCGATATTTCCAGAGAGTACCCATTTTCAAAGATGTTTCAGAAATTTTCTAAGTCAACATCGGACTATCCGATGTCAACATCGGACTATCCGATAGGCACTGAGCAGCTCGACCAAAACGAGCATAACTTTTGACTCCGGACTCCGATTTCAGAGAACTTGGACTTTATTGAAAACTAAGAACAAGGGCTACACAACTAATAAGGTCTCACTACCCAAATCTCAAAGGATAAATTCAGATTTCACAAAGAATCCAAGGAGACCTACATCTTTCACTTTCCGGCACCACCAACACCACCCTCTCTCTAAATTTCACAATGATGGATCACTTGAGCACTTGACACATCTAAAAGTCATTCGACTTCGCATCCCTCTTAATAGTACGGCAATCCTTAGACTCAAATTAAATCAAAGATAATACAAGTCTAGAGATAGTCACTTGCCGTCTTCTTTTTCAATGCCGATGCATGAGGACCTTCACCAAATGATTGATGACATCTTCGTCTTGTCCAACTTGACTCGATTCACCTCATGAGACTCTCGTCCTATCAACCTTGACTTGATCATCCTCTCCGACGATCTCCACGCCAAGTCGATCTTGACTTAGTCCTCAACTCTTGGTGACACCGCCGTCTTGTTGACCTCGGCTAAACGATCACCCTCTAAGATATCTTGGTCATCATACACACACGGGACCTAATTCTTTCCAAACCACTCATGAAAGATATTAGTCCCAAAGGCTCAATAGATATGAATGAACTGATATTTGAGAGCAATTGATTACCACAAGTGTTTCATATAAAGAAGCACAATATAAATGGAAACACTTGACATAAGAAATGTTCTCTACTAAGTGCATCATGATGAATATGTAATTGATCTATATGCACTAGAGAGATAATTGCCGATATGATGAATTAATTAAATCATGGCAAGGATCACAATCTTTACTTAAATGAAGCACATGATATAATATACACGAATTGTACATGTGCAACTAATATTTGGAATAAGAGTAAATATGTGATCCAACATTAGATTAAACTTCACTAGGAGAGGTGCATGAGAAGATACACAACTAAGACATGCATGCACCAAGTCAATCTATAGCAATGTGAAGTTTAACTCTAGTTAATACATGCATACTAAAAGCAAAGCACATAATGAACTCAAATGAATACATATGCACAAATAAATATGACTTGAACCAATGTGCATATATATAATCAACATGTTACTTGGAGTTCACTATGCATTTGCACAAGAGGAATGCAATAACAAATATAGAAGGGATACCGAGATTGCATACCTTATCTTTGCTTACCTATCCCACTTGATTTTCCTCTAAATAGATGAGACTAATACTCAATCTTGGCAATAAATATGTTAGTCTCATAGCAATATAATCATATTAGAGGTTTGTCATTTGTTAAGCAATAAGTTAAGTATTTACACAATTATATAGATCGTCACTATATGCATTTGTCATTAATCACCAAAATAACATAAGTGCCTAGATGCACTTTCACATGTACCTTCTTAGAGGACAAAACCTACACGTCCTCAATTCCGCCCATGTACTTCTCTTGCCCAAGAAACAGGAAGCATCGACAATTTTAGATTACAGGGCGATAAACCTGATCCACAGCTTTGGGAAGATTTCCTCCAAATTATTGGTGAATAGGCTATCACCTTTTCTTCAGGACATAGTATCCCCCGACCAAAGTGCCTTCATTAGGCGAAGATCGTACACGACAATTTCTTGTTTACCAAGAACCTCATGAATGAATTGCACAGGACAAAAAACTCCAACTCTGTTTATCAAGTTGGATATAGCAAAAGCATTTGATTCCATCAATTAGGAATACCTTCTAGAACTCCTTGAGCACGTCGGTTTTGGGCTGCGATGGAGAAATTGGATTTCAATACTACTTGCGTCATCCTCTTCCAAAATCCTATTGAATGGGAGTCTAGGGTAGCCAATTAGACACTCCAGAGGGCTCCCGATTGGGAGTTCCTGTATCTCCCATGCTTTTCATTTTGTCTATTGACCCGCTACAGGTGCTAAATACAGAGGTGGCTACGTAGAAACTCATCAAATCGATTCTCTGTTGGTCAACAAAATTTCTGATCTCAATGTATGCAAATGATACAACCATCTTCGCCAAGCCAGACAGGGAGGAACTTCGAGCAATTCGAATGATCCTAACGGTGTTTACGGGAGCGACAGAATTACAAACAAACTTCCAAAAGATCGAGGTCTATGCAATTAGATGTCAGGGCTTAGACCTCATAGACATCTTACAGAAATTTTTGACCCTTACCAAATCATTTCCCTGTAGGTACCTAGGACTCCCACTGCGAACAACCAAACTAAAAAGGGTTGACATACAGCCAATCATCGACAAGGTTGGAACAAGATTGGCAGGATAAAAAAGAGAAGCTCCTTTCGAGGGCTACTAGTCTAACTTTAGTGAACTCAATGCTCACTTCACTCACAATTTATTTTCTCATAGTGTTCTGGATGAACAAATGGGCATAAAAAAGGTGGATGGTTAAGACGAAACTTTATCTGGCAGGTAGGTAGGATGGGGGTGGGGGCCATTGCCTAGTAAATTAGAAAAAAGTACGCAGGTCAAAAGAACAAGGTGTCTTGGGGGTTAAGGACCTTGGTACGCTAGGAAGGGCCCTAAGGCTCCGATGGCTTTGGTATGCTTGGAAAGACAGACAAAGTGCATGGATTGGCATGGAGGTGCCTTGTGATGCAACGGACAGGAGTCTCTTCGAATCAAGCACTAGGGTCATTATAGGAGATGGCATGATAGCCAAGTTCTAGACAACCAGGTGGATTAACGGCAACTCGCCAAGTGAATTGGTACCTAATTGCTTCACGCTTGTTAGAAGTAAAAACACAACAGTCCAACATGAGCTTACAAATAGAAATTGGATCAAACAGTTGCAAAGAATAAGCACGCCTGAAAAGTTACAGGAATACGTTGCCCTATGGCGGGCCATTTAGCAGATCAACTTACAGCCACATGTACGTGACGACATTATATGGAAGTGGACAACCCATGGAGAATACTCAGCGAAAACGGCTTACAATTTACAGTTCTATGGTTCTATGCTAGAACAAGACTACAATGTCATCTGGTGAGCTAGCATAGAAAACAATTGCAAATTCTTCACGTGAATACTTATTGACGAATGCTTACTGACAAGTGACAGGCTAGCGATTGGCCGTGTTGCACTTCATGCTCTCTATGCGGATCTAAGTCTGAATCAGCTGACCATGTCTTCCTTTCATGCTCTTTTGCAAGACAGATTTGGGGCAAGGTGTTCCATTGGTTAAACATAGCAATCTTCTTTTATATGGACACCAACGGAGTTACCATGTCCCAGTGGTGATGGAACATCCATCTTAACACGCTGAATCAATGGAGAACGGAAATCGATGGGGCTCTCATCTACGCGTTCTAGAACCTATGGAAGGAGAGGAGCATGAGAATTTTTTCGAATACCTACTGGATAGTACAATCAGTTTTTAACCTAATTACCCAGGATGTCTCACAACGCAGGAGAGAACTCTCTTTCCAAACCGTCGACTAGTTTGGAAACATTAGATGTAAAGTAGTGACGATCAGACGGCTGGGCCGAAAAAATGCCAGATATATTGTGAAGACAGCCCAAAACCGTGCCACATCTACTGAAGCATTCTGCTCGGGCTTTATTGGCCCAGAGCCCAGTAAACAAAGCTGGCCGAATTTACTCTGTGCCCAGTGAAAAAACCCATCCGACCCGGTAGGAGCGAGCCGGGCCGGGTCTACTCTGGAGGGTTCTCGGACCTCCGGCATCCCGAACGTTCGTGAGAGGGGGATTTCCAGGGACCACGAGCCTCCTCCTTCCTCCTCCCGACTCCCTCCCTCCTTCGTTTGTTCCCAATTCTCCAGTCCCAGCCCCAGCCAGATAAAGGCCAAAATCCTCCTCCTCCTCCTCCTCCTCCGTGCGATTCGGGACATCCAGGTAAAGGTGCCGAGATTGAATTCCTTTCTTGGAACCGCCAGAGCGTTGCTGGCCGATCGTGGAACTCGTCGTGCGTTTCGGTTGGTTCTTGCTTGCTGATTAGTTCGTCTAGCGCCTCGATTGACGCTGCTGTTGATCTCTTCTTTTGGGGGGTGAGAAGGGAATGTCCTGCGTTTGTATCATTCTTGTGCATGGGAAAGGGGGAAAGCTGGATGTTTCCCGATGGGCGATGGCCCAAATCGATTTCTTGATTGTGCTTATAGTTATAGGGTTTTTTTTAATAATGTTTTTGTGTAGTACATGTGTTTGGCGAGCAAGGTACTCTCTCAAAACGTAATTCGGTAGCATGAGTCGGTGGAAGGAATAACTGGATTTGCCCTTGTGCGAAATCTCATGTTTTCGTATGGCTGGAAGGAGACATGATTGCCTAATTACTGTGTTGTTGTTACTATTTGAACTGTATTCGTCTATTCAAAGTTACCAATTGCCTGAATCTTGAAGCTTGCAGACCCTACTCGATTACTGGAAAATGGAGAGGGGGCAGAATGGAAGGGATGACTTCTTTGGTGCGAGGGACCCGTTTGCTGGATTTGGCGGCTTTGGTCGCCAGGGGAGCCTGATTTCTAGCTTCTTTGGAGGGAGGGATCCTTTTGATGATCCATTCTTTACTCAGCCATTTGGGAGCAGGATGGGTGGCCCTAGCATGTTCGGGCCAAGTTTTTTCGGGCCGATGAGAGGGCCGTTTGGAGACATGGGGAGTGATGGATTCCTTGAGCAAGCTCCTCCTCCTACAAGTAGCGGCAGGAGGCCTATTATTACAGAGCTTGATGAGGGGGAAGGAGAGAATGCAGAGCGTACTAACGATCAACCAAACCACGAGTCATATGTTCAGGAGCCAGATGAAGGAATTGGTGGTAGGAGCCAGGGTTGGATCAGTTTCCTTGTCTAGTTTCCTGAGACGCCATATGGATTGGATGTAAAAAATCGAATGTTTTGTTTTTTTTTTCTTTACAGGGATGCAAAGGGGCCAAATTCAGCAGAGAAGGGATTTCAATAGGGCATATGGAGGGCAGCCGCAAGCTCGTACGTTCACATACCAGAGCTCTTCTGTGACTTGTGGCGGTATTAATGGAGCTTACTACACCTCTTCAAAGACACGAAGGACTGACAGTGATGGAGTAAGCAAGTTACAAATGTATCTATTAATGGTCCCTCATTTTTGGGTACTTGGAAGTGACAATAATTATGTTTCTTGCAGATTACTGTTGAAGAAAGCAAGGAAGCAGATACAACGACTAGAGAGGCCACTCATAGAATCTCCCGAGGAATTCATGACAAGGTAGACAACCCTTGCTATGTTCAAGGACCTACTCGACAATAAAAAAATTCAAAATCATATTGAGTAGATTTGTGCACACCAAATTGTGTAGCAGTCTATCATACACTTTCATCATGAGGTTATAATGGAACCAGTCAACCAGAGACGATAACATCTAATACGTCATCTAAACTAAGTTCATACCTAGTGCTATTTGGGTCTATAACTAATTTGGTTTTTAACAAAAATTTTTAGGGACATTCACTAACAAGGAAGCTGAATTCAGATGGGAAGGTGGACACTACACAGATATTGCACAACCTTAATGAAGGTTTGTTTGATGTTTCTATCTTTGCTTGTGGTTCCTTCAGTGCATTTTTTGATAAATTTTTCACACAAATATTATATATAGATGAACTAGCTGGGTTTGAGGAATCATGGAAAGGGAATGCGGGGCATCACTTGCCTGGTCAAAATGCTGGTACATCTAATAATGATAATTCTGGTAAGCATTGTTTCGTATTCGTGAGAACTTCTATAAATGACTTGGTGAACTAGAGGTACTGCCTATTTTTTAAGATAAATACCTACTTTTGTGAGCATTGCTTACCATGGGAGAGAATTTGTTCTTGCATTGAAGTCCTAAGGTGGGTTGTTTGCTGTTATACTACATTGGATCTCTGTCTGAATTAAAGCTTTGTTCCGAAATGTTTCTTGTTTCCATCCTGTTCTTCGTAAGGCCCAATGCAAAATTGTTGTTTGCACTTCTCTAGTCGATTGTGTGAATTCGTTGATGGTACAACAGAGTCAAAACTCAAAACATAGATGAATGACAAAAGAGGGGAAAAAGAAACCATAAATATGCGGTAGAGAGGGAGGCTTGTATCATGTCAAAAAAAAAAGAGGCTGTATTCCTCTCATCCTATGTGAATGCCTTCTCAGTGGGACACCACTTCTAATATCTGGGTAAATAGTGTAGATATTGACTGCTCGAATTACAGTTGTGCAAATGGAAAATCTGAAGTATCTCCAGAACTAGTTTAGCAAATGATAACATGATCCATGGAAAATGAACAGTGCAAAGAAAAACTTGTACGCATCACCTTAAGCATTTCTACGGAAGTGGTTGGATCCTGAAGTACTTTGTTATATTTAACTGTTTTCCCACAGTTGTCGAAAGACTGCAGTTCATGCTCCAATTTTCTCTAGTGTCTAACCGGTTCACAAGTTTGAATGTTTGATGAAGTGGCTAATGACATTCTTACGCTTGATATATCCTTGCTTCCTGCTACACTTATTCTAGGCGCTTAGAAGTTATTAGTTCCAGAGGTTCCGTCTGTTTGGGACAAAATTTCAGCATACATTTGCAGATAACCGAAGTGCATTCTAATTTTGTATTTGAATTCATATTGTAGATCGGCTTTTGTTATTAGTTTGCTGGGATTCTTCCTTTTGCTAATAATCTAGACAGTAGCGCTCAGTCTGTGCGATCGTGCTCATTTTGCATTCTCTGCGTTTCCTAATCTTGAATTGTGTGCCTGTCGATGCACCGCAGGTAACCATGGCATTAATGGACGTGGCCGACAGACTGGAGGGGGTTGGGCGCTTCCTGGAACCGAGCAAGCCCGTGATCCAAGGCATCGCAAGGGACGACCAAAATCACGAGTTATCCCAATCTCCTAAAGAGAATATCTGACATCCACGGAGTACGTAACTAAATAAAAGCTGCTGGTTTGTGTAAGCACTAAGATTCAGGTCCAAGTTCGTTTAGCAAACCAGGCTCTGAAGGTCCTAATGTGACCTAAGTGCTCGTGTCTGTATGTGTCCGAGACTGAAAACGCTATGGGTTTATGCTAATATTTGCTGCCTTTTTACGAGTATAACTACATGGGAGGCACATGGGTTTGTAGTGTGTATTGGCTCATCGTATGACTTAACGGTAAAAGGGTAAGCACACGGTGTTTGTAAATTTGTTCCCGATTTGTTCTGCTCATGGTTTCGTCTGTCGCTCGGATTCTTGAGTGTCCATGCGCGAATGCGATCATCTGCTGATGTAATTTCAGTGTCATTGGATCTGAATGCTACGAGCCATGACATGAAGAGCATCGAGCGGGCACTTTCTGCTCAACGAATAGGAGGCATACGGGAGCTCGGCCATTGCCAGCCAGCCGGCGCCAAGATGCAGGCAGAGCACACCACCGCGTCGGCCGAGCACAACCCACATTTCCTGCCGCCGCACGGGCCACGTCTTGCCGGGCCATCTGCGGAGTCAGGGTTTTAGATCTGCATTGCCCAACCGTGCTAAGACTTAGGTTTGAAATCTTGTTTTCGGAAGACACCTCAGAGATGCCGAAATACTAAATCTATCTTAGAATTTTGAACAAATCCCGAACGAAATACAAAAACAAAAATTCAAAACTGTTTTTTTTTTGCACCGATAAAACCAAAATTTCGGACAGAATTCCCGAAATCTCGACAAGATTTTGGTGAATTTGCACACATAGATTTGTTTAGCAATTTAAAAAGATTTAGAATTTTTGAAAATTTTATAGATGGGTGCCAAGGAAATGCTTAAGAGATCATAAAAGTTTTGGATCATGATCACACATCAATGAATTTATAAAATTCTTACAAAGGCTTTGTACCATTTATGTTCTTTCTGTTTTTGATTTTTTAAATATAACAAATGAAGTTCAATGCATATATAGATTAGATTGAACAAACCAAAAAGGTTGAAATTTTTTAAAAATTGTAGAGAATGGTACTGAGGTAATTATTAATCTCTCTTAAAAATTTTGGATCATGATCACACTCGAGAAAATTTATAAAATTCTGACTAGTTACTGTCCCAATTATCTTCATTCTATTTTTGATTTTTTTAAAGATAACAAATGAAGTTAAATTAATTCTAAAATTTTTTTGTACAATACTACACTACTAAATATAATACCATAAAAAATTTTAGATCATGATCAGGCTGGTACAATTTTATAAAAATATAATAGTGTTTCTGCCGAAATTTTAAAACGTTTTAAAATTTTGGTTTTCAACATAATTTCATAAAAGATGACTTTCTTAATAGTTATTGGACCAAATCCGGCCATAAAAAGTCAAAAAAGGTAAAAAAAACTCAAGATATTGGTGAGATTTGGTGAAATCTTGTCGAAATTTTTGAGATTATTGTAGCAATTTATATCTTTTTCAATTTTTTACCCGTCTGGGATTTTAGATCCCATCCCCAGCTGGAATTCGTAATCTCGAGCGATATTTCTAAGATATCGGTGACTTTTTGAACCTTGTCTCAGAGCCGACGATGCAGGAGGAGAGCGCCAGAGGCGACGGGAAAAGAAGGCGGACACAACCAGCGGCATAGGAGGAGAAGGCTGGTAGTGAAGGAGGAGGAGGATAGAGCTGGGAAAGGGAGAATGAAGAAGAGATGGAAAAGAGGGTAGCCGTTGCTAGCAACTAGGAGAAGGTTGGCAGCGGCGGCGAAGAAGGATGGAGGTGGGGAAGTGAGCGAAGAAGAGTGGAATCATAGAGTGGCACACATCAACATGTATTTTAAAGTGATATATATAGAATACTCTGTATATCTAACCCTCTATACATTTTTTTGCAAATCTAACCCTTAATGTATGTTTTTTTTTGCAAACATAGCCCCCCGAAGGAAGGGCGGAATCTACCTAGCTTCGAGGCAGCAAGCGTGAACATGGAAGCACACGCTTCCATTCCCAGGGAATACGGAAGGCATCCTCCCGTGCGGCACCCTCATGTACTGTGCCGCCTGCACAGCTTGCTGTGCTTGCTCTTCAGGTGTGGCCATGTTTGCAAAAAAACATGCGTTAAGAGCTAGATATGCATAGTATTCGTATATATACAGGCTGAACGCCCGTGCATTGGTACAGAATACAAATAAGTTATGTTGTAACAATATTATGAATTAGCTATGTGTAGATATTTGGATTTGAGCCCACGTGTCGGCGGTTGTTGATAGATAAATTTTAAAGATGTTGTATTTATCTGTTGTTTGATTGATTTTTCTATTTTTTGTTAGAGATTTTTTAGAAAGACCCATATGTCAGCACATAAAACTCTAAAAAAAAACTCTCCATATCTCCTTTCTCTCCAACAACACTCTTCATATCACACTCTCTATTTTCTCTCTCCTATTCTAATCATATTATACATAATCGTCATAACAGCAATCTTTTTTTACCGGTAAATTCAAACAATTATATTTAAATGCGGGAATTTAAAAATTAAAATTTATTGTGACGACCACATTGTAATGGTTATCTTCGAATGGGTAAATTTAAACGGCTATATTTGAACATGGGAATTTTAAATTTGAATTTTCCTGTAACGGTCATGTTACAATGATCATTATTAAAATTATTGTACTGAGTGAGTCATGTCTAACGGTCATCGCAACGGCTATATTCAAACGGTCATCTTAACAGCTATGATGTACCAATTTATGCACTTCAACACAAGAGCAAATTCTTCAGCAGAATATATTATATGCAGTACTTTGATTATGTCAGTTCACATCTTTTAAACAAGCATATCTGTTTCTCAAAACTTCAATTCATTACTCAAAATTTGCTAATTTGCAATTTACAAAATTGATTTAAAAGATCATGATAGGTTGAACCATTGAAATCTGCTCAATTTTTTCCCAAAATCTGATATAGAACTAGGACTGAGAAAATGCATTGATGAATCAAATTATGCTTAGAATGTGCATTTTCAGGCAATGGCCATATATGTGTGGTGACGCTGACAACATAGAACATACTTCACTACTTTAGGCAACTTTCGCTAACTGGAAGGAATGACTTACACTCACTAGCTAAAATATGATATTTACACCTTTACTGTGGGCATCTTATAGGCAGCTTTGATGCTTGCAGCTTTTCTTCAACATATGTAATCAAAGCAACTAGAGCAATATGTGTGGGAACAACCCACTTTAATCATCTCCAGAACCTTCTCAGCTAGGAAGCAATATTAAATCAAAGTCTTCCAGCTTCTCAGCCAGTTCAAGAATCCTGTGTCCTAAAGCTACCAAAAGCTGGTCTTCAAGAATTTCAGCTTCTGCAATCTGTCAGTGAAAGAACAAGAAAAGAAAGAACTGTTGAGTTTGAGTACTTGAGTTATCCAAAGATGCATAGGTTTCAATTTGATACACTACAGCAAGACAGTAATTAATTGAACTGAAATGGCATAACAAAGCGGAGGGGGTTAAGCCCTCCTGAACAGAACAGAACAGAACAAAGTTATTGCAGTAAATTTATTGCAAGTGCTTGTGCAAGTAAGATACCTCTTCTTTTGAGTGAACGTGAGATTTGTGGGTTCCATTCAACTGCTTTGCATCTCTGTCGTAGTCATTGGCCAACACAGAGATAAGCCTGCGTAATGTATTTCTCCTGAAGAGAAATATCAAGGAGACACCCTTCTTGTTTAAATAACTAACTAGATCATCGTGATGGTCCATAAACCCCTGGAAAACACAATAATGGCAGTTTGTGTTCAAAATACTAGCTACACTTAAGACCAGATTCAAACACTTGGTAAGCAAAATAAATAATAAAAACAGGTTTCTCCATAGGTTTTCATCCATAAGAACTAGACTAGAGCACAGTATCAGTAACTACGGTCAGGCTCGGCTTCAAGGTGCGCAGTTTCTGAAATCAGAAGTAGCAACTAGTGAAGCAGGCAAACTACAACTCCAAATATTCACATGGACCAAGAAAATGGTGGTGTTAAAATACCTGATTTAGCATCCAGTTTAATCCAAATGCAGCCGTGCACTCATTCTTTGCTGCACTAGTGAGCCAGTCCAAATTGTACAGCTTGTCAAGTGTTTGTAAGATAGATGAGATATTTTCTCTTATATCCATTCTGTTAAATATTTCACCATTTGAGCTGATGTTAGGGTGGCTATTTAGCAAAGTCTCTTATGATCAAATATTGTTGCTAGCAGATATGGGAGACAGAGAACTAGAAGAAATGTGTTGCACCATTTTCAGGTTGCAGTAAGGGATCTACTGTGACGGCCAATTTCTGGTTCTCCCGCTTGCCCACAGCAAGCAAACATGTTCAATCATCACTGATATCAAATCACAGTGCATTCTGGTAAAATATAGATTCCTGCGGTTAGCAACCCAAAAACAATCCTAAAACAAGCAGCAAACAAAAGCACCCTAAAACAATCCTCTTAGCCTCAACTATCCCAAAGCCTCCTCTCCCCTTCATGCCAAACCCTAACCAAATTTAAGCAAGATTAACCAACTGGATCACACCAGCAGCCGCAAAACCCCCCATCTTTGTGCACCGAGAACTCTAATTCCGAGCAAAGAAAAAGCAACCGCGATCCACGATTTTCTTGCTCGATTTCCGCAAGAAGATGAGAGCAAGCGTGTCGCTGCCACCGCTGAGGCTGAGGCAAGTGACACTGCAGTCTTCTGCCTGCCGCTGATGGAACTGGGCTCAAATTTGCCTTTGGTGGCAATTCAATGACAACTGATTTTCTAGTGGAATGGCTGGTAATTTTTCTATCTACTGGCAATTCAAAGTTGTAATACAGATGTTCAAGCCTTTTTAGCGCCTCATTGGAGCAATTCGATCCAGAAGAAAATTTTCTTATAATGGGTGTTTGGTTTGTAGTATTACTTCAAAGGAATTTCATATGATAGAAAAAATTCATATAAATTTTAGAGGAATTCTAGCATAAGTTTTGACCTCATGCTAGGAATTTCTTTGAGAGCTCCAATGCAACCTCTCTCTCTCCCTCCCTCTCTCTATTCTCTGTCTAATCAATTAGCATTTAATTTTAAAATTTCTGTATTGTTTCTGTGAGGCAATACTACGAATAAAAGAGCCCATTAATTCGTGTTGGAGTTTACATTTGAACTCCTATAACTGTTTTGACAATGCTGGCATGGGGTAGTACCGTAGTACACTGTATATATTATATTTCTAGCATGGACTACTGTGTCCAACCATGCACCCGGGCTCATGCTTTGTCAGATTAGCAAAGTTTTTTTTCTGACAACACATGCGTCGACTTCTGGAAGGGGGAAGAAAGAAACAGTTTTCAAGGCCAGCTCAGTAGGGAGCAAAAAGGCTGCACAGTGACACATTTCATTCCACTGCATCCTGCACAGAAAATGCAGACAATTGTTACTGTCGAAAGTGTCCTTTTTTGTTGAGATTCAAATTTTAAAGCTACCCCAATATCTCTAGTATGATGTACAGTTCTATTGAGATCAGTAGTTCAGTATCACTGCTGTTTGCAACTAGTATTTTTTTACTCCTATCATTTGACCAGACCAGGAGGTAGTATCAGTGTATAGATCTACTACTTAATTCAGTAACGTAGGACTATACATACGGATGTTCTTGATTTTCTTAGTAGATGTGGATTCATAGGACAATAAATGAGACACCGGGGTCAAGACAATGCAGATGTTAATTCCCAATCTGGTCATTGCACATTGAATTAGTTATGCTTCTCACGAGAGTTTTGCAAGAACCATTAAAACTGAATAAGTATACGGTAGAGCACTTCAATGCAAGCAATGCCAGTACCAGTACGAAGCTGACCAGAGGCACATTAGAATTTAGAAATGCTGATTTGCTGCACCTGACGCCTTACAAATCTACTACATTCATGGCATACTGATGTACAGAACCAAAGGTTCACATCTCATACACATACTTTCAGCATTCTAGTGATGAGAATACAGTGATACCCAAACATCTCGTTCGCATGTACAGAACTATGAATGGTGAGATCATTAGAAAAGTGACTAGTTAATCAGTAGTAACATGATCCATGGCATACTGATGTACAGAACCAAAGGTTCACATCTCATACACATACTTTCAGCATTCTAGTGATGAGAATATAGTGATACATCTCGTTCGCATGTACAGAACTATGAATGGTGAGATCATTAGAAAAGTGACTAGTTAATCAGTAGTAACATGATCCACATTAGCATGTCAGTGGCAACTGGATCATTACCCTCTAATCAGCTCACTACCATCGAAAAGAACTCAGGTCAATGAGATTCCTAAAATACATCTCAAGTCAACTGGGTTCAGACCCTCAGCAGCGGCTGCTGACTGCTGAGTTGCTGAACCACAGCTTCCATTGTCGGCCGTTGGCTTGCCGCCTCGCTTGTGCAATGTGCAGCAACTGCTGCGAGCATAGCTGCCTCAGTCCTGGAGAAGACACCGTTGAGGTTTCCATCAATCAGGCCTTCGAGGTCGCTGGCCGCTGCGCCTAACTTCACTTGTGAGGCAGCCTTCCTGCCTGTGATGACTTGGAGAACGACGATTCCGAATGCAAAAACGTCGCTCTTCTCAGTGAATCGGCCTGTGGTGGCGTACTCAGGGGCAAGATACCCCATCGCTGCGCTCGCCTTCAGGGTTGAGAAGATGACATCATCAGCAAGGAGCTTGTGCAGTCCCGGGACTGACATCCGTGGGTTGAAGTGGTGGTCGAGAAGGATCTTCTCGGCCGATATGTTCTGGTGCACTAATGATGGCTTGTTGCTTTTTTTACTGTGTAGGTACTCAATTCCTGCAAATGCGCAATAGATTAAGGATTTGAACAACACTGAAACACTCACAGAACAGTCTTAAATTACTATACAGGATGATAGAATTAGTAGTATGTCGAAGTACCTTTAGCAACGCCTCTAACAATTGAAACTCTTGTAGGCCAATCAAGAACACTAGCAGTGGAACCATCCTTTACGTCCAGATAATGTGACAAGCACCCATTATCCATGAAGTCATAGACTAGGAAGCACTCCCCCCTCCCCCTGGAGCAGCAGAAGCCTCTCAGGCTAACAAGGTTCTCATGTCGCAGCACAGTGAGCATCTTCAGACCACGCAAGAAGTCTGACTCCTCTTGCTTGCAACTTGTCTTGTTGAGGCTCTTAACAGCTACAACAGACCCATCCCGCAGGATTCCCTTGTACGTAGCAGCAAATCCGCTCTTACCTAGCAAGTTAACCTCAGAAAAGTACTGAGTTGCACACTCGACCTCCTCAAGGTTGAACCTAAAGCTATCACCAACCTCACCAGATGATCCAACACCTCCACCTGACAAAGGGTCCCATCCATTTGAGTACTCAACACTAACCAGGGGGGAAGCACTCCTTCGGCAGACTTCCTTCTGCTGGTGGTAGTCAGTGCTGAGCCTGCTATCAGAAACCTCCAGTGAGCTACCAATCTTCTGCTTCTGCCGGCGGTAATACGAGAATGCAAATATTCCACAGAATGCGGCACCAATAACCACTGCAACCACACCGACAATAAGAACTCCAGCAGAGGCATTTGAAGATGAGCAAGGAGAGCCATCACAGTGCCTGTCTGGGTTCGCCGATTGGGGCACTTGCCGTGTCTTGACGGTACCATCTGGGCCAAAAGGCTCAGGCTTGCTAGGTTTCAGGCCATCTTCCGAAGAAGGGCAAAGATCCAGCAAACTGAAGTCATTTCCACAAAGCCCCCTGTTATTCACATACTGGAACCCTCCATTCAGTCTCCTCAAGCCTAGCATCAGAAACCAAATTGTGATAGTTAATACAATGAAACATTAAAGATTGTAACTCCAGAAAGGTTGAGTAAGAGTTTATCACCAGCAGGGACACTCCCAGAGAGAGAGTTATTGCGAACATCAAAGACCTTGAGCAATGGAACCTCTGCGATCATTGAAGGGATCGAACCAAACAGGCAGTTGAAGCTCAAATCAAGCCGTGTCAACTGAGTTAGGCCACCAATGGTTGCCGGAATGGCTCCAGTCAATTGATTGGACTGCAGTGCAAGAACAGCGAGATTATTCAGGTTGCCCAACTGGGATGGTATGCTGCCCGTCAACTGGTTGTAACCCAGCTGCAACACTGCAAAAGAGAACAGCAAAGAGTAAGTAAATTACATCAGAGAATTTAAATCTTTGCACTGCAAATCATCTGCTTTGATGCTCAACGAGCAAGTATACATGACTATAACCTGGGAATGGGAGAGATATATGCAACTACGATTGTACTGCTATTGTTATTTGTGTTCTTGGAAGTAATAAACTGCATGTGAAGGATAAAAAATAAATCTAGTGGCAGCAAACAATTTCAACTCTTGGCCACTTGGAAACAGTGCACTCTTGAAGGTTTCCAAGCCTCCAAAACATGAACAGAAGGATCACATGATTGGGGACGCCCTAATTCACATGTGTGAGATGTAAGTGCACATTTAGGAGGAGACAAGTAACAGCAGCAAGAACACAAAATAATCTTGTTCTTGCCTGGGTTCGTTTACAGAAAGAGCACAAGAATTGGACAGAAACAGCCGAAAATCAAATCAAATCAGAGAAATTCCTACTGCCTGGTAAGTGTTTTGCACCAAGATCCAACCTGAAGTTGCCGCAAAGGGAAACCTATACCGAGACAGGTGGTTCCAAATAAACCCCCATAAGCACAATGAAACAGCCGCAGTAAAAATCCAATCTTTAGACATGTGCAGGAGTCAAGACAAGATAAATCAAAGAAGAAGAACACGTGGCTGCCACATTGCTCCAAAAGAAGACCCGGAATATAAGCATATACAAAATGGATATATTTGGTATAGAAGTAAACAAACATCCCATTTTAAAAATTAACCGTTGTAATGATAAGATTAAGGTCCCCAACATCCTCGCATTGATGAACACTGTTTTTTTTTTTTGAACGAAAAAGCAGGAGGTCTGCCAAATGCATTAAGAGAGAAAGAACACCAATCAGTTTTCGAGAAGGGGAAAAAGAACCAGAGAAAGAAACAACAACCTAAAGGACGGAAAGGATCTCCCCGGTTGAAATCCGGGGACCCGACCTAGAAACAGCTAGAGACAACCGGTTATAAAACACTACAACACCCCGAAAACGACTTGGCGATTGTCGATATCCTGAGAGATAGCGCCGACCACTTGTTGCACCGTGCGGTAGGAGTTACTGGAAATCCTATTGTTTCTCTCTTTCCAAATGTTCCAGAGGCTATACGCGACAGCCCCATCAAAGTCCTTCCGCCTGCATGGAGGAAGCCGCCGCCATCAAAATCCTATTGATGAACACTGTTATTCACATTCCACCCCACAAATCTCAATTTCTACCGTACCAAAGGATTAAATGAACCAATGCCCTCCCAAAAAAGTTTGAACTACACTTCCAAAAGAATCCCAATTCTACGCTAAAATCCCGCCTCAAACCAACGAAAAATCGAAGACTTTCCGCACTAAAAAAATGGAGCCTTTGGCCTTTGCACCAAGCGAAAACGAGGATAGAAACGGCCATAGTTGGTACATTGGTTCTTGAACCGTGGACAATGGAAGGCTTCATTGTTTTCTGTTTCAAGGTGACATTTTTATGCCATTTTTGTTTGAAAAATAATAGCAAGAACTAAGAAAGAGAGCAAGGAAAAAAAAACTTAAGCGAAGATCTAGCCTTCAAAGCTCAGAGGGAAGAAAGGAAAAGGAACTAACCAAGACTGACCCTTCCTGCTCAACAGCTCAAGAGAACATTTGCCCCATTGTTCAAATCCAAACAAGACTAGGAGCCAAAACTACTAGGGAGTGTATAGGTATCATCCGGATGTTTTTTTGGTTGAAATCACCCAAATCTAGAACCATTGGATTTCGGATCCAAATTCACCGGGCCGTTGAATCAAATCATACGATCGGATGTAATCGATACTCCCGAACATCCAAATTCACCGGCCGTTGGATCAAATCATAGGATCATCCAAATTCATTGGATCAAATCATAGGATCGGATGTAATCGATACTCCCAAATCTCAACAATGATCCAATGGTTCTAGATTTGGGTGATTTCAACCAAAAAAAACATCCGATTGATGTTTATCAAATCCCAAACTACTAATCTAATGCTAAAACCACCAAAAACTACGTAAGAACAAGCACCAAAGATCAACATAAACCCCCATTTAACCACCAAATGAACTAAACTAGACTAAAAATGCAATCTTGGAGCCTAAACCAAGCCAAGCACTAAGCTCCCTTCTCAGTCCCACGGTTCAAGAACTGAAAAAAAGGAAACACTATAAAAACCTCACCTTGGAGGTTGTCCATGGCGGCAATCTCGACGGGCAAGGGCCCGGTCAGATGGTTGACGTCGAGGTAAAGGTCGGTGAGCTCGGACAGGTTCCCAATCTCCCGCGGTATAGGCCCCCTGATGCCATTGTAGTGGAGGTACAGCCCCGTGAGCCGCCGCAGCCCGGCGATCACCGGCGGGAGGGTGCCGGAGAGCCCACGGCCCTGCAGCGAGATGGCCGTGACGCGGCCTCCGCCGTCGCAGGTGACACCGACGAAGGAGCCGCCGCAAGGTTCGCCGGAGCGGTCCCACGAGCCCAGCACCCGGCCCGCCGGGTCCAGGGCCGCCTTCAGCGCCATCAGTGCGCGGGCCTCCTCCTCGTTGCGCGCTGAGGAGGCAAGAACGGCTAGGAGGAGGAGCAGGAGGGGGAAGAGGACGCGTGCTGCCGCCATTGGAGCAGGAAGCTTGAAGCTTCGCAGTGAGTGGAGAATACGGAGCAAGCAAAACGAAGAGAGTGGATCAGTGGAGTGTGTAAGGGCCTGTTTGGTAGAGCTCCCTCTGATTCTGATTCTCTGTTAGAAGTGATTCTCTGAGAGAAGTGATTCTATCGCTGAAAGTGATTCTCTAACGAATCCATAGGATAAACTCTATGGAGAAACTGACTCTTTGTTGGGAGTGAATCGGAGAAGCGCTTTTTTTCACTCCCACTCTAGTTCATTTCGGAGAATCACTTCACGGAATCACCCTAGGAGCGATTTTGAAATCATTGTTTAAGCGAGCTTCACAGATTCACTCCATAGAAGCTGGGAGCAGAGCTCTGCCAAACAGGGCCTAAGTGTAGGGAGTAGAAAAATACTCGTCGCTACCAGATTCCAGAGAACACTGCGCATATCTGGCCTGGCCTGACATCGTTTTTTTTTTATCTTTTTTCAAACCTAGTTCATAACATTTTTTTTAAAAAAAAATTGACCTCCGCCCTCATCACCAAAAACACGAAAAGCAACACATATCATCTATAATACTCTAGAAACGTGGCAACATATAAAGGTATTAGAGCGGTTGGCCGACCCTCGTCACCAAAAACACGAAAAGCAACACGTATGCTCTGCGATACTCTGGAAGCGTGGCAGCGTATAGAGGCATTAGAGCGGCTGGCCGACTCTCGTCACCAAAAACACGAAAAGCAACACGTATCCTCTACAATACTCCGGAAGCGTGGCAGCATGTAGAGACATTAGAGCGGCTGGCTGACCATGTGAGAGAGCACACAGGTAAGCGGCGATAGGCGCGTGCACGTGATGGCAAGCGTCGCTACTACGGTCGAGTAGTGCAAAAACTCTTGCTCCCGCGCGAACTATCATGGCGCTGGCAAGCTTTAGCTGAGATTTGAAAGCTCATCGATATTGTAGTAGTGAACCCTAATTTATAAATTTTTTTATTTTGCCGAGATTTAGAATCTCAGCTCTAGCTGAAATCAAAAATTTTGAACAAAATTTTTGAAATCTCGTTCAAATCCAGTTTTTTTTTATGTTGGCACTTAAAGACTCTTTTTTTTTGGGGTACTTCAATTCATGTGAGAACTTGACCTGTTGTGTGCATGCACCTTGTGCCAGCGCCAGCAATACGACAAAGCAGCATTGTGTGTTGTCCAATCTCACGGTACTTCCCTGAGAAGTTTGGAAGTTTGCGTGATTGCGCCCAGATACGAGTTTTAGGTTTAACCATGGCGACATCGCAAACAAGCTGGCAGGAGACAGGAAAATGCCAAATGGGTTACTGGGACGGAGATCATGGAGCCTCTGATCGAGGCATCAAAAATCTGAATGACGCACATGTGTTGCTACAGTGAGGTGACACAGTAACTGCTATAGTGAAAAAACGTCGACTTGTTTTTACACAGTGTTCCAAAGAGATCGGATGATTTTAAATTAAGCGGTCTCACAAAGACTGTTTAAATTATAGTTTCAAGGGATTACAGTTAATCTTCGTCCAGGTTACGTAGGAATGTGGAGGGCAAAAGGTAGTAAGTAACTAGTAAAGACCGGAAGATGGAGTATTTTATTTTGAGAAGTTATGAGCCTATTCGGTATGACCAGGGTTTGCAAAAACATAAAAACCGGTCGGTAAATCATAGAGTTTAAATACGAAATTTAAAAAATAAAAATATTTAGCAAAAAGTGTTAAAATTTTTTGAACATTTTTGTGTGAGGTCCTCACGCAATGCTAATGATTCTATAAAATTTTAAGATGATTGTCAGACATGTGTATTTTTAAAAAATTCTAACAGTAATACTGTCAGAATATATGCTCTTCGGTTTTTTATTTTCTAGGGGCACAAAATGAAGTCTAATATTTCTTAAGCTTTTTGTGTGATGTTCTAATGTAATTATAATGATGTTTTAAAATTTTTATATGATGATCAGATACATGTATTTTTAAAAAAATTTGAAAGTGCTACTATCATTATATATGCTCTTCTGTTTTTTATTTTATATGGGCAATAAATTAAGTCTAATATTTTTGTAAATTTTAGTACATGATCCTTTGGCACTAGATAGTTACACTAAAATTTTAGAATATAATAAATCTTTTAAATATTTATAAAAATCGATGAGTGTATTTGTTTCTTTTCATTAATTGCTATTTTGGATTTTTTAGAAGAAATAAATAATTTAAAAATTGTTTAAATATCTCTGATGTGTTTAATAGATTAATTGAGATTTTTTTGAAATTTTTTAAAAAAATTTGGAACTTTTTATTTTTTACTTTTCCTTTGGTGTGCTGAAAATAAAAAATCACTCAAAAATCGATGAAAATCGCTCAAAAATCAAAGAAAAACAATAAAAAATTGCTCAATTTTCATTTTTTTCGCCATTGTTTGACCGTCGAGTTCAAAAAATTTTGAATCCAAACTTATTCAGTTTCTATCGTTTTTCACTCTATTTTGTTCCAAAGAGATCGGATGATTTTAAATTAAGCGGCCTCACAAAGACTGCTTAAATTATAGTTTCAAGGATTACAGTTAATCTTCGCCCGTGTTACGTAGGAATGTGGAGGGCAAAAGGTAGTAAGTAACTAGTAAAGACCGGAAGATGGAGTATTTTATTTTGAGAAGTTATGAGCCTATTCGGTATGACCGTGGTTTGCAAAAACATCAAAAACCTATTTCAGAAATCATAGAGTTTAGATACGAAATTTAAAAATAAAAATATTTAGCAAAAGTGTTAAATTTTTTGAACATTTTTGTGTGAGGTCCTCACGCAATGCTAATGATTCTATAAAATTTTAAGATGATTGTCAGACATGCGTATTTTTTAAAAATTCTAACAATAATATCGCCGTAATATATGCTCTTCGGTTTTTATTTTCTAGGGCACAAAATGAAGTCTAATATTTCTTAAGCTTTTGTGTGATGTTCTAATGTAATTATAATGATGTTTTAAAATTTTTATATGATGATCGATACATGTATTTTTAAAAAATTTGAAAGTGCTACTATCATTATATATACTCTTCTGCTTTTTGATTTTATATGGGCAATAAATTAAGTCTAATATTTTTGTAAATTTTAGTACATGATCCTTTGGCACTAGATAGTTACACTAAAATTTTAGAATATAATAAATCTTTTAAATATTTATAAAAATCGATGTTGTATTTGTTTCTTTTCATTAATTGCTATTTTGGATTTTTTAGAAGAAATAAATAATTTAAAAATTGTTTAAATTTCTCTGATGTGTTTAATAGATTAATTGAGATTTTTTTGAAATTTTTTAAAAAAATTTGGAACTTTTTATTTTTTACTTTTCCTTTGGTGTGCTGAAAATAAAAAATCACTCAAAAATCGATGAAAATCGCTAAAAAATCAAAGAAAAACAATAAAAAATTGCTCAATTTTCATTTTTTCGCCATTGTTTGACCGTCGAGTTCAAAAAATTTTGAATCCAAACTTATTCAATTTCTATCGTTTTTCACTCTATTTTTACTCATTTTGAAAAAATAGTTTTTGCCGATTTTCGAAAAAAGGGTTTTTGGAACCCTGGGTATGACACTTTGGTGTACGATGATGGAGCATTGATCCCTGGAAGAAGTACTTGCACCGTTGAACGTAATAGTACGTAGAACTCCCTTTATAAGGAATAAGAGGGTTATAAGATAGGAAAGAGAAATGATTATACTACATATGCTGTAAATGTTATGAAACTTTGGATGGAAAATTTGATATTTGGAGACAATATAGTGGGCTGGCTCATTTGGCTCGTGGGCTTTAAAAGCTAGCCCATTAGGGCTTCACAAAATCGTGCTCGTGGAGGTGAGAAAGAGGAAGGGTCTTTTCTCCAGATCGTGGGCGGCGCGCCAGCCATAGGCGCATGGAAGTCTCGCAAAAACCGGAGCCGCTCCACCCTAATGCAGATCTGAGTCTCGATCCTGGCCGGTTTTTCTATTAATGAAGCTCGAGCTTTCTCCAAAGTATCGATTTTTGAGCTAAGTTTCTCTTGTGTTTTCCCTACTCTATCTTTGGTTTTGAGTCCCGATATGTGAGCTTTGTGTGGCAAGTTTGTTCGGCATTTGCTTTGGTAGTGAGGCTATATACTCCAGATTGATAGCTCGTGTCTTGGCGCCAAGTGTGCTGATCTTGATATTGTGCACGAGCTCTAGGTCTTGCAATCGACTATGCTAAAGACGAGTTCTCAGTACTCGGCCGATTTCAAGCAATCGTAAGGAAATTGGGTTGGAGGTCATTTTGAGCAAAGGGTGGTGAGGCTTGGTTTCACAATCGTGTGTCACGGTTGTGAAAAAGGGCATTGTATCTCCGTGATCGAACCATCTCTTCCGTGGCACACACGGTGGTAATCGGTTTTCGGGACAACAACTCGGTTGTGCCTTGCCTTGTTCTTTTCCGAGTAGCTTTGAGTGCTACTCTTCCGTGAGTATATCGAGATTTCAATTTTCGATTTACTATTCGCTTACTTCGATCGCCTCTGTGATGATACTGGGTTTATTAATGAATATGACAATTGATGAAATGAATTAGGCCTTGAACCGGTAGAGTACATGTTAGAAAGAATTGATTCATTATTCACTTGGTTAAAGTCCGATCAAGATTGCTTTGATTGTCGTGATTGTTCTTTTCATTAATTTGGTTAGTAGTTCAACTTGCTAGAAAGAATACTAATACCGACTTGGGTAGTCATTCGGTTTGAATTTGTATGCTTGGTTCAATTAGTAATATTGCTAGCAATTGATCTCGACACCTCTAGTGTAACTAGCCAAGTTAATTAAACCATCGATCTGTTCATTGCATGTTTGGAAAATACTTTTAGTTCGATCCGACATGCTCGTTCGGTTAGAACAATTACTTGCTACTGAATCGAATCGCTCCATTGTTTGTTGATCGTAACATTTTGTGTGGGTTCGGTTTACGCTAGAGCATCTTTAACTCATTCTCAGACTTAGGTATTTGTACCAAAGAACATAAATCAATTCTTGTACTTCTAAGGTGGTAAGGGTTCAAGGCCTATTTCGTTGAATTGATTAGTCTCGCCGATTTGTGATTGTGGTGGAGGTTCTTATCTTCATTCTAACCCAAAATCGAGAGCACGCCAAATTAATTTCCTCTCATTTGGGGTGATAGACATAATTCTTAGAATGGATGACATAAAATGGTTAATGATTGTCATTTTCGTGTCATAATCGGTTGTTAAAGGATTATGTATTCTTTTTCATATGCTTTAAAGGAATAATGAACAAAGTCTTGCTCTTATACTCGCATCTTTTCCAACAATCCGTAAAACCGATTAGTATATCAATGGCTTATTGTCCTCGACGCAATTAAGTCTCAAGTTTTGATGGGGCCGGCTTTAAACGCTGGCAGGCTAGGGCGAAGCTCTGGCTAATTGAGCTCGGACTGCTCTGGGCCATTAGCGAAGAGATGCCACCCCTTCCAGGGGGAGATGTGACCGACGAGGTCGAAATAGATCGCATGACAAATGAGAAGGGCTGCTTGGGAGAAAGCTAACACCTCGGCGTTAGCTCGCATCTTAGCCATCCTGTCGAATAGGCTTTTTGACGTATATGTGAACTTCACGGAGGCACGCAAGATTTGGATAGAGCTTAATGAGAAATACGCCGAGAGCGATAATGGAAATGAGTCCTTCATTACAGCCAAATACTTGAATTACCAAATGGTTGAAGGCAGATCCATCTTGGAGCAAATCCATGAACTGCAGCTCCTCGTACGCGACTTAGGTCAGTACGAGTGTGTTCTACCAGAGGGTTTTCAGGTGAATGTGATCCTAGCTAAATTGCCTTCTTCATGGCGTTACTTCGTCTGACTCGTCGACATTCTGAAGAAGCAAATGACAATCGGTGAATCGGCAACCGCCATTAATGTCGAGGAGAAGTCCAAAAATAGCTATGGAGAGATGAAGGCTCCCGCTCAAGCTAATCTTGTTGAGCACAAGACCCAAAGCAAGAATATGAAGAAAGTCAAGAAGCCATCTCCTATGAACAATGTCAAGACTAAAGTCATGAAACAAAAGAAGACGGAGATTGTCTGCTTCGTTTGCAGCGTACCTGGCCATAAAGCCAATCGGTGCCGCAACCGAAGAGAAAACGGGCCAACGCCTGAACAACAAAAGGCGGCTAAGGCTCAAGTGCATGTGGCTATTGCAGAGACCGGAGATCCCGCAGCACTTCCACCGTGGGTACGCACTTTGGCCTTTATGGCAGGTTCATCTACTGATTGGTGGATCGATACAGGTGCTACAAGACACATATGCACCGATCGACTTGTTTCTCCTCTTTACAGTGCAAGCAGTGGAACCGTTCTAATGGGGAACGGCAGCGGTTGCGATCGCGTGGATAGGACAAGTAAGTCCGAGATGACTTCGTGCAAGACGCTTGTTCTTAAGGACGCATCAGATATACCGCTATGACTCGTAACTGCTGAGCGGTCAATCTTTGGTTGGCAAGGAATAAAATTAGTCTTTGAGTCCAATAAGGTCGTGTTGACCAAATTTGGCTTGTTCTTAGAAAAGGCTATGATTATGAGGCATGTTCCGCATTTCTACTCTTGATAAGGATATAAATGTATTTCATCTTCATATCATGATAATAATATTGACTTATGGCATTCTCGTTTATGTCATGTTAATCATGAAGCCATTGAGCGCCTCGAGCAAGATGGAGATTATTCCTAAATATAAGTATGAGAAAAATCAAAAGTGTGAGGTGTGTGTTCAAGCTAAACAGCCTCGGAAACCGTTTCATACGGTTGAGGGCAGAACCACCTCACCTCTTGAATTAATCCATTCAGATATTTGTGAAATGAATAGTATATTAACTAAAGGTGGCAAAAGATATTTCTTTACTCTTATAGATGATGCAACTAGATTTTGTTACATCTACTTACTTAAAACCAAAGATGAAGCACTAGAATACTTTAAAATCTATAAGGCTGAAGTTGAAAATCAACTAGAAAAGACAATAAAGAGATTAAGGTCAGACCGGGGAGGAGAATATATTCCTAAAGAATTCTCTCAATACTGTGAAGAAAGTGGTATAATACATGAGTTTACACCACCATACTCACCTCAATCAAATGGAGTGGCAGAAAGAAAGAACCGAACTATTTGTGACTTAGTGAATGCTTTGTTACAAAGTTCAGGTATGGCTAACTCATGGTGGGGTGAGGCTGCTCTCACAGTTAATTATGTCCTAAATAGGGTTGCACCTCGCAATCGTGAGGTTACACCTTATGAAGGATGGAAGGGGAGAAAACCTAACTTGTCATTTCTTCTGACTTGGGGTGTTTGGCCAAGGTACATGTACCTCTACCGAAGAAAAGAAAGCTCGGTCCAAAGACGTGGATTGTATCTTTATTGGGTATGCTCATCAGAGCACAACTTATAGATTTCTAGTGGTCAAGTCCGAGGTTTCAGACATTGCAGTAAATACTGTAATGGAGTCCCGTGACGCGACATTCTTTGAGAATATCTTTCCTATGAGAGCGAAAGAAGATAGCACGCCTAATGGTTCTCATGAACACTCTATTCCTTCTAGCGTGATAACACGGCCCGCATTGGAGTTGAGAAGGAGTAAGAGGCAAAGGACTGAAAAGTCCTTAGGCGATGACTATGTCACCTATGTCGTGGATGATGAACCACGAAGTCTTCCAGAGGCATATGCATCACCAGATGCAGAGTACTGGAAGGAGGCAGTCCAAAGTGAGATGAATTCTATCATCTCCAATGGGACTTGGGAGATAGCAGATCTTCCAACAGGTTGCAAGCCAGTGGGCTGCAAATGGATCTTTAAGAGAAAGCGTAGGCCCGATGGTACTATTGAAAAGTACAAGGCCCGTTTGGTGGCTAAGGGCTTTACGCAAAAGGAGGGCGAAGATTATTTTGACACATACTCTCCTGGGCGGATTATCGACAATCCGAAAAGCTTTTAGCACTAGCGACTTCATATAAACTCCTAGTACATCAAATGGATGTAAAGACCGCCTTCTTAAATGGAGAGTTGGATGAGGAGATCTATATGCGCAGAAAGATGGATTTGTGGTAAAAGGACAGGAAAACAAAGTGTGTCGATTGATTAAATCTTTATATGGTCTAAAACAAGCTCCCAAGCAATGGCATGAAAAATTCGATAATACATTGACTTTTGTTGGCTTTTGTGTAAACGAAGCTGACAAGTGTGTGTACTATCGATTCAAAGGGAGTGAAGGTGTTATTCTATGTTTATACGTAGATGACATATTATTGTTTGGGACCAATATGGATGTAATCAATCAAACTAAGTCGTTCCTCTCCCAGAACTTTGATATGAAAGATCTGGGTGAAGCTGATGTAATTTTAAACATTAAGCTTATAAAGGGTGAGAATGGGATCACATTGTCTCAATCCCATTATGTGGACAAAGTGCTTAATCGCTTTGGCTTTGTAAATTGCAAGCCGGTTGCCACACCCTATGATCCAAACACTAAGCTGAAAAAGAACTCGGGTCAAGGTAAAGACCAATTAAGATATTCACAGATTATTGGTTCCCTGATGTACTTAGCTAGTGCAACTAGGCCAGACATCTCATATGCTATATGCAGGTTGAGTCGTTATACGTCCAACCCAGGAGATGATCATTGGATAGCACTAGAGAGAGTCATTAAATATTTAAAGGGAATAATGAATCTAGGAATACACTATACTGGTCATCCTGCAGTCCTGGAAGGATTCAGTGATTCTAACTGGATCAGTGACTCGGATGACATGAAGGCTACGAGTGGATATGTTTTCACTCTAGCAGGTGGGGTTGTATCGTGGAGGTCTTCCAAACAGACCATTCTTACACGATCCACCATGGAGGCTGAGTTGGTAGCACTTGACTCAAAGAATGAGAGGCGAAATGGATTAGAGAACTCCTTTTTGACCTACCAGTGCTGGAAAAACCAATTCCAGCTATCCTTACCTACTGCGATAACCAAACCGTCTTGGTGAAGGTGAAGAGTAGTAAGGATAATATGAAGTTGTCAAGACACATAAAGAGGCGATTAAAATCGCTAAGGCATGCCGAGAGACGGGTGTAATTGTCTGAGAATACATCCATCTGAAGGAACTTGGCCGATCCTTTCACTAAAGGAATGGCGCGAAGGTCATTCTAGCAATGTCTAAGGAATGGGGCTCATACCCATTTGAGAGGATCACACCGTAGTAACCTATCCTAGAAGAGCGGAGATCCCGTGAACTAGGCTCTAGGAAAACAAAGCGTGTGGTCTAGAGAGCACATCTAAGAGTCCCATTAGCTGCAAAGGTTTCATCAGATGGCGAGTTGAGCTATAAGCTCTTAATGAGTTCAATGTCATTTGGCAATAGGAGTTGTCCTACAGGACTCCTTGGAGAACTCACCTATATGAATATAATCGTGAGGTCGCGATTAATGGAAGTTAGGGTAGACTTCGAGAAGATATTCATGAATAAAGGTACTAGGACATGACCGGAAAGTCCTAACCCGAAAGCTAAGCTAAATGCTGCCTTGTACAGAATGTTACTTGTGTAAAGTTTCTCACACCAAGGTGATGGATCAAGGTTTTAGTCCTCCATCATCTGTGCAGAGACGGAATATTTGTAGCTAGACATTGAGTTCAAACCCGAAAGGTACTTATTGTCAAATATCTGTATATCAAACAAGATTTATTCTCCAACTTCAAATTTTGGTGGGGATTGTTATGAAACTTTGGATGGAAAATTTGATATTTGGAGACAATATAGTGGGTGGCTCATTTGGCTCGTGGGCTTTAAAAGCTAGCCCATTAGGGCTTCACAAAATGTGCTCGTGGAGGTGAGAAAGAGGAAGGGTCTTTTCTCCAGATCGTATGGGCGGCGCCAGCGCCATAGGCGCATGGAAGTCTCGCAAAACCGGAGCCGTTCCACCCTAATGCAGATCTCAGAGTCTGGATCCTGGCCGTTTTTCTATTAATGAAGCTCGAGCTTTCTCCAAAGTATCAGATTTTTGAGCTAAGTTTCTCTTGTGTTTTCCCTACTCTATCTTTGGTTTTGAGTCCTGATATGTGAGCTTTGTGTGGCAAGTTTGTTCGGCATTTGCTTTGGTAGTGAGGCTATATACTCCAGATTGATAGCTCGTGTCTTGCGCCAAGTGTGCTGATCTTGATATTGTGCACTGAGCTCTAGGTCTTGCAATCGACTATGCTAAAGACGAGTTCTCGTACTCAGCTTCGATTTCAAGCAATCGTAAGGAAATTGGGTTGGAGGTCATTTTGAGCAAGGGTCGGTGAGGCTTGGTTTCACAATCGGTGTGTCACGGTTGTGAAAAAGGGCATTGTATCTCCGTGATCGAACCATCTCTTCCGTGGCACACACGGTGGTAATCGGTTTTCGGGACAAGAACTCGCTTGTGCCTTGCCTTGTTCTTCGAGTAGCTTTGAGTGCTACTCTTCGTGAGTATATCGAGATTTCAATTTTCGATTTACTATTCGGTTACTTCTTGATCGCTCTGTGATGATACTGGGTTTATTAATGAATATGACAATTGATGAAATGAATTAGGCCTTGAACCGGTAGAGTACATGTTAGAAAGAATTGATTCATTATTCAACTTGGTTAAAGTCTCGATCAAGATTGCTTTGATTGTCGAGATTGTTCTTTTCATTAATTTGGTTAGTAGTTCAACTTGCTAGAAAGAATACTAATACCGACTTGGGTAGTCATTCGGTTTGAATTTGTATGCTTGGTTCAATTAGTAATATTGCTAGCAATTGATCTCGACACCTCTAGTGTAACTAGCCAAGTTAATTAAACCATCGATCTGTTCATTGCATGCTGGAAAATACTTTTAGTTCGATCCGACATGCTCGTTCGGTTAGAACAATTACTTGCTACTGTAACCGAATCGCTCCATTGTTGTTGATCGTAACATTTTGTGTGGGTTCGGTTTACAGTTAGAGCATCTTTAACTCATTCTGTACTTAGGTATTTGTACCAGTGAACATAAATCAATTCTTGTACTTCTAAGGTGGTAAGGGTTCAAGGCCTATTTCGTTGAATTGATTAGTCTCGCCGATTTGTGATTGTGGTGGAGGTTCTTATCTTCATTCTAACCCAAAATCTGAGAGCACGTCAAATTAATTTCCTCTCATTTGGGGTGATAGACATAATTCTTAGAATGGATGACATAAAATGGTTAATGATTGTCATTTTCGTGTCATACTGGTTGTTAAAGGATTATGTATTCTTTTTCATATGCTTTAAAGGAATAATGAACAAAGTCTTGCTCTTATACTCGCATCTTTTCCAACAGTAAATACTTCAAAATGTGAGAGAGAATGGAATACCGTTGCTTATTGTTCACGGACGAGATCAATTAATCCATGTGGACGTTTCTTCTCTGCTAGCAGCAAACGTCTTCACCGGCTCGACAGTAGCATGGTTTAGGGTTTCGAATTTCGCCAAAATTTAGTTGGTCCTAAAATACATTTATCTAAGTTATATTTCGGTAGCTTGATTTAAATTTTTTCAAAAATCAAATTTTATCAAACAGATTCAATGTTTTGTCCAACCGTTTCGTCTCAAAATTCAGAAAGCCTAGGATGGCTGCGCCACGAACCGGAGGTTGGGCGTGCTTCACAGTGCAAGACCGGCGCCTCAGTGACAAATCCCCAACTTCTAAGTGATTTGATCTTGGATCGTGTCCGGACTCCGGAGGTCATGTTGATAGAGGCCACCTTGTTCCATGTAGTCAGACATTTTGTAAGTGCTTGTATGTTTATGGAGCCTTTCATGTCACGCATCCAACTTCCAAGCAATGTTTTGCATCCCCTGGGCCACCGTTCTTCTCTTGCGTGTGTTGACGACCGACAGACATCCAATGCAGTCCACTGTGACTGTAATTCAAGTAGTTGTACGTAGATCGTTGGATTATAAAAACATAGATACTATAGCAAACACTATTTCTGAGCATTGCTAGACGAACTGAACCGTTCATTGCGTCAATCAGATAGTCCAAAAAACTAGAGACTACTTAAATTACAGTCCCTTGTACCACTTGTATTACATATGATTTATCCCGCCCATGTACTTATCGTGTGTTATTGTTGGTACAACATGGTATAAAACTTAGGGTCGTACCACTCGTAGACCCATTGAATGGGAGGTTATGCATGAGCATCAGGGATGACGTAATCATAACTGTCATATGAGCTATAGCTCTCTCGCGTCTCGGTAATGCCATAGGAGTTAGAACTATTCTATAATGCGTTATGGCTGCGTCGGTGGTCCTTTCCCTTTCCTTCAGTAGTTATCCTCTATGATTGGGGAGTGTCATGGTCTCTGTTCTATGTTGTATGAGTGAATTACGACTTCGCTATAAATTCACCGCAACGCTGCTCTTCTAATTGATGTGTTAGAGGTATGGGGGCATCGGACTCTCTACAATTGGTGTTTGTCTTGGAGCTGCCATTATTGAACTCTTGGTATGGTGATCTTTTTGATTTTCGCTCAAACCGAGCGGTTTTCAGTGCTTACTGCTCAAAAATCATGAGGTGGACGGCAGAACGACAACAAGTAGCGACCTGATCTGAGTGGAGGTGATACTATTGGGATGAACACACGATGGGGAATTTTTTCGCGCAATCAATATGTCGGTTCGAACCTCTCGACTGGTCGCCATGTCATTGTTGCCGGGGTGGGCCGGGGCCCAGAGGCGACTTGCCCTGTTGGCTGAAAGCTTACAGATCAGGTTTTTTTTTTGCTTTTATATCATCTACATTTTGAATGGCTTAAAAACGTCGCCAAAATTCGTTTTTCAAAAAATATTCACACCAGAAGTTATACAGTTATTAATACTAATTTTAGAGATTTTTGAATAATTTTTTTTTCAAATTTTCAGAATTTTTAAAATTTGAATTTGAACTTCACGGTAAACCAAGCGTTCTATTTTTCGTACCGGTGCAGTACAGACGATTTTTACGGTTTTTGGAACCTGCCTCCCTCCTCCTCCTCCTCCCAGCTTGCACCATGTCTTATTGTCTTATTCATGTAACAATTATTTTTTTGAAAGACATTGTTTACGTAACAATTGCTGATCCAATCCATGCATCTTATTTCAGGATCTCGCATCAGCCAACGAGTGGACAGCTGCCCTAAGGCCTGGCATTGCTGGCGCGCGTGTCAAACCGCGGTCTCCGTGACAACACGTGTGAATGTGTGATGCTCTCGGCAACAGCAACACAAGCGTTGCTTACTGACAACCTTTACTCGGGACTTTCTTCACGTTGATTTGTTGCACAAAACAGAGAGCAGTTGCATGAGGGCACCATTACATTGCCTTCTTTCTTCTTCTTTTTAAGCCTGCTATGCTGTCTTCCTCTCAGTGGAATGTCTCGTAATTCTCATGCGTGTTCTCGGAAACAAGAAAACGCTGTCCATCCAGATTGGCGTACGTGGCTGAGGCCTGAAAGGTTAGAGAGAGCTTCCAGGCGTCGCCAGCAAGAAGACACGGCCGGAATCACAAGCTATCGTAACGAAACGGATCGAAATCGAACTCGATTGTGGTGGGGCTTGCTAGCCGGCTGCAGGTGCAATTAGTCGGAAATCAACCGGGACAACCACAAAGTTAGTAGACCAGACTGTTCCGATTCGGGAACAGGTTTGCCCATTGTTTCTGAAGACGCTAGCTATAAACCCCATGCAGGTGTCTGCGTCTGTTGTTAAAGCGCCTGTCTTCTCGGGTAAGACCTACATAATTTAATCTTTAATCTTCCTCCAAAAAAAAAGAGGTGCTGTGCTCGCCATAGCGTGTAGCGGTTCGAATGTTCGATCTGCATGGAGAATCTAGGTGACATGGTTTTGTAAGTCGATCTCTCTCGTCTTTCTTGTCCATCCTTGTATATAGCACACATCTATGTGGATCAACTTTGGTTATCTGTTTCCTGGTGAAGCAGAGACTGGAGATATATCGCTCATCTCCTTAATATGAACCATTTATTATTTTTATCCAATAGATCAGATTAGTTTGAATTTATTTATACTTTCTCTGATAGTAGAGTAGTAGAAACATCTTTAACAAATCAACGGCTAGATCTGATTTCTACTAACTATTATATAATATTATTATAATGCACCATAAAATTTCTCACATGTATATCAAGCGAATGCAATCTATTGCCCCGTTCCCAAAGTTCATATAGCTATGGTTTGTTTTGGACTAGGGATATACAGTGTTTTCTTAGACGCTGGTTGGACGGCAGATCGATGCCTAGCGTCTAATCGCCACCTACGCGGGCTAGGCTGCCACCTAGACAGAAAAATTGGCCTAGACGGCTAGGTGAGAGAGAGGGACCTAGCGCCTAAACGAGCTAACTAGCCGCCTAGAGGAAGATATGGTGTAGGACCGTGATGAGGAAAGGAATAAATTTATTTTTTTCCATCGCTACAGAAAAAAAAAGGTACCAACCCTTAACTTTGAAGCCTTTCTGCTAACAATAGTTGCATATATAGTTATTTCTTTCTTGTTCCCAAAACTTTTGTATCTTTTCACCGTTTAATTTTAGAGTGCAGCTAGCGAACGGTATGCCGTAGACAGCCATCTCGACGGGATAGGTACTATTGGCCATCCGATCGTTCTAATCGCGCGATCTCGCACGTCCTCTTAACACACAGGCGTGAGAAAGAAGTTGAAACATGTATGAATTGAAACATATCAAAATTTCATGTTACAAAGAGGTTTCTACGGTATAGCATTTTAACTACTACTGAACGCTGTACCGTTGGAATTGATTCCAACGGTATAGCAGGTTTCAGAGCTAAGTTTTATAGCTAAGTTTCACAGCTAAGTTTCACATGTTTCAGAGCTAAGTTTCACATGTTTCGCAGCTATGTTTCACATGTTTCAGAGCTAAATTTCATAGCTAAGTTTCACAGCTAAGTTTCACATGTTTCAGAGCTAAGTTTCACAGCTATGTTTCACATGTTTCAGAGCTAAGTTTCACAGCTAAGTTTCGTAACTAGGTTTCATATTGTTTCACAGTTAAGTTTCACATCCTGAAGCTTATTCACATCCTGAAGCAAATGTTCCTTCACATCCTGAAGCTTATTCACATCCGGCGATTATTCCTTCTCTAGCGCAAGCTCTCGGGTGAAGACTTCTTCACGTGGAGCGGACGGCTATCTCTCGATGCAGCCAAAGAGCGTCGTCGAAGGTCGGACGAGCGACGAAAGGCCGGCCGGACGTCGGAGCACAGAGGCGCGCGCCGGCCGGAGGGTGAGCAGGTCGGTGGCTGGCCAGCGGGAAGGTGGGCCAGAGCGCGTCGGGCTAGCCGATAGACGAAGCGGCGCGAACAGCCAAAGATGAATTCCTATTCCGTTGATTTCTATTCGTACGGTATACCGTGCGTTAGTTTTTCTCTTAATTTTATTTGCTCTTGGATTGGAGGCTCACCTGGCTCCGATTCATGATTTGTTTGGGCGAGGCAGCAACGGTGCCATTCACCATGAGTAGTAATTGCCGTATATACGTACCAACAGATGTCTTGTCACCCATATCTTACGACAAACAGAAACTGTTCGTGTCCTACTAACTAAAAGTTACGTGGTTTATCGATAGATTTTTTCGACTTGTTCTCATAATCTCTTAAAATTGGTCTTAGTACAACAAAAAAATAGCCACAAATAATAGTTGTGTGCGGTGGCAATTTGTGGGGAAGCTGGAGCCAGAGAACCATGTTTGGGAGGCTTTAAACTAGCTTCAGTTTTTAAAAAATCAACAAGCTCTCCAAACAGCTTAACTTTTAAATAACTTTTGGTATAAATTAGAAGTCATATATAACTAGTAAAAGCCAAAAACTGAAAGTTATGTTGAACCTATTTTTGTAACTTATTGTTGAGAGAAATTAATTATTTGTCAAACGGTCTTTTATAAAAACTACATCCGCTTTTCAGTCAAAAAAAATAATAAAAAAACAGCTTTTCAAAAAAACTATAGCTCTCCAAACAAACCCTATCATCGATGGATGGGATGGGCGGCGTGGAAAGGAAAAATGTTCCAATGGGATGGTTTCCACATGGGATTCGGACAGGGGCGGAACTGACGGGGGTGCCGGGTATGCACCGGCACCCCCAAAATTTTTGAAAGGCCCGGTACTAGGTATTTGTAAAACAGCCGAGGCTTAGCCCATTTGACCAGCAACAACACCGCACCTCCCCGTTTCCTCACTCACTGAGACAAAGACACGACTCTAACCCTAAATCCCCGATCGAGCTGCGGGCGGGCGACGCGACTCAGGCTGCGGGCGATGATCGGTGGGAGGCGAGGCCGGGCGGCGGGAGGCGGCACTGGCACACCTGACGGCAGCAGACGCAGGCGCAGGCGGCCATGGGACGCAGGCCGCAGGAGGCGCTGAAGCGGGCGGATCCGCCATCCGGGATCGTGGTGGGCGGCGCAGCCGCAATGGGCGACGTCTGGTGGGGCGACGCTGGTGGTCTGGCGGCGCAGCCGCGGGCGCCGGCCGGGCGGGGGCGACGCCGGTGCGGGAGGCGGGAAGTGGCCGATTGGCCGAAGCGGCGAGCCGCGACCGCGAGGCCGTTGAGGGCTTGAGCCTTGAGGCGCTGACGCCGGACCGGAGGAACCGAGGAGGAGACCGGAGACGTCGGGGCCGGGGCTTGGGGCGCTCGTCGCTGAGATGCTGACTGCTGAGGACTGAGTGACGAGCAACACCGATCGGACAGCAAGTCAGCGACTGGTATACTCCCTCAGTCCCTCTTCTTTGCAAGAGCAAGAACATTATATGGATAATATGTATGGATAATGTGTATAAATAGCCTGACAAATTTGTATAGATAATGTGTTATAGGTTCATTGCCCTGTATAGATAATTTGTATAGATAAATTTGTATAGATTTATGGGATGCGATGGTTGAAAATTTAAGTTGTGATTTCTTACTTGTGAATGTAGAGCAAGAGCAGCCAACATGAAGAGGAATAGAGATATTCTTTCCTTTTTTTCCTGTTCATGTAAGACCTTATTTTAACTATATGTATTGTATTATTGGTAAATTTTGAATCTATATGGTGAATTTATGCTATAAAACTATGTATGTCAACTATCCGGTGTCAAATGTGCACACCCATTACAAACTTCCTAGTTCCGCCACTGGATTCGGATACCTATGTACCTTCAACGTGTAATAGTTTTCACTATTAGGAAATAAGTACTTATGCCCATTTGAAATGCGAAAAACTTTTCTTGATTTCTATGTAAATCGAACTGTCTCCTGCAAAATTCATGTAAAACTCAAGTGTTGCGTATGGTGCCTTAGGAGGCAAACTGATCGGTGGAAGCTGCTTCTATCTGTTTGAAAGTTAGATGTTCGAGTGTTGCTCAATGTGGGTGCTTGTGAGCTGAGGGTGTGGACGTGCGTGCTTGGATGCATATAAGTGTGCATTTGTAGTTCAGCTGTTATTCTTTTTTAATAAAATACTAGAGCTTCTGGTTAATATTTTTTAAAATAAAACTTAGAAGGGTTAAGCCAGGGTTTCAAAAACAGTTTTTGAAAAACCGGTTCAAAATTCGTAGAACGAAAAACCGCAAAAATTGCTCGAAAACCGTTAAAAACAGAAGGGTTAAGAAATAAAAAATTTTGAAAATATTAAAACAAATAAAAAACCATTCGGTTTTCAACGAAAACCACGGTTAACAGCTCAATTTTCACCGAAAACAAACCGACCAATTGAATGTTCCTTAAAACGGTTTTCGAGCGGTTTTTAACGAAAACTGCGGTTTTTCAACGGTTTTCAACATATAAATTTTTTTAATTAGACCGGTTTACCAAGCGGTTTTAAATCTCAAACCGCAATGATAAAATCAAAAATCACGGTTTTCAAATGATTTTTGCCTATTTTTGAAATCCTCGGTTAAGTGGCCTATATCTATCGTTAGTGGCCTTATCCTTAGGGCACAGTCTGGTTTTTCACCATACCTTTTAGAATTGATGTTGGGCAAATATATTTTGTTTTTAACATCGAGCCATTTTGGTTAGAAGCTTAGGGTAATTTTAATTGATAGAATTTTTTATGATATGTAAACCAAATTCTCAAAAAAAAAAAAAAATCTGACTTGTTTAGGGTCTGCTATTGATAGAATTTTTTTACTAAACCAAATCCTGAAACAGACCTAACTTGTTTAGGGTCTGCTACGACATAGGAGACGAAAAATATAGAAATTTGGGGGGAAAAAATACAGGGATTTCACAGTCTCCCTTCCACGTGATAGACATATTATGTTAGATTTTCTCCAAAAATGTATATAGAATGAGCTAGCCCATATAAAATTTAGGATCTTATTCTTTGTTCATGAGGGTCGTATAAAAAATTATATAGAATTTAAGTCTTTCAAAGCCAACCACTTCTTTTGCATTTCCACACAAGTTGGAAATTTTTGTTTTTTTATGGCATATTTTTTTACATTCTAGTCCTCTTATGAATGTTTTTATAAAAATAGCCTCCTTCTCACCATGAAAGCATGCCCTGTACCGCAGCAAATCGCTGGCACCACAAAAGTATTAGGCATTACAGCAAATGAATGGGTCCATCGCAACAGAGCTTGGTACGACGAATGCATACCGAGGCAGGTGCAACACGGTCCAGCTGTAGTCCCCGTGTGAGGCAAGTGCCGCAAGGTGGCACGATAGTAGGATCTGCCATAGTGCCCTAGCGCAGTAGTGATCTCCTGTCGTGATGTCATTGCTACTGTCATAGGGCTAGATACCTACCACGATAATGTCGTGCTATCATTGCTGCTGTCATAGGTCCGAATACTTACCACGGTACATGGACTCACCTGCTATTTTCGTGGTCCAAGAAGAACTATTTTTACAATTTTGTTCGTGCCATGTGAAGGGAAACAAAATGTGTAAAGGAAAAAAAAGTACCGCTTCCCCAAGTCGAACACAGCACCACGCGGCCGAGCCCTAAACCCATCTTCCTCCACCCCTCCCTTCTTCTCGCGGGCGACGCCGCAGCATCAACCCATGGTCCGTCCAAGAAGACGCCGCCATGTCAGGGATACTCCGCGGGAGATTTGTCTGGTGAGGGTGCTTGAGCTTCCCTTAGGTAGGCAGCCAAGGATCGATGTCCTCGTCGATGCGGACGGGAACCACTTCCCGGTCGGTGCTGGTGTGCTCGGGCCGTTCCTAAGCATGGAGGACGTCGAAGCAGCAGTCTACGCCCGCTTCTGCGCCGGAGAGAGGGCCCGCGATCGAGGCCTGCAGCGGCCGCCTCCACCGTATGATCATCGCCACCTCTCTCGCTTCATCATTTTCTATATGTGAATTGCGGTAGTCTTAGGCTCACGGAGACGGAGTCCGAGTCTATCGATAAAAAGGGGATTATACACACACACACACACCACTAAAAAAAATGCTACCCAAGAAACTGATATTAGGAATAAGCACATTTAAACTTTGATGTGGATTCCATCATCGATGATATCAGGCGAAGGGACGGGATACTAGCCAGTTAACAATTTCCTTCCTGGACTTTGCCATAGCACAACGAGTGTTGTGAGATAGATAGTAGTGCATGCGTGAGAGTGGGGTGTGGTCACAAGGTTCCCCTACGATGGGGTCGAGGAACGGGTACGCGGGACGCGGATCGATACCTTCCAAGTTCCCGGTACAAGGGGGGTATATATCTTAGGGACGATGGTTCAAGACTTGGAACGTGAACCATCTATTTTCGGGACGATACCTTGGATCGATCTGTCCGGGATGAGGTTCGCGATCCCAAGATATTTGCATAGCTATTTGACAAATGATGCTTATCATTGCAATGGTATTCTCCTCAACATCAAGTCGTCACTTTTACCATTTAGTTTTCTTTTTGTTGGGACATTAGAAAATACGAAAAAGACCAAACTACCCTGGCCTTATCCAATCAGGTGCAGGTATAGCCTCATCGAGCTAGGGTTCCAAGCCTCCCGTCCTGATATAGCCTCACCACCACTTCGCGCCGCAATCTCCTCCTCCTCGTCGCATCCAGCTCCCGCGCCTCCACGCCCTTCTCCGTCTCGCTCTCTTCGTCGCGCTCACTTCTTCGTCGAGCTCGGCACCTCAGCCGGCGTCTCCCCTGCGAGCTCACTTCTTCGTCGCGCTCACTTCTTCGTCGAGCTCGGCACCGCGCGGATCTGGGCGCCGGCGCTCCCTCCCATAGTCCCCCGCGCCGAGGGGACCTCCGGCCGGCGGCGCTTCTGAGATGCGGGGCGACGCGCCGCCGCCCACCGCGCCCTCAGCCTCCTCCTCCCTCTTCGGCGCCCTCAGGTCCGTCCGCTCCGCGCGCTCCCTCGATTGGTTTCTCTCCGTGTTCCGGCTGGCATTGGGACGACGTCCCAGCTTCCGTCCCAGACGTCGACCCAGCAATCGATCCGTATCGAACCCGTCCCTCGATTGGGGACGACGACCCCGGGACACGGAACGCCGCATCGTTCCCCGTTCCGTGTGACTTGCGTTTGTAGCCCAGTTGTTTCTTCTTCTTTTGAAGGGTATTTCTATATTTTTTTTTCGGCTGTACAAATATTAAAGCATAAATGAATATTAGATAGTGATTACATACCTATTTATTTATTTCAAAATTTGTGCAACTTGTGTTGAGAGGGAAAGCATTGAAGCACCTTTCCTTTTTTAATGAATGCCAATGCTTTGGACATTTTTTTTTTAAAAAAGCCTAAAATTTTTAAAATCCCACAGCAAAACTGATACTCTTATGATTATGCCATCCCTTTCAATTATCCAACACTAATCCATTTTTTTAAAAAAATGAATGAGACGTCAAATTTTTCACTAATTCCAACGCCACCCTTCATCAAAATTGAACCCAAATATCCCCATGCATTGACCCTTCCATCCCGTGGTATTGTAGCCCTTTTGAGTGCGTGTCCCCTCCAAATGAAGCTTCTTGTGTGCTTCTGCCCTTGTTGACTTGTTGTGCCTCCCTAGCCATTCACTTGTCGTGCTACGTTGATGAGCTGCAACTGTTGCCTACATGTCCTGCTGTTCTCCAGAGTATGCTCATTGTCACCTTAGCTCATCGTGGCTACCTGCTGTGCTTGCCTTGAGCTGTAACTGTGTTGCGGAACCATGCCCGCTAGTTGTACGCCAGGTGCTTCAGCCATGACAAAATGGCACATCAGGCAACAAGTGTTTAGTTAATCAAGCACCGAGATCATGATAAGTGTAATGAATTAAGCATTAATACCTTTTAAAAAGGTGCTGTGCTGGTGGATTTGCATCTTTTAAAATGTGTGATTTGGGCAAAGCTTTTGGTGGTTGAAAGGGCAAAAACATGTCTTGTTTCAATTAAAGGGTGAGTTGGCCTGATAATGTGTTATGTATGTCGGAGTTGTCTTGATATAGCTTTGAGTTTTGTGGTAGAATTTTATTATCAGGTGGTTTTGGAATGGCATACATCAATTTTCTTTTTGTATTTCTTTTCCTAAAATTAATTATCATACTCATGGGACTTGTTCCAATTTAGGTGTGACGTGCATGTTGGAGGTAATGCACAGCCTGCCTCTGCGCAAATGCTGCAAGAACCAGAAGTTGCATCCTTGGAGGAGTCGCCTGAAGCTACAACATTGGGAGAATCAATTACTGTTACTACCTCTTCCTCACCACGGGCACTACCATCAAGGCACAGCTATCCCTCTTCTCCTGGATCAACTATTTGGACCCGGAATCCTGCTGACTGGCCATGGATATATCACATTAGAATGGATCTTGGGGGATGTTTCCACACATATCCTCATCTAGGTGGCCCATTTCTGAGCCTAGATGATGCTGAGGATGCTATCAATCGTCACCTTCACCGCCTGCGGTCTCCAACAATGTAAACTTTCTGATATTTGTGCTAACTCATTCACTGTTTGTTTCTTGCGTGCCCGCACTTGCAGTTGGCTATATACTTTATTAAAACAGGAGTACATAGCCATAGCCTTTTGTAATACATGTGCTATCTTATCTTCCAGTGATTGTGTTTGGTTATCGTAACAGATGAACTTTCATAAGCCCTAAAATCAGTAAAATAATAATAATAATCACAAACAGACCAAAGGACCTAACTTGTAGATAGCCCCAAGCTGAAAAAAGATGTCATGCTAAATTAATTTTAAAGCCACACTTGCAGTATGCTATATTTTTATACGGAGTTCGAGCAAAATTGCACAAAAACCTGCGGAAATCATAAGCATACTAAAAGTTCATAAGGTAAACATAGATGTCATTTTTCTTCACCTATGTATATTTTAACTATAATTGCAATTTGTACGATAGGTTAGTAGCACTCCTTGCTTTGCAATTTGTACATAGGTATATTTGATTTGTCTCAGCAGCTGAACAACAAGGACACACGGAGCACTTAGTCCTATTCACAGGCAAAAACAAACAGGTTGAGTTGGGAATCCAAAAATGGAAGATGGATACCCTTTTTGAAGATCGACATAATTACAAACATGTGAGCTTATATGTATATAAACAAGCAAATTAAACTCTGTATACTTTCAAAATTTTGGAAGCCGGTGCTTCATTTCTGTTGCCAACTGTTATAAGCTACACTAGAGTGTATTACAAGTTGTTCCAATTCATTTGGGGAAATAAATCTGTTGTACAGCACTTACATACATTCACCCTATACCTTACACCACACTTGTTAATACTTACATACTACTTAATAGCACCCCTTTGGACATACTTAAGACCTACATTTTACTTACAATATGGGTTGATCTGGTTTCAATTAGGTTCAATGAGCAAGATGGAGTTTCTCCTGCGGAGAGAGTGATACAAGAATATCTGTATTGGCCTGATGGCACTAGGAAGAAATATTCCAAATCACGAGCAATTCAGAATATCGATAATCTTAGACGCCAAATGGTTCAAGTGTTATTAGACAAGTATAACAATGATCACAACCTTGTCGGGGTTTGTTCTTCCTCAGTATCCCCTCCCTCTCTTTTTTGCTGCACTTGGTGATGTAACAGTCGTTGATCTTGTCATTCTGTTTATTTCAGGATCTTGCTTATGAACTCAAAGATGTTGCACACTACCAATTGATTGTTGAGGAACTTAGGTGGTTCAATCATTTCAATTTCACAGCAAAGACCAAAGGAGCCGATGACTGTTGCATAAACAATCCATTCTTTGCTGAAGTGATGTCTTTGCAAGGAGAGGAGGATTGGGTGGTTAGGTGTTGCTGCATATTAAAATCTGATGACAATGGTGTGCCATACTCTTGCCTTAAATTAACTATTACGGGGGCCATGGTACTGGTGCACTCTTATAGTTGGGAGGAAATATTTGTTCACATATTTATACTATTCTATATCTTCATATGTTATTCACCACCTCTTTTTTATCCTATATTGCAAAATTGTGCACTTTCAGTTATTCATATCAATAGACCACCTGAATGTATGTATTTTACAAAAGTTACTAATTACTACAAATGATTAGAATATCTAAATGCAGCATCTGATTCATGCTAACTGAACTTGTCTGTTAGATACAGTTGTAAAATTGTTGCCAATTGTGTGGTTACGATATGACTAGTTTTATGAACTTGTCTATTTCTTTCATGCCATATGCTAGCATTATGTTTTGCATTTGTTATTTCTTGAACTGGTAGATGCGCAGCTCCGTGTATTCCCTGCATGAATGTTGGTTTTTTTTTCTGTGCTTTCAATTGCTCAACCTTTATTAAGTTAGTTTTACATAATTTGGTTCCTAATTGGTGTTTTGGTAGTTAATTAATTGACAAATTACCCATTCCGTAAGGTCTCTGCTATGGTTGCAAAAATGATGGGAAAGTGGATATGAAGCACCCAAATGATGTCCATTCATATACTGGCGGTCATCAGGACATACTTTTGCCATTTGAAACTGAAGAGTTGAGTGACTCTGATGAGGTGTGGTGATTTATTTTCCATTTTTTTGTTGATGACAAGCAGTTAAAATGTTATGCTTCATCGAAAATGACAAGAATTCTCCCCCCTCTTTTCACAGGACGAGGAAGTAAAGGAGAGGAGGAGGAGAAGGCTGACTGAGGTACGGCATATTTTGGATTGTATATTTGTATCTTAATTCATGCAATATGATGTCGATTACTTGGATTGATGATTGGTTGCTCTTGTGCTTTGGTTAGGGTCTTGATGATCCTGCTGTGTGGGAAATGCTTTTTGGTTGAGGGCTGTTGATGGAACATGGAGGTCACTCATGAGTGGGGAACAACATCTTATGCTTAAATATTTAAATAGAATACATGAAAATTATATACTTAGATTTGTCTCGAAAAGTACTTTAGTAATATTATAATTTATTATGTTTTATAAATTTATTATAATAGAAACTTATGGTTAAAGCTGTATTTTAGAGGCCATATTGAACTGTCAATGTCCAAAATGACAAGCTAGTTGTGACCGGAGGGGGTAATATTGATTTCTTTGATATTTAAAAAATACATCAGTTTTTGTGTCCAGGTTGGTCAACCGCACCACTTGAATCTAATCTGAAGTTTCTTGTTAATCCATCCACGGCTGAGCACGAGATGGATCGATCAGGGAGCGAAAGATACACAGGCAGTGAAATACATGAGTGGGATAAACAATTCCATTTAAGAAAATTGCATAATATAAATCCATGAACATAAGATGAATCTCGCTAAGGTAGGCAAATTGCCTCAAAATTTTGAAGAACATAACGATTAAACAAATCTCTAGTTTGCATCTAACAAGCCCCTATTTTGGTCATGTTCTTCCCTCCTTTGCCTGTTACCGATCGCTGATTATCAGTACAAACTCCACACCAGGGTTTCAAGTATCGAATTTTTTATTTTCGACCAATTTTTTACTTTGGAAAATTGGTCAAAAAACGTTCGAAAATGGATAGAAACCGAAAAATTTCAAAGTCAAAAAAATTGAACTCGGTGGTCAAATAAAAATGGGAAAAAAAAATAAAAAACTGACCAATTTGTGTGCAATTTTTGCTGATTTTCGAGCAATTTTGTTCAATTTTCAAGCGATTTTATTCGATTTTTAGCACATTCAAAGAAAATTAGAAAAAAATATTTGAAGAAAACTGGAAAAATTACATAAAATCCTACTAAATCCCAATTGATTTATAAAATATCTCAGAGAAATTTCAACAATTTTTGAATTCATGTAGTGCTTCTAGAAAATCAAAAACAAGAATGAATAAAAAGGAATAGAGACATTGTCAGATTTTATAAATATTCACAAGCTTGATCATGCTCTAAAATTTTTATTGTATCATAAAGAGTACCAAAGGATCATGTAATAAAATATTCAAAAATATTAGACTTCATTTATTGCCACCCTAGACAATAGTACTTTCAGAATTTTTTAAAAATAAATATGCCTGATCATCATCTAAAAATCTTCAGCATCATTAGCATTGCCTCAGAACCTCACATAAAAAATTCCAAAATTTTTTTAACACTTTTTGATAATTTTTTTTCAAATTTCCTGAATTTTTTGAATTCAAATTTGAATTGGACCAGTATACCGATTGGTTTTGCAATGTTGGGCCACCTCGATACGGTTGACAATTGTGATCTTCGCTCGATTATCGATGATATTATGAAACTTGCTCCACACCAGGTTCAGTTCTGAGAACAGTATGCATACGAAGCCCTTTGTAGCTCTTTTTTTTTTTTTTGCAAAACTAGCTTCTCTGCGAATACATTTGCAAAAATAATCCTCTTCTTCATCGCGAAAGGCGCGGTAAGTGACATATGTTCCTTACCACATCAGCGCAGAGCCGAGCGGGCATCACGATAACATGCACAAACGCAGGAGCGCATGGCGGGCAACGGGGTTGGTGCGAGCGGGTAGGGCAGGGCGCGAGTGTGTGTGTGGCTGCAGCGCGGGTGTGGAGCACTGTGCCATGAGGCTATTGTGCTTGGGGTAGCATAGGAGAATACCTTCCCGCTCCTTAGACACGACAAGGGACACGTGTTCTCCACCACGTCTTTAGCGGTGGGGAGGGGATCATTTTTTAAGGAAAAAAATATGTTGAGGCTAGATATATATGTACAGTGTTCTAGTTTTGATCATGCTGACCTAGGTCATCTAGCTGATAGCATCAAGAGGGCAGACACAGATCGATCACCCTGTTGTGCACATGCATCTCAGAATCAATCCGAGGTGTCGTAGCTGAAGCTTTGGACACCTGATGAGCCTGACATGATCGTCGGAAGTTGTGGACTTATGGCTAATCCAATTTAAACTTGGAAGACAAAATAACAGATGAAGGATGAAAGATCGATATCACGCTGAGCACAAAAAGGAAAAAAAAAACAACAAAGCTCAATTCTGAGACCACATACGAAAGATATTAGCAGAAGCGTATCTGCTTAATCGTTGCTTAGCCTACCCACAAAATAGCGTGATTTCATTATGCAGCCATCATTTATCCACTGAAACGATCGATATACTCAAGAAGACAACACGTCATTCTCCGCTGAACGATTTGCGCAAGAACCAGCGATCGAGGCTCAGTGCCTACTCCAAGCATCCAAATCACGCCAACACCTGCGAGAAGCAAGAACACGAGCAATTCAAGTATCGAACAAAGATATGGATCATCACACATACCCAAGAGCCAGCTTCTTCACAGCCCGTCGCCGCAGCCAGTGCGCTGGCAACATGCCGGCTCAAGCCCAGACGCGCGCCCCGGCGTGGTCCCTTTACACCCGGGATGGTGCTACAACATACTAGGGGTCTGTTTATTTTAGCTTTTGATTCTGTGTTCTGACTCTAAAAGCAGAATAAAAAACAAACAGTCTGATTCTAGAATCCGATTCCACAATCCAACCCACCCATATACATTAGAATTTACAATCCATTTCATATGTGCTTTTGGATTTTAGCTTTTAGAGAACCGGTTTCTGTACAACCATAATCTAGAATCAGCTTTTAAAAAATTCAAAACTGAAACAAACAGGCTCAAACAAAAAGGGTCAAACCATAGAGGAAAAGCAGAGGTAAGAGCATCTCCAATAGTACCACTTCAGCTAGCTATAAGGGTGCCATCTCAGCATTTTACTTAGGTGGAAGAGAGAAAATGAGGAGAGAGATATAGACCTACTACTAATGTATAGTCAGGTTATAACTGATTCCAAGACACTTATTATCTATTACATGTGGGCCAATATTTAATTTTATAAACAATGCTATAGCTAATCCATTGAAAAGGTTATCTACGTATTATCTATAGATGATATAGATATTCTTATAGCTAGTGTCATTGGAGATGCTCTAGAATGCTACAATGCGAGTGGCACATTGTGCGCCGGCGTTAGCACGCTTACCGACGGCGGCGGTCCAGAATTCGTTGGTGTTAGGGCTGGAGAGATGATCCAATTGGACAGGCTTTATTACGCCCAGCTATCAACTTGCTAGACCCAAATGGTACAAATCTGCTATTTGGACACCGAAACCGAAAGCCGAAGGCAAAGGCCCATCCAGAATTCCAGACTGAACCACCTTCTTCCTCCTCGCTACTACCATCTGCTTGGCTGCTTGCTTTACCACCTCAGCTTCTCTCGTCTTCCTCCTCCTCATCATCCCCACTTCGGTAGTTCAACCTCTCCTTTTCACTCCGCCGCCGACATATCCTCCTCGTCCTCCTCACCACCTCCGCCTTCGCTTCCGTTTCCTCCGCGATCACTACCCAGGCCCTCGATCGATCACCTTCACGCCTGCCTTCACAGTCTACGGCTGGCTACAACACCGGATCCGGACGATACAAAGGTAAAAACTCCATCTTTGAACCATCAAACATGATAAAAAATAAACTTTGATGTGTTTTAGACGTAAAAATCGATGCTTTGGATCGTCTTGTTTGTTCTGAACAACGCCATTGATCCGTGCAAGAAACCGGCTTCTCTTCCTCACTTCACCTCTCCTTATCCACCATCATCGCCACCACCAACACTCCCCCCCGAGGGGCCAACAGACTCAACACTTCACCCTCACCTCCGCTTCCTCCTCACCCACCTCGATGCGCCCTCACATCACGCTTTTTTAGAACTAGAGAGCATAAGCTCCGGTTCAAGAACGCCTTACGGCTTCCCCACATGTATTTGGAGTTCATTTGTGTATTTGGAGTGTAAGATATTCATTCATGTAAAAAAGTTATCTAGTATTTGCAGCGTAACATACTGATTTAGTTTGTTTGTAAGGAGTCAAAGGAACACACATAGGGACAGGGGAGGAGCACCCAATCCGATTGCTTTACTGACATTATTAGGCAGGTCATGTACCTCAAACGTGGAGTACTCCTGGTCTCCTGGAATGTATACTATATCTTATAGCGGGAGAATTTCGCGAGCGTTGGGCGCATGCCGTACTGCGGCGTCCAGGAAAATGGTACGTCTCGCCGTTCGGTTCTGGCCGTTCGCATCACCGTTTGTTTCCCGTTCACACGTGCCAATGTCGCTCGCTGCTTCCTTCGCCGGGCCGCCGCCTTCCGCTGCTTCACGTCGATTGAAGTAACGACGGTTGATAACGCGTCATCATTTTCCACTTCTCCCGTTGCGTGTGCATCCGGTCTTCGTTCTTGGCCTCCGTCTCGATACTGGTGCTGCCTTTATCGCCACTGCGCGACGTGGCGGGAGCCGATCCATTGTTAGCTCGCCTCGCGTGTTCCGCCGACTGCTCTTATCACGAGGCCCGTTTTTCTTGTTCGCGTCGTCGATGCTTTTCTTGTGCGCATCGCCTGGCCACTGATAGGGAGAGGGCTTCCATGGCGTGCTTCTTCGTGACGCTTTTTTTGGTTCCCCGTCGTTGTCCCGTTCGGTTCCGATCGTGAGCCCTTCCGGTTTCAATCTTCCTGATTTCGGTTACCACCTCCGTTCAGTGCGATCTATTGCATCTGGTTTTGCTGCCTCGATAGCTCTTGTTCTTACTATTCTGATTTTGATTTGGTTTTAGGCGATTGCTTTATTCTATTTTTTGTGGTTGTATTATTCCCTATTATGGGTTCCTGATGATAGCTTGTTGTTTCGTTTTCCTGTTGTTCTGTGGTCTCTCATCTTGTTGCGCTTGCCGGCCCTGCGTCGCCTGCTCTCTATTCTCCTACTGCCTCGGCGTCGGTGCTTCCATCTAGGTTGTTTTTTTGGTCCAATTTTGACTCTTTGTTATTGGCCCTTGCCTCACGTACTCTTCTTGTATAGTTCGGTTCGCGGTGAGCATTTGCTTTCTTCTCCTACATAGGCACCGTTTTTGCCTTGGTTTTGCCTTCCAGGGTGAACCTTGCTCCTTTTGTTTTGTTGGTGTTGTTCTAATTTGGTTTTCGTTGCTCTCGGTTCGTTGTGTATCCTTCGTTTCGTTTTGATTTTGCCATGTTTTGGACCTTCGATTGCCTTGGGCTTTTCGATCTTTGGTTTTTCCGAGTACCTACTAACGGAGAAACCAATGGAGAACACCTTGGCTGAGGCCGCGACACTACCAATGCCTAACGTGGTCTCTTCTTCAGATCTACCATCGCAGTATATTTCCCTAGCTTCCTTAATCTACCCTTTTCTCCTTACTTACCTATGTGTTGTCCTTGCGCCTTTGCTTAACCATGTATAGCCATTGCGTCCCTTTCGCTCTGAGGATCTTGCATCACTGCAAGGCCATGGTTTTATATTGTTGGAGAATCAACTCGATCTCCTTCCTCGATGTATAGAGGCATTGGTCAATAAAGAGAGCATGCGCCGAGCAAGAACCAGATTTGGACAGAGTGCATGCGGCATGAGCAATCGCCTTCCGCCGTACCGATAATCAACCTATTGATCACACGGAGGTTCACGTTATTGTGCGGTGTAGGTCCCGACACTGCTCAAACCATTCAAGATTCATCTATCTTATTCATGTAGTATGAACAATACAGTCGAGTATCTCAATTCTTCAAACTAACATACACGCCCTGCTCTATATGGCTCTTTTCTTTTCATCGATTCCTACCTAACCGGTTTTCCTCATATTAGGAATAATGGTATCGATGAAACGGTAGCGGCCGAAGCAAACGGTTCTCGCTTGTCTACACATGATCGGTTCATGTTTTCTTTGTGTTGAGAAATGTTTCTTTAATAAACTGATACTCTTTTGGCCATTGTTCAGGCATATGGTTATTGTTATTGCTTTTTATGGTTATGAGATGTTTGGGAGATAGATGTCCAAGACGGATAATTGTTTTGGTCCTTTTGTATTATTGCGAGAGTAATGCAACGTAGTGTGAAAGCCATGATTTGGAAACAACTAAACATGCTGAGACTGGTGGGAACAATTCTGGTGGATGTGGAGCTGGCCTATTCAGAACACCTATTTCAGGAGGTATACACATTATAACTGCCGTTCATGATTTACCACCTCCAGCTTTAGCTTTCCGCAGTCTGGTGAAATAGGTATTTGTTTTGCAACCTTTTTACATTCCATTAACACAGCAACTGTCAGTACCTAGAAATCATGTAAATTAGCTAGATTTATCACACCCAAGGCAAAAAACATAGTACAACTAAAAGTTCATATTTTTGTCTTTTTTCCAAAATCAGGCAAGGTTTGCTCATTTGTGTACTGTTGTGTCTCAGATGCAACATCATCGTGCAAGATACCCATTTGGCTCTCTTGTGGTTTTCGCTCCTGATCCAGTGGACCGTGAGTTTTCAGTCTCTCATCTGGTTCTTGTGTAAGTAATGGCTAAGTGCAATTCAGCAGCTAATTGGCATAGCATGTGGAGGCACCTTTCTTTTGAGAAGGTGTAGAAGCATCATACTTGCTTTGATGTGTTTCCTGTCTTTCACATTTTACTATTTTTGTCAAGAACATTTCTTACAATATGTTACATTATTTGTCTAAAGAGAGTCACCCTTGGTGATGAAGAAGCTAATTTGGAGGGGGTGTCCAAAAAGCGCCCTAGAGCGCAAGGGCCCATCAATGTTTACATGTCTTGCGAAGATTGTCTCCAAAACTGAATTATGTGTCCATTGTAGTTTGGAAGCCATCAGATGCTATACTCTCGTGTTCGTGACCGATTATATCATTAAACCTTGTTAATTTTGATTATACAACTCGATGCCGAAGACGATTAGTATTTATTTCCTTAGTGCAGCAGATCGCCCAATGTTGAAGTTCGTAAGTTGGGTTCAAAGGGTCAAGCAGAAGTTTCAGACTAAAGGAACCATCGCGCTTTGGTCCTCATGAAGATGTCGCTCTGTTTGAGGATGATTCTCGAGGAAGGCCGAAGAAGTTTGGACTCGCATATAATCTTGATTCTCGCCAATGGACATCTTCAAGGATCAAACGGTCGAGGCAAGCCTCAATCTATATGCCTACGGGGTATGAATATCTTCAGTAATTCATTTCTTTGATGTTTTAACTTTATGAGCAATACATTGCTTAAGCAGTTTATTCTCCTTTTCCTTAAGTTTTTGCTTTTGGGGTGTCAGCATCCCACTTTTTGCATAGTTCATTGTTTGGTACGAGCATAGATTGTTGTTTCCTATGTATAGGATAACTTCTAGAGTACTATACATACAATTTGAGTACGCCATGCTTGTTATCAATCGTGCATGATACCAAGCAATAAACATCACTTGCACAATACATAAAAGATTGATTTCTTGTTTGGAAAGTGTGTTTGTGGGCTGATGTTTTGTAGGATGGGGCTTATTTTCCACCTAATTTAGGTTTCTAGGAGTAAACCACAATCTATTCCAGTGCTGATGCTTGCCTTCCCGAGTTGTAATTCTTTTTTCTGGTTGGTACTCATTAGTGATAAATGGTCATTCCATAATTTGTCTACCTCGTTTATTTGGATACCTCCTGGATCTCATCAACGCAACAAGGCAATGGTTCTATTGTCGGCCACCGATTTTGCCAATTGTGTTTCGCTTCGATTTCGATCTAGATGTAGGGCAAAGCAAGTTTGGAGGAAATCGTATCACCAGGGGTGTCGTCTTCGCCGGGATTCTCATAGGATCCTGCCTGGCAGGCACCAATCCCTCCCCCATCATGAGGGCATCTCCCCCCTCTGTCGTTCCTCTCCGTCTGATGGCCACGAGAGGCTACGCTTTTTGATGAGTATGGTGAGTTTGATTTGAGCACACACAGATTGCAACTTTTTAATTTGGTGCAATTAGTGAATGACTCCTGTGCTTGCTTCATCAATAACCAGATTCACAACAAGGACGTCAACGTGACCGCTGATGGAGTAGCTCACCTCTGAATTTCGTCCTTCTGTACCATGTGATGTGCATGCTGATAATTCTAATTGGATAGCAATGTTAGTTTAGCACTGGTTTTTCTCTATAGGTAAATATTCGAAGACTCTTCTATTTTCCAATCCTAATTATATGAAGTATCGACGTCAATTCTGCATATAATTAGATTGCAATGTTAGTACAGTTTTACTAAGTCCTAATCACCTATATTTAGCAGTTACCTTACTAATGTGTGGATGGTAGTTCCAGAAATTTGAGAGAATAACAATTGTTTTGTCAATTATTATTCTCGTTGGTACCTCAGACTAATTGTACATGTTTAGAGCTGAAAGAGATCTATGTATGTAAAACTCATTTTGGTGCTATGATGTTCAGTTAATGCTAAGTTCATGTTTCTTTGTGCGATTTCGAATAGCCGTTGAACGTTTGTGTTATCAGAGTTATTAAGTGATGAAATTTCAGGTCAAATCTATCATATATATGTGTTATCTTGTGTGGTTTTAGCTCCGATTCTTCTGCATATCAAGATCCATTGTTCATTTTTATAGATGTCAGTTTTACTGAATAAAAAGGTGATTTTGAGCGAACATTGTACTCAATAGATGCTGTCTGTTCTAGGCTAACATTCGACATGCGCTAAAAGATTACCAGGTTTAATGCACCACTTGTCTTTGTTTAATTTGTATGGTGATTTGTAGTTCCTGCTTGCCAAGTATATTTGGCGAGTTTTTGATCTCTATAATCGTATTCATATAATATCATCGGCTCATCATTTGTCAAATCTTTTTTATTCGTATGACGATTTGTTGTTCCTGCTTGCCAAGTATATTTGTCTAGTTTTTGGTGTATACAATCATGTTCAGTGATCCCTTTTGTATAATGGGCGTATATCTATTTACACATGATTCGATATACAGCCATAAAAGTTCAGCGTACGAACTATCCTCGAGCTAATGCAAGACGGCGATGGTTTAAGTCCTTTCGGAAAAAATGAAAAATCGCGTTTAGGTCCTTTCGATGGTTTTTTAATAAAATAGACCCAAAAAATTGTCAAAATTACGTTTAGGTCCCTCGTGGTTTACATTTAGGTCCTATTGGTGCTTTTCAGCAAATCGGACCTAAAAAAAATACTTTATGCCACTCTATGGTTAAAAAAAATCAGATTCGTCGAAGGTTTATAGCGACTCATGGATTTGCCTCCGGTTGTTTTTTAGCGAAACGGATCCTGAAAAAAATTAGATTACTTTTTTCCCATCTACAGTGAAAAAACACAGATTCGTCGTGGATTTATAGCAACCCATCGATTCGCCGACGGGTTGTAACCGCGGTTTTCTAAAAAAAACGCAAATTCATTGAAGGTTTATTTTTTTTAAACAGATATAAAAACCGAAAATACGGTTTACATGGATTTATCGACGGGTCCTATCGACTCTACAGAACGGCGCAGCGTAGCGCGCTATTATTGCTAGTTGTTATCATAACATATCTATCATGCTACTTCTATTACATCCTATCGTTTGGATGTCATGTTGTCTTAATTGCGTACTACTACTTCTATTGCATGTTTTTTCGCACATAGCATTCCCCTGTTGCATGAGATTGCCTTAATGAACTGAGAGTATAATTCACCCCTTTAGATATGATGCGCTCGTGCATGGTAGAATAGAACTATACCAACCCAGGTGCACAGGGAAACATTGCCCAGTTACCTATGGATAATGCACTTTTGGTCAAATAGTGTATACCATATAATTGTACATTTGACAGAATTTGACAAAAATGCCCTCATAATATCGCAAGCATATAAAATGAGGTAGAGAAATGTATTAAAATTCACATAGCTAATAGTCTAAAACTAACCTTCAATAATCCAAAAAAAGCCCATCTCTAGTAGTTTTTAGTTATATAGAGTGTCGACGACCGGGATCGTCAACCGCAGAAATGAGACGGGGGGTTTAAATGATTAGGGACCCAGACCGAGCTCGGCTCAAGCGAGGGGATCAAGTCGTAATCGGCGAAGGTCGAAGCTAGACGACAACGAGCACGAGACAGGGGTTTATACTGGTTCGAGCCCCCGGCGAGGGTAATAGCTCTACTCCAGTCGCCTTGCGGCGGTATTCTTTTCTATTGATTGAGTACAGTGGGGTGTTTACAGCTTAAGCTCAACAATGGCTATGGCTAATGCTCAAGCTCTTGAGTGTGTAGTGAGTTCGTGGACTTCGTATCCCCTTAAAGACTACGCTTCCATGGCCTTTATAACTCCCCTGTACGCAACGGCCGGGAGAGATTCCCGGGAAGCGGCCTTCATGCACGCCGAGGGTCGGCAAGAATCGCCCGGACTTGTTTGCGACGACTGCGCCGCCTCACGACCGCTCCTTGAGCAACCGCCGGTCAAACGCTTGATCCAAAATCCAAGGGCGGACAACGGCACCTGATAGAGCCCGCCGAGCCCGAGGTCGAACGGGGGTGTGCTCGAGGCCAACGCGTTCTAGGTCGAGCGCCCCGGCGCACACCTGTGTCGTGGTCGAAGGCCGCCCGAGCTCGGGGTCCGCGACCGTGTTCGACCGGTCAAAGGACGCCACCCTCGCCGGCTAGCCCCGAGGCTTAAGGTCGTGGCCGGAACGCGGGCCGACCTTGAGGCTCCATAGCCGGGACTGACTCCCGGAATTCACCTGAGGTCGAGGTCGGGCGGAAACGTAGCGCCAGGCCGTGGATGATCAACACCTGGCGCCTCTTGATCTCCGGAACCCTGATACGGATGCGAACGGTTGGCGACACCTGCTTGTCTTCTCGAAACCGCCGCCCAGACCTTAATTGCGCCTGTCAAATCGTGGCCAGCACGCCCTTCGAAGTGCCGCGGTCTGGACTTGGTGTCGGCGCGGCCTATAAACTGGAGACCACAGCGCCTGTCGAAGAGTCCGCCCGATCAGCTTCCTTTGTCTCCTCAAACTTCCGAGCTCAAGCGAGAAAACTTCCTCTCTCCCCTCGACCGAAACCGCCGCGATTGCCATGGCCAAGCTTGGGAGGAGCACTCTATCGCCCGCAAGGATGAAGGAGCTCGAAACCCTGGGGCTGCTCGATCCATTCACATGGCGGTTGCCGGGCAACGAGACCGAGCCATGCCCCAAAGAGGACGAGATCGTCTGCACCGAGCATTACGTCCTCTTCGGCCTGCGGACCCCAGAGAGCGAGTTCCTCTCCGTAGTCCTCACCAGCTGCGAGATAGAGCTCATAAACCTGGTGCCAAACTCAATTCTCACTCTCGCCATCTTTTCCCATCTGTGCGAGGGGTTCCTGGGAATCCTTCCCAACCCCTCGCTCTTCTTTCGCTACTTTAGCCTCTTCGGCTCCGGGAAGGACCCAGTGGTCGGGTGTCTCTACTTCCGCCAGCGGACGGGGCTCAAGTGGTCATTCCCCAAGATCCAAGCTCGGGACTCCACGGGGCCATGGTCCGGCGGTGGTTTTACTCAAGAAAGGGGAGCGGCAAGACGCTGTCCCACGAGGGAAGCTCGTCGGTGGGAAGAAAGAGACCCCAGACACGGACGACCCTGAGGCCGACGAAGAAGCCATTGCCGCCATCCACCTCTGCGCCGAGCGCGGCCTCACCGGGCAGGCGATCGCCGTCGACTTCCTGCGGAGGCGGGAGCACCCGTTCTACGAGATCCAGGGACGCGACGACCCGACCATGAGGGTACGCCTGCACGCCTGTCCCTGCCTTGAGGTCTTGCTCGAGTCCCACCGTGCTTCTCGAGAATGGTTTCCTTCTTGCGGCCGAAGGAATCTTGGGTGGCCGCCAGATAAACGAGATGTTCGGGAAGCGGCACACAACTATTCCATGGACGACTCGTCGTCAAGAACATGCTCCGTCAGCAGGCCGAGGTAAGCCATCCCGACCAACGGACCGACCCGAAGCGACCCGTGGCCCGCAATGACATTTTCATGCGCAGACCACCAGAGCCGCTTGACACGGCCAAAGGATGCTCCCATTGCCCGGATGGGCAAGAGCAAGAAGGGAAGAAGAGGCTAGGGGTGGGCATTCGGTTTTTTCGGTTCGGTTTATTCGGTTTTTGGAAAAATCGATTTTTGAACTTCATAAACCGAATCGAATTGAATAATTGAAAACCGAACCGAATAAACTTATTCGGTTCGGTTTTTTTCGATTATTCGCTAACCAATTATCAATACAACGAGCAACATTAGCAGATTGTCCAAGATAGCATATCACCAACCAAATGGCAATCGGCAAGCAACTAAATACATTGTCCAAGATATAGCATATCACACAACAATACTAATTAGTAGATTAAGACTTGAAAAGTTCAAAACATGTAAAAAGCATCAAGCAAGCATCGAATGAACTCTCAAGGCGTCCACACCGTCCACAAGACGATACTCGGTTTGGCTTTGAATGAACCATCGAGTCATCAAGACCAAGGCAACACGCCATTACGCCAACACCTCCGGCCCTCCTCGACTCCTCCTGGTCCTCCACTCCTCCAGACCAAGGCGTGAGGCGCCCAGAGTCGAGACTTACGGTCTCCAAGAAGGGTAGCGAGAGTGCACAACTATGACCTGTACATTCTAACTTGTAAGTTTGTAACCCTCCAAAATAAAGGAACTTCAAGTATAAACATTAAACAATGATCAGTTGTTGTTTCTGAACTAGCTAAGACCACTAAGCCCATTACAATCATTAGATTTTGTTCATTAGCTAGCACTTGTTAAACCTCCCGATTTCCACTTCATTCCAACTATATGATCTCACAACTATAAAATGGACCACGCATGCTCATATACTGTTCTTGTAAGACCTTAAAACATCTCAAAACATTAGTATGGATATTCTGCATGGTAAAAGTACAATATGTTATTCATATCCATTTATATGCATCGGGGTTGTAGAAAAGCCAAAATTTTCTTTTAAAGTATGTGCCATCCATCCAGCAATGGCTGCTTGCAGAGCTCCTGGCATCAACATTCACATAAAAGATCCAGCCTAATAATGCATAGTAATCCAGCATCTAGTTCGCATGGCAAGATGCATCAAGCAAACCAAATAAGAGATGCCCAGGAGAAAAGTAACAGAGTCTAATTATCCCACCTCAAGAGAAACTTTAACGATTAACTACTACCTCAAGAGAAATGCCAACTACTGACTTAGGTGTGCATCTTTGAACTAGTGAGGCGAGCATTCATGAGGGAAGGAGAGGGAGGGAGGAGGCGACATGAGGATGTGGCGGTGGCAGTGGAGGCCGAGGCCACCATGAAGTGGGTCGAGGTCCCGCCGTCGCTCGTCGGGGCAGTGAGGAGGCGGTCGCAGGCCGAGGTCGAGCTCTTCGTCTGCTCAGCGTCGCCAGGCCACGGGAGGACGGGAGAGGAGCCGCCTAGAGGGTCAAGGCCACTTCTGCCACGGAGGTCTTAGGACTCAGAGGCGGCGCGTGGTCGCCGCCACCACTGGCGCTGGGAAGACCGGATCTGCGCCTCAGCGCCTGGCCGCCTGGGGATTCTGGGAACTAGGGTTAGGGTTGGCACTTGGCCTGGCCGCCCGCTCTTGGCCGAATTTGCGAATGGAATGGGGGACAAGGAGGGGTCACGGGGGGTTGGCGACTGGCGAGTCACGAGTGGGCCGGCCGAGTGGCGAGGCGACTTCAACCGTGAACCGTGACCACTGAATCTGAGTCAGAGAGATCGGTTTTTCGGTAAACCGGTTTTTTCGATTTTCCAAAGACGAAAACCGAACCGTAAACTGAAAACCGAATAGCATCGAATAAAAACAAATCATAAACCGAACCAAAAACCGAAATTTTAGGTTAATTGATTCGGTTGATTCGATTTTTCGGTTTCGGTTTAAAAGTGCCCACCCTAGAAGAGGCCTCCTTCGGAGCGGACCGCGAGAGGCGAAAAACCCCACGCCGAGGGGGATCGTGCTGCAGTAAGGATTCTCATGGCTGCCCCGAGTCCATGCTCGGGTCTTTTAGCCGTCGACGTGTTTTCCCTTCGCGAAGAAGAGCCGAGCGGCGGCGCCGCTAGGTCTCCCCACCACTCAGGGGTGCGGGCTCGGTCCTCGGTGGTTGCCGCTGACATCGCGGGGCCCTCGGCGCCCGAGGACCCGGACGGGCTTCATTGAACGGAGTGCCCCTCCGAGGTCGAGGCAACAAGACCTGCACCGGCCCTCGACGAGGCGAAGGCCGGCGACCCACGTAAGTTTTTTCGACTTTCTGACTCATCCTGCCCCTTTCGTGTCTTCTTAGCTTAGCGCCTGCTCTTGATCGCAGGCCCCGAGCACGCATGCTCGAGACTTGCCCGTACTGACGATGGCTGTTGTCCAGGGCGAGTCCGAGTCCGAGGAGGACGCCTTCGAGCTGGTCCGGTGCCAGCCTTCACGCCCGACCCGGACCCCCTCTGGGCCGCCAAGTCCGCCCCCAGATGGTGAGTTCTACCAGGGGGTCGGCGACTCGGACGAGGAGGAGAACGAGCCCGCGACCAAAGACGGACTTCAAGACCGCGAGGCGACGAGGTACCGTCGCCGACCTCCCCGAGGCCACCGCGAGGGGACGCCTAAAGCTCATGATCGCGCCGAGGCGACAAATTTCAGCTCCCCGACCACGGACGCCCGGTCTTTGAGCCCGCCCATGGGCCCCGAAGATGGTCGGCCGCAGGGCCCCGCACCTCGCTTCGAATCTTGCCGGTCGGCCGAGGCCGCAATTTCCCCAGTCATGAAGGCCGGGATGCCGGTGACGACCACCCACCCCCTTTGGCGCCGGAGACGAAGGGGTTCGGCCGTGGAGGCGGGACTAGCATCTTCTGCCACGCCTTCCCGTCCGACGATTGAACCCACCGGGGAGACAAAGAGACAGCCGCCGCCGGGGGGGGCCCAAATCTATCGCCCAAGTGCCCCAACAGTGGCCGAGGTCGACCTCGACACCGGCGCGGCGGTCGACGAGGAGGAGGAGATCCCCCGCAACCGCATCGACGACCGCGAGGAGTTCACCCGCGCACGCCTGGAGGGTCACCTACGCGAGGTAAGGGTCTTCCCGCGCCTCTCGTAGTTTGAAGTCTGGTTTCTTCTGTCTCTCATCTTTGGGCCGCCCCCTTTGTCGTGAAGGTGATCACCCATGCCTCTCGAGGGCTACAAGGCCTTCAAGAGCATGCCGACGTGCTAAGGGGCTTCAACGCCAGAGAGGCGGGAGGTCGAGCGCCCAGCTCATCAGACCATTGAGGTCGGCGAGGGGGAGCTCGGCGAGGCCCGGAGCTCGACGACTGCGCCCGACGATGGGCGGAGGTAGCCCACGCGGCCGAGCTCGAGGAGGCCAGGACCTCCGAGCGCGAGCACGGCTTCAAGGCCGTGGAGCAAGAGCGCGCTCGCTTGACCAAGGCGCTCGAGGCCGAGCGGGCCAAGGTTGAAGCCCTGGAGAAGGCCGCCATGAGCGGACGCCGCTCCGCCGGCGTCCTCCGAGCTCGAGGCCAAGGTCCTGAGCTCGAGGAGAAGCTCGAGCGTCTTTGGCAAGGCGGTCGAGGACGAAGGGGCCAAAGTCGAGGCGCTAGAGAAGGCCGCCGCGGGTCAATCGTCTTCCTCGGCGAGGGTGCCTACCGGGCTCGAGGCCAAGGTCTCGGAGCTCGAAGGGATGCTTGAGCGCGCCAAAAAGACGGCGACGAGTGCCATGGCCCAGCTCCAAGACGAACGCCGCCGAGCCGCGGACGCCTCCAAGGAAGCCCTTCAACTGCAGGGCGACCTCTCGACCCTGCGCACCAAAATCGCCAAGCTCGAGCAGGAGAAGCTTGACCGCGAAATGGCCGACCTGTAAAGAAAGTGCCCAACGTAGAATTCTAGTGGGGTAAAATGTACATAGGGAGGACAAACCCTTTTTGCGTTAATCCATTTAGTCGAAGTTCCATGGCGTGTATCCGTTCTGCCTTTGGTCACGCTCCTTAGGTCGTTTGCCGGCTACCTGCCCTTATCCAGCCCCCGTTGGGTCCAAGGTCGAGCAATGTCGGCCTTGGGCACAAGACTTAGACGTGAGCAAACGATCGCAACCTGCAGAGTGAAGAAAATGTCCAGAGAGAACATGACAAGCAAGAGACTTGCCTGAACTGACGTTTCGCATTGCGACCTCGAGCCCGTGTACTGCCCCATGGTTACAACTTCGCGACCTACGGCTCGAGCTCGAGTGCGAGAGAGCTGGGTTGCGAGGTGTGGGCTTACGGTTAGCCCGACCACCAGGAGCGAGCGTGGACCTCGCGATGTTAAGACCAAGAGGGAGTACGTAGCGTACGAAGGTCGTGTTCGAAAGGCGTCGGGTAACAACAACGATATTCATAAACAAGAGAGAGAGAGAGAGAACAAAATAGCCTTTATTGAAATTCAGGGTAAAGAGGTTACACATAAAATTTTCGAAGCTGATCTATGTTCCACGAGCTAGAGAGCTCTCTGCCATCGGGCATCGCTAGCCGGTAAGCCCCCGTGCGATCTGTTGAAACGACTCTATAGGGGCCCTCCCACCGTGGGGATAACTTGTTGGTGTTGGACGGTACCTGAATCCGTCTCAGGGCTAAGTCCCCAACAAGGAGCTTCCTAGGTCGTACCGATCGAGACGCATGTCTGCGAAGAGCTTGCGGTGTAGTCGTTGATCGTAGCGATTGCACGCACATCTTACTTCTTCTGCTAGGGCAAGGTCGAGACCTCTCATGCTCAAGTCGACACAGTCGACAAAGTCGACTCTGGCGAGCCAGCAGGACCTCGGGAGGCGGGGCGGCTTCATCACCGAACACGAGCCGAAAGGTGTGGACCACGTGGCTCGGCTTGCGTGGTGCGAATAGACCATAAGACGGTGGGGAGTTCATCCACCGGTCTTGCCGAATCGCTCGAGCTCATCTGCAACTCGTTTCTTGGCACGCTGGACTATTTGCCCGCTAGTGCGTTCATTGCTCCGTTGCTCTGGGTGAGCCACCGGCGAAGCATATTTTGATGCCGAGTTCCTCGCAAAACTCCCGAACAACTCATCGATAAAGCGTGTACCGTTGTCGGTGATAATCTTGCACGAACCCCATACAGGTGACCACAAACAAGCGGAAAAAAGAATCGCCGCCGAGCCGTTATGGTCGAGACCGGTTCAACTTCTATCCACTTGGTGAAGGTATCAATGGCGACGAAACAGAACCTCTTCCCCTGTTGCTTGGGGAAAAGGGCGAGGATGTTAAGCCCCACGTCGAGAAAGGCCAGCGTAGCGGGATGGTGCGGAGCGCGTGGCGGTTGATGCGACTTCGGGACGTGGGCGGCATGCTCGGCAGGTACGAACGATGTCACGGGCATCCTGAAGCGCCGAAGGCCAGTAATAGCCCATGCGAAAAGCCTTGCCGACCATCGTCCTGTACGAAGAGTGTGCCCCGCAGAGGCCTGAATGGATGTCATTTAATAGGTACTTACCCTCCTCCGTAGAGACGCACCGTGTGAGAATGCCGGAGACATTCCGCCTGTAGAGCACCCCGTCGACGAGCGCGTACAAACTCGCCCGGCGCTTTATCCTGCTTCTCTCAGCAAAGTTGGGCGGTAGGTCGCCCTTGGCGAGGAAATTATAGATGGGCTCAGCCCATGAAGGGGTACCTTCCACCAGGGCGAGTAGGACCTCTTGGTCGGAGATCGAGAGGGCTTCCAATGTCTCCAGGATGACGTCGGGCGGGAGCCTGTCGTCGGAAGAACCGAGCTTGGAGAGGAGGTTCGCGCTGGAATTGTCCTTCCTGGGGATGTGCTTGAGCTCCAGGTTCTGGAACCATTTTTCCATCTTGCATACCTCAGCTAGGTATTTTGACATCGAGTCCTCCGAGCACTGGTACTCCTTGTTGTACTGGTTGACGACAAGCTGAGAGTCGCCCTTGATGACCAACCGTTGAACGCCCAACGCCTTGCAAGCCCGCAGACCCGCCAAGAGGGCTTCGTACTCTGCCACATTGTTGGTCGCTGGAAACCCGAAACGAATAACATACCTCAGGTGGTCGCCGCGCTGGGTGAGGATGAGGATTCCAGCCCCCGAGCGCTTGAAGGACCTTGAGCCGTCGAAGAACATGGTCCAGGGCTTTTCTTCTTCGATCTCGGGTTCGGGTGCGGCCTGGGTCGTCTGCTCGACCACGGAAGTCGTGGCGCTATATTTGATGGCCGTTCGCGCCCACGACCGGACGTCGAACGCCGCCAGTTCCATAGCCCACTTGGCGATCCGTCCGCCGCCCTCTGGATTCCGCAAGATGTCCCCGAGCGGAAAGTTGCTCGGGACAACCACCGAGTGCGCCTGGAAGTAATGGCGAAGCTTGCGCGAGGCCATGAGAAGAGCATCTGGCGGTTTACGACTGCGGGTAGCGCTCCTTTGGGCCATGCAAGACCGGCGGCGTAGTAGATCGGGTGTTCTTTGGGACCAGCTTCCGCCACCGCAATGGCGGCGGCTGAGAGGTGGCCGCAAGGTAAAGCGGCTGACTTTTCACGGGTGAGGGTCGAAGGAGGGGTGGGGTGGACAAATATACCTTGGTCGTTGAAAGACCGCATTGCTTCCGGGTCCACAAAGTTCCCTTCGCTGATACTCAAAAGAACGGAGCCCCGCTCATAGAGCCTCGAGATGAACTCGCTGAGGCGGCCATGCGGCCGGTGAGGCTCTGCACTTGCTTGACCGAGGTCGGAGGCGCCATCTTCTCGATCGCCTCGATCTTCTCTGGGTTCGGGCCAACCCCCGAGCCCCCGATCATGTAGCCGAGCACTTTTCCGGACGCAGCGCCGAACACGCACTTCTCGGGGTTGAGTTTAATCTCGTGCCTGGCCAAGTTGGCGAAAGTCTCCTCGAGGTCTCGAACGTGGTCGCCTTCAGAGAGGCTTTTGACGATGATGTCGTCCACGTAGACCTCAAGGTTTCTCCCGATCTGGGGGTCGAACGTCTTGGTCATCAGACGTTGAAAAGTGGCCCCGGCATTGCGCAGACCAAATGACATGGTCGTGTAGCAATAGGTGCCGAACGGCGTGATGAACGCCGTCTTGCTCTCGTCGTCCGTTGCTAGCTTGATCTGGTGATACCCTGAGTAGGCGTCTAGAAAGCTTAGCATCTTGGCGTTCGCGGTGGAGTCGACGATCTGGTCGATGCGCGGGAGCGGGAAGTTGTCCTTCGGGTAGGCCGAGTTCAAGCCCGTGTGGTCCACGCACATCCTCCACTAACCGCCCTTCTTCTGGACGATGACCGGATTCGCCAACCATTCGGAGTAGTCGACCTCACGAATGAAACCGGCATTCAAGAGCTTGTCAAGATTCTCCTTGATGATTGCCACCTTCTCCGGTGAAAGCAGGCGCAACTTCGCCAGACGGGCGGCGATCGCCCGACCTGCGATCAGTGCTCGATCACCTCCCTCGGGACGCCAGGCATGTCCGCGGGTTCCCAGGCAAAGATGCCCTTGTTGGCGCGGAGGAAGGCGACGAGCTCGAGTTCCTATTTGGGATTCAGCCCGACCGAGATGTGGACGCTTTTGGTCGGTCGTCCTCCTCGAGCGCAAGACGCCGTTGGCCAGGCCGGGATAGCCGCCTTCGGCGCGCTCTTTCCCTCGCCTCTGGGCCTCGTGGGGTAGCACGCAGCAAGGGCTGGGCCTTGGTCTCGCACCGTGAGCCGCTGCGCAGTCGCCTCAAGACGGTTATGACACCGTTGGGTCGAGTAACTTCATGCACCGGTGGCGTAGTGATTGGCCGCCATGAACTTGACCAGTGGCCTCCCGAGGATGGCGTTATGCGGAAGGTCCCTCGACCACCTCGAAGGTGATTAGCTCCGTCGGAAGTTGGCCGAGTCGCCAAAAGTGACGGGCAAGACCACCGCCCAGAGGTGTGGTCGAGCTTCGAGGACGATCCCAAGAAGGGGCGCCACGTTCTTGACCTTCGACCGGGAATCAGATCCTGGCCGAGCGCTCGACTGCGGAAATTGAGGAGCTACCACCGTCGACCATGACACGACCGACCGTGGTGTTCCGATGGTCGGGTCACGACTAGGGCGGTTTTCAGATCTCGGGCCATACCTTGGAGTGCGTCCTCCGGTGAGAAGGTGATGGTGGCCCCAGCCCACTTGCACTGCTGCTCGACTGCCTTCCCGGTGGCGACCTGGTAGATGGTCCGTGACGCGGCCTTGAGCTCACGCCGTGACTGATAAGCCGATGAGCCGCCGAAGATGACGTCGATCGGCGCTTCGCCTCTTCCGAAACTCGTGTCGAGGTCGTCGCAGATCCTCCCTGCGTTCACCCCTGCTCTGCCGGGCGTCGTCCTTTGGTAGCACGGGCATCTCCCCCCGGCCATCATAGAAGGCCTCCAGCTTGTTTTGCCAAGCCCTGCAAGCCCGCAGGTCGTGGCCCGCCGCCCTGTGGAACAGGCAAAATTTTGACTCATCGTAACCCGAGCGCCCTTCGGCCTCCTGCGGCGGGGCGCCGGCCCGCCGCGTTCCAGGTCGTTGATCCTGCTGCTGGGGTCGGCCTTGTATTTGGCGCGGTCGGGGTCGCCCTTGGCGCGACCGGGGTCCTTCCCGAGCTTGATCTCGGACCTCAAGGACCTCTCACGGGTCGTCACGACACCGTCACCGTGGCGATCCGCCGTTCGTGATCACGCTCCGCTTTTGGGAGCGGCGCCACGGTCGACGCCCTTCGAGCAGATGGGCGGCCTCTGCGGGTTAGGACCAAGCTTACCTTGGTCGTAGTCATGCTTCCAGCCAGACGGCGTCGTCGCGTCCGCGATATCGTTCCGCCATACGGAAAAGTTTGTTGACGGAGAGCCGCGAGGCGATCTCCAGATCCTCGGTGAGTCGCCGGTCGCGACGCCGAATTTGAAGGCCTTTATAACGGCCTCGTCGGAGATGCTCGGATCGATTCTCGTGCGAATAAATCGCCGCCGGTCGCGGAGCGGCTCGTTCTCGCCTCGATGACGCGATCCAGTCTTTCTCCTTCCGGCCGCTTCGTAGCAACTCGAAAGTTGGAGCGGGGCGTTCGACTGGCACCACGACTGAAGGAACCAAATTTTTGATTGAAGAGCCAGTTCGCGCGCTCGCCCAAAGACGGTCGGAGATAGTTGGCCATGACGAGCTCGTCACCTCCGGCCGTTAGGATGGCGGTCGAGTAAATGGACAGGAACTCGTCCGGGTTCTTGGTCCCGTCGAAGCGTTCTATCAGCGACGGTTTGAACCGAGCCGGCCAGCGCACGCGACGAAGGTCGTCAGAATAGGCCGCGCAGCCGTAAGCGGGGCGACGCGCCTACCGGCCGTGGTCGCCGCCGACCAAGTCCTCGCTCTTTGCCAGATTCGGAGTCGAGGCTCCTCCGGCGATCCGTCCTGCCACGACCTGGAGCGCGTGCTCGAGAGTCGCCCGGCAGGTAACGCAGGCGATCCTGGACCTTGCGGCGCTTGGGCGCAACATCCGGAGGGACCCGCGATCCATCAGGCCGACGCGAGCCCGTGGAGCTCGATCCGTCTTGCCCTTGCCCGCCGGAGCCCTGGACGGGCGGCGAGATAGGGTCAAGGCCTAGCCGGGATTGCCGCCGACGAGGCGCGAGCTTCGAGGCGGCGTCTTCTGGCGCTGCTCGGTGGCGGTGCGCGACGAGCCGCCATCACTTCTCGGGCGTGGCTCCCAGTCTTGCCGCCTGGTGCGCGATGGCACGGCCTCGGATGCGTCCGATCGAGCTCTTGTCGCCAACGCCTTGACCAAAGAGTTCGACTTCACCCTATCGGGTCGGCCATGACTCGGGCGATAGCGCTAAGGCGCTCCCCCGAAGGAGGGAGCCCGGGGTTTCCGGACGATGTGCCGGCCTTCTCCTGGTGCTCCCGCCGGAGAGCGGTTATTGCTTGGTTGATGGCAACCTACACCATCCGGCGAGCGTCTTCTGGAGTCTGCGGATCACGGTCATCTCGGCGGCCTGCGCGCTACGCCGTCCGCTACCAAGACGTCTTTGCCGAAGGCGGCGAGGGCGAAACGAGACGTGGAGTCAGAGTTCGCGTCTGTTTCCGTGCCCGTTGAGCGCGTGTTGATGAAGCGCGCCATGCTCCCAAGACCTAGTGATTTCCCTGCGAAAGAGCAAAGCCAATCGGGCCCCACGGTGGGCGCCAGCTGTCGACGACCGGGATCGTCAACCGCAGAAATGAGACGGGGGGTTTAAATGATTAGGGACCTGCATCGAGCTCGGCTCAGCGAGGATCAAGTCAATGTCGGCGAAAGTCGAAGCTAGACGACAACGAGCACGAGACAGGGGTTTATACTGGTTCGAGCCCCCGGCGAGGGTAATAGCTCTACTCCAGTCGCCTTGCGGCGGTGTTCTTTTCTATTGATTGAGTACAGTGGGGTGTTTACAGCTTAAGCTCAACAATGGCTATGGCTAATGCTCAAGCTCTTGAGTGTGTAGTGAGTTCGTGGACTTCGTATCCCCTTAAAGACTATGCTTCCATGGCCTTTATAACTCCCCTGTACGCAACGGCCGGGAGAGATTCCCGGGAAGCGGCCTTCATGCACGCCGAGGGTCGGCAAGAATCTCCCGGACTTGTCAGACGATACAAGGCCGCTTTGCACGACCCGCTCCTTGAGCAATCACGGCCAAACGCTTGATCCGAAAATCCAAAGGCGGACAACAAGACTTAGACAGAGCCCGCCGAGCCCGAGGTCGGCGGAGGCGTGCTCGAGGCCAACGCTCTAGGTCGGCGCCCGGCGCACCTGTGTCGTGGTCGAAGGCGCTGAGCTCGAGGGGGTCCGATTGACCGTGTTTCGACCGGTCAAAGGACGCCCAGCCCTCGTCATAGAGACTTATGATTTTTGAAAAAACTTGATAAAAAGCTACCCATTTGTTTATACCCTATTTGGTGGTTTTAAACTAACTTCAGCTTCTAAAAAGTCAGTAAGCCCTTCAAAACAACTCAGCTTTTAAACGACTTTTAGTATAAGTTAGAAGCCATATATAACTAGCAAAAACCAAGCTGGGTTAGGCTACTTTTACATCTTATTGCTAAGAAAAATTAGTTATTTATCTATTTATTAAATAGTCTCTTATAAAAAGTTTAGCCGTTTTTTCAGTTTTTTAAAAAATAACTTTATAGAAAAGCTACAACTCTCAAAAACAGGCACCTCTGTTTTTGAATTTCTGAAAAAGGCCAAACAAAATACGCCCACAAGGTCAAGGACGATCTGTTTTTGATGTGTGGCTATATCCGTACGACAAATTTGGCCCACTATCATCCACACAACCCCAATATTCCCTCCCTTCCCACAAACAAGTCCCCATCCAACGACCAGATCACTCTTGACCATACGATCCAACGGCCACTCGACCCCCACCCCTTACCTCCTACCTCTACATAAACGCGGCCTCCTGCTTGCGCTGAAAAACCTAGATCCCCTTCGCGCCGCCACCTCCCTCTCCCTCCCCAAGGCGAAACCCTAGCCCCCGATCTCCTCCTCCTCACCTCCCACGATCGATGGCGGCGGAGCTGGCGTATGCGCCGCCGATGAAGTCCAGCAAGGCGGGGTTCGAGGGAGTGCAGGAGGAGTCGCCTGAACCTACAACATTGGGAGAATCAATTACTGTTACTACCTCTTCCTCACCACGGGCACTACCATCAAGGCACAGCTATCCCTCTTCTCCTGGATCAACTATTTGGACCCGGAATCCTGCTGACTGGCCATGGATATATCACATTAGAATGGATCTTGGGGGATGTTTCCACACATATCCTCATCTGGGTGGCCCATTTCTGAGCCTAGATGAAGCTGAGGATGCTATCAATCATCACCTTCACCGCCTGCGGTGTCCAACAATGTAAGCATTCTGATATTTGTGCTACCTTATTCTTTGTTTGTTTCTTGCGTGCCCACACTTGCTGTTGGCTATAAATAAACTTTATTTAAATAGGAGTACATAGCCATAGCATCTTGTAATACATGTGCTATCTTATCTTCCAATGATTGTGTTTGGTTATCGTAACAGATGAACTTTCATAAGCCCTAAAATCAGTAAAATAATAATAATAATCACAAACAGACCAAAGGGCCTAACTTGTAGATAGCCCCAAGCTGAAAAAAGATGTCATGCTAAATTAATTTTAAAGCCACACTTGCAGTATGCTATATTTTTATACGGAGTTCGAGCAAAATTGCACAAAAACCTGCGGAAATCATAAGCATACTAAAAGTTCATAAGGTAAACATAGATGTCATTTTTCTTCACCTATGTATATTTTAACTATAATTGCAATTTGTACGATAGGTTAGTAGCACTCCTTGCTTTGCAATTTGTACATAGGTATATTTGATTTGTCTCAGCAGCTGAACAACAAGGACACACGGAGCACTTAGTCCTATTCACAGGCAAAAACAAACAGGTTGAGTTGGGAATCCAAAAATGGAAGATGGATACCCTTTTTGAAGATCGACATAATTACAAACATGTGAGCTTATATGCATATAAACAAGCAAATTAAACTCTGTATACTTTCAAAATTTTGGAAGCCGGTGCTTCATTTCTGTTGCCAACTGTTATAAGCTACACTAGAGTGTCTTACAAGTTGTTCCAATTCATTTGGGGAAATAAATCTGTTGTACAGCACTTACATACATTCACCCTATACCTTACACCACACTTGTTAATACTTACATACTACTTAATAGCACCCCTTTGGACATACTTAAGACCTACATTTTACTTACAATATGGGTTGATCTGGTTTCAATTAGGTTGAATGAGCAAGATGGAGTTTCTCCTGCGGAGAGAGTGATACAAGAATATCTGTATTGGCCTGATGGCACTAGGAAGAAATATTCCAAATCACGAGCAATTCAGAATATCGATAATCTTAGACGCCAAATGGTTCAAGTGTTATTAGACAAGTATAACAATGATCACAACCTTGTCGGGGTTTGTTCTTCCTCAGTATCCCCTCCCTCTCTTTTTTGCTGCACTTGGTGATGTAACAGTCGTTGATCTTGTCATTCTGTTTATTTCAGGATCTTGCTTATGAACTCAAAGATGTTGTACACTACCAATTGATTGTTGAGGGACTTAGGTGGTTCAATCATTTCAACTTCACAGCAAAGACCGAAGGAGCCGATGACTGTTGCATAAACAATCTATTCTTTGCTGAAGTGATGTCTTTGCAAGGAGAGGAGGATTGGGTGGTTAGGTGTTGCTGCATATTAAAATCTGATGACAATGGTATGCCATACTCTTGCCTTAAATTAACTATTACGGGGGCCATGGCACTGGTGCACTCTTATAGTTGGGAGGAAATATTTGTTCACGTATATATACAATTCTATATCTTCATATGTTATTCACCACCTCTATTTTATCCTATATTGCAAAATTGTGCACTTTCAGTTATTCATATCAATAGACCACCTGAATGTATGTATTTTACGAAAGTTACTAATTACTACAAATGATTAGAATATCTAAATGCAGTATCTGATTCATGCTAACTGAACTTGTCTGTTAGATACAGTTGTAAAATTGTTGCCAATTGTGTGGTTACGATATGACTAGTTTTATGAACTTGTCTATTTCTTTCATGCCATATGCTAGCATTATGTTTTGCATTTGTTATTTCTTGAACTGGTAGATGCGCAGCTCCGTGTATTCCCTGCATGAATGTCGGTTTTTTTTTGTGCTTTCAATTGCTCAACCTTTATTAAGGTAGTTTTACATAATTTGGTTCCTAATTGGTGTTTTGGTAGTTAATTAATTGACAAATTACCCATTCGGTAAGGTCTCTGCTATGGTTGCAAAAATGATGGGAAAGTGGATATGAAGCACCCAAATGATGTCCATACATATACTGGCGGTCACCAGGACATACTTTTGCCATTTGAAACTGAAGATTTGAGCGACTCTGATGAGGTTTGGTGATGTATTTTCTTCTTTTTTTTGTTGATGACAAGCAGTTAAAATGTTATGCTTCATCGAAAATAACAAGAATTCTCCCCCCTCTTTTCACAGGACGAGGAAGTAAAGGAGAGGAGGAGGAGAAGGCTAACTGAGGTACGGCATAGTTTGGATTGTATATTTGTATCTTAATTCATGCAATATAATGTCGATTACTTAGATTGATGATTGGTTGCTCTTGTGCTTTGGTTAGGGTCTTGATGATCCTGCTGTGTGGGAAATGCTTTTTGGTTGAGGGCTGTTGATGGAACATGGAGGTCACTCAAGGGCGAATGAATGGGGCACAGCATCTTATTAACATCAGCTGTGTCATGTTACTATGTTAAGTGTATATAGGTATCTATCTCGAATTCTAGATTATGAATTGATCAAGTAGCTTCTTGTGTGCCTACTTGCCTTCGGTTACTTTAGAATACGAAGAAGGTCCGATGTGTGCAGGAGGATCGTGTTATGTTCCATCTCGTGAGATATTGCAACCTGACTCTCGAACTATCTGGTTCTTCATGGCAGGTCCTCATTTCTTATGCTTTAGATATTACTGAAGGGCGTTTCGGTCGTATTTTATCCAAGTTGTGATTACCATATTACGTGTGCTTTGGTCAAAAGTACCAACTATTCAAGTAGAGAGGGGCAAACATGTCATGTTGGCAGCATACCACTAATGTCTCCTTAAGTTCTGTGACTTGTATCTCCCAGGATATTGCAACTATTTTATCCTACAGTTCTATTTTTCATTTCATTGTCAACCGATTTCATATCATGGTATACTTCATCAGTCTCAAATAGTTATCGTTCGGACATAACTGTAGTCAAACCTCCGAAACTTTGATATCAATATCTTTTTAAATATTTAAATTGAATACATGAAATCATATGTTTGGATTTGTCTTGAAAAGTACTTTAATAATATTATTATTTTATTAGATTTTATAAATATATTATAATAGAAATTAGTGGCTAAAGCAGTATTTCAAAAGACGTGTCGAAGAAACGGTATTTTTTTTTTGACCAGAGGGATTGAGGGCCTGTTTGTTTTAGCTTCTGATTCTGGATTCTGGCCTTAAAAGCAGAATCAGAAACAAACAGTCTGATTTTAGAATCTGATTTTTGCAATCCAGCCCACTCATATACACTAGAATCTACAATCCACTTTATATGTGCTTTTGGATTCTAGAATCAACTTTTCTACAACCACAATCTAAAATCAGGTTTTAGAGAATCCAAAGTTGAAACAAACAGGCCCTGATACTGGTTTCTTTGATATTAAGAATATTTCGGTTATTGTGCCCGGTTGGTCAACCGCATTACTTGAATCTAATCTGCAAGTTTCGCTTTAGTCCATCCATGGCGGACCAAGAGATGGATCGACCAGGGAGCCAAAGATACACAGGCAGTGAAATACATGAATTGGATAAACAATTCCATTTAAGAAAATTGCATAATATAAATCCATGAATATACAAAGAATCTTGCTAAGATCTCGGCAAATAGGCCTCAAAATTTTGAAGAACATAACGATTAAACAAATCTCTGGTTTGCATCTAACAAGCCCCTATTTCTGTCATGGCCTTCCCTCGTTTGCCTGCTACGATAGCTGATTGTCAGTACAAACTCCACACTATGTTCAGTTGGAGAATACTGTTCATATGCAATTATATTTTTACAATTATATTTGAAAAATGATCAAATTTTTTTAAAAAATGTTACACACGGGATTAGAAATGTGCTTTTCCTCGTATCTTTGGTCAACCATTTAGGATTCGTATTTGAAATTTTACATCATGATGGATCTTGGGGGATCTTTCCACACATATCCTGGTGTGGATGGGCCATTTCAGAGAGCTTACAGGAAGCTGATGATGCTACCAATCGCCATCTTCATGACTTGAGGCGTCTAGAAATGTGAAGTTTCTGAACTTTATTCGAGATTATTCTCTGTTCGTTTCTGCGGTGCAAACGCTTGCAATTGGTTATATTCAAATAGGGATACATAGCCACAGCTATAGGTGAAAACGGGTCGGATACGGACGGATATTACTCTTCTCATATTATAACCTATTTTTTTCTCAGATTCGGAACCGGATAAGAGCTAGTCGAATACGGATACGGATTTGAGTTATTCGGGATACGGATATAGGATAGATATGTGACGAATTCGGGTCGGAAACGGATAAATATATACGTATAATACACGCATATATAGAGTAATATATATTGAATTAAAACTATATGATTACATGACTATAGTAACAAATTATATATCAATAAAACTCAACAAACGTTGTAGAAAGAATATGCTACTTAAGAATCAATAGAACCAACTAATTGTTAATATAAATGGGCTGAAATGGAAAAAATATAGTGAAAATGGGTTGGACCTTACTGATATCCAAATATCCGATCCAATATCCGAATAGGATGTAGGATCGAGGCGCACCAAGAGAGGGGTGAATTGGTGCAAACTAATACCTAAAACTATTTTTTTGTGTTTTTATTAATTCTGGAAATTAATAAAATAATGACTAAACTGAGCAAATCAATCTAGAATAATTGATCTAATACTATGGAAGAGAAACTAGATTAAACATGCATACTAGAAAGCAATTATACGTAAACATGAATTATTAGATCGGAATCCATACTCACTGATTTTCATCAAAGAACACACATATAGATCTCTTTACATGAAAACACTAACCTCAAATAATCTCTGAAGTTTTCGTTTTCCTTAATTTTCCTTCTAATCTCTCTCTTTTTTTCTCTGCTCTCTCTGCAAACTCGCATCTACAATACGCGCGATTCACTGTAGCGGCACGGGGGTACTGTAGCATCGCGGCACCGTAGCTTCGTGTAACTGTAGCATCGCGAGTCCCGGACGTTTCTTCTCGCCGCCGTCTCAAGTCTTCGAGTTCTTTTTTTCTAGCCGCCTGCTGCTGCCCTCCGTTTCTTCTTTTCATGCGGCACCTCCAGGAGGTAGGGGTGAAAATAGGACGGGAAATATCCGTCCGATCCGATTCCGAATTCGTTTAAAATCCGTACCGATGTTATCTGTATCCGTATTCGGAAAATCCGATGTAATATGGGTTAGAATATGGGAAGAGCAATATCCGATCCGTATCCGAAAAATCTCACGTAATATGGGTTAGGATATGGGAAGAGCAATATCCGACCCGATATCTGGATAAAATCAGTTATGCTTCCATTAATTTGGTTCATTATTGGATAGATAGAATAGTTATTTGATACTGACACTAAAAAACACTACTTAAAGCTAATATTGTAAGGTTAATGCTTCATTCGTTCTTTTACGTACAAATTATGTACTATACTACTATCCGATTATGATATCCGATCCCGATCCGAATCCGTCAGGTATCCGCTCTATATCCGAATCCCGAATAATCCGAATTCGTATCCGTATCCGACTCCGAATCCGGAAAAAATATGGGTTAGGATACGGGATGAGCAATATCCGCCCGTATCCGACCCGGTTTCACCCTGGTATACACCTTCAACTAGGAGTAAAAACAGGATAGAAAATATGCGTCCGATCCGATTCCGAATCCGTTTAAAATCCGTACCGATATTATCCGTATCCGTACCCGAAAAATCCGATGTAATATGGGTTAAGATATAGAAAGAGCAATATCCGATCCGTATCTGAAAAATCTCATGTAATATGGGTTAGGATATGTGAAGAGTAATATCCGACCCGATATCCGGTAAATATCCGACCTAATATCCGGATAAAATCAGTTATTCTTCCATTAATTTAGTTCATTATTGGATAGATAGGATAGTTATTTGATACTGGCACTAAAAAACACTACTTTGTTATTAAGCGTGAACTTCAACAAATTTATCAACAAATAAATAGAGTGATGACATAATGCTTTTACCTAAATTGATTTGTTCAACTTATTTGATAAACTTCTTTTCTATTCAAATTACTGGAATTAGTTGAGTCACTAAATTGCAACTCTAACTATACTACTATCATATGTTGAAATAATTATGACTTGAAGCTAATGTTGTAAGGTTAATGCTTCATTCGTTCTTTTACGTACACAATTATGTACTATACTACTATCCGATTATGATATCCGATCCTGACCCGAATCCGTCAGGTATCCGCTCCGTATCTGAATCCCGAAAAAAAATATGGGTTAGAATACGGGACGAGCAATATCCACCCGTATCCGACCCGATTTCACCCCTACCTTCAACCCTAATTTACAAATATATGCACATAGCCCAAAACTCGCATATATGCACGCGTACGGCCCACCTGCCGCTCTCGCGTGACTAACTCGCATGCATGACCCGCTGGCCGTCACACTGTGTCGTCCGTCTGCGTAGACCTCATACAGCATCTTCTGAGCTTGTGGGTACCGAGTGAGGAGTGGTGTTCCTGTAATAATTGTAAGTGGTGGTATTTTGTGAGGTTTTTTCACGGGTCCGGTTTTCCCCAAAAAACAAGACCCACCCTTCTTTTACTTTTCCCCTTAACAATATATACAGCAACGCTCTTGCTGTTCTTTCAAAAAAAAAGAGCAGACTGAGCTGGGAATCTGAAAATGAAAGATGCATCGAGGACTTACAGGCATGTAAGCAGTTCAGTTCAGTTCTCTATGTTTTTCTGTAGAAACTGAAACACCCCAAAATTTCAAAATTTTCTTTATTTATTTGTTTGGATTTTATTCGATTTTTATTTGAATTTTCTCGGATTTATTTGGAGTTATTTGAGCCTCTTTTGTTTTCTTTCCTTTTCGAGAAAGTGTCCGTTTTGGGCGCCTTCCTTTTTCGGCGTTTCCTTTTTTCGAATCGGCCTGTTTCTCCTCAGGCACGATTTCTTCCTTGGCCCAATTTTCCTTCACCCATTTTGTTTCCTTCCCCAAGTCGCTTAGCTGCTTTTCCTTCAGCTTCCACTGCTCGCTTGCGCATCATCATCTTCCTCGCCCCCCTTTTTGGCTCTTCCTCGCGCCAGGTCCGAGCTCTGCTCACCCGCGAATCCCGCGCCTCGTCCCATCGCCGGTGTCATCGCCTGCTCCCCTGCACCATCACGTCGTCGTCCTCTCGGTCACCGACTCCGCCGCGCCATACCCTGTCCCCTCCGCCCTGTCGCCGCTCCGCCCGTGACGCCATCGCCGGCTCGAATCCCGCCTGCTCCCCCATCCCATCGCCGAGGTCACTGCCGCCCTTCTCCTCCGCCTGCCCCGTTCCCGTCCCCTCCGTCACCGACCGCCACTGCCCGACCCTGTAGCCATGCCGAACGGGCGTCACCCCGTTGAAATCGCGGCCATCTCTCTCTCCTTCGCCGCCCGCTCCGCCTTCGCTCCCTGAGCTATAAATACCCCTCTTCGGCCCCCATTTTCGCTGCCCCGAGCCCGCAAGGCTTCCCTCTCCCTCCCCAGCTTATTCATTCCACCTCCGGTGGCCTCCCCTCGCCGAGTTCGTTGTGGGCCTTTCTCCCTCCCCCACCACTTCTTTTTCCCTCCCGAGCCGCCATGCGCCAGGTTGCTCTCCGTCTTCCTCGGCTCCGGCCGTTTTTCTCACCACACATTTTGCCGCCCACATCTTCTCCCTCTACCATGCGGGTCCCTTCCAGATCGCTTCCGTCTCATTGCCCTGGCCCGCCTGTCGGATCAGGCGCCCAGGCCCCGCTTACCAAGCCTCCCGCCACAGGCGTGTGGGCATCGCATCGCCGCCACTTCGCCCGTGGTCTCGCTCAGGATCGTGACAAAGGCCAAGTCGTATGGCACTGTGCGGCCCAATCCAAAATCTATTTTCAATTCCAATTTCATTTTTCGGATTTTCAATTTATTTAAAATCCGAAAAATCATTATAAATTCCAGAAAAATCCCCAAAAATTTCCAACAATCCACAAATGCCAAAAATACATATTCTTAATCAGTTCGAGCCGCTGAGTCCAAAAATGATCTCCGTTTCGCCAAACCAAGTCCAAAAAAAATTCCCAAAATGCCCTTGAGCTCCGTTCCGGCCATTTTCTCTCCCGTTCCTTTTCCTGTTTTCTTTTCATTTGTTGTTTTATTCGTTTATTTATTGGATTCGCTTTTCCGCGCTAGATCCGACCTTGGAGCAACTTTCGGAGCAAAACCCAGAGCCAGACCAGTCGTTGGAGCTGTGCGAGGAGCCGGAGCTGTTCGAGACCAGACTCGACATCGACTACCTCTCATTAGGCAAACCCTCGACTCCGCAAGACAAGCCACACTCCTTGAACATGTTTGATCCCATTTTCCGTATATTTACTGTATATATGTAGTATTGCATTTGCTTGTAAATAGAGTAGCAATTTAAAAAGGAGCTAATTTAGAAAGACATGACTAGTTAAAAACCCACCCCTTGTTAGAACCTTGTTGATTACGCCATATTCACTTGTTAACCCTAGGTTATCAATAATGAATTGTCGTAGGTTAGCTAAATTAATGAACTTTACTTTCTTTTATTACTCAAAAACCCCGAATGTCGATTTGGGGATGTGTTTAAAACCTGCTACGGTTTGGGGGACAGTATTGGGTGGACCACGGAAGGTGGATGCTGGCCCAATCCCCAAACCGATGACAAGCCCAGTGTGGTGAGGTGTGTGGTGATGGTACCAGTGGTGCGGTACGCGTCGGGCTATGTCTTTGGCAATTAAGGATCAACCCCTGGGCAAAGTAAATAACTCAGTCCTCTCTCAATCACAAGTTGGGTTGGTCAATCCTATTGGCCTGATCCACGTAGCTCGGTATATTGTCTTTCCCCTTGGAATGCCTACAGGTGGATCTCCATTCTTTGTAGGAGGAATGGGTAGCGTTGTGGTTTGGGGTGAAACGGAATGGTGCGGCCATTCGGTGGTTTTCACAACAGTAGGTTTCCTCAGTTGGTTAGACCGTGCAGATCCGCTTTGGCCAGTGGGTCCTGGAAACTGGGGATTTGCACCGCCTACTGGGTAGGAGCTAAAGAGGGAAAGTTCAATGAAAGGTTATGTAAATCTCGGTCCGGCCGCATGCATAAAAGTTGCATGTTGTTCTAGACTGGCACTAACGGCTGTAGATATCTTGTGGGTATAGTTGAGTAGCTCTGCAGAGTGAACCAAGTGGTATTCGAATACGCCGTGCTTCCGGTCAATGAAGCTGGGTTAATTTCGGGTGATTCCAGTAACTGAGCTTGAGTAGTTTTAATAATAAATTGACCGTAATCTGGATTTTGCTAATAACCCGTGGTGATGTTGTGATGATGATATGGATTGATTGGTTTTTATTTCTTTCGTACTATACTTAACCCTAGATCATGCATCCACCAAATATTTAAACTAGTGCCAATCCTTTGAAATTCCATGCATGTAATATTCAGAGTTTCCGTGTGGTTTGTTGAGTACGGTTGTGTACTCACCCTTGCTCCTAATCCCCTTTTTAGATTTCAATGAAGCTGATGAGTTTCGGAAGAACGTAGATGGCGATGTTATTTGGTTTTTGAAGACCTTGACCTATCTGCTCAAGTCTTTCCTGTGGGAATTTTAGTAATGTATCTGGTGCCAGTCGCACCTTTTGTAAAACTCTGGCCGTTAGGCCGATATTTCATCTATAACAACATTTGCCGACAGAGGTAGCCAGGACACAGGCATCGAACTCCATTTCAACAGATAGTCAGTTAGTTCTTACCAACCCCCGCGACAGTGACAAGGTCTATTGCAAGAAGGAAGATCAGTTAAAAAAAAGTCAGAGCAACACTCCAGTGACAGAAGCCAGAATGCCCCAGGAAATTTACAAGGGAAAATTAATCATGTTTCTACAAAAAGAGCAATGGAAGCAGCATACTCCATCATCGTGTGTTCCAATCACTTGGGAATTGGATAACGCCTCGATTCAAATATAAGAATCTGGAAATTGACCCTTCGAGAAATTGAGTTCAAAGCCAGTTTGCTGATCATAAGAATAAAAAGACTGGATGTCATCCCAGGAATAGATTGGTTATCCAGATATAAGGCAATAATTTGGATGGTTAAAGAAAATTTATCACCTTTGCAAATGACCAAGGATAGCAAGTGACATGCAGACAAACCCAGAGTCAATAGAAAAGAAATACATCAGCACTCTCACCCTAGAAATAGCCAAGGCACCGATCATTCAGGAATATCCAGGCAGATCGACACGAATTGTGACTTGACCTACCATGAAGAACTAGTAAGAGATAGAACATTCTAACCTGCAAATAGTATTGAGAGGATCCATATATTCCATTGGAATTCAACCGGATCTTTTGGATCAGATCAAGTCAACCAGCAAGAAGATGAGGAAATCCAACAGTATAGAGAGGGAATGACAGCTACCAACCCTCAGAGATACTCGGAAGATGAATAAGACATGCTACGGCTCTATAACCGTATATGTAATAATAAGGATATAAGAGGATTGATTTTGACACAAAGCTCACCCACCTCAACCCTCCATCCCGGAATTGCAAAGATGTGTCGAAGCTTAAGGAAAATAGCATGATAAGAGAAATAAACAGACATGACCTATACAATGATATGTGATTAGAAGGATAGATTTGATCATCAAAAGACTACTAATCTGCTATAACCATTTCCGATCACAGATAAGAAATGAGACAAGATCGCAATGGACTTCTACGCAAACTAATCTTTTGGGGATTTGCTCTCTCTCTCTCTCCCTCTGCGCTCGATCGCTGTCCCTCCCTCCCTCCCTCTCCTGCTCCCAGCTTGCACTCTGTCTTATTGTCTTATTCATGTAACAAAATTTTTTTGAAAGACATTATTCATGTAACACTTGCTGATCCAATCCATGCGTCTTATTTCAGGATCTTGCATCAGCCGAGGAGTGGACAGCGACCCTAAGGCCTGGCATTGCTGGCGTCTCTGTGACAACACGTGTGATGCTCTCGACGACAACAACACAAGCGTTGCTTACTGACAACCTTTACTGCAACATGCAAGGAGCCTTCTTATGAGCTTCCTCGCGCTGATTTGGTGCACAAATCAGAGAGCAATTGCATGAGGGCAGCATTACATTGCCTTCTTTCTTCTTCTTTTTAAGCCGCTATTGCTGATTCCATTTGTAAAATTTATATGTGTGATGATTAATTTGATAACAATATAATATATGTGTGATGATTTGTGGACAACAATATTTGTTATGGAATAAGACACTGCGAGAGTTTGTTTTATCTGTGACAGGAGATGCAGTGCAGGCAACAGAAAGTGCAACGCAGGGATACGAGATGCACATTGCACCGTAGGGATGCGAGACAGACGCATACTGTTAGTCAGAGAGAATCTGCGCAGGTGGCGTGTAACCCGAGAGCAGCACAAGTGAAGGTCGCAGAGATGCAGGTGCAGCACGTGAGGTCGCAGGTGCAGGAGGTGCAGCGCACCAAGCACGCAGGTACAGCGAGATAGGACGCGTAGAGGCCTAAACAGATGGACGACGCAGTGTAGTGGCCAGCGGGTCGTGCAGGCGAACAAGTCATGCGAGAGCGGCATGTGGGCCGTACGTATGCATGTGTGAGTTTTGGGTTTTATGCGTGCATGTGTTGGAACATATGTAATTGGACTAGGTGGATATGCATGTATGCAATTAATTAGAGAGAAGAAAATAGTGTTAGCCTTGAGTATAAAAGGCGGAGGGAGGAGATCTCCCTGGGCAGCCGCATAGGAAGAACTAAAGAAGAAGAAAAAGGCGGCGACTGTGGAAGTAGAGGACGGGCCAAGAAAGAACGAGGTGGCACGGCGAGTGCAAGGATTGAAATCTCATTTCGCTTGAAATCTTGGACGTGGTCGGAGAACGAAATCTCGGTGAGATTTATAAATTTCAGATAAATTCTAGACGGATCACAAAAACAAAAATTCAAATCCAGAATTTTTTTTACCAAGAAAACCAAGATCTCGATGAAATTTACCGAGATCTCGGTAAAATTGCACCGAGCGAAAAATAAAATTACAGCGGACAACGTAAGATCAAAACAGCAGCACTTGATGCAGAGAGGCTTCGAGTGCGTAGCACAAGAAGGCAACAGGTGATAGCCTCCTGGAGCAAGCGACAGGACAGCAAGAAAAAGAAGACAGAGGAGGTAACAGTGCGCATGCGATTAAGGAATTAAGTAAAGGTAATTAAGTTTGAACTGGAAGTCATGTATTGACTATGTGTTTTATAAATTACATGTTTAATCTAGTGTTTTTTATGATCTTAGATTATTTATTCTAGATTAATTCTATAAATTTGGTCATTATTTTATTAATTTTCAGAATTAATAAAATCACAAAAAATTATGATTAGATTTTAGTTTGCACCAATTCACCCCTTTTGGTGGGCGTCCATCCTTCAGCTATGCTGTCTTCTTCTTAATGGGCTGGCTCGTAATTCTCATGCGTGTTCTAGGAAACAAGAAAACGCTATCCATCCAGATTGACGTGGCTGAGGCCTGAAAGATAAGAGAGAGCTTCCAGGCGTCGCCGGCAAGAAGACACGGCCGGAGTCATAATCTATGGTAACGAAACGGATCGAAATCGAACTCGATTGTGGTGGGGCGTGCTAGGTGGCTGCATGTGCAAATTAGTCGGAAATCGACCAGGACAACCACAAAATTAATAGATCATATTGTTTCCTGTTCCGATTCGGCACCAGATTCTCTACTACTGTAATACAGCAGTCGGTGGCAGCGGTACGTCACCCCTCAAACACACCCCCCTAACGCGCGACGCGAACCCTAAACCCGCCGCCTCAAACCCGCACCATCGATCGCTCCCGGTCTCCCCATTCCCCTCCCAAGCCCCGATCCGGAGAACTCCCCCACCCGCGCCCAATCCCCGCCGTGCCCTCCCGCCGCAATCGCCGCCGCGCCCCTCTCGATCCGAGTAGCAGCGATCCGTTCTTCGCCCCCCGCCCGCTCCAGATGCTGTTAAGGCGTGCCGGTCTTCTCGGGTAGGACCAACATAATTTAATCTTCAATCTTCCTCGAAAAAAGGGAGGAGGTGCTGTGCTCGCCATAGCGTGGAGCAGTTCGATCGGCATGGAGAATCTAGATGACATGGCTTTGTAAGTCGATCTCTCTCGTTTTTCTTGTCCATCCTCATATATAGCACAGATCTATGTGGATCAACTTTGGTTATCTGTTTCCCGGTGAATCAGAGGCTGGAGATATATCGCTTATCTCCTTAACCCAAAAAAAAAAAGACACACACACACACACATCTATCGATCAAGCGAACGCAATCAATTTGCATCTTCGAAAATGAGTGATTTGGGCAAAGCTTTTGGTGGTTGAAAGGGTAAAAAACATGTCTTGTTTCAATTAAAGGGTGAGTTGGCATAATAATGTGTAATGTATTTCGGAGTTGTGTTGATATAGCTTTGAGTTTTGTGGTAGAATTTTATTATCAGGTGGTTTTGGAGTGGCATACATCAATTTTCTTTTTGTATTTCATTTCCTAAAATTAATTATCATACTCATGGGACTTGTTCCAATTTAGGTGTGACGTGCATGTTGGAGGTAATGCACAGCCTGCCTCTGCGCAAATGCTGCAAGAACCAGAAGTTGCATCCTTGGAGGAGTCGCCTGAACCTACAACATTGGGAGAATCAATTACTGTTACTACCTCTTCCTCACCACGGGCAATACCATCAAGGCACAGCTATCCTTCTTCTCCTGGATCAACTATTTGGACCCGGAATCCTGCTGACTGGCCATGGATATATCACATTAGAATGGATCTTGGGGGATGTTTCCACACATATCCTCATCTGGGTGGCCCATTTCTGAGCCTAGATGAAGCTGAGGATGCTATCAATCATCACCTTCACCGCCTGCGGTGTCCAACAATGTAAGCATTCTGATATTTGTGCTACCTTATTCTTTGTTTGTTTCTTGCGTGCCCACACTTGCTGTTGGCTATAAATAAACTTTATTTAAATAGGAGTACATAGCCATAGCATCTTGTAATACATGTGCTATCTTATCTTCCAATGATTGTGTTTGGTTATCGTAACAGATGAACTTTCATAAGCCCTAAAATCAGTAAAATAATAATAATAATCACAAACAGACCAAAGGACCTAACTTGTAGATAGCCCCAAGCTGAAAAAAGATGTCATGCTAAATTAATTTTAAAACCACACTTGCGGTATGCTATATTTTTATACGGAGTTCGAGCACAATTGCACAAAAACCTGCGGAAATCATAAGCATACAAAAAGTTCACAAGGTAAACATAGATGTCATTTTTCTGTACCTAGGTATATTTTAACTATAATTGCAATTTGTACGATTGGCTAGTAGCACGCCTTGCTTTGCAATTTGTACATGGGTATATTTGATTTGTCTCAGCAGCTGAACAATAAGGGCACACAGAGAACTTAGTCCTATTCACAGGCAAAAACAAACAGGTTGAGTTGGGAATCCAAAAATGGAAGATGGATACCCTTTTTGAAGATCGACATAATTACAAGCATGTGAGCTTATATGTATATAAACAAGCAAATTAAACTCTCTATACTTTCAAAATTTTGGAAGCCAGTGCTTCATCTCTGTTGCCAACTGCTATAAGCACACTAGAGTGTCTTAAGTTGTTCCAATTCATTTGGGGATATAAAATCTGTTGTACAACACTTACATACATTCACCCTATACCTTACACCACACCTGTTAATACGTACTGACTACTTAATAGCACCCCTTTGGACATACTTAAGACCTACATTTTACTTACAATATGGGTTGATCTGGTTTCAATTAGGTTCAATGAGCAAGGTGGAGTTTCTCCTGCAGAGAAAGTGATACAAGAATATCTGTATTGGCCTGATGGCACTAGGAAGAAATATTCCAAATCACGAGCAATTCAGAATATCGATAATCTAAGACGCCAAATGGTTCAAGTGTTATTAGACAAGTATAACAATGATCACAACCTTGTCGGGGTTTGTTCTTCCTCAGTATCCCCTCCGTCTCTTTTTTGCTGCACTTGGTGATGTAACAGTCGTTGATCTTATCATTCTGTTTATTTCAGGATCTTGCTTATGAACTCAAAGATGTTGTACACTACCAATTGATTGTTGAGGGACTTAGGTGGTTCAATCATTTCAATTTCACAGCAAAGACAGAAGGAGCCGATGACTGTTGCATAAACAATCTATTCTTTGCTGAAGTGATGTCTTTGCAAGGAGAAGAGGATTGGGTGGTTAGGTGTTGCTGCATATTAAAATCTGATGACAATGGTATGCCATACTCTTGCCTTAAATTAACTATTACGGGGGCCATGGTACTGGTGCACTCTTATAGTTGGGAGGAAATATTTGTTCACGTATATATACTATTCTATATCTTCATATGTTATTCACCACCTCTTTTTTATCCTATATTGCAAAATTGTGCACTTTCAGTTATTCATATCAATAGACCACCTGAATGTATGTATTTTACAAAAGTTACTAATTACTGCAAATGATTAGAATATCTAAATGCAGTATCTGATTCATGCTAACTGAACTTGTCTGTTAGATACAGTTGTAAAATTGTTGCCAATTGTGCGGTTACAGTATGACTAGTTTTATGAACTTGTCTATTTCTTTCATGCCATATGCTAGCACTAGGCACGTGGGCGCGGCGCACGCCGCGCCACGACGTGATAGCCAATCCAAAACAAGTAGTGCACGCCGCGCCACGACATGATAGCTAATCCAAGACAAGTAGTGAAAACTGCGTGAGTTATAAAAGTTTAACAAAGAAAAAATAGACCAACACATAATCTTTGAAACTTCTAGATAATTTTTACGAATATCTTCATGTTCCTCGGATGAAACAGAAGCTGAAAGCCACGGAAGGAACTCTGTCATCATATTTACAGGGATGTTGCATAAGAACTGCCACACCAAATCAGCTTTGCTCTTCATATGTAAATTTCTTGGTAAGCAATGGAAGACCTAAAACAAATTCAGATGATCAGCCACCAATAAGAATGAGGTGACACTGAATATGTTGAGTAACTGGTTGAAGGCTCGAAGCACATAATCCAACGAAAAAACTGCCATGTTTTCTAAACCTCTGGAGACAGATTCTAGTTCATTCAAGTTACTATTGCAACCTGACTTCCCCACTTCTTTGCCTCATACTGCTAAAAAAAACTTAATCAAAGCTTCCACACCATAATGAGAGGTCAATTCAGACTGCAATAGAAAAGGACACAATAACTAACATCCCAATTACTAAAATGAGGATCCACAACTAAAATATATACTTCTGAAATATGCCAGAGCAGCTGTTCATATGGAAGAAGAAACGGTGTAAAACTCAAAGAAATCATTATTCCCATTTTCTTGTTACCAAACCAAAAGTAAGACACATAAAACTCAAACAATCAGCTCCTATGCAACACTTGCAGAGAAAAAAAGAAAAATAAAATATATAGTTAGCATTTCGTATGTAGGTCTTACCTTCTCTTCTCCTTTTTTAAGATTTTGCTTCTCAAGATGTTTAGACCGCCTTTCTGAAGGTTGCTGTGAAGACTGCCAAGAACAAAAATAATAAAGCATAAGAATAATGGGATAAATTTCATAGATAAATGTTTCACCTTTAATGTGAAAATAATAAGGAATATATGGAAGCAAGTTAGTGCTTGTTGATTCAAACAATTTCATCCCCTTTCATTAAACACCACACTACAAAGACTTAGCAGGTCAGCAAAATCCTCCCAAGGATTGCAACGCAGTGGTAAGTATAGTAACTACCAGAGTTTACACACAATTAGTTCGCAAAGGCCTACAAGAAGAGTTACAGAATACATACTTTGTTTAAATCAACCCAAAAAAGTTGGAATTATATATCAATCACACGTTGGGTACAAGTACGTTAGTGCGCAATAAAAGATCAGGCTATTGTTTAACTCAAGTTTCAGTACCAAATGAAGTAAGAGTGTATATTTTTCAGTAAAAAGGAAATAATGTTTGTGCCTGTGTGTATATATAACGCAGTGAATTGTAAACTGAGTTGTGACTTCAAACTTGTTGACAAATGTTAGACACCAACAGTATGCTATTCTGTTTCTTTCATTGGCCAACTAACCAGTACTTAATGGAAAATGTTAACAGCAGTAAAGCACAATAATACATTTCACAAATATTTACAGGCAACATGGAAAGGAAGTTACCGGCAGTCCTTTGCTTGCCAGAAATCTACCTCCATCACCACGCCTATGCCTTTCAGCCAAAGCTTGGCGTGAAGCAATCTAAAAAGGACAAGAGCACGTACTTACCAAGTGAAAATATGTATAGCGACACAATATGTATCAACTATTTTATTTGGTATATGCCTACACACTTCAACATTTCTAACACGCGTTTATGTGCTGACATTTATGACTGTTTTTGTTATCCAGTACAATATGAAGTGATTAACAGAATAAGAAACCGTTTAATAGGGGGGTATGCTACCGACCTGTGTTCTTCTTCCTAGGACATATGTTGAGCTAGGGCACCAGTGGGCATATGATTAATAGAATAAGATACTATACGAAGGTGTTTTACCACTCATGAAAACCAATTTGTGCAAACCCCTTGTCCCTTTCTGATATAAAAGAGAGAGAGGAGATCAATAAAATGTGGAAAACTCAAGGAGAAAGGAAGCTAAATCATAAATCAACCACACCTACTTTCTTGTAAGCCTTCCTGCGCTTGCAGTCTGCGCTCCTGGGGATGCATCTTTCGATCCCCTAGCAGACGAAGTAGGACTCCGTCAAATTTTTGGTGACCTAAACAACAATAGGGAAGGGACCAACGGCTTAGAGAGACAGCACATAACAGTAGAAACAGAGCTCTATATGAAAATTTTATGTCATCAGCAAAAACTGGAATGACCACAACATGGCAAATTAAAACACTAATCAAATTAGAGCATTAAATGAAACAAAGCTTGGTGCAAATGAGAGTAAAAAACAATTCACTTTTGCAAGTTTGGCAACCGAATGTCCTTTTCCAAGGTGCTAGGCCTATCGCATTCTGTAATGCAGATTCTAAAATGTCTAAGGTAGAATTTGTGCATGCCCTCAATATATTATGCAGATTATTTCCATATTCCAAGATAGTGTAATCGGATGGGTTATTGCAGAGGGCGGAACTCACATTTCGGCCTTTGCATGAAGAACAAGAACACAATATGCCGATATGTTTGATGACTCCACAAAGTATTGCTCGCTGAAGCAAGACCAGAAACACATTCCTAGTGAAAATTGCAGCACTAGTGAGATGGGGAAAAAACGAGATGGCAGATGCAACCAGGTCACATGATTTTAGATCTTCGCATGTGGAACATTAGAGGAGAAAATATATGTTATCTCCCATTTTCTTACATCATCAAGAGAAACATGTAGACCAGGTTAGTTTTAAGGGGTACTGTATGAGACCAAAACGTGGTAATTTTACTACACAATATAATTAGGTAACCAAATCAAAAGAGACTGATACAATAGTAATAGAACGATTCTTCTTTTATGGTAGAAGAGAATTATATACGAATGTGATGCTCAATTTTGTACAGCCCGTTCCAACATTACATTTCTTTTTCTTGTGCAAGTGGTGTCCGAACTGTATTGAATCCTACCCTAAGAAGTATGTGTGCCTCCAAAAAAAAAAGTACAGTATCAGAATTTATTTTACTTGTAGTGCCTGATTTATGAAGGAGGTATAGGAGGGAGGGAGACAAGAACAACAATACCTTCGCTTTCCTCATGATGTGACGGGCTGGGCTTCGAGCAAGCCCGTGGCGAGGAGCTCCTTGAGGCTCTTGGGGATGTTATTTAAGGATATGTTCCTGGACAGCTTGAGCTCCATGTTCTTGTTGCTGTTGGGGGAAGCTGAAGAGGAATTGCTGGCGGTGGTGATACGATAGGTCGTGTGCGTGCTCTTTTTCAGGCTGGCATTGGTCCTTCTCCTGCTCCTCCTATTTGGGTTTGAACCTGAGCTCGAGTTGAGGAGCCAGCCGGAATCCTTCCAGATTTAATATAGGAACTATGAAGACCTGGCTGAGAAGAAGAAGTGAGATACCGAGGAAACTTGGGACAAGGAAGCGGGGAGCAGAGGAGGAGAAAGCACTAATCTTGGATAGAGGCTCGTTCGCTTCACCGTCTCCTCGATGGTGGTCTCGAAGCCCAAACCGCGCAATCACCGCGTGGTCAGCTTCCTCCTCTCCTCATCGGCGTCTCAAGGACGCAGCTGAGCAGGAAGGCCGCGCGTCTCGAAGGGGAGTGGCTCCTCACGGTGAAGGAATGCGCGAGGAGAGGAGCAGTACATGTTAGCCCATGAAAGCATCGGAAGAATGGGGGGATCTAGTGGTCGTCGCAGGTAGAAGAACCGGCGGGGGAAGCCGACGCCTCTCCACAGCGAAGAATTTGCGTGAGCTGAAGAAACCGCGTATTATGAAGAACAACCGAGGCAAAGCGAAGAACAAACGGGATGCGCCCAAGGCTGCGGAAGCAAAACCGCCGGGGGAAGCCGGCGCCTCTCAACAGCATGCGGAGGAGAGGGCAAAAGGGCGAAGAACACGGGTCGGCGACGCACAACAAAGAATGTGCCTGCCAGAGGCAGGAGGAGAACGGCGAGGGCTGGCTCACGGGGAGGAGCGATGGAGGCGGAGTGCAGCGGAGCGACCGAAGAAAGAAATGGGGAGCGACGAAGCGGTCGACGGACGCGAACGCAAAAAACCAACGGCAAAACCACGGGCTACGCCGAGCGCTAGCGCCACGCGTTGCCCACGAAAAATCGGACGCAAGCGAGCGCGGACGGAATCGAACGCGTGACGTCTTTGCTCGCAACGCTGCGCGCTACCACTGCGCTATCGCGACGTTTGAGTTTGATCTCCGCGATTAATTGCTTAAGGCGGACAATTGGGTTAGCCAAGCGGCGACGCGGCGCGACAGCGCGCGGCCACGTCGGCCCGAAATCGACGTGGCCGCACGAGGAACGGCAAAACCTCCCATATTTAATATAGTAGTTATTATTATGTTTTGCATTTGTTATTTCTTGAACTGGTAGATGCGCAGCTCCGTGTATTCCCTGCATGAATGTCGTTTTTTTTCTGTGCTTTCAATTGCTCAACCTTTATTAAGGTAGTTTTACATAATTTGGTTCCTAATTGGTGTTTTGGTAGTTAATTAACTGACAAATTACCCATTCGGTAAGGTCTCTGCTATGGTTGCAAAAATGATGGGAAAGTGGATATGAAGCACCCAAATGATGTCCATACATATACTGGCGGTCACCAGGACATACTTTTGCCATTTGAAACTGAAGATTTGAGCGACTCTGATGAGGTTTGGTGATGTATTTTCTATTTTTTTTGTTGATGACAAGTAGTTAAAATGTTATGCTTCATCGAAAATAACAAGAATCCCCCCTCCTCTTCTTTTCACAGGATGAGGAAGTAAAGGAGAGGAGAAGGCGAAGGCTGACTGAGGTACGGCATATTTTGGATTGTATATTTGTATCTTAGTTCATGTAATATGATGTCGATTACTCAGATTGATGATTGGTTGCTCTTGTGCTTTGGTTAGGGTCTTGATGATCCTGCTGTGTGGGAAATGCTTTTTGGTTGAGGGCTGTTGATGGAACATGGAGGTCACTCATGAGTGGGGAACAGCATCTTATGCTTAAATATTTAAATTGAATACATGAAAACTATATGCTTAGATTTGTCTCGAAAAGTACTTTAGTAATATTATAATTTATTATTGTCAGCGTACTATACGCTAGGGTACCCTCTCCATCGCATAAAGTATAATCCACGTGGCGGCCGCAATCGGCGGCGATCACGGTCCGCCGGCGGCGTCGGTCCACGTGGCGCCCGCGAGCATGCCACGCCGCCGCGCCCGATCCGTGGCGGCAAGCAATCGGCGCGGCGATCACGGTCGCCGGCCAGCGTCGGTCCGTGGCGCCCGGCGAGCAGTGGCGAAGCACGCCTCGCCGCTTGCGCCCGATCCGTGGCGGCAAGCAACGGCGGCGATCGCGTTCGCCGGCCAGCGTCGGTCCACGTGGCGCCCGGCGAGCAGTGGCGAAAGCACGCCTGCTTTCGCCGGCGCCCGATCCACGTGGCGGGTGGCGGCGATTGGCGAGGACGCTTCTTGCCCCGCCGCAAGGCAAAAAGTGGAGCGCGGTGGCTTCGCCTCGGCTCCTTCCACTACCGCATCTGCGTGTCGAACGGCGAGCTCGCCATAGCAGCTTATCGATTCTGGGGTTTTGCGACAAGCCCATTCCTCGACGCCTCTCACATACATGCAAAAGGGTCCTATCCGTGAGATAGGGCAAAACGCACGCGAAGCATTTAATGAGGCCGGAGGGGCGGGGCAAAGACAGAAGGAGTAATAAATGTGTAGGGTCAAGATGGTGACCTCCTTTTACCCACTCCGGTAGCTTTGGCCTATATAAGGGCCTCCGGTGCATGGAAAAAGGGGACGTGCATTTTGAGAGGAAAGAACTTGTAACTCAAGAGCTTTGTATTGGCTTCACACCCTCTCTAAACAATCTAGCAGGAAGTAAGGCTATTACCCGAGGCAAAGGGGGCCTGAACCTGGAAAAAATATCTTGGTGTCATCCCTAGTTCATAGACGTCGGAATCCTTCGCGTAGGAGTCCCTAGGGTTTTTCGCCCTCTAGGTTTAGCCAGCCGCGAAGACGCCCTCCTTCCGAACAAAACCCAGTCTACATCCTCCGGCTGTCGGTGGAATCTGCCAACAGGCGCGAGTAGGGGGCTAGTGGTTGGTTTTTCGGCTAACTCCCGGCGGACTCGGCGTTCGCGATTTAGAAGCAAGCTCATGCATCAAAGATGGCGGATCCTCGGCGCAGACATCGAGGGGCGAAGCGACCAAGCGCCTCCGGCCGTCGCACGGTCGCGAACCGCTTTGCCGCTTTCGCATGGCGGCCACCGCTCTCTGGAAGCGATGGGAGCGGCCGTCGCCGCAGTCGCCATGGAGACGGCCACCCCGCCTGAACTTGCACGCTCGTGCTCTTCGGACCACCCTCCGTTAGAGTTCGCAGAGATTCCCGCCACTCCGTGGTTCGCGGCATCGCCGCTCGTGGATGCGCCCAACCGGTAGGGCTCCCGACGGTCAGTACCAATCATACCTTGACGCTAAAGGCGCTGCGGGTGCTCTCGAGCCTCAACCGCCCGACGACAAAGGCCCGGCCAGGGCGAGGTCCAAGAAGGCGCGCAATCTGGTCCCGGTTCATCGAGGAACGTGGGGACCTCCGCTCACCTTGATGAGAGCCGCGCAGCAGCGATGATGACCTCCGTGGTCGCTTTGCGCCACCCGGACCAAGCGCCGCCATGGTAGGCGGTGGCGGTCGACAATGAGAGTCCCCTCATGGCTCTCACCCTCGGGACCGGAGGAGGTTCGCTCCTCCAGTTCTCTGGCGAAGCGGGCCTCGCTCCCATGCACGGCTCCGGACCAAGCTTCGATGAGCGGCGGCTCGGCTCCCTCTGGCGTCGGGTGCGGGCTTTTTCGGCGGTCACGCCGCGTGCTGGCCGGGACGAGTTTCGCCCGTGCCATAGAAAAATATGACGCACCACCAACCCGGAGGAGTTCCTCCAAATCTACACGACGATGGTGCGGGCGGTGGCGGATCTGAAAAGGTCATGGCCAACTACCTCCCGACGGTCTTGACGGTTCTCGCCTGCTCTGGTCGCTAAACCTCCCGAGGTTCGTGCACTCGTGGGGAAAGTTGTGCGACATCTTTGTCGCTAATTTTCGAGGCTCCTTCAGCAGCAACGGTGTGGAGGATGACCTCCACGCCCGGAGCAAGAGAGAGGGGAGTCGCAGCGACTTCATCCGGCGGTTTTGTCCTTCCGCAATACCATCCCCACATCTCCGAGCAATCGATCGCCATCGCCTTGAGGAGGCGACTGCGACCGCAAGATGAAGGAGAAGATGGCCACCGTACCATCGGCTCCACCTCAAGCTTTTTCCTCGCACATAAGTGTCGCGGCCGCGAGGCGAGGGCGGCCGCCCCAAGGGTGGCTAAAGCAAGGACGCAGGTCGGGACCTCGAAGGTTCCGGCCGTCTGAAGAAGGCGCTGAAGCGCGAGGCGGGAGGCCAGCGAGTCTGCCGCCGAGCGCGACGACGAAGAAGACCCATGCCTCGAGCGCAATCGCCGCGATCGGCGTGATGATCGCCATGGCGATGCGGCGCGACGACCGTCGTGATCGGCGTTCTGATCGCCGTGATCGGCGCGATGATCGCCGCGATCGTGGGAACGACCGCCGCAATCAAAAGGAGGCGAGCCCTCTCGCCTAATACATAAAACCAATACCCATGACCTAGACAAATTGCCGGGTCATGGATGAATGTGGAGAAGCGGCTCAAGGAACGCCGCCCCGACGATGATCAAGATGAAGATCCTCCACTGGCCTTCCAGCAGGCTGATCATACTGTGGCCTACATCCACGGCGGGTCATCCACCTTCTCCTCCAATGCCGCCTATAAACGGCTAAGGAGGGAGGTGTGCGCCACCACATCAAGCTCAGGAACGGGTCGGATGCTGAAGTGGTTAGAGCAGTCGCTCACCTTCGGTCGGGCCGACCACCCCGAAGGCGCCACCGGCCTGGGGCATCTCCCGTCGTGGTGTCGCCCACCATCCGAACGTCGCGGCTAGGCAGCGTCTTTGGTGGACGGAGGAGCTGTCAACCTCTTGTCCTCCTCGGCGTTCTGGCGCTCAGATTCATGGCGAGATCTGCGCCCATCTCGCCTTTTCGGGTGGACCCGAGATCGACTGATGCCCTCGGCGGTGTGTCTCCTGTCACCTTCGGGGCGAAGGCAACTACTGCCCGAGATGGTGAATTTTGAAGTCGCCGACTTGACCTCCTTACAATGCCTTGCTTGGCCGTGGCGTTGGCCAAGTTCATGGCGCAACCCACTATGCGTGCTTAGTGGTGAAGATGCTGCACGGCAGCCCCATTGTGATCCGGTGGATAAAGCGAAGCCTTATTTTGCCACAAACATGCGCCGAGCCGTCCGGTGCCACACTGTGTCGGTATGTGACGCCGCTTCCTCGGGAGCCCCTCAGACCCGGACCCGCGCCTCACCCGGCTCCGCCGGTGAGGTTAAGGTGGTCGCCCTGAGCGGGCGAGCCCGGCGACCGTCAATATTGGCGCCAACCTCAGCGCCAAATAGGAAGACGCGCTCGTCACCTTCCTCCACTCCAATTCTGACGTGTTCGCCTGGCAACCGTCCGACATGGCTGGGGTCCCTAGGGAGGTGATTGAGCACCGATTGTAACGCCCCGAGGCGCGTCCGGTCCGACAGAAGGTCCGGAGGCAGGCGCCCGAGCGCCAGGAAGCCATTCGGGAGGAGGTAGAGAAGCTGCTGGGCGCGGGGGTCATCAGAGAAGTCTCTCATCCTGAGTGGCTTGCCAACCCCGTGCTCGTCAAGAAGTCCAACGGGAGGTGGCGCATGTGTGTCGACTTCACCGATCTCAACAAGGCCTGCCCGAAGGATCCTTATCCCCTGCCACGGGTCGACCTCATCGTAGACTCCACGGTCGGTGTGAATAGCAGGCTTCTGGACGCGCGTACTCGGGTACCACCAGTTAGCATGGCGCTGAAGATGAAGAGAAGCTTTGGTAACCCCTACGGTGTTTATCGTTATGTAAGGATGGCCTTTGGTTTAAAGAATCTTTGGTTCCACTTACCAACGTGCCATGCACATTACCTTCCGCCCCAGATAGGGCGAAATCTTGAAGTATCGTGGATGATTTAGTCGTGAAAGTCAAGAGGAGTGAAGAATCGATCCGAGACACGAGGAAACCTTTGCTAACCTCCGGATGAATTATGCAAGCTCAACCCGAAAAATGCGTGTTCGGTGTGCCCTCCCAAGCAAGGCTCTTTGGGCTTCGGTGTCCAACCGGGGCATTGAAGCCAACCCTGACAAGATAGCGGCCATCGAGCACATGAAGCCGCCAGTGCGACTCAAGCAAGTTCAATGCCTGGCTGGTCGCCTGACCTCCCTGGGGCGATTCATTGCCCGCTTGGGAGAACGAAGCCTGCCTCTGTTCAAGTTGTTAAAGAAGACTAACCATTTTGAGTGGACGGAGGAAGCACAGAAGGCATTTGAAGACCTGAAGCAAGTACATCTCCTCTCCCGGTCTTTGGTTTCCCCTGCCGTGAGCCTTTGCTTTCAGATATCGCCGCCACCCCGAGGTGGTAAGCGCGTGTTGGTTCGCGAGAGGAAGGCGTCGAAGCCGGTTTACTACATCAAGAAGGTATTGCATGAAGCGTAAACTTCGGTATCCTCAAGCTCGAAGATCTTGTATGCGGTCTGGTTAACGTCCGTAAAGTCATGGCACTATTTTCGAGGGCGAAATCACCGTCGTCACGGCCTACCCTTTGCGGAAATCCTCCACAATCGTGAAGCCGAAGGTCGCATTGCTAAATGGTCGGTGGAGCCGGGGAATTCAACATCAAATTCGTGCCCCGCACCGCAATCAAGAGTCAAAGTTGGCGGAGTTAAATGCCGAGTGGACTCCGCCACTCTGAATCGAAGAAGCACCGTGCCTTCCCTTGGGCGTTATTCTTTGATGGATCCTTCAGCCGAAGGCGCGGGGTGGGTTGTCTGGTCTCCCGACCGTGACACCCTCCGATGCGTGGTCGCCCTCGAATTCAAGGCCACCAACAACATTCTTGAGTATGAAGGTCTGCTGGCGTGTCGCGCATCGCTTCGGCGTTGGGCATCAGCGTCTCAAGTCAAGGAGACTTCTGCCGGTCATTAATCAAGCTCGGAAGGAGTTCCAATGTTCCGACCCCACCATGGCGGCGTGCAAGGCGAGGTCCAAGAATGGGCGTCATTTCAAGGTCAGGGTATATTCATGTCCTCGGCGTGACAATCACCTTTGCGGACGGTCCGTCGGCTTGCATCCTCAAGGGCTCTGTTCGGTCGGGGTCTTGAAGAAAGACTACCGCGACCGTCCATCGCACCACAATTCAGGTGGGGATGATGGTGTCATTGTCGCGACCCCGGTCAGTGGGGACGACGGCAAAAGTATCCTGACCTCGGCTCGGAGTGGGAAAGGCGGTGCCATCACACGACCTCCAATTCGGGGAAGGCAAGGCGTGCCGCCTTTCCCAGTCCGGGAGGAAGATTTCTTCTTAGGCAAGACACCGAAAAGCTTCGGCCGGCGGAGTACCCAGCGAGCACCGAGTAGTCACCACCCTTAGGCGGAAGATCGGTGGATGGACCCTATCTGGCCTTCTGCGTGACCAAGTGATCCCGACGATGATGCCTCGGTGAGAAGATTGCACGTAAGGCCAAGTGCTATACTCGGTAGGTGGGGACTGATCGCCAGAGCGTAAACGGAGTTCTCTTGAAGTGCATCACTCGGGAAGAAGGGAGACCGCTCTCGATATCCATGGGCGTGTCTGGAGCCATATGTCGTAGAACTCTAGTCGGCAAGGCGTTTCGCCAAGATTTTATTGGCCTCATCGCCTCCGGATGCTTGCGGTTGGTGAGGACGTCTGGCTTGTCGGTTCTTCGCCAAGCAAACCCACCGACCACCGGCCAAAGCTCGCAAACCATCCTCTCTCTGGCCGTTCGCGGTGCAGAAATTTGGATATCTGGGTCCGTTCTCAACCCACGAGGCTTCACCCACCTCTTTGTCGCCATCGATAAGTTCACCAAGTGGGTCGGCCGAGGCGATCTGAACCATCACGGCGCGCCGCCGATAAGTTCATCGCGGGATCTTCACCCGCTTGGAGTCGCCAATCGCATCATCACCGACAACGGCACCCGCTTCACCAAAGACGGCTTTCACGGGATTACGTGAAGAAATGGGCACCAAGGTATGTTTAACCGGTGGCCCATCCCATGAGCAATGGTCAGCGGACGCGCCAATGCGCCTGTCTTGAAGGGCCTCAAGACAAGGGCGTTTGATCGACTCCACAAGCGAGGTGCAAGATGGACGGAAGAACTCCGGCACAGGCTTGTGGTCGCCGCGACCACGCCCACCGTCTTGACCGGCGAGACACCCTTTTTGGTGTATGGCGCCGAAGCTGTTCTCCCCTCCGAGCTATTGCTCGGCTCTCCGCGCGTCTCCGCTTTCAATGAAGAAGACCAAGAAGATCTCCGTCGAGAAGAGGTTAACCTCTGGAGGAGGTCGCGGATCGCCGCCTTGCGCGCCGTCTGTTATCGACAAAAGCTCGAGCGATACCACGCCACCCGGTCTCGAGAGAACACTGGCGATGGGTGACTGGTCTTCTGCAGACCAGACGCATGCTTAGGGTTGTATAAGCCGTCTCCGATGGGAGGGCCCTTTAAGGTGGTCTCAAGATCTCGGCCGGCGGTCCGGCTAGCCATCGAGGGCGGCGAGGAGTCGCGAACTCCTACAACATTGAGCTCTCGCGAAAGTTCTATCCTTAAGGGAATTAAGTACCAATGACTTGCTCGGTCGACCTCGAGGTACGCCCCTCTTCTACCGGGTCGTATGGTCATTGGCGATCAAGAAGGTCATTGCCTCAGAAAGCTTTTTGCTCCACCATTATCGTTCCTCTTTGTTGTGCTTTGAGCGCAATTATGCGCATGTATGTCGCCGTTACGTCGTTTGCTAATTCCTTCGTGAAATCCATGGCGATCCTCGGCGTCTGTGTACGCTTAGCCCGGCGATCGAGGCGGGCTGGTACGGTGCTCGACGCTGCTCGACACCTCGGGTTGGCTCTCTGAAGCCCATTGGTCGTCACCGCGAAAGCACCGTCGACTGATACCACCCAGAAAACTCGCTTTGGCACACCGTCGCTGGCTCGATTTCTGGCGATTCACAAGGACTTAGAGTCCAAACAAGGCGGGCAGAGACACTTCATCTTTGAACTTAGAATGTTTTGGGCTTACCTCGCGATGCCCTTCCAGATGTTTACTCACCTTCCCAGTAGTCATCTCAGGCGCTGCAGGTAAGCATAAAAGTCTTGACTTACTTTCGCGAAAAGCCCTTGCATCTTCGCCGGTCGCCTGCGCTGGCTTGGGGGTCGCCTTGCTGCCCAAGTCGCCGCCTGGCCGCCTGGGCTAGTCGGTCGCCTGGCCTTCGAAGGTCGGGTCGCCAGATGCCCAAGGTGCTCGCCTTGGCGCTCAAGGTTTCGCCTGGCGCCAGTTAGGCTGGTCGCCTGGCCTTCGATAAGGTCGGTCGCCTGAAGACTTGGGGCTCTGCGCCGCCGTTTCGCCCGGCGCTCCAGGTTCCTTATCCTGCGGCATATAAAACGAGATAAGCGCTCCATACCGCTTTTTTATTGGCCATTTCCTTACGATTATATCCTAGGATGGGTCGAGCTACGCGTGATTGTCGCAAGTGTTGGAAACCAGCGGCTCCTTATGATAAGAGAAAGGCTAAAGTGTTAACGTCCGGCGAGGCCAGGTCATCGGAGTGTCAGTTAGGCACAGCGCTCCTGCACGGCTCGTACGCCTCGGGTTGGCTCTGTGAAGCACCGCTGGTCGTCTCCGTTGAGTGTTGGCCGCCTAAGAGCGCCAAAAACTTCTCGTCTCGCCACGCTACGCCGTGGTACATTTTCCGGCGATCATCAGGGTCTAGGTTCCGGGAGGCCGAAACTTGCGATAATCTCGTGCAGAAACTTGACGCTGGGGCCTTGCTGTGTCCTGCGTTCCTCGTTTGACTTAAGGCCATTTTTCGCCTACGTTTTATGTGGTCCGCATAATCTATGCTTGCGATCACAACGGGCACATGAAATCATTTGGCAGGACTTAGAAACGCTACCCTGATTTAGGCGTTTTTAAAAGCGTTTTGTCTAAGTCAAATGACGGCCATCCAGCAAGCAAATGTAATGAATTCAATCATGCAAAAATAAGCAAACACATGAATAACGATTAAACATCTAACATTCATCCAAAAGCTGTGCAAGGTTTTTTCCGACACGAGTTCATCGATGTAAGCAACAAAAAAGAAATGAAGAAAGTCGCCTTCTTCACTCCTTGTCCTCGCCAAATCAAGTTCATCGTCGGTGCCACCTTCGACGGCCAGAGGAGAGACATCCATGGCGGCCGCTCCACCAGAGCATCCCACCACGTGTTCCGGCAATGCGCACAAGCCTCCGCCTCGAGCCGCCGCTCAGATCTCTTCGACGCCGGCCACCACCGCCATAGGATCAATGGCGTTCGGTGGCGCAGAAGAGCAGGCGTGTAAGTCGCGCCATGATTGCGACTGGCGTCCTTCCGTGGCGGAAGCGGCGGCTAGGGGCGGCAGGAGTCCTCGCAGCGCCTCCCCTGGTTGGTCGCATGGGCAAATTGAAGCGCCGAGTCCTCTAGGGGCGCGTTCAGCGTCACCCCAAGGGTTCCAGGCACCTCTTGGTGCGCTGGAACGCCTTCTTCAGCATGATCGCGAGGTTGCGCCGCAGCCGGAAGGATTCAAGTTCCGAGGTCTTGAGCGCCGCCTCGGCCCTCTCCGCCCGTGTCTCGGCCCATTCCGCCCCCTCTTTGCATTGCGGTCGTGTTGGCCCTCTCTGCGCCGACTCATTGCCGCCTCTCCCGCCTCCGCTCGGCTCGCCGCTTCGAGGCAAGTCATTGTTGGGCGTCTGGGCACCATGCCCGAGGCGGCAAGAAGAAGCGGTGCCGAAGCCGCCGCGCATGTCGTTTACTCGAGTGAAGAGTTCGACGGCCCATGGTGGCGGCAAGGCGGCGATGGGGCGAGACCTCCGGCGGCGGCCTGGTGCCGGAGTATCTCCGACCACGGGCGGTGGCGGCGAGGCGCTGGGCGAGGCCTCCGCCGTCTCGGTGGCGCCGGGTGTTGGCACCCTTGGCGCGTTCGAGGGCCGCCTTGGTGGCGCCTCAGCTCAAGCCGCCATTGGGAGTGTAAGGCCACCTGTTGGCGGTGGCACAGGCTCCGTGGCCGAGTTGTCAGCGCCCATGATCGGCGCGGAGAGAAGGTACGATTAGTGAAAGCTCGGGCCGGTCTTTATGGCGCGGCGGCGAGGTGAAGCGCATGGCGGGCGCGTCTGTGCCCGTCCTTGAGGGTACCGCCACCACGGGCCGGGCAAGATGGCGGTGCTGGTCCGTGGGTTCTGCCTCTTAGGGTCCGAACCCGCTGTGTCGGCGACAAGTGGCCGCTGTTCGCGGCCCGTCGCGGCGGCAGCACATCCCTAATCACCGGCCGCCATGGCGGGATCACGGCCGCCCGATGGAGTCCATCGGCGGGGCGTACCGACGACCGCGGCGCTCCGCGTGCTCTAGGTCGGCGAAGCCGGCGTCCGACGGAAGGCGCGTCTTGGTCGAACCGGCGACATCGGTAGACAAGCCAAGCCCAGATTGGCTCCTCAAAGTTGCCCTCGCCTGTCGCAAGAAAGGGAAAAAGGTGGCGGTCGGTTGGTAGGAAGCCGCAGAAAAAACATGTGCTTAAAGGAAACTAGAAGAAGACAAGGGCTTACGTCCGGGCCACGTGCGCGTCAGGTCGTTGTCGCCCGTGTACTACCATGAAGGCCGGACGCGCCGGCGAAGAGGGCTGATCCTCCGGGCCGTGTAGTCCCGGGCTACCAGCCCTCCGTTGATCCGGCGTCCCCGCATCTGGCCGACGCTGGCGCCATTCTTGCGAAGCTCGCTGTCTCTTCGACCGTGAGCTCCAGTTCTCGGCGTCGCCGCTTCCGTGGCACCCCCAGTATGCCGATTCATTGTCATCTGGATGTCTGACCAATCGGCTGCGCCATGTCCTCGATTGGACTGGCCGAAGGGAATGTAGCGGGAGGCCATCCCGTCCCCGGCGAAATATAACTCCCCACCACTTGCGTCATTGGTGGCGCGAGAATGAAGAAATGGCGGAAGAGAGAAGGTTCAGATCACCCCATGAACATTTCACAGAGGTGTGCGAAGATGGCGAGGAAGATGATAGAGTTGGGGGTGAGATGAAGATGGTGGATTTCGTAGAAGTGGAGGACGGTGAGAAAAAATTCGGAAAAGGGGGGAAGAAGGCCCGCCATCATGGCCCAGGTGTGCAGGACGATCTCGTCGGAGAGGCACACGGGCGTGGCGGTCCCCGGTCGGAATCGGAAGGTGCCTTCCGGCGCGATGATCCCCATCCGATTCACGGCGGTGGCGTCAACAGTAGAGGCTGGGATGGGGTTCACCATGGCGAATCGAAGAAGACGAAGAGCTTTGGGAAAAAGAGGCGAAGGAACAAGAAAGCAAAGCGCGCAAGAAAACGGAAGGCGTAAACCGCTCGATACAGATGCATCTATATATGCGTACCCCGCGTCGGCGGTTCGCGAAAAGGCAGAATTATGCGCCGTTTCGGGTCCCAAGGGAAAACTGCAGGATACGCATGGGAACCGAAGCGGTCGTATCCTCATGAGTGGTGGCCCTGCCCAAGAGCGCGCTAAGCATTAAGTGCATTAAATGAAGGTTCTAAAAAAGGAGTCTTAGGCCTGCGCTCTAGGCGGGCAGGCTATCTTGTCGATACTATACGCTAGGGTACCTCTCCACGCATAAAGTATAATCCACGTGGCGGCGGCAATCGGGCGGCGATCACGGATCCGTCGGCCAGCGTCGGTCCACGTGGCGCTTCGGCGGCGGTGGGCGAAGCACTCCACTTTCGCCGGCGCCCGATCCGTGGCGGCGGCAATCGGCGGCGATCGCGGCCGCCCGCGGCGTCGGTCCACGTGGCGCCCGGCGGCAGGTGGCGAAGCACGCCTGCCGCCCGGCGCCCGATCCACGTGGCGGGTGGCGGCGATTGGCGAGGACGCCTCTCGCCCGCCGCAAAGGCAAAAAGGTGGAGCGCGGTGGCCGCCTCGAAGGCTCCTTCCACTACCGCATCTGCGTGTCGAGCAGCGAGTTCGCCATAGCAGAGCTTATCGATTCTGGGGTTTTCGCGACAAGCCCATTCCTCGACGCCTCTCACATACCGCAGCATAAAGGGTCCCATCCGTGACCGCAAAGGCAAAACGCAGCGCAAGCATTTAATGAGGAGAGCAGGGGACAAAGACAGAAGGAGTAATAAATGTGTAAGGGTCAACATGGTGACCTCCTTTTACCCACTCCAGCTAGCTTTGGCCTATATAAGGGCCTCCGGTGCATGGAAAAAGGGACGGGCATTTTGAGAGGAAAGAACTTGTAACTCAAGAGCTTTGTATTGGCTTCACACCTCTCTAAACAATCTAGCAGAAGTAAGGCTATTACCCGAGGCAAAGGGGCTGAACACGGAAAAAATATCTTGGTGTCATCCCTAGTTCATAGACGCCGGAATCCTTCGCGTAGGAGTCCCTAGGGTTTTTCGCCCTCTAGGTTTAGCCAGCCGCGAAGACGCCCTCCTTCCGAACAAAACCCGGTCTACATCCTCCGGGCCTGTCAGGTGGAATACGCCGACAATTATGTTTTATAAATATATTATAATAGAAACTTATGGCTAAAGCTGTATTTTAGAGACCGTATTGAACTGTCGATGTCCAAAATGACAGCTAGTTGTGACTGGAGAGGGTAATATTGATTTCTTTGATATTAAAAAAAATACATCAGTTTTTGTGCCCAGGTTGGTCAACCGCACCACTTGAATCTAATCTGAAGTTTCTTGTTAATCCATCCACGGCTGAGCAGGAGATGGATCGATCAGGGAGCGAAAGATACACAGGCAGTGAAATACGTGAGTGGGATAAACAATTCTATTTAAGAAAATTGCATAATGTAAATCCATAAACATAAGATGAATCTCGCTAAGATCTTGGCAAATAGGCCACAAAATTTTGAAGAACATAACAATTAAACAAATCTCTAGTTTGCATCTAACAAGCCCCTATTTTGGTCATGTTCTTCCCTCCTTTGCCTGTTACCCATCGCTGATTATCAGTACAAACTCCACACCAGGGTTTCAAATATTGAATTTTCGATTTTTGATCGATATTTTACTTTCAAAAATTGGTCGAAAATCGTTCAAAAATGGGTAGAAACCGAAAAAGTTCAAAGTCAAAAAAATTGAACTCGGTGGTCAAACAACAGCGGAAAGAATAAAAAAAACTGACCAATTTTTGTGCAATTTTTGCTGATTTTCAAGCGGTTTTGTTCAATTTCAAGCGATTTTATTCCATTATTAGCACATTCAAAGAAAATTAGAAAAAATATTTGTAGAAAATTGGAAAAATTACATAAAATCCTAATAAATCCCAATTAATCTATAAAACATCTAAGAGAAATTTCAATAATTTTTGAATTCATGTAGTGCTTCTAGAAAATCAAAAACAACAATGAATAAAAAGGAATAGAGACATTGTCAGATTTTATAAATATTCACAAGCTTGATCATGCTCTAAAATTTTTATTGTATCATAAAAAGTACCAAAGGATCATGTAATAAAATATTCAAAAATATTAGACTTCATTTATTGCCACCCTAGACAGTAGTACTTTCAGAATTTTTTAAAAATAAATATGCCTGATCATCATCTAAAAATCTTCAGCATCATTAGGATTGCCTTAGAACCTCACATAAAAATTTTCAAAAAAATTTTAACACTTTTTGATAATTTTTTTTCAAATTTCCTGAATTTTTTGAATTCAAATTTGAATTGGACCATTATACCGATTGGTTTGCAATGTCGGGCCAGCTCGATACGGTTGATAATTGTGATCTTCGCTCGATTATCGATGATATTATGAAACTTGCTCCACACCAGGTTCAGTTTTGAGAACAGTATGCATACGAAGCCCCTTGTAGCTCTTTTTTTTTTTGTTGCAAAACTAGCTTCTCTGCGAATACATTTGCAAAAATAGTCCTCTTCTTCATCGCGAAAGGCGCGGTAAGTGACATATGTTCCTTACCACATCAGCGCAGAGCCGAGCGGGCATCCGAGGTGTCGTACCTGAAGCTTTGGACACCTGATGAGCCTGACATGATCGTCGGAAGTTGTGGACTTATGGCTAATCCAATTTAAACTTGGAAGACAAAATTAACAAATCAAGGATGAAAGATCGAGATCAGGCTGAGCACAAAAAGGAAAAAACAAAGCTCAATTCTGAGACCACATATGAAAGATATTAGCAGAAGCGTATCTGCTTAATCGTTGCTTAGCCTACCCACAAAATAGCGTGATTTCATTATGCAGCCATCATTTATCCACTGAAACGATCGATATACTCAAGAAGACAACACGTCATTCTCCGCTGAACGATTTGCGCAAGAACCAGCGATCGAGGCTCAGTGCCTACTCCAAGCATCCAAATCACGCCAACACCTGCGAGAAGCAAGAACACGAGCAATTCAAGTATCGAACAAAGATATGGATCATCACACATACCCAAGAGCCAGCTTCTTCACAGCCCGTCGCCGCAGCCAGTGCGCCGGCAACATGCCGGCTCAAGCCCAGACGCGCGCCCCGGCGTGGTCCCTTTACACCCAGGATGGTGCTACAAAGCTTTTGATTCTGTATTCTGGCCCTAAAAACATAATAGAAAACAAACAATTGATTTTAGAATTCGATTCTCACAATCCAACCTATCTATATACATTAGAATCCACAATCTACTTTATATGTGCTTTTGGATTTCAGATTTTGAAGAACCAGTTTCTGTACAACCATAATCTAGAATCTATTTTTTAAAAATTTAAAGCTGAAACAAACAGGCGCTAACAAAAAGGGTCAAACCATAGAGGAAAAGCAGAAGTAAAATGCTACAATGCGAGTGGCATGCGCCGGCGTTAGCACGCTTAGCGACGGCGGCGGCAGGTTGCTGGCCCAGAATTCGTCGGTGTTAGGTCTGGAGAGATGATCCAATTGGACAGGCTTTATTACGCCCAGCAATCAACTTGGTTAGACCCAAATGGTACAAATCTACTATTTGGACACCGAGACCGAAAGGCAAAGGCCCATCCAGAGTTCCAGACTGAACCACCTTCTTCCTCCTCGCTACTACCATCTGCTTGGCTGCTTGCTTTACCACCTCCGCTTCTCTCGTCTTGCTCCTCCTCATCATCCCCACTTCGGCAGTTCAACCTCTCCTTCGTTGTACAAGTGATTCTTTAACAAGTTGTTCGTTTATTTTGTAGCAACATGTGTCTTCCATGCACTGACAGTTGCAACTGATTCTCAGTACATGAGGAGAGGTGCCCTCGCAGACCCTCAAGAAGATTGCGAAGTAACTCTGTCAGTAGAGGACTTCATTCAGCAATATGCAAAGATAGCAGGTATATACAGACATGAGAATCGATTTCATCCAGCATTAGTACTTGAATTTTCACAGCCTATTCGCGAATCCCAATGACCACGCATGATTTGGTCGACATTACTCCAAATTACGCCATCCAAACAAATGCATGCATTGAGACGCCATTTTTTGATTGCTTACAGGGTTACTTGGAACAGAGCAGCCTGAGGCAAGGGGTGGCCAGAGATTGGAGAAAGCTATTCGTGTTCTGTATGAGACAGGCCTGCTTGCCGAGGGCGAGGACGATGGTCCAGACAACACCCGCTACAAGATCACTCGATGGGCAGTCTGCGAGAGATACAAAGAGGAGGTAGAACTCCGTGCCATATATCGCTTTTCAGATCAAAGTGAGGTGCAGGATCATGGTCGCCTGCTTCAAGATTTCCTCCAACTTCAGGACGTTGAAGCCTGGGGAGATATACTCCTACAACAGCGACATGGCGTAGCCGTGGTAGGGTATGGCGCCGGCTTGGAATATGGCGAGGAGGGGTTCGGGCGCGTCTACCTCGATGACGTGCTGATGATGGCGGTAGTGAAGGTTGACTGAAGTTTCTCAGTGCCGTATGGAATAGTTCTGCAAGTTAGTTAAGACTGGTATCATAATTTTGCTAGGATATACTGTTTGAAAGTATGACTGCTATCTTATTTTGTGCTCATTTCCAGCAAGACTTTAAGGCTCTGCTTATTGTATGACTATGTTCTGCATGTATGATCAAGACCATGGCATCGTACGTGTCTGGATCTAGCGACAGATGGATGCTTTCAGATGTGTGGATTTGTGATTGTTCACTGTGCCCTTCCTAGCAGACCACATGAGCTGGTCGAAAACGTCTGTGGCCACCATCAGGCTCGGTCATTTCAATGGCACATACAAAAATATTGATTCTACGACGACATACACACTAATTTACTATAGTACTAGCTAGTATACACAAATTTATTTTTTCTCTTTTTTATATAGCTTTGGTTGATTTTTCGACTATCGGATGCACCAACATTTACGTACGTATAATATTATAGCATGCATGCATGGACCAACTCGCCGTGACCAAACGCCGCGCCGTAAGTTATTTGATGTTCATTACAATGTGATAGGGATTCATCCGAACCTAGCGTAAGTTATTTGATGTTCATTACAATGTAAACCTTTGGATTGGATTTAAGGTTGCATCACATATAAACGGTGTGTTTCGTTTCATTTAAGCTCTCGCTACTGTAATTTTGGTTCGACCTTGTTCCTGAATGGAATTATTTCTTTCCCCGAGATCCTTGAATTGTTTGTTCAGAAGGTAAGAAAGAAAATAGGAGCAAGTTATGTACCGATGTATCGCCACTTATGTCATGTCATGGCTATTACTTATTTTATTATTATAAAATATGCTTTGTTTGATATATAATTTGTTATTATGGTCATGTATTCATGTTGTTTGATTTAATATATATTACTCTTTATATATGTGCATTATCTGTATAACTTTATCCGTTCTCGACCTAAATCCATTATATATCCATCCCATATCCATATCTCAAATTATCTGAATTCGTATCCATATCCAGCTCTGAATTTAGGAAAAAAAATATGGGTTAAGATATGAGAAGAGCAATGTTCATCTGTATTCAACCTGTTTTCACCTCTAGATTTGACTCTGTTCATCCTCTATCTCGGCTGTCCACATCATACATTTTGTGTTTTAGCACAAGATGGAAAATGCTTTCCACTATATTATAATCACAGTGGTTGTTTTCGTATTGCTAACTAGATATTTGAGAACAATATTATAATCGCAATGTTTTGCACTACTGGCTTTGTTTGTTTAGACTTAAGGTTTTTTGGCTTATAGCTTTAAATCAACTTTTGAGCTTAAACAATTTAAAAGCTATTATTTTTAATACGTGATAGAGGTGGATAATTTTATTATAACTTTAGTGATATTAGTCAAAAACCAACCTTCGATAATCCAAAAAAACTATCTCTAGTAGTTTTTAGTTATATAGAGACTTATGGCTTTTTGAAAAAACCTGATAAAAAGCTATCCATTTGTTTATACCCTATTTGGTGACTTTAAGCCAACTTTAGCTTCTAAAAAGTCAGTAAGCCCTCCAAAACAACTCAGCTTTTAAGCGACTTTTAGTATAAACTAGAAGCCATATATAACTAGCAAAAGCCAAGCTGGGTTAGACTACTTTTACAGCTTATTGCTGAAGAAAATTAGTTATTTATCTACTTATTAAATGATCTTTTATAAAAAGTTATAACTGCCTTTTCAGTTTTAAAAAAATAGCTTTATAGAAAAGCTACAACTCTCAAAAACAGGCACCTCTGCTTTTAAATTTCTGAAAAAGCTCAGACAAAATGTGCCCACCAGGACGATCTGTTTTTGATGTGCGGCTACATCCGTATGACAAATTTGGCCCACTGTCATCCACACAACCCCAATATTCCCTCCCTTCCCACAAACAAGTCCCCATCCAACGACCAGATCACTCTTGACCATACGATCCAACGGCCAGTCGACCCCCACCCCTTACCTCCTACCTCTACATAAACGCGGCCTCCTGCTTGCGCTGAAAAACCTAGATCCCCTTCGCGCCGCCACCTCCCTCTCCCTCCCCAAGGCGAAACCCTAGCCCCCGATCTCCTCCTCCTCACCTCCCACGATCGATGGCGGCGGAGCTGGCGTATGCGCCGCCGATGAAGGCCGGCAAGGCGGGGTTCGAGGGAGTGCAGGAGGTGCAGCATAGGATCCGCATCACCCTCTCCTCCAAGAGCGTCAAGAACCTCGAGAAAGGTATCCATCCATGGCCAATCCATCCGTGCACTCGTTCCATTGTGATTCTGGTAGGTATTTGTGCGACTGGTTTGATGGAGATGGCTGTGTTGCGTGAGCAGTCTGCGCCGATCTGGTGAAGGGAGCCAAGGAGAAGCAGCTGAGGGTGAAGGGCCCCGTGCGGATGCCCACCAAGGTGCTCCACATCACCACCAGGAAGTCTCCTTGTGGCGAAGGTGACCTCTGTTTTTCCCTCAACGATCTTGATTTGTGTTTAGTTGGTTGCTGTGTTTCTTCTAGTCTTGTAATAATCTTGACGTGGGTCAAGAAGTAAGACTGGTTTGTTAGGTGTTTGAAGTGGTCGTTGATGATGATGATGTGCTGAGCAGATGACGTTATCATTACATCAATTGAGATCTTTTGGGTCTTTGATGTCTCAAAAATCGAGCTTTTTAAAACTGATGCTTAGCATATCGTCATGGTAAGGTAATAGGTTTTGTTCATTTAGAGGTAAATGGGAGCAGTTGCTCTATTCATGGCGTAATGTTGTTGAGGTGGGAGGTGAGTTTTACATCGTGAATGTTAGGCTGAGCATGTGATGTTACAAGGAGATGCTACTGAGATGTCACATCATTGAAGTCTCTAAAACCGAGCTTTTTAAAGCTGATGCTTGGCCTGTCTAGTGTAAGGGTAGCATGCAAGGTTTGTGTTTATTGTGTGGCTTCAGCTAAACGTACTTGGTGTATAGTGGTGGTGCTATTTTTATGTTGCATTTTTCCTATTTCGTGTTAGTATTATAGTTGGTTGCTACTTGTCATCTTACATTACGATTTTCTGTTGTTGGTGGAAAGTGATAGCTACTGAGTGCCTGTTTCTGCTTAGTGACTATATACTCGTGACCATATATACTCTAGGTAGCATTCTATTTCTATCATTGAACCCCATTCTTGTTCATCTGAGTTAATCTTGTGGGATATACAGTTGTGGGCACTGTTGTTGTATGATGGGCTGGCCAGATGATGCTAAAATTAGATTGCTGAGATTCCCTTTGAGGACTTAAAAAATCGAGCTTTTTAAAACTGATGGCTGGCCCATCCAATGCTTGATAGTTATTGTCCAAACATTTTCTTTTTAGTAGGCAATGCCAATGACATCCAATCTAGTCTTCTGGATGATATCGTTAGTTGTGTCTTGTTTGCCTTAAACTAAATATGCTCCCCTTGTTAAGTTTGCTCATACTCTAAACCTGGGTTCATTTTAGGTGTTTTGTATGCCAAAGTTAACCCATCCCATCACGTGGCACTCCAAGTTTTGGTTGTAGTTTGTCAATTTGTTCTGACATTTGTTTTTACATTGAATGGTGTGGATTAATTGTAGTTACCTGGAAGCACTTGATATTTGGAAGTTACCCTAGGAATCAGAATTATGTCTGATTCACCGAACAGAAATTGTTTTATTTTGTGGATGGGCTGAGCAGATGATGATACAATATGTTTTCCACTGATATATTTGATGTGTCCAAATCGAGCTTTTTAAAACTGATGCTCAGCCTGCCATGAGTTTGTCACCCCTTGTATGCAATTTCTTGATTTGTTTTATTTTGTGATTTTGTCATTATGACTAAGTTTCTTATTGGATATCAAAATTTGATCACTCTCATGAAATGTTTTTGTTTACTTGAAGTATCTTGCTGTCTAGGTTTTCTTGTGGTCTTGTCCATTCTTTCCAAGGTTTTCTGCAATTTGTTACAAATACCAACTATCTGGCCTCATTTCAGGTACCAACACCTGGGATCGGTTTGAGATGCGGGTGCACAAAAGGGTGATTGATCTCGTCAGTTCTCCGGATGTTGTCAAGCAGATCACCTCGATCACCATTGAGCCTGGTGTGGAGGTTGAAGTGACGATCAGCGATCAGTAATATGCTATCCAGTGAATCTTTTACAACGGTGGAGGAATATCAGTGCACTGGCAGAACAGGGGTTTTCTTAATCTATAGGTTCTTCTCATCGTAATTCTGAATCTCTATTGTCTAAGTTACCTGGACTTTTATGGCTGCAGTGTGTGTCCCAACAGATGTTATTATGTGACTCCTTTATTGATCTATATGATGTTGATAACATCTTTTGCATACCTGGCCAATGACTTAAAGGCATCTGCAGCATTTATATTAGACCAAATTGTTTCTGAATTGCTCAGTAATAACGCTGTCTTTTGCATACGTGACTCCTTTATTGATCAGTAATAACGCAGTCTCTAAGCTTTGTCACGTAGGATAAAAAATGACGTAGATGAGAGAGGGTGCGTATAGAGAGTTGAGCTGTCTCTTAAGAGCAAGTATAATAAGGTGAGATAATCAGGCTGTAAGGATTGCCATATCAGATTTATGGTGAGTTGGAGGAGAGAGGAGAGGAGAGATGAGAGAATCGGGCTGTAGATCTACAGCCGGCAGCTGGTTGCAGCACGAGCTCCTAGAAACTTAGTGAGAGAATGAGTGGATAAATGTGGGCCAAGTATTAATGGCTTTGTATATATGTATGACTAACTATTATATGGGTGGGCTGTTAGATTGGCTGTATATGATATGACAATAAGCTAAAGCCTGCAGTTGGCTCTCTTATTAGCCTTGCTCTAATCTAGAGTCGACTCTAGCACGAGAACCAAGATAAGTTGTGTGTGGGAAGAAACTATCTACTCATAAATGTATTGTCTATACCATTACATAGGTTGTCTAACGCTGTCTATAAATGACATGTCAGCTTGTTATAGACAGTAGCTGTCTATACCATTATACATACTCTAATGTGAACGCTAACTCCCACGTCCCACCCCTGTTTCTCTGTGGCTTAGTTGTTTCATGGGTTAGTTCCATCTAATATAGATGTACATTCCGGTGTTAGTAGCAATCTCTGCCACCGATATTACCACATCGGCCAAAAACCCGAGCACGGCGACCGGTTTGGCGGTCATTATTCGAGGGGAACGGCGGTCCTGCGACGCTGGGAATGGCCGGCGGCCAAGATGCTGAGGAAGGACTGATCGTGCCCGCCTCGCCCGGCCCGGTGGGCGGTGAAGAAAAGGATATCTACAGAAGCAAAATCAATGATAGTTTTTTATTTTATGTACAAATCTCTACTACTTCTAATTAGGAGTTAATGGTGATACGTCCGTTCTCTACTATCAACCCACGTATAAACCGTGAAAAAACCACCGACGGAGAAAAACCGAACCGATCGACGGAAAAAAATCTAAGCCGTTTTTCGCTTCGTTCCTCACGATATGCTCACCTCCTGACTTCTCCACGAACACGACAGCCGTCCTATCTGTGAGTTCAGATACCTTCCCCGGTGCGTTCCCACTCCTCCGTAATCGAGAGAAATAGATGTTTGATCTTGTTGCACAATTTTCTTTTATTGCTTGACCTTTATGTTCCGTTATTAATTTTATTTTTCGTAGCAATGCACAGGCATTGAACTAGTCTATTTTTAATCGTAGAAGAAGCTTCTTAAGAGAATCTAAGCGGTTACTCACCTGATTATTGAAGAATTCAGAATTGAAATCACCCGATTATTGAGGAATTTAGGATTTGTACAATTAAAATCTGTACCAAACCGAGCCTTTATTCCTTATCTCAAATTGGCTAGTCTCTCAAAAACGAATCCGGCGTACAATATATCTCATTTTATCTTAATTCTCAAGACCCGTGTCATGCTGGCATGCTACAAACTAGTATTACAGACCTTCCTGGTCTCGCGAAAAGAAGAATCAATCCTCCTTCATCACTACTCCTTTAGCATTCCACCGCTTAGTTCCTCACGAAAGTGCTTAGCACATCGAAGTAGTTGGGGAAGGTCTTGCGGGTGCACCCGGGGTCTCTGATCGTCACAGGCGCCTCCGCGCAGGCGGCGAGGGAGAAGGCCATCGCCATCCTGTGGTCATCGTAGGTGTCGATTGCCGTCACGTTCAGCTTCTCCGGTGGTGTGATGATGCAGTAGTCCGGCCCTTCCTCGACCGATGCTCCCAGCTAAAACAGGGCAAACAGTAGGCATGTTGACACAAAGGGGGAAAAAACAGACGGCTGAACTACAAGAACAGAGCCCTAATGTATTCACCTTTGTTAGCTCGGTCCGAATTGCAACCATCCTCTCGGTTTCCTTTACTCTCCAGGAAGCCACTGTGTAAGAGAATGAATTAAGTGCCAAGAACAAAAACATGCGGACCCTGTTTGGAAGCAATGTATTTTCATAGTTTCTAAGCAATACCATGGTTTCTAAGAATATCATGGTATTTTATACCATAAGGTGTTTGGTTACCATGCCAAAAACTCTGTATTAAAAACTATGGTTTGGTAGATACTATGGTATTTTTAGAGTATTTGAAACTCCACTCCAATCCAAAGTTTTCATAATTTTAGCTAGCTTCTTGTTTATTTCCACTCAAATACTATGGTTTGTGATGTTGCATTCAAACAGTTAGTAGTTCCAAGGAATACCATAGTTTCAAAGGGATTTGGTAAAACAAAACAATTGCAAATCATAGTATGTCAAAATCATAGTTTTGAAAAATTATGCTTCCAAATAGGGCCACAATGTAGCTGAAGCCGTAAAAATCCAACAGCAACAAACATGGTAGAAAGAGGATGTCTAAACTACAGTACCTATTATTTACTACATAAAATGAACACATCACAATCTTATACTTTTTGAGTTTCTGGTGGTTTGTCTATTGTTCTCTCTAGTGCTAGAGTAACTGCCATGAGTGGAATAAGCATGCTAGATCTTAGAAAGCATACCATCTCTGATAGCAGTTGGACCATCAGCAAAGAGGGCAACAACGGCAAGAGTCATGGCGACATCAGGCATTTTGTTCATGTTCACATCAATAGCTTTTAGGTGTCTCCTCCCGAAGGGCTCACGTGGTGGACCAGTAACAGTAACACTAGTGTCAGTCCATGTAACCTTTGCTCCCATCATCTCAAGAACCTCAGCAAATTTCACATCACCCTGTGATATTAAGCATTTAAGTCAGCGAAAATGGAAGCACAAAAAGGCCACTTACAGAACTGTTTTGTTCCATAGATTTAGCTAGGCTATATGAATATCCTCTTGTTGAAGCATGCTTGGTTGACACTGGCATATCATAGATTATGTTATAATGCAATATGTGACTATGCTTAACCAAAAAGGCAAAACAGCCAGTGAATTCTACCTGCAAACTGGTAGTGCCACAACCTTCAACAGTCACAGTCCCTCCAGTGATTGCAGCACCAGCCAAGAAGTAGCTCGCACTTGAGGCATCACCTTCGACATAGGCATTTCCAGGGGACCTGTCCATTCCAAACTGACAGGGTTAGTTTAGGGAACGATGAATGAAATTTTCATGAAGTCTGAACTAACATTTTTGAGTACATAAGAGAAGTATGTTCAGTAAATACATTTATGAGTATCCTGATAGGCCATATGGCAACATGTTCATAACATAAGAGGGGAACAAATAAACTAATCAAGAATGTTCTCTTAAAAAAGTGTTATAGTTCATGTTTATGCCAACTTTCATAATTGCTGCTACTTCTCGTGCTATCATGTTTATGAACCAGGTATTATACCTGTGTAATGCATTGTACGTAGAGTGGTTACTAGCTAGGCTAAGCATTGGTTTGCTAGTATAGTTCGCCTTCATGACTAATAGAGGTATTAACACGATTAAAAAATTCCACAATGTTTTTCCTTCCCCAGTTTATCTATAATTCAAATATGGATGCATCTGTAGTTGGGCAAACTGAAACGTAGAATCTTAAATACCATACTAATCGAATAAGTAAAACAGTTAGAAACTTACTTGTATCTTTGACCTCCCTTAATATAGAATCTATCCCAACTATCAGAATGCTCTGCAGTCACGCCAAAACGCTCCATCAATCTTAATGTCATTTCAACATAAGGAATGGAGATTAGTTTATCAATGATTTCAATCTCCACATCCCCAAGAGCCAAAGGAGCAGCCATCAGCAAGGCACTCAAGTACTGACTGCTGATGGAACCAGAAAGCTTAACCTGTCGAGTGTAATCCAATTTTAAGTGCTAATTCATGAGAATCACACAATCTAAGACCAAATCAAGCACATATCCAAAATAGACCGAAAATAAGTTGCTAGACACAAACCAAGTATTGATCGCTTAAGCTTAACGGATATATCACTTATTTGTTAAGCTGAGCGTGACTATTTTCAAGTTATTGTGCGGCGTGAAGACAAATCTTAGAATGCAAAAGCTTTACATTGAATTGAAATGTATATAGAAATGCATAACATGCAAGTTTGTGAGTAACTAACCTTGCCACCAGGTAGCCCTCCAATTCCATTGACACGAACAGGTGGGCAGTCAGTACCAAGGAAACAATCAACATCCGCACCGAGTTGTTTCAATCCGACAACCAAGTCACCAATGGGTCTCTCCCTCATTCGTGGCACTCCATCAAGCACATAACTGAAGTTAAAAAAAAGATATACCATGAGTCTCGGAACATACCTATGGATTCCATACTTATTTCCACAGGCATAAAAAAAAACATACGTTGCATTTCCACCAGCAGCGGTTACAGCTGCCGTCAATGGCCGCATTGCAGTTCCAGCATTCCCCAAGAAAAGTTGTACTTCCTCTTTCGCGTCCTGCTTAACCGGGAACTTCCCACCACAGCCAACAACTACAGCTCTTTTCGCAACCTTATCTGCTTCCACAGAGAGTCCAAGGGCTTTCAGGGCCTCCAGCATGTAGTGGACATCCTCACTGTTCAACAGGTTATCCACCACTGTTGTCCCCTGACCAGAGTAAGAACAAGCAATAATTTGTCAATGCATCAACTAGAGATGGCAGCAAAGTATACAGGTATGAGTTTCTTCCTCTCTTCTTAAATAAGTCGACGACTTGACACATGTTTCACAAGAATTTCCACATGAATGGCAACCGGATAAACCTTGGAGGATCCTATATTTAGTAGTTACATAGCTCGTGAAACGGTAATGCTGCAAATAACAGGTAAATAATTTTCACGTAAAAATGTCGTTTTTTGTGATCAGACCTGTTAATAACAGTGTGAAGCAATCTTAAGGTTGCATCACTTTGGATGCAAACATCTCTACGAATGCAAAATATTCATGACACCGATGCAACATAAGCCCTTCAAGGCTGCTTTCTTTTACCCAATTTTCACAACAGACACCGAGGAAATGCACTCCTATATAAACCATGCTTCTGAATACTGAACATACCGTCATAATTCATACAAATTTAGTAGCCTGACACAGAAAGATCTCCTGGTGATACTTGTAGTGTCTTTCAACCTCACCCACCATCTTAATCGAAATACAAAGCTACAGAACTCCGTCTATTGATTCGAGAACCGAACATTGGAATTAAATACTGAACAAACTACCCAACTCTATCTCATCGTGAGATCGACTTTACCATGAATTCGCACGATTTCCCAAGCACCCTAAAGTCTCATCTCTACACTGAATTCACCCAAAAGGAGGAGGAGCCGTTGTGTTTGCTCACCTCGGACAGGGCGGAGAGCAGGAGGATCCGGTTGGAGAGCGACTTGGACCCGGGCAGCTGCAAGGCGCCGGAGATCTCCCGGATGGGCTGCAGCACGATCTCCTCCGCGCCGGCCTTCGCCGGCGCCGCCATCGACGCGGCGACCACCGAGCGGCGCCCCGCATCCGCAGCCCCGCGACCGGGCGGGGGACCGCGCGGGCAGCCGGAGGGGCCGCGGTAAGGTGGATGCCGGGGTGGCGAGGGCGGTGGGGTCCAGGGACGCCGCCGCCTTCGACGCCATGGTCGCCGCGCCCGCCATTGCCGACGCCGATGCTACCGTAGTGGGGTTGGTGGGAGTTCGTGGGGATTGGCCTGCGGTTGGTGGGTGGACGAGCCCGGTAGGCAGAAATAGGCGAGCCGAGCCGTGACGGCTGTGCTGCGCCGCTCTCCCGCTGCCACCAACCCCCGCGACTCGCCGGACTCACTCGGTAGGACGGTCCTCGTTGCGGTGTCAGAGTGTGACAGGTTCACCTTTCATAGTATACAGACGTGATAGATGATGCTTCTATAAATAGGAAAAAATTATTTTTATAACTGTGTTCACACTAAATTAGATTAAAAGAATACATGACAACCATAAAAAAATTGCTTCCCATGCTAATAATGGGTTGTGGATCCAAGACTCTAGAAGGGAACAGAGAGACGGTTCAGTTTCCTACTGATTAAATTTTGATTAGGTAGCACATGAGTTAGTATGTGGCCTATTAGCCTATATTACCCAGGAGAATACTAGCTTCGGACGGTTGATTACTGTTCACTACATCGGACGGCTCTTGTGGCTCTTGCAATATTTTTTTCAACGCTTACAATATTTTTTTTGACGTGTGTAACATTTTTTTCAACGCTTGCAACATCTGTTTATTGTACCGTATTTCTACTGTTTGTCAAAGGAAACTGTTGTACGCGTTATAAAAAAATATTACATCAGCAGAAAAAAATGTTATAACGCGTCCAAAAATTTTAGACGTTCGAGCTAAAGTCATTCCGTATTATCTATCATCCGGATTTTATTTTTGTCAAACACTTAAAGGCATCGACTCGACTCTAATCTATACCGCATAATGTCACAAGTGCCCGATACTTACCTAATTTCCCTAAAAAAGTGCAAAACGTTTGGTCTATCTGTACGTTTAGAACTTGATCAAGCATTTCTTCTACATATCTAGTTTTCGTCACATCGTCGGATGATGTGACGACTTGACTAGCCAAGCAAGCTGACCAACTAGTGATGGCAACGGGCCTAGTTCTTAAGCGGGATATCGGGCCAATTTTGCTGCTGTTCCTAAGCTTCATCGACATTGAGGCAATTTCATCGTATGGTTGTGTAGAAATATATAAATTTATTAATAATTAGAAGATAGAATTACACTAAATAAGCTGTAGACTGTAGATTATACTAAAATATATTAAGCTCAAGACAAAATACATACATACATACATTACCATATGTAGAGGAGGTAAACTTCTATAATCCTGTAAAATTTGAAGATAAAACTCAATCTGCATAATTGTAGAAGTTCATCTCCTCTACATATGGTAATTTTTTTTTGTGTGTGTATATATATATATATAGGCACACGTGTGTACCTGGAAATAACGGGATGATAATAAAGGAAACATTCCTGCTCCCACTCCCATATATCCTATCCTGTAGCAGAGGAATTCCACGGTGGGTCGCCACGGATCAGGCCTCTATTGCCATCCTACGGCCAACCAACCTCAGTTCGAATAAAATTCTTGCGCAGTTCCTAGGACCGTATAACTTGTAGTCCCGTAGGTTAGGACGTCCAATTTAGCGAATGAACGTCCAGATTTCTCTCAACAATGCTTCGGAACAATATTTGCTACACTGTCTTCTACAATACCAAAATAAGCGTATTGTTTTCAACAATAGTACCGAGAGATCTGGATATTTGTTTTTTCATTCAACGGTTTAAATATAACTGCTTAAGATACAGTCTCATTAAGACCTTCATTGGATCTCTGTCCCCTTTACCTTAGTACATAATTTCACACAACCCCGTAACAGGCCGGGTTTTAGCCTTCTAACGGCCTCGCCGCATAGTGCAGAGCAACGTAGTGTAAAACTAAAACATTGGGCACTGATCCTGGTGGCTTTCTCGATGAAAATGAGATAAAATGTTCTTTTTCCTAATAAAGAGCTAACGAACAACATTTTATTTCACAAGAAAAATAAACAAATGTTCATTTGGTCTCTGTCAAAAACCACTCTAAAACCGTAGTTTTCTACTTTACCGCTATGGTTTAAGATTCAAAACCGGTCTAATTAAAAAAATAAAAAATTTAAAAATTTTGAAAAAATTTATACAACATAAACCGCTCAAAAACTATTTTTAAGGAACATTTAATTGGTCGAATAGTCTTCGGTGAAAACCACGAAAAAAACCGGATGAGTGATAACTTCTGATTTTGTGTATAAATCCGATTCTGATTGTGGGATAAGTTTTTCAAGAAAATTCTGATTGTGGGATAAGTTTTTCAAGAAGTTTTTTGGAGAATTCAGATTCTGGATTATTAGAGAATTAGAAACTGTCATCCACCTGATTTTGAAAGAATATAGAATCTGCACAATTTGAAGGTGTCTTAAACACGACGATAGTTACAAAAGAATCAAAGAATATTCTATAAAATAGATTCTTACTTATAGGTCTATGTTGGTCTAGTTTTGTTCTGACAGTATTCTCTTTTCATCAATCGTCTCGCTGCGCCTCCAATCGCACGAGAGAACAATCGCTAGTTCTTTGGGTGAAAATAAAATACCATGATTAGGGGTGGGCATTCGGTTTTTTCGGTTTAATCGGTTCGGTTTTTTCGGTTTTAAAATAATTCGGTTTTTGAAAATTAGAAACCGAATTTTTCGGATAAAAATAAAAAACCGAACCGAATTAACCGAAATATTTCGGTTCGGTTATTTCGGTTTTTCGGTTAACCGAAATATGAATAACACTAGGTAAATTAGATTTAGTTTTTCTCATATTGCAACACAAAATATGGATAAACCCATACAATATTCATATGTAATTACAATATAAGTATAATAAAATATATAAATATACTAAACATATGCATAAATGTATTATAACATGTGAATTGTTTAGTGATTTTAGGAAGAATACTATAAAAATGTTATTGTATATAGGTTATTCAGGTTATTTGTTTATTTCGGTTTTTGAAAGCGAAAACCGAACCAACACCGAAAACCTAATTATACCAAAACAAAATCAACTGAATCGAAATCGAAATAACAAAATAATCGGTTAATCTTGTTCGTTCGATTCTTTAATTCTCATCTTTCGCTTTAAAATGCCCACCCCTAACCATGATCATACTCTGCATCTAAAAGAGTTTCTGACTTCCAAATTTTTCATCAAGCACATCGCTATCAAGGTTGGAATGACGCCAGAAAACAACTGTGACGTCGACGACCCCAACATGCAGATTTTTTTACTGTTCTAACCTGATTTGCGTCATTTTTTTTACAATAGCCGTTTAGCAAATGAAATTATAGGAATAGTTTCGGAACAGTGACCTCCCTACGAGAGGGGAGGAAGAGCACGGAAAAAATTATTTTTTTTCAATGAATAGTTTTACAACTTGAATAAAAAATTGTATTATTAAAAAAATTCCAAAGGGCTACTATACTATTGTAGTGGATGGCATCCACGTTAAAATATTTTTTACTTCTTTCCAAAGAAATCGATGTGGCTAAATTTTTTAGTGAGAAGAAGCGACATAAAATTAATCAAACCGAAAAATAAAAATAAAAAACAGCCCCCAACATCCAGCGGTTCAAATCCACTGGATGTTACTGTGCACACGAGTAAAAAACAAACAAACAAATCATTCCGTCGCAAAAAAATTATAAAATCAAAACCAGCGGATCCAGTCCGCTGGATATAGAAATTTTTTTTACCTGCAGATCCAGTCTGCTGGATTCGTGCAAAAAATAAAAAATTCTCACGGATCCTGTCCGCTGGAGGTCACTGTTTCGAGGCTATTTCTAAAATTTCATTTGCTAAACGGCTATTTACGAAAAAAAATAACGCAAATCAGGCCATAACAGAAAAAAAATTCCAACATGCACAAAGAGCCGATCTTTCTTTTCTTCTTTTCAAAGAAAGATATGACCGACTACAATTTTTTTCAAAAGGCTCATCTGACCAATAACAAAGAGCTAAAAAAAATCTTTAATAATATCCAGTCGTTTCCTACCCTCTTCCAACGGCCGGGATTTCTTCACCTGCCCTCATCAACGGCCACCGACAATCCCCTCATCCACCAACCCACCTCACAACAACCATCCCGCATGCACCCGGTCCATACACGCAAACGTCGTCAAAGTCACACATATCTTCTGTTAAGATAGAGTTAGTTTACGTCTCACAGAACAAAAAGATAAAGTTAGTTTATTCATTCCATCAACAGATTTTCAACATAAACTATCAATGGCTCAATGTAATATACGGATGTGTGCATTGTATATATAAAGTTTCATAAACAACATTCATTTTTTTAAAAAGCTCGGTTTGACAATCTACTGTTCTGTTATTAGATTTTAATTGCATATATAATTGCCTATCTTAGACTCATTGGAGTACATCCTGCGAAAGTTGAGACCAAATATATCATTGATCATTTTCTAAATCTCAGAGCATCGACACTCCTAAGCTCTCGACAATGATTTTCTAAACCTTAGAGTATTCGACACTCTTAAACTCTCGACAATGACAACAAGGTACATATGATCATAATCCTAAGCTATCAACGAAAATGGCAACAAAAATCACGTGCTTCTTGCTAATATAATACAATGATACAGCATAAACTAACATTAGAAATTACTGTAAGTTTCGACAGTTCAATATTTCCATCGAAAGGTCCATGAACCATGTCCACGGGAAACTCCTTAGCCGTACCGGAGACGACCTTTTTATTACCAACGAGTCCCCCAAAACGCACCCCGAAGTGCATAGTAATCCCTCCCTCCCATCTCTCCCAGGAGCTCGCCATCTCCGCCTCCGCCAACACCTCGCGACATGGCCACGCACTCCGTCGCCGCCGCGCACGCCACCATCGCCGCGCGCGCTGGCTCAGCTCCCGGCGGCGGCGCGGCCGCCTCATCGGAGCGCCTCGGCTTCCGCCTCAGCTCGCTCGCCGGCCGCGGCATCCGCTCCCCTCTCCCGCCCCGCAGAGCGCCCGCGGCCTCGCGGCGCCAGCGCGTGCGCGCCGCCGCCGTCGAGACGCTCGAGGGGCAGGCTGCCACTGGCGCGCTGCTCGAGAAGTCGGTGAACACGATCCGGTTCCTGGCAATCGATGCCGTCGAGAAAGCTAACTCGGGCCACCCGGGGCTCCCCATGGGGTGCGCGCCCATGGGACACATCCTCTACGACGAGGTCATGCGGTACAACCCCAAAAACCCCTACTGGTTCAACCGCGATCGCTTCGTCCTCTCCGCCGGCCACGGGTGCATGCTCCAGTACGCCCTGCTCCACCTCGCCGGCTACGACGCCGTCAAGGTAAGGACACCGCCTCAGTTCCTGCTTCCTTGCGGTGTCTGCTGATTGGTTGGAGCGGCGAAATAGCGTGTTGGTTTGTGCAAAGTTTGGATCTTGTTCGGTGAAACAGTGGAAAGTTTGGATCTTGACTGCTATCATTTTTTGGCGGCTTCGTTTCTTTCCTAGTAAAGGCTGTACCTTTACCCAGTTGTCAGAGATCTGTTTAGTGATATTTAAAGTTCATGGGAAGATTAGTTGGAAACCTCAGAGTTTGTACCTTGGACTCATCACTCATGTTTAGTTGAGCTATTCGCTTGTGTATAACGTGGAGTAAGCTGCTAGGTGTTAGAGTAAGCTCCTAGGTGTTTAATATGGCTAATTTATATCAGCTCTTGTGCCATTGAACTTGTTGTGACTATGACCGGTATGCTGCTGCAGGAAGAGGACTTGAAGCAATTCAGACAATGGGGAAGCAAGACTCCTGGTCACCCTGAAAACTTTGAGACACCCGGAGTTGAAGTTACCACTGGTATGTTCATCTCAAATGAGCTTACTAATTGTAACCTGCCATGCTATAATAGTAGTACGCAAATTAAAGTTACGGCTTCTTGTTTGGTTGTTCTGCAGGACCACTTGGTCAGGGTATCGCGAATGCAGTTGGATTGGCCCTTGCTGAGAAGCACCTGGCTGCCCGTTTCAACAAGCCTGACAGTGAGATCGTCGACCACTACACGTAATAATTTTGTTGTGAATGCTCTGTGTTTCACTTTAGTTCAGGCAGTGCAACTTTGGTAACATGATATGTGAATTCTGTACAGGTATTGTATTTTGGGAGATGGGTGCCAAATGGAGGGTATCTCCAATGAAGCTTGCTCATTGGCAGGGCATTGGGGTCTTGGCAAGCTGATTGCTTTCTATGATGACAACCACATCTCCATTGATGGAGACACAGAGATTGCATTCACAGAGGATGTGAGCGCCCGCTTTGAGGCTCTTGGGTGGCACACAATCTGGGTTAAGAATGGCAACTCTGGGTATGATGAGATCCGTGCAGCCATTAAGGAAGCAAAGGCAGTGACTGACAAGCCCACATTAATCAAGGTTAGTTTCTTTTGTTTTCTGGGCATTTTTGTTGTTGTTGTAGAGTTTAACGTATTCAGCTAATATGTACTACTTTTAGGTGACTACTACAATCGGTTTTGGGTCTCCCAACAAGGCCAACTCATACAGTGTGCACGGAAGTGCATTAGGCTCCAAAGAGGTCGAAGCAACCAGGCAGAACCTTTCATGGCCTTATGAGCCATTCTTTGTGCCCGAGGATGTTAAGAGGTTTGTTTATCATTTGTATGGGTCCTCTGTATGAGGTGATGAAATTGCGTAACACTCACCTTTTTATTTATTTGCATGGACTATTGCAGCCACTGGAGCCGCCATGTTCCCCAAGGTGCTGCGCTTGAGGCTGATTGGAATGCTAAGTTTGTCGAGTATGAGAAGAAGTACCCAGAAGATGCGGCCACCTTGAAGAGTATCGTCTCAGGGGAGTTGCCCGCTGGCTGGATTGATGCTCTTCCTGTAAGTGTTTTGCCATATTTACTCTTGATATTTGTGCTCATATGTAAACGATGAGATTCTAATGGTAGATCGCTCGATTTGTCCAGAAATACACTCCTGAGAGCCCAGCAGATGCCACTAGGAATCTCTCCCAGCAGTGTTTGAATGCACTTGCTAAAGCTGTGCCTGGTCTTCTCGGAGGTAGTGCTGATCTTGCGTCCTCCAACATGACATTGCTTAAGATGTTTGGCGACTTCCAGAAGGATACACCTGAGGAGCGCAATGTCCGCTTTGGAGTCAGGGAGCATGGAATGGGCTCCATTTGCAATGGCATTGCTCTGCACAGCCCAGGGCTTATTCCATACTGTGCTACTTTCTTTGTTTTCACTGATTACATGAGAGCTGCCATGAGGATCTCAGCCTTGTGCGAAGCTGGAGTTATTTATGTTATGACCCATGACTCTATTGGTCTTGGAGAAGATGGTCCGACCCATCAGCCCATTGAGCACTTGGTGAGCTTCCGTGCAATGCCCAACATTCTAATGCTTCGTCCTGCTGATGGCAATGAGACTGCTGGGGCATACAAAATCGCGGTCCTCAACAGGAAGAGGCCATCCGTTCTTGCTCTCTCCAGGCAAAAGCTTCCTCAGCTGCCTGGTACCTCAGTTGAGGGTGTTGAGAAGGGAGGGTACATTATCTCCGACAACTCTACTGGCAACAAGCCTGATCTCATTGTGATGAGTACCGGTTCTGAGCTAGAGATTGCCGCCAAGGCTGCTGATGAGTTGAGGAAGGAGGGGAAGACTGTCCGTGTTGTGTCCTTTGTTTGCTGGGAACTTTTCGAGGAACAGTCAGATGAATACAAGGAGAGCGTTCTCCCTGAGGCTGTTACTGCAAGAATCAGCATTGAAGCGGGGTCTACTCTCGGATGGCAAAAGTACATCGGAGCCAAGGGCAAGGCTATTGGCATTGACAAATTCGGTGCAAGTGCTCCTGCTGGAAAGATCTACAAGGAGTACGGTATCACCGCAGAAAACGTCATTGCGGCAGCCAAGAGCCTGTAAGATTGCACTGTTTGAGGTTTTTTTTTCATAATTGATGCCAAGGAACTATACTTCAAGGTCATGTGCCCAAAGCTTGGAATAATGGAGGGAAGAGGATGCCTGCATCGGTGCATAAGTGGCATTTTAGGCCTGTAATAAACAATGCTATTCCTTTTACATTGGTTTTATTTGATCACCCCGTAGATGGTTCATGAAGGTGAGCCTGATTAATTCGGGGACTGGTTTTGGTAATATTTACATTGAACTGATAGTCTTGCTATGATTGTTTCGTTCTCCCCGAGATCATCTCAATGTTTATGTTAGTTGTGCCCTTAGTTGCTGTAGTTTCTTCTCCTTTTCCTTCGTCCCCTCAAAGGTGCCCTTAGTTGCTGTTGTTTGCTCTCCTTTTCCTTCTGCCCCACAAAGGTTTCAATGCCTAATGTTAGTGCAATAAATAAATATAGAGTGGTTTCCATCTGTTTGGTGTGTTGTTGAACTTGTCTTAGCTATTTTCCTAACTTCTTTTGCATTTATTGCAAGTCTGGTGAAAACATAGCCAGCTTTGTTCAGTTCAGATGTATTGATTTGCAGAGTTGGCTTCATTTGTTGCATCTGAATGCAATGCTAATGAACAAGTAGAAAACAGTATGTTTTTCTTTTCAGCATGGCTCATGCATTTTCAGGTTAGCTGTGTCTACTCTCTAGTCTATTGGTCGTAGCCCCATCTAAAGATTTGTGAACGTCAAGATACATGAAGGCTGAACCTATCAGTCTCTTTCTTTGGCCCGCATGGCCTTGCTGTTTACTGAATAGAGATGAGCCTGGAGTGCCACCGGGTACGGCTAAGATGAACTCCCTCCACTGCTTGCCCTACTTCATCTCAAGGCCCCTGTTTTTTCCTGCCTCCAAAATTGGAGGTCGTCAGAAATGCTTGTGGCTCGAGGAGTTGAGGCAAAGATAAGCTATCCATATTGTCGTCTTCTTTAAGGTGTTTGGAGCCTCAGGTCAGGATCTCTGATCGAGCCTCAGGTCAATGTCTCTGCCTTTCGTTTGTTGTGGCTGGTGCAGAAAGTGATGGATTAGCAGTGTGACGTTGTATCTTTATATTTTATGTACTATTGCATAGGCAGTCTGTTAATTGAGTAAAAGACTATTATAAATAACTATATAAATGATCTATTGTATGAGTTAATGACAGGAGGAAAAGGAAAGGACCTACATGTGATCTCTACCTTGCCTTTTATCAGCTTGTACATGTGGCTTTCTCAATTCCAGCACATGTGACTCTTTTCTAGTCAGTTTTGATTTGCTACCTTCACTTTTTATGGTAGAGCTATATCTTTTTCCCCTTTTTTTAAGAAACGGAAGGGGAGTTCCCTAACAATATATTATCAGCCACCAAGCGTTAACTAACGAGTACAAAATAAGATGTAAAAGGGGGTGATCTACCGCTTGAAAAGGAACAAATCCTAGAAGGGCCTACTTGGAAGGCCAGATTTGGACCTAAAACCGGTGTAAAATACTTAGCCCCTTTTTTTTTGTGTCCAACAAATTACATGCAGATTTTCAGCAAGTTACAGGCCGACGAGAGTGGTGAGGAAGTGACGGATTTGTAGAAGAACAGTGTGCATGGCGAAGTTGAGAAATCATAACAGCAGGAAAGCATCTTTCACATTCCGGCTAAGTTGCCAACACCAAGTTTAGAAATGGAAACACGGTGTTTGATGATCCGAACTAAGGGAGATAACTGTAGAGAATGATGACCATACCACTGAAGACTTTGAGACCCCTACGAGACTGAATATTGAAGGATCGCGACGACGACTAGAGAGAGATGAATAGGAGTCAAATTAAAAACTTTCCTAGTCAGAACCTAGACTGGTCCGACAAAACCTCCAAATCATTAGGGTCTAGCTCAGTCCAAATCACTTAGTAATAGGCAAAATGGAACAACAATAGATGTAAGATAAAGAGGAAAAAGCCAAAATTTATTTTGCATTAAGTGTCGATTGAATTCTGCCTCTCCTTTGAAAAACCAACAGAACGAAAAAAACTACTCCAATACTAGACAGAGTATTCTAATCAATAATACTCTCATAATACTCCTACAGTGACCACAACATTCTCATATCAGATGTGCAGGAAACCAATTTACTGGCTTGGTAGATTGCTTAGCCATGGCCGTGTCAAGGCACAGGGACTAAAGAGGGGCTTACTGTGATTTTTTTTTTCTTTCGCTGCATGCCGGAGGCTCCACGGATCAGCCAACATTTGCACTGAAGCAAATTTCAGAAGAAGCATACAAGCCGGTTTGGCAGAAAGATTGCATAATGTTTGAGAGACCATATGGTGGGTTATTTATATTTGTGATGAGTAATTGATTATGTTTTAAGTTTTTAGTGCTCAGATTTGAATTTGATTTGAGTTTACTTTGACTTTGAGCAATTTGGTTAGAGAGGTCGTGAGGCATGTAGACCTCCCTAGGAGAGATCGAGAGCCCTGTAGACCTCCTTGCAAAAGATTGCGACCACTGGAAGAGTGTATCACTATGGGAGTGGTCTAGACCTCTACGTGACAGATCTTGGCTACTGTAAAAGTGGTCTAGATCACTATAGGAGTGGTATAGACCTCTCTAAACATCTATATGAGAATGTTGTGGTCACTGTAGGAGTGGTCTAAACATCTATGGGAGAGGCCGTGGCTACTATAAAAATGGTTTAAATCAATATAGGAGTGGCCTAGTTCTCTATGAGAGAAGTCATAATCATTGTAAGAGTGGTCTAGATTACTATGAAAGTAGTCTACACCTCTCTATTCCTCTATGTGAGACGTGGCCATTGTAAGAGTAGTTTAGATTACTATATGAGTTGTATAGACCTCTCTAGACCTCTATGTGAAAGGTCGTGACCACTATTGGAGTGGTGGTCTAAACCATTATAAGAGTGGTCTAGATCTCCAAGAACCTCTATGGGAGAGGTCGTGATCACTGTGGGAGTAGTTTAAACCTCTAAAAATTTCTTGGTGAGTAGCCTAGACCTCTGTTTGAGAGGTGTTGTGTATGGTCTAGACCTCTATACCAGTGATCTTGGGTGATCTAGTCCTTTGTACCAATGGTCGTGTGTGGTCCAGACCTCAATTTAAGAGGTCGTGTATGGTCTAGACCTCTGTACCAATGATCTTGGGCAGTCTAGACCTCTGTACTAGTGGTCTTATATGGTCTAGGCCTCTGTAAGATTGTTCATATGTGGTATCTGTGAGTTGTGGCTTTGAATGGTTGCAGGCTATATGATCCAAGGAGGGATTTTCTTATATGACTTTGAATGGTCGCTGCATGCCGGAGGCTCCACGATCAGCCAACATTTGCACTGAAGCAAATTTCAGAAGAAGCATACAAGCCGGTTTGGCAGAAAGATTGCATAATGTTTGAGAGACCATATGGTGGGCTATTCATATTTGTGATAAGTAATTGACTATGTTTTAAGTTTTTAGTACTCAGATTTGAGTTTGAATTGAATTTACTTTGGCTTTGAGCAATTTGGTTGGTGAGGTCGTGAGGCATGTAGACCTCCCTAGGAGAGATCGTGAGCCCTGTAGACCTCCTTGCAAGAGATTGTGATCACTGTAAGAGTGTATCACTATGGGAGTGGTCTAGACATCTATGTGACAGGTCGTGGCTACTGTAAAAGTGGTCTCTATATGAGATGTTGTGATCACTGTAAGAGTGGTCTAGACATCTATGGGAGAGGTCGTGGTCACTATAAAAATGATTTAAATCAATATAGGAGTGGTCTGATTCTCTATGAGAGAAGTCATAATCATTGTAAGAGTGGTCTAGATCACTATAGAAATGGCTTAGACCTCTCTGTACCTCTATGTGAGAGGTCGCGACCATTGTAAAAGTAGTCTAAATCACTATAGGAGTGGTATAGACCTCTATGTGAAAGGTCGTGACCACTGTTGGAGTGGTCTAAATCATTATGAGAGTGGTCTAGATCTCCAAGGGCCTCTATGGGAGAGGTCGTGACCACTGTGGGAGTGGTCTAAACCTCTAAGAATCTCTTAGTGAGTAATCTAGATCTCTGTTTGAGAGGTCGTGTATGGTCTAGACCTCTGTACCAGTGATCTTGAATGATCTAGTCCTTTTTACCGGTGGTCGTGTGTGGTCTAGACCTCAATTTGAGAGGTTGTGTATGGTCTAGACCTCTGTACCAGTGATCTTGGGTAGTCTAGACCTTTGTATTAGTGGTCTTGTATGGTTTAGACCTCTGTAAGATTGGTCACATGCGGTATCAGTGAGTTGTGGCTTTGAATGGTCACAGCTAGGAGTGGTTGCAGGCTATATGATCCAAGGAGTGATTTTCTTATATGATTTTAGACATTGCTATGTGATGTTTTTCTTGTCTGTGTTGGTTGCAGAACTTTGGTGCTAGGTTATGGTGAGGCGAAGGCAGGACCAAAACTAGGTTAGAAAAGCTGATGTCCAAAAAAGTAAAGGACACCAGAAGATAAATGAGCCTAGGAAGTGGTTGCAAGTCAGAAAGATAAGGAACTAAAATGATGGACGTGCCAAGCAACGGCATAGATCGGGACTAGGTTTAAGGAGGAGTTTAAGCCCCTAATGGTCAAAGAAGCTAAAGTTTCATATTAAAGGGTATGATCAAAAACTCATTATGTTGTTGGATTTCAGGTTAGCTCATGTATGTGAGTGGGAGTGATCTGCACCCTTGATGAGATTTCTTGAGGGTTAAGAAAATCATCTAAGGGTGAAGATTACTCCTGGAATGCTATAGATAGAAGGGGGAGGGGTGCCTCTCCCTGTGGCTAGATAGTTGTGAGTCTTGTGAAGGATTTTGGTATTATAATATTCTCTGAACTTTTGTCCACCTGGTTGTGAGGTTTTGTAAACCATACTTCTAAGAAATAGAAAAAGTTTCAGCGCAAGACTCTTGTTCATATTTGTGCTTATATTCTAGTTCTTGCTTTGTTTTGTATGCAATCATGTACTTTTGCATTCTCTTGGTTTTTTTTATCTTTTTGTTTGATCTTAAGCCAAGGATGAATGATTGATGGATGGTGTATCTCTAGAACACATATCAATCATCTAGGCCCTCACCAACTCTTTTCTTCAAGTTCTTGATCTAACTTGCTAGGACATGTGGGAGTTGCTACAAATCATTGTGATCATTTATACCCCACGAGCAAAATCTGTTCAAGGATTCTAGCCGATCATAGATCTTTCATTCTATTCTTGTGTTTGATCGTGTTGTGTTTGTGTTGGACATCAATCCAGTACTGCCCTAGCAAAGAACTTTAGTTGGTGGTTGACCTCTTTAGTTGGTGCTTTAGGGAAACTAGGTAGAATGGCGTGCGATGCCGCGCCCGGCGAAAAAATCTGACCCAAAGTTTTTTACAAAAAAAGAAATTCCGTTTTTCTCGGTGGTGTTTCGCCTATGCTGAATTTGCGGAATTACAGGATATTTTCTGCAAAATAATTGGCGAAAGGACCTGTTCACAATTTTGGAATCTTCCGAATCAAAAGTACCAGCATTTTAAATCTCTCGAGTCGAAAGAACCAGCTGAAAGACTTGGAGACTTGCAGACTTGGAAAAAATAGTACTTGGAGAAAATAGTTTTTCCGGAAAAAACGGAGAACACAACCGCGAATAAAAAAACATGGATTTTTTTGGGTAACAAAAAAATAAAGGCGAATGACCCGTACGCGAATTTATGGGTCGCTATAAATCTTCGGACTAATCTATATTTTTTTTAAAAAAAAACTCGCGGTTATGACCCGTTGGCAAATCCAGGGGAACAAAAAAATAAAGGCGAATGACCCGTACGCGAATTTATGGGTCGCTATAAATCTTCGGACTAATCAGTATTTTTTAAAAAAACTCATGTTATGACCTTGGCAAATCCAGGAACAAAAAATAAAAGCGAATGACCCGTACGCGAATTTATGGGTCGCTATAAATCTTCGGACTAATCTATATTTAAAAAAAAACTCGCGGTTATGACCCGTTGGCAAATCCATCAGCTGCTATAAACCTTCGATTTAATCTGTTTTTTTTGTGACGAAAACATTTTTTCGGTTTTTTGGTGGCGAAAACATTTTTTCCGGTTTTTTTGGATTTAAAACATTTTTCCGGAAAACGGAGAAAGGACTCGAACGTAAGAAGGTGGACTGTTTGTTATTTTTTTGGACCTGTTCGTTATCTTGAAAAATTAGAAAAAGGCTTGTTCGCGATTTGAAACTAACGGGAGGCTTTTCCGTAAAAATACCGCGCCAGGGACCAAAATGCGAACGAAAAAATATATCTTTGTCTCAGAGAAAATTACACAGGGATCTATCCGTAATTTCGAAGAAACGCAGGGACTTTTTCGCAAATCGGCGAGGAGGACAGGTGGACCGGCTGGCCTTGCGCCAATCCTTCTCCGCGTAAGGGCATGTACAACGCTGTTAATTACCTTGTCTTTTAGAGCTGAGTTGGCAATAATTTGATGACATGCCGGATGGTTTAGTCAAAAAAACGGTAGAGACGCCTCTTCACGAAGCAACGTCTTCGGCTCCGATTTCCAAGCCAAAAAGATCGCTGCGTGGGCGTTGTACGCGAGCCGTCCCCTTCTCCCGTCTCCAACACTAAATCGATCTCAATCCCATGCGGCGAGATGGATTCCGCGCGAAATCGGAGCGACGAAGGCGTGAAATCGGAGCGACGAAGGAGCGAAGACCATCGGTGCGACTCCATTTCCTCTCCTCCCCCACTTCTCCTCGCAGAAGAAACCCTAAATCCCATGGCTCGAAGAACGGAGGAGGCCCTACAGCCTCGTAAACTGCCGCGCCAGATTGCTCGCCATCGCATTGGCTCCTCCGCCGCCGTCCATACATACGCTTCTAGCTCTGCCGCCGCCGCCGCCCATCCATACGCTTCTAGCTCTGCCGCCGCCGCCGCCCATCCATACGCTTCTAGCTCTGCCGCTACCTTTGCATCTGCCATGGCCGCCTTTGCCTCCACAAATGCCTACTCCACCACATCGGCCGGCCAAGACTGGATCCTCCTCCGGCTTCATCCCTTCTCCATCGGCTAGGTGGGACGCCGGCATCGACGTTAGGGGTAGCCCGATCTCACCATCTACTCCGACGAGCATGGCGGATTTCATGCTTCAGAGGTAAGGTTTCTGCCCTTACCGCTTTACCTGAATATCTGCTAATTTGGAGGATCGCCTCAGTCACTATACTGTTATTTAGCACATGTTTGTCAACAGTATACAATTAGCACAAGCAGCACCCCAGTTTTCTCAAAGAGACTTCATGGAGGTTAGAAGGTAACAAAATACTGGTTGAGAACCAGAGCTCAAGAAACAGAGATTGGTTTGTTATGAACACAAAATTTATGAAATTTTTGTCATATTCATTGGTAAGAGGGTACCACATTATACAAGTTCTTGGTTTGTGCTTAGACCAATCTGATATAGTCCATGATATAGTCCTTGAGCTCCAGCATCTCAGACTTTCCCAATATTCATTTTATTCCTTGTAGGCATATGATTCAAATGATGTGGAAGCTCATTACATGATTTAGCAAAGCACAAATAAGATAAGAGAATTGTTGGGTGAATCTCCAGAAAGATGAAATTGTCACCAGATTCTTGTTTCTAACTCAACACAGATTGTAGTTTTATGCGACTACCTCTTGGTCAGTAGCAATTCAACAAACAACTACCCTAACCAAATCTCAAGCAAACAAGCACTCAGTTAGGGGTGCCCTGGTTTTAGTAGTTGCAGTGACCACTGTCTTTTTCCCCCATTTTTAAATACTTGACCTATGGTGTGTTAATATTATTAAGCAATTTGTTGCCTTGGAAATCTTTCTTGATTGAAATATGCAAAACAATTACCATGTATCCGCAGCCATTTTTCTTCTTCAAAAGTTGCATGTAATTCAGATTTGTTGCAATCTAATCATACCTTGGGCCATGCCTATTTTTTCAGATCTGGTGGCTGCATGAGCTATTTGCACAGTCAGCCATCCCTCCCTCAGAATGCACACTTTGTTGGAACACCATCCCACTTTGCACCTTTGAATGAGCCACAACCATTGGATGGCAAACAAGCTTCACCATCGAATGCAGAGAATAAATATGTTCAAGTCGAGAGTGACGATGGACATGAAGATGCTAGGATCGACAAGCTTAATGCTTTGGACACAGGATGAGGATGTTAGAGTGGTACGTATTTTTGGAAATATAGTCCACTTATGTTGTAGCTTGCCTATTTAATTATTTTGTTACATATACAGATGAGTGCTTGGCTGAAACATTCCATCGACCCCATTCATGGTAATGATAAGAAAGGAGAGAAATATTGGGCAGACGTTCTTAAAGAATACAACCTGACCACGGAGAAAAGGAGATGGAGGAACAAAAAACAAGTCAAGGAAAGGTGGCACAAGATAAATAGATGGACTAATGCATTTCATGATGCTTGGGTGAAGGTTCGAAGGATATATACTAGTGGGTATTCTGATCAAATGTGGATAGACAAGGCACACAAGATGTATGAGGAAGATAACCAAGGGGCTCGCTTTGTGCTAATGGATGTGTGGTATACTGTCAGAGGGGAAGCTAAATGGATTGCTTACAACAACAAGAAACCAAATAAAAGGAAGGCAGTGGACACCGGAGAGGCGGAACGCGATATTTTCGAAGATGTGGAACTCCCTCGCGCAATAGGACAGAAAGCAGCTAAAAAGGCTGCACATGATGCGAAGGGAAAGTCAAAAGAGTCTGCAATAGATGTTGACCTTGATAGGTTTGAAAAAATTCAATCCGATTCTAATTCCAATCGTATCAAGCTTCTTGAAATGCAACAAAAGCTATCTGCCGACAAGCTTGAGTCATCGAAGATTGCTCTTCTAGCAGCAAAGGACCACAAGGATGCAAAATTGTATGAAAAAGAATCTAAGATGCTGGAAACCTATAGATGTTTGCTCACACAAGACACATCAGGGATGGCCGAAGACATTAGAGCTGAACATGTAGCCGCACTAAAGTGTTTGAGGATGAAGCTCTTTCCTGAATTACCTTGATGGTAAGCTTTTCTGTCTGTTGACACTGCTTTTCTATGTTAGACTTCAATGTTGAGACTGCTTTTCTGTGTGTTGATAAGCTTGTTTTGGAGCATGAGCATTTAACCTGGCAAGAAAAGACTCCGTCTCCAGAAATAGCTAAATATGCTTTTACTTACATGTCTTGATCATGCTCATGCTCCAAAACAAGCTTAGCAACACACAGAAAAAGAGACACATACTGTCGAGATCAGTCATTTTTGCCTGAACAGTGGAGTATTTTGTATTGGCTAGAATTAATTTTTACCTGTGTAACACTTCATGCAGATCTCCCTCCTGATAAAGAGCCCTTGGATTGGAACACTAGGGTGAAAATTGCGCTCCAGAATATGGTTATTGCGCTCCAGAATAGCTAAATTGCGCTCCAGAATATTGGGTCCTGTTGGTGATAAGTCTCATGTATCATGCTCCAGAATACTAGTTGTTTTGCTTTGCTTGAGTTGATTACTAAATTGCGCTCCAGAAAATTGCGCTTCAGAATACTAGTTGTTTTGCTTGAGTTGATTACTAAATATGCTTTTACTTACATGTCAATCTATGTGTTTCTATGTGTTTACTTACTGAGCTGAAGCCATATTTCTATGTGTTTCCTCCTGCTGCTGCTTTTGATCAGTCTATTACCTTAAAAAATCTGGCATTAATCTGTGGTTCTAGCAAGTAAGTGTCCAGAAAAAGTGATCACATATATGAGGAGGCACCTTTATGTATTCTCCAACTGAGAATGGTCTAGAAAATTGTAAGGAGAACCCACTGAGCATGTTACCAAGGACATCTCTAGCACCACCTACAGTATACAGTAACAGAAGAGAATTTCAGTTTAGTTAAAAGTATTATCTACTGCAGTCAATAGATATCAGGAGCCCTAATACTGAACGACAATAGTGCACATAGTATTTACTTGCAGGTTGCTGAAGACAATTATATTTCCTAACCATGTTTTTGAATTTTATCCAGCATAACTGTATTTGGATAGGACAGTAGGTAGAACAAAAGGAGGCTTTCATAAAAGAAAAACCTGAGTAGAAGATTTTTTTGCAAAGAGAAAAGAGGATGTCATATATACTGCTTTCCTTCCCAATAATGCTAGTGCTAATGTATTGATCTATTCCAGTTCATGTCTTCCAAGGTTAGAACTGAGAAGTATCGAAATAAACTAAATCTGGCATGATGCCAATGTGTTGAACTTTACGTAGGATTATATCTGGCATGATTTATTTCTTTATTTGACCAACAATTATATGTATCGGCAATAGCATGTGTGTTATATAAAAAAGCTAGCAATACAGATGTGTGCACACTTGATCAAATAGACCCATCCGTACTTAATTAGCATCTCATTATTGAGAGACAATGGTTAGAGATAATCCATTGTATGATATGTATTTAATGCTGTCTTTTTGTTTGGATGATTGTGCTAAGAGACAACCCTGGGCTCTGCGTTGAACATGCCCTTAGAGGGCACATATGACCAAAGCAGCCGAACCGTCGCTGTAGCCGGTGTTGAATGGCATTATGTTGTAGGGTGGTGATTACATCCTATTAATTGTTTTTTTCCAGGTCATTGTCAAGTCAATCGAGGAGTTTGCACAGCTGTGTTGTTGCGCTAGTAGCAATCAGCAGAAGCATTGATCCCACTAGCTTCCAGCCAGTTATTCCCGATGCCTTCCGAGCCTACGCAATTCGCTGGGTTGCGGCACCATCTCTACGGCGTGAATATAAGGTTGGTATAGCTCCGAGCATCGTCGTCACAGGAGGAATTGGAACTAACGAGGCTTCGAAACGACCAATACGTAGTAGAATGTACTACAAATTCTGAAAGTATATATTGTTGGGCATTGCGGATGTGAAGGAGTGCTTCAGTGCCTTAGAGCATCTCCAATAGTTCCTAATATTTAGACTCTCAATATTTTTAGATTGGGACCTTCCCAAAAAAATTTGGGTCTACAAAATACCTTGTTCTCCAACAGCCTTATATTTTCTCCCAAAAACACCTTTGAATTGGTCCGTGGGCCATCCTAGCGCGAAATAATGTTGATTGGGAGCGCGGACAGAGCGCACAAAAATGAGAAATCGGGGGTGCTGTTTTTGGGCGTGCCAAAATTTGAGGAGCTAGACAGAGGAACTGTTGGAGTACTTTTTTTTGCAATCAAGCCCAAAATCAGATTTTGAGAATAGATTTTAAACACTGTTGGAGATGCTCTTAATTCCTTCTATCGGCTCGTGTGGCTGGGCGGGTCATCAATTACAGCACATGTGATGCTCTTTTCCAGTCAGTTTTGATTTGCTATCTTCACATTTTTATGGTGCAACCATGCATATCTTTGCTGTGTCATATGCATTTGAATGCGTCTCGACCACGTTGGATCTAATGGAAACGATGACTGCTAGTGGACTGGGTCTGCAACCATTATACTGTAACTGTAGCGTAGTATTTTTTTTTATACGATTGTGAAGACGGTGTAAATGTTGCATTCAGTGAGCAGATGCACTCACTGACAGAAGGAAAAGGCATGTGTGAATTGCGAGATTTTGAAAGATACACCGAGAAACCATGAATTTACGATTCTAATTTTTCTCAACACATGTACAACTTTTTTCTCATACATCCAAAACCTGGCTAAAGCAAAGGTCAAGCCGGTGAATGATCGAACATACGAGAGATGGGCGCAAAGATCATAGAGTTTAGTGCTTGCGAGTTTCATGCACACTGACACTGGTAGTTGGTCCCAACTTTCCAAGTTGGTGTCCATGATGATTTCTGAGTTGGGAGGATGGGACGAAAGCTTAGGCAAGCCAACGATGGCGAGGCAGGTGTTTTCCATCCAAATGGCCAGAGAGTCTATACTGGCGCATAAGGAAACACCAGTTTTGGAGCTACATTCCCGATGCTTCCTAATCCTGTATTCTGGTGACATCGCTACGGGATAATGATGATTGCTAGTGCCCAAAACATCAAAGGAATTTTGAACTAAGAAGGTAGAGGGATGATCTATGCCTATACTTTGGATACTGTGGACTTGGATGTAGTTTGTTGTGTGCCTTACATTTTATCACCTTCACAACACCAGGACACCAAGCATTTGCATCCCGGCCAGTTGCCAACACCAAGTTTGGAAAAACAGTGTTTCATAATAGTTCAATATATATACAGAGAGAGAGGGAATAATACCGAGAGAGAGGGAATAATACCTTCTACTTTCGGATGTATTTACTCCTGATATATTCTCTAAACGAATTTGACATACTCTCTTACCATTGTAGATATACTCATATACTAATCAAATACATGGAGCCTAGGCACCATGATGTCAAATACATGAATTCAAGTCATATTCAGATATATTTTTTAAAAATTTTAGTTTTAAGGTATATACTCATCTATAACAATTCAAATGAAACACATACCTTTAAAAAAACATACTCAAATTCAAATATTTTGAATGAATTTAGATCACATGCTTTGCTAATCTATATATAAAATCAACACATACCTACAATCAACATACCATAAAAAAGGGCAACTCTAGTTCGAATTTTAGTTCAAACTTGTTTGACTAGTTAAACTCGACATCAAGAAAAACTCAAACTTTTTCGCACATGATATATAGGGGAATTCAAGTATATTTTTTTTCAAAATATTTGTTTCATTTGAATTGTTATAGATGGTTATATACCCTAAAACTGAAATTTTCAAAAAATATGCCTGAAATTTACTTGAATTCACGCATTTGAAAATCATGGTGCCCTAACACCATAGTGTCCAATTTCGATATCATACATACATATATATATATATATATATATATACATATATATATATATACATATATATATATATAGGAAAATAGTTCTATACTCTCGAGTATGTACTTCCACCTTCAAGATACCATTTAAATGATATTATTATACCTTTTTATCCTTTTGAGTATACTCTAATATTGATTATAAGATACTCCAAAGTGAGTTCCACAAAAAATTCATCAAAGTCCACCCTTTATAGCATAATTTGTTTATATATTCTTTTCACATATGTAAAGTGTATATAGCAAAAAAATACAGGTCTATAATTTTTTCAACCATGTCACATTGGAGTATCTTAGAATCATTATTAGAGTATATAGAAAGTGATAAAAAGTATAATACTTTCATTTAAGTGGTATATTGAAGGTGGGAGTATGTATCATGAGAGATAATATAAAAGGCTTCCTATATATATATATATACGTATATATATATATATGTATGTATGTATACGTATACATATACATACATATATATATATGTATACGTATACGTATATATATAGATATGTATATACGTATATATATATATACGTATATGTATATGTATATGTATATGTATATATGTATTTATATATAAATCAACAAAGTATGTGATCTAAATTAGTTTAAATCTTTGAATTCAAGTATATTTTTTAAAGGTATGTGTTCCATTCGAATTGTTATCGATGGGTATATACCCTAACATTGAAAGTTTCAAAAAATATACATGAATTTGGCTTGAATTCACTCATTTGAAAATCCTTTTTCTACTCTCGGAGTAGTTACTCCCTTTGTCATATCTCACAATGTAGGGAGTATCTCGTGTAACGGAGGGTATGTACGTGTATTATACTAGTATATACGACCATCTAGGTGTTATGTACATTTCTTCAGATGTGGTATGTCTATTGCTTTAGACATACTCCTTTTTGTTTGCATATATGAAGGTATTTGCAAAATATGCTAAAAGCTATGCATTCTCTTGCAAAATTTTCATGTGGTTCACATTGGAATATCTTATAATTAGTATATGAGTGTACCCAAAATGATAAATGAATATTTCAAGTTCATTTAGGTGGTATTTCAGAGGTGGGAGTAACTACTCCCAGGAGAAGTTGTGTGTGTGTGTATATGTATATATATCAATATATATACATATGTATATATGTGTGTATATATACATATATATATTTGTGTGTGTGTGTGTGTATATATATATATATGTATATATATATATATATATATATATATATATATATATAGACATGTTATGCTATAGTCAGACGTAGTCTCACTTTGACCTAACGATGAGCCCTATACTCAATAAGAAAAACAAACTAGTAATGCGTTTCAATTGTAAATTGATGTTCATACAGTAGTAAATTGATGTTCATTTGGTCGTAAAATTTGATTTATACGATGTTTATTAGTAAGACTTATATCATATTGTTTCTCTCATCGTTAATAATCTACTAGTGAAATTCGTTTGTTAATCGGAGCTGCGAATAAAAAGTTATAGCTAAAAGAAAGAAAAAACAGATTCATGTACAAATTAGTAAACACATTTATTAGTTAGTTGGCTATAGTTCTGATTTTAGTAGTAATGCGTTTAAGTAGTAAATTAATGTTCATACATTAGTACATTGATGTTCATTTGGTAGTAAAATTTGATTTATGCGACGTTTATTAGTGAGATTTATAGGGGCTGTTTGGTTGTCTGTATGCACAGAGATTTGCATCTACAAATGCATAATCTTGTTTTTTCTTATGTTTGGTTGCCTGCATCTAGTTTTGAGCCTGACTATCTAGATGCAAGATTCTTCATGCAGCCTGGCTCTGGAGATATGGAGAAAAAGGGTGTATCTCTGGATGTAGCGCATAGCAACTTCGTGTTTTGCGCAAGGGGCCACTGTCAACCACAATAGCAAACCATGCATGCGGTGCCACGTGGGTATGTAAGTTTTTCTTTTTTTTTCTTTTTTATTTATATCTTTTGATTAGCATCTCCGATTACCGAACCGATTTCAAAAATGCGTTCCTGACATTTTTTTGAACAAACCTAGACCACACTTGCTATATAAATTTTGAAATATTTAAATTTCAAAATACCTACCTACTAAACACTCAACCAAACACCGTCTCTGTATCTGTGCATCTCGTATCCCATCAGCCTGGCTGAGTTGAACGGACTAGGCTCATGAGAGAAGGCAACCAAACAGCCTCATAGTGAATTTTGTTGCTGTTCATCATGTTATTCTTCTCATCGTCAGTAATCTAATGGTGAATTTCGTTTGTGAATTGAATCTACGAATAAAAAGATATGGCTAAAACAAAATAAAAATATATTCATGTACAAAATAGAAAACGTGTTCTCGGTACGGTGACCAACTAATAAACGCGTTTACTTCTTTGTACATGAGTTATTTCTAACATAGCAAAAAACATATGTTGCAGTAGTAATACTGTATGACAGAGACAGTTTATTAGAAAATCATAATCTAACAAATATAACTTACATTGAACACAGTCCAAGGTAAATTTTTTCAAATATTACGGGATTGTGACCTTTTTTCTAGCTGTCTTGCGGAAAGAATTCTTGTTAATATACACATCAACTTTTTTACTATGAAATACGATACAGATTATTGCTGAACATGTAATGAATTTCTTGATTTATTACTGTCAAACTTGTAATAGCGATTAAAAGGTAACCAGCGATGCGTTTTCGTCTAGGTATGATGGGACATGGTAGTTTAGGTCTGTATGTTGCCAACCGGTTCGTTGTACGTTTTAGTCAGCGCGTGGAATAGCCTATGACGATCATGATAGTGCAATATGATCATATGAACTTTTTTTGTGTGGACATGAATTAAGATCTGAAGATCCTATCAAACTAAAAATTCTCAATCTTTCTGGCAAACAGACCTCTATAGTTCTATGCGACACCGCCTATGCTTTGCTTCCGATCTGTCCGGCTTGTGCAAATGCGGCCTTAATACATGAGCCTCTGCCATGTCAAGAAAATGAGGATGCAATTACTAGAGAAACGAAGGTGGGAGATTTGCTCTCATTTTATTTATAGTTGCAGTAATGCAGCGCAAAGTCAAACAAAAAGGAAGACAAAATGAGGAAAACTGTGCTACAGCAGTGACCAAACTTATGTGCCCCTTTGAGTGACATTAACAAACCAATACCGGAGCTCACTAAATTACTTTCAGGCGCATTTCATTGGTTTTGGACTGCACAGATGGATATAATTGCCCTTTTTTGGCCATCACACATGCTGATGCGCCCAAATTGCTTCTAGAAGAGTATAGTGTGGCCGAAGGTTAATTCCCAATGCCTCCTAATCCTACGTAATAATTCATTTGGATGTTGTGTGATGTATGCTACACGAGTGCTGACCATCTTCTCCATTCACTAGAGGAATCGGCACTAAGGACCTAAATGTGTATGGTGGGCATTGCAGACACGAAGGCACATCACTTGCTTGCCTTTTATTTGCTTGTGTGGCAAGATGGTGCTTTAATTTTTGTTTGCTATCTTTGCTTTTATTTACGGTGGAGATATGTGTAGTGACCCCCATTTTTACATTAAATGCAAAAATGGAAATCTTATGTGCACACAGTACTAGTCCCTGAATCAGTAGCTAGTACGCACATTTACAACAATTGATATCACATCCATACTCTTTATTGCAAATAGTAAAGGTAACATATACTTTAAAGTCTTACATTTCAGAGAAATGCAGCGGAAAGAATTAAAGTCTTGTAGTATGCCCATCCAACCCTCAGGCAACTGACAAGATATAATCCCTAGAAAAACTCGTTAACATTCCCGAATCCTACGTCGAATAAGTTCCGTCGAGCTATTCTGATTCTTCACCTAAAAACCACGAATAAGCAAGGGTGAGTACTTGCGTACTCAGCAAGACTTTTTCAAATCCTATAATATATGCAGGCCATTTCAAAGGAAAGGCTTCTATGGTTAATTTGCATAAAGCCAATTTAAATTGTAAAACAAGTAGTAATTGCAAAACGAAATTTAAGTAAAAGCAATTGACTGACACGAAAGTAATAAACAAGTAAAGTATAAGTAATAACTCACAGTCCTCCACGACGTGAGCATCGAGTCGTCCATTGCCAACACAAGGCATAAATCTGAGACAAATACTTTCCAACAAATGTATCCAATCCAATTCATTTTGAAAATACCAAAACTGCTAACTATGTGATGACTTTACCAAATGCCCATGATCATGGGCGCCTAATCGATTAGTTTTACTCGCAGAGTTGTACAAATTTTACCCACAAGTCATGACTTTTTTTTTTGTGTATGTTTCACGACTTTTAGCGTGTGGCCGAATGTTCATGACTTAAAACCTTTACATTACCTAGGTTAACTTTGCACCAAATTTGTGATTTACAAACCCATACTATGGTGTAAATGTTTGTACAACATCAGTGACAAGAAATGATTAAGCATATCCATAGTATGGCGTGACACTGCTGTATCAAGAACGTTGCTCCCAACACCTCGGTGTGGCGCCCTCGAGCAACCAATCCCGAAGAAGCTCAGACTACTCTAGCCTACCAATGTGTAAGTTGTAACATCCCAAAATTTGAAGTTTTGGAATGTTTAAAATCAAAAATGAATCATTTGCAATTTCTTGAAATTAACCGAAGCCTAAATTGATTTTTCTAATAATTATAAGATTTTATTTGATTAATCTATGCATCAAATCAAAGGTTTCCAGTTTTTATTGGGTTCCTTGTGCTTCAAGGAATTTTTTTGTATTTTTGGAGATTTTTATGAATTTATTTGGTATTTATTTGAATTTATTTGGAGTTATTTGAATTTCTGGAATTTATTAAATTGGAAAAGCGTTTTCAATTTCTAAAATCCCTTCGGGCCGAATTTGTTCCTGTACTGCTCCTTTCCTTAGCGCTTGGTTCGCCCAACCGCTTCGGCCAAATTTCTCCTTGCCTTTTGCCCCGCCAAAGAACGCCACTGCCGTCCGTCCGATCACGCCACGTCCGGCCGAGATTCGCCCAGAGCTCGCTGCCGCCCACCGAAACCCTAAACCTAATCCGCCGGAGACCTCATGCCGCGCCGCCTTCGTGTTTTCCGCTGGGCCCGCCTCGGTTATTTAAGTCGACGCCACGACCGCCCGAGGTTCGCTCTCGCGCGCACTCCGCCGCCTTACTTCGCCGCCTAAGACCTCGCTGCCGAGGAGAACGAGCTCGCCGAGTTCGCCGCCTCTCGAACACCTTTCTCCGCTGCGTCCGCTCTCCGGCCGTCCTCCGCTGCGGATCGGTTGCACCATCGCACTTCGCCGCGCCGAGCTCTTCCGGACCTTTGTCTTCCAAATCTGCGCCTGCTCGCCGTATTCTCGTCGTCTTCCTCACGGCCGGTGAGTAGCGCCGCCGCCCTCGCCGTCGCGCCTCTTCACAAACCTCAGCCGTCCGATCTGCGGTGGATGCTCCAGATCGCGCCGCCCCTGGCCGTGAGCATCGATTGTCGCCGTCCGATTCAAGCCGACGCTCAGATCTTGCCACGTGGTCAACCCGCGCCCCATGCTGCGTCATCGTCTGCGTCACCGCCGTCAACGCCATGTCGACCCTAGCCGCCACGTGGTATGCCACGCCGTCGCTGGCTCATCAGATCGACCAAATGTCGCCTCGGTGCTCTCGGTCATCAGATCTGCCTCACGACATGTGGGTCCTGTGTCGGGGAAATCTTTTTCCTTTTTCTAATTTTTCAAAAAACCGAAAATCCCAGCCAATCACAAGCTGCCACGTGTCACCCCTTGTGAATTTCTCTGATTTTCTCTGAATTAAATCTTCTGGAGGCCCGTTCTCCTTCATCCGAACTCCGATTGGAGTGATTCAAATTTCTAAATTTTTGTAAAATTGAGCTCTACATTCCAGAGCTATTTATTTTCAATTTTGAGCTTGTTTGCTTCTCTGTTTTGTATTTATTTGGTTTTGTTGCTTTATTTTCTCGGTAGACGCGAATTCCGAAGGAGCGAACGGAGACTTCGAAGACCAAGACTCAGCATCTGAACAGCAAGGCAAGTCGAGACCTTTGATCATATTGAACCCATGTTTGCAAAAGTACTTTGTTTTATACAATTGCATGCTATTTGTGTAACAATGCTAGTTTATGGAGTAGCTATTTACTGTTTGAGTATGCCCTTTGATTATTGGAATGCCATGTATCCATTGTTAACCATAGGTTGGGACATTATTAGTTGGACATAATCATAGTACCAAGATTGGGTTATCGTAGCTATGCTTAGCCATGCTTAGTTGTCCGATGGGATTCATATCACCGTGAGCTAATGTTAATCTTGACTTAATGAGATATTGAATTGTGGTCATTGACCACCGTTGTAAAACTTGTTGTACCATGGCGGGGATGCTATTGGTTTTGGGTTAAACAAAATGTTTCCCTGCAATTGATCGTGCAAGAAGGGGGTGCTGTTTAGCATATTGGGATGTGGTCGTCTTGCTCGAGACAATGTAAGGACTTAATCTTGTGCGCCATTGAACTGGCCTAACCATGCAACCACAAGTCCGGTATGGGACGGACCTAGCTGATTAATTTGCAATGTCCGGACTTGAGTATTGCCGCTTGTTGGTGTGGGGTCCGAGATGGACGGGTAGACTCACATGGCTCAAGAGGGGCCCTAGGGGCTAAACCTTAGAGGGCAAGATCGGGTTTAGACATGCATTGTAAAGGCTTTGTAGTGATCTCTCCGCCGACACACCAAAGGAAGTGTGTTCTTAGCGCTGGCATTAAGAGATGATCATGTCTTGTGGGTAAAGTCGCATAACCTCTCGCAGAGTGTAAACTATTCGAATAGCCGTGTCCGCGGTCATGGACAAGCCCGGGGATTTCACACGTGGTATATAGTATTTTCTTGAAATGTGGAATGGTTAGGATGTGAACGGGGAGTTCACTGTTGTTTTGTTGTCTCAAGCTATACTGTTGAATTGTGTGGTTGATACTTATTTCGAATGATGTAGGGTGATGCCTCATCATTCTGTTCATGTTGTCTACCATTAATTTATCAGTTATTTATTATTGTTTTAGTCAAACTGCCTTCAATCTATTTATTGTATTTAAATTCAAGTTATTGCTTTCTGCAAATGAACCATATACCTATCCTTTGTCAAGCCGTGCATGAATATATTGCATCATTTCCCTACGGCTTGTTGAGTACGCTTGTACTCACGGCTTTATGCCCCGTTGTTCGGGCTTGTTGAGGAAGGACCGTAATGAGTATCAAGAGGAGGAGTACTATGAAGACTACGCCGACTAGGAAGGCGTTCCCTGCACGATTGCTCGTGGCATGTCGAATGGCCCAAGTTATTTTATTTCACGCAATAGTTTATTTGTTTCTTAGCCAAGAGGCATTGGTGTATGAACCTTGACCATAAGGTCGCTTTGCTTTATTCAATAATAATTTGTTCTTCTTAGTTATTTCGATGTATGGAATGATATGTCATCTATGTTTCCACTGTGTGCACTAGCGTGATCCTGGACTAATGCAGTATACACAGAGGGTTTCGGATTTGCACATCCGGGTCCCGACAAAAGTTAAACTAGATAACTTAATTGGTTTAAGGCTGTCCCATACCAGCACTTGTGGTTGTACGGTTATCTTGGCCTGAAAACAACCCATAGTTCGGTCCTTAATCCGACACGGGCAATAATCTCCCCCTACACTACGTGCAAGTCCATGCACCTCCGGTTATTGCCAATAATTGCCCGCATCAAAACATAGTTTTATTTTCATTTTTAGTCAAAATACCAATGACCATCATCATGTCTCAATATTTCCAAGTTTCATCTGGTTAATATTTCCAATTGATTTATCCCAAGTCTAAAGCATGGCTAAGCATGTTTATTAATCATCGCATATACCCAAATCGACATCAGGTATTGTCTAACCATAATTCTAGGGTTGTCAAGGTCCACATATCAACACTAAGGGAATTTCATAAGACAGCAGGCGTATCTACCAGTACCCACAAAGTAGCAGAGTTTAATGAATATACGCATGCAATAAAAACATTTAATGAAAACATTTATAAAACTGGGATCAACATGGTCAAAGGGGGTGCTTGCCTTGCTTATGACGAAGTCGAGGTTGTAGTCGATGATGGAAGTCAAAACGTCGAATTCTACACGTCGTTGAATGGAAGTAGCAAATAACAACTTCAATAAGGGCAAAAGAAAATAGATAGAAAGAACAAATAAAACTTCTCACAAGAACAGGATTGCTTTTTATGAATTTATAAATTTGATTTTACGAATTTAAGATGCAAAGATTGGTTAAGATTAAATAGATATGATCATTTCAGGCTTAGGATGAATTCTTACTTTTAATTAGGATTCAGATTCAAAGCAACATTTAATTAGTATTTTAGTTGTAAAAGCTAATCTATTGATTTAGGCTACTAGCCTTATTTATATGATATTTAAGAAGGTTCTGGTGATACAAATAACTTAACTACAAATTTCCCGATTGCAATTAAAGTCCAATTACTCTTTTTACGGAATTCACGAATATGAACAATTAAGGTTATTTAACCTACAGGATTAATATGCAAACTTTAATAAAAGGAGATTATCTTTTCATAATGGGGTAGTCTACACTGTAAAGAACACTACTAAACTAGTTACACAAGTTTTAAGGTTTGGACAAGATATTGTATTCACCGTTGAAAAAGCTTTCGTGGTATTATAAAGGTTACACTATTCGGAGTCGGCCAAGAATGAAGTTTACGATTATTACTTAAGAGTATTGAGCTAATGAAATCAATATGCAAACCTTAATAGAATAAGAATCTTTCTATGGAATATGATAGTGCAAACTTTGTAGAGTGTTACTAAAGTAGTTTCATAGATTTTACAATTCAGACAAGTTATTTTATCTACTGCTAAAGTAGTCTAAATGACCACGATGAATAATGCTAAATCGGTCAGCTTCATATTGAGTTTGCGACTACATTATACAAGATCTTTAATTCATTTTTCAGGAATTAGCAAGGTGCAACTCTAGAAATGTTTTAAAGTTGATTTTGCATTATTTTGCTTTTAACTGCAATAGGTTACCCATTTAATCATTGTTATAATTTACATTTCCTTATGCTAAAAGAATGAAAACTGAACCTTATTCCAAATATTTTTATATATTTAGGTTTTTACTGTTTTCAAGAATTTAACACAAATTACTTTATCATTTTATGAGCTATCATGCTATTATTTTTGTTAATGGTTATAATAGGGTTCACTAATGGTTATAAAGTAAATATTTTAATCTGAGTTCAGCATTTAAATATTTTTGTATATTTAAGTTTATTATGATCCCAGAGGCACATAAAAATTTATTTAATGATTTTAGCATTTATATTTTTCATATGTACAATAATGTCCATAATAGAGTTTTTATCCTATTTTAAATTTTAATAATTGCTCTATTACTCAAAAATTAAATATTTTTATAGATTTGAATTAATCCTAGTATTACCATCATATGAATATTTATTTCAGTATTTTATCAATTATTCTGCAAATTTTTTATTAAAGACCATAATGGGATTACAATCGAGTTTAATTCAATAATAATCCGTAGTTCAAAAATTAAATGTTTTTGCATATTTAGATTCTTCTTGATTTTATATGAATATAGGAATTTGATCCACTAAAATTGGATTAAAATTGCACAAGATATTCAAGATTGAATTTTATTCGGAACTGAAAATGCATTGGAAATAGAAATACGTTTTCATAGCACAGAAAGCGTATTTACCGAGTGAATTAACGTTGCTTGCTCCGGCTGACAAGGGTGGCCCGCGCGGCAGTGAGGCAAAATAGGGGCACGGCTAAGGGATGACGGCGACGGCGCTCCGGCGGTCTTCCGGCGAAGACGAGGACACCATGAGAAAGAGAGCGGCGAGGTGATTCCGATCAGTGGCGTATCCAGAAACTTAGAAAGGAGGGGGCTAAAATTGAGATCTCCATACTAATGTATTTTTTTTCAGAACATAGAACATGACAGAATGATATATATAATATAAAAATACCAACATTTATCTAATAGCCGCATATAATATAAATACGTAACATTACAAAGAAAAAAAACGTACCAATCATTACTTCTTAAGAGTTGATAGTTGATATTTACCCACAGGTAAAACTAATGCTAATTCAATAAGCCTATAGACTAATGGATAAACAACATACTTTTTTGCTTCAACCATCATCATCGCGAGACTAGCAAGATCATCACAACTTGAAAATGCTTCTCTTCTCAAGTCATCAATGAATAAGTCAAGTTGTGCTTCCAAAACCACACGATCATATGATGAGAAATCATCTGAATAAATCTCTGAAAGCCGAAAAAGTCTACTATGTTCAAAATTTACAAATGAATCTCTTAGGTCTAGACAAGCAATGTACCTCAAAACTCTATCGAAGATTCACTGAACCGATTGTTTAACTCGGTAACTTCCATAAATTTGTAGATGAATTTTCCCTAAATTTGTCTAACTTGGGGGGCCACGGGTGGGGCTCAAGCCCACCTTAGCCCCACCAGTAAATACGCCACTGATTCCGATGGTGGGACCAATTTGGCGGAAGAGTTACCGGAGAAGTGCGCGCCCGAGCTCCAGGCGGCGGCTCTAATGGTGGACGGCCGGGAACGAGAACCAAGGCGTGAAAGCTTGAATGGGTAGCGATTATTGCATCTAATGGTCACACTGGTTCCGTTTTTGGGGTTGGTTTGGCCGGAGAAACACCGAGGAGCTCTACCCTCGTCAGCCGGCCATGGAGAAGACAAGCTCACGGTGGCGGCACGATTTTTCATGGGAGAAGGTGAAGATTTTTGGGGGCTCTTGATCGTTATGATCTTTAGATACTGATGCTCGAAGGAATTTGGGTTTGGTCGGAAGATTCGGTTGAATTTGAGGTTGAGCCGAGCTCCAGAGCTCTCAGTAATGGCGGATTGGAGTAGGCTTTTGGGCGTTTCGGCTGAGGAAAGAAGAAGGGAAGTGAGGGGAAGGCTTGAGCGACGCAGGTGAGCATTTGGCGCAATTAATAGAGGCGAGAATGATTGGGATTGGATGGAACCGTCGGCCGTGATTGGCCTCGTGAGAGCCGGGCGATGAGCGAGATATCTTGGCCGTGGCGAGATTTTTCCAATGAAATGGTTGCCGTGGCAAGGTTCTGCGCAGGGTTCGGTGAGGGCGCTGCGCTTGTCTCGCCAATGTCGTGCCGCGGCAAAGAAAATTAAGGTCGAGATCTGCCATGCACCAATTCGGCAGAAATGAGTTGCGGTGGAAGAAAATACGCAAGTCTGCAGGGCTTTACTGAGTGGCCAAGGCTGATACAAGGCACGGCAAGGACGGCGACGTGTACAGGAGTTTGAGGGTCGAAGTTGCGGCGTGGAAGAGATAAGCCTGGAGGTGGCGCTGGCTTGTCTCTGCGCAACCAGAGAGGAAAGAGGAAAAGAAATGAAGGAAGAAGAAGCGCTGTAGATGGGTGGCTGATGTGTGGGGTCATTTGGTAGGGGAGGTGTCGGCAGTACTGATGGTTGAGCCAGCTCATGAATCGGGCCCACCTGTAAGCCTCTCTAACGGACAAATAAGGATAAGCTCTAGCCGGACTAGGTTAATTCATTTGATTCACTGGGTAATTGATTTTATATTTTTATGAAACTTTTATTAGTATTAGTAAGGTAATGATAAGTCTCCAGTAAAATTTTCAAGGAAAAATAGGTCTATAAAATTTAATAAAATTCTGACAATGAATAATGCATGTGAATTCCAATTCTATTTTTGATTTATTAAAGTATCCAAAGGTCTTTATTTATTTTTCAAAATTTGTTTTTCAAATTAATTTGATCTAATAATGCTTATGAAAAATTTCAAAATTTTATATTTGATATTTAAATTGTAAATATTCGACATTGTTATTTACTGACTTTATTTGTTTTCTGCTTTTTGAATTTATAAAAGATTCAAATGTAATTTTTTATTTATAATATTTTTACCAGAGATATATAATGACCTTAGGTCGGCACAGTAAAAATATCAGCTTGAGGTAAGATCTGGATATCGCTACAAAAATCGACAGGTCTAGATCACTTTCTTATGTCGATTATCTCATGTTTTCTTTTTATTTTAATTGTTCAAATCATTTCAAACATCATGATTTTGTTCTGAAGGTATCTTGAGTGATCTTAAATTTTCAATATTATTTTTGTTGATGTTTTACTTTTTATTTTCTTACTTTTACCATTTTACAATTTCAACGTATTTAACTTTTTCTTTTAAAAGTAAAAGCTCAAGAAATTCAATCATGCAAGAAAATTCAGGAAAATGGAAATTCAAATCAAGTTCACATTTCAAACTCATTTTGATATTTCATTTGTTTTGATAATAATGATTTAAAGTTTTGATCTTCCTTTTCATTAAGATTGAAATGGAAGAAATGAGAAAAAGGATATTGCTTTAAAATCAAAATCATGATTTCAATTGGACTTTCAATTCATTTCCATTTTCAAATATAAAATCTTTATTTTTCTTTATTTTTGAATTTACAGGGCTGTTACAATATGATAAGATTGCATGCATCTTGGCCACATTGCATCTAATGGGCAGATCACAAATATCCCTGGTAATGCACTATACTACTGCAATTTTACAGCTAGTATATTGTATGATCATACTTATAATACAATTCTGACATCAACTCCTGCAACAATTTTTGCTTGATCACCATCATCGACCAAGCACCCGCGGCTGGATCGGAGATCGCCTTCAAACCATGACCTATCGATGGGGATCGGGAGCGAGACCTAATGCACATCGGCTTCACCAAGTTCCGCTCTTGAGATCCACACCGAGAGGTGTGTTTTATATACTTCAACCCTATGGAGCCCAGTATTCTCAAGTATGTCGAGACAGAGAGCGATAGCGAATCGATGGCTGCAACAGCCAGAGTTGTAGCCAAACAGATCGATACATGTTCATGGCTGGAGCCATCAACGGTGCTATTGCCGACAGACACTGTAGAAGGTCAGGGACACTAGATGCCCATATGGCCCCGTACACGCCTTAAGATACTACAACGATGACGACTGCAGCCTGGGTGGCCGCAAACGTTGTTGCTCCCAATACTATAGATCATCGGCAAGATCTAGTAGCCGTGGCCACAGCTGGGATTGTGGCCAACTTGTCGAAGCAACTTGATCCCGATGATCTAACGACGCCCCACCCACAGGCGCGAGATCTTCAGGGACAAGAAATCTTTGACAACGACCACAACAGAGCAGTTCGGCCGCGCTTAATCGAGCAGCTGCCAGAGCCACAACAGTTATATCTTCAGCACCTCTGAGGCAAATGTTTAGTGTGCTCACATGCTGCTTAAATCTCTTTTGCCACTGGATCTGGGCAACCCGATGACTCCAGTGTTCAATTAGATGAAATTGCTACTTGATGCAGCGCAAGTTCAGACTGCTCGAATATCCGCCTTTGAGGGGCCGCTTGCCGGCACGACGCAGGTTCCCTCCTCGACAAGGAGGACAACAATAGGGCTGTAAATGAGCCGAGCTCGAGCAAGCCTGGCTCTCCAGGTTCAAGCTCGGTAAGGCTCGAACCGAGCTCGAGCCGAGCTCGAGTTGGGGTTCGAGCCTCAACCAGGCTCGAGCTCGGCTCAGCTAGGCTCGGTAAGTTTGATAAGCTCGAGTAAGCTCAGTAGGCTCATTAGACTCGAATAAGCTCGGTTATTCTGGTAAACTCGGTAGGCTCGGTAACAAGCTCGAGTAAGCCCGGCTCGAGAAAGCTCAGTAACAAGCTCGAAAAAGCTCGGCTCGAGGAAGCTCGATCTAGGCTCGAGAAGGCTCGTGAACTATTCGAGCTCGGCTCGGTTAAGCTCGCGAGCTCGAGCTCGAGCTCGGCTCATTCGGAGCTTGAGCCGAGCTCGAACCGAGCCTCTCACGAACCGAGCTCGAGTAGCTCACGAGCTCCGAGCTTTTTTTACAGCCCTAGACAACAAGGTCAACGACAGATGACCCCCGAGGACGTCGATGAAGGGTGCAAGGCTTTCACCCACGAGTCACAGAGTCGATGGCTGAACAAGTTCAAGCCAGGCCCCGTTGAAAAATACTCATGCAAGATCAACCCCATCGAGTGGCTGCAGATTTATACCATAGTCATAAGAGCTACCAAAGGAAACGAGAAGGTGTCGTGCCACGAATCAAAATCCGGACACTCGGTATTCTCGTGACTAGTCCAGATCGCGCTTAGTGCACACAAAGCAAACAGGGTTTTAGTACCACAACATACACAACGGAATAACAAATAAGTACTTTAAACATGTATATAGACAAGTTGTACGACCTTATGGTCCCTTACAATAGTTTGCCACGCAGAACTTACAATAATCAGAGTAAATAGAGTTCAACAGCGGAAAACAAACGTCGTGATGATCCATCTTCGGCCACAGGCACCCTGACGAGGCTTGCTTCCTAGTTCACCGGCTCATCAACAATCTCCTCCTCCCATATAGGCGTAGACTCCTCCTCTGATAAATTTTTGTCCGCAAGGGTGAGTACACACCGTACTCAACAAGTCATGCATGAATGCGTTCTATTACTACATGCATGGCTTGTTACAAAGGAATGGCTCAATTGGTTATTTTACATTGCTTTAATGTTTTAACATATTTTCTATTTAGATATAAAGCAACAAACCATAATAATATATTAAGTTTCTCAATTGTTTTTCCACATAATTTTCGACTCATGAATTCTTAATCATTTTCACCATCAACCCTGGCACACACCTTTTATTCTATTTTATTTTCAAAAATCTACCCCTTGATCTGTAATCCCGAGCAATGTTCAATACCGTGAACACGGCTATTCAATAGTTTGTACAATCTGCAGGTTATACACTTTACCTACACGATATAGTTAAACACCACTCAAAGTAGTAACCATAACAAAGTCTTTCCAAAACTTCTATCCTCGACGCTGCATTCCTCCGATATAGTTCCCATCGCCCTTCTCTCTCTCACAGAAAGCGTATACAGGCCAACACATACCGTTGAAGAGATGTAAGACCGCAATGGTAAACACTACACCCTTCTTACCACATCCACATACCAAAACCACCTGAGGTCTCATGTGCTAAGATTTTGGAGTCATACTCAACTAGGTCTGTCCCATACCAGCCATGTGGTTGTATGAAAGACTCAGATCAAAGGCTTGCAAGGTTAAGTCCTTAGAGCGACTAGGGCAAGACTTCCTTTTTCCCAAAATTTTGGCTCACAGCCATCTCATTTGCCACACAGGCTCTTTCTGACATACAGCCCCGGTCCACTTGCCCCAGTCTAAAACATGTTCCAACCCAAATTGTTTAATAGTGCAACACATGTCTGCAATCACCCTTCATGTAGAACCACACAGGTCTCTACATTCCAATGTCATCACCAACATTATTTCACCTTTTAACAAAATGCATTCACTATTCCTTTAGTCAATGTTACTTTTGTATTCAAAAAGGGTTATTCACGTTATATGCATGGCTAAGCAACTATTCACGGTCTAGCCTCCCGTGTTGGCACAATATTATCAACCAACTAATATTACCAAGCTTAGGGCATCAAATGGAATCATGGCATACAAATACTAGTGACAAGGTGGCAATAACAAATAGGTTGATTTAACTAATTCACCCAAATTATTTAAATCCATTTTAATTGAATTAGCATGCATAGTTTGAATCAAAATATATTTTAAAAATATAGGAGCAAAATGGTCAAAGCACAACTTGCCTTCGAATAGCTGCTGGTCCTGATCCGGAGCTAGGTCTTGTGCTGAGAATTCCCCCTCGTAACTCTCCGGCAAATCAACGTCTACTCAAATCATATATACACATAATAAATATGATTTCCAGAGAGAAAACTCAACTCTAAAAATTTCATAAAATTCACCAATAAATAGATCTTGATTTTACAAAATTTTAGAAATTGGAATCACTCAAATCGGAGTTAAAACGCAAAAATTATAATCATTTGAAGTTTGAAAATTAATAAAAAAGAATAAACCGAATTACTTTATTTACTTTTATACGGGAAATTCGGAAATATGACGTCAGCACCGGATTTAATTTTCACCGAATTATTTTTCTAAAGAAAATTGAATTATTGCGCAAGCATGACGCCAAGATGACGCTACTCATCGACGTCAAGATTCATCGTGCTATGTCCGATATATGGGTCCCATCGCGACGCCAAGATGACACGTATCGCGATGAACTATCAACCGAAGGCTTGATCTAATCTCGTCCGTCCGATTTAAAATGGACGGCCATGATCGATACGTCGGTTCGGCTCTGGTTTACTCCGGAGTTGACACGTGGCACAACCTCAACCACTGGATCTAAATCGGACGGCCAGCATTAAACCGGGCGACGTCAACCGAGACAGCGGCGCTGACTCCTCATTTTCCGTGCGACACGCGTCAACACGGGACTAGCCCGGTGCGCGGCGAAATCCCATCCGTTCATTCAAATTTGGACGGCCCAGATTACATCTATCATTCGCGTTGTGGTCAACTACGTGGCTATCCCGGTGCATGACGAGTGGACGCATCTGAACCGCACAACTAAAATCCAATGGCTCACAATGGTTCAATCCTACGCACTAGATTACTACTACGTGGCAACATCTAGACCATCTGATCTAACGGTGATCTTTACCCGAGCTCATCACTGTTAACCTAGACTACGTGGCTTGATCTAGGCCGCATATTAAAAATCTAACGGCTAAAACTAAGCTAGCACAGATTAAACGATGCAATCTAAACTGTTCACTAGATCCGACGGCTAGGAAATGAAGTTGGAACTCACTGTTGCAACGGCGATGTGGTAGAATCGTGGTCGTTCGTTGACGATCATACGGCTGATGGAGTTCGAGGCAGCGGTGACGACTCGGCAGCGCGGTTCTTGCCGGAGGGGAAGAAGATGATGGCGGCGACGGCGTTCCAGGCTCCTTCTGGCGGCACGAAGTGGATGTCTTGACGCGTCTTGGTGCAAGGGTCACCTCAAACGTGACGGAGAACGATCGACGGCGTCGCAACTAGCGGCGGAGCGCCTCAGAACTACGGCGAGCAACTACGGGCAATTGGCGGCGAGCTACGGCAAGTATGATGGGGCAAAAGGAGCGCAAGGCAAAGGAGAGTCCGACGAGATGATCATCTGGCTTTATAGCCTCGGCGTGCGTGCTTAAACGGCGATTCAATGCGTCGGTTACTCACCGGGGACAGCAGCGGCGGCGGAAACGCTCGGGCGACGTGGACGCATCCAAGACGTCCACGCGGCGTCGATCGGCGGTAAGATGCGGCTGGCCAAGACGGTGATTCTCACCGTCGATGTGGATCGGACGGTTGACAAGCGGCGACGTTTAGGGTTCGCGGGCGCGGGCCGAGTGGCTTACACAGTAGTGGGCCGGGCCCGATACTATTCATTGATTTTCCTCGATTTTTAAATAAAGATAATTCTAAAAATTCATTTAGAAATATCGAAAAATTCTAGAAAAATTCCAGAAAATATTTTAGAGAATTTTGAACTCAAATAAAATATTTTCATTTATATTTTTCAAAAACTTATTCATTATTTAATTAATTTACAAAGAAGAGTTAAATTCGAAATTCCAATTAAATCCAAATAAATTCCAAAAATTCTCAAAAATTCAAAATAACTTATAAAATTTAAAATAGCCAAATTTTGGGATGTTACAGAAGGTAATGACCAATTACTTGCTGATCACCCTGGATAGTGCGGCGAGATCTTGGTTGCTTAACCTCTCACCTCAATGGATATCGTCATGGGTGGAGTTGCGGGTCTAGTACATCGCCAACTTTCAGGGCACATATGAACGCCTCAGAACATGCAACGACTTGCACTGGGTAATACAAAAGCCACGGGAGTCGTTGGGCAGCTTCATCCAATGTTTCAGCGACAAACGCAACTCAATCCCTAACATCTCAAACGAGGCGGTCATAGTTGCCTTTGAGAATAATGTCAAGGATAGGGAGTTGAAGGGAAAACTCACCACTCAAAAAATCAAAACCACCAAGGAGCTCTTTGAGTTGGCAGATAAATACACTATATGTGCTGAAACCTGAGACCATATAGACGACCCCAAGCCTAACAACGACAAGCCCAAGTCGTCTAAGCAAGGGGCGAAGAAAAACAAAAAACATGAAGAGAAACGCAAAGGCGACTCCACCGTAGCCACAGTCAAAAGGGGCAAGGTGCGCAATACTGGCGACAACAAGAGTCGAAACTGTGGAGGAAACAGATACTGCTTGGTCCACCACACAGATAAACACGACTTCGACGAATGCCAGGTGATCAGCAAGAAGGTCTAGGAGAAGCTCAAAACTACCCTTGTCGAGCGCGGGATCGAGCAGGCCAAAGAGAAGCCCTAGGACGATGAGCCCAAATACCGCGGGGCTGATCACAAGTTAGCACACATCTTTGGGGGATTTGCCACGTCTGAGTCAAAAAGACAGTACAAGACAGTCAAAGAGAGGTCAACCTAGCCACATCGACTCCCCTAGGTTTCTTAAGTGGTCGGAAGTGCTGGTCACCTTCGATCAATCAGATTACCCAGCTGTGGTTCCTCATCCTGATCAATACCCCATGGTGGTCAAGCCCACCATCGTCAATGTTAAGGTCGCCTGAACCTTGGTCGATGGAGGTAGTTCGTTGAACCTCGTCTTCGCAAAAACACTGGAAAACATGGGGATTCCCGAACAGAGATCAAACCGGAGTTGAGCCGTTCCATGGCATAACTCTGCGTTCATCATCGATGCCCCTTGGCCAGATCAAGCTACCCATCATGTTTGGTACACCAGACAATTTCCACACCGAAAATATCCTCTTCAACGTAGTGAACTTTGAGACTGCCTACAATGTGATTCTAGACCGCCCGATGCTAGCCAAGTTCTTGTATGATGCAGCGGCATCTTCTCCCCCGACTTCAGCGGCGGTGACATCTTCTCCCTCGACTTCAGCGGCGGCATCTTCTCCACCGACGACGGCAGTGGTGGCATCTTCTCCCCCGGTGGCGGCCGCGACAGTGTCTTCTTCTTTGATGTTGACCTCATCTTCCTCCTCTGACCAGACCTCCCTCTCAATGGCCTCCCAGTCGATCTCCTCATCATGCTCGGAGATGATGAAGATGATTCACCTCAAAGAGACTGAGGCCAACAACTAGGGGGAGGGAATTCTAGAGGATCTCCACAGACGTGGGTGATGGAGGAGTAGAAGCCATGGGTGCGGTTGAAGAACTAAAGCGCTACGAGCAGAAGACAAGAAAAAAATAGAGCGCGACAGACGACTACAAGTCCCGTCTATTTATAGCTCTGGGAACGATCGCATTGTGTAGCAATGTCTCCATCAAGATCCATTTGGATCCCAATCCACAAGGTGTCCGTTGCACTTCCACATAAGTACAGAAACCGAAGAGATGCTAAATGATGACGTTGACTGGATGACACACCGTGTGGAAACCGAAGGGACGCGAAGCTGCAACAGTACCCAACCATTGGGATGGAGTTCTATTGCTCACCTATTTCGACCATCCGATTTTTTTTAAAATGTTGGGCGTTACCCATATGCTCGGGGTTCATGCACTTGAGTGTATGGTCGAGGGCTACTATTTTTTATGCTCGCGCTCTACTCTTTCCTCGATACGGTCAATCGAACAGGGAGTCTAGGGCTACATCATGCATTTTCGACGCATATGCTCTACTCTCTACTCGATGCACTCATCAAGTAGGAGGTCGGGTGCTACATCGCTCGATCTTCTCTTTACCTGGCTCCACTCTCGGGTTGATACATATATCGAATAAGGGGTTGAGAGTCATAGTTGGTATCTTTGATGCTAATGCTTCACTTTTTACTCGATCCAGCTATCGGGCAGGGAGTTGGGGATACATCACGACTTTGTATTTGTGTCACTCTACTCCCTACTCGATGATATCATCGAGTCAAGAGTCGGGGGCTACAAGTAACTCTGTACCTTGCTCTATTTTTTGGTCGATATTGCTATCGAGCGGGCGTTGTAGGCACAATCTTTTTATTTCTCTTTATTTATTTTACATGTGATTTTTTGCATATATTTATTTGATCGCGTACTTAGCATGTCAGCGAGAAAAACCAAAGGGTGGCCATACCTGAACCCAACGACGAGCAATTCTATCCTGCGCGCATACGAGCACTAGATTGTCAGACATCTAAAGCTCAGCGGACGTCGGGAGATGAGGCCTCTAGTTGATTTTATATATGCTGCTCAGCAAGTTCATATTCTATACAAATTCTAAGCTATGTGGTTGATGAAGACTTGCAAAAATCATGTAATCTCACTCCAACTTATATAGCATTTATGTTATATACGGTCTCCAAGTATACACTCGGAGGCTAAGTCATTTAATGAAAGTTTTTCTAGCCCTATGAGCAAATATGATCAAGGATACGTGTGGCTACGAAACTGCTTACTAATGGTCTATGAGTGCTAAATCAAATATGCATCTACTCGTGCTATTTTATTTCATCAATAAGGAAATAGCATGCAAAGCACGATAGACAAGCAAAGTAAGTAGCAGCATCATACAAGACCACAGTAGCAAAAAAGGTTCAAACATTACATAAGCATGTTCAGGCCAAAGGACCCTAGTTGGCATCATCATTATCGTCGGTAAGAGACAGCTCCAACTGGGCCACGAACCTCTTGGCAAGGTCTCTAAAGAACTCGATGTAGTCGGCAATCTCGCTTGCCTCAAATGCGAATCCCTCATCGAGAAGTCCAGGCAAGGATGGTGACTCTTCACCAGGTCAAGCTGTAAGTTCAACCTTCATTAGTTATGGTTTTGGTGTTAATGACAAATCTAATCTTGTATTAATGACAAATCCAATGATTAAGTTTATCCCCTAATGCGATATTGTTATTAATGACTAATCTTATATCGAGACTAACATGTTTGTTTAGAATATCTTTTGATTAGTCTCATCGCATGGAAAAATGGAAAACCCAAGGTATGTTTGCATATTCATCTTAATATTAGTTGCATACTTTGGAGTCAAGTTAAAATATGAATGTCCCTTTATATTAACCACAAAATGTGCATCATGTTTCCCAATCCATATATTACATGGATGCACACACTTAGGGGGAGTTCGTGATTTAACTTGATAGTTTCATTGTATTGATCTATTCTTTATTGACACATATAAGGATCAAGACAAAGAAACTAAATCCTTGAGTATATATTTGAATTGCCTAGTTATAAGTATACTCATGGTAATATAGGATATACTCCAATACGATCAGTTTGAATATGTGCATATTATCTCCAAGTAAATCATATCTATGCACATATACATGTGGGGTGTATTCTATAGTTGATGATTTAGAGTAATGATCATTTCCATACAATTTACATATAATGGATCATTACTTCTCATCAACATGAGTATATGAAAACTTGTGTAGTTAATATAACTCATATCAATTTAAATGATAATTTAAATTGAGTTCACTTGTCTTATTAATCATTAAAGAACACTTCATCATGTGTTGATGGTGCTCCGTGATTAATTGAGGACAAATGAATAGTTCTTAAGTATAATTACGCATGTGTTGCATTATTATACTTAAGACACATTTACAATCATTTCAATTGGTTTAGGTTGTGCTCAATTGATCTAAAGGCATCCATTATGTGTTAATGGAGTGCAAGAGATAATTGAGACAACCATGCATCTTGGACTAACAAGTTTCTTGAGTTATGTTTGAGTTAGGTCCAAAGATGAATGAGATGATGAGAACGGGACAAGGACGGCATCATGAGTTGATGGGCGCCAAGAGTGGATCCCAAGAGGAGTCGTAGAGATCCCGGGAGTATCAGCGATGATCATAAAGACCCCAAAGGGATTGCTTGCGTGGCGCGTAAAGGTATAACTAGATAGGCTAAGGACTTTTGTAGTCTTTGAGTCTAAGGTTTTATCGCCGTGCTATTAAGAGGGTCGCTCCTAGCTTGAGCTTCATCATGTGTTGGTGATCTCATTCGCGCTCACTCGAGCTCAAACCATTTGGATTTGGTTTTTGCATGAGGGTTAACCATTTGGCATGTGTTGCGAATGGGTTAAACTTATGCTTGGTTGTATTTGGTTTTCAGATTATGCTTTGATTTGCATGTGTTGCAAATAGGATAAGCTAGTGCGTTGGCTTTTGCGTGAAGTTCACTTTTGCATGTGTTGCATTAGTTGAAGCTTCACGTTCTGGTTCGCAAAACAAATCTTTCTTAAAACCGTGTTGTTTGCTTGGAGCTAAGTTTTGCATGTGTTGCAAAAGGAGAGAGCTCAAGCACGGAGTTGATTTTGGTGTTTGTGTGTTGGAGCTAGAGGCTTGCATGTGTTGCAGTAGAGAGCTCACCTGCTAAATTGGTTTTAGTGTGAAGTTTGGTTTTGTGGTTGCATGAGACCGGAGAATTGCATGTGTTGCAATTAGAGAGTTCATGCTTCTTGATTTGTGTTGTTTGGAGCTAGACTTTTGCATGTGTTGCAAAGAGTAGTGCTCAAGCATGAAATGTGTTTATTATGCTATTTGCAAGTTCGTTGCGAATAAACCGAGGTTTATGAGTCCGAATCCCGAGAGCATGTGAGTGGGGCTTGCAACGGGAGTTGGCAAGTTGACCGGGTCTTGTGTTGACCTTCACATGGCTAGGGGGATTAATCTCATAAACTCAAGTTTATTTTGCTTAATACGTTTTGCAAATAGTTCTTGAGTTGTTGGCGAAATGTGTTTTCGTCATTTGGAGTTGATTGCGGTTGTGCAAATGTGTTTTGCAAATGAGCGTTGAAATTATGTCTTTCGATCCTAGAGCATGTGTTGGCATTTGCAAATGTGTTTTGCAAAGTGTCGGGATCATGTGTTGATTCTTACATGGCTAGAGGGTTGAACGCGTAAGTTCGGTGTTTGTTTGCGAAATGTGTTTTCGCAATTCGGTTGAATTCTTTGAGCATGAGCTAATTTGGTGCAAATGTGTTTTGCACGTGTGTATGATCATGTGTTGATCATCCTTGAGGCTCAAAGAATAGCATTTGGGTCTTCGGAGAAAAGTTTGCGAAAAACCGGTGTCCGGAGTCTGGTGGCGCGGTATGACCGGCCCCTGTGCGGTCATACCGGCCGGCGGTAGTACCGGCGCCCTCGCGGTTGCTTTTTTCCAGAGAGGTGTGATTTTCGGTAGTTGCTGATTTTGTGTGGGCGGTATGACCGGCAAGGGTGCGGTATGACCGCCCGTGCGGTGTGACCGGCCGTGGTGCGGTAACACCGGCCGTGTAACGGTCCGAATTCCGACCGTTGGCTGTGAGGGGCGGTATGACCGGCCTCACCTGCGGTATGACCGCATTTTCGCAGCTTTTCTGGTTTTGTGCCCCCAACGGCTAGAATTCTTGTGTGGGGTATAAATAGACCCCATGGGGGGCATTTGGCTGGTGTTGGTGCTGTGTTTAAGTGTTTGGGTGAGGTGTTGCATGTGTTGCACACTCACATTTGATTCTTGAGCTAAAGAGTGAACTAATTGCATGTGTTGCAATTAGGAGTGGGTTTGAGAGGCTCTTGTGCATGTGTTGCACTTGAGTGAGGTCCTTGTGCATGTGTTGCACTTGGTGACCACCGGGAGCGCATTCGTTGTGCTCGGTGAAGTTCAAGCGAAGGAGCGGCTTGTTACTCTTGGAGGTTGCCGACTCCTAGACGGCGTAGGCGTCGTGCGCGGGAGCTCTCAAGGTGTGAGAAGCCCCGGCAAGTTTGTGAAGGTTCGGGTTGAGCCTACGCGCAAGCGTGAAAAACCACGTCTAGTGGAAAGAGGCGGGTGCTCGAGCGGGAGCCGGTCCAAGTGTGGGCTAGCCTCAACGTGGACTAGGGGAGACCGGCAAGTCTCCGAACACCACGGAAAAACATCGGTTGTCCCTTGTCTCTTTACTTTCAAGCATTTACATTATTGAGTATTTATCAATTGCTTGATTATATTAGAATTGCTTAGTATTAATTGTTTGTCCAATTTAGCAATTCTAGTTTAGAGACATAATTTAGTTAGTGCACTAGTGAGCCTAGTTGATTTAGGCTTTTATTGTCAAAACCGAGTTTATCGCTTCCGCTTATATAATTGATTAGGTTTTGTTATAGGGGTTGATTAGAGCGAATTATTTAGTGAGCGATCGAATAATTATAAACGCCTATTCACCCCCCCTCTAGGCGCATCCTCGACCCTACACAAGCATGTAGGAAGTCACAAGACAAGCAGAGGAGGTCATGTGATCGAGCGTCTCTGATTGCAGAGTGGCAAGTTCCGCATCTACTGCGGCCTTTTCGACCTCAATGACTTTCTTACTAGCCACTGCCTTATCTCGACTGACTTTGGCCTTGAACAGCGCAGCAACGACAGCAGCTTTCTCCGTCTTCAGCTTCTCTGCCTTCGCTCCCAGCTTCTTCGCCTCCCTCTTCTGCCTCTCTGCCTCTACTTTTGCCATCTTCACATTGGCCCTAAGCATCTCCAGTTCAGCATCTTTCATCTTGATTATTTGTTGATTGACGGACATAAGCCGCTCAGTTTGTTGATGAGCTTGCTCACAAAAGGCTTCGGCCTCAAGCAAGGTATCCACAGCACGCTATGAAAAGAAGCCAAGAATCGTCAAAAACAGAGCAAAGGATAAAAGCAAAACACAGGACAAGTTTGTTCATGGTCACATACTTGAATCTGAGGCTTCATGATGGACCAAAACTTCATAGGCGCCTGTGAAGCCGAAGGAGATGGAGCCGTTGCTGTAGCAGGATAGCTGGTACACTCAGCGGGAACTGCCAGAGAGGGAGCTATGGCAATGATGACCGTGCCAAGAGACGACAAAGCAGCTGCGGCGATGTTATCAATAGCACCACTGGGCGCACCCTTCCTAGCAAGAAATTCTCTACCTGACACCTCCGAAAAGAAAAGAAGAATCATAAAGAGTAAGGACAGGTGATTTAATTCGTCAGGCGAACCTTCGCCTGCACATTATTCCTCTACGCAGTTATCTTCATCTAGACTAATCTGGTCCCAGTAATTGGCTTCTCAATCGGTGCAGCCGATGGAGGAGATGGTGCCGACAGGTCAGCAGCCGATGATGAAATCTGCGAACAAGTGGTTGCTATGAATAAAAGTTCACCAAAAATGAATTCAATAAGCATTGCCCGATACTAGTATTACCTGCTCGACCGTCCTGGTCGATGGAGAGTCCGCTTGAAGAGACGTTTGAGTGGGAGCCGCTGACTTCAACACATCGACCCCCTAGACGGCCTGCTGATCGTCCAGTATCTATTGGATCATGTCAGAAGGAACTTCATAACATCCAAGCGAGCGATTGAAGATCACTTGATTGGCTGGTCTCGACGACGAGGTGTGAAGACGCTTGGCTGGACAACAGGGCGCTGGAGACATAGACCTCTTCGCTGAGGGGACTCGACCACGTCTTGCTCCTGAGCTGCTTCACCATCGCTTGGGACGATGGTAGGCGCCGGATCGTTCAAGGGAAGGACGACATCGGCGGGGATAGAGCACAATGCTTGATCATCATCTCAGGTCGGATCGTCATCCTCCAGGCCGATGGCTCCCATGATCGACCCACTTTCATCATCGAACTTGGCTTCATGAGGAAATACTGGGTTAAAGTGAAAGGCAGATGCACGAATGATGCATTACGAACCACGATACAATACTCAACTCTAGTCGAGGATTGGCGAGCGAATATGCTTCGATGCCATAAGCGCCATGTTCTGATCCTTGTAGCATCTTGCTCAGCCTAGAGAAGACGTCCGAGTCTGACAAATCTGGCAAACTATGAGTCAGTTCACTGCTCATTGACTAAAGTAAAGGGAACAAGAGTATTACAAACACTTACCTCCAGGATTGCCCCTGGTGGCATCACCGACCCTAGAGTAGTCCCAGGCCAAGTAATTCTGCCACTTCAGCGGACTCGGTCGGCGCATGATGAAATCTCTAGCTACATGCCACCCAGTCAACCGATCTTCCTCAACTCCTTGATCTTTTGGATGTAATAAGCGTTGCGGGCGGTCAAAGGAGGGACTTTCATTTAGAGGTCAATCGAATTGGGGAGGAGTGGTCGATAAGCTAGATGGCAATTCACGGTGTCCGAAAAGGTAATGTAAAACTACCGTTTCTTCTAGTCCGACTGCCAAGAAGAAGTTACGAGGACAAAAATATGCGTGCTCGACACTTCGCTACGAAGGTGGAAACTGGCACTCCCAATAGCATCGTTTTTCATCACCCTCTTCAGATTGTAGAAGTGGCAGAACAGATTGAGGCTGGACTTAATACCCAGATAGGCCTCACAAAGATGGACAAACACGCTAAGCATAATGATCAAATTGGGGCTCAGGTGGAAGAGTTGGATCTTGTAGAAGTCAAGAACTGAGAGCAAGAATGGAGAAGGGGGAAAATTGAGTCCGCAGCAGAAGAAGACCTCAAACATAATGGTCTCATCCTCATTTTGGGGTGAGATACAGCTCACCTTGTGACAGCCTTCAATAGAAGAACTCCTGAGGAGGAACGAAGCCATCCTTCACCAATTCAGCAAGACGCTTCTCCGACATCACTGATTTTTGTCACACCTTTAGGAGGGTCTTGTCCTCGAAGACCGCTTCACCACTGGGTGAAGTGGGTATGACCGTCTCAGGATTCTTCTCTAGCGACGGGTGAACTCCACCACTAGCTGAAGGGCTGGACGCCATTGAGGAAGATGGGCGAATTCTTCGAAGGTGGCGACGCTAGAGTTTAAAGAGCACGACAGAGGCTTCGAAAGTAAGACTGGAGGCAAAAAGGAGGGAACAGCTACAGTCCCGGATCTGGGAATTTATAAGCCAAAATCTTTTCTCCAGACGAACGGTTCACTCCCCATGGCATGACGCCTCGATCGGCGGGAAAAGTGGAATGATGGCACTGCATAAATTTTCACATTGCAGACGAGAACAATAAATGCTCAACTATCCAACATTTAGATTTTCTAACTCTGCTCAGAGTCGAGTCAATAAGTCGACATTAAGTAATTTGTGGCTAACCTAAGGACTCGAGTTGGGCTGATGGCAGGGCGCTCGACCCAGCAACATCCCTACTCGATATTTAGCGATTCCCAATCTACTCGAATCGTTCAACTACAAGATGGCGGGCATTACTTGACCAAGCCAAAACTTGGCAGTAATCGACCAAACACTTGAGTGGACCCTACACTGAATAGAGTTCGAGGGCTACTGTCAAATATCTAAATATGGGATATGAGTATGTACCGGAAACTCGAAGACTACACCATATATGCTCAAGCAAGCATCTAGATACTCCGGATATTACGGGCCCGATTCTATGGGATAAGGTATACGCGGAGGGGATAATTCCATACTAGGAAGGACTCGATCACTTTCCCGTTACGAGGAAACCAACTCGAGTATGCCTGGTATCTAGAGAAGTTTGGATATATTGCAAAGATCGACACGACGATAGACTCCTCATCAGTTACGATCTGGTATCTCAAGCCGACTACAACTCAACTTGAGGCAGGGCTACTCCGACTATATAAGGTCGGGGGTAGGTATCATCAGGAAGGAACAAAAACAGACAGATAGTGAGAAACTTTGAAGGAGAAGACTTTTAGAGCTTTTACAAGACGCAAAGCAACCAAGAGCCGACGGACCACGCTTCGTCAACCTCCAGCCATAGCTTAGCCATTGCCTAAATCTAATCTTCATTGTAACTAGGGCTAGACAACTTGTTTTGTACTCGATACACCAATTTCATACATCATCCGTACAGGATGTAGGGTATTACTCCATCTGAGGGCTTGAACCTGTATACATCGTGTGCCACTGTCTTCGTGTTTGACTTTGCTAAACCGAAGGTACCCGTAATCATAAGTTTATTATCGAGATCTAACCTTCAACAGGTGGTATCACATTTGATTCCAGGGGGTGTGTCCCTACTACAGTATGCAGAGGACACAATCTTGATGATTGAGCTTGAAGAGCAATTTATTTTACATCTCAAGTTCTAGTTGTATGCTTTGAAGGAATGCCTGATCTCAGAATTAATTATCATAAAAGTGAAGTGTTTGTGATGGGGGTGGACACTGATGAGGCACGAAAGGTAGCTAATAAGATAAATTGCAAGCTGGGAAGGCTTCCTATGACGTATCTGGGGATACCAATTAGTGATTATAGTGTTGGTGTATTCTGTCTTTGATAGAGTTACTGATAAACTGGTGAAGAGATTGGATTGCTGGAAAAGTCAGTTCATTTCTTCAGGTGGGAGGCTAATTCTAACAAATTCCTGTCTCAGTAATCTCCCCATTTACCTTGTGGGCTTTTATAATGAGCTCTTTTACGGTAAACTAAATTCAATATGAACAATTCATTCTTATCAGTCCAATGGATCGGATTAGATAATATTTATTTATACTTTCTCTGGTAGTATAGTAGCAAAAATACCCTTAAAAAATCAATGGCTAGATCCGATTTCTACTATCCACCATGTACTACTAGTATAATACATTGTCAAATTCTCTTCATAATTTGTACGAAGGGGTGCATCAGAAGATAGACACAATTAGATCCAGATTTTTTTTTTTTGGGTGAGGGGTTAGTGACAAGTTCAAATATCACATGGTAAAGTGGGACGCTGTGTGGGTGCTTAACACAAGGCCAATGAATACATGTCTTCTAAGTAAATGGATCTGGAGAATTTTACCGGGAAGTGATGAAATACGGTGGTTGATTCTAAAAGCTAAATATTTCCCAAATGGGAGTCTTTTTAGTGCTGAAATGGTGGTTCTCGGTCTCAATTCTGGCAAGGATTGCAGATGGCTAAAGACTGGTTTAAAATGGGGGATGTTTTCCATATGAATAATGGGAGGAGCGCTAAGTTTTGGTAGACCCTTGGCTGAAGACAAATTCCCTTCAGCTGAGCAATTGAAGAGAAGATGTTGGAAAGGGGAATTAGAGTGTGTGCTCTGCAAGAAAACAGAAAGTTGTAATCACATGTTGTTTAACTGTGTGCTGTCAAAGTTTGTTTGGTGCTGCATAAAGAAGATGTTAGGATGGGTCCTTGTCCTGAATCCTTACAAGACTTTCAGGCAAAATGGTTGTCGACAGCTAGGGGTTCTGACTTTGAATTGTTAATGTTTAGTTTTGCAGCTGTGGTGGCAAGCAAGATGGCCATTGAGAAGATTTCCCCCAAGCAGCCGATTGATGTTTTGTTTTGCACAAATCTATGTCCCACATGAAACGCTGGCGCGTGGTACTGAAGGCGAACATCCAAGCAAAAGTTGACGCAGTGATCGCAGGAGGAAGACGTTGGCTCAGACTCAGAGAATTCAAGCGTAATGGAGAAGGATAGGCTTTTGTCGTTCTTGTAATAGTCATACTTGGTGCTTTTGTTATGTTTTGTCAGGTTTAGTTCGGTTCTTAGTTCTTGTGTTGTGGCCCGTATTGTAAGCCACTTTCCCTGGCCGTCCACGTGGGATGTAAGGCATTTTACTTGCTTTCATAAAAGCAGGATTTACTCTGTTTCAAATGAAAAAAAAAATCAATTCCCAGAGTACAACTTTCATCTAATGTAAGTGGAAGGAAGAATTGGTTAAAATCATTTTACATTTGCACTACTTAGAAACCGGTGGTTTCTCTCTACTGCTGCATGGACAGGGAGAATCAATCTAAGAGAGCTAACCCATCAATCCACCACAAACAGAAGATGAAAAAGCCCATCCCATTGATGAATCGGAATATAGAGTTTTAACTACATACTATGTTGAAAGGCAGACCTTCCTGCAAAAGCAAACGACACAGCTGAAGGTTGACTCCCGATGCTTTCTAATCCCATACAAATCATTAGGATGCCATGAGATCTCTACGTGAGTATTGACTGATGAATGATGATCTCCATTCACTAGGATAATATGGGGCTTCATAAGTTTCAGCATATGATACGGTTCTTCATTGTACTAAGAGGCCTAGGGATGAACTATGCTTATGGGGGTTTGCACCGTGGACATGGATGCAGTTTGTTGGATCGATGCCTTGCCTTTTTATCAGCTGTTGTGGCTGACCTGGGCTTCAGCTAGTAAATGGCAGCATTCCATGCTTTTTCGCTGTCAGTTTTTACTGCCACCTATACTGAAGTTTGCGTGCAAGTTTGGAGTCTTTACTGTGTCACGAGTAACTTTGATGTGTGTTGGGTATAATTTATTTATAGTTTTGCTAGTAGTAGAGCAGTAGAAATACTCTTAACAAATCAATGATTAGATCTGATTTTACTATCCACTATATACCACCAGTATAATGCACTATAAAATTTCTCTTGTTTTAAGATTTCGCGTGTCTAAGAGGGCACGTCCAATTGTTGTCTCAATTGACCATCGATCATGACCGTTAGGTAGAAGAAGAAACAGCGGATATTTGCGTCGTCGTTTTGTTAGTGCTGTGAATGATATCTGTATCATTAACTCCTTCATTCAGTTCATGAACTTCTCTTTTACCAAAGGACGAGCTGTGGTGCCTTTATCCACTGACATTGAAATCTTAAGGTCTTTTAGGTGAACACCTGTGCCTCTTAAGATTTTTTAGGGAGAAAACATGACCATAATGGACTCACATTAGTGCTACATCAGTTTAGAGAATTGCACAAATCCAGTGCTCCAATGCTTGAGAATTGGGATACCCTGCCCAATCAAACATCCTACCGCCACATTCTTGAGTCCATGGATGCAGCACGCTAACCTCTCCTCAGATGCCAGGGATGATGCGATGGAACCGAACGAAGACAATCGGTTCCCAATGCCTCCTATTCCTAACTATAATCATCTTCGTCTGGCTGCCATGAGATGGCTGCATGCATGCATATTGTACAGATTGTCTGCAACAATAACACATTCTGAAGCAAGACAACCGCTGGTCAAGCAAAGGCAGAGGATACCATGCCGGCCATCGGTGTCTATGGCTGCCACATGTACGGGCATGGACGCCAGCTTCACTACCTTTTACTGCATCTGCTCTTCGTGCTGGCCTCTCTCGTGAGATGCTTCTGGCCGGTGGCCAGTCTTGATTTCCTGTCATGATTTGTGCTAATTACTTTATTATCATGGAAAAGGGCAGAAGCCCGGATCATGTCATACTGTTGTTGTACAGTGAATTTGATACACAGTAATTGCAAACGTCCTGTACATATTGCATTTCAGTGCGTGGGTGGATGTTCAGGTCATTTGCCCAATCGAAGCTGTGCAGAACCTTTGCGTGGAACAAAGAAAGGTTCAGAAATAATAGCAAACCTCTAGGATTGTGGATCCAAAGTTTCGAAAACAAAATGAAAAATAGAGCAGCAAGATCGGATTGGTTGCGACTGTATACTCGACTATATGTTAGTACATCCTAAGAGACACGGGTCACAGATCATAGTAAACTAGGCATTAGAGATAATAGATATGCTGCCAAGAGGACATGCTTATCATAATATACATATCACCTAAAACAGTAGCGGAAGAAATATTTCTCACCTAAACCATAACTGAATAAAACAGAATGACACAATATACGAGACATTGTCCTCCACTCCGATGCTGCATTAATTCTTAGGGAAGATTTTCTCCCAAACACGTGGATCATCTAGGCCCTAAAGGATATAGAGAAGCAAGCAATAATCACTCAAATAATAAAAATTTGAGTATATAAAGGAAGTGGTGATATCAAAGCATGGATGAAATGGAGTTATGGAACAGTAGAGCTTGCTGTGATCTACTCAGGTGAAGATGGAGCAGTATACTTAAAGCGAAAGCATTATTCAGGCCAACAAAGGTTGGTGTGGTATTCATTTCATGTTATTACTCTAAACATATGCATTATCCTTTTTTTTTCCAAGGCATCCTTAATTGACACATATGTTGCACGGAAGATTTTGCTTCATGTTTTGAGTGATCGCAATGTAGTACGGGCCAAAGGATTCTCTTTTTTCCGACGATCCTACCACGAAGATTGCTACTTAATTCCATTTTGTTATTTCAGGCGTGTAGGGCTGGTAATGTGCTTATTGGCCAGCTACAACTAATTAAGCTTGTAAAACACTTCTTCTTTTACAAATAAGCTAGCCTCGACATTTAGCCCCAATTAGACTGGAACGATTCTTCTCGTTTACTGATGTGTTCCCTCGATTGAGCAGCTGCTCAGTTTAAGCCCATCAATCAGGATTCAGGCAGCGGCTACAGTTCTTGTACCAGCAGATTAGTTCGCCACTAGAATCGAGACGCTGCTGCTGGTTATGAGAAAAGTTTGCATCAGTGGCGCTGGCGAGCGAAGGCATCAATTTTTTAAGTCAAATGACATTTTTTTTAAGCTGGCATTTTTTCGAATGTAATTGCAAAAATGGTTCCCTTTCTGACCTACAGAAGATACCGTACAGCAGGAGCTTGGAAGGAGCACCTACTGAACATTACTACCTCGGCTAGCATTAATGAACCTGATTTAATTAAGCAAAATAAATTAATTAATTGAGTAATCAAGCAATTAGTTAATTAATTAAAGTGAATAATTAATGACAGTGGCCCTAGCAAGACAGTGGCATGTGTCACCTTCTGACGCTTTTACGGTTGGGGAATGACTATTTTTGCAATTGTGTTTAGAAGGGGATTAGTTTTTTTATATAAAAAACAGTTTATCAGAAGCTTCCTGGCGAGAAGCAGCAGCTACAATCCTCTAGCTTGTTGCCTCCAGCCTTCCAGGGCAAAAATGGCTTCGTATAGCAAAAGAGAATCACCAAAACTCGCCTAGCTCGAGGCAGGCAGGCAGCAGTCATTAGGGTCAATTTCTTGTTATAGACTATGATGTAAAATGATCTTTCTAGTGAGAACCGACTATGTTTCGGAGATTCTTTTTGGACTTGACGAAGTTAATCCATACTTAACTGTTGAACCGCCCAGGTCTGAGCATCCGAGGATTGCCGTTCAAATACCGAGGATTGCGAAAGCCGTGATGCTTCCTGTTTCTGGAAGTGCGACTGCTGGAGGCTGTGTGCTGCCGTCCGCCTAAGGAAATGGCCAGGCTCAGCCACATTAGAAAGATCACATCTAGCGTGTCACGGTGGCCAGTGCATTAGCACTGGAAGGCATGTTTCATCGCTTCTGTAGAGAACATATACGAAAGCTTTCAAGGACGATGGATCTGCCGAGCAGCGGTTGATTCTCTCCTGATGCCTCCTACTCCCGCTGGCTCTTACATCTCTTTCCGGTGTTTCTCTGATGGTCTCCTCCGTCTGAGAGTGTTTATCATCATTGAGAGGTACCATCAAATTACCCTCAAATTCTTGGTACCTCTTACCCTCTAAACTTTTGGTTCTTCTTGGTGTGTGTCAGCTCAGTGAATAGCTAGCTTTAATACCTCTCAGAGATGTTAAAAGGTCTCCCTCTGTTTACGTGATTGCCACCTACTTGACCGATGTACTAGCGTGCCGAATATATAGAAGAGGTGGTGACATCAAAATGCGGATGAGTGGAACAAAGTTTTGTTAGAACATGGCATGGCCCGGTTCAAAGCATGGGCCGACACGAAGTGAGCTATATTGAGCCGGTATGTTACTGTTCCTCAAACCATGCAGGGCCTGGGAACCAGACATGATGGACGGCATAACCCGGTTACTGTTCCTCACTCTCTCGTTCTCTCCTCGGTTGACGACGCTTCTCGCTTTCTCCACTCATTTCACCGCCTTGCTCGCTCATCGTTGAGAGATTGAGATATACAGGCTAGAGAGGGGAGATAGCTGAGAGAGATTAAGAAAAACAGACGAGAGAGATTCAAGAACAAATAAAATTTAGTTCTTTTTCTCCTAATATTTGTGTTCATTGTCTTAGCCCCGTGTATCTTTGACTTCTTTTCTCTCGTTGCTATAGTGTAAATGGACTGGATTTGAGCCGACACGAAGCATAAATAAGCCGTGCCTTGGCTCGCCGAATGCGAGCCGGACCGACACGGCACGGCATAATAGGCACGATAGGTTGTCGCGGCCCGGCACAATTCAGGAACGAAGCACAATAGATCCGTGTTGAACCGACTCAGTATGGCACGACGCCCACCGCTACATTCACATAGTAGTAGCACCCCATGTCAGTAGAGTAGGTTAGCTGTGCTAATAAATGGAAAAAAGTTTCTTCACCTTTTCCGGGTTTGACAGGCTTGGTGGACCTCTGATCTTCCAAGATCGATCAACCAAGAGGGCCAAGACCGGCCGGCCAAGCTTGATCCTGATTTATCTCCTCGTGCAAGGCAGCAGCAACAGTACACATTGTCCCCAGTATGACCGAATAATTGAGTGCAGTTGAATGATCAAAAGTGCGATAGCTCCTTGGAGAAAATGGTAAAGCGAGGAGAGCGGCAGGACGACGAGCGAGACGATGACATGACGTCTTGGCACTCTACTTGGCGACGGCAGCGGCGGCAGAAGCGACCATGGATGGAATCGATGTTTCGCCCGGCCCTTTCCTTTCGGGTCTCCCAACGACAACGATGATGAGTGAAACTGTTGGTGGATGGTAAGTGCTGCACCGCATGATTGAGTTCCAATAGGAGGAAATGGTGATGGCGAAACGGGATTCCACCGCTGCGTTTTTCTTGTATGTATGTATGTTCGTGTAGGTGTGCCGTTTGTTGCGAGACATTTCATGTGCCGAACAATGCAAGATTCAACAGCTGAGTGGTACGTATCATTGTGGTGCGAGAGACTATAGTGGGGTACATCTTGATGTTTTCGTGCATAAACTTCACTGGTGCTCCGTGAGTTCGATTCGTGCATACAGAGTGATACAATACTATCGTTTCATCCGGATCGGTTTCCAATTTTTCAAGACAAAACCGATTATATTAGATGATTCTACTTATATGGTGTTGAATCATCATAATCAGTTCTCAAGTTAGAACTAATTGTGATGTAGTATGGTGCATTGGAATTGATTGTGATATGTATGTCAGTATGTGTACATCACAATCGATTCTGACCCTGGAACCGATTGTGATGTGCAATGTGCATCACAATCGATTCTGTGCATGTGCACATCACGATCGGTTCCAATGTAAGAACCAATTGTAATGTGGATGATGCTATATCACAATGCGTTCTAACTTGAGAACCGATTGTGATGTACTCGCAATGGTCTTTTGGCTGGTCAAAGAGAAATTTAGGCGCCGAGTGATGTACACTACTATAGAAAACGTAATCACTGTTGATTCTAAATCATCGTTACTGTTGGATATGGAACCGGTAGTGATTGGTCAGTAGTGATAGTCCGACTATCACCGCCTGAAGGTGGTGCAAGCCAGAGCAGCAGGACGTACGCGGAGTGCACGTCCGGGCACAGCATGCCGGACATCCAGCAGCTGCACCTGGGGACTAGCACCCATAACTTCTTCCAGTCGGCGTCGAGCTCGGCCGTTTACACTAACGGCGGCGACGGGTACCAAGGCCTCGGAGGCAACATGCTTTTCATAAACTACCTGAAGCTCTTCTCTACTTGTTCTGTGTCCTCTAAATGCAGCCCTAGCAGATCCATCGCCTCCAACTACTGCATCTGTCGCTGATCCTCCACCTTTGACTACTGCCGGCATTGAATCATCTCAAGGACTCACATGTAAGTGTATTTTACTACTTTTCTTCAACGTATTTCCATCGTTAATGCTCTAACAGTTTTCATGATTTTAATTATCTTTGTCGAATCCATGTGGACTCTGCGTTCTACAACATGGAATTCTTTTCATGAAACTGACACCACGAAATTCCTTATGTAGGCTTCATACTGTTAGGTTGATCTCTCGCGCCCTGATCGGGGGCGCAACCAACCGAATGGTTGTGACCCCCTGTTGCTCCATTGCGCCATATAAAAAAGGGGGTTGAGGGCCGGCTTGGGAACCAACATTCCCTGGCTCCTCCTCACCCCAAAAGAAACCCCATCGACCCGATCTATTTGCGCAAAGGAAGTCACGGGGAGGCTGCCGCTATCTACATCGCCCTCTGCTTCCTCTCCGCACGGACGTGATGGCATCTTCGTCAAGCAATCCGAACCCAAAAGGTATTTCCCCTAATGCTACCGCATCTAGGTGTTACTTTAGGCACTAAAGATCCAAGATATTCAACAATGGTATCAGAGCCTTAGTTCTGGTGCCTAACCCTAACCCTAGATGAAGAATCCCTTCGGGTTTATCTCGTCCGAAGCAAGCAGAAGGAGAGGAAGGGTATTTTTGCTCTCAGATAAGAACCTTAGATTGCGATAAAGATCCAAGATATTCAACAATGGTATCAGAGCCTTAGTTCTGGTGCCTAACCCTAACCCTAGATGAAGAATCCCTTCGGGTTTATCTCGTCCGAAGCAAGCAGAAGGAGAGGAAGGGTATTTTTGCTCTCAGATAAGAACCTTAGATTGCGATTCCCCCCAAAATTTATGAAACCCTAGTGCATTATTCCCCAAAATCCCGTAGAACCGAAATCACCCGAAGATCCGAGCGGTAAGAAAAAAAAGGAGACCCAACTCGCCTTCGTACTGCCGTGCGCCGACGAGGAAGATCATTCTTTGTTTCTGCCTCCATGCGCCTCCTCGTCGGGGCGGAAGTCAGCATGCCAAGGGCACCGCCGCCAAGCCGCTTGACGACGGCGGCAACAACCGAGGGTGACGGCGCGGCCAAGACCGCAAGGGGCAAGGGCGCGCCGCCTCCATCTCTCTCTCTCTCGTGCGCGTTGGAGAGAGAGCAGCTGAAGTGGCGCGACCGGCGAAGAAACAAATGAGTTAGGGTTTTTGGGGGCGGCCGAAATTTTCGGAGTTTTATATCCTAGCAAAGAAATCCCAGCCGTTGATCTTGATCGGACAGCGCAAAGCGAAGGGAGCCCTAGCTGGCTGTTTTGGCCCAGGCGGGGAGGTTGTTTGCCGGCCCAGGCCCAGGTTGTTGGGCCGGGTGGCTACGGGCGCAAATAAGGCCGGCTCGGGCCGGTTTTCGCCCATGAACAGTAAATATTTTCTTTTTTTGCTGTGAAAAATCAGTATAAGCACTGAGTTGAAGTATGTTTCCGCTGCTAAGTTTAAGTTTATTTTCTGATTAAATTGGATCCAACGTGAAAATTTGATTAGAAAATTATATTAAGTTTGTTTTAGTATGGGAATTTTATTTTCTGACCAACGTTGATGATAAAATTTGCCATAATAATTAAGTTTAAGATTTGTTCTATTCTAATTCTGCCCAACGGTGATTTAGAAGTAGAACAATTTTTCCTTGTTAAGAGCATATTTTAATTGAACCAACATTGAATTAATTCATGCATTTTATTTCAGTGTTCTGATTAAATTATTTTTTTCTTATGAAGCTTCAAACACTTCAAATGTATTGAGTTTGATCTCTACGATTGAGCTCCTAAACGGGGGGAATTATCCTTCTTGGAGGGAGAAGATTGAGATGGCACTTGCACTCTCAGATATTGATTATGCAATTTTGTATGATCGTCCCACTGAGCCCCAACCGATCCCTGATGGTCAACCGGGTGCTGAGAATAATGCTACGGCAAGAATGGCATACGACCTTGAGCATGTGAAGTGGAAAAATTCTAACAGAAAATACATGATGGTAATTAAAAATTTCATCGTGGAAACAATAAGGGGTGCCATCCCAAGATGTGTCATTGTTAAGGAATACCTTAGCAAAGTTCAGAGCCAGTTCACTGGCTCTACTAAGATGTACGCAAGCTCTCTTATGCAGAAGCTTTCGAATGAAAAGTTTGATGGGCAAAGCAATATTAGAGAGTACATTCTGAAAATGAGCAACATAGCTGCTAGACTTAAGACCATGGAAATGGAAATATCAGAAGGGTATTTAGTGTAATTTATCATGAATTCCTTGCCCAAGGAATATAAGGCTTTTGCAGTCAATTACAACTCCATAAATGAAAAGTGGAGTATAGAAAAATTGATGGCTATGTGCGCTCAAGAATAAGAAAGGCTTAGAGCTCAAAGGCTTGACTCAATAAATCACCTTTAGTTATCACCAAAGAAAAAGGGCAATTTTCAGAGTAAGTCTAAGCCTTCCTTTAAGAATAAAGGTAAACCTTAGAACAAGAAATTTCCCCTGGCCAGAAACCTTACGAGGGCAAAGACAAGGCTCACGAAGAGGTGGACAAAGACACATGTAGACATTGCCATCAGAAGAGACACTACATGAAGGACTGCGTTCAGTTTTTTAAATGGCTGAACAAGAATGGTAAGGATAAGATTATATTCATAGATGAATCCCTGTATTTAGATTCTCCCACTCATACATGGTGGATTGACTCAGGTGCAACTGTCCATGTTGCAAATTCCGCTAACTAAGGGCTTACCACCATATGTACTCAGAGAACACGTAGCCGGCATAGGTTTATTGGAAAGCCTATGATTCTGGATGTTAGGGGTCAGATAAGCAACCATCTCTCATAAGACTATGTTTTCATTTTAAGATAGAAAGGTGTACTATAGTCATTGAGTTCAACAGCACGTAACTGACTGTTGCAACGCCTTGATCTTTGTGCACTAATCTATTGAGAAGCGGGATTAATGTTAAGTTTAGTTGTTTAGCCTCAAGATCAAGGGGGAGAATGTTAAGTTGATCTCTCGCGCCCTGATCGGGGGCGCAACCAACCGAATGGTTGTGGCCCCCTGTTGCTCCATTGCGCCATATAAAAAAGGGGGTTGAGGGCCGACTCGGGAACCAACGTTCCCCGGCTCCTCCTCACCCCAAAAGAAACCCCATCGACCCGATCTATTTGCGCAAAGGAAGTAACGGGAAGGCTGCCGCCATCTACATCGCCCTCTGCTTCCTCTCCGCACGAACGTGATGGCATCTTCGTCAAGCAATCCGAACCCAGAAGGTATTTCCTCTAATGCTACCGCATCTAGGTGTTATTCTAGGCACTAAAGATCCAAGATATTCAACACATACATCTTTCTGCGGTTCAAACTAAGAAAATGCACAGGGACTTTTGAGTAAATTTTTGGATCATAAGTTAATTTGATTGGGCTAAAACCTTATTTTATATTTTCCTTCGAGAAGTCCAATGCATTCTCTATCTTTTTTTTTGTCTCCGCTCTCTCTTTAATCAAGTGACATCTAATCTCAAAATTCTTGTATTTTTTTCTATGAAGCATCCAAATGCCTCTTTTGAATAATTCGTATGGTTTTATTTCCTGTATTTTTCAACAAGTTATGATATTTCAACCATTTGTCTTTCCTGTTACATTTTTAGATTATGAATTCCAAAAAGACTCTTAGTTTGCAATCATCCATGCATGCCACTTGTTTGTCTTAGAGATTTGCCAAATGCTCACACAGTTCAGACTCAAAAGTTTGTGCCTTTCTTTCTTTAACGCATAAGAGCAAGGCTAATAATATAGCCAACTGTAGGCTATATGTTGTTCAATATCATCTATAGCCAATCTAATAGCTCACCTATATAATAGTTGGCTATACATACATACTGAGCATTAATACCTGACCCACCTTCATCCTCTCATTCTCTCACTAATTTTCTTCGAGCTCGTGCTGCAGCCGGCTACTAGTCTGCAGCCCGCTTCTCTTCTCTCTCCCCTCATCTCTTCTCCAACTCAACTTAAATCTAACGTGACGACTCTTATAACCTGCTTACGTAATCTTATTATACTTGCTCGAGAGCTCTAGCTGTTTCTTTCAAAAGTTTGTGCCTTCCAGCAATGGACCAACACGAATACACGATTCGAGTACAATAATGCAGCATTTCTACGAGTTCGTGCCATCATTCGTGCAGCTAGCCTTCATGCGAAGTTGAGGAGGGTAGCTCATAGCTGCATACGCGGACAAGAGGAGGGTGACATGGAAAGTTGAGGCTACGCAGGGGTAGCGTTTATGCTCTATCGGTAGCATTCATGCGAAGTAGTCATTTTCTAGCGATGTGTGTATTTTTTTTAAAATATAGTCTTTTTTAGGCGTAATTATAAAAATAGGGGAAAACGTCAGCAGACGATACGTGTTATCTGCCACGCTTCTGCGGTGCGGAAGTTTAGCAGGTGACATGTATCGTCTGCAGGCACTTTCGCGGTTGGGGATGCAACTATTTTTATAATTGCGTTCAAAAGAGAGTAACACGGGAATATGACGGGTGACGCGTGTCGTCTGTCGGTACTTCTGTTGTCGAGGATGTCACTATTTTTACAATTATGTTTAAAAGAGAGCTAGATTTATATAAAAAATAGTTTGTTATAAAGTTAAAAAAAAGTGATGATTTCTATTCATGCCAGCATAGCCGGCTAATGTCCTAACGCAGGTGGAGTAATTGGGTGTAGGGGTGCAAACGGATCGGATACGGACGGATTTCGCTCATTTCGTATCCTATTCCAAATTTTTTCTCGGATATAGAATCGGATACGGACAGTGCCGAATTCGAATACGAATACGGATTACTTCGGTCACGAATACGGAGCGAATACAGATCGTTCCGGATACGGTTAGTCTCGATTCTTAATAGTTAGTCGGATAATGCGTGAAAGGAAACCATATATGTCGCGATATTAAATACATAAAACTTTACTAGAACCTTGGAGACATATAAGTGTTTCAAATTCAATAATAGTTGCCTTCCTATATAAGAATAATATGCACCAAGTATAATTCCAATCAACATATGAACTTATATGATGTAGAATGTTTATGTTTATCGGATCATTATCGGATATCTATTGCACTCATTTACACTGATATTTTTCGGATATCTTGGATATGCGGGTATGGATCGGATACGGATCGGATACTTCTCTTCCCATATCTTACCCCATATTTTTTTCGGATAGGCAGATTCGAATCCGGATCGAATCCGGATATAACCGGATATAACCGGATATCATTTTTTCGGATTCGAATCGGATTTTAAACGAATTCGGTCTTCAGTCGGTCGGGAATTATCCGCTCCGTTTGCACCCCTAATTGGGTGTGAGGGTGTGGCGGGAGCAAGGTTAAAATTTTTGATGAAATCCGGTGAAATTTTGTCGAAAAATCGGATTTCGGACCACCCCGAATTTAAAACTACTGGTTAGATTAAAAAAATTAAAATTTTGAAATGCTACAGTGATTTCGGTTTTTCCGGCCAAATTTCGCAGAAATTTTGGGTTTTTAGTCCGGTTTTCAAAGTTTTAGGGCCGGATTTGACTAGATTTGGTCCAATAACCCTTAAGAAAGTCATCTTATTTGAAAATTTGTTGAAAAACCAAAATTTTGAAATATTTTAAAATTTTAGTAGAAACATTTTCAGATTTTTATAAAATTATATAAGCTTGATAATGATGTAAAAAATTTATGGTACGATCTCTCATAGTGTAGGAGCATACAAAAAAATTTTAAAAATAATTTAACTTCA